>CM070544.1:21215200-23615200 GCA_036346415.1 Raddia guianensis
GCGAAGAAGCTCAAGGCCAAGCTGACCAAGGAGAGGCATTCCTCTGAGGCTCTTCTAAAGGAAGCCGAGGAGCTTGTGCATAAGCCGTGAAAACAGCCATGGAGGAGAAGCAGACGCCTGAAGTGGCTCGAAGAGTAGCTGGCAGCGCGTCCCATCGGTGGAACCAGCTCGCGGAGAAGCCAAGCTCAAAGCCCAGCTCGCCAGGAGGAGGCGGACATCCAGCGGGACTCAGGCTAAGATCTCAACCTGTGGGCTTCACGGGGAGGAGATTGAGGAGATCATGGGATGGCGGTGAGGCGATCACCATGGAGAAGAAGGTCAAGGAGCTGGACGAGCAGCTCAAGACCGTCGAGCAGCGAGTTAGCCAGAGCGAGGCTCTGACCGACCAGCTGCGGGCCAAGACCGAAGAAGTCGAGGCTCTCCGTGCGAAGGCGACGGAGCAGGCCAGGAGCAGCAAGGAGGAAGCCGATCGTCTCCGAGCTGAGGCCAGAGAGGGGTTCAAAGCCCAAGGGGAAGTCCTGCGCCTTAAGGAAGTGATCGAGGAGCTCAAGGAGCAACTCGCTTCTAGGTAGCTGTAGGGCTGTAACCCGAGATGGACTTTTGTACCTGCAAATTTTGTTAATAAAGACTTACCCTTTTCCCTGCAAAGAGAGAGCAGCAAAGAGGACAAGAACGAAGAGAAACTAAGAGAAAAGCGAACAGCGCCAGGAAGTTTAAGAAAACCGGTAGAGCGCTTAGCCTAACTCCTAGCCCCCGTTGTGCATCTGCTCGGAAACCTGAGTTTGCGAACCCGATCAGGTGCACAAGAGAAAGAGCGACACCCTTGCCCCGATGCAGACGATGCTCGAGAACCTAAACTTGCGAACTCGAGCACGTCGTGAGAAAAAAAGCGACACCGCACCTTGCTCGATTCGTTCCGTAGTCCGCTTCGTTGGCGTAAGTTAGGCGATTCAGAAAGTAACCGAACAAGGAAAGTGCCTGCTGCGGGGGGCTTCTGAGAAGCGAGCTTTACCAAGTGGTCGCGCCAGCGATAAGTGCCTCTGCTGCGGAGGGCTTACGAGAGCAGACTTAGCCGCAAGGTGGAAAGGCCGTGTTCGCAAGCCTGAGTTTAGGAACTTGTCGAAACCAGATACGGGTGAGGAACAATCCATAAGATTGCGGAGCCAAGAGTTCTGGTAGGCCGCAGCCATCAAGTGTTACGGAAGAAAGTAGTCACGAGGAGACAAGCGGTGAAAGGGGGCACACGAGGGCGCGAGGATTCACCGAGATTGGATTGAACTTTACATGGTGCCCGGGACTTGGGCGAACTAAAGGCGCGAAGTTTACAAAAAGCGCGGGGCTAAGAAAAGCAGAAAGGACCTACACAAAGAACTTCGAAGCTGGTCGATGTTCCAAATGCTGGTCAGCTCTCTCCGTCCTCCATAGCCAGTGAACAGCCCGGGGCGGAAGAAAGCGACCGTAAATGGGCCCTCCCAGCGAGGAGTTAACTTGTTGGCATTGGACAAGTTACGGACCGGCGCGAGCGAGGTCGCCCGCCTTCAAAGCCCTTGGTCGAACTGACTTGGCAGCGTGCGGCGAAGATCTTCTTGGTAGCGCGCCATTCGACTTGTGCCCGATCGCGTGTGCCTTGAGGAGATCGAGATCGAGGCGCTCTTGCTCGTCGTCAACTAAGTTGGCCGAGCTCGTCTTGAAAGCGAACCGAGTATGATTTCGGCGGGCAAGATGGCCTCTGCACCATAGACCAATTGGAAAGGAGTTTCCCCGGTCGCCCGGCTGGCCGTAGTGCGAACTGCCCAGAGGACGGAAGAACCGTCAACCCGAACATTCTTGTGCTGTTGAGAGCAGCAAATACCCGCCGTTTAATACCCTGGACTATCTGTCCGTTAGCTCGCTCGACTGCTCCATTGCTCTGTGGATGTGCCACAGAAGCGAAACAGACCTTGGTACCCAGCTGTTCGCAGTATTCCTGGAATAGCTCGCTTCGGAACTGGGTACCGTTATCCGTGATCAGCTTGTGGGGAATCCCAAAACGCGTGACCACGTTGCTTTTGAAAAAGCGAACAGCCGTTTTGGCGTGAAGAGACGACACAGGCTCTGCCTCAATCCACTTTGTAAAAGTGTCTATGGCGACGAGCAGGTGTGTATAGCCCTTGTACCCCTTCGGGAATGGGCCGAGCAAATCCATACCCCATGCGGAAAAAGGCCAGGATGGGGGGATTGTTTGGAGCTCTTGGGCGGGCTTGTGTGCCTTCCGAGCGTGAAATTGACAAGCCTTGCACTTAGTCACGATGTCCGGGCATCTTGTAGCGATGGGCCAATAATAGCCCATGCGAAGCGCTTTCGCCGACGGAGTTACGAAGGGCGTGGTTGCCACGAGCACCCTACGTGTATGTCCCTAAGAAGGAACACACCCTCCTGTTGCGAGATGCACTTGGAAGAACTCCCGAGCACCTTGACGGTAAAGGATGCCGTCCACAAGCTTGTATGGGCGCAGCACGCCTTATGGCGGAGAGCGCTTCGGCCGTCATCGAGCGGTCCCATCTGCAAGGTCTGGGACAAATGGCGTTGTCAATCCGCGACACCTTTCGATAACGGAGCGGCACCACATGTCTCTGTTGCCTCGTCCGGAGACGTGATTGAGGGCTTGTAAAGGTGCTCGGCGAGCATCCTGCGGGCGAGTTCGCGTGAGGATCAAACTTGGATAGCTGGTCGGCGAAGTTGTCCTTCCTTAGCACGAAGAGCACTTGAAGAATCGAAAATGCGCTCAACTTCCTCACTTCAACCAGGTATCGCGCCATTGAGTTATCGCGAGCGATACTCCTTGTTAACCTGATTGATGACCAGGTGTGAATCTCCCTTCACGCTTAGCCGTTGGACACCAAGCGACTTGCGCTCTTAGTCCCGCGAGGAGGCCTCGTACTCTGCGGCGTTGTTAGTCGCCGCAAAGTGTAGTTGGATAGAATCTTTGGAGTTGCTCTCCTTGAGGAGATGAGAACAAAACTAGCCCCGAGTTTCGGTCATGCGAGCCATCGAAACATGGTCAAGAGGGTTCATCGGGTTGCTCGGGAGCTTCACAGGATTTAGGCGGGCAAGTCCATTCAGCGACAAAGTCAGCTAGGACACGTGACTTAATAGCAGTTCGGGCGGCAAATAACGAGATCAAACTACGCTAGTTCCATTGCCCACTTAGCTGTCGTCCGCTAGATTCCTTGTTCCATAGGATTTCTCCCGGAGGAGCGTGGTCGGGATCGGTATTTGATCGCTGGAAGTAGTGGCGAAGCTTCACGGAGGACATGAGCAAGGCATAGAGGAGCTACGGACCTCGGTGCGCTCCTTTGATCCGTGAAGTACCTCGGCGGCGTAATAGATTGGTCGCTGTATGCCTTCCTTTCGACCGTCAAGACCCGCTCACGCTTGTGGCGTGCAACCTAGGTACAGCAGGAGCTGCTCGCCATGCCGCGGGGTAGTCAAGGCGGGAGGATTGGACAGGTATCACTTCAGATCTGGAAGGATCTATCGACTTCTTCCGTCCACTCGAAACCATTGTGCTTGCGCAGGGCCTTAAAGAAGGGCAGCCCGCGTTCGCCTTGACGGGAAATAAACCTGCTTAGAGCAGCCATCCGCCCGGTGAGGCTCTGTACTTCCTTTATGGTAGTTGGAGCCTGCATATTTTCAATGGCCTCGATTTTTTCAGGGTTGGCAGAAATACCTTGCGAACCAATAACATAACCGAGCAACATTCCAGATCGAACACCAAAGGTACACTTCTCTGGATTTAATTTTATTCGATGCCTGGTGAGATTACGAAAAGTCTCTGCCAGGTCTTTTACATGACCTGGAGCATACTTGCTCTTTACAACTATGTCGTCGACATAGACCTCCAGTTTTTCAGCTGTTACGGAAGGTCTTCTCCATTAAAAGTATTTGGGCGTTAGCACCAACATTGCGCATACCGAAAGACATGGTCATTATAGCGAGAAAGTGCGAAAAAGGGGTGATGAAGGCGTCTTCTCTTCATCCTTGGGGAGATGCTTATTTGGTGGTAACCGGATAAGCATCTAAAAACTCGAGGCTGGCGTCCATGATCGCATCGACCGGTGGTCAATCTGACGCGGGGAAATTGTCCTTAGGACAAGCGGCGTTCAGATCTGTGTGATCGACACATCCTCCACTTGCCGCCTTTCTTCTTTACAATGACGGGGTTGGCTAACCACTCGGTGTGATCAACCTCGCGGATGAACCCAATGAAAGCGGTTTATAGCTGATCTTTGATGATCCCCGTTTGAATTCAGCGGCAAAGCTTGGCGGACGGCTTTTTGTCGGCGGACAGCCGGTTTGTGCTCGATTACCTCCTTGGGACTCCGGGCATGTCGAGATGGCTCCCGGCGAATACATCTCGCATTAGCTCGGAGGAAGGCAATGAGCTCGCTTTCCTATTTGGGGTCAGTTGGCCCCAAGTGAACTATCTTGGAAGTATCATCAGCGGCAATGGAACTTCCTTGGTTTCTCCCCTGGTGAAGGGAGACCCTAGAGCGTCTGCAGACTTAGTGCAGTGGAACTTCAAGTCAGCGGCGGAAGTTAGTCGACGAGGCGAGGACCGCTTCGTCGCAATCGAGCGACTTTGTAGTTGCCCTTGACCGTGATCACACCGTTGGGACCGGTATCTTCACGCAATGGTAGCGTGGTGGGACCTGACCATAAACTTACCGAGAGATGGCCTGCCTAAGATTGCGTTATGCGCCGATGGGAAGTCGACCACGTCGAAAGTGATCAACTCTGTCCGGAAGTTGCTTGGGTTGCGAAGGTGACGAGGCGGGACAACACCCCTAACGGCTTGATGACTTCTCCGGAACAATTCCGTAGAAGGGCATTGCGACTTCCTTGACTTGGAGCGAGGAATTTGCATCTCGTCCAAGACTTTAGCGAAAGCAAGTCGAGGCGCTCCCGCCGTCCACTAAGACCACGGCCAACTCTCGCGTTGCGATGGTGGGCGACCACCGATGGGAGCAGGCGGGCGTGGTCATCCCGGTGGGGCAATCCTCCCGAGAGAAGGAGATGGGGACCTCGAGTCCACTTCATCGATTCAGGTGAGGTTTTGCCTTTTCGGCGTTAATGGACCTCGGCGGCTTCCTTGAGGCTGCGCCAGAAATATAAGCCGAGGAGCAGAAAATAGCGGCGATATGGTTCACGGGCTCTTGATATTCATCATCATCTTCCCGATCACCATCGTCGGTTTGGCGCTTAGCCTTACCGGCGTCACCTTGTTCGGCGGTGGGCATTGGGCCCTTGCCGTTGTAGAAATCTTGAGCTTTGCAGCCCAAGTTCTCTGATGGCGTATATCATGCCCGTAGTGCTGGTGGAACTTACAAAATCGATCGCTCGGACCTTTCTTGCCTTGTCCGCCTCCTAAGCGGGCTTTTGCCCTTATAATTATTGTTGGGCTTCTTACGCCCATCCTTGGGAGGAGGTGCGCAATCCATACCTACTGACGGTATTATTCGCATCACCTTTGTTCTTCTTCTTACGAGACTTCTTGTCACGGGAACATTCTTCTTTCTTCTTCTTCTCATCCACACCAGGCTGGGCGGGCAGCTCGCCCTTGTCGAACGCCTTTTTGTACTGAACGCGCTCTGCCGCGTTGGCATAGCGGTCAGCCGCCTTGAACAGGTCGTTGGCGGTCCAGGTCTCGTTGATCTCGAGATCCTGGGTGAGCCGCTCGTCGCGGACTCCGTTTTTGAAGGCGCGGACAACAGATTCATCCGAGATGTTCGGGATCGTGTTGCGGATCTTAATGAAACGCTTCACGAAGTTGCGGAGGGTCTCCCCGTTCATCTGGATCATCTGGTGCAGATCATCCTCCTTACCCAGACGCACGTAACAGCTCTGGAAATTAGCGATCAGAGCGTCACAAAGCTGGTTCCATGAGCTGATGGAACCCTCCTGCTGATTGAACAGCCACGTCCGAGCAGCACCCTCAAGGACAGTCGGGAGGTAATTAGCCATAACGAGCTCGTCACCCCCGGCCGCCATGATGGCCGTAGCGTAGATGGAAAGGAATTCCTCTGGGTTCTGAGTCCCATTGTACCTCTCCATGTGACCGGGCTTGAACTTTGAGGGCCACCGGACAGCTCGAAGCTCGTCAGAGAAAGCCCTGCAGCCCAAAGCATATGGCCGGCTACCTTCCCCGGCAGAACCTAGTCTTGAAAAGACGTTGGTCCTGTTGCGCGGAGGAACTCCTGCTGAACGGGATGACTCGGCCTGGAGAAACTCTCTCCGGGACAATCCACCACGCTCCTTCCTTGTGGTGGCGGCGGCGCGCTCCTCACGAGGGACCGTCCGTGATCATCAGCGTGTCGCTTGCCCCTATGGTCGCGATGACTACGAGGACTTGGCGGCGGCGCGACCACGGGTAGCTTGCTCATGGGCGGTGATCGCCGATGGTGGCGGGGGTCACCACGATCGATCGAGCTGTCCGAATCATTCGGGCTGTTTGGTGCGCTTGCTGCTGGAGGTTGTTGACTTCTCCTAGAGACTTTAGGCCTTGACCCGATCGCTCTAGGTTAGGCGCTTGACGCCGCCCATGCTGGCGAGATCAACTTGATTGGTGGATCTAAGGACCGTTGCTATAGCCGAGCCGTTCCGACTTTGATCTATGGGTCCGGGATCCTGAACCATCCGCGTTACCGCCGGCCGAGTCCGATCCGCGAAATTGACCCGAACAGGGAAGCTTCCGCGGAGACTTAAGCGCCGCACGCGAGGTGGGTCGCGACGCTGTCGCTTACCGGTCGTGAAACCGTGCTAAGGTCGATTGATGGAATCGTCGAAATTGCGGCGAATGACGTCTTGCTTTCATGAGCGACTGCGCAGCCTCGTCTTGATGCGAGTAGAGTTAATCTGCCCGACCTCGCCAGCCGCCACGGCCGTGCGGGATCCTCGGAGGTTCCTACGCCGGCCATGTTAGCAGCTGCGGGGCCATGCGAAGGTATGCTAGAGCGGTGTCATCGCTGTGTCTCCACGGTGGAATCTACCGACATAGCCTTGGAATCGACAAATCTAAACCGTCGTAAAGATCATCGGTTCCGTGAGTAAATGCGTCGATGGCGGGAGTGCGATCTGAGGCTATCTACGCCATGTAAGCGGAGACATCGCCTCGGATGCGGAAGCGTTCGAGACCGAACAGATCGTCTGGCGGCGAGGGATGAGACATCCTGTCGCCGAGTCGTAGCCCTCGGGAAGTATCTGCATATCGGCGGCGGAGTTCGACATGCTCGATCTGCGTGTCCCCGACGGACGGCGCCATTTGTCGGCGGTTGGGATATTGACCCAAGTCAGCAAGGTTCTTCAAAGAGGAGATAGGAGACCGCGCGAACAACCACGAACAGCAACGAACAGGAGGCGGGGGTTTTTATCCTGGTTCGGGCCTCTCGGGAGAGATAATAGCCCTACGTCCAGCCTTTCTTATATATCAGAGATGAATACAAGAGGTGGCTCGGCGAGACGAACAAGTCTCGGCGAGATTATGTACAAGTGCCAAAGCTCTCGCTAGATGCTAAGATGTAAAGTCAGCGCCGAGGATCCCTCTAAAAGCCGTGGGGCCCTGTTTATATAGTCTTGAACAAACCGACCCTCTGGGAATATCGGGCCGGGCTAACTACGAGATAAATAACGAACTCGATACATGCCAAATATAACCTACGGTAGATAAGGTAATCTCCTAATCTTGGGGATCACGACTCCTAATCCAATCCGGAAACCACGTCAAGGTCTTCTACGTAGCCGTCGAGAACTCTGTTAGTCGGACTCAAGCAGAAGCCTTGGCCATTCGCATCTCGCCACCCGAGAAGCTGTTCGGCAAGACACACATGGGCCAGATAGAACCTTCCAGGGAGCTGGGCCCTGGTAGGCTGTTCGATTGGGCCGTCAGGGAGTGGGCCATGAATATGGGCCGTGATCTAATCCCCGACTGGTGTGTTAATTGCAACCACGGGTCTCGGACTTCTTAGATTTTCTTACAGCGACGGAACGGTTTGAGATACACAAAACGTGAGTCTTACGTGCCAGGAGGAGGATTGCGCACGTTCGTCCCGAAAAGCTCCACCGTGATTTTGTCCGCTCGAACTGGTGCATTAATTGCAACCACCGGCCTCAGCTTGCTTAAATTTTCTTACATTTACGGAACGGTTTGACACACCCAAAACCAGATTCTCAGAAGCAACGAGGGCACGTTCGTCACAAAAAACTCTACTGTGATTTCGGCTGCCAGAACTGATTTTCTTACTGTGATCGAACGGTTTGAAACACACAAAACTTCAGTCTTACGTGCGACGAGGAGGATTCAGCTCGTTCGTCGCGAAAAACTCCACCGTGATTTCAGCCTCCCGATCTGGCGCATTAATTGCAACCATTGGCCTAGGTTTGGTTAGATTTTCTTACAGTGACGGAACGGTTTGTAACACACAAAACATGAGTCTTAAGTGCAACGAGGAAAACCGGACACATTCGTCGCGAAAAACTCCATTGTGATTTCGGACGCCCGAACGGGTGCACTAATTGCAACCTGCGGCCTAGGTTTGGTTAGAGTTTCTTACCGTGCAGGAACCGTTCGAAACATACAAAACTTGAGTCTTACGTGCAACGACGAGGACTGGGCACGTTCGTCTCGAAAAACTACGCCGTGATTTTGGCCGCCCGAACTGGTGCATTAATTGCAACAGCCGGCCTTGGTTTGCCGAAAGTTTTTATAGTGACGGAATGGTTTGGAACACCCAAAACTTGATTGTTATGTGCAACGAGGAGGATCGACCATGTTCGTCCCAATAAACTCCACCCATGATTTCGGATGCAAGAACAGGTGTGTTAATTGCAACCACGGGTCTCGGACTGCTTAGATTTTCTTACAGCGACGGAACGGTTTGAGATACACAAAACGTGAGTCTTACGTGCCAGGAGGAGGATTGCGCACGTTCGTCCCGAAAAGCTCCACCGCGATTTTGTCCGCTCGAACTGGTGCATTAATTGCAACCACCGGCCTCAGCTTGCTTAAATTTTCTTACATTTACGGAACGGTTTGAGACACCAAAAACCAGATTCTCACAAGCAACGAGGGCACGTTCGTCACAAAAACTCTACCGTGATTTCGCTCTGCGTAACTGATTTTCTTCTGTGATCGAACGGTTTGAAACACACAAAACTTCAGTCTTCGTGCGACGAGGAGGATTCGGCTCGTTCGTCGCGAAAAACTCCACCGTGATTTCAGCCTCCCGATCTGGCGCATTAATTGCATCCATTGGCCTAGGTTTGGTTAGATTTTCTTACAGTGACGGAACGGTTTGTAACACACAAAACATGAGTCTTAAGTGCAGCGAGGAAAACCGGACACATTCGTCGCGAAAAACTCCATTGTGATTTCGGACGCCCGAACAGGTGCACTAATTGCAACTTCGGCCTAGGTTTGGTTAGAGTTTCCTACAGTGCAGGAACCGTTGAAACATACAAAACTTGAGTCTTCGTGCAACAACGAGGATCGCACGCTCGTCTCGAAAAACTACGCCGTGATTTTGGCCGCCCGAACTGGTGCATTAATTGCAACAGCCGCCTTGGTTTGCCGAAAGTTTTATAGTGACGGAATGGTTTGGAAGACCCAAAACATGGTTGTTATATGCAACGAGGAGGATCGACCATGTTCGTCCCAATAAACTCCACCCATGATTTCGGATGCAAGAACAGGTGTGTTAATTGCAACCACGGGTCTCGGACTGCTTAGATTTTCTTACAGCGACGGAACGGTTTGAGATACACAAAACGTGAGTCTTACGTGTCAGGAGGAGGATTGCGCACGTTCGTCCCGAAAAGCTCCACTGCGATTTTGTCCGCTCGAACTGGTGCATTAATTGCAACCACCGGCCTCAGCTTGCTTAAATTTTCTTACATTTGCTGAACGGTTTGAGACACCCAAAACCAGATTCTCACAAGCAACGAGGGCACGTTCGTCACAAAAAACTCTACTGTGATTTCGGCTGCCAGAACTGATTTTCTTACTGTGATCGAACGGTTTGAAACACACAAAACTTCAGTCTTACGTGCGACGAGGAGGATTCAGCTCGTTCGTCGCGAAAAACTCCACCGTGATTTCAGCCTCCCGATCTGGCGCATTAATTGCAACCATTGGCCTTGGTTTGGTTAGATTTTCTTACAGTGACGGAACGGTTTGTAACACACAAAACATGAGTCTTAAGTGCAACGAGGAAAACCGGGCACATTCGTCGCGAAAAACTCCATTGTGATTTCGGACGCCCGAACGGGTGCACTAATTGCAACCTGCGGCCTAGGTTTGGTTAGAGTTTCTTACAAGGTGCAGGAACCGTTCAAACATACAAAACTTGAGTCTTACGTTCAACGACGAGGACTGGGCACGTTCGTCTCGAAAAACTACGCCGTGATTTTGGCCGCCCGAACTGGTGCATTAATTGCAACAGCCGGCCTTGGTTTGCCGAAAGTTTTTATAGTGACGGAATGGTTTCGAACACCCAACACTTGATTGTTATGTGCAACGAGGAGGATCGACCATGTTCGTCCCAATAAACTCCACCCATGATTTCGGATGCACGAACAGGTGTGTTAATTGCAACCACGGGTCTCGGACTGCTTAGATTTTCTTACAGCGACGGAACGGTTTGAGATACACAAAACGTGAGTCTTACGTGCCAGGAGGAGGATTGCGCCGCTTTATCGAAAAAGCTCCACCGTGATTTTGTCCGCTCGAACTGGTGCATTAATTGCAACCACCGGCCTCAGCTTGCTTAAATTTTCTTACATTCACGGAACGGTTTGAGACACCCAAAACCAGATTCTCACAAGCAACGAGGGCACGTTCGTCACAAAAAACTCTACTGTGATTTCGGCTGCCAGAACTGATTTTCTTACTGTGATCGAACGGTTTCAAACACACAAAACTTCAGTCTTACGTGCGACGAGGAGGATTCAGCTCGTTCGTCGCGAAAAACTCCACCGTGATTTCAGCCTCCCGATCTGGCGCATTAATTGCAACCATTGGCCAAGGTTTGGTTAGATTTTCTTACAGTGACGGAACGGTTTGTAACACACAAAACATGAGTCTTAAGTGCAACGAGGAAAACCGGACACATTCGTCGCGAAAAACTCCATTCTGATTTCGGACGCCCGAACGGGTGCACTAATTACAACCTGCGGCCTAGGCTTGGTTAGATTGCCTACAGTGCAGGAACCGTTCGAAACATACAAAACTTGAGTCTTACGTGCAAGGACGAGGACTGGGCACGTTCGTCTCGAAAAACTACGCCGTGATTTTGGCCGCCCGAACTGGTGCATTAATTGCAACAGCCGGCCTGGGTTTGCCGAAAGTTTTTATAGTGACGGAATGGTTTGGAAGACCCAAAACATGATTGTTATGTGCAACGCGGAGGATCGACCATGTTCGTCCCAATAAACTCCACCCATGATTTCGGATGCAAGAACAGGTGTGTTAATTGCAACCACGGGTCTCGGCCTGCTTAGATTTTCTTACAGCGACGGAACGGTCTGAGATACACAAAACGTGAGTCTTACGTGCCAGGAAGTGGATTGCGCACGTTCGTCCCGAAAAGCTCCACCGTGATTTTGTCCGCTCGAACTGGTGCATTAATTGCAACCACCGGCCTCAGCTTGCTTAAATTTTCTTACATTTACGGAACGGTTTGAGACACCCAAAACCAGATTCTCACAAGCAACGAGGGCACGTTCGTCACAAAAAACTCTACTGTGATTTCGGCTGCCAGAACTGATTTTCTTACTGTGATCGAACGGTTTGAAACACACAAAACTTCAGTCTTACGTGCGACGAGGAGGATTCAGCTCGTTCGTCGCGAAAAACTCCACCGTGATTTCAGCCTCCCGATCTGGCGCATTAATTGCAACCATTGGCCTAGGTTTGGTTAGATTTTCTTACAGTGACGGAACGGTTTGTAACACACAAAACATGAGTCTTAAGTGCAGCGAGGAAAACCGGACACATTCGTCGCGAAAAACTCCATTGTGATTTCGGACGCCCGAACGGGTGCACTAATTGCAACCTGCGGCCTAGGTTTGGTTAGAGTTTCTTACAGTGCAGGAACCGTTCGAAACATACAAAACTTGAGTCTTACGTGCAACGACGAGGACTGGGCACGTTCGTCTCGAAAAACTACGCCGTGATTTTGGCCGCCCGAACTGGTGCATTAATTGCAACAGCCGGCCTTGGTTTGCGAAAGTTTTTATAGTGACGGAATGGTTTGGAACACCCAAAACATGATTGTTATGTGCAACGAGGAGGATCGACCATGTTCGTCCCAATAAACTCCACCCATGATTTCGGATGCAAGAACAGGTGTGTTAATTGCAACCACGGGTCTCGGCCTGCTTAGATTTTCTTACAGCGACGGAACGGTTTGAGATACACAAAACGTGAGTCTTACGTGCCAGGAGGAGGATTGCGACGTTAGTCGAAAAAGCTCCACCGCGATTTTGTCCGCCGAACTGGTGCATTAATTGCAACCACCGCCTCAGCTTGCTTAAATTTTCTTACATTTGCGGAGCGGTTTGAGACACCAAAACCAGATTCTCACAAGCAACGAGGGCACGCTCGTCACAAAAACTCTACTGTGATTTCGCTGCCGTAACTGATTTTCTTACTGTGATCGAACGGTTTGAAACACACAAAACTTCAGTCTTACGTGCGACGAGGAGGATTCGGCTCGTTCGTCGCGAAAAACTCCACCGTGATTTCAGCCTCCCGATCTGGCGCATTAATTGCATCCATTGGCCTAGGTTTGGTTAGATTTTCTTACAGTGACGGAACGGTTTGTAACACACAAAACATGAGTCTTAAGTGCAACGAGGAAAACCGGACACATTCGTCGCGAAAAACTCCATTGTGATTTCGGACGCCCGAACGGGTGCACTAATTGCAACTTGCGGCCTAGGTTTGGTTAGAGTTTCCTACAGTGCAGGAACCGTTCGAAACATACAAAACTTGAGTCTTACGTGCAACAACGAGGACTGGGCACGTTCGTCTCGAAAAACTACGCCGTGATTTTGGCCGCCCGAACTGGTGCATTAATTGCAACAGCCGGCCTTGGTTTGCCGAAAGTTTTTATAGTGACGGAATGGTTTGGAAGACCCAAAACATGGTTGTTATGTGCAACGAGGAGGATCGACCATGTTCGTCCCAATAAACTCCACCCATGATTTCGGATGCAAGAACAGGTGTGTTAATTGCAACCACGGGTCTCGGCCTGCTTAGATTTTCTTACAGCGACGGAACGGTTTGAGATACACAAAACGTGAGTCTTACGTGTCAGGAGGAGGATTGCGCACGTTCGTCCCGAAAAGCTCCACTGCGATTTTGTCCGCTCGAACTGGTGCATTAATTGCAACCACCGGCCTCAGCTTGCTTAAATTTTCTTACATTTGCTGAACGGTTTGAGACACCCAAAACCAGATTCTCACAAGCAACGAGGGCACGTTCGTCACAAAAAACTCTACTGTGATTTCGGCTGCCAGAACTGATTTTCTTCTTGTGATCGAACGGTTTGAAACACACAAAACTTCAGTCTTACGTGCGATTTAGGAGGATTCAGCTCGTTCGTCGCGAAAAACTCCACCGTGATTTCAGCCTCCCGATCTGGCGCATTAATTGCAACCATTGGCCTTGGTTTGGTTAGATTTTCTTACAGATGTGGAACGGTTTGTAACACACAAAACATGAGTCTTAAGTGCAACGAGGAAAACCGGGCACATTCGTCGCGAAAAACTCCATTGTGATTTCGGACGCCCGAACGGGTGCACTAATTGCAACCTGCGGCCTAGGTTTGGTTAGAGTTTCTTACAGTGCAGGAACCGTTCGAAACATACAAAACTTGAGTCTTACGTGCAACGACGAGGACTGGGCACGTTCGTCTCGAAAAACTACGCCGTGATTTTGGCCGCCCGAACTGGTGCATTAATTGCAACAGCCGGCCTTGGTTTGCCGAAAGTTTTTATAGTGACGGAATGGTTTCGAACACCCAACACTTGATTGTTATGTGCAACGAGGAGGATCGACCATGTTCGTCCCAATAAACTCCACCCATGATTTCGGATGCACGAACAGGTGTGTTAATTGCAACCACGGGTCTCGGACTGCTTAGATTTTCTTACAGCGACGGAACGGTTTGAGATACACAAAACGTGAGTCTTACGTGCCAGGAGGAGGATTGCGCACGTTTATCCCGAAAAGCTCCACCGTGATTTTGTCCGCTCGAACTGGTGCATTAATTGCAACCACCGGCCTCAGCTTGCTTAAATTTTCTTACATTCACGGAACGGTTTGAGACACCCAAAACCAGATTCTCACAAGCAACGAGGGCACGTTCGTCACAAAAACTCTACTGTGATTTCGCTGCCGAACTGATTTTCTTCTTGTGATCGAACGGTTTCAAACACACAAAACTTCAGTCTTACGTGCGACGAGGAGGATTCAGCTCGTTCGTCGCGAAAAACTCCACCGTGATTTCAGCCTCCCGATCTGGCGCATTAATTGCAACCATTGGCCAAGGTTTGGTTAGATTTTCTTACAGTGACGGAACGGTTTGTAACACACAAAACATGAGTCTTAAGTGCAACGAGGAAAACCGGACACATTCGTCGCGAAAAACTCCATTCTGATTTCGGACGCCCGAACGGGTGCACTAATTACAACCTGCGGCCTAGGCTTGGTTAGATTGCCTACAGTGCAGGAACCGTTCGAAACATACAAAACTTGAGTCTTACGTGCAAGGACGAGGACTGGGCACGTTCGTCTCGAAAAACTACGCCGTGATTTTGGCCGCCCGAACTGGTGCATTAATTGCAACAGCCGGCCTGGGTTTGCCGAAAGTTTTTATAGTGACGGAATGGTTTGGAAGACCCAAAACATGATTGTTATGTGCAACGCGGAGGATCGACCATGTTCGTCCCAATAAACTCCACCCATGATTTCGGATGCAAGAACAGGTGTGTTAATTGCAACCACGGGTCTCGGCCTGCTTAGATTTTCTTACAGCGACGGAACGGTCTGAGATACACAAAACGTGAGTCTTACGTGCCAGGAAGTGGATTGCGCATGTTCGTCCCGAAAAGCTCCACCGCGATTTTGTCCGCTCGAACTGGTGTATTAATTGCAACCACCGGCCTCAGCTTGCTTAAATTTTCTTACATTTGCGGAACGGTTTGAGACACCCAAAACCAGATTCTCACAAGCAACGAGGGCACGTTCGTCACAAAAAACTCTACTGTGATTTCGGCTGCCAGAACTGATTTTCTTACTGTGATCGAACGGTTTGAAACACACAAAACTTCAGTCTTACGTGCGACGAGGAGGATTCAGCTCGTTCGTCGCGAAAAACTCCACCGTGATTTCAGCCTCCCGATCTGGCGCATTAATTGCAACCATTGGCCTAGGTTTGGTTAGATTTTCTTACAGTGACGGAACGGTTTGTAACACACAAAACATGAGTCTTAAGTGCAACGAGGAAAACCGGACACATTCGTCGCGAAAAACTCCATTGTGATTTCGGACGCCCGAACGGGTGCACTAATTGCAACCTGCGGCCTAGGTTTGGTTAGAGTTTCCTACAGTGCAGGAACCATTCGAAACATACAAAACTTGAGTCTTACGTGTAACGATGAGGACTGGGCACGTTCGTCTCGAAAAACTACGCCGTGATTTTGGCCGCCCGAACTGGTGCATTAATTGCAACAGCCGGCCTTGGTTTGCCAAAAGTTTTTATAGTGACGGAATGGTCTGGAACACCCAAACCTTGATTGTTATGTGCAACGAGGAGGATCGACCATGTTCGTCCCAATAAACTCCACCCATGATTTCGGATGCAAGAACAGGTGTGTTAATTGCAACCACGGTTCTCGGCCTGCTTAGATTTTCTTACAGCGACGGAACGGTCTGAGATACACAAAACGTGAGTCTTACGTGCGGGAGGAGGATTGCGACGTCATTCCGAAAAGCTCCACCGTGATTTTGTCCGCTCGAACTGGTGCATTAATTGCAACCACCGGCCTCAGCTTGCTTAAATTTTCTTACATTTACGGAACGGTTTGACACACCCAAAACCAGATTCTCACAAGCAACGAGGGCACGTTCGTCACAAAAAACTCTACTGTGATTTCGGCTGCCGTAACTGATTTTCTTCTGTGATCGAACGGTTTAAAACACACAAAACTTCAGTCTTACGTGCGACGAGGAGGATTCAGCTCGCTCGTCGCGAAAAACTCCACCGTGATTTCAGCCTCCCGATCCGGCGCATTAATTGCAACCATTGGCCTAGGTTTGGTTTGAGTTTCCTACAGATGGACGGAACGGTTTGTAACACACAAAACATGAGTCTTAAGTGCAACGAGGAAAACCGGACACATTCGTCGCGAAAAACTCCATTGTGATTTCGGACGCCCGAACGGGTGCACTAATTGCAACCTGCGCCTAGGTTTGGTTAGAGTTTCTTCAAAGCAGGAACCGTTCAAACATACAAAACTTGAGTCTTACGCGGCAACGACGAGGATCGGGCACGTTTCGCGTCTCGAAAAACTACGCCGTGATTTTGGCCGCCCGAACTGGTGCATTAATTGCAACAGCCGCCTTGGTTTGCCGAAAGTTTTTATAGTGACGGAATGGTTTGAACACCCAACACTTGATTGTTATGTGCAACGAGGAGGATCGACCATGTTCGTCCCAATAAACTCCACCCATGATTTCGGATGCACGAACAGGTGTGTTAATTGCAACCACGGGTCTCGGACGCTTAGATTTTCTTACAGCGACGGACGGTTTGAGATACACAAAACGTGAGTCTTACGTGCCAGAGGAGGATTGCGACGTTTCCCGAAAAGCTCCACCGTGATTTTGTCCGCCGAACTGGTGCATTAATTGCAACCACCGCCTCGGCTTGCTTAAATTTTCTTACATTCACGGAACGGTTTGAGACACCCAAAACCAGATTCTCACAAGCAACGAGGGCACGTTCGTCACAAAAACTCTCTGTGATTTCGCCGCCGAACTGATTTTCTTCTCGTGATCGAACGGTTTCAAACACACAAAACTTCAGTCTTACGTGCGACGAGGAGGATTCAGCTCGTTCGTCGCGAAAAACTCCACCGTGATTTCAGCCTCCCGATCTGGCGCATTAATTGCAACCATTGGCCAAGGTTTGGTTAGATTTTCTTACAGTGACGGAACGGTTTGTAACACACAAAACATGAGTCTTAAGTGCAACGAGGAAAACCGGACACATTCGTCGCGAAAAACTCCATTCTGATTTCGGACGCCCGAACGGGTGCACTAATTACAACCTGCGGCCTAGGCTTGGTTAGATTGCCTACAGTGCAGGAACCGTTCGAAACATACAAAACTTGAGTCTTACGTGCAAGGACGAGGATCGGGCACGTTAGCCTCGAAAAACTACGCCGTGATTTTGGCCGCCCGAACTGGTGCATTAATTGCAACAGCCGCCTGGGTTTGCCGAAAGTTTTTATAGTGACGGAATGGTTTGGAAGACCCAAAACATGATTGTTATGTGCAACGCGGAGGATCGACCATGTTCGTCCCAATAAACTCCACCCATGATTTCGGATGCAAGAACAGGTGTGTTAATTGCAACCACGGGTCTCGGCCTGCTTAGATTTTCTTACAGCGACGGAACGGTTTGAGATACACAAACGTGAGTCTTACGTGCCAGGAAGTGGATTGCGCATGTTCGTCCGAAAAGCTCCACCGCGATTTTGTCCGCCGAACTGGTGTATTAATTGCAACCACCGCCTCAGCTTGCTTAAATTTTCTTACATTTACGGAACGGTTTGAGACACCCAAAACCAGATTCTCACAAGCAACGAGGGCACGTTAGTCACAAAAACTCTCTGTGATTTCGCTGCCGTAACTGATTTTCTTCTTGTGATCGAACGGTTTGAAACACACAAAACTTCAGTCTTACGTGCGACGAGGAGGATTCAGCTCGTTCGTCGCGAAAAACTCCACCGTGATTTCAGCCTCCCGATCTGGCGCATTAATTGCAACCATTGGCCTAGGTTTGGTTAGATTTTCTTACAGTGACGGAACGGTTTGTAACACACAAAACATGAGTCTTAAGTGCAACGAGGAAAACCGGACACATTCGTCGCGAAAAACTCCATTGTGATTTCGGACGCCCGAACGGGTGCACTAATTGCAACCTGCGGCCTAGGTTTGGTTAGAGTTTCCTACAGTGCAGGAACCATTCGAAACATACAAAACTTGAGTCTTACGTGTAACGATGAGGACTGGGCACGTTCGTCTCGAAAAACTACGCCGTGATTTTGGCCGCCCGAACTGGTGCATTAATTGCAACAGCCGGCCTTGGTTTGCCAAAAGTTTTTATAGTGACGGAATGGTCTGGAACACCCAAACCTTGATTGTTATGTGCAACGAGGAGGATCGACCATGTTCGTCCCAATAAACTCCACCCATGATTTCGGATGCAAGAACAGGTGTGTTAATTGCAACCACGGTTCTCGGCCTGCTTAGATTTTCTTACAGCGACGGAACGGTCTGAGATACACAAAACGTGAGTCTTACGTGCCAGGAGGAGGATTGCGCACGTTCGTCCCGAAAAGCTCCACCGTGATTTTGTCCGCTCGAACTGGTGCATTAATTGCAACCAACGGCCTCAGCTTGCTTAAATTTTCTTACATTTACGGAACGGTTTGACACACCCAAAACCAGATTCTCACAAGCAACGAGGGCACGTTCGTCACAAAAAACTCTACTGTGATTTCGGCTGCCAGAACTGATTTTCTTACTGTGATCGAACGGTTTAAAACACACAAAACTTCAGTCTTACGTGCGACGAGGAGGATTCAGCTCGTTCGTCGCGAAAAACTCCACCGTGATTTCAGCCTCCCGATCTGGCGCATTAATTGCAACCATTGGCCTAGGTTTGGTTTGAGTTTCCTACAGTGACGGAACGGTTTGTAACACACAAAACATGAGTCTTAAGTGCAACGAGGAAAACCGGACACATTCGTCGCGAAAAACTCCATTGTGATTTCGGACGCCCGAACGGGTGCACTAATTGCAACCTGCGGCCTAGGTTTGGTTAGAGTTTCTTACAGTGCAGGAACCGTTCGAAACATACAAAACTTGAGTCTTACGTGCAACGACGAGGACTGGGCACGTTCGTCTCGAAAAACTACGCCGTGATTTTGGACGCCCGAACGGGTGCAGTAATTGCAAGCTGCGGCCTAGGTTTGGTTAGAGTTTCTTACAGTGCAGGAACTGTTCGAAACATACAAAACTTGATTCTTACGTGCAACGACGAGGACTGGGCACATTCGTCTTGAAAAACTACGCCGTGATTTTGGCCGCCCGAACTGGTGCATTAAATGCAACAGACGGCCATGGTTTGCCGAAAGTTTTTATAGTGACGGAATGGTTTGAAACACCCAAAACTTGATTGTTATGTGCAACGAGGAGGATCGACCATGTTCGTCCCAATAAACTCCACCCATGATTTCGGATGCAAGAACAGGTGTGTTAATTGCAACCACGGGTCTCGGACTGCTTAGATTTTCTTACAGCGACGGAACGGTTTGAGATGCACAAAACGTGAGTCTTACGTGCCAGGAGGAGGATTGCGCACGTTCGTCCCGAAAAGCTCCACCGTGATTTTGTCCGCTCGAACTGGTGCATTAATTGCAACCACCGGCCTCAGCTTGCTTAAATTTTCTTACATTTACGGAACGGTTTGAGACACCCAAAACCAGATTTTTACAAGCAACGAGGGCACGTTCGTCACAAAAAATTCTACTGTGATTTCGGCTGCCAGAACTGATTTTCTTACTGTGATGGAACGGTTTGAAACACACAAAACTTCAGTCTTACGTGCGACGAGGAGGATTCAGCTCGTTCGTTGCGAAAAACTCCACCGTGATTTCAGCCTCCCGATCTGGCGCGTTAATTGCAACCATTAGCCTAGGTTTGGTTAGATTTTCTTACAGTGACGGAACGGTTTGTAACAGACAAAACATGAGTCTTAAGTGCGACGAGGAAAACCGGACACATTCGTGGCGAAAAACTCCATTGTGATTTCGGACGCCCGAACGCGTGTACTAATTGCAAGCTGCGGCCTAGGTTTGGTTAGAGTTTCCTACAGTGCAGGAACCGTTCGAAACATACAAAACTTGAGTCTTACGTGCATGGACGAGGACTGGGCACGTTCGTCGCGAAAAACTACGCCGTGATTTTGGCCGCCCGAACTGGTGCATTAATTGCAACAGCCGTCCTTGGTTTGCCGAAAGTTTTTATAGTGACGGAATGGTTTGTAACACCCAAAACTTGATTATTATGTGCAACGAGGAGGATCGACCATGTTCGTCCCAATAAACTCCACCCATGATTTTGGACGCAAGAACAGGTGTGCTAACTGCAACCACGGGTCTCGGACTGCTTAGATTTTCTTACAGCGACGGAACGGTTTGAGATACACAAAACGTGAGTCTTACGTGCCAGGAGGAGGATTGCGCACGTTCGTCCCGAAAAGCTCCACCGTGATTTTGTCCGCTCGAACTGGTGCATTAATTGCAACCACCGGCCTCAGCTTGCTTAAATTTTCTTACATTTACGGAACGGTTTGACACACCCAAAACCAGATTCTCACAAGCAACGAGGGCACGTTCGTCACAAAAAACTCTACTGTGATTTCGGCTGCCAGAACTGATTTTCTTACTGTGATCGAACGGTTTGAAACACACAAAACTTCAGTCTTACGTGCGACAAGGAGGATTCAGCTCGTTCGTCGCGAAAAACTCCACCGTGATTTCAGCCTCCCGATCTGGCGCATTAATTGCAACCATTGGCCTAGGTTTGGTTAGATTTTCTTACAGTGACGGAACGGTTTGTAACACACAAAACATGAGTCTTAAGTGCAACGAGGAAAACCGGACACATTCGTCGCGAAAAACTCCATTGTTATTTCGGACGCCCGAACGGGTGCACTAATTGCAACCTGCGGCCTAGGTTTGGTTAGAGTTTCTTACAGTGCAGGAACCGTTCGAAACATACAAAACTTGAGTCCTACGTGCAACGACGAGGACTGGGCACGTTCGTCTCGAAAAACTACGCCGTGATTTTGGCCGCCCGAACTGGTGCATTAATTGCAACAGCCGGCCTTGGTTTGCTGATAGTTTTTATAGTGACGGAATGGTTTGGAACACCCAAAACTTGATTGTTATGGGCAACGAGGAGGATCGACCATGTTCGTCCCAATAAACTCCACCCATGATTTCGGATGCAAGAACAGGTGTGTTAATTGCAACCACGGGTCTCGGACTGCTTAGATTTTCTTACAGCGACGGAACGGTTTGAGATACACAAAACGTGAGTCTTACGTGCCAGGAGGAGGATTGCGCACGTTCGTCCCGAAAAGCTCCACCGTGATTTTGTCCGCTCGAACTGGTGCATTAATTGCATCCACCGCCTCAGCTTGCTTAAATTTTCTTACATTTACTAACGGTTTGACACACCCAAAACCAGATTCTCACAAGCAACGAGGGCACGCTCGTCACAAAAACTCTACTGTGATTTCGCTGCCGTAACTGATTTTCTTCTTGTGATCGAACGGTTTAAAACACACAAAACTTCAGTCTTACGTGCGACGAGGAGGATTCAGCTCGTTCGTCGCGAAAAACTCCACCGTGATTTCAGCCTCCGATCCGGCGATTAATTGCAACCATTGGCCTAGGTTTGGTTAGAGTTTCCTACAAAGGACGGAACGGTTTGTAACACACAAAACATGAGTCTTAAGTGCAACGAGGAAAACCGGACACATTCGTCGCGAAAAACTCCATTGTGATTTCGGACGCCTCGAACGGGTGCAATAATTGCAACCTGCGCCCTAGGTTTGCTTAGAGTTTCTTCAGAGTAGGAACCGTTCAAACATACAAAACTTGAGTCTTACGTGCAACGACGAGGATCGGGCACGTTCGTCTCGAAAAACTACGCCGTGATTTTGGCCGCCCGAACTGGTGCATTAATTGCAACAGCCGCCTTGGTTTGCCGATAGTTTTATAGTGACGGAATGGTTTGGAACACCCAAAACTTGATTGTTATGTGCAACGAGGAGGATCGACCATGTTCGTCCCAATAAACTCCACCCATGATTTCGGATGCAAGAACAGGTGTGTTAATTACATCCACGAGTCTCGGATCGCTTAGATTTTCTTACAGCGACGGAACGGTTTGAGATACACAAAACGTGAGTCTTACGTGCCAGAGGAGGATTGCGACGTCGTCCTTGAAAAAGCTCCACCGTGATTTTGTCCGCTCGAACTGGTGCATTAATTGCAACCACCGGCCTCAGCTTGCTTATATTTTCTTACATTTACGGAACGGTTTGTGACACCCAAAACCAGATTCTCACAAGCAACGAGGGCACGTTCGTCACAAAAAACTCTACTGTGATTTCGGCTGCCAGAACTGATTTTCTTACTGTGATCGAACGGTTTGAAACACACAAAACTTCAGTCTTACGTGCGACGAGGAGGATTCAGCTCGTTCGTCGCGAAAAACTCCACCGTGATTTCAGCCTCCCGATCTGGCGCATTAATTGCAACCATTGGCCTAGGTTTCGTTAGATTTTCTTACAGTGACGGAACGGTTTGTAACACACAAAACACGAGTCTTAAGTGCAACGAGGAAAAGCGGACACATTCGTCGCGAAAAACTCCATTGTGATTTCGGACGCCCGAACGGGTGCACTAATTGCAACCTGCGGCCTAGGTTTGGTTAGAGTTTCCTACAGTGCAGGAACTGTTCGAAACATACAAAACTTGAGTCTCACGTGCAACGACGAGGACTGGGCACGTTCGTCTCGAAAAACTACGCCGTGATTTTGGCCGCCCGAACTGATGCATTAATTGCAACAGCCGGCCTTGGTTTGCCGAAAGTTTTTATAGTGACGGAATGGTTTGGAACACCCAAAACTTGATTGTTATGTGCAACGAGGAGGATCGACCATGTTCGTCCCAATAAACTCCACCCATGATTTCGGATGCAAGAACAGGTGTGTTAATTGCAACCACGGGTCTCGGACTGCTTAGATTTTCTTACAGCGACGGAACGGTTTGAGATACACAAAACGTGAGTCTTACGTGCCAGGAGGAGGATTGCGCACGTTCGTCCCGAAAAGCTCCACCGTGATTTTGTCCGCTCGAACTGGTGCATTAATTGCATCCACCGGCCTCAGCTTGCTTAAATTTTCTTACATTTACGGAACGGTTTGTGACACCCAAAACCAGATTCTCACAAGCAACGAGGGCACGTTCGTCACAAAAAACTCTACTGTGATTTCGGCTGCCAGAACTGATTTTCTTACTGTGATCGAACGGTTTAAAACACACAAAACTTCAGTCTTACGTGCGACGAGGAGGATTCAGCTCGTTCGTCGCGAAAAACTCCACCGTGATTTCAGCCTCCCGATCTGGCGCATTAATTGCAACCATTGGCCTAGGTTTGGTTAGAGTTTCCTACAGTGACGGAACGGTTTGTAACACACAAAACATGAGTCTTAAGTGCAACGAGGAAAACCGGACACATTCGTCGCGAAAAACTCCATTGTGATTTCGGACGCCCGAACGGCTGCAATAATTGCAACCTGCGGCCTAGGTTTGGTTAGAGTTTCTTACAGTGTAGGAACCGTTCGAAACATACAAAACTTGAGTCTTACGTGCAACGACGAGGACTGGGCACGTTCGTCTCGAAAAACTACGCCGTGATTTTGGCCGCCCGAACTGGTGCATTAATTGCAACAGCCGGCCTTGGTTTGCCGATAGTTTTTATAGTGACGGAATGGTTTGGAACACCCAAAACTTGATTGTTATGTGCAACGAGGAGGATCGACCATGTTCGTCCCAATAAACTCCACCCATGATTTCGGATGCAAGAACAGGTGTGTTAATTACATCCACGAGTCTCGGACTGCTTAGATTTTCTTACAGCGACGGAACGGTTTGAGATACACAAAACGTGAGTCTTACGTGCCAGGAGGAGGATTGCGCACGTTCGTCCTTGAAAGCTCCACCGTGATTTTGTCCGCTCGAACTGGTGCATTAATTGCAACCACCGGCCTCAGCTTGCTTATATTTTCTTACATTTACGGAACGGTTTGTGACACCCAAAACCAGATTCTCACAAGCAACGAGGGCACGTTCGTCACAAAAACTCTACCGTGATTTCGCTGCCGTAACTGATTTTCTTCTGTGTGATCGAACGGTTTGAAACACACAAAACTTCAGTCTTACGTGCGACGAGGAGGATTCAGCTCGTTCGTCGCGAAAAACTCCACCGTGATTTCAGCCTCCCGATCTGGCGCATTAATTGCAACCATTGGCCTAGGTTTCGTTAGATTTTCTTACAGTGACGGAACGGTTTGTAACACACAAAACACGAGTCTTAAGTGCAACGAGGAAAACCGGACACATTCGTCGCGAAAAACTCCATTGTGATTTCGGACGCCCGAACGGGTGCACTAATTGCAACCTGCGGCCTAGGTTTGGTTAGAGTTTCCTACAGTGCAGGAACCGTTCGAAACATACAAAACTTGAGTCTTACGTGCAACGACGAGGACTGGGCACGTTCGTCTCGAAAAACTACGCCGTGATTTTGGCCGCCCGAACTGGTGCATTAATTGCAACAGCCGGCCTTGGTTTGCCGAAAGTTTTTATAGTGACGGAATGGTTTGGAACACCCAAAACTTGATTGTTATGTGCAACGAGGAGGATCGACCATGTTCGTCCCAATAAACTCCACCCATGATTTCGGATGCAAGAACAGGTGTGTTAATTGCAACCACGGGTCTCGGATCGCTTAGATTTTCTTACAGCGACGGAACGGTTTGAGATACACAAAACGTGAGTCTTACGTGCCAGAGGAGGATTGCGACGTCATTCCAAAAAGCTCCACCGTGATTTTGTCCGCCGAACTGGTGCATTAATTGCATCCACCGGCCTCAGCTTGCTTAAATTTTCTTACATTTACGGAACGGTTTGTGACACCCAAAACCAGATTCTCACAAGCAACGAGGGCACGTTCGTCACAAAAACTCTACTGTGATTTCGCCGCGTAACTGATTTTCTTACTGTGATCGAACGGTTTCTAACACACAAAACTTCAGTCTTACGTGCGACGAGGAGGATTCAGCTCGTTCGTCGCGAAAAACTCCACCGTGATTTCAGCCTCCCGATCTGGCGCATTAATTGCAACCATTGGCCTAGGTTTGGTTAGATTTTCTTACAGGACGGAACGGTTTGTAACACGGTTTGAGATACACAAATTCGCGAGGATCGGGCACGTTAATTGTCTCTCAAAAACTACGCCGTGATTTTGGCCGCCGCTCGAACTGGTGCATTAATTGCAAATTGCAACCGCCTTGGTTTGCCGAAAGTTTTTACAGTGACGGAATGGTTTGGAACACCCAAAACTTGATTGTTATGTGCAACGAGGAGGATCGACCATGTTCGTCCCAATAAACTCCACCCATGATTTCGGATGCAAGAACAGGTGTGTTAATTGCAACCACGGGTCTCGGACTGCTTAGATTTTCTTACAGCGACGGAACGGTTTGAGATACACAAAACGTGAGTCTTACGTGCCGGAGGAGGATTGCGCGCGTCATTCCGAAAAGCTCCACCGTGATTTTGTCCGCTCGAACTGGTGCATTAATTGCATCCACCGGCCTCAGCTTGCTTAAATTTTCTTACATTTTCGGAACGGTTTGACACACCCAAAACCAGATTCTCACAAGCAACGAGGGCACGTTCGTCACAAAAACTCTACTGTGATTTCGCTGCCGTAACTGATTTTCTTCGTGTGATCGAACGGTTTGAAACACACAAAACTTCAGTCTTACGTGCGACGAGGAGGATTCAGCTGCTCGTCGCGAAAAACTCCACCGTGATTTCAGCCTCCCGATCTGGCGCATTAATTGCAACCATTGGCCTAGGTTTGGTTAGAGTTTCCTACAGTGACGGAACGGTTTGTAACACACAAAACATGAGTCTTAAGTGCAACGAGGAAAACCGGACACATTCGTCGCGAAAAACTCCATTGTGATTTCGGACGCCCGAACGGCTGCAATAATTGCAACCTGCGGCCTAGGTTTGGTTAGAGTTTCTTACAGTGTAGGAACCGTTCGAAACATACAAAACTTGAGTCTTACGTGCAACGACGAGGACTGGGCATCCACCGGCCTCAGCTTGCTTAAATTTTCTTACATTTTCGGAACGGTTTGACACACCCAAAACCAGATTCTCACAAGCAACGAGGGCACGTTCGTCACAAAAAACTCTACTGTGATTTCGGCTGCCAGAACTGATTTTCTTATTGTGATCGAACGGTTTGAAACACACAAAACTTCAGTCTTACGTGCGACGAGGAGGATTCAGCTCGTTCGTCGCGAAAAACTCCACCGTGATTTCAGCCTCCCGATCTGGCGCATTAATTGCAACCATTGGCCTAGGTTTGGTTAGATTTTCTTACAGTGACGGAACGGTTTGTAACACACAAAACATGAGTCTTAAGTGCAACGAGGAAAACCGGACACATTCGTCGCGAAAAACTCCATTGTGATTTCGGACGCCCGAACGGGTGCACTAATTGCAACCTGCGGCCTAGGTTTGGTTAGAGTTTCTTACAGTGCAGGAACCGTTCGAAACATACAAAACTTGAGTCTTACGTGCAACGACGCCGTGATTTTGGCCGCCCGAACTGGTGCATTAATTGCAACAGCCGGCCTTGGTTTGCGATCGTTTTTATAGTGACGGAATGCTTTGGAACACCCAAAACTTGATTGTTATGTGCAACGAGGAGGATCGACCATGTTCGTCCCAATAAACTCCACCCATGATTTCGGATGCAAGAACAGGTGTGTTAATTGCAACCACGGGTCTCGGACTGCTTAGATTTTCTTACAGCGACGGAACGGTTTGAGATACACAAAACGTGAGTCTTACGTGCCAGGAGGAGGATTGCGCACGTTCGTCCCGAAAAGCTCCACCGTGATTTTGTCCGCTCGAACTGGTGCATTAATTGCAACCACCGGCCTCAGCTTGCTTAAATTTTCTTACATTTACGGAACGGTTTGACACACCCAAAACCAGATTCTCACAAGCAACGAGGGCACGTTCGTCACAAAAAACTCTACTGTGATTTCGGCTGCCAGAACTGATTTTCTTACTGTGATGGAACGGTTTGAAACACACAAAACTTGAGTCTTACGTGCGACGAGGAGGATTCAGCTCGTTCGTCGCGAAAAACTCCACCGTGATTTCAGCCTCCCGATCTGGCGCGTTAATTGCAACCATTGGCCTAGGTTTGGTTAGATTTTCTTACAGTGACGGAACGGTTTGTAACAGACAAAACATGAGTCTTAAGTGCGACGAGGAAAACCGGACACATTCGTCGCGAAAAACTCCATTGTGATTTCGGACGCCCGAACGGGTGCAGTAATTGCAAGCTGCGGCCTAGGTTTGGTTAGAGTTTCTTACAGTGCAGGAACTGTTCAAAACATACAAAACTTGATTCTTACGTGCAACGACGAGGACTGGGCACGTTCGTCTCGAAAAACTACGCCGTGATTTTGGCCGCCCGAACTGGTGCATTAAATGCAACAGCCGGCCTTGGTTTGCCGAAAGTTTTTATGGTGACGGAATGGTTTGAAACACCCAAAACTTGATTGTTATGTGCAACGAGGAGGATCGACCATGTTCGTCCCAATAAACTCCACCCATGATTTCGGATGCAAGAACAGGTGTGTTAATTGCAACCACGGGTCTCGGACTGCTTAGATTTTCTTACAGCGACGGAACGGTTTGAGATGCACAAAACGTGAGTCTTACGTGCAAGGACAAGGACTGGACACGTTCGTCGCGAAAAACTACGCCGTGATTTTGGCCGCCCGAACTGGTGCATTAATTGCACCAGCCGGTCTTAGTTTGCCGAAAGTTTTTATAGTGACGGAATGGTTTGAAACACCCAAAACTTGATTATTATGTGCAACGAGGAGGATCGACCATGTTCGTCCCAATAAACTCCACCCATCATTTCGGATGCAAGAACAGGTGTGTTAACTGCAACCACGGGTCTCGGACTGCTTATATTTTCTTACAGCGACGGAACGGTTCGAGATACACAAAACGTGAGTCTTCCGTGCAAGGAGGAGCATTGCGCACGTTCGTCCCGAAAAGCTCCACCGTGATTTTGTCCGCTCGAACTGGTGTATTAATTGCAACCCCCGGCCTCTGCTTGCTTAAATTTTCTTACATTTACGGAACGGTTTGAGACACCCAGAACCAGATTCTTACAAGCAACGAGGGCACGTTCGTCACAAAAAACTCTACTTTGATTTCGGCTGCCAGAACTGATTGTCTTACTGTGATGGAACGGTTTTAATCACACAAAACTTGAGTCATACGTGCGACGAGGAGGATTCAGCTCGTTCGTCACGAAAAACTCCACCGTGATTTCAGCCTCCCGATCTGGCGCGTTAATTGCAACCATTGGCCTAGGTTTGGTTAGATTTTCTTACAGTGACGGAACGGTTTGTAACAGACAAAACGTGAGTCTTAAGTGCGACGAGGAAAACCGGACATAGTCGTCGCGAAAAACTCCATTGTGATTTCGGACGCCCGAACGGGTGCACTAATTGCAACCTGCGGCCAAGGCTTGGATAGAGTTTCCAACAGTGCAGGGACCGTTCGAAACTTACAAAACTTGAGTCTTACGTGCAAGGACGAGGACTGGGCACGTTCCTCGCGAAAAACTACGCCGTGATTTTGGCCGCCCGAACTGGTGCATTAATTGGAACAGCCGGCCGTGGTTTGCCGAAAGTTTTTATAGTGACGGAATGGTTTGAAACACCCAAAACTTGATTATTATGTGCAACGAGGAGGATCGACCATGTTCGTCCCAATAAACTCCACCCATGATTTCGGATGCAAGAACAGGTGTCTTAACTGCAACCACGGGTCTCGGACTGCTTAGATTTTCTTACAGTGACGGAACGGTTCGAGATACACAAAACGTGAGTCTTCTGTGCAAGGAGGAGGATTGCGCACGTTCGTCCCGAAAAGCTCCACCGTGATTTTGTCCGCTCGAACTGGTGCATTAATTGCAACCCGCGGCCTCAGCTTGCTTAAATTTTCTTACATTTACGGAACGGTTTGAGACACCCAGAACCAGATTCTTACAAGCAACGAGGGCACGTTCGTCACAAAAAACTCTACTGTGATTTCGGCTGCCAGAACTGATTTTCTTACTCTGATGGAACGGTTTGAAACACACAAAACTTGAGTCTTACGTGCGACGAGGAGGATTCAGCTCGTTCGTTGCGAAAAACTCCACCGTGATTTCAGCCTCCCGATCTGGCGCGTTAATTGCATCCATTGGCCTAGGTTTGGTTAGATTTTCTTACAGTGACGGAACGGTTTGTAACAGACAAAACGTGAGTCTTAAGTGCGACGAGGAAAACCGGACACATTCGTCGCGAAAAACTCCATTGTGATTTCGGACGCCCGAACGGGTGCACTAATTGCAACCTGCGGCCTAGGCTTGGTTAGAGTTTCCTACAGTGCAGGAACCGTTCGAAACATACAAACTTGAGTCTTACGTGCAAGGACGAGGACTGGGCACGTTCGTCGTGAAAAACTACGCCGTGTTTTTGGCCACCCGAACTGGTGCATTAATTGCAACATCCGGCCTTGGTTTGCCGAAAGTTTTTATAGTGACGGAATGGTTTGAAACACCCAAAACTTCATTATTATGTGCAACGAGGAGGATCGACCATGTTCGTCCCAATAAACTCCACCCATGATTTCGGATGCAAGAACAGGTGTGTTAACAGCAACAACGGGTCTCGGACTGCTTAGATTTTCTTACAGCGACGGAACGGTACGAGATACACAAAACGTGAGTCTTCCGTGCAAGGAGGAGGATTGCGCACGTTCGTCCCGAAAAGCTCCACCGTGATTTTGTCCGCTCGAACTGGTGCATTAATTGCAACCCCCGGCCTCAGCTTGCTTAAATTTTCATACATTTACGGAACGGTTTGAGACACCCAGAACCAGATTCTTACAAGCAACGAGGGCACGTTCGTCACAAAAAACAACACTGTGATTTCGGCTGCCAGAACTGATTTTCTTACTGTGATGGAACGGTTTGAAACACACAAAACTTGAGTCTTACGTGCGACGAGGAGGATTCAGCTCGTTCGTCGCGAAAAACTCCACCGTGATTTCAGCCTCCCGATCTGGCGCGTTAATTGCAACCATTGGCCTAGGTTTGGTAAGATTTTCTTACAGTGACGGAACGGTTTGTAACAGACAAAACGTGAGTCTTAAGTGCGACGAGGAAAACCGGACACATTCGTCGCGAAAAACTCCATTGTGATTTCGGACGCCCGAACGGGTGCACTAATTGCAACCTGCGGCCTAGGCTTGGTTAGAGTTTCCTACAGTGCAGGAACCGTTCGAAACATACAAAACTTGAGTCTTACGCGCAAGGACGAGGACTGGGCACGTTCGTCGCGAAAAACTACGCCGTGATTTTGGCCGCCCGAACTGGTGCATTAATTGCAACAGCCGGCCTTGGTTTGCCGAAAGTTTTTATAGTGACGGAATGGTTTGAAACACCCAAAACTTGATTATTATGTGCAACGCGGAGGATCGACCATGTTCGTCCCAATAAACTCCACCCATGATTTCGGATGCAAGAACAGGTGTGTTAACTGCAACCACGGGTCTCGGACTGCTTAGATTTTCTTACAGCGACGGAACGGTTCGAGATACACAAAACGTGAGTCTTCCGTGCAAGGAGGAGCATTGCGCACGTTCGTCCCGAAAAGCTCCACCGTGATTTTGTCCGCTCGAACTGGTGCATTAATTGCAACCCCCGGCCTCTGCTTGCTAAAATTTTCTTACATTTACGGAACGGTTTGAGACACCCGGAACCAGATTCTCACAAGCAACGAGGGCACGCTCGTCACAAAAACTCTACTTTGATTTCGCTGCCGAAACTGATTGTCTTATCGTGATGGAACGGTTTGAAACACACAAAACTTGAGTCTTACGTGCGACGAGGAGGATTCAGCTCGTTCGTCGCGGAAAACTCCCCCGTGATTTCAGCCTCCCGATCTGGCGCGTTAATTGCAACCATTGGCCTAGGTTTGGTTAGATTTTGTTACAGTGACGGAACGGTTTGTAACAGACAAAACGTGAGTCTTCAGTGCGACGAGGAAAACCGGACACATTCGTCGCGAAAAACTCCATTCTGATTTCGGACGCCCGAACGGGTGCACTAATTGCAACCTGCGGCCTAGGCTTGGTTAGAGTTGCCTACAGTGCAGGAACCGTTCGAAACATACAAAACTTGAGTCTTACGTGCAAGGACGAGGACTGGGCACGTTCGTCGCGAAAAACTACGCCGTGATTTTGGCCGCCCGAACTGGTGCATTAATTGCAACAGCCGGCCTTGGTTTGCCGAAAGTTTTTATAGTGACGGAATGGTTTGAAACACACAAAACTTGATTATTATGTGCAACGCGGAGGATCGACCATGTTCGCCCCAATAAACTCCACCCATGATTTCGGATGCAAGAACAGGTGTGTTAACTGCAACCACGGGTCTCGGACTGCTTAGATTTTCTTACAGCGACGGAACGGTTCGAGATACACAAAACGTGAGTCTTCCGTGCAAGGAGGAGCATTGCGCATGTTCGTCCCGAAAAGCTCCACGGTGATTTTGTCCGCTCGAACTGGTGCATTAATTGCAACCCCCGGCCTCTGCTTGCTGAAATTTTCTTACATTTACGGAACGGTTTGAGACACCCGGAACCAGATTCTTACAAGCAACGAGCGCACGTTCGTCACAAAAAACTCTACTTTGATTTCGGCTGCCAGAACTGATTGTCTTACTGTGATGGAACGGTTTGAAACACACAAAACTTGAGTCTTACGTGCGACGAGGGGGATTCAGCTCGTTCGTCGCGAAAAACTCCACCGTGATTTCAGCCTCCCGATCTGGCGCGTTTTTTGCAACCATTGGCCTAGGTTTGGTTAGATTTTCTTACAGTGACGGAACGGTTTGTAACAGACAAAACGTGAGTCTTAAGTGCGACGAGGAAAACCGGACACATTCGTCGCGAAAAACTCCATTGTGATTTCGGACGCCCGAACGGGTGCACTAATTGCAACCTGCGGCCTAGGCTTGGATAGAGTTTCCAACAGTGCAGGAACCGTTCGAAACATACAAAACTTGAGTCTTACGTGCAAGGACGAGGACTGGGCACGTTCGTCGCGAAAAACTACGCCGTGATTTTGGCCGCCCGAACTGGTGCATTAATTGCAACAGCCGGCCTTGGTTTGCCGAAAGTTTTGATAGTGACGGAATGGTTTGAAACACCCAAAACTTGATTATTATGTGCAACGAGGAGGATCGACCATGTTCGTCCCAATAAACTACACCCATGATTTCGGATGCAAGAACAGGTGTGTTAACTGCAACCACGGGTCTCGGACTGCTTAGATTTTCTTACAGCGACGGAACGGTTCGAGACACACAAAACGTGAGTCTTCCGTGCAAGGAGGAGCATTGCGCACGTTCGTCCCGAAAAGCTCCACCGTGATTTTGTCCGCTCAAACTGGTGCATTAATTGCAACCCCCGGCCTCTGCTTGCTGAAATTTTCATACCTTTACGGAACGGTTTGAGACACCCGGAACCAGATTCTTACAAGCAACGAGGGCACGTTCGTCACAAAAAACTCTACTTTGATTTCGGCTGCCAGAACTGATTGTCTTACTGTGATGGAACGGTTTGAAACACACAAAACTTGAGTCTTACGTGCGACGAGGAGGATTCAGCTCGTTCGTCGCGAAAAACTCCACCGTGATTTCAGCCTCCCGATCTGGCGCGTTAATTGCAACCATTGGCCTAGGTTTGGTTAGATTTTCTTACAGTGACGGAACGGTTTGTAACAGACAAAATGTGAGTCTTAAGTGCGACGAGGAAAACCGGACACATTCGTCGCGAAAAACTCCATTGTGATTTCGGACGCCCGAACGGGTGCACTAATTGCAACCTGCGGCCTAGGCTTGGTTAGAGTTTCCTATAGTGCAGGAACCGTTCGAAACATACAAAACTTGAGTCTTACGTGCAAGGACGAGGACTGGGCACGTTCGTCGCAAAAAACTACGCCGTGATTTTGGCCGCCCGAACTGGTGCATTAATTGGAACAGCCGGCCTTGGTTTGCTGAAAGTTTTTATAGTGACGGAATGGTTTGAAACACCCAAAACTTGATTATTATGTGCAACGAGGAGGATCGACCATGTTCGACCCAATAAACCCCACCCATGATTTCGGATGCAAGAACAGGTGTGTTAACTGCAACCACGGGTCTCGGACTGCTTAGATTTTCTGACAGCGACGGAACGGTTCGAGATACACAAAACGTGAGTCTTCCGTGCAAGGAGGAGCATTGCGCACGTTCGTCCCGAAAAGCTCCACCGTGATTTTGTGCGCTCGAATTGGTGCATTAATTGCAACCCCCGGCCTCTGCTTGCTGAAATTTTCTTACATTTACGGAACGGTTTGAGACACCCGGAACCAGATTCTTACAAGCAACGAGGGCACGTTCGTCACAAAAAACTCTACTTTGATTTCGGCTGCCAGAACTGATTGTCTTACTGTGATGGAACGGTTTGAAACACACAAAACTTGAGTCTTACGTGCGACGAGGAGGATTCAGCTCGTTCGTCGCGAAAAACTCCACCGTGATTTCAGCCTCCCGATCTGGCGCGTTAATTGCAACCATTGGCCTAGGTTTGGTTAGATTTTCTTACAGTGACGGAACGGTTTGTAACAGACAAAACGTGAGTCTTAAGTGCGACGAGGAAAACCGGACACATTCGTCGCGAAAAACTCCATTGTGATTTCGGACGCCCGAACGGGTGCACTAATTGCAACCTGCGGCCTAGGCTTGGATAGAGTTTCCAACAGTGCAGGAACCGTTCGAAACATACAAAACTTGAGTCTTACGTGCAAGGACGAGGACTGGGCACGTTCGTCGCGAAAAACTACGCCGTGATTTTGGCCGCCCGAACTGGTGCATTAATTGCAACAGCCGGCCTTGGTTTGCCGAAAGTTTTTATAGTGACGGAATGGTTTGAAACACCCAAAACTTGATTATTGTGTGCAACAAGGAGGATCGACCAAGTTCGTCCCAATAAACTCCACCCATGATTTCGGATGCAAGAACAGGTGTGTTAACTGCAACCACGGGTCTCGGACTGCTTAGATTTTCTTACAGCGACGGAACGGTTCGAGACACACAAAACGTGAGTCTTCCGTGCAAGGAGGAGCATTGCGCACGTTCGTCCCGAAAAGCTCCACCGTGATTTTGTCCGCTCAAACTGGTGCATTAATTGCAACCCCCGGCCTCTGCTTGCTGAAATTTTCATACCTTTACGGAACGGTTTGAGACACCCGGAACCAGATTCTTACAAGCAACGAGGGCACGTTCGTCACAAAAAACTCTACTTTGATTTCGGCTGCCAGAACTGATTGTCTTACTGTGATGGAACGGTTTGAAACACACAAAACTTGAGTCTTACGTGCGACGAGGAGGATTCAGCTCGTTCGTCGCGAAAAACTCCACCGTGATTTCAGCCTCCCGATCTGGCGCATTAATTGCAACCATTGGCCTAGGTTTGGTTAGATTTTCTTACAGTGACGGAACGGTTTGTAACAGACAAAATGTGAGTCTTAAGTGCGACGAGGAAAACCGGACACATTCGTCGCGAAAAACTCCATTGTGATTTCGGACGCCCGAACGGGTGCACTAATTGCAACCTGCGGCCTCGGCTTGGTTAGAGTTTCCTACAGTGCAGGAACCGTTCGAAACATACAAAACTTGAGTCTTACGTGCAAGGACGAGGACTGGGCACGTTCGTCGCGAAAAACTACGCCGTGATTTTGGCCGCCCGAACTGGTGCATTAATTGGAACTGCCGGCCTTGGTTTGCCGAAAGTTTTTATAGTGATGGAATGGTTTGAAACACCCAAAACTTGATTATTATGTGCAACGAGGAGGACCGACCATGTTCGTCCCAAAAAACCCCACCCATGATTTCGGATGCAAGAACAGGTGTGTTAACTGCAACCACGGGTCTCGGACTGCTTAGATTTTCTTACAGCGACGGAACGGTTCGAGATACACAAAACGTGAGTCTTCCGTGCAAGGAGGAGCATTGCGCTTAAAAGCTCCACCGTGATTTTGTCCGCTTGGTGCATTAATTGCAACCCCGCCTGCTTGCTGAAATTTTCTTACATTTACGAACGGTTTGAGACACCCGAACCAGATTCTTACAAGCAACGAGGGCACGCTCGTCACAAAAACTCTACTTTGATTTCGCTGCCGAACTGATTTTCTTACTGTGATGGAACGGTTTGAAACACACAAAACTTGAGTCTTACGTGCGACGAGGAGGATTCAGCTCGTTCGTCGCGAAAAACTCCACCGTGATTTCAGCCTCCCGATCTGGCGCGTTAATTGCAACCATTGGCCTAGGTTTGGTTAGATTATCTTACAGTGACGGAACGGTTTGTAACAGACAAAACGTGAGTCTTAAGTGCGACGAGGAAAACCGGACACATTCGTCGCGAAAAACTCCATTGTGATTTCGGACGCCCGAATGGGTGCACTAATTGCAACCTGCGGCCTAGGCTTGGATAGAGTTTCCAACAGTGCAGGAACCGTTCGAAACATACAAAACTTGAGTCTTACGTGCAAGGACAAGGACTGGGCACGTTCGTCGCGAAAAACTACGCCGTGATTTTGGCCGCCCGAACTGGTGCATTAATTGCAACAGCCGGCCTTGGTTTGCCGAAAGTTTTTATAGTGACGGAATGGTTTGAAACACCCAAAACTTGATTATTATGTGCAACGAGGAGGATCGACCTTGTTCGTCCCAATAAACTCCGCCCAAGATTTCGGATGCAAGAACAGGTGTGTTAACTGCAACCACGGGTCTCGGACTGCTTAGATTTTCTTACAGCGACGGAACGGTTCGAGATACACAAAACGTGAGTCTTCCATGCAAGGAGGAGCATTGCGCACGTTCGTCCCGAAAAGCTCCACCGTGATTTTGTCCGCTCGAACTGGTGCATTAATTGCAACCCCCGGCCTCTGCTTGCTGAAATTTTCTTACATTTACGGAACGGTTTGAGACACCCGGAACCAGATTCTTACAAGCAACGAGGGCACGTTCGTCACAAAAAACTCTACTTTGATTTCGGCTGCCGGAACTGATTGTCTTACTGTGATGGAACGGTTTGAAAGACACAAAACTTGAGTCTTACGTGCGACGTGGAGGATTCAGCTCGTTCGTCGCGAAAAACTCCACCGTGATTTCAGCCTCCCGATCTGGCGCGTTAATTACAACCATTGGCCTAGGTTTGGTTAGATTTTCTTACGGTGATGGAACGGTTTGTAACACACAAAACATGAGTCTTAAGTGCGACGAGGAAAACCGGACATATTCGCCGCGAAAAACTCCATTGTGATTTGGACGCCCAACGGGTGCACTAATTGCATCCTGCGGCCTAGGTTTGGATAGAGTTTCCAACAGTGCAGGAACCGTCAAACATACAAAACTTGAGTCTTACGTGCAAGGACGAGGATCGGGCACGTTCGTCACGAAAAACTACGCCGTGATTTTGGCCGCCCGAACTGGTGCATTAATTGCAACAGCCGCCTTGGTTTGCCGAAAGTTTTTATAGTGACGGAATGGTTTGAAACACCCAAAACTTGATTATTATGTGCAACGAGGAGGATTGACCATGTTCGTCCCAATAAACTCCACCCATGATTTCGGATGCAAGAACAGGTGTGTTAAATTGCAACCACGGGTCTCGTATTGCTTAGATTTTCTTACAGCGACGGAACGGTTCGAGATACACAAAACGTGAGTCTTCCGTGCAAGGAGGAGGATTGCACACGTCATTCCGAAAAGCTCCACCGTGATTTTGTCCGCCGAACTGGTGCATTAATTGCAACCCCGGCCTCGCTTGCTTAAATTTTCTTACATTTACGGAACGGTTTGAGACACCCAAAACCAGATTCTCACAAGCAACGAGGGCACGTTCGTCACAAAAACTCTACTTTGATTTCGCTGCCGTAACTGATTGTCTTCTTCGTGATGGAACGGTTTGAAACACACAAAACTTGAGTCTTACGTGCGACGAGGAGGATTCAGCTCGTTCGTCGCGAAAAACTCCACCGTGATTTCAGCCTCCCGATCTGGCACGTTAAATGCAACCGTTGGCCTAGGTTTGGTTAGATTTTCTTACAGTGACGGAACGGTTTGTAACAGACAAAACGTGAGTCTTAAGTGCGACGAGGAAAACCGGACAAATTCGTCGCGAAAAACTCCATTGTGATTTCGGACGCCCGAACGGGTGCACTAATTGCAACCTGCGGCCTAGGCTTGGATAGAGTTTCCAACAGTGCAGGAACCGTTTGAAACATACAAAACTTGAGTCTTACGTGGAAGGACGAGGACTGGGCACGTTCGTCGCGAAAAACTACGCCGTGATTTTGGCCGCCCGAACTAGTGCATTAATTGGAACAGCCGGCCTTGGTTTGCCGAAAGTTTTTATAGTGACGGAATGGTTTCAAACACCCAAAACTTGATTATTATGTGCAACGAGGAGGATCGACCATGTTCGTCCCAATAAACTCCACCCATGATTTCGGATGCAAGAACAGGTGTGTTAACTGCAACCATGGGTCTCGGACTGCTTAGATTTTCTTACAGCGATGGAACGGTTCGAGATACACAAAACGTGAATCTTCCGTGCAAGGAGGAGGATTGAGCACATTCGTCCCGAAAAGCTCCACCGTGATTTTGTCCGCTCGAACTGGTGCATTAATTGCAACCCCCGACCTCTGCTTGCTGAAATTTTCTTACATTTACGGAACGGTTTGAGACACCCAAAACCAGATTCTTACAAGCAACGAGGGCATGTTCGTCACAAAAAACTCTACCGTGATTTCGCCGCCGTAACTGATTTTCTTCTTGTGATGGAACGGTTTGAAACACACAAAACTTGAGTCTTACGTGCGACGAGGAGGATTCAGCTCGCTCGTCGCAAAAAACTCCACCGTGATTTCAGCCTCCCGATCTGGCGCGAATTGCAACCATTGGCCTAGGTTTGGTTAGATTTTCTTACAGGACGGAACGGTTTGTAACAGACAAAACATGAGTCTTAAGTGCGACGAGGAAAACCGGACACATTCGTCGCGAAAAACTCCATTGTGATTTCGGACTCCCGAACGGGTGCACTAATTGCAACCTGCGGCCTAGGCTTGGTTAGAGTTTCCAACAGTGCAGGAACCGTTTGAAACATACAAAACTTGAGTCTTACGTGCAAGGACGAGGATCGGGCACGCTTAAATCGAAAAACTACGCCGTGATTTTGGCCGCCCGAACTGGTGCATTAATTGCAACAGCCGGCCTTGGTTTGCCGAAAGTTTTTATAGTGACGGAATGGTTTGAAACACCCAAAACTTGATTATTATGTGCAACGAGGAGGATCGACCATGTTCGTCCCAATAAACTCCACCCATGATTTCGGATGCAAGAACAGGTGTGTTAACTGCAACCACGGGTCTCGGACTGTTTAGATTTTCTTACAGCGACGGAACGGTTCGAGATACACAAAACGTGAGTCTTCCGTGCAAGGAGGAGGATTGTGCACGTTCGTCCCGAAGAGCTCCACCGTGATTTTGTCCGCTCGAACTGGTGCATTAATTGCAACCCCCGGCCTCTGCTTGCTGAAATTTTCTTACATTTACGGAACGGTTTGAGACACCCAAAACCAGATTCTTACAAGCAACGAGGGCACGTTCGTCACAAAAAACTCTACTGTGATTTCGGCTGCCAGAACTGATTTTCTTACTGTGATGGAACGGTTTGAAACACACAAAACTTGAGTCTTACGTGCGACGAGGAGGATTCAGCTCGTTCGTCGCAAAAAACTCAACCGTGATTTCAGCCTCCCGATCTGGCGCGTTAATTGCAACCATTGGCCTAGGTTTGGTTAGATTTTCTTACAGTGACGGAACGGTTTGTAACAGACTAAACATGAGTCTTAAGTGCGACGAGGAAAACCGGACACATTCGTCGCGCAAAACTCCATTGTGATTTCGGACTCCCGAACGGGTGCACTAATTGCAACCTGCGGCCTAGGCTTGGTTAGAGTTTCCAACAGTGCAGGAACCGTTTGAAACATACAAAACTTGAGTCTTACGTGCAAGGACGAGGACTGGGCACGTTCGTCGCGAAAAACTACGCCGTGATTTTGGCCGCCCGAACTGGTGCATTAATTGCAACAGCCGGCCTTGGTTTGCCGAAAGTTTTTATAGTGACGGAATGGTATGAAACACCCAAAACTTGATTATTATGTGCAACGAGGAGGATCGACCATGTTCGTCCCAATAAACTCCACCCATGATTTCAGATGCAAGAACAGGTGTGTTAACTGCAACCACGGGTCTCGGAGTGCTTACATTTTCTTACAGCGACGGAACGGTTCGAGATACACAAAACGTGAGTCTTCCGTGCAAGGAGGAGCATTGCGCACGTTCGTCCCGAAAAGCTCCACCGTGATTTTGTCTGCTCGAACTGGTGCATTAATTTCAACCCCCGGCCTCTGCTTGCTGAAATTTTCTTACATTTACGGAACGGTTTGTGACACCCGGAACCAGATTCTTACAAGCAACGATGGCACGTTCGTCACAAAAAACTCTACTGTGATTTCGGCTGCCAGAACTGATTGTCTTACTGTGATGGAACGGTTTGAAACACACAAAACTTGAGTCTTAAGTGCGACGAGGAGGATTCAGCTCGTTCGTTGCGAAAAACTCCACCGTGATTTCAGCCTCCCGATCTGGCGCGTTAATTGCAACCATTGGCCTAGGTTTGGTTAGATTTTCTTACAGTGACGGAACGGTTTGTAACAGACAAAACGTGAGTCTTAAGTGCGACGAGGAAAACCGGACACATTCGTCGCGAAAAACTCCATTGTCATTTCGGACGCCCGAACGGGTGCACTAATTGCAACCTGCGGCCTAGGCTTGGATAGAGTTTCCAACAGTGCAGGAACCGTTTGAAACATACAAAACTTGAGTCTTACGTGCAAGGACGAGGACTGGGCACGTTCGTCGCGAAAAACTACGCCGTGATTTTGGCCGCCCGAACTGGTGCATTAATTGCAACAGCCGGCCTTGGTTTGCCGAAAGTTTTTATAGTGACGGAATGGTTTGAAACACCCAAAACTTGATTATTTTGTGCAACGAGGAGGATCGACCATGTTCGTCCCAATAAACTCCACCCATGATTTCGGATGCAAGAACAGGTGTGTTAACTGCAACCACGGGTCTCGGACTGCTTAGATTTTCTTACAGCGACGGAACGGTTCGAGATACACAAAACGTGAGTCTTCCGTGCAAGGAGGAGGATTGCGCACGTTCGTCCCGAAAAGCTCCACCGTGATTTTGTCCGCTCGAACTGGTGCATTAATTGCAACCCCCGGCCTCTGCTTGCTTAAATTTTCTTACATTTACGGAACGGTTTGAGACACCCAGAACCAGATTCTTACAAGCAACGAGGGCACGTTCGTCACAAAAAACTCTACTGTGATTTCGGCTGCCAGAACTGATTTTCTTACTGTGATGGAACGGTTTGAAACACACAAAACTTGAGTCTTACGTGCGACGAGGAGGGTTCAGCTCGTTCGTCGCGAAAAACTCCTCCGTGATTTCAGCCTCCCGATCTGGTGCGTTAATTGCAACCATTGGCCTAGGTTTGGTTAGATTTTCTTACAGTGACGGAACGGTTTGTAACAGACAAAACGTGAGTCTTAAGTGCGACGACGAAAGTCGGACACATTCGTCGCGAAAAACTCCATTGTCATTTCGGACGCCCGAACGGGTGCACTAATTGCAACCAGCGGCCTAGGCTTGGATAGAGTTTCCAACAGTGCAGGAACCGTTCGAAACGTACAAAACTTGAGTCTTACGTGCAAGGACGAGGACTGGGCACGTTCGTCGCGAAAAACTACGCCGTGATTTTGGCCGCCCGAACTGGTGCATTAATTGCAACAGCCGGCCTTGGTTTGCCGAAAGTTTTTATAGTGACGGAATGGTTTGAAACACCCAAAACTTGATTATTTTGTGCAACGAGGAGGATCGACCATGTTCGTCCCAATAAACTCCACCCATGATTTCGGATGCAAGAACAGGTGTGTTAACTGCAACCACGGGTCTCGGACTGCTTAGATTTTCTTACAGGGACGGAACGGTTCGAGGTACACAAAACGTGAGTCTTCCGTGCAAGGAGGAGGATTGCGCACGTTCGTCCCGAAAAGCTCCATCGTGATTTTGTCCGCTCGAACTGGTGCATTAATTGCAACCCCCGGCCTCTGCTTGCTGAAATTTTCGTACATTTACGGAACGGTTTGAGACACCCAAAACCAGATTCTTACAAGCAACGAGGGCACGTTCGTCACAAAAAATTCTACTGTGATTTCGGCTGCCAGAACTGATTTTCTTACTGTGATGGAACGGTTTGAAACACACAAAACTTGAGTCTTACGTGCGATGAGGAGGATTCAGCTCGTTCGTCGCGAAAAACTCCACCGTGATTTCAGCCTCCCGATCTGGCGCGTTAATTGCAACCATTGGCCTAGGTTTGGTTAGATTTTCTTACAGTGACGGAACGGTTTGTAACAGACAAAACATGAGTCTTAAGTGCGACGAGGAAAACCGGACACATTTGTCGTGAAAAACTCCATTGTGATTTCGGACGCCCGAACGGGTGCACTAATTGCAACCTGCGGCCTAGGTTTGGTTAGAGTTTCTTACAGTGCTGGAACCGTTCGAAACTTACAAAACATGAGTCTTACGTGCAAGGACGAGGACTGGGCACGTTCGTCGCGAAAAACTACGCCGTGATTTTGGCCGCCCGAACTGGTGCATTAATTGCAACAGCCAGCCATGGTTTGCCGAAAGTTTTTATAGTGACGGAATGGTTTGAAACACCCAAAACTTGATTATTATGTGCAACGAGGAGGATCGACCATGTTCGTCCCAATAAACTCCACCCATGATTTCGGATGCAAGAACAGGTGTGTTAGCTGCAACCACGGGTCTCGGACTGCTTAGATTTTCTTACAGCGACGGAACGGTTCGAGATACACAAAATGTGAGTCTTCCGTGCAAGGAGGAGGATTGCGCAAGTTCGTCCCGAAAATGATGAGGACATCGCTACATCGGATATACCCATGGGATCAATGACCAAAGTCCTTCCATGTGACCCGCGACCATTAATCATCATGCAAGGACAAAACACACGAGCCAGTGCGCAACAAATCAATTATCAGGTAAACTCGTTTCTTGGGTTAAATAATTATACTTTGGAGAATAGATTGCTACCTAATAACAATATTATGCATAGGAACTTCAACAAGCACCAGCTAAAAGGCATTAAAACACCAATCAAGACAATGAAGTATGGTGGGAATGCAAAGGGATTCCACTCGGCCATCAATAACCAGTTTGAATTAAAAGCGTCCTAGAGAATGCAAACGGACTCCGTTTGGAACGTGTGAGCACTCATTGGAAACATAACTTCGCCATCTTTCCAACGGATCTAACTTCACCTTCAAATTCCTACTGAGCTGGACACAGCAGTCAAAAGAAATCGACGGACAGCTAGCAAACAATCTCTTCGGGTGCTGCACCAACTTTAAATGCATCTTGAGTCCCCATGCAACTAGTGCTGCGTGTTGGCTTCTCCAAACCAGCAACTCTCCTCTATATAAGGCGTGTTCCTCTAAGTTCTTAGGTAGGTTTTGTTCATTTGTTGTTTGTCTTCCAGAATGGAGAAACACTCTCGAAATCCCTAGTGTCGGCTGACCTATCGATTCCGAGCTTCAGAACCTCAGATCAAGTGTGTGCTTTATCCTTGTTCTTGCGAGCTCTTCGATTGCTTGCAAGGATAGACCTTCGTGGTCAGGTCATCCGGGCTTTGGCACGGTTGATAACAATCAGGAGTGTGGTTTAGCGATTGCGGGCGCTTATCCTTGCGTGGTTCGTAGCCGGATCGTCAAAGTCATCCTCCGCCCAAATCGAAATTATCCTCTCACCGGAAGATCGGGAACCCGAGAGCGCATCATTTGGTATTAGAGCGCATCATTTGGTATCAGAGCGACGGTTGACCGGTGAGTTTGTATCTTGTTTAGTTGTGTTCTTCCTATAGTCCAGAAAAAATTTGTCCTACAAAAAGATTGTTTACCCGCTGTCCAAACCCCTTTGTGCCTTTTCAATTGGTTATTTTGGTTTGTTAATTTGAGTTTGTGTTCGTCCTAGTGTTGTCTTGTTGCTGTTCATCTACTTGTTCATCTCCCCACCTCAAAATCCACCCAAAAACAACCAAAAACAAGTACCAATCTCGGCCAGAAAATTTTCAGTTCTACAGTCTGCACCAAAAACGCCATATATTCCAATTCCCTTATCCTTTTTTAGTGAAACCAAAAGGAGAAGATTCCAGACTTGTTCTTCTATCATCCTGCCAATTTTCAACCCCATACATGAAAGAACCAAGGAGTAATGGATGTTTGATTCAGACCTTATTGCTGTCCCGAAATCTGTAGATCAGTCCACTTGTGAATTTTGTGCGAATTTCTCTGTTCGTTTTCAGAAAGTTCGCCCAAAACAAAAGTTGTTGAAAAAGCCGTCAGGAAGAAGTGTAAAACATTTCATAAGCAAAGAGGGACCTGACAAAAAATTACGGCCAAAATACCAACCTACTGTCCTGAGGGCTGAAAAACAGAAAACTAGAAGTTGGTTCAAACTTGTGTTTCTTGTTCCATAGTGCAAATCCGTGACTTGCTGAGCGTCTAGCACTTGTTGTCATCTCCGCATACTTTCTTAAGCGTATTATTCATCTTTGTTCGATCAGCAACATAGGCTACGTGCTAGTTTTGAACACTTATTCAAATTGTGCAAATCTGAAATTAGCTGATTGTTTCCATTGCTACTCATATAAAACCTGTCCAAGCTCCACTTTCTACTAACCATACAGGTGATAGCCTTGGAATCGCTTTACTCACACTTGAGATCAGTTTATCACGAACCAGCCACTGGTTGCACCACTTGCTGCATTTGTAAGAATTGGTAAGAACTTGGTAAGAGCTTAAGAGATGTGACCCTCAATATTTCCAGCACCTATTAGTTGATAGGGTTTCACATATTTTTCTGTGCTATCCTTGTTTGCTACTAACCATGGCAGGGTTTTATGGATATAATGGTTCCAAGCAATATAGTGAGAACGGAAGAATTATCACTACTGCCGACAAGCGAGAATTGGATCACAACTTTCATGAGGGCTCTCATCATCTTGGAAGGAAGTCTAGCAGGACCAATAAGAACGATGCGCCATCTCCAAATCATGAACAAGGTAATTTAAAGTGTATCTTGCCTCCGCTCGGTATTACATATGATCATAAAGCTTACATTGATTGGGAAATTGCGGTTGACAATGAATTTAGAAAATATGACTTGTCTGAAAAACAAAAGATTAAGGCTGCCACTAGTGTGCTAAATGGATTTACGTTAATATGGTGGAATACTAGAAAAGAGGGACCACCTCATAACTGGAATGCCATGAAGAGACTTATGAGAGATATGTATGTTCCTGATTACCATGCTGATTTCTTGAACACTAAACTCCAATGTTTAAAACAAGGCAACAAAAGTGTTAAGGATTACTTTGGACAATTGCAAAATCATTTGTTGCGTTGTGGGATAGATGAATGCGAGGAAGCTACTGAACTTCGGTTTTTGAGAGGGCTTAATGAAGAAATTCAGAATATTCTTGTTAATAAAAACTATAACTCACTCTCTCATTTGGTTAAGCTTGCATGTAAAGCTGAAAATCACATTTTGGAACAAAAGAAAATGCTTGATGCTAGGAAGGAAGAGGTTTCTAAATTTTATGAAGTAATTTGCACAGAAAAAGATAATTCAATGGACAATTTGCATGCTCTTGTGTCTCCTTCTTCGACTAACCTTGTGCAGGAGATTGGAAAGAATGAAGAGATCAAAGTTGATATGGTCGAGCATGGGACATTTCCTTCGACCACGGTGTTAGATGAGATTGCACATTCCATACCCACTAACAAGATCATGGTTGATAGTAATTGCGCCACTGATGGCCCATGCCCTAATGGAAATGACATACATCGCAACATAGTTGTTCATGAAACATTGAGTGCTGAGCAATTTACACTACTTCAAGACAATGGTGATGAGATCACCATGGTTACCAAAGAAACACCTGTTACAACACCTACATCATCTGAGAAGAACATTAAAGGTAATATTGGTGTTGAATCGATAGTCATCCACAAAGAAGAGGTGAGTTCTTGCAACAACACTTGTGCTGAAAGTAAAATATCTTTCTCTGAATTTAATATTCCTGATTTGCAAAATGTTGAATTGATTACTCACGACAAAGTTCTTTCGAAAGCATTTCAAGATAAATCTTTGTGCTATGTGCTTTTTAATGAACCTGTTGAACTGTCTTGTATGATTGACAAGGTTGCCAAAATTTCTAGTTCCAAATCTCTAGATAGTACCTGCAAATTTTATTTGAGTGGAAATTATGGTGTGAACAACAACTTTCATGTTCGTCAAATATTTATCACAACCGATTTGCTTGCTGAATTGAGGTTGAATTCTTACAACACGCCATCCATTGTATCATATTGTGGTGGCTCGTGGATAAAGAAATTGTTTGATGATGACTGTTTCGAAAAGAGATCTCCATTCATTTGCTCATATGTCACATGTGAATCACTTGTTAAAAATCTGCATGGTCCAAATAAATCTTGGTCTTTTCCATACAATTTGATGCAATGCTTAATAAATTTAAGGACAAATTTTTCTCAAAAAAGAAGAAATCATGAGAACAGATGGTCTCTAACAAATTGTTTCATATTGAAAGCGAGAACAATAAAACAATTGATGCATACATATACCACGCATACACGTTGTTCTTTTTCTTGAGAACCTTTGTAGTTTGTCAAAAGACGAGGACATCTTTTCGTGATGTTCGTCGCGAAAAACTCCATTGTGATTTCGGACGCCCGAACGGGTGCACTAATTGCAACCTGCGGCCTAGGTTTGGTTAGAGTTTCTTACAGTGCTGGAACCGTTCGAAACTTACAAAACATGAGTCTTACGTGCAAGGACGAGGACTGGGCACGTTCGTCGCGAAAAACTACGCCGTGATTTTGGCCGCCCGAACTGGTGCATTAATTGCAACAGCCGGCCTTGATTTGCCGAAAGTTTTTATAGTGACGGAATGGTTTGAAACACCCAAAACTTGATTATTATGTGCAACGAGGAGGATCGACCATGTTCGTCCCAATAAACTCCACCCATGATTTCGGATGCAAGAACTGGTGTGTTAGCTGCAACCACGGGTCTCGGACTGCTTAGATTTTCTTACAGCGACGGAACGGTTCGAGATACACAAAACGTGAGTCTTACGTGCAAGGAGGAGGATTGCGCACGTTCGTCCCGAAAAGCTCCACCGTGATTTTGTCCGCTCGAACTGGTGCATTAATTGCAACCCCCGGCCTCAGCTTGCTTAAATTTTCTTACATTTACGGAACGGTTTGAGACACCCAAAACCAGATTCTTACAAGCAACGAGGGCACGTTCGTCACAAAAAACTCTACTGTGATTTCGGCTGCCAGAACTGATTTTCTTACTGTGATGGAACGGTTTGAAACACACAAAACTTGAGTCTTACGTGCGACGAGGAGGATTCAGCTCGTTCGTCGCGAAAAACTCCACCGTGATTTCAGCCTCCCGATCTGGCGCATTAATTGCAACCATTGGCCTAGGTTTGGTTAGATTTTCTTACAGTGACGGAACGGTTTGTAACACACAAAACATGAGTCTTAAGTGCGACGAGGAAAACTGGACACATTCGTCGCGAAAAACTCCATTGTGATTTCGGACGCCCGAACGGGTGCACTAATTGCAACCCGCGGCGTAGGTTTGGTTAGAGTTTCTTACAGTGCTGGAACCGTTCGAAACATACAAAACTTGAGTCTTACGTGCAAGGACGAGGACTGGGCACGTTCGTCGCGAAAAACTACGCCGTGATTTTGGCCGCCCGAACTGGTGCATTAATTGCAACAGCCGGCCTTGGTTTGCCGAAAGTTTTTATAGTGACGGAATGGTTTGAAACACCCAAAACATGATTATTATGTGCAACGAGGAGGATCGACCATGTTCGTCCCAATAAACTCCACCCATGATTTCGGATGCAAGAACAGGTGTGTTAGCTGCAACCACGGGTCTCGGACTGCTTAGATTTTCTTACAGCGACGGAATGGTTCGAGATACACAAAACGTGAGTCTTACGTGCAAGGAGGAGGATTGCGCAAGTTCATCCCGAAAAGCTCACCGTGATTTTGTCCACTCGAACTGGTGCATTAATTGCAACCCCCGGCCTCAGCTTGCTTAAACTTTCTTACATTTACAGAACGGTTTGAGACACCCAAAACCAGATTCTTACAAGCAACGAGGGCACGTTCGTCACAAAAAACTCTACTGTAATTTCGGCTGCCAGAACTGATTTTCTTACTGTGATGGAACGGTTTGAAACACACAAAACTTGATTCTTACGTGCGACGAGGAGGATTCAGCTCGTTCGTCGCGAAAAAGTCCACCGTGATTTCAGCCTCCCGATCTGGCGCATTAATTGCAACCATTGGCCTAGGTTTGGTTAGATTTTCTTACAGTGACGGAACGGTTTGTAACACACTAAACATGAGTCTTACGTGCGACGAGGAACACTAGACACATTCGTCGCGAAAAACTCCATTGTGATTTCGGACGCCCGAACGGGTGCACTAATTGCAACCTGCGGCCTAGGTTTGGTTAGAGTTTCTTACAGTGCTGGAACCGTTCGAAACTTACAAAACATGAGTCTTACGTGCAAGGACGAGGACTGGGCACGTTCGTCGCGAAAAACTACGCCGTGATTTTGGCCGCCCGAACTGGTGCATTAATTGCAACAGCCGGCCTTGGTTTGCCGAAAGTTTTTATAGTGACGGAATGGTTTGAAACACCCAAAACTTGATTATTATGTGCAACGAGTAGGATCGACCATGTTCGTCCCAATAAACTCCACCCATGATTTCGGATGCAAGAACAGGTGTGTTAGCTGCAACCAGGGTCTCGAACTGCTTAGATTTTCCTACAGCGACGGAACGGTTCGAGATACACAAAATGTGAGTCTTACGTGCAAGGAGAAGGATTGCGCACGTTCGTCCCGAAAAGCTCCACCGTGATTTTGTCCGCTCGAACTGGTGCATTAATTGCAACCACCGGCCTCAGCTTGCTTAAATTTTCTTACATTTACGGAACGGTTTGAGACACCCAAAACCAGATTCTTACAAGCAACGAGGGCACGTTCGTCACAAAAAACTCTACTGTGATTTCGGCTGCCAGAACTGATTTTCTTACTGTGATGGAACGGTTTGAAACACACAAAACTTGAGTCTTACGTGCGACGAGGAGGATTCAGCTCGTGATTTCAGCCTCCCGATCTGGCGCATTAATTGCAACCATTGGCCTAAGTTTGGTTAGATTTTCTTACAGTGACGGAACGGTTTGTAACACACAAAACATGAGTCTTAAGTGCGACGAGGAAAACTGGACACATTTGTCGCGAAAAACTCCATTGTGATTTTGATGAGGACATCATCATGAAGGATATGACCGCTGCCTCTACTCCGTCTACCTCTACTTCGTCTACTTCCTCTCCGACCGCATCGTCTACTACTCCGTCATCGCCTAGGGACCTAAATCCAGGAGCTCGGCCTTTCAAGCCCGAGAAGAAGGACCAGCGCATCAAGCATGCACCACGAGGAAGCACCACGCACCAACGAAGGCCCATATTGAAGCCAAAGATGCTAGAGAACCCGTCTCGGCCATCCAGCAGCCCGTCGACTTCAAATGGGCGTAACTCGGGCTCCCGAACTCCGATTTCGGCGTGTGACCACTTGTTGGAAAGCTATGGAGATCAGCTTTCCAATGGATCCAGCCCAACATCAAAATTCGTCCAGGGTGCTGCATCGGGAAAACATCGAAGAAGCTCACGAGCCACAATTTTCAGGGTGCTGCGTCACCTTATCTTTGGGCCTATGGCCCATGTATCTTAGGGTTTTGGTGGTGGCCGACCCTAGGGTGGTGGACGGCGCCCCTTTGCTGGTCGCCACTCTATATATGGCCACCGCCGTCATATGTTGTGGTTTAGGTTTTGTTGTGTTTGGTAGACCCCTTGTGTGTCCCTCCCCGTGATTGCGCGTGTCGACTAGACCGCCCGATACGGGAAACAGAACCTCACCCCTGGTTTGAGAGTTTGGTTTGTTCCAATTGCTATCTACTTGATTCTTGCAAGTTTCTCGATTGCTCGCAGGGATTAAGATCGATCGTGTTGGTCACGGTTGATAACACTCGAGTTGGTGGTATTGCGATTGCCGGTTTCTAGCCTTGCTGGTTGGTAGCTGAATATCACGGCATCATCATCTCGCAAATTGACGTATCGTTCTCTCCAGAAGATCGGGCCGACCTTTGGCGCATCAAGTGGTATCAGAGCGACGGTTGCCTGGTGAGAACATCTATCCTTAGTTTTAGATCTGTTCTTGTTCGTCCTATAGTCCAGAAAATAGCCCTACAAAAATATTGGTCGTCAAATTTCCTTTTAATCCTAGCCCGTCTAGCCTTTACTATTTCTGCAATAGTTCAATTCTTGTTGAATTTGTGTTGCTTCGTGTGTCGTTGCTGGTCTTAGCGTTTCATCTCTAGAGTTTCGAGTTCTAGCCACGTTTTTGTCACAGTCAGTGTTCGTCGTGATCTTGTGCGTCGCCGTTCTTGCTACTGCCCACCAGATCGCCCCAAATTTTCACATCCGCCATCAACAGCGCCCAGCAATTCATCCACCACCATCCACCAGATCGCCAATTTCACCACACGATCGGCCCTAACACCCGCCCCCCCAAAAATAGCAGATCGGCTCCATCCAGTTAAACCGACTAGCTCCCTTTCCATCTACGCGGCTTCTGCAGAAAAACTCACGGTCGCTTGGTTCCCATCTTTGGCCGGCTAACCTCCAATCCGAAACACCCCTTCCATATATCCAATCCGAGAGCCATAAGTCACCATCTCGAGTCAAACTCTTGTTGTTGTCCATAGGCAATCCGAGCAGGAAACAATTTTGACCTTTCCTTCCTTATTGGTTGCGCCACAACATCTTCCAAAAATCCAAACCGAGAGAAACAACCCAGCAGCACAAGTCGTGCCCATCCATCCTTGTCTCCTCTGCAAAGTAAAAACAAGAAAAGAAAAGGCAGGTGCAAGTGATAAGAGCCGCACCGAACAGAAAAGGGGGTAATTTTTGGTCCGCATCACCATCTCTCTATTCTCTCCACGTCCTCTGTTGCAAACAGCAAAGCCAGCAAGTATTGGTGCTCAAATAAAGGACTAGAGAGAGAGAGAGAGAGAGAGAGACTAGGATCAGGAGCCATCCCAAAAAGCTGCTCACTCAAAATCTGAACACCACCATAAAGATCATCAATGCATTGAGTGTGAGCAATGTTCTGGGTCTGCAAATTAGCCAGCTGAGAAGACACATTGCCTTGCCAATCCACTGCATCATTATGCCAATTAGTTGCCTGGTTGTGCCACTGCATGTACTCTCCATGCCTCTCATTTGCCTCATTGTGCCAAGACACATAGGAGCTATGTCTGGCAGTCTGATCAGCAGCAAAGTTGTCAAATCGATCCATAAATCTAGAGAAATCAGGCCACTCACGAGGCGGTGGAGGCACAACTGGAGGTGCCGGCGGAACTGCAAAATCACCATGTGCAGAGGTAGAAGTGTGATCACCCTATCGATGCTGAGCCTTTCGCTTGCTTCCTTGCTTGGGAATAACCATTTGATACTCAGTCATCTGATGAGTGAACACTGAGTCTGAGACAATCTGCTTCTGAGCAAGATAATAGCACAGAATATGACCAAGCGGCAACTCCTTGTGAAAACCTCTCATGATGCCCTCTCCCATCTCACCAATCAGCAGGTCCAGCAAATTTATCTGAACCTTGTTGAGAATATAGTGGCATGTCCACTTGAGGATGGGCAGAAATCTATCACGGTATCCTTTCCTGCTGATTAAAGACCTCCTAAGAATTTTCTCAAGTACCGAGGGATTGTCTTGAAGAAAAGAGGTTTTGTTGGTATTGAATTCTGGATCATCAGTGTTCTTGAACATATAAGCAATAAGGGCATCAGCTGGAGAAATGCCCTCAGTAGCCCATTTACCATGAAACACCTCACTGTGGATACATACACCAGCACACTGGAGATGAAACATAGTCTCTAGATCACCTTGGTGAAAAGAATACTGAGAGCCACCAAAGGAGAATACCACCTTAGTGTGATCTTTAGTTATCCACATTGTCGCATATACCTCCATGATCACTCTAGGATCATAATCAAAAGGAGCAGACAGAAGTTCAACCAATCCTGGAGTAACTGCACAACCCTCCATGATATCATTTGAATTTGTGGCCTTAGCAACACGGTTCCACTGGACAAACTGAGGTGCGAATACTGAGCCCTTGGAAAGATAACCCCGAAAAAGATCCTTGTGCACTTGATGCTTGAAGGTATCACCAGTGAGCTGAGGAGGGCGAGGAAACCACTTAGAGAGTTGTGGTCTGCGCAATTGACGGATGTACTTGTCTGCCCACTTAGTCAAATCACGAGATACTGTGCCATAATCAGCAAAAGAGCATGCATACCCCCTTGGGGCAACAGGTCGAGCATACTCAGCTTCCTCTTCCTCAGCGCTCTCTTCTTCATCCTCCTCGGAGACATCATCGTTATTGTCATCTTCTTCCTCATATTCCACATCCATCTCATCATCAGACTCCTCAGAGTCGTCGTCCTGGTAAACATATATAGAGGGATTTTTCCTCACCGGCTGTTTTCCACGGTTAGCCGCTGTTTTCACATTTTCCTAGAATACCGATGTGGATCACTGGTTCCATAACTAGAGCTGCCGACTTCTTTTCTTTTGGAGTGCTTTGTACGAACCATGATTATCCAATAGCTCAATCACAAGAAATCAGAGCACTTCTGAAAAAGATGACACAGGCAGCCCCAAAACCACCCTGCAATAGCACACCTGCACCACAAGCATACCACATACAACCAACATTTTGAAACAAGTACTAACTAGGGAGTGCAAGTGACCGGGCATGGTTCACGAAAATAAATCAATGGAACCGATGGAACTAAGTCACAAGGTGACTCACCACGCCCAGAAGACAAACCCCGCAAGGTTTAGCCGGAGAAAATGGAGCTAAAATGCCAACATTTAGCCATGGGGACACCAGCATCCATTGCCTAAATCCAGCCAAATGAGGCCCTCCCTTGAAAAACCAACAAGAGGAGGGGGAAAGTGGACCTCAGGGGCTTGCAAATCACCGGAGGAATCGACCTAGAACGCCGGGATGGAGGAGATCGAGGTGGAGGAAGTGTTGGAGAAGAGGGAGAGTGAGAGGGGAAGAGAGCCACGGGTTGGAGAGACTAAGACACAAAAGGAGCAAGAAGGGAAGAAGATACAGGAAGAGAAGAGGAGAGCTGGCTCGGAACAGCAGGCGCAAGCCGGAGGCCGGACAAACCGGACCAACAGGCCGGATAGACCGGACAACGCGCTGGGAAACACCCTGACATGGAGACGCGCGACTGAGAGGACCGGACAGTCCGGGCGTGTCGGTCGGATAGGCCAGACAGCGTACCAGTGCAGCACAGCGGAGCAGCGCGGCCCGAACAGACCGGACAGGTTGTCCGGACAGTCCGGCTTGGGCCCAGTTGCCCATCTGGACGCGCGCACAGCGAGATGGCCGGACAGTCCGGCCCTCTTGCGATGACAGTCCGACCCGAGGCTAAATGTTTCGGCCCCTAACCAGACAATTCCCTGAAGATGGCTCCAAAAATTTCAAAAAATATTTCAGGAGCATTTGAGCATTTAAGAAGCAGTTGAGCAAGAAATTTTTAGAATATGGCCTTTTGAAATGGAAGAGATATACAAGAGACCAAAATTGAGTATTTTCGAACTATAGGAGCCATAGACCATCGAAAAAGAAATGCAGAGGGCAAAAGAAACCAAAGAGAGAGAACACGCCTCGAACACTTGCCTAGGGGAGCTTTGGAGGTTATACCACTTAGACATACCTCAATGATCACCAGATTTCAAAATTGAGCCAAAACTAGGTTATATTCTCACAGCAATCAATATTAGCCACTTTTAACTTGTGAATTTGAAATAATCATTAACCCAAGAGCAAAGTTAGGAAAACTATATCTAAGAGTACCAAAATGTGCTCAAACTTCTTTTGGAATCAAAAGATGCAAACTAGGGCTAGAGAGCAAGATTTCATCACAGAAAGTCTCCACCTTGTCAACACCAATTTTCAAACATTATGAACATTTTCACAGGAATTTGAAAGGAAACACATTTCCCAAATTTGTTTCAGTCATTTTCATTAATTTTTTTATAAAATCCATGTCTCAAGCCTTTGTCGATACCATCCAGCATGACACTGAAAATGAATATCTTGGTCATCCAAACTCCCCCTAAGTTCATGCCTAGTGCAATGGCAAGCTATCTCATCGGGGAGGATTGGTGAGACATGTAGGGCCCTTTTGGCCTAATTTTGCAGTTTTAGCACCAAATTCATAATTGTTGAGACTTTTTATAGATTTGCTCATTTTCAACAAGGCAGAAGACAGGAGTGATTTATCAAATCAACTAGGCTAGTAGCATTGGATCAACCAAGGGAGTAAAGCAACAGTAATGGAATAGCTAGATATAGGAACCCTAACCCATGCTCTTAGACAACAGTTTAGCAATGAGATTTAGAATTTAAGCAGATATTGAGCAAGTGATTAAATAACACTGGTAAAGGCTCTCAGAATCAATATGGAAACAATAAGGCGTAATCTGAAAAGGTATAACAGGCAAAGCTCCATAGAGTACGCTCAAGGTAACACAAAGAGACAAGATATATACAAGAAAGAAACACAAACCCCGCCAGCTCAAGCAATGTTCGACTTGTCTAGTATGTTGAGTTCATTCCTTAATTTGCAAAAACGTGCCTCATCTAGGGGTTTGGTGAAAATGTCAGCAAGCTGGTTCTCCGTCTGCACATGCTCAATCACAATGCCACCCTTTGCCACATGGTCCCGAAGGAAGTGGTGGCGGATGTCAATGTGTTTGGTGCGCGAGTGTTGAACCGGATTGTTGGCAATTTTCGCCGCACTCTCATTATCGCACAAAAGAGGCACATGGTCAAATTTTAGCCCATAGTCAAATAAGGATTGAGTCAAGTACAGAATCTGAGCGCAACAACTCCCTGCCGCTATATACTCAACCTCAGCGATAGATAGCGCCACGGAGTTTTGTTTCTTTGAAGCCTAAGAGACAAGACACCTCCCTATAAAGTGACAGGCCCCGGAAGTGCTCTTGCGATCAATCTTGCATCCGGCGTAATCACAATCTGAATACCCCAAAAGCTCAAACCGCGCACCCTTCGGAAACCACAACCCTATGCTAGGAGAGAATTTGAGATATCGAAAAATCCTTTTTACAGCAGAAAGATGCAATTCTCTAGGGGAAGCCTGAAACCTAGAACACATGCATACGCTAAACATGATATTAGGCCTAGAAGCAGTGAAATACAACAGTGCACCAATCATAGAGCGATAGAGTTTGGGATCAACCGGGGTACCTCCTTCGTCGAGATCCAAATGACCATTTGTCGCCATGGGAGTCTTGATGGGCTTACAATTATGCAGATCAAACCGTTTGAGCAAATCTTGAATATACTTCTCCTGAGAGATGAATGTACCAGTCTTGAGCTGCTTGATTTGAAATCCCAGAAAGAAACTGAGTTCGCCCATCATTGACATTTCAAACTCTCTTGCCATCATATCACTAAACTCCTTGCAGAATGCCTCATTTGAGCTACCACATATGATGTCATCAATGTACACTTGGCATATGAAGAGATGTCCATCACAGATCTTTGTGAACAGGGTTGTGTCAATCCTTCCAATTTTGAAACCCTTCTGAATAAGGAAATCTCGCAATCTTTCATACCAAGCTCTAGGTGCCTGCTTGAGCCCATATAGTGCCTTGGAAAGTTTGTACACATGATCTGGATGCCGAGAATCCTCAAAACCTGGAGGTTGCTCAACAAACACCAGCTCTCCAATGTGCCCATTTAGAAAGGCGCTCTTGACATCCATTTGTTTCAGAATGATATTATGACATGAAGCAAAAGCCAAAAGCATCCTTATTGCCTCTAGGCGAGCCACAGGAGCATCTCCATAGTCCAGCCCCTCGACTTGAGTGAATCCTTGAGCTACCAAGCGAGCCTTGTTTCTTACCACCAAACCATGCTCATCTTGCTTATTCTTGAACACCCATTTGGTCCCTATGACATTGTGATCACTAGGCCTTTTAACTAGTGTCCAGACCTTGTTCCTTTCAAAATTATTCAGTTCCTCATACATAGCATTTATCCAATCATGATCACTCAACGCCTCATCAACCTTCTTCGCCAAGTTCAGAGACAAACGCATGATGCTCACAGAAATTTGCAGCTCTCGACCTAGTCTGAACCCCCTGAATTAAGTCACCAATGACTTGATCAGTGGGATGATCCCGGGCAATAGTGTGATGTGTTCTCATAGGCTGTGGTGTTGCTTCCACTGTCTCAGCTGCTGTCTCTGAGGGTGGTCTTACAATAGAATCAGTCATTTTAGACGGAGCTCCCCCTGAGACTGCTAATGGGACAAGTGAAGAAGATGGTGACTCAGGCTCCTTTTCTTTAGGTGCAGTGCTAGGCCTCACATCTCCAATGTTCATTTCATCCATAGCCTTTTTCAGTGACTCATCACACACATCCTCCAGATTGTCATGCTGTCCTTGTGATCCATTTGACTCATCAAATTTCACATCACAGCTTTCTTCCACCAAACCAGTGGTCTCATTGAATACCCTGTAGGCCTTGGACTTGGAAGAATACCCCAAAAGGAAGCCTAAGTCACAACGACTCTGAAACTTCCCCAAGTGTTGCCTCGTTTTGTAGATAAACACCTTGCAGCCAAAAACTCTGAAATATGAGACATTTGGGGCGTCTCCCAACCAGAAGCTCATATGAGATCTTTTTCAGTAAGCGGTGAAGATATAGACGATTGATACAGTGACAAGCTGTGTTCACCGCTTCAGCCCAAAACACATCTGATGTCTTGTACTCATCCAACATAGTTCTTGCCATCTCTATCAATGTGCGATTTTTCCTCTCAACCACACCATTTTGCTGTGGGGTGTAAGTTGCTGAAAACTGGTGTCCTATGCCATACTCATTACAGAAGCTCTCAAAATTGGTATTCGAGAACTCAGTTCCATTGTCGCTTCTGACCTTTTTAATGGGACATTCAAATTCTGTCTGGGCTCTTTTTGCAAACCTTTTGAAAACACTTCCAACAGGAGTTTTATCTGGCAAGAAGAAGACCCAGGTGAAGCGAGAGAAGTCATCCACTACCACCAAGCAATACAAGTTCCTTCCTATGCTCACGTAAGTGGTTGGTCCAAAAAGATCCATGTGAAGCAGCTCCAGAGGTCGAGTGGTGGACATGATACTTTTCACAGGGTGTGAGTTCGCTACTTGCTTCCCTGCTTGATAGGCACTACAAAGTTTGTCCTTCTCGAACTTCACATCCCGCAACCCAAGCACCAACTCATTTTTAAAAAGCTTCTTCAAATTAGACATCCCCACATGCCCGAGATGTCTATGCCAAAGCCAACCAAGTGACACTTTTGCAAGAAGACATGTTGAAATGCAAGAGGTGGAAGAGTTGAAATTCACAAGATAGAGATTCTGAAATCGGAAGCCTTTGAAGATCAAATTCTCATTCCCATCAAAAACTCATACCCCATGAGATGAAAAATGACACTGAAAACCCAAGTCACATATCTGAGCAACCGAGAGCAAGTTGAAATTCAAAGATTCAACTAGAAGAACATTGTCAATTGAGTGATCCGAGGTGATAGCCACTCGTCCTTCGCCAAACACTTTGCTTTTTCTGTTGTCGCCAAAAGTGATTCTGTTCTGAGAGGAACCTTCATCCTCCAAAGAAGTGAACAACCGGGAATTGCCAGTCATATGCTGCGTGCACCCACTATTGATGACCCAATGGCGTCCTCCACTCCGGTAGTTCACCTATCATAAAGGAGTGATTATTTCTGTGACTCAGGAACCCAAACCACATTGGGTCCCTGAGGGTTAGCTCTCAAGCAGTCAACAACAAATGAGTCAGCAAGTAAGGACTTAAGCATCCAAATTTGCTTTTTGTTTTGAACTTTTTCAGGTGAACCTATGAACCTTGCATAAACCTTCCCATTTTCATCTTTCTTGAGAAGGTAATCACCAACCACAACATCAGACTTTCTAACATACACCTTCCTAAACTTAGGTGGTGGAGCATGAAAGTGATCATGATAAGAGTTCCAGACTTGTGTCCTACCATGAAATTGTCTATCAAAGCTGTTGTGTCTCAATGGAAAACCCTGCCAAGTGTGCATGCCAAAGTGATGTCTATGACCATTGTTTCTAGCTTGCCAGTTGTTTTTAGACCAAGTGTTGTGATATTGATTGTTCTTCTTAGGATATGCATGATGAGAGTTTTTCCCCTTGACCGATGTTTTAAGACCTTTCCTTTTTCTTCTCTTCTTAGATTTCTTCTCAGGAATGAAGCCCAAACCACCTTTCTCAAAGGGGTTTCTTTGGTCCTTTAACATCTTGTCTAAGGCAAGACTCCCCTCATAACACTTCCCAAGACCTTTGTCAAATTTTTCCAACCTAGACTTTAACTCAGCATTTTCAATGGCCAGTTCTCTAGCAGCTAGAGCGCCCTTGTAATTATCTGAATCACAAATGCTAGCATTACTAGTAAACCCATTAGAGCTAGAGGCAATCAAAGTGACATCAATCATATCATCACAAGTAGTGGCAGTGTCAACCCTAACAGGTGCAACTACTATTGCAAGCTCATCATTTAAGACATCACAAGAAGTGGCAGCATTAAGTTTTTCAGAAGTGACACAGTTGGCAAGCAACAATTCATGATCATGCTTAGTAGATGTATGGACAGAAATCATGTCATCTATAGATTCTTGCAAAGCATCACGCTCAGTTTAAAGCAATTTGCATTTTTCAGTTATATCACGATGAGACACTAACAGAATTTCATGATCTTTATCCAAGCTATCAAACCAAGCAGTCATGACATCTAGAGACATTTTGAAAGTGGTGTTTCTCAAGTTTTCCTTTTGCAAGTGAAGAGTCATGTCATTGATCAATTCAACATATTCAGCATGGGAAGGGTCTGTGTCGCATACTTCATCTTCAGGAAAAGCCATTAAGGACCGAGGTGGAAACACAGGAGGAGGTGGGGTAGACTCAGTAACCGCCAGTCCAGCGAGTCCCTTGTTTCTAGAATCATCCTCATCACTTGAACCAGATGATGAGGAGTTGTTTGAGCTGTCTTCATCAGTTACCCATTCTCCAACAAAAGCTATATCTCTAGTAAGCCGAGTGAAAACTAGGGGGTACCTAGATATGTAGCGTGTGTTGACTAAAGGTGGTAGGTCGGGTGGTTTTGTGGAATGAGGATTGTGGTGGTGGTAGTCACCTTGGTCTAAGGACCCTTGACGTGTGCTTATCCGGCCAAACCATACAATCGCAACCTTAGAGGGAAAACTGTTAATCCTGGATGAGTAGTTAGAGAAAACTGTTAACACACTTTACCTTGAAAAGATCGGGCTGCGGTCAAGAGTTTGACCGAGTTGTTGAAACCTTGGAGGAGGTATCGGTGTTAACAGAAGGAACTAATGAATCTCCATGTATCGTTACTTGGTCTAGGCTCCAAAGGAAGAGCAAAGACATAAAAGTATCACTAGGCTTATGGTAAAGTGTGCTACACTCTGTAGATGTTAAAACTATCATGATAGCCGTTCCCACGGTCATCGGAGGGGAGGAAGGTCGTACATGATAGTGTCATGTGTTAATAATATAACCTTATGGATTAGAGAGCATAGTCATATCTTATTCCGCAACTCTGAACTATGCTATATGGTCTTATTCAAACTATTGTAATAAGTGGTTGTGCTACAATGACTTTTGCATTAATATGTTATTTTCTTAGTTAACTGTGATTGTGTTGTGATGCTCGACCATTATCACTCATGAGTTGCTAGCATTGATCTCTGGTACTAGAAATGGATCATGGGTGGATCCCGATGAAGCCGGGGTTGTGACAAAAGTTGGTATCAGAGCCAGTCTGACCCTAGGAAGCATAGCTAGTCAGTTGACAGCTTTTCAAAAACTTAACCATGCCATATTTTAATATTACATTTCCTATTGTCCTTAACTTTTTTGATAAATTTGCTGGCCTAACCTTGATGGGGACACGGGGCGGCCCGATCTTCTGGTGAGACTCGAAGGGATAATTTTGATCTGGTCGGAGAGGCGACCTTGACGATCCGGCTACCAACCTCTCAAGGATGACAACCCGACAATCGCTAAACCACCAAACCTGCTCGTTATCAACCACGCCAAGAACGCGATTGACCTGACCACGAAGGTCGTTTCCTGCAAGCGATCGAAGAACAAGCAAGAAACAAGATAAACGCAATCTAAAATTGCAAATATGGATGAAGCACTTGATAAATTTGAGGTTCGGTAACTCGACTCGGGTGGTCTAGTCGACACACGCAAATTCGAGGGGGGACGCACACGGGGTCTACCAACACACAACCAAACCTGAGCAAAAATGATGGCGGCGGCTAGTTTTTATGGTGGAGGAAGGGGGAGGACGGCCAAAGGGGTGGAGGCCAAGGTGGAGGACGTTCTAGGGTTTCTCCCCACGTCCACAACCTGGGCCTAGGCCTGTCCGTCAAATTACAAGGCTCACGGCCCAAAGAAAAGTGTCGCAGCACTTGGCATATTTGATCCCGTGAATTGTTCTACAAATATCTGCTGATCCAGGACGAATTTGGCAGTGAGATTGGATCCATTGGAAAGACTATCTCCTAATCTTTCCAGAATGTCCTCATTTGCCTCATTTGGACCTCGTATGTGGCCTGGGCGTCCATTTAAAGTCAGGGTAGTCACTGATGACCGAACCGGGCCTTCGGAAGATTTGGAATTGCACTTGGGCTTGCTTGAACGTGGGAGATGGTCTTGGGCCTTGATGATAGAGTGTTTAACCTCCCCCATTGATGGCTTGAATAGCTTGGCCACAGGATTGAAGCCCTCTTGGTGTTCTTTGTCATCATGTCGTCGCAGCGTTTCAGCGCGTCGATGTGGCATGGATGTAGACGACATCGGCAGCGTTGTAGTGGTAGAAGAGGGAGGCATCATGTACGCATCCATCCTTGTCATGTCCTCATCATCCTCCCCTTCTTGAATTGGAGTCGTCCTCGACTCCATCATATCCTCCTGCAAAAGGTTAGTAGAGACACAGGGCAAAACAAGTACATGCTCCATAATCAAATCAGTGGGATGACGACATATATAAACACGATTGCTCATATAATCCCCTTTGTCATTATTTTTAGTAATAGCATAAATGATATTTCTCGATAAGCATGAAACTCCAGCATTTTCAAAAAGCATCTCCTTTAAACTATTTAGATTGCACAAACCATCAAAGTTAATGTAACCCAAAAAATAAAGAAAAGAAAGGAGCCCTCGAAATTTCTTGTGTGTTTGAGAACATTCTTGTTGCCGTTCTGTGACTTCATTGGTGTCTAGGCTCGCGTCTCTAGCAAGGTCTAGCCTAGGACCAGCACGTACCGTCGTTGAACATTCTTTCAACTTGTATTAACTAGTGTGGTTCTAGTTTTCCTTTGCTACATATTATACCTTTCCAAGCTCCACATACTATTAACCTACAGGAAAAGTACCTTGCAATCGCTTTGTCACCTTCTGAGTGCAGGATACCACCAGTTATCGATTGATCTTGACAAGCTGCAGGGTAAGAACTTGTAAGAGCTTGGTGAGAGCTTTGAGTTTGAGAGACTTGTCAATTCCAGCTCCTATTTAGTAGATAGGGTTACACATCCCTTTGTGTATTTTCTTGTCTACTACTAACAATGACAGGTCCACTTGGAGAAATGAAATTTATGTGGGATCAAGAAGCCTGTGATAAACTAAAGATACCTGTTGAGAATTGGAATCTTTCTACAACAAAGAATGACAAAATGCCATTGAAGACAGAATTAAAGCCTGCATCGCCAAAAAAGGATAGTAAGTGTACTTCAATTTGTAAAAAGGAGAATGTGCTTTCTATTCCTGTGGCTAACCCTGTAGGCAAGAATGATCAAGATTGTGTGCATCTGAGTGCTGCAATGACGAACAACTACAAGAGCCTTTCATCCCAACTTGTACTTAGTGCACCGCCGAAACACGCTAGTCAAACTCAGCGCCACAACCTATTCCACACTAGGTTTGTTGTGCGAGAACGAAGGGTAGAAGTCATCATTGATGGTGGAAATTGCTGCAATCTAGCAAGTCAAAACATGGTCGAGAAGCTTGGCTTGCCCACGACTCCACTTGAACAACCTTATGAGATCGAATGGTTCAACTCAAATGGTAAGGTTCAGGTAACACACACTGCGAGGGTGAATTTCTATATTGGTTCATATCATGATTTCGTTGATTGCGATGTCATACCCATGGAAGCATGCTCACTTTTATTAGGAAGACCTTGGTTGTATGACGTCGAAGCTATTCACAATGGTAGAACCAATCAATATTCATTTATGCATTATTGTGAGAAAATAATTTTGGAACCAATGACTCCTGCAGAAATAAATAAGATTAATGCTTATAGAGTTAAAAATCATGTCCAAGAGGGTGATAAGATTGTTTGCGATGCACAAAATACTAAAACAAAGATAAATGAGGTAGTTCAATTAGCTAAAACTGTGACCTCCCCTAATATTGCATTGGAAACACATGTTTCTTTGTCCCCTGTTGTCACTAACCTTTTGCAGGAGCATAAGACGGAGTCGAGGACGACTCCAATTCAAGAAGGGGAGGATGATGAGGACATCACCAGCATGGATACGATCAGTGTGACCGCTGCCCCTCCTTCCTCTCCTACCGCTACAACGACTACCGACGCTGCTCCATCTTCGTCGCCGAGGGGCCCTAATCCAGAAGCCCAGCCTTTCAAGCCTTCTCCGAAGAAGCGGCGCAACAAGTGTAAGACTCGCGAGGCGTCGACGACTCGAGGAAGGCCCACATGGAGGCCAAAGACGTCAGAAAGCCCGGTTCGGCCATCCAGCAGCACATCAACTTCAAACGGGAATAACTTGGGCTCCCGAACTTTTTTTTTTCCTGATTTTTTTTTCTTTTAGGTGCGGCTCTTTCAATTTTAGCACCTGCCTTTTTCTTTTTTTCAAGCCCTGCCTTTTGCGTTTTGGCCGAGACAGGGGGACGCTTGTGCTGCTCGGGTTGTATATTCCTTGGATCGGAAAGTGTTGATTTATTTTGGCTGCCACGTGAATCAATTGGAAGGCAATTACTAAGGCAATATGCACCGACCAAAATCTGAAAAAGAAGGCAAATTCTGGTTTTTTTTTTGTCCCACGGTTTGACCAACAACTGGCTCGGTTGGGTTGAATAAAATATGGAAGATGCAGCTGTCCTTTTTCGTGGCTTGGAAGGGATAAATGGCGAGCAGCTCCGATTTATGGAAGGCTTCGGGTCAATATAGAAGCGTAGAGGCAGTTCAGATTGGTAGGAGAAAAATAGACGCGTGATTCGTTGGAGTTTGTTGGGCGGAAGGGATAATCGGTTTTAAGAAAAGGAAAGGACGGCCGCGGCTTGGTAATCCCCTGGAAAGTAAACCGGTCAAGTCGGTTGGCTGTAAAGGAAGATATGGAAGGAGCTGCGTGGTTGATTTGTTGGGTTGCTGCAGCTATTTTTGTGGAACTGCGCAGGGAAATAGCAAGGCACGTTGGATGGGATTGCACGTGATGGAGATGGTGAAGGGAGTTGGCGCAATAGAAAGACGTGAAGGAAATTGTGACAAACTCGTGACTCAAACTCGAAACTCTAAAGATCAAACGCTACGACCAGCAACGACACACGAAGCAACACAATTTCAACAAGAATTAAACTAGGAAGTAATAGCAAAGGCTAAACAGGGCACGGATCAAAGGGAAAAACACACGATATTTTTTTTAGGCTGTTTTCTGGACTCTAGGACAAAAAAGATGAACTAAACAAAAGATAAAGGGTGTTCTCACCAGGCAACCGTCGCTCTGATACCACTTGATGGGGACACGGGGCGGCCCGATCTTCTGGTGAGACTCGAAGGGATAATTTCGATCTGGTCGGAGAGGCGACCTTCACGATCCGGCTACCAACCTCTCAAGGATGACAACCCGACAATCGCTAAACCACCAAACCTGCTCGTTATCAACCACGCCAAGAACGCGATTGACCTGACGACGAAGGTCGTTTCCTGCAAGCGATCGAAGAACAAGCAAGAAACAAGATAAACGCAATCTAAAATTGCAAATATGGATGAAGCACTTGATAAATTTGAGGTTCGGTAACTCGACTCGGGTGGTCTAGTCGACACACGCAAATTCGAGGGGGGACGCACACGGGGTTTACCAACACACAACCAAACCTGAGCAAAAATGATGGCGGCGGCTAGTTTTTATGGTGGAGGGAGGGGGAGGACGGCCAAAGGGGTGGAGGCCAAGGTGGAGGACGTTCTAGGGTTTCTCCCCACGTCCACAACCTGGGCCTAGGCCTGTCCGTCAAATTACAAGGCTCACGGCCCAAAGAAAGTGTCGCAGCACTTGGCATATTTGATCCCGTGCATTGTTCTACAAATATCTGCTGATCCAGGATGAATTTGGCAGTGAGATTGGATCCATTGGAAAGACTATCTCCTAATCTTTCCAGAATGTCCTCATTTGCCTCATTTGGACCTCGTATGTGGCCTGGGCGTCCATTTAAAGTCAGGGTAGTCACTGATGACCGAACCGGGCCTTCGGAAGATTTGGAATTGCACCTGGGCTTGCTTGAACGTGGGAGATGGTCTTGGGCCTTGATGATAGAGTGTTTAACCTCCCCCATTGATGGCTTGAATAGCTTGGCCACAGGATTGAAGCCCTCTTGGTGTTCTTCGTCATCATGTCGTCACAGCGTTTCAGCGCGTCGATGTGGCATGGATGTAGACGACATCGGCAGCGTTGTAGTAGTAGAAGAGGGAGGCATCATGTACGCATCCATCCTTGTCATGTCCTCATCAAACCTGGTTAGCCTTTTTAAATTCTAGATGTCGGCATCTCATCCTGACGAAGAGCGCCCGGGCTTCCCTACACTGCTGAGGGGTTTGCTGAGAGACATGGGCTACGAAAGGAGGCCCGAGTACACCATAATCCCAATTTTCCTTAATAGGATGAATCAGCATCGTGTCAACCTGCCGATCCACTATGTGGACAAGGAAGGAACGCCAAGGGAGTCTACTTTCGAGGAGACTGCTGAGTTCGACGGTCGCGCCATTCAACTGGTGCCAAGAAAAGCTTTGATGCACTTCGCTCATGTGCATCAAATTGAGCTGAGGTAGAGCCCGTACTGCTACATCCTGCGGTGCTGCAAGAGCAATTGCCCCTGCAATGGGCCACTGATTACAAGGGCATTGGAGTATGAGACCAATTCCACCTATCTGGAGGCATTGGAGGGCTTGTATGATGGAACTCGCTTCATTTAGCAGTTCTATGAAGAAAAGGTGGCTGAAGTGGAAGGCCAGCTTGGAGAAGCTAAAGAGAAGACCGAGGAGCTCAAGCTTGAGATCGCGAGCTTAAAGAACACTGATCGTAATGGCTGAATCGAGGAGATCCAAGATGCGCGTCAAGCCAAGCTCCTCTATAAAAGGAAGAAGAAAGGCATGGACAAGGGGAAGGAGCTCATGAACGAAAAATTCAACAATGAGGTAGCATGCCTCGACGCTATGAAGAGGGAGATAGAAGAAGATGGAGATGAGCTGGTAAGAGAGCAAGCCAAGCACAAGGCCAAGAAGGAAAAGCTGGAATGGGAGCAGGCTTCGACTCTCAAGGGAGATCGAAGGAAGGCAAGAGAAGAGATAGAATTCGTCAAGATCGAGGACCCTGAAGAGGAAGGGGAATACGAAAAGGAAGAGCCGTTCGAAGTGGAGGACGCATCTTCATCGGCTTAGAAGATCGTTTCATTTTATCGTCACCAAGATTAGGGAGTTGTTTAGTCATAAAGACTTATCGTTCATACCGTATGTTTTTAAAAGTTGTGTGTGGAGTAGACCACTTTTGTCATGGTAATATTTCATATATATTTTTTGTATGCCTTCAGCCTTCTACTATATTCAACCTTCATGGTAATATTTCATATATTTTAGCTAGGTGTCGCTCCATGCCTGCCCTTGTAGTGGCACTTATGCCAAAGTTGCATGTATGACAACCACTTGAGGCACTTATGCCAAAGTTGTAGGTATGATAACTATGTGTTATACTTATTCTTGTGCTTGCTCAAATTCAACTCTCCTAAGTTCAGGACACCTACAAAAATTGCACCACAAGCTTATTGTTTTGCATTGCTCCGATTTCAGCTCACGAGACGATAGCAACAACGTTCACAATGCTCTATTTACACTTCAGCACAAAATGAGGGGTATGCTATAGATGATATCATTGTTGGTTCTGCTTAATAAATCCTTGGGCTAAATATTTTCTGATTTTACTCTTACTTTTAGTTCCTTTTTACTAAGCTGATTTGATCCAATAAAAAGCCGTAATTCTATACAACAATTCGATGCAGTGTCATATTTCAAAAGCAAATGATATATGGTACAAGCTTCAGATTTTTATTTTGTTAATCATCTGCTTTGCTATCGTCAGGTTTTAGAGTGTGTACTACGTGTGAATTGTTCTATTCGATGTAAATTTAGAATTCAAATAAATTTTATGTCTTATGTGTAATTATATTTATCCAAATAACATGTAGTACTGATTGAGCTTGGTACTGAACTGCGCTTCTACTTCATACTAACCACTGATTCATATATATTTTTTTTAGAAAAATTTCTCTGTTTAGCTAAAAGAGGAGCTAACTATCTGGTTGTAAAGTTTTGACTCTATAATGTGTAGCTTCTGAGTAGGTAAATCAATTAAGTTATTTCTTGATAAAAATCTTGATAATGGTTCTATTTATTAGTCATAGAGACATCTGAGTATAAAAATTTTTAATCTGATGGTAGTTGATCTTGGTGGCCACATAAAGCTGCACAGAATGATAAAAAATGAGAGCGCCTTTGAATGTCTTTTTTTAGAAAATTTAGCTGAAATGAAATGCAATGCTAATATGTATTCTAAACAACACATTCAATTTTTAATTCTTCGTACATTACCATTCTCAGTTAGCATTTGGTTAGCATCCAGATTAATCAAAATGTGACGTTTCAATGTTTTGCTAAATTGATGGTGATCGAAATACACAGAACAGAACAAGGATCATATGTTGCATAATTGCATTGCAATCTAATTCCGTCTACTATCTCTCCGCCATGCACTTCCAATTATTTATCTTGCAAGTTTTGAAATCTAATTTATAGTTTACCAGTTCCCACTCATTTTAATATTTTGTTATTACACTTATAACCCGTTTTTCTCTTTGCCTATGTCTCGAGTTACAACCTATGGCTTATTTTCTCTTTGTGGCCATGACAGTAAGCTTAGACATGAGAAGAAGCTCTTCTCCGAGTTGACTTTTCAGTCATTTGCATTATAGTATAGATTCTCAACTTGATTATATAGCAATTACAGTTTCTATTGTGATAGCTATGTTTTTAATTTTACATATTTATTCTATGAGCAATTTTTGCCCTCTGATATGTAGCCAAGTTGTTCACCCATTTGCATGGAGAAATCTTGAGGTTAGTATGACTGAATAAATAGTTTGACTTCTCTCTCCATTATGGTTTTAGCTTCGGTAAGAAGTATGAATGAATAATACAAAAGTATTGCGTGAGATGTTTCAGGTTTTAGAATAAAATTATTTTGATATATTTTCCAGTTATTTGATCATGCCGTTAGGTAGCCGGTAGGTTTAGAATAAGAAAAGCTAATTAGCACGACCTAAGACAAGAAGGTAACTTTCTCATTTGTATATTCGTAATATTAGATTATCATATAGTTCTATTTGTCGTATTTTACATTGAGCTTCTTAGGGCATTGGGCCATGTTGTTTTTAGTTGAAAGTGGCTGAAAAAATTTTAAGCTCAAAAAATTGTGACACCTCGACGAAGTCCTCGAAGATTAGCGAAAATGAAGAAAAAAATAGGAACATTAAGAAGAGTCATTTAAAACCTTACAAAAATAACTACAAAATACAACTGTTGACGCGGAAAAGTGATTTCCGATGCCAACTACAGCCGAACTTCAGGGATCGGGCTTTGTGAGGACGTGCCAACCGATTTGACCTTTTGCAATCGGCAAGGTTTCCAATAGGCAATCTGTTGGCGAAGCGATAACGATTTACCGATAGCTTGGGAAATAAACCGATAATCAGTTTAACGATGAGACGTCGAGCCGATAGAGAAGACAAGTCGCCGGCGAAGCGATGAGCGCTTTCCCGATAACTTGGAAGATAATCTGATGATCGGCTTAACGATGAGACGTCGAGCCGATAGAACATGGCGAAATCTAATTCTTCCGGCGGAAGGCGATGCGCAGCAATACGGCTGAGAGATAGTGTTCCGAGCGAAACCTAACTCCTCCTGGCGGACAGCGATGCGCTGCAATGCCACTAAGAGATAGTATTCCGATGCCGACCGCGAGGAGATCGGACTGAACCGAGACAGTCCCTACCGAGGGAGTTGACAGCGAGAAGATCGATCTTAGTCGAGACAGTAGACGCCGACATTTGTACTTAGAACACCAATACGATCGGATCGACCGGGTTCATGGCACAAAGATAAAAGTACACGAAATAGTAGATTGATCTGTTGAAAGAGAGGTCCTTTTACACAGTGCCCTTGGCACCTATTTATACAGACGACGTACCGACCTATAATTGGATATAGACACCTATTCTATCTTTAGTAGACTTAACGTGCAAGGCACAGATACAAACTGACCCAAATATTACTAATATTAATTATTTAGCCGACGTGAAGCTCTTCCTGGCGCCCTTGATCTCATCGTGATAGGCTTGATCTCCAGAGCCGATATGGAACCTTCCTGGGTTTACTTGGTCTTCACATGAGCCATCAAATCCAACCGATCATGTGTTTTCCAAATATGATTATCTTTCCTTAATCAACGCAATCGGCCATCTAAAACTGGAATAAGACCAGCCAATCCCATATATGTAAAAATGGTCAAATACCTCCACGTGAGCTGCTTTGGCTTCCTTCTTTCCACAACGTTCCATGTATACGTGCCTATGTACGTATAGGATTATTTCCAGCCATTATGCTCCCATGCATGCATGTACATGCATATGAACAATTTTTCCATATATGATCATACGACCAATTACTCCATCTGGCTTTAATATAATAATCGGCTCTAACTTGTCCATCTGATCGACTCATCAATACCTGCCACATATAATATATGCGCACGTGCAGAAGCCGATTAATCAATCTAACCAACTGTGAGATCTCGATCAAACTCTCGTCAGATAATGTTGATCCTCATAATCATCCCATTCATCCGATCATTAAAATAACCGGCTTTTCCCTTAGGCCATTTTTGGGTGTCAACATAAATACATGATCGGCATTAGCTCCTTTTATAGATATATATGCCTGATCAGCTTTTTAATATTTGCCACACCATTAATGCATAAGCCGATCCACTAACCAGTTCATCATCTCTTTTGATCGGCTATCTAATCATTCTGCGTATATATGCATGCATAAAAGTCGATTATGATCTTTTCCAAATATTAGCTGATCAACCAATAATGATATCCGAGTATATGTCGATATAGCGTCTGTTTTTAGCCTAATATGTTGTTTTTCACCCTCTTTTGGCCACTAAAATAACCGTATTTTTGTGCCAAATTTGGGTGTGAACAACTACATCTTTTGGTTTTTATAAAATGAAAATGTACAGTGATAGTTTTTTACTTTTTAAAGTTGAAAAGAACAAGACCTTGGTTTATCTGATTTTTTAGTCTATTTTTCTGTTGTTGCTGCTACTCGGTAGAGATGAATTCGTAAATCTTATTTTTATTATTTTTAACGTGCCTTGCTCTTGCACACTTACTAGTGATGGGGTCAGAGCATTCCGATCTCCCAGCATCAAGTGTGTGCGCGCGTGGTCGCTGTGTCCTCCACCTTCTGGGTGGGTGCCACCTTCTAGGTGGTCTTTCTCAACATCTGGTCGATCTATCTCTCCCGACAAAGGTAATGAACCTGCACCGATCCATTGCTTTTGCGAACGTCTCCACGAGCTAGAATCGCGTGCACCCGGATCTCTCCCCCTCTTTCCAGCAAGATGGATTTGAGTGGTCTGTTAGGGTACCTCCACTCTTTCCGGTGCATTTTTAATGCTGATATATGCGACTTCGTTACACCTTTGTAGTAGGTGAAAGCATCTGTCAGTCTATTTGCAATTTGTTGAAAATTAATTATTCGATGAACATCCAGTTCATTATCCTTTGTGTCTGGGTCTAGGGCTTTGATGCCAAAGACATTCCAATCTAGTTCCGAGCATTCTTTATAGTGACACTTCTCACCCCTAATACCGAGAAGCTGCCCACATCAAAAATACAATGAGCGGACCTCGCCTTATGCTGGTCACCTATCACAAGCTCGAAGTATTTAATAATGGATAGAGTATCAAATCCGACATAGACCCCAGCTTCCAGTGGGGACCCATGGAGGTCCGCTGTGGTGGTGAGATTGGCACGTACACCATACAGCCAAATTTACGCAGATGGGAAATACAAGGTTGTTTCCCACGCATTAACTCAATATGAGAGATTTTATGGTATGCAGTCGGTCTGAGTTTAATTATTCTGCGGCATGCAAGACCGCATGACCCCAACAACTGGTAGTGAGTTTACAATTTTGTACTAAGGTTTCGTAATTAATTTGATCCTCTTTATTAGTGATTCTGCCAAGCCATTTCGTGCGTGCACATGCGGTACAGATTGCTCTAAAGTTATGCCCATGGCCATACAATAATCATTGAAGGCACGAGAACTGAATTTCGCAGCGTTGTCCAACCTAATGGACTTAATTTTTTCTTCGGGAAAGTCGAACTGTAATTTAATGATTTGTCAATAAGCTTAGCAAAAGTATGTTTCCATGTAAACAGCATACAACATGGGATCATCTAGTAGAGGCATCTACATGTACCGTAAAATATCTAAACTGGCAGAATCGGTCCACATATATCATCATGAATTCTTTGTAGGAAATTCGATGACTCATCTTGAACTTTGAGAGGAGACAATCTAATTATCAATTTCCCTTTGACACATGCAAGGTACATGGAAACTTTTGGTTTCGGGAAATTAGATACCTTCAGGGTATGACCAACAGATTTATGAGCTATCCTTTTCATCATACTTTGACCCCTAAACGATCATGCCAGATCCCCCTTAGGAGAGAGACAGAAGGTATTATGAAATAGAATCAGATCTTTGACGATCCAGCATTAACTAGCAAGGCACAGGCCGTGGGACAAGTCCGTGAGCTGGGCGGATCAACCCACTGAAAGGCATTCCGAAAAGAGTAGCCTAGTTGACAAAAAGCCCCAGGATGTGATGAGTCGACATCTAGGTGCCAAACGACTGGGGTTGCTAATTCAGATTCCATAGCAATGTGAAGAGAGGGCTTTATATAAGTATAATATATGCCATACGAAAGAGAAGAAAGTTTCTCCACTACATCCATCATGATCGGTTTCAACATGGAAGTCGTTCATGTGGATGTCTTTGAACCTTAGGAGGGTACAGGTTGACTTCGGATACAACAATGCATCCTCGATCGTAATGACGGTACCCATGGGGAGAGTGATTATAGCTTGACCGGAGCCAACAATCCTAGCGTTGCTTTTGGCAATCGTAATTATACTCCCATCCCTGTTCTGTAGGTTTTGGAAATATTTCATCTCCCTAAATATTGTATTAGTGGTGCAGCTATCTACCAGACACAGCTTTTCCTACACTGGGCCATATCAACAAATTATATGTCATAAGAATATATCATGCAACAAATTAATATATAATCTTTAACCATCATAAGCTTAAATTAAGAGCCAAAAGCATAACAAATATGCAAAGTGATTAAACCATCTCATGGCAAAGTGAGGTCCTCTAGGAACTTATAAAGAATAGAATTAAATAGTTTGATTAAACATGATGGTAAATTGTTTTCCAAGAATAAAGCAGACATGCTAACATAGATAACTAGTGCATATCACCGTATGCATCTTTGAGCTCCATCCCAAGGAGGTCGTCCTCATCGTCGGATGAGTTGGCCTCATGCTTTGAGCTATCAACGACCATGTTGTTGTCGCCCTTCTCCTCACAATGAGAAGCTTTCAGCTGAGCAACATGCACCTCGGACTTGAGTTTCTTTTTCTCTCCATCTTTATTGGCACACTGTTGTTACAACTCAACAAGGTTCTTTGGGATTCGACAAGTTCGCAACCAATGGCCCTTGCTACCACCACGGTAACACGACTGTGAGGCATGGTGCGCCTTGTCCCTTCTTGCCTTTCCCCTTCTGGCAGTGCTTACCGCTAGAGAAACTCTGAGTAGAGTCAATATCATATCAGAGTATTTAGTGAACTTGCGCTAACAATACCACTGCTGAAGTATCATCGTCGAAGGGTGGAAGTCGCCCAAGGTCTTACTGATCATCTCCTCCTGCGAGATCTCTTTCTCACAAAATTTCAATTTGGAGGTGACACTATGGATAGCAGAATTATAATCTGCCATAGTCTTAAAGTCTTGTAACCATAGTTCCTGTCAGGACCCGGTTGGCAAAACCGTGCCCTACACAGGCAATAGTCCCAAGGATTATCGCTAGTGCACACAGTCTCAAAACAAAAATATACTTTGCCATTATTTAAAGTTCGAATACATAGGGCTAGAACCTGAAATAGTACAACCAAGTCAGTACGTAGACCGACGCATAACATAATAAGATGAATACAAATACTCGTACTCGCTAAGGTACGGTCTTAAATCACAGGATTTATTTAAACTCGAAAACTTCACGCCTAGGCATGATGGTAGTAGGATATATCCTAAGCTTCATCATACTCCTCGAAAACCCCAGCTACGAAGAGCTCCTTGCTCTCCTGGGATATTTCTCCAACTAAAAGTATTTGAAAAGAAAAATAAAAGCAAGAAACGTGAGTACAAAATGTACTCTACATGTCTAAGGAATATATGAAATGCAATGCTCAGTACAAAGGACGGTTTTTTATTTTATTCTCCAAATTTTCTATCATAAAACCATTCTACATTATAACAATTTCCTTTTCATCGAAATCATCAGAGTATAGGAAATAACTCATTCCTTTTTAGTAAATGTCTTTTTCTTTCTTTAGAATCAGTAATCCATTTTTGTATTTTGAAGGGATGAGAGGTATAGATATAGCTACCATATGAACAGTCACCAAGCGTGCTCATAACCGAGAGCACGGTTATCATGATAGTTTATATAATACTCTTTAGAGTGTGTACACTTTACTCTCGACTGCTGGTGCGTGTTTGTTAGTGTATTGAGGATACAAGCCAAAGATGCACAACACATAGCCAGTTATTCCGAGAAATCTACTGGAAACTATTTATCATTAAAATATGGAGCACGCGTGACCGACCGTAATCATCTCGTTGCCCAATATTTATTACGGTGAGGTGACCATTCGAATGACCGGATACTGGAGCTACAAGGATCGGCCCGAGTTCCCATTCGTTGCCATCTCGATTTCAACTCGGAATAGTTTCTGGTAGCTTCCTAGGCTTACTTAGCTAAGCTCATCCCCATAGACAAGTTTCGAAGTCAAACTATATGAGCCCGGTTCATAGATTCACAGAAAAACAGTCCTTAGACTGATTAAGGCATCGGACTCCATTTTTCCAAGGTAACCCCGTACCCTAACGATAGTCGTTCTTCCTTCTCAGTCAAATGCGGGTTTACAGCACCAAAATCTTTATTTCAACATGAAAGCATCATTTCCTCATTTTCCCAACTTTTAAAAATACCCAAAATCCCAAACTTAGAGTTTCATCAATATCCCACATGAAATAATGCAACTTAACCAAGTGGCTATTATTTCATGTAATCTTTTTGTCTTTTTTCCAAGTTCCATCTTTCACCATTAAACTTGTTTTGTTACAAAATGAACCCTTAAACCATTCACACTTCTAGGATTGAAAAATAATAACATCAGGCGAAATCATTTTTCTTTTTCAGGTATTAACTATCCTTCCCAAATTATTATTCAAACAAATATCATGCATTTTTACTTCTAAGAATTACACACATCTTTTGCGAACAAATATAAACATGGAATATGCATCAAGGGGACTTCCCTTCAAATGCAGCGTCTGACGATACAACGATATGACAATCCAATCCAGAAATACCAGTATCTAAAAATATAGAAATTCAATTCTTTAAGTACTTTTGTAAAAATAAAATCTTCAGGGTACAAAACATTTACTTTGCGGTGGTGGAGATTTTTTAAGTTTGTCTTTTATTCATTTTTGTCATCAGAAATTATATAACCATAGATTTTATATTTCTTAATTAAATTTGTGCAGGATCATTTTTGAATGCATGAAAATGTTTTATCCTAAAAGGTCGAATATTTATAAATTTAATAAAATTTATTTGGCATTTTTATGAATTAATGTGAATTTGCTATGAATTTTAGGATAGGTTTGCAATTGTAAAACAAATTTTATATCAAAAATTCTCTAGCAGCCATGACTGGCCCATCTAGCTCGAGCCGGCCCAACAAGCCACCAGCGCTGCTGCTTCTTGCTTGAAGCGCTAATAGGCGGTCTGGCTGTGTCGCTGACTCGAGGCAAGACACGCGGCGGTGCGTTCCGGCGAACGGCGGCGCCTCCGGCGAGGGCGAGCTGCTCAGGAGAGAGAGCCTGGAGAGGGGAGTTGATTGGCGGGGTGGCGTCGGTGATTACCACAGGGAGGCGGACGGGCAGTGCGGGTGACGACGGAAGAAGGTCGGCGTCGCCGGCGAGAAGACTCCGGCGGCGGAGTGGTGCAATTGATTGAGGGGAAACACCGAGGGGAATGGGGCGGTGGTCGTGTCCTTGGGCTCTGGTGAGGGAAAGGGAGCGTGGCGGTCCGGTTTTATTGGCGGCTCGGGCGCGCATACACCTAGAAGATGGGTGGCACAGGGTGGGGATGCGGTGCGGCGTGGTCATGGTGGCACAGAGAGACGGCGCTGACCTCGGCGGCGCGGTTTCGGTCAAGCCCGGTGGCGGCGCTGCTCCGAAGAAAAATAAGGGTGTGACGGTCCGAGACGGTGTTGGCGATTCTTACGCTCAAAGAAATTAATCCGTAAGCGGACGGATATCGCTTGTAGTTTTCATCAGGAGTATTCCTAGAGTTATCGAATCCACAGGGAACGAGGGTTTAAAGAGATAATCCTCTATATCTTAATTATTTAAAATACCAGCCAGTCTAGGTAACGGGGGTTAGGATAATTGAAAAGACCGGGAGACACACACACACACGATAAAAATTCACACAATTAAAGAGAAAACTACACTAGCTAGATAGATAGTTGGGAGGACAACGAGACAAGTTTAATAAGTTCACAAAGTCATATGATTCAGTTTACTTGAGCGAGCTTAGGATAATCAACTAGTGGCCCACTTGATATTCGTCGTCGGAGCTCGGACACTCACTACCACCCGCTATCCTGAATTGGAATCCCGAATGGTTATGATCGTTCCAATTTGGCTCTACTGGTCCAAAACCGGATGCTGTGGGTTACGCACGAGATACTTAGTATCTACGGATGGATAGGGTTGTCACCACCTACCACCTACCACATATACGTGGGCCCGGGTGTAAACCGAATTAGTCCTAGTCTCAGACACCACGTCTGCGACTATTCCTAATCAATCTTCCTCAGTACTAAAAGAAGTTGATCTAGGTTCAATGCCTGGCTCTAACAGTATATGAGTGAGAACCTAAACTGATTCCAGACGAATACAAGCTACCGGTAAAGCAAATATACACAACTCATTTATGCAGATATACTACGCTCAAATAAAGTTCAACACTTTAGCAATGAATGAAGTGATCTCACTAATTGAAACAATTAGGAAAGGGTACAAGAGCTATTACCCGAATTCACGAATACACTTCCGGAACTCCGAGCGTCAGCTCGACTTGACTCTAACTCCCAACTTCTACTAACTAAGAGCTACTCTACAAAGTGGAATGAAATTGTGAAAGTGTTGTGTGGTGGTCTTCAAATGAAGGAGATCACCTCCTTTTATAGGCTAACGTGACCAATGAGGTGTTGACACGGCTAGGGACAGGTGTCACAAGGTCCTTGCTGAAGGGGGGTCCAAAGGGGCGAAGAGGTGGGTCGGCCGGCCTAGGGGGTCCGCCGGCCTACCTTTGTTGATCCTGGCCCTCCAATTTGGCTAGGATACTCCTTGTGCGGTGTAGATCTTCTCTCTAAGTCGGTTTGGCAGTTGGAGACCGGTAGCATCGGGTTCCTTTAGAATCCTATGCTTAACTTGAGGATTACTCCTCTTTCTAGATGAAACCGACTGGAATCAACGGCTTGGATGTACTCTAGGATCTCTTGTAGAAGTCCCGGTGCAACCCTGGCCTAACTGGGTGAAGGAGCTGGGTCGGCCGGCCTAGGGTGGGTCGGCCGACCCACTCTTTTGCTCGGCTTGGTCCCAATTTGGCTCAGTGGGTCCCTACATGCAAAATCTTACCAAAACTCATAGAACTTTATTAGAATAATTAAAATGTTAGTATAAACCTTGATTTTCCCTCGAAAAGCCAGAATTCCGGAATATGTTGACGTATAAAATTGGTGTTTATTTGACGTCAACAGACGGCGGCGGCGTGCGACGACGAACTTCGGTGGTGACCACGCTCCGGTACGGAACCACAACGACGTTGCGACAGCACGGTGAGCAGAGGAAGGAGAGAGAGAGAGCGAGCGCAAGCGAGAGACAGTAAGGGAAGGGGAAGGAGCTGATAGGTGGGCCCTGCTGACCATAGAGAGGAGAGGTGAAGGCTGACACGTGGGTCCCACCGTGCAGGAGGCTGCAGCGGCATGGGCTGACTGGGCCGAGAGGGAAGGGAGTTGGGCTAAAGGAATTGATTACGGTCTGTGGCCATGTTTCATTATATAACCTTATTTCTTTTATTTTATTTCCTTTTCTTTATTCTAGCTCAAATTTGTTTTTATTTTAGGGATTTATTGTTTGCCAAAAATTTATAAGTCTAGGTGGGTATCAGTAACATAGTTAATTATTTTATTTCTATATTTTTGCTTGGACAAAAATATTTGCATATATATTTACATATATATTGGTTTTATGATCCCTTAAATACAAATTGGTAAATAGTTTTTATTTGTTGTTCAATAACATTTTCCTCAATCTTTCTTAAATAATTATAAACACAAATTAATTTTTATAATTGATGCTTTGAAAGGATGTTAAAGTTCCGTCCATTCTCTTTGAGTTTCTAGCAAGAGAATGTGTACATGTTGCTTGTAGCGCTCCTTTAGGGAGGTCCACATTGCTAGAGGACAATCCTCCATCATATACTCAGTCTTTAGGTCCGGGTGAAGATGGTGACGCATAAAATGCAAGGCCGAGTACTTGATCATGTCAGGGATAGCAGATGCGCCCTCTATAGGAGGGACAATAATAGCACTAAGGGCGTGATCTTGAGATCCATATCTCAGGTCAAGTAGTTGCTCCCATCAACTGCGACTGGGGCAAATTCCCGTTTATCCTACATAGTTATGCGTATATTTATTTCAGGAAATATAACATGCATATGTGCAATATTAAATAATGATCAACATATTGCAATAATAAACAAGACTACATGTTTAACAAAATATATTGCGTAAAGTTAAACAAGTAATTCACAAGTATTTGCAAAATAAAGGCTAAAGGCTTTAAGTACAGATATATGCAAAATAGTGAATTTACTACTAAGCAGGGCAATAAAATAAAATACTAACAAATATTAAATTTGCAGGATTCAATTCACACAAAATATATTATCAAATCTATAGGGTTCTTTTGATTCAGCCCAAAAGAGGCCCTGTTTCACCCTTTTTCCATTTTCCTTATTATATTTTGTCCGCCTCCAACTGTTTCAGCCCACACTAGGCCGGCCCAACCGGCCCACTGCGCCTTCCCCTTGTGGCGGTTAGGGTTTCCCCTTTTAGGCTGAACCAAAAGAACCTTGCAACCCTAGCCGCAAGGTTAGGTGGCGGCTGCAGTTGCCTGCAGCGGCTCCTAGGGATGGAACGGCTTCTCGGCAGTGTTTTCAGGATGGCGGCGGCGGGGCGGCCGCATGTGCCTTCAGGACGGCGGCGCTATGCGCGTGTCGACGGGACGACGCGGTCGCGGCGGAGGCTGCGTAGGCTCACGCGGCACAAAGGCAGCGCAGGGTGGCGTGCGTATCGGCGGGACGGCGTGGGAGCGGCGTAGAACAGGTCCGGCGCGAGGCGCAACGTCTACGGGTTGGCGGCGACCGACGGCGCCAGGCGACGCGGGGAGAGACAACGGCGTGCGGCGGCGCGAGATGTGGCTACAGGACACAAGAGCATAATATTGATCTATAGAAACGATATTTTAGATCGAAAATAAACAACAACAACGATCTACTAGATTGAATAGCGAAAACAACAGATCGAAATTTAACATATTTGTTTGCGATGGCAACATACCGGTGGTATAAAACATGAGAGCGATTTGTGCTGATAACGTATTATAAAACAGTCGTCGCACTCACGTAAACACAATCAAAATAGCAGAAGGCACGCATCTTGGCCGGCCATTGGGCGCGCGGTCGTAGATTCGCGGGATCTTTTGTGCAGTCCATCGGGTGGCATCAAGTGTCTATTATGCTCATGATGACAGGACCCACACCTTTTTATGCTACGGGGCGTGGGTGATTTGACACAACGGAGTAGCCTGTCTCGATGCGTACCTTGGTATCAAGACTTGTGTTGTCTCGATGCGTACATTGGTATCAAGCCTGTTTGTGGATAAGAATGCAGCCACGTAGTGTCGAAGGCCTCAAGCTTGCTAAGCCCGAGCTCAAGCTCTGGGAAGCTCGAGCTGAGGATGGGAGGGGGGAGTGGATATTTGTTCATGGCCCAGAAAGTTGGTGGGAATTCCCACCTGGGTCGTACCGTCTGGTGGGTCTCGCCTGCCTTGTGCTGCTTATACTTGCACAAAGGCCGGTGGCTAACTCACCAACAATTAGCATTATGAATAAGCTAAACTTTTCCAAAACATAGACTTTCCTGATTTTCAATTTGAAGTAAGATACTTTTTTATTCTAATTTTGAAGAATTCGTTAGAATAAATGGTAGCAGCATTGCCTCACTGAGCCGAAGAGTAAAAAAATTGATAAAACAGAATCAATGGCGAGGTAGTGCCACTTGCAGCATCGGACACATCCAAACCAAAGCGGCAGTGCCACTAAGGAATATAGTCCTAATCTCCCAAATTAAGACCAACACAAAATTGAGATAGTCTTGCTTAATGAGGACGAATACACACAGCATGGACCCATAAACTTGTTAGGAAATCCGTATGCTCCAGTTCTTCATAATGTTCCAACAGCTGCGGTAGATCATAAGTCCTTAGTGTTGTTTACTTGGGGCATTTACTCTCATGACACTCTTTAAAATTCGCATTTACTAACATGACACTCGGAACCACTTTTATTAGATGGTTACACGTGTCATATACACATAAAATTGGCATAAGAATTGGATGTCATGGGCTAATTTTTCCGCACCGAACCAAGTAGGTTTAGGTGCCTGCCGTTGGCACAACCGAATGAGGACATTACCTGCATGACGCCCATTTTGATTGTTTCCCAACACACTTTGTAGAAGGCACAAAAGTAGCCGTCTGGTCCAGGAGCCTTCTAGTTTAGAAGGAAAAAAATTAAGTTGCATTCTAGACCTCTTCTTCCTCAAACTACCTCTCAAGCTCTTGCACGTCATGTCCGACAACCCCTAGACTTTCCCAATTGAGTGTGCAACTTTTCGGAATTTTGATGCCAATTAAGTGACGAACGAACTCTTCAAACTTGGCCTTGGCTGGACACTAGGGTGCCCACAATGTTTCTCTTCCTTAGAGTTCATCTAGGCCGCCTAGTGGATTTTGGTGATTAATAACGAAATGTTTAAAGACTGATGTGTTCAATGAGTATATGCATAGGTTTTAGCCAAAGGGTTAAAAATATGTGAAAGTATTGTGGACCCCTCAAAACAAAAAAGAGAAAACAACGAAACAAAAAGAGAAGAAGACGGTCCGTTAATCCTAGACTTTGTATTATTTTTATACTTCACGAGTCTAAAGACGTTCGTACTATTAAAAGAGATGTGATAAAAATTAGCTTTTAGACGTTTCAAGTGTTCAATGGATGAATTTTTTGCATACAAGAGAGACACAAAACACATCACATCGTTTCACTAGGGATTCTTTCACTTCGGTATCAAATAGTCTGATAGTTTATATTGGATAGTCTGATGTCCATCGGATTTTTCGGTTTTGCAAGATTTTGAGTGCAATGTCTAGATTGCTAGTTTTGTACCAATATATCTGGTATATGGTATTGGATAGTCTGATACATATCGGATAATCTGAATTTGTTTGATTTCCGACGCTCTAGGCTTAGAGGGATGATCGGGGGAGCTAACAGCCTGGCATTTGGTTATGGATGGAGTGAGGGCGGCGGCGGAGGCACCGAACCCGTGGGAAGGGATGAAGGCAGTGGAGGCAGCGGTGGCAAGGGTGAAGGCGCCCGGCCGTTAGGGTGGATGGGACGGACGACGGGAGGGAGTTGAGGCGGAGTGGCCTCTGGCGAGGTGCCGCCACCAAGGTGGCGATAAGCGGCGGCAATGCAGCGGATCTTGGCGCACGAGGGCAATGAGTGTCGCGGGAGATGAGGGAGGTAAAGGAGAGGCGGGAGATCTGGGCCGTTCGATTTTAATTGAACGGCTAAAAATCACCTAGGAAGCCTTATACAAGGGCAGTCAACTGCCAGGGAGTCAATCCCCTAAAATTAACGCCAATCATTCCTCCAGTCTATGAATTTAGCTTGTTTAATCTAGGAATGCTCGTTATAGATCACACGAGTCAACTGTTCAAGCCTACATTGATTCACTTAATTTACAAGGTTAATATATTTTTATTGTATGTTAAAATAGTAAAAATGTATCGGAAAGGCTACAATCCGGGAGTCCGGCACATCCGGACTCCCGTGTAGCGCGCGCATAACGGGGGAGGGGCACAGTGCACATGAGGGGTGGGGCCCACGGGATTTTTTTCTTTCAGCGACCATAACTTTTGACTAGGTGCTCCAATCCAAAAACCGTTTGCGCCAATGTGTTCCTCGTATTTTTACGAACAAAACAAGATATATGTTGCCATATAACTTCAAACTCACCTGGTGAAACTTGGGTTTCGCCTACTAAAGCTTGGGGTTTCGCCTACTGAAACTTGGATTTCATATTCGTTAAACTTGTGGAACTGTCAAGTTTCATCAGGTTTAATGCAAGTTTCATCAAGTTTCAACAGTCTCATCCAAGTTTCTTCAAGTTTCATCAGGTCAATTCAATTTTCAACAAGTTTCATCCAAGTTTCATCAGGTTACATCGAAGTTTCATCCAAGTTTTATCAGGTTTCATCAGCACACGATCAAGTTTCATCAACACACGGCTAAGTTTCGCTAGTATAGATGTAAGTTTCATAAGTGCCTTCTCCTAGTTCACATCAAAAAAATTGAAAAAGTGAAAAATAAAAAAAAAAAAGTATTTAAAATGGGTTGCTCTCGATTTTAGAAGAATTATAAAATTTATTCCACGCATTTTGAACACTGTTTGAATTTTGTACAAAAATCAGAAATTTAATCAAAAGTTTAATCAAAAAACGACTACCTAGCTATGGCATTGTCTGGAACGTGCGCGCGGGCATGGGCGCATGCAACGCATTGGATTGGCGTGGTGCCAAAGATCCGATGGCCTGGGTTGGTCCGGACCGAGTGCCAGGTGTTGGACGTCCTACGCCTGGTTGCTCGCCAAAATGTATTGTACGTGACATAAATTCTAGTCTATCACGTGTAGGACGTCCGACGCTTGGTGCTCGCCAAAATGTATTGTACGTGACATACATTCCAGTCTACCACGATTGCATATAATAGTCCGTAGAAGTAATTTGTTTACCAACAAACACATAGAAATAAATACTTGAACCCCCGTAATTTAGATCCATCAACAAATTTCTTATGACTACACAAATTCACGTCTTGGTTTCGCAATATACATACAAAAAAAATTGGGACCAGGCGCTGCCATTGCTATAATGATCCGGCCCATTTACACTCTGAAACAGAATGCCAAATATTGACAGCACACATCATACAGAGTGCACTGAATCAGTGATACATGATAGATGTGGACTGAAACACACTACATCACGGGGATCTCATAAATATATTACAGTTTCAAAATCCCCATCCGTGACTAACAGACTAAACAATTACACTCCCTAAGATTGCAAATGCTATCATGATGAACTAAAAGGATAATCAGAGAATAAAACATCTCCACAACCATAACACAATGTGCTATAGCTGCTGCTTGTTCCTTGTATTAACGACTGATGGCCATACATGCCAATCACTTTTTATAAGGGTACTATTGGTTAGTTGAAGATCTGACAATCTTCATTACCTAAATATGCTTGCTTGATTAGCTGAATCAACCATACGACACAATTTACAAAGAACATTTGAAATTTACTTGACAAAGATAAGCCAAGGGATTACCATTGTGCTGCCAGTTAAAAGTTTGCAGGCTTATCATGATAATCAAATTTGTATCATCTGAATTCACTTGGTAAAAGCAAAGGATCCCAACTTGGATAGATCTGGGACCCAGCAGGAAAGTTCTGAAGATCCCGTCAGGAACATCAAGGATCCTGGAGCCCACCTAACTAGCGGTGGTTCATTATCTGTGCTTCCCCAGCGAGCAACCTGGAGGTCCATAAATTATCACATGCCACTAAAGTGATGGCATTAAGTAATTTCAATAACAGCGTAGCATATTTTTACATACCTTTCCACTCCTAACATTCCAAGCATAAACACTACCATCACCAGAGCCTGAAAAGAAAACAAAAATAGGTAAAGCAAAAGAGGGCAATAATTGTGAAGCACAACAGAAGAATATTTCTAACCAGATATGATATGGTTTCCATCAGGGCTGAATGACGCCTCTAGAGTTGAATTGGTTACCACTGGCTTAACATTGTAGGTTGCTATCTGAATTGAAAAAAGACATGAGAGTTTTTCTAGTACAGCTTGCACAATATAAATTAGAGTAGACATAGCATGCTTAGTTGCTTACATTATTGCCATGAAATGAATCTAGCACATGTACTCGCCCAGCTTTGGTGGTTAAAAGAAGCCGCCTACCATCACTACTGAACTTTATGACATTGGCTTCTGAATCATCATTACCAACAGAGAAACTATCAAAAGGCCCCTATAAATGAAAGAAGTTAAAAAATTGTTCAAGACTAATTAACACATTAAATCACCACTACCTTCTCAAATTTTCGAGCATCAAACATCCTTATGTAACCACCATAGGCAACTGCAAAAGCCATACCCTGATCATCAAACGAAACTGCAGGCCTCCCTTGCACACGCAGTAAGCCCTACAAAATCCAAGAGATTATTTTGCCATCCACAGCCATCGAAGATACCAAGTAAGAAAATTAATTGATCATTTGCCCCACCACAGTTACAACCCTTTAAGATTTCCCACTTTTTTTTATTTCCGTACATTTTTTTCAACATTGTCCCTTTTCCCCTTTGTGGTCCAGCCAAAATACCCTGGTGCATTAATTCCCTAAATGGGCCAATAGGCGATAACCCTGTAGTGCTTACAGGCCAATGACAGTGGGCTGTGACCGCAAAGTCTCTACTAACCATTCTGTTGATTGGAAATTCAGCCTGCATAGTAATAGTCTGCAGACTAAAAGGCCTTTCCTTACTCTCTGATTTGAAGGAACCCTCTAGTCCAGTCTCCAACATCTGAATTCCGAATAGTCATTTAAATCTATAAATCTATTTTAAATGTTTATTTACCTTCCAGTTGCGGTTTGGAAATTGCCGGAATTTATGATATTTATTTATTCTGTTTTTTCATATGTAGAGTTGTAGACATCGATGGTGTTATCACAACTGCACATTATCATGAATAAGCACCATGCACCATGGTCTTCCTTGACGCATATTGTACCTACTTTTTTTTTTTCAAAACACATAGTAGATGCTAACGAAATGATTAATTAAAGGGAAATTTGGGTGTGGGGGTGCTGCAATTATATGGAAAACTTGCTGCATCCCTTGGCATTATCTTTTTACATCTATGATGTATAAGTGTATAACACTAAAACTCGAGCAAATTATGCTCTAGTAGACTATCAACATGGTTGTTAAGGCGTCCTGGAAGCGTCGCTTCAAGGACGCTTTGGCGTCATGGCGGTCTAAAGAGGACGCCTCAAGGGACGCCTTGCCACAAGTGCCTATGGTATCCTCAAGTCGTCCATGGCATCGGCACCCTAGGCGGGCGCCATAGAGATTCAAAGAAGCTTAAAATCAGACAGCCAAACCCCAACCCGAAGACGCGAACCCAACCCCGATGCAGACCCTGCATGGTTTCTTATCCAGCTCAATCCCCTTTCCCCTTCCCTTGGATCCGGCTTCTCCCCGCTGGCTGGATGGGAGAGGAGAGAGAGGGAGAAGAGGTGCCCAGCAGGGGCCGGGGGCTCCTTCCTTCCCTACATCTCTCTCGCTCTCTTATGCTCTCTCTCTCTGGTGTTGGGAGGCAGCGGCTGGCTGGATGGGAGAGGAGAGAGAGAGGGACTGGGGGTATATATATGGCTATCAACTTCAGTCTATCCAGAAACAGATTATTTTAGGAAAGACAATGTCGACCATAACAGGAAGACTACTTGCTCAGAACTTTAGATAAATAAAATGGAAATGTCAAGACACCATATGTCCATATGGCTTTATGATTGTAGGAATATCATTAACGTTGCTGTTGCAGATGATGTTTCATCATTTCATGAAGGCTATTAAGAAGTTAGTTTGACATAAATAAGCGAAACAAAATCTGTAATAACTTTCATGATTGTAAACTGCAGCTTGCTAAGTTGAATGAATGGGTGGTCAAGTTAATCAAGAATTTTTGAGATACGATTCTAACCTGTGCTTTTTCTGCCCTCAAATCCCATTGAAGAACAGTTCGATCAAGTGACCCAGATAAAAAATTGTCCTTCTCTGAACATAATGAGATAGAAACAACCCTGTACAAGACAGGGCAGAATAAGCATAATCTGTGGGGACCAGCATGACCAAAAGTTTTTATTATAATTTATGAAAGTTAGTGCAGAAAACCTGTCAAGATGACCTTTGAAATATCTCACAAACCGGTTGTCATTCAGTGAAAGTAGACGCAAAGATTCTGCATTTGCATTTTTTTAGCGGATGACTTAAATAACTTTTAAGCTAAAACAAAACTTACCATCCCAACCATTTTTCGAAGAATATAGAACAAGAGTTGGGTTGTCAGTGAAGCACACAAGTTCAACACCATATTTTTTGCTATTGATAGTCTTCAAACATCTGCAAAAACAAGGAGGATTTCAGAGTTAAAAAGGCTTAGCATGACTGCCAAAAACACAAATACATAATCAATGCAATTGGAACTGAATCATCTGAAGTACATTAAGGAATTGTATTGCATGGAATGCTACAGTTGAATAGGAGTGGGGAAGTGATTATATATAAACAAAAATACACATGAGAATTTGTCTTAGTGCGATATTGTTCAGAACAAAAAATAAAGTACTGAGAAAATTACAGAGCATCCACCATTATTTGTCTTTTGTGGTTTTGTGCATAACAAGGTATAAGTGGAAACTCGACTTTTGAGTCTCAGAGTTAGGTTCATATTTGGTCAAGTGTTCCCGTAGGTTATAGGCAGAAGGTGGGCCGAGGGTGACCACCTACAGAACCTAGCCCTCCTAGTAAGCCAAATTCAATAGCATGAAAGAGGAAGGAGGGAAAGGGAAAGGGAAAGGAGAAAGAGAAGGAGGGAAGAAGGTGGTGGCTATAGCTTTTGTGCGAGGCCAGCTGACAATCTGGTCCATACCTATCAGCCACATAGGCGAACAATGTCCTGTTAGAAATGTGATGTAAGGTAGTTCTTTGGTGTCTAAACTGTGCTGTTTTGTGAAGTAGAAAGCAAATAATACAGTTAGCTCTATCATAAAGGCAGTAGCTTTATCAAATTACTCTTTGATCAACAAAGAATAAACAAAAAAATACATTTCCTAATCCTAGCAACTCTATGTCTATATTTAATTCCATATAATACTAAACGTATATACACTTTAGTCACTTTCTTGTGTGTTTGACATGTCAGAACAGTATAAATTCTGACATGGTCATTTATGCACTCCAAGATCCATGGTGTTACGAGCAATGAAGGCAGTGGCCGCATGGTTAGGCAGCAAGAGTAGCAGTTTGGACCAACAAACAAATCTGCTATAGTGCTATTGCTATGCATGTAATTCATCTCTAAGCAACTAAGACCAAGCTTATCTGCTGGTTAGGGTTATAAATATTACCTTATTGGTTTCTCTTTATTAGAAATATATTCTAATGGCAAGTTAGGTCTTTTCTTATATTTCAAGTCGGTTTTTTTCTTAGGGTCCAAGTCAGTGCTCCCTATAAAAGGGAGGGTCATGTATCCTTTATTATCATCCAAGAATGAATCAAAATTGAGAATAGATCTCATAGACGGTGTCTTTGATAATAGCCAAGGTGTGGCCGACGATAAACGGCCGTCACGCCCGCGTCAAGGACCTTACCCATTGCGTGCTTATCAAGCACGTATCAAATTGATATCAAAGCCAGACGGTCCCTCGGGATGGTGTTCCGCTCCCGATACTATGACGATGATTGACGTTCCTTCCATCAGCGATACCGAGAAGTGCAGCCAATCGACCGCTACCATCGGAGTATTGACGAGAAGTGGCATGCCTTCGATCCACCCCATTCATACCTCTACACGAGCGGCTGCGCGAGGAGTGGGCCCGTTGACCAGCATCCCACAAAGGTTTCCATTGGTGACCTCATGGATCTAAAACAAGGTGAAGGCTGCATGAGCGACTACGCGCGCGAGTTCCAGTTATTCTTTTTAGGATATGTTTCTATCTATTAGGGATTAGTTTCTTAGAGTTCAAGTTATTCTTTTTCTTAAGGCCTAAGTGTTTTATCCCTATAAAAGGCATGGTCATGTATCTTCCTTGAACATCCAAACAAAGAATCAGAATTGAGAGTAGATCTCATAAGCGGTGGCTCCAATAGCAGCCAAGGTGTCGCTGATGATAAATGGCTATCTCGCCCGCGTCAAAGGTCTTACACATTGCATGCTTATCAAACACGTATCAAATTACCCGCGAAATTGGCGGTAGTAGTTCGTTGTCGTCGGCCGCATGACCTTACAGACGCATTATACTTGGCGCGTAAAGCAGAGCGGAGGGAAGATACCCGAATCGCGAAGGCGGCTCAGGCTTGGTCACCACCGGGCCGACACCGGCCGGCGTTTGACCACCATTGCACCTCTGACAATAGGCAGACGCGTGAAGAGAACAAGCCGGATGAGGGTCTCGTTCTTGACCTTTGCTAGTCCATCATCGACAAGATCGATAGCATGCAGAAGGTCCTGGATGGCATGAAGATGTTGTTTGCAGCACCAGCGACACTGCCGACCACATCAACATCCAACGGTGTTGTTGAGATATGCAAGGCGAACACTATCAACGCCAACGCCAACACTTGACTACTTGAGGCAACACCGAGGCCGTCACCGAAGATGTCAACGTTATCATCACCACAAAGCTTAGTGAGTTTGAGCCCAACAACAAGCTTGAGGAGAACCTCATTGATGCCACACATCGACACAGAAAAGTTTGATAAACCACTACATGTCATGAAGGTCAACAAGGCAACAACAACCCACAAGATCGGCGTTCCGCGTTCTGCTAAATTTTTAGGTGTGAGGGCTCGCAAGGCAATGATGATCCAAGCAAAGCAACATCATTGTGCTAGACCCTACGTCACTCCAGGTCTTCCTTCATGCAAAGCGAACACTCAGCGACCACAACACCAAGCACATCAACGACGACCACGAAATATCCAACATCACCAACCAATGGAATGCGGACATGCTATGCCAACGCGGCTACATCGTGCCCATGGTGATGCGCTTCTACTTCAGCATCGACGTCAAGTTCTCGGGCGTTATTACTTCAACCTTGAGGACAAGGTTGATTTGATGGGGGGAGTAATGATATGGGCAGGCCCAACAAGACCTAGGATCATGAACAGTAACTGCGGGTACTGTAGCACGCGGAGGGAGGTTACGGTTAAAGATATTACCTTATTGGTTTCTCTTTATTAGGAATATATTCTTATGGCAAGTTAGATATTTTCTTAATATTTCAAGTCGGTCTTTTTATAGGATAGAAGTCAGTGCTTCCTATAAAAGGGAGGGTCATGTAACGTTTATTATCATCCAAACAATAATCAAAATTAAGAGTAGATCTCATATGTGGTGGCTCCGATAACAGCCAAGCCGTCGCCGATGATAAACCACTGACGATAAACGGTCGTTTCGCCCACGTCAAGGGCCTTACCCATTGCGTGCTTATCAAGCACATATCATAAATGCCTAACACTTCCAAGGTACTGCTGATCTCTTGCCTAATTTCTGAGGCGTATCTTTAGTTAGATCAATTGTTATGATCAAAAAGAAAAAGAATAGAAAGCCTCTAGTCTCTCTCTCTTCTTCAATCAGGGCACAAAGCTTGGCAGGCGAGGCAGCATGCGGCTGATCAAGGGAAAATGATAACCTCATCCCTTTGACATATACTCAATACAGGTTTCACAACATTTAGGTGCGGTAGTGGTATCCACAGCAGGTGACCATTGGTGCCCAGGTCAGATGGCAGAGGCGTTAATGTCACCGATTCATAGTTTCGTGAGCAGTCAGCTAACACCGAACATGCATTTAGGTGTTCAGAAACTACAGTGAAGGCACTAACAGGGTAGCGGTGGCAGCGTTGAAGTCTTGAAGATCAGCAGTATTGTTGTGTGGCTGAGATAGGCTACTGTTCAGTTCATTAAAACAAAAAATTTCAGAAGACAAATGAGCAATGGTTTGCACTCACACTGCATTCTGAATGTCGTACAGTCGGATTGATTCATCATCACTGGCTGTAACAAGGTAGTTTGTTGCCTTGCTGTGGAAATCCATAGAACTAATTCTTCCATTCTGCCATACAATTGCATCATAGAACAAACTCAAGTGACTATAGAGGAGAGAATTGGAGTATGTAAGTGGATACATAAAATCAATGAAATGTTAAATATTTGATCTGAAAACAATGCATGAAAGAACCTAGGCTGAATATGTAACCATAACACACATGCCAAAAAAATTATCTCTGTTTCTTTAAAGTAGAACATCATTTTCCAATAGGCTAGTTAATTGCTCAAGATCGTAGTGGATACTGGAAAGTAGTAATGAAAAGTTAAAAATTTCATCTAAAACAATGCGTGAAGAATCATAGACTGAATGAATCTGTGATAATAACAAACATGCCAAGAATTTTCTGTGTGTTTCTTTGAAATAAAACATTATTTTTCTGATGAATACTTTAGTCTGAGAGATCAATGTTATGTTAGGCTAAGCATAGTGAAATTTGAGACCCTTCTCATGAAAACCAAGACACTTTGTTCAACCAGACATTATGTTTACCAGCTACCAATATCCATCTCATACTCCCAACATCTGAGTTAGTACAGACCTTCCTATGCATTATTATAGCATGCTCAAGAACATGATTGTCACTTGTCAGCCCCATACTCTTATATGGTGTACTAACATATAAACACTACAATCCAATGCAACAATGCATCTTCCAAACCTTCCAACTGTGTCACAACGAAAAACTAAACTAAACCCATATACATTGCCCTAATCTAAACCAAAATCCATAATCATCTAAACTCCTGACCATTCACCGAAATTGTTACACAAAGAACTATATCATGGTCCATGGACATCTTTTTACATCCAGTTAAGTCACGGCAGCATTGAACACTAGCATGGCCATTACGAACGCCCATGAGCTCAACCAGCACAAGCAAAACCCGACCTCTAATTCCAGTAGGCGACAGGGGACAGAAGCGGGGAATCGACGTAAGGAATCACGGAGAGAGAGGCTCACGTAGTCCCGGAAGGCCAGCCCGACCTCCATGCACTTGAGCATCTCGTCAGTGACCTCCATGGTCACCCTCTCCTCCTTCTCGCCGCCTAAAGTTCCACAGGAAATCCATCAGGCGCTTGCGAGATTAGGGTTGCAATATGGAGGGCGGCCGGGGTATCCGGGCTACTACCTGGCATCTCGGCCTACACTGCAGCGGAAAACCAGGAACCGTGGGCGACCAGGGCCGAGGGCGGCGGTGGCGGCCGCGGGCACGATGAGCCGGACGCGTTGCTCCCGACACGAGCAGTGGCGAAGGCCGGGCGGGGAGACCCTGTCAGGCAGGAGGAGAGGAGAGGACAGGCGGCGTGGCGCGATGTAGGGTTGGGCATAACAATGGGGTGGGTCGGGCACGGGTAGCATCCGATCTTTGGCGATGGAGCTGGCCAACGAGCCGAAGCCCGGTTCGGCCCCGGTTCAGTTCCTATGCGAACCGGGTCAACCGGACCAACGGGCTGTGGTCTCAGTCCAGGTTTGGTTCGCACAGTGAACCGAATTGAACCGTGCCGGCTAGGTTTTTTATTAGCCGGTTTAGCCTGAACCGAACCAAACCAGGCTGGCCCCACGGCCCGAGGTGCCGGCCCAGGTTCGATTCGGTTCAGCCAAACCGGTCCGTTTGGCCATCTCTATTTGGCGATAGGAGGGGATGGTAGCGGTGGGGTTTGCGACAATACAGATGTAAGTGGCCCTATTCCTAGACCTGATCACGGGCCGCCGACGGACCCGACCCTACCCAACTAAAAAAATAGAGCTCGGTCGGGTCGGGCCTGTGAGACAGGCAGGCTCAGCTTGTATTTTTAGCCCGGTCAAAAATCGGGCCTAGCAACAGGTCTGAATTTTTACCTGCGGGTATAAAAACCCGAGTTGTGTTTGGTTGTTCGTACCATATTAAAGCTGTGTGAGATGGTATAAGTTGAATGAGATGGTTGTACAGTACGATTCATACAAACTGAACGAGATGTTTGATTGGTTGAACTGAATCATACAAGATTTTGTTTGATTCTCATTTGGTATGAAGTATAATGTTTCAAGTATTGAAGTATCATCAAATAACACTTTATGTCCCGATAAAATTTACCTTACACAAGATTTTATCTTGGGTGATTTAAACTACATTTAACATTATTGACGGCGTGTTCTCCGCTCAACCACTGCGGATCACACCCCTGGTCAGATTTTTACTCTGCTAGCCGACTCGATCAAGCTCGATTCGATTTGAGCGTCGGGCTCAACAAGGAACGACTCAGATTTACCCGAGTTCGGACCCCTCGCGGGTAATAGTCCTACTCTGCCGAGCTTTAGCTCTTTTCTGATTGTGGTTGAAAGGGAAAGTCTTTACAGAGTGCTCTCACGAACTGAGTGTTCGAATCCTACCCAACGTGCCCCCTTCCCTCTCTCTCCTCTCCTTTTATACAAGCCTCGAACCGACGGAGAGAGCCGAGGGAGTAAGCGATCTAAAGGCCCTCAAGATAATCGACAAGACACGACAGAAGAGACAAAAAGCGTCACGCTTCCACGCTGGCACCCGCTCTCGCGTGCGCAAGTGGCCTCTCACCCGCCAATTACACGGTGAGTCTGCGGGTGGGGCCTCGCCGCTCCTCCCGACGCGGGCGGCCTCTTCAAGCAAACCTCCTCTCTCACAATTCTTGGCGCCACAAAGGATACCGCCGGACTGCAAGGGCCATCAGAGCGGTAATCATTTCTTCCATTGTCTACTCGCGTGATGTCTCATTAAATGCGCTTCGTCCTTCAGCGGCAAGGGAGCCTTCGTTCAAGACTCCTTCCGCAATACTCCACCTTGCGGGCCCCGGGCCGACGCGGGGCCCTCACCGGTCTTCAGAGGGGCTCGCCCGCGCACTTTGGCGCGGGGGCCTCGCCTCACCATCGGAGGGCTCGCCCACACGCCCCTCGGGCGCGTGGGGCCCTCGACTCGCCTCCAGGGCTCGCCACGCACCCACTGGCGCTGGGGCCTCCCGGCCTCGAGGGGCTCGCCACGCCTGGGCCTCGCCGCTTCGCCCTTTGACGCGTGGGGCCCTCTGCCTTCGAGAGGCTCGCCATGGCCACGGCCTCGCTTCGCCCGCTTTGACGCGTGGGGCCCTCCCGCCTTCGAGGGGCTCGCCACGCCACTGGGGCCTTGCTCGCCCGGCCGACGCGCGTGGGGCCTCTCGGCCTTCAATGCTCTTTGTACCCGGTATTTATTACAAGACAAGAGTCCGGGTCCACCATGATACGCGAACCGTCATGGGGTACTTCCGCTTCTTCTTGGCGGGAGACGAATCGTGGGAGCCCGCCCTGCGTCAGCCAGACGCTGATTCTCCACCGCACACGATCTTCCTTGGGAACTACGCCGCTGCTGGAAACCAAAAACGCTACGGGCAAATGATGGCGCGCAGCCTGGGCGGAATCAAACCGTCACGCCGCGCCCCACGCTTATAAATATTTCACTCATTACGCGTAATCCTTCCAAGACGCTAAGTCTTAAAGTGGTCCTCTGCCTTCTTCGCTACCACAAAGATCCTCGCCAATCGCCACCAAGCCTTTCGCCACACACGCCAAATCTTCCATGGCTCCCAAGCGCGGCAAGAAGGGTCGCCGCGAGATGCCGCACCATCTTCGGAGCTGCCTTGCACGCTTCCACCGTCGATGAGGATCGGTGGCGCGGCTTCAATCTTCGTGCCACCGACCACCGCCCGGTTCAGCCACAGCACCATCATGCCGAGTCTCGCAGGGGAGATCGTGACCTTCTCTCTGGCGTCTTGGCGGGCCTTGTCCCGCCAGTACTCGAATTCTTCACGGGGTGCTCGCTTTCACGGGATCCAGGTGGCGCACCTAGTTCCTAACTCGATCATGGCCTGGTCATCTTCGCCCACCTCTGCGAGATGTTCGTGGGGCGATGCGAATCTCCGCTTTGGCGTCGACTCTTCGTCTTGCACACGGCTCGCGCTTCGGCGCGGTTGGGTCTGCTACTTCACGCTCCGCGTTACCTCGCTTTTATCCTTCCGCGGTCAAGTCCAACCGGAAGGACTGCACCGCAATGGTTGTACGTGGAGGACTCAGCGGCTGCGACGATCTTGCTCTTCCCGACGATCCCGGAGCCCACCGCGATCGGGGGCCCGGCTAGACGCGGACGATCTGGCGAGCACGGAGGTGATGGCGGCGCGCATTGTCGAGCTCCGCCGCCAGGGGCTCACCGGAACCCACGTGGCGGCGGATTTTTTGCGGCGCCGACTTTGCCCGCTCCGCTTGAGGACGCGCCCGGCCTGGACGTACTAAGGCGATAACGACGGGACCCGCGCTGCTCTTGGAGGTGAATACCCTCGCGCTCTTTTGGATTTTGTACCTTCTTTCTTTCCATTTTGGCTAATAGCCAACTCTTTGCTTCTTCTTGGTGTTGGTGATGGGAACGTCTTGGGCGGCGTGCTCGGGGCGGTGGCGGGCTCGATGATCAAGCCGACCGACGGCATCGCCCAGCCGTGAGCACCGCCCCTCTGCGACTGGATTCCAGCTGGAGCTCAACCTTCACTTGCGGCGTTGCCCCATGCAGAGGTCTCGGTCTCTGCGGTCCAAGTGGCCCGGGACCACTGCAGATCCATGAGCCGCCACCGGCGACCGCCCAAGCTTCCGCGTCATGCTGCTTCTCTGTCGTGGCGGTGACTCGCCAAGCGCTCTCGGGAAGCGCCGCCTCATCCTTCTTTGACGACGACGACGAGGAGGGAGGGCGAGCCAAGAGAGCGCGCTCTTCAAGTCTGAGGCTTCGCCGCCCCCCGCCCCAACCAGCGGGGCCTCAGTGCTTACCGCCGCTCCACCGGGCGAGAGCGGCGACTCTTCAGAACTGGCGCCGCTGCGCCGGTCTCTTCCGCTCCTCTCTGACGCTTCTCCCTGCGCGGCGCTTTCTTCTGTGGCCTTCGCCAAGACGCCGCCACCGCTTCGCGCCAGCCAAGGCGTCGAGTTCGACGGCGGCGATCGCGACATGACAGCGCCGCCACTTCCGCGCCAAAGAAGCGACTTGGAGCTCCCCTTCAGCTTTCGCCTTGAGCGCACCGCTTCAGTTGGCTTTCCTGCGCTTTCGCACTTCGCGTTAGGGTTAGCATGCTCGCGGTTTTGCATACCGAACCTGTTTGTCCTTCTTGGAGCAGGGGCGGATCTTTGGGCATCGAGCTCCGCTCCACACGACTTCGCCACCCGACACCGCCCGCCGTTCCTTCGACGGAGGTCGCCTGTGGCGCGGAGAGTCCGGCGGCGGCGGGAGAACCCTCGGCAACCTCGCTTTCTTTGGCGCCGCCGCGATCTCGGCCGTGACCGCCCGGCGTGGGGCGCTCCTTTGGCGCCGCACCCTCTCCCGCACTGGCGGCGTGGGAGTAAGCCGCACCTTGGCGGAGCGATCCGCCCGGCGAATCGCGGCGGCCTTGGCCAAGAGACCGCTGGCGAGGCGATGACCATGCGGGTCTGCGGCGTAAGCCGCCGCCGCCTCCGCCAAGCGGATCAAGACCTCCGCTTTGAGCACTTCGAAGCCCCGGACCCTCGCCGACATCTTGCGCCTGACGGCTTATCGCGGCTTCCGGGCGCCCGCATCCACTGGTGTTTCCTACATCCCGGCTGGAGAGACGGCGCGCGATCGCGCGGCGCCGTGGGGACGGGCCGCCCGAAGCCTCTGCGCGTCCTTCCGCGGCGGCTGCGGACGCGACGATCAAGACGGTCGCCACGGCGCTCTTGAAGCCGCGCGGTTCATCTGGCAATCGCTTCGCCCGGACGCCGCGTTTGACCTCGACGCCGCCACCGGAGAACCTTTCGCCCACCGACCGGTTCGGCGGTAGCGGGTTGACACCGCCGCCCGACCAGCGTGTCCATGATGGGGGGCGCCGCTCCAGCGGAAGGCGCAGACCAGGGGGAGTAGCGAGACTCCCTGACCTTTTTTGCCTTGTGATTGTTGCCTATAAATGCAAACAAACTTTTGCTCATTTGTTTGTGAGTCTCATTTGAACTTCATACGACTTTGACTTGTTGAATCGAAATGGGGCACCCGTAAAGGTTTTAGATGAACGTTCGCCGCAAGTGAGCGCTTTCTTAGGCGTCTGGTTACTTCAACCCTTATGGCCTCTCGCAACCCGACTTAAACGTTACGTGGCGGCGCTTAGCTTCGGAAGTGGTCTAGTCGTGATGCGCCGTTGGCGCATTGCCTAGACCGAGCCGACACACCGAGCTAGAGCCCGCCTTCCGTCGCCGCCTCGACTAGCGTAAGTTATAAGCGTTGCCTTTGCAATCAAGGGCCATCGACCTTAAGTACTTTCGCTACCGACTTTTGGCGAATGTTTTCTAACGAGACCTTTCTAAGGCTAAGCCACCGATCGCAAAAAGCTTTAGACGAGCTTTACTTGAAAGTGGCGCTTTTCCTCGGGCATCTGGTTACTTCAACCCTTATGGCCTCTTTGCGAACCGACCCTAGACATCGCGTGGCGGAACTTAGCCTTCGAAGTGGTCTAGTCGCGGTGCATTGTTGGCGCATTACCTAGACCAAGCCGACACACCAGGCTAGAGCCCGCCTTCCGTCCCGCCTCGCGCCCAACCATGAGTCATAGGCGTTAAATCCTTGCAACTAAGGGCCATCGCCTTGAGTACTTTTTCGCTACCGACTTTCGGCGAATGCTTTCTAACAGAACTTGAGGCGAAAAAAAACAGATGCCCACAAGAAGACAGAACTTATCTCTTATTGAAGATGGCTTTGTACAACGCAGCCCCCGAGGCGAGCGGTGAAGGAAGAAGACCTCGCCGCTCGGCTCCAAAGGAAGGCGGAAAAAAAAACTTCGAACTGCTACCACGGTAGAACTTCCTCACCGCTCGGCGTTCCAAGTGTTCGCCAATTCACGACCGTCCTCGAATCGAGCTCGCCGAGCAGGCGGAGACCGAGACCACCTTGAAGGGCCCTCCCACGGGGGGAGATAGCTTTGTTGCGCCACTGCGTTTGGATTTTGCGCAGGGCGAGGTCGCCCAACGCCGATGTTCTCACACACACCTTTGCTTGATAACGGCGGCGCCCTGCGATACTTGGCGGCCGGATCGCCGCCTCGCATCTCGGATCTCCTACGGAGATTTACTTCATCTGGACGCGGTCGTGGTCTTGGTCTTCGCTGAACGCCGCCACTCTTGGGGAACCGGCGAGCTCGATGGGAGCACCGCCTCGAGCCATACACCAGAAAAAGGGGTCTCGCGGTGGCTCTGCTGGGAGTTGTCGCAGGCGCCCAATACGTGGGAACTTCCTCGCCAGCGCTTGCAGCGCTTCTCCAGGCGGTCGAACGCCCTTGTCTTGAGCCCTTTGAGTACTTCGCGTTCGCCGCTCCACTTGCCCATTGCTCTTGGTGCGCAACGGAGGCAAAGCACGCAGGTACCCAACTCCTCGCACCAGCCTTGAAAATCAGCGCTTTTGGGAGCGCCATTATCGCGATAATTACATTGGCGACACGAACCGGACGAAGATGCTCTTCATAAACTTGATAGCCGCTGCGGGCGTGATCGCCGGGACCGCGAGGCTTCAACCCACTTGGTGAACTTGTCGATGGCGGCGAGCAGATGAGTGTACCCTCCGTGCGCCCATGCGAACGGGCGAGAATATCGGCCCCTGCATCGCGAACGGCGGAGAGAGCGGAATGGTTTGCGGCGCTGGGCGGTCGTGGATTTGCTTAGCATGAAATTGGCGCGCCGCATTTCCTCACCACTCGAAGGCATCACCGAGGCGATAGGCCAATAGAAACCGTGGCGAAAGCTTTCCGACCAACGCCGGCTCTCAATGGCTCCGCGACATGCCTCCATGGATCTCGGAGAATTTCACTCCCGCTTCGAAAGGCGCGACTTCAAGAGAACTCCATTTGCGCTCTGGCGATATAGGTCCCCACCTACCGGTATGTGGCGCTTGGCCTTGCACGCTATCTTCTCGGCCGACGCGTCATCGCTGGGATCACTCCATCCCGCAGTAGGCTAGGATCGGATCCATCCATCGACCTTCCGGACGAGTGCGACGACGTTACGTACATTGTCGCCGGCGTACTCCGCTGGCTTTGGCGTTTCCGTCTCAACCGCCTCGGCAGTTCTTCCGCCTCCCTCTAATCGGGAGCTGCAGCAGATTGGTGACGTCTCCTCGAAGGTGGGGCTGCGTCGAAAGCGTCGTCCCGCCAGAATCGGGGCTGCGACGAGACGTCACGTGAGTCTTTCTTCAAAGACCCGGCGGACAGTGCCCTTGACGAGGCAATCTGAGATAGTTCATCCGCCATGTAGTTGTCACGGCGAGGATGTGCACGGCCCAAACCCTCAAAGTGCCGCTCAACCGCGGCGCCTCGCCGAGTAGGCCGCCATGACGGATCCGGCGGAGAAATCCTTCCTCGCTGGTTGATGACCGGAGAGAGTCGCTTTACTTGTAGCCGGGATGCCAAGGGTCGGCCACCCCGAGCCCGCGAAAGGGCCCTTCATACTCATGGCGTTGTTGGTGGCGCTGAAGTCCAAAGACCACCAGTGCCGAACGACATCGCCGGTGGGAGACACCAGACGACGCCACCAAACCCCTCCAAATGGAATGAGCCGTCAAGAAGAGAGTCCACGGCGAGGGCACCGGTATCTTGAGTTCTGCGTCCGCGAGTCCACTCGTGATGAACTCCGCCGAGCTTGCCCTTTGATGGCCGTTCGGGAGCGAATTTGAGATCGAATTCCGCCAGGCTCCATGGCCCACTTGGCGATGTCGACCCGTCGCCTCGCGGTTGAAGAGGATCTCCGCAGGGATACTTGGTCAGCACTGTGACTTCTCGCCCTGAAGTAGTGGCGTAGCTTCGGGATCTTTGTCACAAGACGGCGTAGAGCATCTTCGGTGCTGTGAATACCTTGTTTGGCCGTGGAGGACCTTGTCGACGTAGTAAATGGGCGCTGGGCGCCCTCTCTCTCCGCCACCAAACACCGCAAGGACCGACCGCTGGGGTTTGCCGCGACGTAGAGGATCAGCGGCTCGCCTGGGCCGGGCGACCAAAGACGGCGGGGAGGTAAGGTACTTCTTGGGCCGTCGAGCGCCTCCTGCGCCTCCGCCGTCCACTCGGCTGGTTGGTCTTACTTAGGAGCTTGAGCGGTGGGAGACTTTTGTCCCCAGGCGAGCTATCAAGCGCCCAGGGAGGTCAAGCGACCCACCAAGACCGTGATCCGCTTGATCGCGTCGGGGCTTCATGTTCTCGATCACTGCGATCTTGTCGGGGTTCGCCTCAATCCCCTCTGAAAGCGAGGAATCCCAGCTTGCCTGACGGAACGGCGAACACGCATTTCTCTCGATTAAGCTTGATGCGATGCTTCCTCGGGTTGGCGAAGGTCTCTTCCAAGTCGCCGATCAACTCCTCGCCTTCTTGGACTTCACCACCGTGTCGTCGACATACACCTCCGTGTTCCGCCCCACTTGGGAGCGGTGAGCGATATGCATGGCCCGGCGATAGGTTGGGCCCGCATTCTTCAATCAACGCCATCCTTGTATAGCAGTAGACGCCCATGGGCGTGACAAAGGCGGTCTTGTCTTCATCTTCTTCGGCCATGCTAATCTGGTGGTACCCAGAGTACGCATCCGTAAAGCACTGTTGCCGCACCCGCAGCTTGAGTCGACGATGAGATCGACGCGGCGGCGGGTACGGATCGCCGGGCATGCCTTGTTGAGGTCGGTGAAGTCCACGCACATCCTCCAAATACCGTTGGATTTCTTAGCGAGGACGGGTTCGCGAGCCACCTGGGATGGGCGACACTGCGGACGACCCCCGCCCTTAAGAGCTTGTCCACCTCCTGGCGGATAACTTCCTGGCGCTCCACCGACTGCTTCCGGACTTTTTGCACGACCGGTCGCGCGCCGGGGAACGTCGCCAATTTGTGCTCAATCACCTCACAGGGACCCGGCCATGTCGGACGGTTGCCACGCAAACACGTCTGCGTTAAGCTGGAGGAAGGAGACGAGCGTGCCTTCCTATTTGGCGCCGAGAGGCGCCCACCCGAACGGTCTTATTGGTCGACTTCGCTCGGAGACCGTCTTAACCTCCGCGAGACGAACCGGGAGGCACGGGTCGCCGGAGGAGCTCCCGGTCGAAGCCTCGGCCTTCAGGCACCGACGCCCCGCCAAATATAGGGCGTCCTTGTCGCAGCGGGCGCCTCGGCGTCCACTTTCAAACGATGGGGCGGTGGCCGGGATCTTCACCACCATGTACGATAGTGGCACACCGCCATGAACTTGGTCGTGCGCGCCGACCTAGTATGGCGTTGTGAGAGGTCGAAATCCGCCACCTCAAACTCGAGCATCTCGGTGCGGAAGTTGTCGAGCTCCGAAAGTCACCGGAGACTAATGCGCCCTAGCGGGACGGACTCGGCCCGCGCGATGTCAAGAACGGAGCGTTAGGCGAAGCTCTGCTGCTGGATTTGAAGCGCCATGCGCCGGGCGGACGGAGGTTGAGGAACTCCCTCCGTCTACCAAAGCACCGCCCTAGCTTTACATTCCGGACCGTGGGTGCAACCACGATCGGGAGATGCCCAGGGCCGGCGGTACTGGTTGGGTGATCGGCCTGACTGAACGCAATCGGCTGCTCCGACCACGCCAGCTGCCTCACCGATCCAAAGCCGGGCACGGCGGCGCACACCTCCCTCATCGCACGCTTAAAGCTAGCGTGGGACGGATAGGTGGCCGAACCGCCGTGGATGACGGCAACCTCGCGCTCCGCCTGCTGAAAACCAAGCGAAGCCGCCTCCTTGCCCTTGCCACTGCCGGACGCCTGCTGCTGCTGTTGCTCGTGGACTCGCCTGTCCACCATCTTGCTGACGACATGGCAATCCGCCAAGTCGTGAGAGTTGTTGCGGTGGATGGGACAATAGGGCCTTCCGTCCCACTCACGGGGGCGATGGTCTCGCCCTTCGTCGCGGCCGCGGGGGCCGTCGCGGCCACGGCGATCGCCGTAGCCGCCGCCTCGGCCACCCTACGGGACCCGTACCGCCGGCGCCGCGACCTCCTCTTTTCGCCGCCGCGCCCATCGCGGGCGGCATGCGCGTCGTCGTCGTCGTCGTCGCGGCGGCGGCCATGACCTGCCGGTCTCGGCCGCTTTGCGCTTCTTCTTGTCCTTGCCGCCGGGTTCCTCGAGGTCCGGCCTCGCCGCCATAGATTGGCCCCGCCACAGGCGGGCGGATCTGACTCTCACTTTGGAGGGCGCCTTGTCGCGCCAAGGTGAAGAGCTCTTCCGTGGTCTTAATCTTGCGGGTGGCCATCTTCTCTTGACCTTGGGGTCTCGGCGCCTCTCTGAATGCCGTGACCACGGCGTCGATGGAGATGTCGGGGATGGTGTTGCGGACTGACCGAAGCGCCAATATAGTCGCGCAACGACTCTCCTTTCTTTCGCTTCCACGTTGTGGAGGTCGTCTTCTACCGGGCTGCTCGAAGGTGCCACAGAAGTTGGTGACGAAGAGCTCCGAGAACTCCTTCCATGACCCCACAGACTCGGGGCAGGTTCATGAGCCACGCGGGCTCCGCCAGATGAGGACCGCGAAAAGTAGTTCGCCGAACCTTCCCGACCCTCGGTCGGTTGCATCACCGTCGTATAATCTGCAAAAACTCATCGGGGTTGGTGGAGCCGTCGTACTTTTCGATGGGGCGGACGAAACCGTTCGCCATCGGGCGCGCGCAGCTCCTTAGAAAAGGCGCGGCACCCGGCGTCCGGAGCCTCCTGCTCTGGGCGCGTCCTCGCCCGCCGCCCGCCGCCTAGGTGGCGCCAAGAAGCGCCACCCTCATCGGCGGGCAGCCTGGGGAACCTCTTGCTGGTCCCCCACGCGGCGGCGGCGACAATGTGTCGCGACGCTTCGGTCGCGGCCTGCGGAGCTTGTCACGCAGGTCTTCTCCATGCGACAAGTGGCGGTCCTCCGGATGGGACCGAGATCGCGCCACCACTGCCGCTGGCCGGCCGAGCCCCCGTAGGGGTCGCCTGGCTCTTGTCATCTTGGCCCCGCCCCCCCTCAACAGGAGATCTGCGAGAGGAATGCGAGGGCAACAAAGAACGAGAGGACGCGGAAACGCCGGTTCCCCGGCCCCCCGAGACTTGCACCACCGCCGCGGCGGCGTCGACGTAGCGGGCCAAGTTGGCCAACCACGGCGCCGCCGGGGAGTCCGGAGTCACCGGAACGGTGGGTTTTCAGCAGGGCCTCGCCGCGTGGAGGTTCTGTCTTTGAGTGCACTCCTCCAGGCAGGCGCCTCCTAGCTTGGCCGAGGTGGTCGCTTCGCCAGGCTCCAGCCCTAGGCGGGCGGCCACCGCCGGGTGATCGCCGCCATCGCCGCGGCCGACTCGTGGCGCAGCTCTAGCGGCCGCTTCTGCTCCATCGCGGGCTCGCTTCTCGCCATCGCCTCTGAAGAAGGGTCAAGAGCTTGAACCGACGCTTAGCGCTCCCCTACAGCGCGCCATCGACGGCGTGTTCTCCGCTCAACCATCGCGGATCACACCTGGTCGATTTTTACTCGCTAGCCGACTCGATCAAGCTCGATTCGATTTGGCGTCGGGCTCAACAAGGAACGACTTCGCAGATTTACCGAGTTCGGACCCCTCGCGGGTAATAGTCCTACTCTGCCGAGCCTTAGCTCTTTTCGATTGTGGTTGAAAGGGAAAGTCTTTACTGAGTGCTCTCCGAACCGAGTGTTGAATCCTACCAACGTGCCCCCTTCCTCTCTCTCCTCTCCTTTTATACAAGCCTCGAACCGACGGAGAGAGCCGAGGAGTAAGCGATCTGATGCCCTCAAGATAATCGACAAGACACGACAGAAGAGACGAAGCGTGCAGCGCCTTGCACGCCCTTGCGCCGCCCTCGCGTGCTCGCAAGTGGCCTCTCACCCGCTGATCCACCGGTGAGTATGCGGTGGGGCCTACCTGCTCCTCCCGACGCGGCGGCCTCTTCAAGCAAACCTCCTCTCTGCTGTCAATTCTTGGCGCCACAGGATGTGACCGCCAGACCTGCAAGGGCCATCAGAGCGGTAATCATTTCTTCCATTGTCTACTCGCGTGATGTCTCATTAAATGCGCTTCGTCCTTCATGGCAAGGGAGCCTTCGTTCAAGACTCCTTCCGCAATACTCCACCACGCTGGCCCCGCTTTGTGCGCTGGGCCCTCACTGGTCTTCAGAGGGGCTCGCCACGCACTCCGCTCGGCGTGGGGCCCTCGCCTCACCATCGGAGGGCTCGCCCACACGCCCGCTTTGGCGTGGGGGGCCTCGACTTCGCCTCAAGGGCTCGCCAGCACGCACCCACCCGGCTGGCGGGCCTCCCGCCCTCGAGGGGCTCGCCCACGCCACTGGGCCTCGCTTCGCCCGCTGACGCGTGGGGCCCTCCCGCCTTCGAGGGGCTCGCCACGCCACTGGGCCTCGCCGCCGCGCCCTTTGACGCGTGGGGCCCTCCTGCCTTCGAGGGGCTCGCCAGCTGTGCTGGGCCTCGCTTCGCCTCGCTTTGACAGCGTGGGGCCCTCCTGCCTTCGAGGGGCTCGCCATGCCATGCCACTGGGCCTTGCTCGCCTACCGACGCGTGGGGCCCTCTCGACTTTCAATGCTCTTTGTACCCTAAGATTTATTACAATCGACAATTATGTTCAACATTCAAATCGAATTTTAAATTTAACATTCAAATAATATTCAATATTCAAATTGGATGTTAAATTCAAACTACATTTAGCATTTATTTTTTAATTGAATTTAATTTAAAATCCAATTTTGAATTCAAAATCAAACCAAATGTAAATTCAATTCAAATTTTTTGTTCAAAACTCAAGTCGAATTTTAGTTAAGGATACAAGCAACTTGAAACCGATTTTAAATTAAAAATAACCTAAATAAAAAAATCAAATTTTAGTTTCAATACTCAAATCGAATTTTAGATTCAATATCCAAGGTGTATTCGAAAATTCAAATTAATTTTCTAAAGTTCGGAAATAATTTCAAATTCAAAATCTAAAAATAAAAAACATATTTAAAATTGAAATTTGATTTCAAATGCAAACTTAATTCAAAATTCAAATTGATTTGAAACTTGGTACACTAAAAAATAGAAAATATGAATTTAGAAGAAGTAAGAGCATGCGGGAGAAAGTTGTACGTTGTTCACCCAAATCGAGCAAATGGAGTCGTACAACATATTGGGAGAATATTCTAATTTTCTTTGCTGTGTTTGGTTACCTGAATAAGATGTTTCATGTTTGGGATGGTACAAAATTTGTGTCCATCCATGTATTGGGTTGGGTGAACTATACCACACCATTATGAATGGTGGGATACAAAAAAAAATGGAATGACCTCTCAACATGTTGTATGACTTCGTTCACTCGATTTGGTCGAACGAAATCGTACAAGTTTCTCTCGCAAGTTGTTATTTCTTCTTAATTCATTTTTATTTTATAGTATACCAAATTTCATATTGATTTCAATTTTGAATTCGGTTTAGATTTGAAATTCATTTTAAATTTTAAATTTGTTTTTAATTTTTAGATTTTGAATTTGAAAATACATTTTAATTTTAAAAAATGATTTGAATTTTCAATACACCTTGAATATTGAATTTAAAAAATAATTTGAGTTTTCAAACTAAAATTTCAATTTATTTTTTCAATTTGGGTTGAATTTAAATTTCAAATCATTTTTTTGTAACTTGCCTGAATCCTGAACTGAAAATACGACTTGAGTTTTTAGTCTAAGGCCTAGTTCTTTTTAGCTTGTCAGTTTAACGGCTTAACAGTTAACGACTTACCTATGTTTTAAAAGGACATATGCTTTGAGTTTTTTTAGTCTGTTTTTTCGCTGGGTCCTAACGCTTTAAAAAGCAAGTCAAACGAAATGGATCCGAATCTCGAGACTACCTCGAGAAGCGCTTTAAATTCAGTTATTTCAGTCGTTCAGCCGTTAAGATCAGCTCAAAAGAACAGGCCTAAAATTTAAAATGACTCTAAATTTGGTTTGAATTTTGAATTCAAAATTGGATTTTAATTTCAATATGATTAAAAATTTGAAATGTTAAATGAAGTTTGAATTTAATATCCAATTTGAATATTCAATCCAATTTGAATGTTAAACTTAAAATTTGGTTTGAATGTTTAAGTTAAATTTAAATTAAGGCCCTGTTCTTTTGAGCTAATCTGAACAGCTGAACGGCTGAACGGCTGAAATGACTGAATTTTGAGAGCTTCTTGAGGTAGTCTCGAGATTCGGATACATTTCGTTTGATTTGCTTTTTAAAGTGTTAGTACCCACCTTCAAAACAGCGAAAAAACAAACTAAAAAAACTCGAAGCATATGTGTTTTCAAAACGTAGATAAGTCGTTAAGCTGTTAAACCGTTAAGCTGAAAAGAACTGGGCCTAAATTTGAATCATCCAAAAAAAACCATGCATAAGGTTAAATTTTCTCAAAATATAAAGTGTTATTTGTTGGTATTTGAATACTTGAACCATTTCATGTCATCCGATCCGAGAACCGAACAAAATCTTATATGATCATGTTCATCCGACCAACCATTCCATTTAACTTGTACCATCTCATACCGGTTTAACCTAGTACAAACAATCAAACACACCCTATGTCCCACTGTTCAAAATGATTTGGTCCAATTCACACAACCAAACATGGATGAACACAGATTCTGTACCGTCATAGATAGTAACCATCTCATCCAGGTAACCAAACGGACCCTAATACAAAGTTGCAGGCCTCAACAGTATAGCACCTTAGCCCAACCAAAAGTAGCTGGTCTAGTTTTATATGAGTTTAGTTTTATTAGATGTTTACTATCTATATTTTAAGCCGACATTTGAAATATATAATTTAAGTGCTATGGAACAAGGTATGGTTTGGTCTTGGGTGTATGCATCGGGCGTGCGGGCTGGGCTTTGGTTTTTTTATTGGGAGGGCTTGGGCTGCAATCTTGAGTTTTTCGCTGGGCCTCGGGAGGGTTCGGACTATTGGATTTTGAAAAACCCAACTGGAACCCGTCCGAACCTAACAAATGATCAGGTCTTCGTGGCCAAGTTGGATTAGGCTGCCGGGTACTGGGTATTGGGAAAAACCATATCCACGAAAAATATGCCAGCGATAGAATTTCAGCGTATTTGTACCGACAGGTATAAATTCACGCCACATTCGTACCGATGGGTAAATATCTATGATATTGAGTTATATCCATACCCATTGTCATTCTTAGATCGAGGCGCTAGGTGGAGACTAATAGGCACTTCCGACCATGAACCCATTAATACCCGCTCATTTAAAACGTTACATGGGCTCTCATTTTTCAGCCCAAAGCACAAAACGACATTCCCATTTAGCCCGTGGACCTGCAATCACTATTATAGAACCATAGCCCACACACCATTGCTGAAACCATTTTCAGTTTGCTAATTTCACATCCATTTTATATGCTCCGGTACTTCAAAACAATCTGACTTAGGTTTGTATATATCGTTTGCATGAACAGTACGCCTACTTAGGTTTGTTGAGATCTATTATTCAGTGTAAATTCAATTAGATAGGACATAGAGGATTGGTAACTTGTGCTCCTTGACCGGCAATTATTAGATGTTGTAAAGCATTGTCATTGTCTATGTTAAATTGATGTATTATTTGCTTTCCATGACACAACCTCCAAACTTAAACAACGCAAGTTGACATCTAAAGTATGGATGGATGCTGAGCCAATTTATTATGGTGGGAAACTTGTGGAAGGAAAGTTCAACCATTGCTACCAAAAATTTCCAACGTCTCAGGATTTAGGGACTAGGCAGATTGCTAGGCATTTGAAGGTATGCAAAATAAAGGTTAAAATGCATATTTTGGTACATAAAATGCATTCTTTAGTAGCCTCTCTCTGAAACACTTGTATTGAAAGAAAAAGAACTTACTCGACTGATCGTTCTCCATGAGCGACTCATTTCCATAGTGGAGTGTGAAGGATTTAGATCTCTTGTGGCTAGCTTGAATCCCATTTTCAAAATGTTTTCTATAACAACTGCTCGGTAGGGATGTGATCGGATCGGATAAGGTCGAATATCGTTCTATCCATATCCATATCCGTATTTTTTACGAGATACATATTCGAGTATGAATGTGTCAAATATGGATACAAATTCGAATAATACTAGATAACATCAATTATGAATACGGAGCGAATATAGATCAATTTAGACAAGGATACAAATATTGTTGATTCAATAGTTAAAATTCAATTTCAATTTTTTTTTCAAATTTCGAAAAAAGGGTCAAAATTTAAATTTATATTAAAAAAGGTCATGTAACATCCTCATTTTTCAAAACTTAAAAAATCATGGCATTGCATTCTCATCCAAATTATTTTATTAATTAAAATACCTTTAATTATAAAATGAGTATGTTACTTATATATATATATATATATATACACACACACATATATATTTCTAGTTAACTAGAAATTGATATTTTCTTCCGAAAATTATTCCGGCATTATAAAAATTTGGTAAAATTGTGAAATTAATTTTAAAATAAATTTAATTAATTAATAAACTATTTTGTGCGGAAAAATAATTTCAGAAAATGTTTATTGAATACTTTAGCCCTCGTTTTAAGCATTTTTCTTAGAGGAAAAATAGGAAAAAGCCAAAATAAATTGTGGGGCCCTCTTTTCATTGTCTGCTAGCTTTTCCTCTACCCAATCCTCACTACACACCGAGTAATTTTCACGGCCACCTTAATTTCCCCATTGAAGCCACCATGGAAGAGGAGGAGAAAAGCTTGAAACTGCAAATTGAAGCCTCCACCCAACCTTAATCTTTGGAGCATCAATTCTTCAGTTACCTAGGGGCGTAATGCACCAGTTTCAACCTCATTTGCGCAGCCAATTCACCACCATTGCTAGGGTCGTCCTAGGGTTTGGTGGGGCGCCCTCCATCCGGGCCACGGCCCGATATGCTTGCAAGGCCCAAGTTTGGCCCACTGGTTGGTGCAGCAAATTGTTTCGATGATTTCCGAGGCTACGAAATGAATTTTGAGGTGCGGTTGGATTCGTTGGAAAGACCTCGTCGTTATCTTTCCATAGAGTCCAAGATCATCAAATTTGGACATCGTATGTGGTCTGGGGATTCGTTTGATGGCGACCTGCGCGTAGATGGTCAAACCTGCGCGAATTAGATCTTGGGTGCACTGGTGGCTTCCCCTGACCAGCCTGGAGTCCGACGTACACGCGTCCTCCAGCTCTCCTTATGTCTTCAGCAGTGGGAATCATCATTTGAGTTGATGTATGAGTTGTCGTTGGTGTCGTTGTAGCATTTTGGGTCGTCGCCGGACTTGTGTCTCCATCATCTTGTGGCATGGTCACCAACACCAATTCTTGTCCTGTCATCTTCCGTGTTCCTTCGTACCTAAGAACAGTGAAAGTACACCCATTAGGTAGTAAACAATTCTCTGAATTAATATTAAATGTGCTAAGAAGCGAATTCACCTGTTCATTAAGTTTCCTGGCACGTGCGCGAGTGACTGGACCTTCATATGCGAGTGTTGGCGTCGGTGCTGGCGTGCGCGGTGTAGTTGTGGTCGGTGCAGGCATCGTCGGTGTAGTAGCAGTAGGGATGTCCTCATCATCCTCCCCCTCTTGAGAAGGAGTCGTCCCCGACTCTGTATCCTCATAGCCGAAGAACGGGGCCAAATCAGCAACATTAAAGGTTGCACTTACACCATAGTCATCGCCCGACAATTCAATCTTGTAGGCGTTGTCATTGATCTTCTGAAGCACTTTGAATGGACCATCTCCTCGAGGCATAAGTTTTGATTTGCGCTGTTTAGGAAAACGATCCTTTCGTAGATGTACCCAAACCAAATCGCCTGGCTGAAAAATCATCTTCTTTCTTGTCTTGTTAACTCGGGCAGCAGTCTTTTGAGATTTCTTCTCGATCATTTCCTTGGTCTTCTCATGAATTTTCTTCACAAAATCAGCTCTCTTTGATGCCTCCATATTAACTCTTTCATGCAAAGGTAGTGGCAGCAGGTCCAAGGGTGTGATTGGCTTGAAACCATACACAACCTCAAACGGGCACAGTTGAGTAGTTGAATGTACAGCTCGGTTGTATGCGAACTCAACATGTGGTAAGCAATCTTCCCATTCTTTGATGTTCTTCTTAATGATGGCGCGTAGCATGGTGCTCAGTGTGTGGTTCACCACTTCAGTCTGTCCATCAGTCTGGGGGTGACATGTCGTTGAAAATAACAGCTTCGTGCCCAGCTTGGACCACAACGTCTTCCAAAAATAACTCATGAACTTGACATCACGATCCGAAACAATCGTCCTCGGAATCCCATGAAGGCGTACGATCTCCCTGAAAAACAGGTTAGCTACATGCGACGCGTCGTCGCTCTTGTGACAGGGGATAAAGTGTGCCATCTTAGAAAACCGATCCACAACAACAAAAACAGAATCACTACCCCTCTTAGTCCGAGGTAGTCCCAAAACAAAATCCATGCTAATATCTTCCCAAGGGGCATTAGGAACAGGAAGAGGAGTATTCAAACCGTGTGGATTCAACTTCGACTTAGCTTTGTGGCACGTCGCACAACGCTGTACATACCTGTCAACGTCACGTCTCATCTTTGGCCAATAGAAGTTATCGGCCAGCATAGCGAACGTCTTGTCACGTCCAAAGTGACCCATCAATCCACCTGCATGTGATTCTTGCAACAACAACAAACGAACAGAAGAGTCTGGAATACACAGTTTGTTAGCTCGAAATAAAAATCCATCATGCACATGGAACTTTTCCCATCCTTTTCCCTCTTTACACTTCAAGTATGGTTCTTTAAATTCAGTATCAGAAGCATAAAGCACTTTCAATGTTTCGAATCCGGTTACTTTCACATCAAGGTGATTAAGAAAAACACATCGACGAGACAAAGCATCAGCAACAATGTTTTCTTTTCCTGTCTTGTACTTCACAATGTATGGAAAAGACTCAATGAATTCAACCCATTTAGCATGTCGACGGTTCAATTTAGTTTGGCCTTTCAAATATTTCAAAGCTTCATGATCAGAATGAATGACAAATTCTTTAGACCAAAGGTAATGTTGCCATGTTTCAAGCACACGAACTAGAGCATACAATCCTTTATCATAAACAGGATAGTTCAATTGTGCTCCGACAAGTTTTTCACTGAAATAAGCAACGGGTTTTCCTTCTTGCATAAACACACCACCAATACCTATTCCACTAGCATCACACTCAATTTCAAATGTTTTGGTGAAATCAGGTAAAACAAGCAATGGTGCTTCAGTCAAACGTTTCTTAAGTTCTTGAAAAGCCTTTTCTTGTGGTTCTCTCCAAACAAATGTGACACCTGTCTTAGTGAGTTCATTCAATGGGGCGGCAATAGTACTAAAATCACGCACAAAACGCCTATAGAACCCAGCTAACCCATGAAAGCTTCTAACCTGACTAACATTAACATATGTAGGCCAATTCGTAATTGCTTCAATTTTTGACTGATCTACTTCAATTCCTTTTCCCGATACAACAAAACCCAAGAACACGACCTTATCAGTACAAAACATGCACTTCTCAAGATTAGCGAATAACCTCTCGTTTCTAAGAACATCCAAAACAAGTTTAATATGCGCAACATGCTCTTCAAGGTTCTTGCTGTATATCAAAATATCATCAAAGTAGACAACAACAAATTTTCCAACGAATGCTCTCAAAACATGATTCATAAGGCGCATGAATGTACTAGGGGCATTAGTCAAACCAAAGGGCATTACCAACCACTCGTACAATCCAAGTTTAGTTTTAAAAGCAGTTTTCCATTCATCACCAGTTTTAATTCTTACTTGATGGTATCCACTACGCAAATCAATCTTAGAGAATACAAAAGCACCGCTCAATTCATCAAGCATATCATCTAGCCTAGGAATAGGATGACGATAGCGAACAGTGATATTATTAATGGCGCGACAATCAATGCACATTCTCCAAGTGCCATCTTTCTTAGGAACCAAAATCACAGGAACAGCACAAGGGCTAAGGCTTTCACGTACGTACCCCTTGTCAAGAAGCGCTTGTACCTGTCGTTGAATCTCCTTTGTTTCCTCCGGATTGGTGCGATAAGCAGGGCGGTTTGGGAGAGGTGCCCCTGGCACCAAGTCGATCTGGTGCTCAATCCCTCGTGACGGCGGTAAACCAGCGGGTGCCTCCTCCGGAAACACATCTTCATATGCCTGTAAAACATCGGAGACAACACTAGGAAGAGAGGTTAAGTCGTTAGTCGAAAGCAAAGCGTCTTTGTACAAGAGTACATAGAACGCATGTTCTGGATTTTCTCTCAGTTCCTTCACATCTGACTTGGTAGCTAATAGAACAAGCTTGTCTCCCGTATGCTTGAACGATCCAGGTGCCACTTCTGAAGGTGGCACGTGACTTGTGCTCACAATGCTCAATTGTTTGTCCTTCTCAGGGGGTTTCACTACTGGTTTTTGCATGCTTGATGCGATGATTTGGTTAGGCGTCATTGGAAGTAGCTTGATGTTCTGCTCTTTCCACTTGAATGAATAGGAATTGACATGTCCATCATGCACCACACACCGATCAAACTGCCACGGGCGTCCCAAAAGCAAATGGCACACTGTCATTGGTACGACATCGCATTCCACTGTGTCTGTGTACCCGCGTATGGTGAACTTGACTCGAACCATATGCTGAATTTTTCACATCTCCGCAGTCACTAAACCACTGAACATGATACGGATGCGGATGTTTGAGCATGGACAGACCAAGCTTCTGGCACATCTCTGTACTGGCAAGATTGTGACAGCTTCCGCCATCAATGATCACCTTTATAAGCTTACCATTTACCTCAGCCTTGGTTTGAAACAAATTGCACCTTTGCACATTGCTATCTTCCTTTACTTGCACGCTGAGTGCTCGGGTTACTACTATGGTGACTCCTTCAGGGGGTTCATATTCGGTGTACTCTTCATCTCTAGCAGCTTCTTCATTGTCCAATGGTGCTTCATCTTCTGTCTCATAGTCGCCATCTTCGGTGATGAGCATTGTGCGGCGATTTGGGCACTCTCGAGCTACATGGCCACGTCCCAAACATTTGAAACATTGCACAGAAATGCTGCTGGCATTCGAAGTCGTCGATGCAGCGGAAGAGGTGCCCACTTTCTTTGGCATGGGGGAGCTAGCAGCACTAGCATTGGCAGAGATCGCTTTCTTTGGGGTTGTCAATGGTGATGACTTGTTGCCCACTGACACTGATTTGGATGTAGACAGTCGGGATGTGAATGCAATGTTCCTTTTATTCTCCTGTAGTATTTGACGCTCAGCTTTAGTGGCTTGATGGACCAGTTCTCGCATGTTGGTGTATGGCTGAAATTCAACAATTTTCTTGATAGAATAATTCAACCCTGACAAAAATCTGGCCATCGTCTGCTCCTCAACTTCTCGAATATTAACGCGGATCATGCATGTTTTCATCTCTTTATAGTACTCCTCCGCAGTACGAAGTCCTTGTTTCAAATTCTGCAGCCTATCAAAGAGATCACATTTGTAGTGTTGTGGAACAAAACGTGCTCTCATCTCAACCTTCATGGCAGCCCATGTTGCAATGGGTGGCTCGCGGTTCTCACGTCTCTCGTTCTGCACTTGTTCCCACCAAATTAATGCATAACCATCGAACTCAAGTGATGCCATGGCAAGCTTCTTCTCTTCTGAATAATTGTGCATGCGGAATATCTTGTCAACCTTCAGTTCCCATGTGAGGTACTCTTCGGGATCAACACCTCCTATAAATGTGGGCATCTTAAACTTCAACTTGCCAAGCCTTTCTTCATCGTTGCCATTACGGCCTCGGCTATCATTGTGAGCTTGGAAAGGAGCGCGGGCATTAGGGAGCGCAGCGTTGCCTCGACGCCCTCCACCTGGTGGTGGCTGTTCAACAACTTCTTCGTCATTTTCATCAATGACATCATCATCATCATGATATGGACGCATGTTGGCGGCTCGATGTGCTCGTAGCTCTTCAACTAGTGTAATCTGAAGTCGACCGATGCCATCCTGAAGATCTGCAACTTGTTGATTTAGACCATTCTCTAGATTTTGTACTGATGTCTTGACCTCTTCAACCATCTGTGTAGTACGTGCTTCCAAGGCAGCCATCTCACGTTGTAAAGTATCATGAAGTTCTTGTAGCTCCAACCTAGTTATGTTGTTGCCTGACATGGTTAATAACAAGAAAACAAAGCGAGCGAAGGTTAGTTATAAAACTGTATTTGTGGACTTACTCAACCTCACCTTCTCTTACCAACCAAAGTTCTAGTGGCTTCGTCTGATCTCTGCAAACGGCACTTACCCTCGTGGTCAGAGACAAACACAACGTGATAGATCAAGCGAATGCAAATCGAGCTTTGTTACCAACAGTTGCTTTTATGTGGAGCTTGGGATGGAAATCCTACTCAATCTTTAATTCCAGATATTGTTCAATTAAGTAGTTATCCAATGAGATATCAATTGCTATCGTTGCTGATCACAAGTATGTATAGGAACGCACACAACAAAGATAATGGAACTTATACAATCAAATAAGTGAGCAAACAGTGATAAAGCTCTATTGCACAAGTTATGGAGAGACTCTAGCTTAAAATAAAAGCACAACAGGGCACTTGATTGCTCAAAAAAGACAGCAAGCTCTCTTTCCAATTCTCTTTTTTTTTTGCACTTTGTTTTTTTTCTTTCTTTCTTTCTTTCTTCCTTCTCTTTTTTTTTTTTTTGCACTTCAAACACTTTTAGTACAGCGAGATAGACTCCAAAAAGATAGTATGGTAATATTATGAGCAGCCCAAAGCTAAACCTAAAGCTAGTCTCAATAGGTGCAAAGTTTTCACAATGGATAGGTTTTGGTTTTCTGCTACTTTTCTGCACTGTAGGAAGGATTGAAGTTTTGCGTAATGTTAGAGGCAGAATTAGAAAATCTCACTATGGAAATAAATGTGGGGAATTTCGACAGCTTTCCAGAACATCCGAGAACGCGGCAATCCGAGTTCGTATGCTCCAGATATGATCAAAACACTGACTGACTGTCAATTTGATTACGGGATGAAAAAAAAAGTGACGCAAAAAAGGATATGATCAGCAGCTAAAGCAACGAATCTAATGGATGAAAACCTAATTAAACTCACCAAAACTTAGATCAACTAAGGTTAAAGACTCTTTTCATGGCTTTTTGTGTGTAGGAAAAAAAATTAAACTAAATGACTAGGGTAATTTGATCCTACCGTGTCAACCGTTGCTCTGATACCAAGATGATACGGAGGGTTTGCCCGATCTTCACGACGTAGGATCAGCGAGGATAACTGGTGATCCGTGCAACCTGACGAAACGACGGCGCCAACAACCGTGCTGGTTAACGGAAGCCTGCGACGAGAGAATTCGCCCAACCACACGATATGATCGATGCGTCTACGAGACCACGAGAGTAGATGCACGTTGCTGCAATTGATCTTGAGCAAGCCAAGAGAACAACAGCGGAAGAGACTCCCAATTCCCACGGGGATGCAATTCGCAATCAACCGGGGAACAAGAGTTCAATCTATAATCAATATGGTCTGCCGTTCTTGATACAATGGGGACTAATTAAATAAGAGACAAGGGATGACGGCTAGGAGGGAGAGAGGGACGAATTCTGGTCGTCCTAGGGTTTGGTGGGGCGCCCTCCATCCAGGCCACGGCCCGATATGCTTGCAAGGCCTAAGTTTGGCCCACTGGTTGGTGCAGCAAATTGTTTCGATGATTTCCGAGGCTATGAAATGAATTTTGAGGTGCGGTTGGATTCGTTGGAAAGATCTCGTCGTTATCTTTCCATAGAGTCCAAGATCATCAAATTTGAACATCGTATGTGTTCTGGGCATTCGTTTGAAGGCGACCTGCGCGTAGATGGTCATACCTGCGCGAATTGGATCTTGGGTGCACTGGTGGCTTCCCCTGACCAGCCTGGAGTCCGACGTACACGCGTCCTCCAGCTCTCCTTATGTCTTCAGCAGTGGGAATCATCATTTGAGTTGATGAATGAGTTGTCGTTGGTGTCGTTGTAGCATTCTGGGTCGTCGCCGGACCTGTGTCTCCATCATCTTGTGGCATGGTCACCAACACCAATTCTTGTCCTGTCATCTTCCGTGTTCCTTCGTACCTAAGAACAGTGAAAGTACACCCATTAGGTAGTAAACAATTCTCTGAATTAATATTAAAGGTGCTAAGAAGCGAATTCACCTGTTCATTAAGTTTCCTGGCACGTGCGCGAGTGACTGGACCTTCATATGCAAGTGTTGGCGTCGGTGCTGGCGTGCGCGGTGTAGTTGTGGTCGGTGCAGGCATCGTCGGTGTAGTAGCAGTAGGGATGTCCTCATCACCCTTGCAATTCTTCCAATCCGCGCAGAATTGATCGTGTAGGAGAGCTCCACCACGCTCCTCTGCCCCTACAAAACCTCCCTAGCCCGGCCTCGAGCCGCCGCCGCACCACTGCCTCCCCGACCGAGCCACCGCCTTCATTAGCATCTCCTCGTCCCCAGGATACATTCCCCCACCTCAATTTGGTCGCCGCCATCGCCGTTGGTGCCGCCGTCGTAAGCCGCCAAGACGCCAAGCCAAGCCACACACGCCAAGACGCTACGCCACGCCTGGCCACGCTGCCAAGACGCTGAACTACCGGCCGCCGCCGTCTCCGGAGCCGTCGCTCCCACCGGCCGCCACAGCCCTCCCCCTCCTCGGTTTCCCTATCGGGAGGGAGACAGAAGGGAGGCAGCATGGGCCGGCCCACTCATTTTTTTCAATTTCCTGATTTTCCAGAAAAGGCTGAGGCTTCAAACAATTATTTTAAATTATCTGTAGTTCAAAAAAATATGAAACCAATTTTCCTATGTCTAGTATTTTACAGCCAAGTTTTGTGCTGTTTATACTCATTAATTTCTGTATATTTTATTGAATAATCAAACTAGTAGCTTTTTTAGTTATTAAAATATTAGTGCAAAAATTACCAAATCAATTTGTTCATGTTCCTAATACTGACTTGTATTTGTCATAAAATTTTGGCACTGTTTTGTTAAAATTTAATTTCTGAAGAATTTATTATTGATTAACTATTGTAACAATTTTGATAAATACAATAAAAATTGAAAAATTGTGAAACCAATTTTAAAAATTTATTTTGAAAAGAAACAACCTGCTGTAAAATTGTCATATGCATTGCATTCATCTACTTTGGATTTCTTGCATTGTTGAATTTATTTCCGTTATTGTTGTACGATAGGATCGGGCGACGAGGAACGATTCGCCGACGCACCAAGGGAGTGTGTCCACTGTGGTCAACAAGGCAAGTGCTGAACCTTGCCACCTACTGTTTTATAATGCATTTCTAGATGTTTCTGAAATGTGCATGTATGTTAAATTTAAAAATTGGCTATGTAACTAGAGTAGCTAATCCCAAATAATTATTTAGTTTATACCACAACATTCCCTGCTGCCATAGGACTAATATCTTGTCTTACATAATAGCCCTCCATTGAAAATTAGGTTTTGCTCTCATTAGAATTGCTTAGAATTGCAATGTCCCCACCTGCACTTGTTTAAATTACTATGCCGATGAACTACATATGTTTTGAAAAGACAGCTGAACCTATCGCCTTTTTAAATGGGTGTAGATGATAGTGGAGAACTATCGGGATAAAGGTATTTTGCAAAACCTGATTTGGGGTGGCTGGATGCAAGGTGGTGTGCATTATGCTGAGGCTAATGTTGCATGAGACTGGGTCAAGTGTAGCATCCACCCCGATCGCTAAGGACTGATTCCTTGAGGTAGTCGAGTTAAGTACTACAGTGCGACCATCGAGTGTCTGTGTGGGCAGACCCTGGCTTAGTAGCTTTTGGAATCCTAGTTCGGTGCCCATCCGGTGGGACTATCCTGAGGGCAATGGTCTTGGGTTGTACTATGCTGAGGCCAATGGTGCAAACCAGTTGAGTGTGGTACTAAGACGAGGCCAATGGTACCCACTGTTATACTGTTGGGAGCGGGGTTACGGAATTAGGAGGAAGTCTGTCAAATGCCATGTCAGGAAGACCCTTTGGCCCGGGAAATCGTGTCTCATGGGTAAAGCGCGCAATCTCTGCAGAGTGTACAACTATCATGATAGCCATGCCTATGGTCAAGGGCGTACGACGGGGAGCTGCCTCTCAGGTAGTGTTCGTTTTGATTTTCAAAATGTTTTTCAAAAGAGATTTGTTTTATTCTCCTCACAGTGGGGAACTGTGAGTGATGAGGGTATAGGTTCATGGCGGGGAACCATGATCTTGCCACTTGGGAAATTTTCGGCTGCGGCCGAAGGAAAGAATAGAAATTGAAAACAAAATATTTTTTAAATCACGTTTTTCCTCATATTTCAAAATATAGGAAAAAACCTTTGAAAAGCTGGCTTTATGCAAAATGACGCCTACACACATTCCTTTGGAGCCTTAGTTGCATTTAGTCAGCCTCGCTTACCGAGTATTCGCATACTCACCTCGCCTTTCATGCGGGCTACTCATTCCAACGAGCAGGTGTTGGACCATCGAAGGAGTCACCGGAGGAAGAGTACTATGAAGACGATGGATTCGCTGGTGGGATCCAAAACGAAGACTTTTAGCTATCTAAGCGCTACTCTCTACAGTGTGCCTATGGAGTTGGGACTTCTGCTTGTGTTTTATGTTTTAATAATGTGATTGAAGACTTCCACTGCAATGTTATGTAAAGGCCGTAGTGCCTAAGACTTAATGTAATAACGCCATGTTGGCGAGTACTATGATGTAATGGTTTTTCTACGCTTATGGTTGTGATCCAAGAGCTGTATGTTGTGTGTTCAAGCTACGTGATCTAGGGACTTGAACGGGTAAAACACAACCGGGACTCGACTCCATTTTTCGGGTCCTGACAGAGTTGGCATCAGAGCATAGACTGTAGGACAACCTTAGATAGTGGAACCAATTAAGGACAATATAATTGTTATCAACTTAATTTTAAAATTATGATTATTATGTTTCTTACCTATTTCGTTGTACTACTTTCATCACTTACGTTATTCTGTCATTCATTTAAAAATGTTTACAAATCCTCTCTTAACTTCAACCTTGTAGATGTCGAAGTTGTACCACTCCTATGGTAGCCGTATGGGTGGTGCTGTCCATCGTTGATCGAGATGACAAAGACCCTAGGGATGTCCGAGACCCCCGAGTACACTTGCTTCGAGAAGGAGAACGGGGCCAGGGAGCTGGTTTGGGTGGCCGAGATGGTCATCCGGCCCAGCAACAAGGAGGCTGCACACGCACCGATGAGGATTTTCGTAAAGCGTCGGGATCGTGAGGGCGCCATGCAAGAGGCCGCCTACTACGCGATGGTTCTCCTAGCAGTACGCTATGCCGCCCGACTTGCGACACCCCTTTCCGTTGGGTTCCAATGAGGGGGGGGGGCAACTCCAACTACTATCGGGGCAATGATGGACATGATCCACTGGAGCACCACACCAGTGAGGTCCTCAACTTCTTGAATGGAGGATACTGCACCCTCATGGGGGATGTCAGCTACTGCAAGAGGAAGTTGGCTCAGGCTATGGGGAAGATCCACGAGCTGGAGATGAAGGGTCTGCCGCCACCATCAAAGGTTCCAGTGACCTACACCCTACTGCTGAGGTTGGAGACAAGAGGCCGGCTGCACGCTCCACCTCCCAGCGTCCAGTTCATCCACGTCGTGACGCACGTAGGCGTTTCACTGCGACCCCTTACCCAAACTCCAAGGTGACCTGCGTCGTCAGCAGCAGCAAGGAGGAGCGGATCCCCGAGGATGGCTATGTTGCTGACTCCGGGTAGTTGTCCTAGTCTCGAGTTGTAGCACCCCATAATAAATTAAATAAGGCGTGCTTGTAATCTTGATAGTTGCATGGCTTTTGTAATGTGACTATCGTTTGGATGTTGAACCTTTTTGAGTGGTTTTAATGGCTTTTCTTTTGAATGTTGTTGTGAATGGATGTTGCAATCTCCTTTAGAATCCCTTTCATTTACTTCCTCTCAATTATTTCAAAACTGCTGTCAGATGGTGAATCCTGGAGGAGGAAGAGGAAGAGGGCGTGGCTGAGGAAGAGGTCGTGCTCAACCTATTGGACAAGAGGTGCCAGAGCCAGTCGTCGGGTAGAATCAGAACTTATTGGTCAACCCCCTGCAGCAGCAGTCGCTCAACCCAATGCTAATATAGTGCCTGAAGCTCAAGCAAATGAAAATTTACCCCCTCCACTTGCCCATCAACCTCAACTGGATCAAATATTGGCTATGCATCTCCAAGCTTTTCAAGTCATTGCGAACAATCTGAACAATATTGCTGCCCCAGTTCAAGCTCAACCACCACCTCACCAACCATCTCGTTTCGGCGAATTCATGAGGACTAGACCCTCTATTTTCTCTGATTCCACTGACCCACTAATGGCAAAGGACTGGATAAAGGGGATAGAGAGGAAGTTGGACCTTGTCCAATGCACTGATGAAGAGTGTGTGAGTTTTGCGGGATACCAGCTGAAAGGCGATGCCGCTGTCTGGTGGGAGAACTTTAGAGCATCTCATGAAGACCCTACAGCTATCATCTGGAATGAATTCACTGAGGCATTCACCGCCGCTTATGTACCCAAAGGGATAATGGAGATGAAGAGAAGTGAGTTTCAAAGACTCCAGTGGGGCCATCTGAGCATTAACGAGTACTTGAGCAAGTTCAACCACCTTGCCCGCTATGCTAGTACAGAGATAGCGTCATAAGCTGATAAGATATGGAGATTGATGGAGTAAAATGCACCGGCGGCTCTCAAACTTGGCAGGGGGTGTCTTCCCGGTCCCCGAACTCAGAAAATCAGCTATTCGGGTCCTGGAACTTGGCACGGGGTGTCATTCCGGTCCCCGAACTCAAAAAACCAACTATTCGGGTCCCTAAACTTGGCACGGGGTGTCATTCAAGAAGATCATAAAAATATAAAATCATAAAAAATTTGATTATTTTCTCATAGTTTTATAAGATTTATCCTAATTTTTGCATAGTAAAATTTTGCATTTTACTCTTAAAACATTAAAAAATATACAAAATTTTGTATATTTTTTTAAATTTTGTATTATATTTTAATGTTTAAGAGTAAAATGCAAAATTTTACTATGCAAAAATTAGGATAAATCTTATAAAACTATGAGAAAATCATAAAAACATATTATGATAAAAATTTTAAAGAAAATGATCTTTTGAACGAATAATATTTTTATGAAAATTGTTTTAAAGAAAATGATTTTCAAAATCATAAAAGGCGCTTATGATTTTCAAAATCAGAAAACCCCTACCACGATTTTGAAAATCATGAAATATCATTTTAAAGAAAATGATCTTTTGAACTAATAACATTTTTATGAAAATCGTAGCAGGGTTTTATGATTTTGAATGAAAATTTGGAAAGATCATAAAAGATTTTTCATTCAATTTTTGTATGATTTTATGTTTTTATGATCTTGCCATTGTTTTTTAAGGATTTTTTTGTTTTTATGATATTTCTAAATATTGCATACTTGTTTTTTAATGTTTTAATGACTTTCTAAAATTTATATGTTTTTTCTTATTTTTCTAATTTTTTTTGAGTTTGGGGACCTGGATGACACCCCCTGCCAAGTTTAGGGACAAAGATGACACCCCGTGCCAAGTTCAGAGACCCGAATAGCTGGTTTTCTGAGTTCGGGGATCGGAACGACACCCCCTGCCAAGTTCGAGGGCCGCCGGTGCATTTTACTCGAGATTAATGGAAGGGATGGATCCTAAAATTAGAACCCTGATTGCATCAAATGACTTTGCTACTTTCCAGCAGATGGTCAATAAAGCCCTAGTGCAGGAAGACATCCAGCGACAATGTCAAGAGAAGCGCAAAAGAAGGTTCTCGCAGACGAATAGTCAAGGGTCGAGCAGTTCGAGACCCGTTTTCAGCAGTACCAGCAAAGCAGGTCCCAGCATCATCAGAATTCTACCAAAGCACTTTTCCCTCAGCATCGTCAGTAGCCACAGACGCCTCATCAACCTTCGTTATATCAAACTCATTGAGACTCTACTAAGCAGGGAGTTCAATGTTTTACTTGTCACCAGTGGGGACACTACGCAAATAATTGTCCACAAAAGAAACCAATTGAGCCAGTTCCTTTCAACTTGGGTTCAGTTGTACGTACCCCTACCCCTGGCAAGGGACGCGCAGCTGCACAAACCCCAAGAGCTTCAGCAAGAAGAGGCCAAGTAAATCACATCACTGCCGAAGAAGCATGCTCCAGATGTGGTACTGGGTAAGTTTCTAGTGAATTCAGTACCAGCAATATTTTTATTTGATTCTGGTGCATCGCATTCATTTATTTCGAAAAGTTTTGTGGACTCAGATAATTTGGATGTGACAAACCTTAAAACCCCCTTGATTATACAATCCCTTGGAAAATCTATGATGACTGACAAGGTCTGTCCAAAGTTGGAAATAGAGGCCAATAAGGTGAAGTACTTAGCAAACCTCATTGTCCTAGAATCACGGTCAATAGAAGTTATCCTAGGCATGGATTGGTTGACCAAGTATCGAGGGAAAATTGAATGTGCCAACCGTGCTATAACCTTGGTCAATGGAGAAGGAACATCAGTTACTTTTCGGTCTGATTTTGTTTCGAAAGCAGCAAGTACCTTAAATCAGTTAACCGGAATAGTTTTAGACTCCGTACCTATTGCAAGAGAGTTCCCAGATGTGTTTCCCGAAGATTTTCCTGGAATGCCACCAAACAGAGACATAGAGTTCATCATTGTATTAACCCCTAGAACCGCACCCATAGCTCAAAGACCATATCGGTTGTCAGCTAATCTCTTAGTAGAGATGAAGAAACAACTTGAGGATTTGGAATCCAAAGGATTTATTTGTCCTAGTTCATCACCGTGGGGAGCACCAGTGATTTTCGTCAAGAAGAAGGATAAAACTCTGAGAATGTGTGTGGATTATAGATCCCTGAACAAGTACCCGTTACCAAGGATCGATGATCTGTTCGATCAGCTCAAGGGAGCGAAGGTATTCTCCAAGATAGATTTGAGGTCTGGTTATCACCAGCTGAGGATAAGAAAGCAAGATATACCCAAGACGGCATTTACAACTCGGTATGGATTGTATGAGTTTACTGTAATGTCGTTTGGATTGACAAATGCCCCTGCTTATTTTATGAACTTGATGAACAAGGTTCTGATGGAATTTTTGGATAAGTTTGCCATGGTATTCATCGATGATATCTTGATATACTCAAAAAGTGAAGAAGAGCATAAGGAGCATTTGAGAATGGTGTTGGAGAAGCTTAGAGAGCATCAACTCTATGCGAAGTTCAGTAAGTGTGAGTTTTGGTTGAAGGAAATCGTGTTTCTTGGTCATATAGTTTCAGCTAGTGGTGTGGCCGTTGATCCAAGTAAGGTAAAGGATATACTGGATTGGCAAGCTCCTAAGATAGTGACAAAAGTCAGAGGATTCCTAGGAATGGCATGTTACTACAGAAGGTTTATTGAGGATTTCTCACGAATAGCCAAGCCATTGACGAAATTGCTCAAAAAGGATCACAAGTTTGTTTTGACGCCAGCCTGTGAGAAAAGTTTCCATGAGCTAAAGAAAAGGTTAACTATTGCTCCTATGTTAGTTTTTCCCAATGTCCATAAAGATTTTGAGATTTTCTGTGATGCCTCTAAATTAGGAGTTGGATGTGTCCTAATGCAAGAGGGAAAAGTGGTTGCTTATGCGTCGAGGCAGCTGAAGCCGCATGAAACCAATTATCCTACGCATGACTTGGAACTAGCTGCAGTGGTTCATGCGTTGAAAATATGGAGGCATTATCTCATCGGTAATAGGACTAAGATCTATACTGATCATTAAAGTCTGAAATATATTTTCACCCAGCCTGACTTGAATATGAGGCAGAGAAGATGGTTAGAGTTGATAAAGATTATGATGTTGGAATTCACTACCATCCTGGAAAGGCAAATGTAGTTGCCGATGCTCTAAGCTAGAAGAGCTATTGCAATACCTTGATGATTCTTGAAAGCCAGCCGCCTTTGTATAAAGAATTTGAGGAGTTGAACAAGGAATTGGTGGAATACGGGAGTGTTAATAAGCTGGAATTGCAGCCTATCCTACCAAACCAAATCAAAGAGGTGCAAAAGGAAGATCAAGAGGTAAAGGAAATCAAAGAAAGGCTGAGTAAGGGAAAAGCGCCTGGATTCTTAGTCGATGACGAAGGAATTCTCTGGTACGGGAAAAGGATATTTGTACCAAACAAGAAGGAATTGAGAGAAGTTATCCTGAAGGAAGCCCATGACAACAAGCTAGCCATTCATCCCAGGAGTACCAAGATGTACTCCGATCTTAAGGAATCTTACTGGTGGACAAGGATGAAAAGGGATATAGCTGAATATGTAGCATTGTGTGACACGTGTCAGCGAATTAAAGCAGAACATCAGCGACCCCCCGGATTGTTGCAACATCTAAAAATTCCAGAGTGGAAGTGGGAAGAAATTGGCATGGATTTCATAGTTGGTTTGCTGAGAACCCAGTTCGGAAATTATTCCATTTGGCTCATAGTCGACCGTTTGACCAAGTCAACACACTTCATGCCGGTCAAGACTACGTACGCTGGAGATAAGCTAGCAGAACTTTATATGGCTAGAATCGTGTGTCCACAAGGAGTTGCAGGAAACCTAGGCCTAGAGGGGGGGGGGTTGAATCGGACTTCTAATTCAAATTTTAACCTTGTTTGCGTGATTGATTAGTCCAAACCTTCACACAAGACGAGTTCTTCCACACACGGAAGCTCCTCGCACCCGTGGCGCCGACACACGGCCCTGACCCTCGACACACGGAGGGTTTTGTGCACGACCTTCAACGGATGAAGGCGATGCACTTCCGACACACGGAAGTGGCCCCCGACACATGGAGGATTTCGGTCAATGTAGTCATTCGGTTGATGAAGCCCGTGGCATGACAACGATCTCCCCGGCGGTGAAGTCCCAAGAGCACAAGATCGAAGACCGTCTCTCACCACTACCCCTTCTCCATAGAAACTAGGGCAAAAACACCATAGGGAAGGGGCAAGTCTTGGGGATGGATGAGAGGAGGTAGGGGGGCACCTTCTTCTTCTTCTTCTCTTCTCTCTTCATCTCCTTCTCTATCCCTCAATCTTTCAAGCACATTAAACCCTAGGTGGAGGTCGGAGCCATGGGAGGAGCTCTCAAGGGTGGCTAGGGCAAGGGGCGGCTACTAATGAGAATCTCCCAAGTTTCCCCATGGTAATGGCTCCTATTTATACCCACAAGGTGAAACCATAAGAATAGAAGGCCCAGATTGAGTTTCCCGTGGCGCAATCAGACCCAGTCCGATGACCGTCGGACCTAGTCCGACGAAGTGTTTCACCTTAGGAATGACCTGGTCGGACAAAGTCCGACGGTGGTCGACCCAGTCTGACAGAAGGGTTGCATTTGGGGACTTAGTCGCTAGGAACCTATGGCCTGGTCGGACCCGGTCCGACGGTAGGGTTGCATTTTGGGTGACTTAGCCACTAACACGCTCATCCATCGACCCAATCCGACGGTGTGGATAACATAGACCCCTGGTACCCACACAGCGGGTCTAGAAGACCACCCGACAGGGGATGGACCAAGTCGGGTGGATGAGGATGGGAATCGCTCGGACTCTAGAAGACTTGCTCGGCAAGGAAAGTCATAAAGATAGAAGTCTATTCGTAATTAATAGGGAAGATATACTTGTAATCCCGGATAAATACGTATCTGACTAGAGGATAGAGGTAGGAATCCTACCTCGTAACCGACCAGGACTCTATCTTGTAACCCTGCTCCCCACTATATAAGGCTGGCAGGGAGCCCTAAGTTCGGCAGGTTGATCATCATCTCCACACCCATCCATGGAGAGACGTCTCCCTCCACATTGATTATCAGATCACCATATAATCCCAGAGCACAGGAAGTAGGGTATTACCTCCACCACGAGGGCCTGAACCTGTATAAATCCCTGTCTTGTGCTACCATCGAGTTTGGATCTTGTGCATTGCCCCATATATAATCATTGCAGACGATAACCCCCGGTTAGCTACCACTTGACAGTTGGCGCACCAGGTAGGGGCAGCGTCAAGATCATCTTCATCAAGCTTGATGGCATCGATCACCAAAGTAGCCATCATCTCCGCCCTCGGGCAGGCTTTCAGCTTCGTGAGCCAACTGCATCAGCAATGACTTCGGCGAACTTCACTTCCCTGATTTGGATTAGATCCAATCTGGGGAGAACTACAACAACGCCTCCCGCTCGGGTTGGGGAACGCCACGTCCATCTACTCATGAGTAGTACACCAATGGCTCACTTCCCGACTCGGATATGGTGACGGCTCGAAGACAGATTCTAGATGCGATCTTGTTTCCTCAGTTCCCGTTGATCCAGACTGAATTTCGGGATGAGATTGGATGCGATGGAAAGATAATTTTGTCAGCTTTCTGTGAAGCCGAGAACGCTCAAAACGGAGTCCGAATGCGTCCGGGGCGGCCATTTAAAGGCAGACTGCGTGGGAAGGTCGCGAATCTCGGCGAGCTCGTAAAACACATCTACGGAAGCTATGGCATGCGGATAAGCCGTGGCATACCTCCAAGGACATCAAGGATCAGTGAGGAGTTTCTCCACACAATCGACGACCAACACTTCTTCCGAACTCGGATTCGATCTAGTCTGAGGAGAACACCGGCATCGCTTCATCTGGACTCTCGTTCGGGTCGACAAACGTGGCCTTCACCTGCTCCCGAGTGGTGTGCCGAGGGCTCAATTCCCGACTCGGATACGATGAGAACTCAACCAAAGACTTCAACAATGCTTTTTGGACTCGGACAAGATCCGATCTAGGAGGGAATTCAACAGCGCTTCGTTCGGACTCCCGGTCGTGTTGGGGACGCCACTGCCGCCTACCGACGAATAGTGCGCCGGGGGCTTAATTCCCGACTCGGATACGATGAGGTCCCGATGGAGAACGAATCTCGGGTGGTGACCGTCATCAGCAGCAAATCACTTGGACTCGACGATCATGGTGTTCATCAACCGCGAGACGAACGTGAGAAGAAGATGCGATCTGTTCTCGTTCATAATCTGGACGGAACTTTTGTCATGATTTTCCATTGACTTAAGGGGAGTTTCGGAATGATATAAGATGCGTTGGAAAGCTTATCTCGTTATCATTCCAACGAATCTAAGAACGTCTAAATCCGAGTTCAGATGCGACCGTGGTGCCTGTTTGAAGACAGAATGCGCAGAGAGGCCGCGAATTTCGGCGAGCTCGTAAAGCTGCTCGGTGCTGGCCACGCCGTGAGGATTGATCGTGCCACATCTCGTGGGACATTGGATACTAGCAAGGGCTTTCGTCGACTTTTGTCAAGCTATACCAACCGTGTGGAGATCATTTACGACTACGGCTGACATCGCCGACTATGGGTGAGACCTCGGCGAGCATGTGCTGTTCGACGCCGACCACGGCGTGTGCCACTCGGTGTTGATGGAGATTTGAACGACAACTTCCACCGCTCGGCGACACGCCTATGCCCGCGCCACGAGCGTCCAAGTTTTCATCTCGGCTGTATCCTATCGCGCGCCACGAGCGCCCGGTACGGCTACAAGCCTATGGCTTCAAGTCTACGGCTCGGCGACACGCCACTCGGCTACACGCCTATGCTAGCGCCATAAGCGCCCAAGCCTAGGGCTCGGCGACACGCTATTCGGCGACAAGCCTACGCCCGCGCCACGAGCGTCCAAGTTTTCAGCTCGGCTGTATGCCATCGCGCGCCACGAGTGTCCGGTACGGCTGCATGCCTGTAGCTTTAAATCTGCAGCTCGGCGATAAGCCACTCGGCTATACGCCTACGCCAGCGCCACGAGCGCCCAAGTCTATGGCTCGGCGACACGCTACTTGGTGACACGCCTACACCTGCGCCACGAGCGTCCAAGTTTTCAGCTCGGCTATATGCCATCACGCACCACGAGCACCCGGTACGGTGGCACGCCTGTAGCTTCAAGTCTACAGCACGGCGATAAGCCACTCGGCTACACGCCTACGCCAGCGCCACGAGCGCCCAAGTCTACGGCTCGGCGACACGCCACTCGGCTATACGCCTACACCAGCGCCACGAGCGCCCAATTCTATAACTCGGCGACACGCCTACGCCCGCGGCATGAGCGTCCATGTTTTCAGCTCGGCTGTATGCCATCGCGCCATGAGCGCCCGATACGGCTGCACGCCTGGAGCTTGAAATCTACGGCTTGGCGACTAGCCACTCAGCTACACACCTACGCCAGCGCCACGAGCGCTCAAGTCCATGACTCGGCGACACGCTACTCAGCGACACGCCTACGCCCGCGCCATGGCCGTCCAAGGTTTCAGCTCGGCTGCATGCCATCGCGCACCGCGAGCGCCCGGTAAGGCTTCATGCCTGCGGCTTCAAGTCTGCGGCTCGGAGACAAGCTACTCGGCTACACGCCTACGGCAGCCCTAGGAGCGCACAAGTCTACGGCTCGGCGACACGCCTACACCTACATCAGAGCTAAGTTCTCATTATCATAATTTTTTCATATATAAATTTAAGTTGTTTCTTGACTTGCTACTTAGTCGGTCTCCAACTAAGCAGTAAGTCGGGGGCTACACCTAATAGGTGCACTTGCGTGCACTTTTTGTAGCTTTCTCTTAATGATCGCAAATGAATTCGAGTGGTTATTCCGAGTAGTGAAGCTCTGACCCACAAACGGCAAACTCTAGTCACTCGATACGCGTGCCTAGGAAAAGAGCCATGAGCCAATTCCCGACGCCCGGGGGCTAGACTAGTCGGGCTGAGTGCATAACAAAAGGAAGATTACTTGGAGGAATTAAAGATCAAAAAAGAAAAAGTGGCAAAAGCATAAAAATTATCTAAATAAAGCAGTCGGACCCTACATCCGAGTGCTTGTTTTTTCATCCAGATACTGCCTAAATCCTAGATGTACATGCTACAGGGGATCATGGGTTTTTACCTCATCAAGTACCTTCTACGACTCCGTACACGACTAAGAAGGACCTGCGCAATGAGCGATAACTACGGCTCAGCGAGCACCTGGCACAGCTACATGCTTACGCCCGCGCCTTGACCGTCCAAATCTATAGCTCGCTGAGCGCCCGGCATCACTATACCATTGCAAATTATTAGTGTCTAATTGTGTGTCGGAATATACCATATATACCGTCGAACAGTCGGTTGGCAAAAAGTATTACCGACTGACTTGGGGTGTTGGCTAAAGTCCCGTTGGCAAAAGTCTTTACCGACGGACTTGTTATTACCAACGGACTGTAAGTCGGCAATTTTCCATATTACCGACTGACAGTACGTTGGCATTTTTAAATATTAACGACGTTTAGTCTATCGGTAGTGTTGTCTTTGTCGACTTTCAATCCGTCGCGTTTAAAAAAATTACCGACTGACGGTACGTTGGCATTTTTCAATATTACCGACGCTTAGTCCGTCGGTAGTGTTGTTTTTGCCGACTTTCAAATCGTCGCGCTTAAAAAAATTGCCGACTGACAGTACGTTGGAATTTCTATAATTACCGACTTGCAGTCCGTCGGTACTGTTAACTTTGCCGACATTTAGTCCGTTGCCATTCTTTGCCTATTTTAAAAAATATATTTTTCGCCATACAACAATTCTCATTATACATGACATGATGCAATAAATATAGCACATCCAAAAGATAGATAGCGTATCCAAAAGATATATAGCGTATATTATTCAAAATATCATTTATCCAAAACATATGCACATCCAACTAACATATATAGTCTTTATTGCACCATATCGTCTGTTCAAAATATAGCATATCATCCCACTAACATAGAAACAGTCTAGCGTGCATATTTAAGAGCTTTAGATTATAAGAACAATTCAAGTGTTTTGATCACCAAAAGAGAGAACATTTTCATTTGTACAAGCACACGCATACACAAAAGACTATTTATCTTCCATCCAAGCGCGCTTTATCCATATGAGAGAGAAGTATCCAGCCTCCATGCATGAATTGAAGTTCAGAATTACTTAACTATGACCTTCCCTTTTTACCTAAAAAGAACATTTATTAGTGTCATGAAAAGATAGATCATGGTAGTAATTACATCTATTAGGAACTAATTAGGCACTAATTACATCTTAACTTTGTTTTCGTATAATCCCTATTGAAGAAAACCAAAAGCATATAGAGATGATAGCTTAGTAAATTCAAAGATTCACCCAGATTTTGTAAAGTAAGTGGAGCAAGTTCCAATAGTGCATAACAAGTCATCAATACACCCAGAGCTCATTACCGGGTAGTCCTAGTAATACACAAGGTTTATTTGAGACAATTGCTTATAAGCTTATTTTACATGTATGATTGTAGTCGTACACACCAGTTCATTCATTTCATAATCATTGAAATCTCAGCCAAAATTGTTAACAAGCAGCTAAACATCACCATGATATCATTGAAATCTCAGGAAAAAGCTAAGCTCACAGAAAAAAAACCCAATTACCATTCTAAACATCACCATGATATCTTACCTTGCTCAAACAGCAAAATCAATATGTTTTTCTTCCAATTGAACAAGATTAGAATAGGAATTAAGGATACTAACTATGCAGTTCTTTTGCTCCCATCATGGTGACTCTGATCTATCCCTGCCAGTCGTACTAAGAGGCATTGGAGAGGATGACGTAACGGACAGGGATCAATCAGACCTAAGCCAAAAAAGGTGGTTAAAACAAATTAGATTCCATCCAAATGTAACTAATGCAGAACACGAACCTCAAGCAATGCTGGGTCAGCCTCTTGGTCCAACGCGGAGGAAGACACTGTTCATTGAATGATAGCGAATGGAGCCAAAGATGTCAGCAACACAATTCTATTACCTGCACATGTATATTTCAAAAGATGAACATGGTACAGATACATAATTACAGATTAGGACCAGCTGCATATCCTTGAATATTGAAGGAAATTGAAAAGATCGGATTGCAATGAAGAAAGAATATGAAACCAATTATTTGCTTTTAAAAGAAATAATGCTAAGGTGAATTTTTCAACATGGTAAATTGCCATAAGGTGAGAGGTAGCTACCAGTCTAGCTCATGCAAATGTCAAATTGACGCAGTAGTAAATTGTCTCTTATGGTATTTTATTAAGTAGCTCACACGGAATATAGAGAGGTTTTGGCTCGGAGACGTACAAACCTTAGATTAGGAGCATGTCCACATGCACGATTATAGAAAAGGTTAAGCATGGATCGAAGAGGCTAGTTAAAAATTCAGAGATCAACATTGGAGAAAGACCAATTCATAAACTAAATAGAGTATCAAACTCATGGAATTCCGAGTACTACATAAAAAATTTAGAGAGCTAACTTGAATGTTGCCAAGTGTAATTTTGATAACTTGTCCATGCTACTTGCACAAGTTCCTGGATGCCCAATATGACATAAACAGGGGATAATTTGATAGGGATATTCAACCATTCATCTCACCATAACTCAGAACATGCAGGAAAAACATCTAAAATGGTATTGTTTGTATGTGCAAGACTGAAATCACAAATTTTGATATAGCGGATTCACATTTCACTAATATGGCACTTGTACATGGCTCAAAAAAATCAGAGGCAGTGGACATAGTACCTGAATAGTGCACTTTGCATTTGACATACATACCACTGCTAGGATGCGACTAAACCTGTAAAACACCACATGAGATAATATTGTATTTGTTTTCTAACCTAATGCAAGGACACTGAATCTTTACAATTTTACATAATATATGAGATAATATTGTAATGGAACTAATGTAATTTAATGAACAGAACCCCAAAATAAACATAAATGGTGGCGGATAGGGGCGTAGGGGGACAAAGCGTCCTCCCCCGGCATATCATTAGTACCAACCATGAGCTTAGATTTATAGGCATAAGGGAACAATAGGAAACATATGCCATGTAGTCCTGATGGCATAAGACTTGTTAGAGGTAAATACTTGAAAGGCATATTAGCACTTGGTAGATAGTCTAACATTAGTAGGTCTGATTATAATGCAAGTAGGCGAATCATAAATGAAGAATATATGCAGTGCAACAACGCATTACATTATCTGAAAACAAACCTAGGGAAGACTGATTAGAATGCTAGTAGGTCAATCGGCCATAACCAATTAAACCGGGTCTACAAAGAATAGAACATCATGGCAACCTAACAGCAAAAACAAAATTGGCAAATAGCAAGAAGATGCTTTATTTCATCACTGGCTACATGAAAGATGAAAGATAAACAATGGAAATGATATAGCACTGACAATGATATACACATCTGCACATGATTTAACACAGGTAAACCATCTTCTTACCAGCTGGTTTGCATGGACATAAACCAAGCAATTTTCATGGTCATGGAGTCCCAAGAACTCCGGCGCCTTGCTGCTAGAATCAACAGTGGTAACTGCACAAACACTTGGTAGAATCAGCAGATGAAAATTGCAATTGCATCAATTCCCCAATTTTCAGATGATGGAATGATTGAGATGGCGACGGGAAGGGGATTGACGGGAGGGGGCCGACAGTGGGGAGGGGAGTGCCGTGGCTAGGAGGGGCCGACGGGGAGAGGAGGGCTACTGGAGGCGGGCTGGGGATGAGGGCTGTGGCTGGGAGGGGCCGACGGGAAGGGGAGGGGAGGGGCGGCGGTGTGTTGGTGGTGGGCTGGGCCGGCCGGCCGCAGGGAGGGAGGGGCGGCGTGGAGGGAGGGACGGCAGGGAGAATGGCAGCGGCGGTGTGGAGGGCTACGGGGAGGGGAGGGGAGAGACGGTGCTGGGGTGGCTAGCTGCGGGGGAGGGAGGCCGGGGCGGCGGCGTGGATGGCCTGCTGGTGGCGGGGAGGTGAGTGGCGGTGGCGGGGAGGGGAGTTCAGGGGCGGCCGCTCATGGGGTATGTACAGGCCGGGCAGGGGCGGCTGGGGAGGGAAGGGCTAGCCGGCGGCAGGGAGTAGGGATGAAACGGATCGGATACGGATCGGAAACCACTCATATTGTATTTGATCCATTTAGTTTGATCGGATATGGATTCGGATACGGATAGTACCGGATACAAATACGGATAGAAATAATATCGGATACAAATACGGATCGGACGCGGATACTCTCTCGGATAATACGCGAAAACATATACTAAAGAAATAAGTATATCCAAATACATATAGTTATCTCTTTGTGACTCAACTTTATGACCCATAGTCATGAAAATGATGGTGTGTAAGTATCATACCCGATAAAGCAAAAAAATATAAAATCACATGCATCTAGTTGTTATATGTGTTAGTCATTCATCCTATAGAAATATAATAGAGATAGTTTATAGATGGATTTAGCTAATCGGATAATATCCATCGGATATTATCCAAGAAAAGCTCGGATAATATCCATCGGATATTATTTGTATCCGTACCGTATCCGCCTTGTCGGATTCGGATATCCATAAAATTATCCGGCTCAATATTTTCGGATATTATTATGCCTCGGTCGGTCGGTCGGTCGGAAATTATCCGTACCATTTTTCATCCCTAGCAGGGAGGGGAGTGGCGGCAGCGGGGAGGGAAGGGAAGGGCTGGCCGGCGGCAGGGAGGGGAGTGGCAGCGGCGGGGAGGGCACACACAGGGCAGGGGCGCGGGCTGGCATGAGACTTAGGTTAGTTGAAGATGAATAGGGGCATACGTGAACAGTCCCGACGGACATATAGATGGAAAAAATAATTTTACCAACTTCAAGTCAGATGCTAAAAATAGTTGTTACTACCGACAGACTATTCGACCCTAATACCTAATTTTACCAACTTCAAGTCAGATGCTAAAAATAGCTATTACTCCCGACAGACTATCCGACCCTAATACTATTATTCCCGTCGTGCAGTCCGTCGCTAATTTGTACCGACGCGTAGTCAGTCGCTACGTGTCCGTCGCTAATAGCGTGCTGTGGTATAGTGCATGGCTACGCGCCTACGCCTGCTCCTCGAGCGTTCAAGTCTATGGCACAGCTATACGTCCACGCCAGCTTCGGTACGGCTATACGTCCACGCCAGCTTCGGTACAGCTATACGCTTATGCCTCCGGCCATAGGCCACCCTGCTCCTTAGCGCTAACTATGGCCTTCCTGCTGCGCATCACAACCAGTACTACAAGCGTAGCCGGGCTAAGCCAAATTCAGCCTCGATACACCCCATGTTGGGTCGACTACCGGAAGAGCTACAAAAATACCCATCTCCTGGTATACCCCATGTTGAGTCACTAGTTGGTCGCTGCATGTCAGGATCAGATACTAGTGATGCTAGGATTGAGTTTCGATGGTATGCTCTAGTTTGGGGCCTATGTTGTACACCGTAACCCGGGTATGGATACCATATGGCCAAACTCTTTTTTTAATGTACGCCCTGTGTTGGGGCCGCCAGTGTATCCCACTTCGGTCGGGGTACAGGTACCACCTGGCTGACAACAATGATATGCCCTATGTTGGGACACTAGCTGTGTGCCGTACCAGTCGGATACAGGTATCATTGGGCCAAACCCTATCCAGATGGTATGCTCCATGTTGGGACAATCGTTGTATTTTACGAGTATAGGTACCGGATAGTTAAAACCAATGGTACGCCCCATGTTGGGTTGCCAGCTGTACATCGCAAGACGAGTACAGATGCCACTCGGCTCTTCAGCCAAAACCCACGGTATGCCCTCTGGGGCCACCAGCTGTATCCCTCTCCGGTCGGGTACAGGTACCGCTCGGCCCTTCAGCCAAAACCAATGGTACACCCCATGTTGGGTCGCCAGTTGTACATCTCAAGGCGAGTACAAGTACCGCTTCTTCAAAATCAAAGTGATGCGCCTTACAATGGGCCGGCTGCCAGAACTCCGGCGATCCTGGGTTGGGTATCACTAACAACTCTCTATGAGTCCTTCACAGTCTCCTTGCAGATAACGAGCAGAAACCAGTCGGGAAGAAGCATCAACAATCTACAAGCACTCGGCACGAAGCATGACTCATCGAAGGTGCGGTAAAGAGAAGCAACAACTCAACTATGAAGCACTCGGGGCTACTGTGGATAACATAGACCCCGGGTACCCACATAGCGGACCTAAAACACCACCCGACATGGGGATGGACCATGTCGGGTGGGTGAGGACGGTACCACTCGGACTCTAGAAGACTTGCTCGGCAAGGAAAGACATAAAAATAGAAGTCTATTCCTAATTAATAGGGAAGATATACTTGTAATCCCGGATAAATACGTATCTGGCTAGAGGATAGAGGTAGGAATCCTACCTCGTAACCGACCAGGACTCTATCTTGTAACCCTGCTCCCCACTATATAAGGCGGGCAGGGAGCCCCTGGTTCGGCAGGTTGATCATCATCATCATCTCATCGCACCCATCTATGGAGAGACATCTCCCTCCACATTGATCATCAGATCACCATATAATCCTTGAGCACAGGAAGTAGGGTATTACCTCCACCATGAGGGCCTGAACCTATATAAATCCCTGTCTTGTACTACCATTGAGTTTGGATCTTGTGCATCGCGCTATATATAATCATTGCCGACGATAACCCCCAGTTAGCTACCCGTCGATAGACGGGGCTAATTTTTGCAGCCCACTACGTTTTGGCTATCCCTTTCTCCCTTCACGTCTCGCCTCGGGTTTTATGCCATGTTTGTTGACTTGTGAACCCGGCGGAAACATTTGGACACTTAGGCGGGAAGTTTCGCGCCCATAGGAAATATCTGACTTTGAGACATGGCGGCTACAAAACCCCGGACAGCTGGCTACCCCCTGGAGTCCCCTAGACCTATCCCGAACTCTCTTGAAGACGAATGAGGATAAGAGACCGGAGATGTTCTCTATGGGACCTTGCAGCCAGAGATACGACGATCGGCAGTCATGTTGTCCCTAGGCTACACACGCGCAAGAAATCAAAAGAATTAGAAAACAAATGTCCTTAATCTTGGCATGATCCAGCTATACAGCCCAGTTGCCATCAATCATCAAAATCATTCAGCTCATGGGAGGCTTGATCTTACAATCTCCCCCTTTTTGGTAATTGATCACAACACCTGCAAATCCAGCATGACAAAGCACAAATACAATCTCTGGTGCAATGGGTTAGCTCAAAACATTGCATGCCAACATAGCACAAATACTAGAGACTAGGCAATTTGCAATGAAGTGCAATGTATGCATAAGCATGGGCTCCCCGTAAATCAATTCATAACACTTGAGAGTACTAACACATCACATGAAGCAAAGCATCTCCATCCTAATCACTATCCTAGGAGCAAAGCATCTACTAAGGCTACCACTTGTAACCCAAAGTAAATTCTTCTCCCTTTTCATCCCAAAGCATGCCAATGCCCAATATATTTCCAAAGCATGGATTTGCAATTATTTCTCCCTTTGGCATCAATGACCACAAAGTAGCAAAATATGGGATTAAAAGCAAATTAAGAGCTTTAGAGGTATCCTAGTGCAAATACGCCCACAGTCCACCACACTTAAAATCTAGCCATCTCAAGGTCACAATGTCATAAGATCAACTAGAGCACAATTGATAGATGTGTAATTCAAATTATTTTGACCTAGAGTAAGTATTAGATGAACAAGAGATAAAAGTATCAAGAGTTGCACCAAAACTCAAAGGGACACATGATGCACCATAGCACTAGAAGATACACACCAAGCTACACATGCTATCACCAAGCCTATTCGAGACTAAATCATTTTGGTTGAGCTCATTTTAAAAGTTTTCACATTTTGCACTTTGCATTTTCTCAAATTTGCCATGTCTCAAACCATAGGCGACGCCACCTAGCATGACACTAAAGATGAATGTCTCAGTCATCCAAAACTTCCCTAAGTTCATGCCCCAGTGCAATGGCAAGCTATCTCATCGAGGAGGCATTGGTGAGATATGTATGGCTAAATGTGGCTTTATTCACATTTTAGCACATTTTTGCAAAATTGGCTCAACATTTTCTTAAAATTGATCAATTTAGCGAAGTAAAGACATGTGCAAAGTGGAAGAACACAATCTAGACTTAAAAGCACATGGTCAACCAAAGAGTTTAGATCAATCAAATAAGACTAGAAGCTATAGTCCTTCTAACACATGCTCATGGCTTCCAATTGCATGATATATTGAGTTAAGCACAAGTTGAGCTAGTGACAAGGTAAACACATGTTATAGCTATCAATTCATGTAATGAACATCAAGGCAATGAATAACATCCAGTATAACAAGTAAAGCGCCTAAATGCTCAAATTGGCTTAAAAAGATTTCAATGAATGGCATAGCCACACGACGGACTCATGCAATGTTTGACTTATCTAAAATGTTCAGCCCATTTCTCAATTTGCAGAATCTTGCCTCATCGAGTGGCTTGGTAAAGATGTGGCAAACTGGTCCTCCGTCCGCACGTGCCCAAGGACAATGTTGCCCTTCGCCACATGGTCCCGAAGGAAATGGTGACGGACATAAATGTGCTTGGTCCGTGAGTGTTGGACCGGGTTGCACGCTATCTTCACCGCGCTCTCGTTGTCGCACAGGAGAGGCACATGGTCAAGTTTAAACTCAAAGTCAAAAAGTGATTGTGTCAAGTAAAGAAGTTGTTCACAGCAACTCCCTGCCGCTATGTACTCTGCCTCAGCTGTAGATAGCGCCACGGAGTTCTGTTTCTTGGACACCCATGACACAAGACTAAGAAATGACATGCTCCATAAGTGCTCTTGCGATGAATCTTGCACCCGGCATAATCTGAGTCAGAATAGCCTTGGAGCTCAAACCGCGCACCCTTTGGGAACCAAAGGCCTAAGCTAGGTGTGTGTTTCTGGTATCGAAAGATTTGTTTCACAACAGTCATATGCATTTCTTTAGGGGAGACTTGAAATCTAGCGCACATGCACACACTAAACATGATGTCCGGCCTAGATGCAGTCAAATAGAGCAAAACACCAATCATGGAACAGTAAAGCTTTTGGTCGACATGTTTACCTTCTTCGTTGAGGTCGAGGTGGCAGTTTGTCCCCATTGATGTCCGGATTGGCTTGCAGTCATTCACGTTGAAGCGCTTGAGCAGATCCTGGATGTACTTCTCCTGGCATATGAATGTCCTGGCTTTAAGTTGCTTGATTTGAAATCCCAAGAAGAAATTCAATTCCCCCATCATCGACATCTTGAACTCCTTGCTCATCAAATCTCTAAACTCTGTGACCAAGGACTCATTTGTGCTACCGAAGATTATGTCATCCACATAGACCTGGCACAGGAACAGATCTCCATCCACGACCTTAGTGAATAGAGTCGTGTCGACCCTTCCAACCGTGAATCTCTTGCCGATAAGAAAGTCCCTTAGCCTTTAGTACCATGCCTTGGGTGCTTTCTTGAGACCATATAAAGCCTTTGACAATTTGTACACATGATCGAGGTGTTGTGGGTCCTCCAAACCTTGAGGCTGTTCAACATACACCAATTCCCCAATGTAGCCATTCAGGAATGCACTTTTCACGTCCATCTTCCTAAGCACAATGTTGTGACATGTTGTAAATGTCACAAGCAGTCTGATAGAATCTAAACGTGCTACTGGAGCATAGGTGTCGCCACAATCCACTCCCTCGATCTGTGTGAAGCCCGAGCCACAAGTCTAGTCTTGTTGCGCACCACCACTCCAAGCTCATCTTGCTTGTTCCTTAATACCCACTTGGTGCTTATCACATTGTGGTTCTTTGGCCTCTCAACCAGCGTCTAGACTTGGTTCCTCTCAAAGTTATTCATCTGCTCATCCATCGCATTGATCCAGTCTGGGTCACTCAGTGCCTCTTCCACTTTCTTTGGCTCAAGCTCATACACAAACGCCGTGTGCTCATAGAAGTTTGCCAAAGCACTGACCTCACTAACGCTGGCTGTCCTTGACCTTGTTTGCACACCTTGAGTCAAGTCCCCAATCAATTGATCAACTGGATGATCACGAGCAATGGTGTGATGGGTCTTGGTCAACTGAGGTGGTAGCTCGATGGACCGTGCATCTAGCTCACAAGCTGTCTCTGCCTCTGAAATTGGCTCCACATTTGAGCTATCTTGAGGTAAAGCTCCCCTGAGTCTGGCACTGGCTCAGGTGTGGGAGGTGGTTGAACTGTCCCACTCTCTTTTGGAACCTCAACAGGCCTCACATCGCCAGCTGGTATCTCCTCCATTGCCCTTGCCAGCTGCTCACCATCCACATCATCCATGTTCTCATGCTCTTCCTGGCTCCCATTTGACTAATATCTTGTCTTACATAATAGCCCTCCATTGAAAATTAGGTTTTACTCTCATTAGAATTGCTTAGAATTGCAATGTCCCTATTTGCACTTGTTTAAATTACTATGCCGATGAACTACGTGTGTTTTGAAAAGACAGCCGAACCTATCGCCTTTTTAAAATGGGTGTAGATGATAGTGGGGAACTATCGGGATAAAGGTATTTTGCAAAACCTGATTTGGGGTGGCTGGATGCAAAGTGGTGTGCATCATGCTGAGGCCAATGTTGCACGAGATTGGGTCAAGTGTAGGATCCACCCTGATCGCTAAGGACTGATTCCTTGAGGTAGTCGAGCTAAGTACTACAGTGCGACCATCGAGTGCCTGTGTGGGCAGGCCTTGGCTTAGTAGCTTTTGGAATCCTAGTTCGGTGCCCATCCGGTGGGACTATCCTGAGGGCAATGGTCTTGGGTTGTACTATGCTGAGGCCAATGGTGCAAACCAGTCGAGTGTGGTACTAAGCCGATGCCAATGGTACCCACTATTGTGCTGTTGGGAGCAGGGTTACCGAATTAGGAGGAAGACTGCCAAATGCCTTGTCAGGAAGACCCTTTGGCCCGAGAAATCCTGTCTCATGGGTAAAGCGTGCAACCTCTGCAGAGTGTACAACTATCATGATAGCCATGCCCATGGTCAAGGGCGGACGACGGGGAGCTGCCTCTCTGGTAGTGTTCGTTGTGATTTTCAAAATGTTTTTCAAAACAAATTTGTTTTATTCTCCTCACAGTGGGGAACTATGAGTGATGAGGGTATAGGTTCATGGCGGGGAACCATGATCTAGCCACTTGGAAAATTTTCGGCTTCGGCAGAAGGAAAGAAATGAAATTGAGAGCAAAATATTTGTTTTAAATCACGTTTTTCCTCATATTTCAAAATTTGGGAAAAACGTTTGAAAAGTTGGCTTTATGCAAAATGACCCCTACACACATTACATTGGAGCCTTAGTTGCATTTAGTTAGCCTCGCTTGTTGAGTATTCGCGTACTCACCCCGCCTTTCATGCGGGCTGCTCATTCCAACGAGCAGGTGTTGGACCATCGAAGGATTCACCGGAGGAAGAGTACTATGAAGATGATGGATTCGCTGGTGGGATCCAGGACGAAGATTTTTAGCTATCTAAGCGCTACTCTCTACAGTGTGCCTATGGTGTTGGGACTTCTTCTCGTGTTTTATGTTTTAATAATGTGATTGAAGACTTCTGCTGCAATGTTATGTAAAGGCCGTAGTGCCGAGACCTATTGTAATAATGCCATGTTGGCGAGTACTATGATGTAATGGTTTTTCTACACTTATGGTTGTGATCCAAGAGCTATATGTTGTGTGTTCAAGTTACGTGATCTAGGGACTTGAACGGGTAAAACACAACAGGGACTCGACTTCATTTTCGGGTCCCGACAGGTCAAAATTTAAATTCTTCAAGTTCATGGCTCGTGTCAGTACCCCCTTAGTTTTCACGGTTTATTAGAGATATAGCCTGATCGGTCATGCATCGGTTGAAAACTAAGGTACGGTTCATTCCGAAGTGAACCTTCAACCCAACGGTACCAGTACAAGAAAATCTCTATTAAAACGAGTGCAACTCAGGTACTGGATGTGTGCTCTGTGATGGCTCCCAAGATCAGCTAGGATCACACACACATCCTTAACATGGATTTATAAAACAACACATCCATATACAAGGGGCATATCTTTGTTCACCAAGGGTATGGACTGCTATCCATACAATAAGTTTCAACATACATATCAGAGTGTAGACAGCGGAATAGATGAATAGCTTATTAAAATAGTGGAAGTAAACGAAAAGTCCAGTGTGGAATGCCTCCCAACCCAAGGGCAACCGATTGGAATTAGAACTCGGCACCGTGCCCGCTAGCGTCGTCATCCCCGACTTGAGATTAGTACTCAAGTGGGAGATCACTATCGTCGTCGTATTTCAGTTGACAGGTTTTCTGGGACCTAAACCGATGGTTCGGCTGTGGGGGTGTGCGCAATTGGGGCACTCCTCTCCTCACGCGGATGGTTCCAAGCTCTAGGACGGACATAGAAAGTTTTACCCAGGTTCAGGCCCCCTGATCGAGTAACAGCCCTAGTCCTACTCGAGCTCCTTGCAATTTATGAACTGGCTAGCTTTCTTCAGGTGTGAACTCAAGATCGAACCCCCTCCGAAAGAAGCAGAATCCCCCTCTTTACAGATACACCCAACCCTTTTATACTCGGGCCGGCCTGGGTTACAACGTGCTACACAGTATACTTTTAATGGTCTTCCCACTGTAGCCATCATTCTCTCGGTGCCAGTCTTCCCTGCCATAGCTTCTGTCGCCACTTCTAACAGCAGGACAGCTCAGATGAGACAGAGCAGCCCACCTACCCCTAGCGCCTTTCATGTCACCTTGTAGCTGGTACGAAGCAAGACGGCTGCGGAGACGGCCACAGCGTAGCTGACATCATTTGGCGGGTGGAGCAAAATTATGTTATCAGAGCCTCACCCACTCCGTCTAGAGCAGTTCCATCGCATTAAATGCTCCGGATTCAGTGTATCCCGAAGAAATCCTTAGCAATGAAACCTCCTTGCACCTTCATCCTGTGTCTGACAGTGGGCCCCCCGCGCCCCTGCTACCCCAATACTCTCGCTCGGCGCCTAGGGCCTGCTTGCCCGCCTGCGTTCCGGGCGCCACGCGTCCTCAATCATACTGTTTGAACTTCTCTTTGTCTGAAACCAGAGTTTGATCTGTTTGGACTCGATGTTCCCATGTATAGCAAACTTCCTTTTTGGGATGCTGGTCCCACCTATCAGCGACGCGGGGGCATACCCCGGTGTAGAGTACACCAACAACTATCACCTGAAATAATAGCACTTGATTGAGTACAGATGGTACTCAGCACTAGTAGGTACTTATAGCCTTGCCCATGCATAGTATATATCAAGAGAATGGCTATCAAGATAATTTTCAGCATAAAAAGCATTTGCAAGACTTAAACAAAAGTAGTTTATAATAGAATTTGAAAAAAATGTTAAAAGCCTACTTGTCCAATAGTACGGTATATTATCAAGTGCATCATTGTCGGGACCCGCCTGAACGAGTCGAGTCCCTTCCGTGCCTTACTGTACTAGTCCTTGGAACAGTAGCTAGTACACACAGATTTCCAAAACTTGGATCATGACCATTGTCATTAAAACATTAAATATGACATCAGAGTGCAGCCATTAAGGCTCAAAATACAAAAGTCTGGCACGCAGTCATGCAATTGCGGAAGCATCGGTACCTAGTAAAATCCAAAATAGAACTCCAACACAATCCCACTGGCAAGGCTGTAGTAGCGATCCTAGGCGTCGGAGAAATCCACGTCCTGAACACCATCAACGAAGCCATCAACTCCGGGCTCAACGTCGTCTGGGTAGTAACTCGGAGGCTCTGAACCTGCTCGTTGGAATGAGCAGCCCCAAGAGTGAACGCGAGGGTGAGTATATGTGCAAATACTCGCAAGCCAAATTGACATACGCATATGAGGGCTTAGCAAAGGAGGGATTAGTGTTTCTTTTGCGGAAAGCCATCTTTATAAATTTTCCTATATATTTGAAAATGAAAAAGGGGTTAAGAGGAGTTAAAACAAATATCTTTCTTTTGAAACTCCGGCTACCCACCAGTTTTAACCCAGCACGGGCAACTCATGGCTACCTGTCATGTACATCCAATAATCATATGGCTATCTGCCATAGAAATCCAATATCAGGGCTAACCGCCAAATCAATCAAAATCTCGGGGCTATCCGCCATGTCAAAATCATTACCTCAGGGCTAGCCGCCATGCAAATCTCATGACTAACCATCATGCTAACTCAATCACTTCACGGCGTCCTACTGCGAAGGCCCAAAACAAGACTCAAGATGTTCTGTCGTTGTTTTTTTTAAAGCGCCATTTCAAAAACAAAATGAGAAAATACTACCATGAGGCAGCACTCCGTCGCCCGCCCATGACCATGGGCACGGCTGTCTAGACAGTTCTACACTCTGCAGAGGTTGCATGCTTTACCCACGAGAGGTAATTTACAAAGTAAATCACCACAAGGTCTTTAACCAACTCACTCCTCGATCAGGCATCTCCGCTAAGGATTCCACCTCTGGGCGGGTACTAAGTTGCCAGTAGCCCCCTCTTGTGCCAATAGGTTCAAATATGTGCGACACCGTTATCCACGGATTCTGCACTCAATTATGTGGCACCGTGTTCTACGGGCATTGTCAAATTCTGCTCGACTCTGAGCAGTTTCGTTAACCATGGATTCTGGGCGACACCGTGTGCTACGAATTTTGTGCTGCCTATTCCACCACGTGAGATGCCCGAACTAAGAGTTTGAAGGGTACTCAACCAGGGCCTGCCCATACCAGCACTCATGGTCGCACTGTTGAACTTAGTTTGACTACCTCAAGGACTCAGTCCTAAAGGATTTGGGTGGTTCCCACACTGGGCCCGAGCCATGTGCGTACTGCACCAATCCATACAACCATCCACCAAAACCAGGGTTTTGCCAAAAATCATTTTCCCTTTTATAACCAAACTATTGTACCCCAACAGTCCCATTTTATCAAACATGACAACATCAACTGTCTTTAAATCACACATTTCAAACATTGCATTTCACATGAAATAGCAGTGACGACGACAAGCAACAAATAGCAGGGCTAAGCATTTAACGATCAACTAATCAATGAAATGGCAATAAACATTATATATTCCTAGGGTTGACAAGGATCAGGTTTATATGATAGTGATAAGTTTTCTTGGTATTTAGCTAATCATCCTAATTAATTAGCATTTTATATTTCAATTACCATGCATCTTCACAAAGCTAGAAATTCATTTATAAAGCAAGGAGACAACATGGTCAACAATAATTTGCGGAAAAGGTCAACAATGACTTGCCGTAAGTGCAGTCTTCTGGGCGTCCGGACACGTCTTCGGTCCCAATAGCGTCGACATTCGGATCTAGCACAAACAGATGAAACACCCAATAAATGCACATATAAAAATATGTGTGAAAATGGTGCAACTAACATTTTGAAATTAGAGTGTGCATTTTACTGAATTTATAGAAATTTATATCATTTAAATTGGATTTGTTTTGCAAAAGATATGAAATAAATAAATTTCCTGCAGTAGTTAAAATAAAAAAAATGGCCATGGGCCGGCCAACCACAGTCGACCCAGGAATGGCGCGCTCATGGGGAGGCTGTGGCCTGGCTCAACGCTTGGCCGGCTCTGATATGCACACGCCTCGATTTAAGACATGTACGTATTAGTTTGGTCCCGATCTTCCGTCGTAGGAGAAATCTGTAGGGGCGATTCATGACCTTGACGAAGGGGCAGCTAACCACGATCTGATGAACGCGACCAACAACCTCACAATCGCTAAACCACTCCTCTGATTTGGTATCAACCGTGTCAAAACACGTCACAGGAGAATTGCAAGAACAACAGCGGAAGAATCACTCGGATGAATGATTATATGTGAGACCTCAATAGTTGGGGCACGAGGGCCTTACAATTAGCAATAGCTAAACCAAAATCAAGATCTCCTCCTTCTCTCAAAAGCACAATATAAAGAACCAGGCCTCCAAATATTTATGGCAGTCATACAAAATTAGCAACCGTGCATTAAAATAATTTCCTTCTATTCCTTCTTAGTCTTCACGGCTGAAATTAAAAGCAGCTTTCCTTGCATGCACGTCTTCATGGCCGGCTAAAAATAAAAGAAACTTTCCTTCTTAGTCTTCATAGCTATATGGCTCTCACGTACACAGCTGCATGTTGGCTGAATTTTCTAGGCTCCTTGGTCGGTTTCTTCTCCAATAATTTCTGCATGTTTAATAACACATATACAAATATTTTTAGGCAGTATCATTTGTTCTGTAATTAAATAATTAACCTGAGCAAGAAATGAATCCACCTTTTGTCCAAGACGTCGTGCACGGGCACGTGTCATGGGTCCTTGCACAAAGGTTGGGTCCTTCGGCTGTGATCCAGAGATGTCCTCATCATACTCCCCCTCTTGGCAAGTTTTCGACCTCGACTCTGTTTCTTCTTCATCCCCAAAGTAAGGAGATAAATCAGCAACATTGAAAGTATCGCTTACCCCATAATCCTCGGGCAGCTCTAACTTGTAGGCATTGTCACCAATCTTTGCTAGAACCTTGAAAGGCCCATCTCCTCGGGGCATCAACTTGGACTTTCTTTGTTCGGGAAAGCGATCCTTTCTGAGATGCAACCATACTAGATCTCCCTCCTCGAACAGCATTCTCTTGCGACCCTTATCAGCATGCTTCTTGTATTGGGCCTGCATCTTCTCAATATTCATCCTTGTTGTCTCATGGATCTTGCGAATAAACTGAGCCCTCTTTGCGGCATCCAAATTTACTATTTCTTGAGGCGGCAAAGGTAGCAGATCGATCGGTGCGATGGGCTTGAAACCATAGACAACTTCAAATGGACTGAACTTTGTGGTTGAGTGAACGACCCGGTTGTATGCAAATTCAATGTGCGGTAGGCACTCCTCCCATAGCTTCAGGTTCTTCTTGAGGATGGCCCTCAACATGGTGCCAAGAGTGCGATTGACAACCTCGGTTTGTCCATCTGTCTGGGGGTGACATGTTGTTGAAAACAGAAGTTTTGTCCCCAGCTTTCCCCATAACGTCCTCCAAAAGTGGCTCAAAAATTTAGCATCACGATCTGATACGATGGTTCTGGGAACCCCATGCAAGCGAATAATTTCTCTGAAAAACAGGTTAGCTACATGATGAGGACATCAACATGAAGGATATAACCGCTGCCTCTTCTTCGTCTACTTCTTCTCTGACTGCACCGTCTACTACACCGTCATCGCCTAGGGGCCTAAATCCAGGAGCTCCACCTTTCAAGCCCAAGAAGAAGGACCAGCGTATCAAGCACGCACCACGAGGAAGGTCCACGCACCAAGGAAGGCCCATATGGAAGCCAAAGATGCTAGAGAACCCGTTTCGGCCATCCAGCAGCCCGTCGACTCCAAACGGGCGTAATTCGGGCTCCCGAACTCCGATTTCGGTGTGCGACCACTCGTTGGAAAGCTTTCGAGATAAGCTTTCCAATGGATCCAGCCGCACATCTGAATTCGTCCAGCAGCGTCGGCAAAACACAGAAGAAGTTCTCGGACCACAATTTCCGGGTGTTGCGTCACCTTATTTTTGGGCCTACGGCCCATGTATCTTAGGGTACTGGTGGTGGCCGACCCTAGGGTGGTGGACGGCGCCCCTGTGCTGGACACCCCTCTATATATGGCCTCCGCCGTCGTACGTTGTCACTTAGGTTTTGTTGTGTTTGGTAGACCCCTTGTGTGTCCCTCCCCGTGATTGCGCGTGTCGACTAGACCGCCCGATATGGGAAACATAACCTCACCCCAGGTTTGAGAGTTTGGTTTGTTCCAATTGCTATCTACTTGATTCTTGCAAGTTTCTCGATTGCTCGCAGGGATTAAGATCGATCGTGTTAGTCACGGTTGATAACACTCGAGTTGGTGGTATTGCGATTGCCGGTTTCTAGCCTTGCTGGTTGGTAGCCGAATATCACGGCATCATCATCTCGCAAATCGACGTATCGTTCTCTCCAGAAGATCGGGCCGACCTTTGGCGCATCAAGTGGTATCAGAGCTAGGTTGCCTGGTGAGAACACCCCTTATCCTTTTTTTCAGATCTGTTCTGTCCTAGAGTCCAGAAAATTGCCTACAAAAAAATATTGCCGTGTGTTTACCTTTTGATCCGAGCCCATTTTGCCTTTACTATTTCTGCAATAGTTCAATTCTTGTTGAAGTTGTGTTGCTTCGTGTGTTGTTGCTGGTCTTAGCGTTTAATCTCTAGAGTTTCGAGTTCTAGCCACGTTTTTGTCACAGTCAGTGTTCGTCGTGATCTTGTGCGTCGCTGTTCTTGCTACTGCTCACCAGATCGCCCCAATTTTTCACATCCGCCATCAACAGCGCCCAACAATTCCTATCCATCACCAGCCACGTTTTGGTTCCCTGTCCTCACCGCAAAGGAAGCCTCAATTCATCCACCACCATCCACCAGATCGCCAATTTCACCAACACGATCGACCCTAACAGCCGCCCCAAAAAAAATAGCAGATCGGCTCCATCCAGTTAAACCGACTAGCTCCCTTTCCATGTACGCGGCTTCTGCAGAAAAACTCACGCTCGCTTGGTTCCCATCTTTGGCCGGCCTGTTAGACAACCACGCTACCGGATGTAGTCCGAGGTTGCCTAGCAGTGCGTAGATCGTAGACGACGAAGAACAATCACAGATGAACACAGAGATGTAGGAGAGGAAAGTTTCTTTATTGCTTTTCTCAGGGATACATAATAGATTGAAACCTCTCCTATTTATGCTTGAGTGCTAGGGTTTCGGCTGGTCCATCGAAGTGGGTCCCACCCCTTAGTCGTGCCGGGCCCAAGGCCGGCCCGTGCACGGGTGTGGTTCCTCAACACTCCCTTTGGACCTTGCCGCGTGATGCATATGCCTCAAAAACTCCACAAAAACCCAGTGGGAAAAATGCTGGAGAAAGAGTACATAGCATACGCTTGATATGCGCATGGATTTGCCTCGTTAAAAACCTCACGTGAGAAACTTCATTGAAAACTCACTTAAGGAAAAAAGAGTATAGATCCACCCAACATTTCTTCGTATTCATACATTCATTCATTCAAGTTGGGTACTCGAACTTCATGTTCAAGATTTCAATTCATAATATGTGAAGTTTCTCCCCCTGAATTCTGCACTTCTTTCAGCCTTCTCATTCTAATTCCTTTCACGCATCTTTCAAAGATAGATGCAGAGAGTGACTTATCAAATAAGTCTGCTATATTCTCAATTGACTTAATGTGCAGAAAACTGATTCTTTACTTGGGGTTCGTATACTTAATAAATTTCTCTTCACATATCCAGTCTACAATTGTGTGACACATGCTGCATTATTTTCATAATTGATATTAGGGGTTCATTCAGCGTACAATCCACATGACTGAAAATATGGAATGACCTTCTTCAAAGCCATGCATATTCATAATAGGCTTCATTCATTGCTATGATTTCCGAGTGGTTTGTCGACATTGACATAAGAGTCTGCATTGACGACTTCTACTTAATTCTAATTCTTACCACATAAGAAATATATTCATATTCATATCTTGGTTCTTTCATTCCAAGATTTCTCTTTCTTTAGAGGTATCGAGATATGTCCTTGATTCTTTCAAATGCCCTTCTTGTGCTCTGCATTATACCAAGTTGATAAAATTAACGGCAACTGCAACGTACAGCCGGTAAATGCATTGTACTGCCGTATGCTATTCACGAGGTATATGAGCCATTCAAATTCTGATACAGAACTTCATGTTTCTAGACATCCTCCCCCTCATCCCTAGGTCTGTACAGGTCTAGGTCTATAAGAAATGACCGACCAACCATTGGGTTTTCGTGGATACACCTTCTCAAAATCAAACCTTTACAACACGATCAACGTGTAGGTTGACTGGTGTAACGAGATTTATTTGGCATATGCTCAAGGTGTTAACCCAAGCTGCAATGGCCAATCCATTCATCTCTTTCTCATACTTCAAGTATGTGCTTTGTTCCTTTTCTTCAACCTGTATGGTAATGTAAAGGATTACACAATACAGATTTCTATTCGCTCTATATTGGTTAAGGACAATGATACTCATGTATCTTCATATAAAAGTCCATCCAAGTCTCTTTCTAGTTACAACATCCATTCAATTCATTTTCTTTCTCAACTTTCAGTTGAGTACTGCCATTGAGATTAAGGGTATCTAAAGGTTACACCACCCATGACCGGGGAATAAGTTTCTTCGTAATCAACGCAAAGGCGCTGAGTGAAACATTATACTAACAGCCGTGCTTTGTACCATACCACTTTATTTTTCTTCACTTCTCATTACGAACAAAGGCCCACGGGGCATACACGAGGGAATGTGCGGCGCAAAGGCCTAAGCACTTCTCATTTGTTCAGAGAATAGTTCCTCGGTGATTGCCTTCTTACATTCTATCCGGTCCAGCCGTGTCTTATACTCAAAGAGAGATGCAGGCTCAGGATCGGGTTCAATTGTTTTGGCAATCTTCTTTACAAAATATATATATATATGTCGACATTGGCTGTGGTTCTATTCAATTCTTCCCCGGAGTGCACAGAATTTATGGCCATTTCTTCATGAGGTGCTTCGTGCACTTGTGCTTCTTGCACCATCACTTGCTCTGCACCGCTATTTCCCAATCGCGGGAGCAAGGACCTTTAGATGGTTGCCGATGTGCGCATTCACATGCTCGTCTGCACGCTCTTCAGCATGCTCGTTTGCATGTCTTTCGGCTTCTTCTTTAATTCTTTATTCTTGTACCGGTAAATTCAAATCTGGGAGTGCCTCACTAGCAGGCTGCTCACCAGCGCCAGGTCTCAACTGCCTCCCCTTCTATTTCCTTTGGGGCATTTTCGTGATCGGTTGTGGCAAGCACTCTTATCCGTTTTTCTCCAGGCGTCCCCGGATACTTGGGATTCGAGTAACCAGATTTTCTGTCCTTTTCATTGAGGCCTCGGAACAGTTTGAGGGGTGCTATTCGATGCCTTCTTTCGCACTTCAACCTTCTCTGGTGCATTGCACGCTGGCACATGCGACTTGATCACATCCTTGAAATCACAAAAATGATTAGGCAGTTCATTAATTTCTTAAATTCATACTAGTGCTGCTAATGCGCGGGAATGCATTAGTGGTGTCTGAGGTTAGCCACATATTTTTCCGGCATTCTTCTTTTCAGGGTTCTATTCCTCCCCCTAATGACGGGAATTAACCCTCAGTCATTTTTAAATTCATTGCAAGTGTGGTATAGATAAATAAAACTTGCATTCAAATTGGGAAATTTCTTTTCTTTGCACTAGTCGGATGTTGTGGAACTACATGTCCCTTGCATTAATAGATGAGGGCTGCTTATCGGGCTTCTATTTCTTTATTCAATATAAGACAACTCAGCAAGTGCGGCCGGACATCTCTAGTCCATGACGCTCGGACATGAGATATATAGTGCTCTTCTTTGGTATTTGATACAGTTCAATGATTATTGATCAGTTAGCATTGTCCTTCTTATTTTGGACTTCATAGTAATGATCAGATAATTTATTCTTTAATTCTTATGATCTGCGAGATCAGCTTCACGAATATGTGGTTTATGTAGAGAATAAACTCATGCCTTACCACAAGAAAGCAATTATGAGCACTAGAATGTCGTTAAGTGCCCTTGGCAAGGGCTGCATACGGCCGCGAACCTCTCCTAGATGCATTCTAGGTAAGAAGAAAACTCGACTTAACCTTTAATAGGAGAGTGCCCAGTTCATGATTCAGGAATTCTTATACTAATGCTATATCCTTGAGAGTTGATTGCACCTCATCTTTTCTATAATTGATATGGCAATGCTAAGATGCCAGATGGAAGAGATTAGAGCTTCTAAATACATTCTAATGTAGTATAGCCCAAATTCAAATGGAGAGGAGAAAATTCTAATATTCATTATTCACATCCATCATGCTTCACTATGCATAACAATTCTTTGCCGATCTTCATTGGTCTCAACGCGGAAACCGTCGGATGGATATCTTTCAAATTTAAGAGAGTTCAAGTGCATTTGGGTAAAACAATGCTTCTTCAAAGTGCTGATGTAAGACCCACAAAATTTATGTCCTCTCTTAAAATTCTATTGGTGTTGTTAAACTACCAACAATTCATATCTCCATAGGGCACTACACTGGTTCTATTCATAGTTGCAATCAGGCAATGACAATATTCATAATTCATATGATTCAAATATTGACTGCAACTTCAGTGTATATATTGAAATATAGGATAAATTCATAATGAACATGAGAATTAAGATTTGCTCTTCGAGAGCTTCAAATTCTTCATACTAAAATTCATAAATATCTATTAGCGACCACAATCTGCAGGGAGAAGACTAATAGTGCAACTCTTGCATAATTAAATGCTACAATTATGCTCTTTCTCTTAGCGTCAATTCTATTTGTCGAGACCTTCTCTTCTTTATTCACTTCTTGTGACTTCAATTAAGAGGCGGTGCAAAGTTGTCTCTTCATAAGTGTATTCTACCAAAAGGTTTCTTTTCTAGCCACAGTGAGACACCTCTACTGCTTTGAAATTTTTTCGGTCTAATAAGCCGCAATTTCATCAACGGGTTTGCGGCGGATCTTCGACCAATGCCCCTAAATGCCACATTTATAGCACATCTTGACCTAGTGGTCATGTGGCTTGCATTATGTGACTTTATTCTTATATTCTATGTCATTTGGACAATGGACTTTCTTTTCTAGGTCAATCTCTATAATTTCCCTTCTTTCTATTCTTCCAACGAATGGGCTTTTCACCCCTAGTAGCTGCTCTAATTGCACTGAGGTGAAAAGTGGAAGGTACAATCCCCTCGTTTGTGATATTGTCACATAGAGAGGGATAGTATAAATTCTATGCATATTGAGTTGTACTCGGTCATAATTCTATAATCTGCAAACCTTATGTGCACCAAATCCTGTTATACTTATGGTAGGATAGCATGCTTGAACTTCATAAGCCACTTCTAAAGTGTAGCACATAGCATCAATGTGCTCCCCCTCAACCATGCATGCAAAAAAATTGGTAAGGAGGTGGTGCATAAAGAGGTGCGGTACTTTCGTTCTGTTTATCGGTAGGTTTCTTTCCCTTGCAGGGACCTAAACCGATTTACAGTGTTGGGTTTCTAGGGACCGAATACAATCATCATGTCCTATGTCCAAGTGAGATAATTCAGGCCACAAGGGGCCAGTTTCTTAAATTCATAAATTGTGATACTCGACAATTTCATATTTCAAAAGTCATTCATAAGATTACTATAAGTAATCTAATGGGGAGAGTGGTGCTAGACAGACTTCAAATAATAAATTCTCATGTAAATCCAATATTCCTACTTATATGCCATTACCAATTCATATAATAAACAGGCAAAAACTGATAATTACAAAAACAAATTCAAGAGATAATTGCATAAAAGTAATTAACAACAGCTAAATAAGCTTGCAAATTCAAAACTGAGGTCAAAAAGAACTCTCAGGATGCTTTCATGCCTGAATATATGCTTTCTTCAATTTCTGCTAATTCCAAGGGGCTTTGTGGAATTTTCAATGCTTAGAAAAAGCTAAGTGCAATTTTCATAATTCTTAAGGGGCTTTCTGCAATATTCTTAAATTCAGAAAATACTTCATGTAAATTTTCAGATGCCAAGGATTTTTCTGTAAAACAATAGCCTAGAAAATTTCTCATAATTTCTAGGAAATCCAAGGACTTAATTCATAAGATTACAGGGCAAACAGGTTTTATTCCCCAATTTTCCGGTCTGCCCTGGCCAATTCTTTTCTTTCTCGGTCTGGCCCGTTGAAAATCGGTCCAGTAGCCCCTATTTGTTTCATATTTATTTCATGTCACGCCCGCACCCATCTTTTCATTAAATTCAGGGGTCAAAGTGTAAATTCGCAATGCGGAAAATACACATGCAATTCAAAATTCAAGCCCATTACTTCACATTTCTTTTATTCGGCCAGAGGCCTTTCTTTCTCAAAAACCGTGGCCCCACCCTCCTTTTCTTTTCTTATTGCACAATTCATTTTTCGGCCCAAAGACCTTCTTTTTCTTTATTTCTGGTGGCCCAACCTCTTTTCCCTTTTTTTTTTTTTTTTTCGCCCATTTCATACCTTTCGGCCTGCCAATAAAAAAATGGCCCAGGCGGGACAGGGCCCAGCGGCGGCGTGCATGGAGGCGCGGCCCACGGGGCGGACAGCCAGCGAGGGGTGGCCTAAGTGGGGCGCTTGCAGGGGCGGAAGCCCAGACGGCCTTCACGGGCTAGCCTAGCCGGGGAGGCCAGCGCGGGGAGTGGCCCAGCAGGGCGGGGCAGCCTATAGGGGCGCGGCCTGCAGGGAGGAAGAGGGCCACCCGGCCTGCTAGGAAAAAGGCGGCTAGGGTTTCCCTAGCCGCCGCCATGGGTTGCGCGCGGCGAGCACGGCGCGGCGGCGGCGCGCAGCGATGCAGCGCGGCGGGCGGGCAAGGGCTCAGGCGCATGGCGGCGCGGCGATGTCGGCCTGGCGTGGGGCGGCGCGGCTCGGGCCTTCAGGGGACGGCGGGCTCGGGCCTTCGAGGCGCAGCGCGCGCGGCAACGCGGCGCGGCGCGCGGCGCGGACGGCGCGGCTCGGGCCTTCCGGTCTGGGCGTCGGCACGACGTGGCCACTGCATGGGGATGCGGGCACGGCCGGCGAGGCGCAGCACGCGCATGGTGCTTCGATTCGATTCTTTGCATCAATTCGTCGCCGATCCGGAAAACCGGCAATTCAATTCAATAGGATCTACAAGATCCCTTCAATTTCTTTTACAGATTCAAACGGGAACCCGCGGAATAACCGATCTATACCTTCGTTTCTTGTGGCAAAGATGGGATGCGTGAACTGTCACGTAGGACAAATCGACGGGTCCCAACTAGGCCAACGGAGGGGACGAAGATTCGATGCAGTTCGTCGGCGACCGATCTCCGGCGTCGTTCGTCAGAGCTTCGTGCTGATAACATGTTAGACAACCACGCTACCGGATGTAGTCCGAGGTTGCCTAGCAGTGCGTAGATCGTAGACGACGAAGAACAATCACAGATGAACACAGAGATGTAGGAGAGGAAAGTTTCTTTATTGCTTTTCTCAGGGATACATAATAGATTGAAACCTCTCATATTTATGCTTGAGTGCTACGGTTTCGGCTGGTCCATCCAAGTGGGTCCCACCCCTTAGTCGTGCCGGGCCCAAGGCCGGCCCGTGCACGGGTGTGGTTCCTCAACACGCCAACCTCCAATCCGAAACACCACTTCCATATATCCAATCCGAGAGCCATAAGTTTCCATCTCAAGTCAAACTCTTGTTGCTGTCCATAGGCAATCCGAGTAGGAAACAATTTCCATCTTTCCTTCCTTATTGGTTACGCCACAACACCTTCCAAAAATCCAAACCGAGATAAACAACTCAGCAGCACAAACCGCACCCATCCATCCTTCTCTCGGCTGCAAAGTAAAAACAAGAAAAGGCAGGTGCAAGTGACAAGAGCCACACCGAATAGAAAAGGGGGTAATTTGTGGTCTGCATCACCATCTCTCTTTTCTCTCCACGTCCTCAATTGAAATCAGCAAAGCCAGCAAGTTTTGGTGCTGAAGTAAAATACTAGAGAGAGAGAGAGAGAGAGAGTGTTTACCCCTGGTCAAAAAAAAAAAAGGTGTGTGTGGTGAATATCTCTCTGGAGCCCTTTGAGACGTGTTTTCAGTTTAGGGCATAAAAAAAAATTTTTGCAGAAAAAAAATAAAGGAAGAAAAGAGCCCTAGTTGATTCTTGTGTGTTGAGAACGTCTTGGTTGCTTATTCTGTGACTTCATTGGTGTCTAGGCTCGCGTCTCTAGTACGATCTAGCCTAGGACCAGCACATAGCACCGCTGAACGCTCTTTCAACTTGTTTTGGCTAGTGTGGTTCTAGTTTTCCTTTGATACATACAAATACCTGTCCAAGCTCCACCTCTACTAACCATACAGGAACAGGGACTTGCAATCGCCGTGCCATCTTCAGAGTGCATCAATCTGCCACGGTTGCATTTTGTTTCTTGCAGTTTGAGAATATTGTAAGAATTTGGTGGAAGCTTGAGCGTGAGAGTACAAGTATTTGTCATCTTTTAGCAGTTCGTAGAAACTAATTCTCTTGTGAGTCCTTTGTTTGCTGTTCCTAACCATGGCAGCTACTCCAAGCAATCAAGAGAGCAATATCGGCAGTGGACATGATGAACATGAGGACCCCCTCACGCCAAAAGAACGACGATGGGTCAATCACTTTGAGCGGGTGTGCAATCGTCATGAGCTGCAGACCCGTGCTCAACTTGACCAGATTCATGCTCAATTGGCACCACTCACTGAACTTCAAGCACATATACGGGAATTTCTTCAAGGTGCTGGCCATAACAATGTTGCTGACGGTCCTACTTTGGGCCAACGTGTTGCTCCACCGGCTGTCCCTCCACCTCTTGCTCCACCGGTTGCCCCTGCTCCTTTAAACAGGGTGGAACAAGAGGAGAACAACTACGCCGGCGATACTGAGGACGACTACATGGTAAATGTGCACAATGACCGAGCTCATCGTCGACTCCGCCAAAATAGACAAGGTATGGGTAGAAATCAGCATCCTCAAAGGGAAGAAGGTGATGATTCTATGCTGAAAATAAAATTTACTATGCTGCCTTTTGATGGTAAATATGATCCGGATGCTTATCTTGATTGGGAGTTGACCGTAGATCAAAAATTCTCTTGCTACGATTTTTCTGAACGTAGGAGAGTTCAGGCTGCCACTAGTGAATTTACGGGTTTTGCATCTGTTTGGTGGAAAGAACTATGTAGAGCCAATCGGGATGTACCTACAACTTGGGATGGGTTGAAACGAGTCATGAGGGCTAGATTTGTTCCTACATATTATGCTCGTGATTTATTGAACAAAATGCAGCGTTTTAATCAAGGTGATAAAACTGTTGAAGTGTATTATCAAGAATTGCAAATTGCCATGTTGCGCTGTAGGATAGAAGAGGATGAAGATGCCAAGATGGCTAGGTTCTTGGGTGGGCTTAATCGGGAAATACAGGACATACTTGATTATAAAGAATACAATTCTATCACCCGTTTGTATCATCTTGCTTTGAAAGCAGAAAGGGAAGTGCAGGGTCGACGATCGACAACACGAGGCAGTTTTGGAGGCTCTTCTACCTCCAAGTCAGTCCACATTCAAACGAAGTTGCCATCTTCTGCTCCGGGACGTACGGCTCCACCTGCTACTCCTGCTGCCTCCACACCACCACAGATTCCGGAGTCAAGTAAATCAGTTACAAAGCAAGCTCCGGCAAAGAGTGCTTCATCCGTTGCATCTACTGGTCGTACAAGAGAGGTACAATGTTTTCGATGCAAGGGACATGGCCATGTGATGCGAGAGTGTCCAAATCAACGTGCTCTAATAATACGAGAAAATGGTGAGTACTCTAGTGCTAGTGACATTGATGAAAATGAAGATGCTCCTGTTGTTACTAACACTGCAGAACAAGAGGGAGAGGTTTATAATGCTGCCACGACAGAGACATATCCAGCTCTTGTTGTCACACGTATCCTGCATGCACAACCCACACGTGATGAGACAAATCAGCACCATACCATCTTCCAAACAAAGTTTGTAGTCAATGAACGAGCAGTGCATGTTATTGTCGATGGTGAAAGTTGCAACAACCTTGCTAGTGTGGACATGGTCGAGAAGCTTGGCTTGGCCACGTGTCCGCTACAACAACCATATGAGATCGAGTGGCTCAATTCTGATGGTAAGGTTAAGGTAACAAAAACTGTTCGAGTACCTATTTCAATTGGTTCATATCATGATCATGTTGTTTGCGATGTCGTACCCATGGATGCTTGTTCTCTTTTATAGGGTAGACCTTGGATATATGATATAGATGCTACACATCATGGTAGGACCAATCAGTACACTTTCTTGTTTAAAGGAAAGAAGATTATTTTGGAACCAATGACTCCTGCTGAGTTACTTAAGGTTGCTGCACAACATGGTAAAAGAGAGCAGAGTAGTAATGACGCTAAGATGACGAGTGTAGCTAAAGAATCAAATCCACCTACTGCACCAAGTGATAAATCTGGTCACAAACTAAAAGGTGTAGTTTTGTTAGCTACCAATGTTATTGCACATGATGACATGAACAAAAGTTTGCAACCATCTGTTTCTTTGCCTCCTGTTGTCACTAACTTTTGCAGGAGAATGAGAAGGAGTCGAGGACGACTCCAATTCAACAAGGGGAGGATGATGAGGACATCAACATGAAGGATATAACCGCTGCCTCTTCTTCGTCTACTTCTTCTCTGACTGCACCGTCTACTATGCCGTCATCGCCTAGGGGCCTAAATCCAGGAGCTCCACCTTTCAAGCCCAAGAAGAAGGACCAGCGTATCAAGCATGCACCACGAGGAAGGTCCACGCACCAAGGAAGGCCCATATGGAAGCCAAAGATGCTAGAGAACCCGTTTCGGCCATCCAGCAGCCCGTCGACTCCAAACGGGCGTAATTCGGGCTCCCGAACTCCGATTTCGGTGTGCGACCACTCGTTGGAAAGCTTTCGAGATAAGCTTTCCAATGGATCCTGCCGCACATCTGAATTCGTCCAGCAGCGTCGGCAAAACATAGAAGAAGTTCTCGGACCACAATTTCCGGGTGCTGCGTCACCTTATTTTTGGGCCTACGGCCCATGTATCTTAGGGTACTGGTGGTGGCCGACCCTAGGGTGGTGGACGGCGCCCCTGTGCTGGTCACCCCTCTATATATGGCCTCCGCCGTCGTACGTTGTCACTTAGGTTTTGTTGTGTTTGGTAGACCCCTTGCGTGTCCCTCCCCGTGATGGCGCGTGTCGACTAGACCGCCCAATACGGGAAACAGAACCTCACCCCTGGTTTGAGAGTTTGGTTTGTTCCAATTGCTATCTACTTGATTCTTGCAAGTTTCTCGATTGCTCGCAGGGATTAAGATCGATCGTGTTGGTCATGGTTGATAACACTCGAGTTGGTGGTATTGCGATTGCCGGTTTCTAGCCTTGCTGGTTGGTAGCCGAATATCACGGCATCATCATCTCGCAAATCGACGTATTGTTCTCTCCAGAAGATCGGGCCGACCTTTGGCGCATCACTACATGGGACGCATCATCACTTTTATGACAAGGAATAAAGTGAGCCATCTTGGAAAAACGATCAACCACAACGAAAACACTATCCCTCCCCCCTTGAGTTCTAGGCAATCCCAACACAAAATCCATAGAAATATCTTCCCAAGGTGCCTTAGGAATAGGGAGAGGTGTGTACAAACCATGTGGATTCAGACGTGACTTGGCTACCTGACAGGTTGTGCACCTTTTCACAAAGCGCTCCACGTCGCGTCTCATCTTTGGCCAGTAGAAATGTGTGGCCAGCACGTCTTCAGTCTTCTGAACACCAAAATGACCCATCAATCCACCTCCATGGGCCTCCTGCATCAATAAAAGACGAACGGAACTTGCAGGAATACAAAGTTTGTTAGCTCGAAACAAATAGCCATCATTCAACACATATTTATCCCAACATCTCCCCTCTTTACACTTAGCATATATTTCCTTGAAATCCACATCAGCTGCATATAGTTCTTTTAAGCCTTCCAAACCAAGAATTTTGCAATCAAGTTGAGACAATAATGTGTATCGTCGAGACAATGCATCAGCAACTATGTTGTCTTTACCCTTCTTATGCTTCACAACATACGGAAAAGTTTCAATAAATTCTATCCACTTAGCATGTCGATGGTTCAATTTACTTTGGCTACGGATATGTTTCAATGATTCATGATCTGAATGTATGACAAATTCTTTTGGCCAGAGGTAATGTTGCCATGTTTCTAAAACTCTAACCAAAGCGTACAATTCTTTGTCATATGTCAAATAATTCAAAGTTGGACCACTCAACTTTTCACTAAAGTATGCAATTGGTTTCATCTCTTGCATGAGCACACCCCCAATCCCAATACCACTAGCATCACATTCGATTTCAAATGTTTTATCAAAGTTAGGTAGCTGAAGAAGTGGTGCATTGGTCAACTTATCTTTTAAGGCGTTGAAGGCGTTCTCCTGCGCCGTGCCCCACTTGAAAGTGACATTCTTCTTGGTCAGCTCATTTAGCGGGGCAGCCAGCGTGCTAAAATCCTTGACGAACCGGCGATAGAAACCGGCCAGTCCATGGAAACTCCTTACCTGTGTGACTGACGTGGGCGTAGGCCAAGCCTGGATGGCCTCCACCTTCTGTGCATCAACTTCAATTCCCTGCGCAGTCACAACAAAGCCAAGAAAAACAACTCGATCCGTGCAAAAGTTGCACTTTTCGAGGTTACCGAACAAGCGCGCCTCTCTTAAAGCATTAAAAACTTGGCGCAAATGATCCAGGTGCTCTTCCAAAGACTCGCTATAGATCAGTATATCATCAAAATAAACTACCACAAATTTCCCAATGAAAGGCCTCAAAATTTCATTCATCAGGCGCATAAATGTACTAGGTGCATTTGTAAGACCAAATGGCATGACTAACCATTCATACAATCCAAATTTGGTTTTAAAGGCCGTTTTCCATTCATCGCCCAAGTTCATTCTAATTTGGTGGTAGCCACTACGCAAGTCAATTTTCGAAAAGACAGTCGAGCCACTTAACTCATCAAGCATATCATCTAACCTAGAAATAGGGTGACGATATTTCACAGTAATATTATTAATGGCTCTACAGTCTATGCACATTCTCCAAGATCCATCCTTCTTGGGTACCAATAACACAGGAACAGCACAAGGGCTTAAGCTTTCACGTACGTACCCTTTGTCGAGGAGCTCTTGCACTTGGCGTTGAATCTCCTTGGTCTCCTCAGGATTAGCTCGGTATGCTGGGCGGTTTGGCAAAGCCGCCCCTGGCACCAAATCAATTTGGTGCTCTATTCCCCTCAATGGTGGTAACCCTGCTGGCATCTCTTCTGGGAACACATCTCCAAATTCCTGCAGCAAGGAAACAACAGAACTAGGCAAAGTAGAGGGTAAGTCGTTAGTGGAGAAAAGGGTTTCCTTGCACACAAGTGCAAAACACTCTTGGGGTTGATTGTGGAGCTCTCTCATCTCACTCTTTGTGGCTAAAAGGACATGGCCCTTAGACGATATGACGCTCCTCTTCTCACCCTTTCCTTTCTTTTCTCTCACTTCTGGCTGGTGGCTCTCACTCTCAATTTTGTGGTTGGCACTCTCCTTCTTGTGCTTTCTCTCACGCTCAGCTCTCCTGGAATCATCCTGGAGTATTTCTTCTGGAGTCATGGGCACCAAAGAGACCTTCTTGTCGTTGTGCATGAAAGAATATTTGTTGGATAGCCCATGATGTGTAGTGTCCTTGTCATACTGCCATGGCCTCCCAAGTAGCAGAGCACAAGCTTGCATTGGAACTACATCACATTCCACAAAATCTGAATAACTCCCAATAGAAAAAGGAACTCGTGCCATAGCAGTTACCTTTAGCTTGCCACATGAGTTAAGCCACTGTATATAGTATGGTTGTGGGTGAACAAGGGTGGTCAAGCCAAGCTTCTCAACCATCTCAGTACTGGCAATATTATTGCAGCTCCCTCCATCTATGATTACCCTGCATGAGACCCCGTTGATCACAAATTTAGATTGGAACAAGTTGTGCCTCTGCCCAATCTCAGCCTTCTCTATCTGCGAACTGAGGACTCTACAGACAACCAAGCTGGTATGGTTGGTATCAAAAGTGATCTCTTCCCCTTCTGAACTGGCGTACTCTTCCATTTGTTCAGGTTCAGAATCTTCCTCCACCTCACTTGCAGAAGTGTATTCTCCATCTTCTCGTATGAGGAGGGCTCGCTGATTGGGGCAATCCCTCATATAATGTCCCTTCCCTTTGCACTTGAAGCATTCAATATCTCTAGTTATCCCAGTTGAGGCAACTGACGAAGAACTCTTGGCAGGAGTACTCTTCTTCTGGGAATCATTGTTCTTGAACTTAGAAGAAGTAATTTTGCTTGCAGAGGTTTCTTTATCATCTGTCACCGCATTTCGACCGGCAGAAGACTTATCAACTTTCCAAGGCTTGGAAGTACTGGAATATGAACGATTTGATTTGCTGAACCCCTGTTTCTTTCCTCGTACTTGCCTTTCTGCCTTGCAAGCATAATTAAACAGCTCATCTAAGGAGTTATATACATGAAAATCCAATATATCTTGAATCTCCCTATTGAGCCCACCCAAGAATCTGGCCATCTTCGCATTCTCCTCCTCTTGCACATTAGCACGGAGCATACCAACTTGCAGTTCTTGGTAATACTCCTCCACTGACTTGCTTCCCTGATTCAATCTCTGCATTTTATTTAGCAAGTCCCTCTCAAAATATGCAGGCACGAATCTTGCCCTCATCAGACGTTTCAGCTCATTCCAGGTCTGAGGGATTCTGTTCCTCTGATGGATCTGATTCCACCAAATTGAAGCATACCCCAAGAACTCGCTTGTAGCAGCACGAACACGTCGGTCTTCAGGGAACAAGTGACAGTTGAACTTTTGCTCCGCCTGCAACTCCCAATCAAGATATGCCTCCGGGTCAAATTTGCCATCAAACTTGGGCATCTTCATTTTACCAATGCGATCGTCCCTGCGGCCTTCTTGGCGGCCATCCCGACGGGCATCCGGGCGGTCATCCCCGCGGACATCTTGGCGGTGATTGGGTTGTCCGCCATTACCACCCATTCCCTGGCGGTTAAAGGCAAGTCGCCGCTGAACACGCCCCAAATGATTATTTTCAGCAACTTCTTCAATGTTTTCCCCATCATTAGCGGCTTGCTGAAATGCCGCGTTGACGTTGTCTCGGGGACGCACCGGAACAGCAGCTGCTGCATTTTGATTTTTCAGCGCTCGCTGTGGTGCATTTTGCCATGGATCCATCTGATCGAGCCGGTCTTCAAAGCCTCCCAGACGGTGCTCCAGTCCGTCCAGGCGCAACTGCACCTGATCATGCAGCATCCGCTCGAAGGTGTTGGCAAATCGGTCCATCATGGCCTGGGACCGGGGCGACAAAGGTGCCGCTGGTTGCTGCTCCACATCATCGATGTCGTCCTCCTCCTCATGGTCTCCCCCATGAGCGTTCCTAGAGCTTCCTGACATGGTTAGCGCAAACAAAAGAAAGACCCTAGCAGTGCTACAAAAAAAAGAACTCACAACTCTCTCTCTGTCCTTACCAACTGAAGTTCTTACCCTTCTCAATGTGAGCTTATGTGTTTGCTGGTTCGTGATAACTCAAAAGAGAGTGAGTAGAGCGATTGCAAGGTACTAGAACACGCAGATCAATGGTAATTTGTGGAGCTCTAGGTATGTAATTTATAGTCAAGGAGCAGCGATCAGTAATTCACAAGATGCAAAATTGAATAAATGTTCACACAAGTACTAGTCTTTGCTGATCACAAAGGATACGAGGAACTAGGCTTCAGGCACATAAGACATAGCAAACTGAATGGGTGCAGCAAATGAAATTTATGATCACAACTCCAATTCTCTGTGTTTTTTTTTTACACAAGAATTTTTGGATACAGCCGTGACACTTCTATAAATTTTTTTTTTCACTTCTTTTTTTTTCACTTTTTTTTTCACTTTTTTTTTTTTGTCAGCGCCAAATAGCAGACTCGAACAGCAGGTAAAATTGGCTGCAGCTAGCCAAATTTGAAACACGAGCAGATTTTAGCCCACTCAATGAAACAGCACGAAATTTTGCAGGAAGGTGGATTTCTGAGTTAGGAAGCCAACAAAAGTTGTTTGGATGGAATTGGGCTTCTAGAGACAAAGATATACAGGTTTTGGTTACTGCTGCACAGAGGGCACAATTTCTGGACGTGAGATGGAAGTTCAGATCTGAAGCTTCTTCTCTCTTTTTTTTTTTTTGAATCTCTTGGGGATGCAACAAGGAATTTAGACCAGCAACTAGACACGACAAGATGAACAAAAATTCAACAAAGCAAATCGAAATTAACAGATCGAACGGCTAAAACGGGCTAGGAACTAGATATTTTGTATGGCGATTTTCTGGATGTAGGTAAAACAGAAATTAAACTACTACTAAAGGATAGATGAATTCCTACCGGCAACGAAGGCTCTGATACCACTTGATATGCACACGCCTCGATTTAAGACATGTACGTATTAGTTTGGTCCCGATCTTCCGTCGTAGGAGAAATCTGTAGGGGCGATTCGTGACCTTGACGAAGGGGCAGCTAACCACGATCTGATGAACGCGACCAGCAACCTCACAATCGCTAAACCACTCCTCTGATTTCGTATCAACCGTGTCAAAACACGTCACAGGAGAATTGCAAGAACAACAGCGGAAGAATCACTCGGATGAATGATTATATGTGAGACCTCAATAGTTGGGGCACGAGGGCCTTACAATTAGCAATAGCTAAACCAAAAATCAAGATCTCCCTCCCTTCTCTTGCAAAGCACTATATAAAGAACCAAGCCTCCAAATATTTATGGCAGTCACACAAAATTAGCAACCGTGCATTAAAATAATTTCCTTCTATTCCTTCTTAGTCTTCACGGCTGAAATTAAAAGCAGCTTTCCTTTCATGCACGTCTTCATGGCCGGCTAAAAATAAAAGAAACTTTCCTTCTTAGTCTTCATAGCTATATGGCTCTCACGTACACAGCTGCATGTTGGCTGAATTTTCTAGGCTCCTTGGTCGGTTTCTTCTCCAATAATTTCTGCATGTTTAATAACACATATACAAATATTTTTAGGCAGTATCATTTGTTCTGTAATTAAATAATTAACCTGAGCAAGAAATGAATCCACCTTTTGTCCAAGACGTCGTGCACGGACATGTGTCATGGGTCCTTGCACAAAGGTTGGGTCCTTCGGCTGTGATCCAGAGATGTCCTCATCAGGCTCGGTGCAGGCGGAGGCCCACACGGGTTGGCGACGCGGCTGGGCCGGCTCGACCTGGCCTGCCCATCTCGGCTTGGCCAAAGGGGAGGAGTGGGCTGACGGGCGAGGCCTAGGCGTCAGCGGAGGGAGGCGCTGGCGGGTGGGGACCACGGGGCAGTGGCACAGAGCAGGGACGGCGGTGGAAACGGCTCGGCCGGCGGTGATTTCGGCGACGGCGAGGCTCTCCGGCGAGGGCAAGTGAGGGTAAACGGAGAGGGGGCTCTGGGGGTGTTAGGGGAGGGCTCGGTTGTGCAAGGGGAGCTCCGGTGATGGCCGGCGGCGGCTTGGGGCAGAGGAGGTCGGCGACGCATGGAGAAAGTTGTCGCCGGCGATGAGACGAGGGGTGTAGGAGCTATGGCGAGCTACGGGGAGGTGAGGGGGAGCTTGGGGTGGTGAGAAGAAGACGATGGCGGCATGGATTGGGGTCGGGGATGTTGATACTGATTTTTGCCAAAATAAAATAAATCAGTAAATTATGATAACGACTAAATTTTCGTTATAAAATAAAATGATGAAACATTGGAAACGTCTATAAAAAAAGATAATAGACCAAATACACCAAATAAACATGTGGTGTAAAAAATAATAATATTAATAAAAATACTAATGATCATACTTATTTGGTTACGTGCGTGAATTAGCTGGTTAATTAGAAAAATGACTAACCAGCTCATTAATTAGAAAAAATGATTAACCAGCTCATTAATCATTGCACGTAGCCGCCCATGCTTGAATACCGCGCGCGCGTGAGCAGTTGAGTCTACGCTGCACACGCTCCACAATCGTGCAGTTGCACGGAGCCAAGCGTAACATCCCAATTCGGGAAATTTTTGAAATTTGCCAAAACCCGAAAATTCGGTTGAATTTGAGCTGAATCCGACGAGTGGACCCTACTGGCAGTCTCAGTAGCACCTCTCTCTCCTCTCTGTCTTTCCTGCGCATTCTCTCTCTCTCTTCTCTCTGTTCCTCTCTCTCCTTCCCTCGCGCTCCCTCACTACACAGTGGACCGCCGCGGCCTATCCTACCAGCTGCGCCGCGCCATGCCGCTGCACAGTACCGGCCGTGCCGCGCGCCGCCCCCATCATTGTCGTGCCGCGCGCGTCGCCTCACTACGTCGCCTCTGCCACCCTGTCGCGCCGCGCGCCGCTCACGTCGCATTGCCACGCCGCGCGCCCCACCCCGATGCCATGGGTGCCTTCGGTCCAGGAGCTCGCCCTGCCCCTATAATGGTAGGATGCTCTTCTCGCTGGCGCCAATTTCTTTTTCCCCAAATCCGCATCTTGTCGGCACCGACACAATTCTTTCAAATCAGTGAGCCTCTTGTCGATTCCTTCCACCCTTGGCTTCGGGAAGCTCTCCCTAGGCCTTCCCCTCACCTAATTGCAGCCGTGGAGCCAGGAGTTGCCATGCGGACGATGCTCTGCTTCGGCCGTCGCCGGGTGTCTCGCCGCCAGCCAACACCGTTCGTCCTCGTGCCTTTCGATGAGCCCAATAAGCATCTTTGCCACATCCGCATGCTAACCTGTCCGAGCTTTTAGCCCGTAGATCTCTAGTGTGCGTTTTCGTCGCTGGTGAGCCCGTGATTCCGCCGCCATCACCGCACCGCCGCGTTCGGCCACCATGGGCCTTGACGCGTGCGTCATTGAGACCCCTAGGGTCCGTGGGTGGCCGTGTATGCACGCACATGGCCGGAATGGCACTGTAGCGCCGTCACCACCGGGCCTTGTCGCTAGCCAGAGGAGGAAGACAAACCGGAGCCTTCCGTTGCGCTTTAGGATTCGTGTAGGCGTCGGGACCATGGGTCTATGACACGTGGGTCCAACCAAACCGAGCACCCCCTCACGCGAGTGTTCAAAGCTTTGGTGCCGGGTCATTGTCGCGTGGGCCACAGCCCTACTTGTCGGTATAAGTGGAGGCGCGGATTGCGTGGGCATCTTCTCCAAGCAAAGGTGCCACCCCCAAAGACGCCTTCGGCGTGCTCTGCACCGCTCAGGCGCGCGCAGCGTGCGAATGGGATGTGGGCCTCATCGCTTAGCTGGGCCGGTCGCTAGTTGACTCGGCCCAGTTCGGTTAAAAGGATTTTTCCAGCGATTTTGCCATTTAACTAAGTGCCGAGTTAGCTTTAGATTTACTTCAAATAGCTAGATACCCCGAAAAATTCTGGAAAAATTAAGGTAAATACTAGAGACGACAATTGATTTTATAAAACTATAATGTTGGTCACTGTATTAGGGAATTTCGCACTGTTGGTTAAAATTGTAGGTTTTCCTCTGCGGGAACAATAATATGATTAGAAGACAATTATTGATTATGTTAATTAGTGAATTAGACACCAATTAATCTTCAGAAAAGATATTGAATAAATTTGTGTCTTAACAATTTTGAGGACACCCTAAAATGCCTTTAGTACTCTAGTTAGTCCATAGAATCATTTAATTGGCACTGATAGTTAAATTTGTAGGTCTTCTTATATTTGAATAGTTAATTTAACTCTAGGGAATCCGTTGGTTAGTTCCAATTATTGAATTTGACACCAACTGACTTCTAGGAATTATGGATGGATAAATGCTTTGATATTTCCAAAAAAATTTAGTTTTGCATATTAATTTAAATATAAACCTAAGTGGAGTTATTAATAAACAATTAATACATAGCTAGCTTTTCTTTATTAAAATTTAACCAAGAGAGGATTTTGGGATAATAAGTTAATAAAGAAATATGACCTAGGTTTACCCCCATGAACCTTTAGTTTATTGTCAACTCCGATGAACCATATCCCGTACGTAGATGGAATTTCCGATATTCATCACTTCACGTCGCCGAGAAACCATAATCACTCTTTTGCGACCTTAACGTACGAAATCGTATTTTGGGATTTAGTAGACTATTATATACTATTAATATTATTTATTAACACACCGTGCCATGCATAGCATATCATGCGCAAAGTAGGTTCGCCAGTCGAGCTTGGTATATATGCCAAGGGTTTAACCTAGATCGTGCATGCATCATGTTTTCCATTGCATTAGTAAGTAAATATTTGTTAGATGGTTTAATTAAACATAGGCGATCCCGAAGGAAGAATTGGGGACGCCGAGGAGGACCACCTACAAGATCAAGGCGAGTTAACACTTACTCTTTGGATGTGATCCGTATTAGGGAGAGACAGTGACTTTCCCTAGTGCGGATTAACATCGCTAATATCATGTTCAGTACCCAGTTTTCCTTAAACTATGTTGTTTAATTGTTAGAATGCAAGCTTATTAGTATGCCTAATTGTTAATCATGTAATATGTATACATGCCTGCCTTGAACTGTTTTAGCCTTAATGGCTGCCTTGATTGTCATTACTCTTGTTTACCTATGATTAGTTTGGTAACCATTTTAACCCTACCTAATGGGTAAAACTTGCTTAGACCGGTTTTGGCTTATCAAATCTTCTGGCTAATTGCCACGGAACGATGAACTGATATTCACCGCTCAATCATTATTCTCGTTTAATATGACATGACATATGACAGATAAGGCTAGTAGATGCATGTTGGGCTGCTTGTGTTTGTAGGTTTGGATATGTGGGTACTTGGTCGGTTTGGGTCAGTCGGTTAGGAAAGTCCAAGTGTGTGGTGTGGTGTGGTGGATGACCGTTGTGGACTATATGGGCCCTGGGTATCCTCTAGAAGGCCCATAAGGGAGCAGATGGGGGGCGATCCAAGTCAGTCGATCAAGGATAGAGACCACTCGGGTTACCCGTGCCTTGAGCTCCAAGGAGGTTCCGGAGGATATGATCTATCTCCATGTAATTTGGAGATCAACACAGTCGACAACCGTGGAAGTAGAGAAAGAATGGTGGGTTGCCCCTAATTGGATTTGGACATCCTGAGGGATGATTATAGCACGAGAAGCCTAGTGCTGGGTTTAGCCATGGCTTACCCAGGAGGAGCGTGGATAAACACGCGTAACAGAAAGATCGCTGCCAGGTTGGTTCCAACACAACGCGGGGCCATCGCGCGGAGCACCGGACGTGGATCGCCTGGGGTGAGCACTCTACGAAGGCCCTCTGTGACCAGTATCGATAGGGGAACGACATTGTCCATCACCGAGGGTGATAATGGCCACACATCCCCAGGATGACGATTCGGCTAGTGTGGGCCAGCAACCCTACTAGGCCGGAGTGATCGTGCCATGGCATGTGTGGTCCGCAGCAGGATTCGCCAAATCCTTGAATGATGGCAGAACAAGGATTGGTTGGGGGCAACCAGGAGAAAGTCTAGAAAGTATCAGCTGGTATGGTGATTGTGTATGCTGGTCGGGTTTATGATCGAGGGTTGGTCAATCTGTGTGTTAATTGTGTATAAGCTGGTATGGAGTGAGGTGATTGGGTAAGCTGGTTGGATTTATGATTAAGAGTTGGTCGATTTGTGTGTTGACTGTCGTGTAGGACTAATAGTTGGGTTCGGGATACATGATTAAATGGAAACCTCTGATTTATCATGATTAAATGGAAACCTCTGATTTATCATGATTAAATGGAAACCTCTGTTTTATTTATAACAAGGTAAATATAGGTGGTTTTCAAAAGTCTTATAAACTTGGCTTTACGCAAATAAAATAACCCTCTCCTCCAACTAAGACTTCTACACTAAATGCATTAATGGATGTGTTAACTAGCCAGCGTTTGGATGACGCTGACCTCGCCTATTTACCTTTTTTAGACGATGGAGTCGATGATGACCCTTACGCGTGTATTGAAGACGACAGACAGAACCATGGTGGACCCGAGGAGTCTTAGGGGCCGCTCCAGTCGCTGATGGACCGTAGTCGATAGAGATTCTTTTGGGTGAATATTTTGGTTTCTGCTGTACTCTGAACCATTCTTTTGTAACCTATGGAGTGTAAGGGCCGCCTTACTAAAGTCGCATAAGGGCGCAACACTGTGATGTAATATTCAGGAATTTATTCTATCGAGGTATGCTTGTATTGGCTACTTGGTATTCCACGCTAGCGTACTGATCCAGGGGCTAGTGCACGGGATCGTCAACCCTTAAGGTAAGTTAAAATTGAGGGGTGACACCAAGACAGATGCGTGCGTCGCGCGAGCAAGCAGTTGAGTCGAGGCTACGTGGACTGCTGACTTCAACCACGATGGGCGCACGATTACGCGAAACCGTCGAAGAGCGGGCGCGCCGCGAGTCCCATGTCTTGGCTATAAATAGAACAGCCAGAGAAGGCTTGAAGAGGTTCGGACGTTGAAGCAAACGCTGCCAAAATAATCGGTAGCCTTCAGGCGCGAACGAGAGAGCAACACACAAAGAAAACAAGTTCGCTGGCGAAACGCTGCTAAAGAAACAGGCAGCCTTCGCCGTGCGAGCGAGAGATCACGTCGGAGATCAAAGCGAGCGACGCTAAGAAGCCTGTGCACAAGCAAGGTAAGAAGGTGAGAATCATAGCCCTTCCTAGCTCTTCCGTTCGTTGCGCTTCTTCTTCTTCTGCTGCACTGGTGCTCCGTATATTCAGTCTCTCCCCATCAAAATCAAACCTCCTTCACATGCTTTTGGTTCGTCAATTCTTGATTCAAATCAAAGACCAAACGAAGATCATGATTAATAAGTGATCTTTCTTATGTTCCGTTTGATGCGCGCTGCTAAAAGAAAAACTCGCGTTGCATCGGCCGGATAAGAGAATCTGACTGTACGTACATACATGCGCTGCATGGTCATCATCGATGTAGATTTAAAGAAACTTGCATGAGTTAAAAGTATGTGTTGCATTCTTGGCAAAGCATCATTATATGTTTGATATGCTTCATTGATTTGTATCAAGGCCATAAAAAGGGTAAATCCCCATAAAAGCCTTATTAAAATCATGTTGCATTCAAGCTCTCTAAAATGGGCTTTCAAAAATAAGTTAGCTCCTGTTAAATACGGTGAAAGAAATTGTTAGCATTTGCTTAACCAAATCTTGCATTTATAATGCTAGCCAAATAATTTGCAACCGCATGCTGTTCATAGATGGAGGTTAAAGTCCGATTCAGAAGCCAAGTCGGTCCATTTAAAGCATGCGGGCTAACTCGATAAATGATGGTGTACGCATATGTATAAAGGAGAATGTGTTGATTAGCACCATGCATGCATGCGCGCACGTTGAAATTAGTTTATGCATGATCCGCGCATAAAAAGAAAACAGATGTGCACACATTGCGCTAATCACCCTGCTTAATACTGTTTGGACGTATATGTCCAAATAAAAGCATAGCATTCCTTCTCGTGTGCTTAATTAGTCCGTTGACAAATCAAGGGAGTGTGAAGATGAAATACATATAAAAATGAAACATCCATCCTCATGCGCTTGATTGGTCCGTTGACGAATCAAGGGGATGTGAGGATAAAATCCATATAACACTACTGCGGATCGGGGCTTCCAAAGCGGCCCATCACAAGCGGCTCGCTTCAAGCCGCTTGCGACACGATCGCCAAAAGCGGTTCGTGGCCAACGGGTGGGAGGTTGGAGGGAAGGGGCATATACAAGCAGTTCCAAGTAAGAACCGCTTGCAGAGATTACCCAATGCAAGCGGTTTCTATCACAAACCGTTTGAAGAACACTACAAGCGGTTCATGATACGAACTGCTTCGAAAAGGATCTCTATGCAAGCGGTTCATACCTAGAACCGCTTGCATATGCACTCTCCCTTCCCTCCCATGGCATTTAAGCCCTTCTTCCTCCTTAGCAGCTCGCACAGTAGCAGTACTGAAGGGCCGAGCTGTTCATGCAGGGGAGGTGCTGCCAAAATTTTGAATTGAGGCTAATAGCTCCAAATTAAGGTTTCCAAGATAAGTAAACATGGTCCCAACATCATTTTCGTGTAGATGTTGCTTATCTTTTTGCATTGGATGTGGAGAAATATTGAATTGATCTTGTTTGAATTGAAGTGGTGTTTTATTTTCTAGCTCTCTCTCTAGATAATTTGAGGCAAGATGTTGATCTACTCGGGGGTGTAAGTCTCATATTAGTTTTGTATCCTTCTTTTGATGTTGTATAAGATGTTGAAATTAGTTGGTTGGGTGATTATTTGTTTTAGAGAGCTAGATCTAGCTTGGTGCCTTAGTTTTTGTCGGAAGATGTCTATTTTGCTAGCTCTCCCCTCTAGATCTTTTTGACGTAATGTGGTGATCTATTGGATGGTTTTAGTTTTAAATTAGTTTAAAATAGTAGGTAGGGTGATTATTTCATTTGCTATAGAGCTAAATAGGTCTAGGTTTTTTGCTAGGTTGGGAATAAATTATTTTTGTGTATGAAATGTAATTAAAAATATTAGAGGGGTACACAATAAAATTACATAAGTTTATAATTTAGGCAAAGTATAGAAAATAGTTGAAAAAAGTTTTTAAATTTGTGAGATTTAGTTGGTTTAGCTTTAAAAATGTAGAAAGTTTAGAGGTAATTAAAAAATATAACAATTAGTTATTTCGAGTTAAATATTTTAATTTGAAAAATATAATAAGTGTTCTTATTAATTTAATTGGTGCAGATGAACCGGCAATGGATGTATGCGGATCGTCGGTCAAGGGAGTTCATCGATGGCGTATTTCGAGACTTGCCTCCAGGAAGCTTCGTACAGTGTCCGTGCGTAGATTGCAGGAACGAGAAAGAGCACTCAATGCGAGGACGGATACATGGCCACTTGTTGATGAGAGGTTTCATGCCGAACTATACATATTGGACTCACCACGACGAAGTAGAGCACACCAGCATAGAAGACAAAGAAGCCGATGAAGAGGAAGTGACATATGTTGGTATGTCGAACGCGACGACATACGAGGACGTAGAAGATATACAAGGCAATCAGTTTGGTGTGGATGATGACCTGGACCAGATGCTGCGTGACGCAGAGGGAGATATCACAAAGGACAAACAATATAGGAAGTACCAGGGATTGTTGGAGGACCAGAGAACTCTTTTGTACCCAAATTATGGTTAGGGGCACAAGAAGATATGCACTACACTGGAGCTCATGCAATGGAAGGCTGTGAATGATGTGTCAGATAAGGGTTTCGATGAGTTGCTGTCGCTCATAAAGAAGTTGCTCCCGGAAGATAACACCCTGCCAGAGTCCACGTATCAAGCCAAGCTGGTCCTGTGTCCCTTAGGATTGAAAGTTCGGAAGATACATACATATCGCAACTACTGTGTTCTGTATCGCGGTGAATATGCCGACTTGGATGCCTGTCCAGTGTGCAAGGAACCCCGGTATAAGACGAAGCGTGACGATCCAGGTAAAGTAAATGGAGTGCGTTTGAAGAAGAGAGCATCGGAAAAAGTGTTGTGGTATTTTCCTCTGATTTCAAAATTGGAGCGTATGTTTGCAAACAAAGCGTATCAAAGATGATGCGTTGGCACAAAGAAGAGCGTAAGATCGACGAAATGCTTGGGCATCCGGCAGATGGCTCGTAGTGGAGGATGGTCGATCGGAAGTACAAGGACTTCGCAGACGAGGTCAGAAACATAAGGTTCGGTTTGAGTACCGATGGGATGAATCCTTTCGGAGACATGAGCAGCAGCCATAACACCTAGCCAGTCATATTATGTGTGTATAATATTCCTCCATGGTTGTGCATGAAGAGAAAGTACATAATGATGCCGTTGTTGATCCAAGACCCCAAGCAACCCGGAAATGATATCGATGTCTACCTGAAACCTTTGGTTGAAGATCTTCAGACGTTATGAAACGGTGTAAAGGTTTGGGATGAATACAAAAGGGAGTATTTCAACCTGCGTGCAGCGTTATTTGTAACAATCAACGACTAGCCAGCGCTTGGTAACCTGTCCGGCCTAACTGGCAAAGGCTTCAAAGCGTGCGTGCAGTGCTTGGAGCAAACCGATGGCATGTACATGAAAGGCTCTCCGAAGATGGTGTACATGGGGCATCGCAGGTTTTTTGTTCAGAGCCACGCGTTGCGGAAGAAATGCAGGGAATTTAACGGGCAGGAAGAACATCGTGCCCAGCCGAGGCATTGCAGTGGCAAGCAGGTGTTTGCTATGGTGAAGGATCTGAAGGTAGTATGTGGAAAGGGTCCGGGAAGCAAATCTGTGCCAAATGATGAGGATGGCCATGCACCCATATGGAAGAAGTCAATATTTTGGGACTTGCCTTACTGGAAAGATTTGGATGTTCGCCACTCACTGGACTTCATGCACATCACCAAGAACGTTTGTGTGAGCTTCCTAGGCTATATAGATATGTACGGGAAATCGAAAGATACAGTGAGTGCTTGGAATGACCTTGAAGTCCTGGGTATCAGGAAGGACCTACATCCTGAAAAAAGTGGTACGGAACAACTGTACCTACGGCCAGCGAGTTATACTCTAAGCAAACAAGAGAAAAAAAAGCATGATAGAGTGTCTTAGCAGTATGAAGGTCCCTTCCGGATACTCGTCGAACGTAAAGAGATTCGTAAATATGAAGGAGAACAAAATTGTATACCTAAAATCTCATGACTGTCTTATGCTGATGACACAGTTGCTCCCGGTGGTTTTGAGAGGTGTACTGCCCGAGTGGGTACGGGGGATAATCACAAAGTTGTGTTCGTTTTTCACTGCCGTTTCCTAGAAGGTCATCGATCCAAAAAAACTGGGTGATCTGCAGGCTGATGTGGTACAAAGTGTGGTTAGTCTCGAGATGATCTTTCCTTCTGTCTTTTTTGATATCATGGTTCATCTCACTGTTCATCTAAGCAAAGAGATAGGTATTCTTGGGCCCGTTTATCTCCACAGCATGTTCCCTTTTGAGAGATACATGAGCGTATTAAAGAAGTATGTACGTAACCGTTCTCGCCCGGATGCATGCATTGCCGAGGGTTATGTGACAGAGGAGGTGGTTGAGTTCTGTGTGGACTACATTGATGATCTAGACCCTATCGGCGTCCCTATATCACGCCATGAGGGCAGGCTACGAGGTAAAGGGACACTTGGAAGAAAAGTAGTTGCATACAACGATCTTCAGACATTTAAGCAAGCACATTTCACTGTGTTGAAGCAATCTTCAGTGGTCGCCCCATATGTCCTCCAACACAAGAATACTCTATGTCGCTAGTTCCCAGAGAAGACTGATACGTGGATAACACTGAGGCACATGGATTCTTTCGGCGCATGGTTACAAAACCATATCCTCAAGAGCAAGTCCAACAATGAACAGTTACAATGCCTGGCTCGGGGACCATCCACTGAAATTGTGAGATGGCAGGCGTACGAGATAAATGGTTACACATTCTACACGAGATCACAAGATAACAATAGCACAAACCAGAACAACGGTGTTCGTATAGAATCTGCCGACAACAGAGGCAGGGTGGACACATATTATAGATTCATAGAAGAGATATGGGAGCTCGACTATGGCCCTTTGAAGGTCCCATTGTTTAAGTGCCAATGGGTAAAACTAAACGCAGACGGCGTGAATGTCGACAAATACGACATGACTACCGTTGACCTCTAAGAAGTCGGCTACTTGAGAGAACTATTTGTTCTCGCGAACGAGGTGAGACAGGTCTTCTACGTATTGGACATGTCAAGCAAACCAAAGAAGAATCAAATCAAAGACAAGCAGAAGGAACCGCCAAAGTGACACGTGGTTCTCCGAGGCAAACGAAGGATTGTCGGAGTAGAGGACGTTACTGACGAGGAAGAGTACGATCAGTTCGATGAGATCCCTCCATTTGCAGTAGATATTGACATAAGCATCCTGGATGACACAGGCATGGATGCTCCGCACATACGCCGCGATCACGATGAAGGAAGAATTGTGAAGACAAAAAATATAAATGATTAGGATGACCCTTATTATGTGGTCATATTAAATATATTATGTGGTTGTATGAACTATGTTATCATGTAATAGCATTTTTTAGAATTTATAAGATGGAAGTAATATTTTTGTAAAGAATAATGGCCACATATTTAGAAATAAAAGTAATGCCAAAAAATATTTTTTAATATTTTTGAAAGGAATAATGAGCTAAGTACATATTTAGAAATGAAAGTAATGCCAAAAATAATTTTTAGTATTTTTGAAAACAATATGGCCACATATTTAGAAATGAAAGTAATGCCAAAAATATTTTTACTATTTTTGAAAAGAATAACGAGCTAAGTACATATTTAGAAATGAAAGTAATGCCAAAAAGTAATTTATATTCATTTTTGAAAAGAATAATGGCCACATATTTAGAAATGAAAGTAATGCCAAAAAATATTTTTTTAGTATTTTTGAAAAGAATAATGGCCTAAGTACATATTTAGAAATGAAAGTAATGTAAAAAAAGATTTTTTAGTTCTTTGGAAAAAATAATGGGCTAAGTACATATTTAGAAATGAAAGTAATGCCAAAAAAGATTTTTTGGTATTTTTGTAAAGAATAATGGGTTAAGCACATATTTAGAAATGAAAGTAATGTAAAAAAAATGATTTTTTTAGTATTTTTAGAACAAAATAATGGGCTCAGTACATATTTCTAAAAAAATATAAGGCAACGGGGCGCAAGCGGGGCTCGAACCCGCGACCAGCACGGGGAGCCCGCACTTAAACACCACGCGCTAGCCAAGTGGGAGGAAGTTTCATTTCAACATAAGAAGGGCGCAATACCTTCTAAACGTTTTCGATAGAGTGGTCCCAAGCCTCGCCGCGTGTGATGGCGCTACTTCTACAAGCGGTTCGTCCTGCCAACCGCTTGTAGAAGCGGCCTCTACAAGCAGTTTGTATTACCTACCGCTTGCGGGGGCCTTTACTGGTTTGCGGGCGAAATTGCGAAATTTTAATTTCGCGCTACCAACCGCTTCTACAAGCGGTTCGTTCTACAAACCGCTTGTAGAATTTTTCTCTACAAGCGGTTAGTATTACGGACCGCTTGTAGAAGTTTTCTCTACAAGTGGTTCGTGTTACCAACCGCTTGTAGAGGCCTTTCCTATATAAAGTAGAGCGTTCACGGCCAAAATTTTCTCTAAGTCCTTTGCCCCTGTCTCCCTCAACCGTTCCGTCGCAATCTCACCGCGCCCCACCGCCACCACCCTCGCCGCTGTCTAGATGAGCACCGCATGGCCGTACCTCGCCGTCGTCGAGCACCGCACGGCGGCCGCCTCCTGAACGCTCCACCTCGCCGTCGTCGAGCACCTGCGCAGGACTCGCAATACTGACCACTGCGCGCAGGCGACCAACCTCCGCCACCTTGCCGGCGAGCACCTTCGCCGGTGAGCCCCCTCGCTCCCGTTCGCCGTGGACCTCCTCCCCGCCACTTTGAAGACGAAGGGCCGAGGTATCGAGCCCCCCTCCTTCCCCTGCCCCCATTGCTCTGTGATGCACTTGTAATGTTCGACGGAATGCGCGCGCGGTGAAGATGCTCCCTCTTTATGTGCTGTGTCGATTTTTGTGAATTTGGGACCATGCCATGGGCATTGGGGCTGTTCACCTCAATCTCAGTTGCGTCTTGGCTCCGGCGTTCTCCGCGGTGGTAGTGGCGGATCTAGCCGGGGGAGTGGTGGAGGCGGAGGGAAAGGAGAGAAGGAGACAGAGCTGGCTGGGGGAGGAGTGGGGAAAGGGAGGGGCTGTCTGTGGATGAAGTCACGGTAGGGAAATTAGGAAACCAGGCATGGGCAGCACTGCAGTAGTAGCACACAGGCAGTACTGTGCAAGCATATTCCCTGATTCCCTCAAAAGACACCATGGCCATTTGAGATTTGTTTGACATTAGTTCCAACTTTTCAACACAGACATTAGTTTCAACTGTTCGACAGACATTTGTGTGCTGTGCCGATTTTGGTGAACTTGGGACCATGCCATGGGCATTGGGGCTGTTCACCTCAATCTGGGTGAAATGCACGCCGTGGGCTTAATCCTTAAATGCTCGATGATGATTGCAATATATGAGGTATATAATCTGTTTAGGTTCTTGTTAGACAAAGTGAAGTGTTGCTCAATGTTTATTTGTGATATATTGATCTGTATATGTCTATGCACAAATTGCCCATTGGATCAAAGAACAGATTGGCCGAAGAATCTTTTAATTGGAGAACTAGTTTGATTAATCTTTCTACTAGTTGCTAGAGTGGTCTGTTCTTGTTATCATTTCACTCTTTTGAATGATTTGAGTTGGTTCAGTTGAACTGACCCTTGCTGGTTCGGCTAATCTTGATCTTTCTCCTATGTGCATAGTGTTATATTCATTGATACATGATCTTTCACTTATCTTTGAGCAGTACTGATCTATAGTGTAAAGACCTAAATTCAGATTTTGAGCCTAATCAACTGCAGAACTAATGATGGAAGGCTAAACTTGTTTAGCAACCCATTAGTTTGTAATATGAGAGCAATCGTCGATAAATAAACTTGAGTTTGTGCTAGTTTATTTCAACTTAAACTGAGTTTTGTTGCTGTTTAAGTGATAACCTGATTTAGAAGGTTGTTTCATTAATATGCATGAATTTATAAGCATTATTTGTTATTTTTGGAGAATTCATGATTCTGAATTTAATTCATGGTTTATACTTACAAAAATCACAGATCCCTTATTACCAAATCTTTTATAATTCATGATTCCATTTGTCAACAGCCATATTTAGTGATGCATCTAACAACTTGCTACCTTTTGAGAGTGCAATTAAGAACCGCTTGGCCCCAGATGCTTCCAGCTCCCAAAGCTTCCATGCCTGGTGTTCAGAATTTGGGGGGGGGGGCAAAATTGGAATTGACCTGCTGACTTGTATCAGTTTTTTGTATCGTTTGTATGAATTATTTTTGTAACAAATTGTGTTGGATGATGCTTCGGATGTAAGTTGGTGGTCCAGAAATCAAATTCAATTATTAAGTTTGTAATGTTGTATTCAAATATTACAAAACAAATTCAAATATTGTATTTTTCATGTGGATGAATGAATTAAATGTTCTATTATTTCGCGTGCATGCACCGCTTGTAGATGGCGCACTCTGGATGTGACCTTGATTTCGAAGCGGGAGATGAGTTTCTACTAAACGAAATCGCGATGGGCACCCTCATAAGCTACGTTGAGGCCAACCCAGTGGATCCGACCGTCCCGGCTCAAGCCGGTGATCAGGCCGCCTCGGCTCAAGCCGGTGATCAGTCCGCCCCGGCTCAAGCCGGTGATCCAACCGGCCAGGCTGAAGCCGGTGATCACGCCATCTAGGCTGAAGCCGATGAAATTAATGTCGACGGCTGTGAGGCATATATAGCCTGGACACTAAACCTCTACGCGTGTTCATACCAATAAACCTCTAACGCGTGTTCCTTTTTTTTCAAGCCGGAAACGTGCAACAGCCAATCCAATCAAATACGAGGGCCTAACAAAAATCCGTTTACAAAGTACGTGATTACTCAATTTTCAACCACTGGGAAGCCCGAAGCCCCTCTGTCGGCACTTGCCCCCTTCAACAACGCCTGCGGAGTCATTGTTAGGGATCACGTCCCTATTAGCATCAAGACATGGCCCAAGATTCCTACGGTTACGAAAGACCTGCTCTGGATGGATATAAAGGAAAACTTCACGATTCCGACGGCTTACGAAAACAAGTGCAAGAAATTTACTCTGAGCAAGATGGCGTTATGCTTTCAGTCGTGGAAGAGCGAGCTCACTAAAAAGTACGTGGAGACCGGAACAACCCCAGACTTCAATAAGTATCCGAAGCTAGCGGATCACTGGCAAGCATTCGAGAAATACAAGCTGTCGGATGAAGGCAAGGCCGCGAGTGAGCAGAACAAGGCCAATGCACAGAAGAAAAAAATACCACCACCATCTCGGGTCCGGTGGTTACATCAAGGGTATGCCAAAATGGGAGAAGCAGGAAGATGAGCTTAGGAAAAAGGGTATAGTTCCAGAAACAGAAGACTGGGAGCTCCGTCCACGCAACTGGACCTTGGGTCACAAAGGGAGGCTGAAGGATGATGGCAAGCTGGAGATGGCACCACAAGTGCAGCCAATGAAAGAAAGGATTGTGGAAGCCATCGAGAAGCAACGTGCAGGATCCTTGGTGGTAGACAGGGAGAACGACGAGCTTACCTACGCACTCGGGAACGCAGAGCATCCAGGAAGGACACGAGGAATTGGCAAGCAGGTGCCGTGGCTGGCTGGCTTCTCAAATGATCAAGCCACATACCGGAGCCAGGAAAGAAGGAAAGTAAGAGAACACAATAGAGTCAGCAAAATCGAACGGGAGCTCTAGGAGCACAAGGAAAACATGGCAGAAATGCTTAAGCGGGAAGTGCATGTTGCAATCGCCAGTCTTCAAAGACTAGGTGGGTTTGTCGTCATGCCTCCGGACAACGTGGTTAGTCCTCCGGCCTCCGGTCGGTGAAGCAACTACGCGTCAAACAACGTGTCGACCGACGAATTGCAGGCCCGTTATCCCGTGGACGACATCACCGTGTCCCGCCAATGTGAGCTACGCGTCCAGCTGCACAACCTCACCCTCAAGGTGGCTTACGCCATGGCCTTTCTGGTGGAGTCGGGCCAGACATTCCACTGTAACCCAATACCCGCGGGATACTCCAAGGTCACGGTGGATGAGGTGGTGGCCGGATTTGATGATATGGAGCACGATATTACTGGAGGAGACGATGTGACCAAGCTTGGAGAGGCTTTCCATAACATCATCCTCTAGCGGAAGAAGTACATCGTGTTTCCTGATGGTGTGGAGGTGACATCTATACCGAGACAGAACTCACCTCCTTCACCAAGACAGCCCACTCCACCGAGACGTAGCTCACCTCCTCCACCAAGACAGGCCACGCCACCACGCAACGCCTCGTCGGTGAGACAAAGCACTACACCACCCGCTAGCGCTATGCACAAAAGCCCAACACCGCCGGCGGCCCCTCAAAGCAAAAGGAAGTAGCAGCCTCCGAGGGGAACAATGGCATCTCCCCCCAGTAAGAAGCTTGCTAGCAAAAGGAGCATTCCTGCAGCTAGAACGACACCAAGCAGCAGGGCGGCCGGTTTCCCATTCAGACAGAGAATGAAGGAACCCGAAAAAACACCATATGAGATGACGCCTAAGGAGCTAAAGAGAGAGTCGAAGAAAGCTGTGGATGCATGGATACAGGGGTATAAAGATAAAACAAATCCACCGCCAAAGGAACGAATTGATCCAAAGATCGCGGACTTCTTCGCGACAACTGTTTAGTACCGACCGCCTCTCTGTACCGACTACCAAAGGACTATCAGAAAGCACGTCTTCAAGAGTAAACAACCTCTGGACACATACATGAGCAAGGAAGAACAGGAGGAGGCAAAACGTCTACAGATGGAGTATGACTTCATGAGGAAAGCTGGCCTTGATAACATAGAAGCCGCCCATGGATTAACAGATGATCTTTCAACGGCACAAGTCAGGTGGCCATTTAAGCTGGGCCAGCCGTTGCTAGACCCTAAGGACATACGGAAACTACCGGTCAAGATGCGACGCGCGCATGAATGGTACGAGCACATGTCCACTAGGGGATATGCTTTACTAGGCGTCTCGTTTCAAGAAAAACATTTGTTTCGAGGGAATGATCAATCTTGATTTTGAAGACTTGTACAATGTGTACCAAGGAGACGGCGTCAACGTGTCCTTCATGACCTGCTGGTGCCTGTGAGTGTCGACCATCCGAGTTTATATATATATCTATACCTGCCGCTTGCCGAGAACCCTAATTAATTAACTGAATTAATCCATTTTCTGTAGAATGGAGATACAAAGACTTAGAAAGCAGAAGGCGAACTCGATTGCCTTCCTTGACCCTTGGTTGGTCAACGAGGCTGTCTGGCAATACCCTAGAAAACCAAAGGAAATCCACGATTACGTTGTACATGCACTAGTACAACAGCATTACAAGCCATACATACTTCTGCCATTCAACTTTAAGTACGTGCTGATGTCCTCACTAACATCTCGTTCTTATATTGCTTAAGGCACATGATGGTATACTATATATTGTTTAATTACATTTCATAACTGTTGCAATATATGAATAAGTTCCACTGGATCCTTATAATCATAAAGCTTGACCAAAGCATGATCATCATCCAAGACTCAAGGAGAAAACCACAAAAAGAATACTAGTGGATAATTGACCTCCTTAACAAGGCATTCCTGAGCTTTCAAGACATTCAGAAAGGACATTTTAAGAAGGAATTCGATGTCAAGATAAGCGACTGGGTACGTTAAAACTGCGTAATTGCCCTTTGTCAATTAATATTTCTTTCCCTTACTGATCTGTAATTGCCCCACATCGACCATAGGTAAACAAAAATCTGCGGGAAACAACCTATGTGGCTACTATGTGTTCCACTATATCCAAATGATGTGCCACGGTGAGCTTGAGCCTCAAACTCCTGAAGAGGTTCGTATATATATGCACGCAACCATGCATCTAGCTACAACTTAATAATGTTCTTATGTACTCCATTAATTTACATGGGTGCACGTATTTATTTATTTTTCATTTTAATTGAATTGGCAGCCCGACATGGATAAACATACTGAAGTGTTACCACATCATCGGATGCTCGCATTACAAGAACAACTATTCGGCTTCATTCTCGATGAGGTCATTAACTCCCAGGGCGAGTTCCATCATCGAGAACCATATTCCAACACGAACGAACTAGGGACGACTTCTACGTCGTCAAAGAGCTTCAAGAAGAGTACTGCAAGAAAACAATGAACTGTTTGGTCCATTTTGCACAATGTATATTAATTATAAACTTTGTAAATTTGCCTCATTATTTCTTCATGGATGTGTGTCTAGACCGGTGCATATAAAGTGTACATTATTACATGTATTATCTAATATATTTAAGCTTGTGTGATCGCTAATTATATGCTCATCGTATATGTATTTAAATTTAAACGACAAATAAAATAATCCCCTGCCGAAATATCTATTAAATATCTATTTTGCGCCGCCCCCGAAATAAACCAGGTGGTAACTGCACGCCTGCGCAAGCGGTTTTTGAACCGCTTTCGGAGATGCCTCTCTGCAAGCGGTTCGTGCCTCCAACCGCTTGCAGAGAGACCCCACGTGGCCTACTGGCCAGCCCGCGCCATCGCCCTGCGAACCGCTTGCAGAGGGGCATCACTAGTGGCTCTGGGAGCCGCTTGTGATGCCCCTCGGGCATCAGTCGCGGTTGCCTGCAAACGGTTCTAAAACCGCTTGCACAGGCCTTACGAGCCGCTTGGGCTAGGGCGATCCGCAGTAGTGTAAAAATGCATACATCGCATGCATAGGAAAATCATTGCTCCTAAGCTTGATGCGCCTCTTTTGGTTCACATCAAGGGCATTGGGAGGATTAAATGCATAAGAAAATCATTATCAAAGGCCATGGATAGGGTAAATCCCTATAAAAGCCTTGTCAAAATCATGCTGCATATGACCACAAATGCATATATGTACTCACCCGGTTAGCAAAATTAGTAGTAGTTACGCTGCCTGCTACGAGCTTGCCAATCACAGCGCGTGAATCAAGATTAAGAAGGCCGGCTAGTTAGAAGAAACGCTGCGTATATGCATGTATGGAAAGGAAAATTCGCTGCGTATACATGTATAGAAAGGGAGATACGCTGCGTATATACATGTACAGGAAGGAATATACGCTGCGTATATGCATGTATAGAAAAGAAGATGCGATGCACATATGCATGTACAGAAAGGCTTATACGCTGCATATACGGCCGCATGCATGGATAACATCTGTACAAACGTAAAAGGCCAAAGAAGTTCGGAAAGGTCAAAGTTTCATTCATGCATTCAGAAAACTAGGTGGCCAATTTGCATGGTACGTGTATGCATACCCATATACGTTGCATGTGTGACTACTTCGTTAAAGTCTATCCCTACCAAATAAGAGATGTCGATCAAATCCTAACTCATATGTTAATCAACATGATGGTTAATTATATATGGGTTAGCAAAACGATCAAATCATATGTCTATATGTATGTGCGTAGGCTAGTGTATACGTGCCTAAAATATGTGCGCATAAAAAATGTTGCCTAACACAACAATATAAAATTTGCCATTATATTACCATGGGAAAATTGTTATACATATCAAATTAAGATGCACTCATAAAAGCATTCCAAAATATTTGCTTCATATATTGTGCTAACCAAAGTAGCATAAAATTCAAATTGTGATGCCCCCATAAAAGCATCCAAGTTACTAGTCATCCATGACGCTAGTAAAACAAATTTAAACTGAATAGTCTCCGACAAAGCATCCATCATCAACGCCACGAAGACATGAAGACCATTTATTTTCTTTTTGTCTTTTTGTAATTTTCTTTATGTTTTAATTGATGTAATATTCATATGGAATTCTTAATTAGGGGTATTCTCCGTGTGAGATGTAATTAAAATAATTTATATAAAAATTTATGAATTCTGGAAGTTTTGTACTCGCAATCTCTTGAATTTATATAATCATTTTAAAATAATAAATTTGTATGTAATAATGTGGAGTTGGGATAAATCCTATTAAATTCAAAACCGCTTTAAAATAAAACAAAGTAAAAGCGTGTTTTTCCCCGTCGTTCAGATTCTGGCACGCTTGGTGGGACCAACTTTCCCCCTCATCTTTGAATTCCAACATGAAATTGCAACATATGGTTTTTGAAATTTATTTGCATAGCATGCGACATTTAATGTGCATTATGTCGCTGAAATATATTTGTGCATTCAAGAAAACTCATATATTGTTTTCTTTACATGAAGGGATAGCGCAACAGTTTGTGACGCTCCCCCTAGGTGCCCTTTGGATGGACGTTCCTGTTGGGCCTTTCCTGGCCGCAACGAGTGCGTCTTCACTTCAAACAACTGCCGCATAACCAAACGTGGTGCATCATGGGCAAGAAGCAACGTCCACTCAATTGGATGGCTTCATGCCTGTGCTTTCCAAGTCCGCTAAAAGAAGGATGCGGGCTGTTGCAAAGAAAGCATCAAGGGAGTCCTCTGAAGGGGGGCACTTGACTACATGCAAGGCCGCCTCCCGTGACTCAACTTCCACTAGCCGCGCCCCAAAGGCGGCTGGGGGTAAAAAGGTGAGCCATGATCCATCGTCGCGGTTCCGCCTCACAACCGTTGGTGAGTGGCCCCTCCGTATGGAACGGAGGGCTCCACGAAAGAGAATGCTTCAACAACAACCGACCACACCTTCATCAACAAACATGAAGATGAAGGTGGTGGTTATCTCATCATCACCTGCTGAAAAGTCGGTGAAAGAGGCATTCCAGGCATTGAAGGCAAACCCGCGTTCGTCCCAAGTGGCACGTAAGCCGCTGGGGGCAGCTTCGTCAAAGCCGAAGTAAAGCATACTAGGGGCAGCGCCTTTCGGAGCTGCGGCAAGGCTGACATCATCACCACTTCCAAAAGATAAGGCGGTGGTGTTGGATGAACAACCTCCATTGCGGGCTAGCTATAAAGGAAAAGCCCCGATGGTGGAATGTGATACATCTTCACCTAAACAAGCATCATACAAAATCTCAACTCCGGGTCAATGCGCCCGAGTTTGTCCCTTCATCGGTACATAAATCCGTTGATTTCAAGCCCACTACAAAAGGTGAGCACTCCAATGGGAGGGAGTGTATGTTTCACCAAAAGACATCATAATGGGGCGACACTACTATGGATCCGGGCTTCGTGGCCAACGGGCGGGAGGCGGGTGGGAGGGGGCATATGCAAGAGGTTCAAAGCACGAACCGCTTGCAGAGATTTCCCTCTGCAAGCGGTTCGAATCTCGAACGGCTTACATGTCTCTATAAGCGGTTCGTGATAGGTCAATCTCTGCAAGCGGTTCATACTTTGGACCGCTTGCATATGCCCTTTCCCGCCCAGGGCATTTAAGCCCTTCCTCCCCGAGCAGCTCGCACAGTAGCACTGACGGGCCGAGCTGTTCATGCAAGGGAGGTGCTGCCCAAATTTTTAATTAAGGCTAATAGCTCCAAATTAAGGTTTCCAAGGTAAGTAAACATGGTCCCAACGTCATTCTGATGTAGATGTTGCTTATCTTTTTGCATTGGATGTGGAGAAATATTGAATTGTTCTTGTTTGAATTGAAGGTGTTTGTTTTGCTAGCTCTCTCTCTCTCTCTCTAGATAACTTGAGGCAAGATGTTGATCTATTGGGGGCTTTAAGTCCCAAATTAGTTTTTTATCCTTGTTTTGATGATGTATATGATGTTGAAATTAGTTGATAGGGGTGTGTTGGTGATTGATAAACGGCCCATCCTGAGGCGGGCCCTAGGCCAATTCCGTACCGGCCCATCGCACAAACAGAGGACCCAAGAGGCCGTTCCCGGCCGTACTAAAGGAAGCGCCTAACCCGCCAGCGGTCACCCCGGGCTTGACCAATTTAAACCGTGCGGCGCTATGTGCCTCCCGGGCTATCCTTAGCCCGGGAGAAGGTCCCTCGGGTAATCCGCCTACCTGTGGGCAGGTGGTGACAACTGTCATGTCCCACCATACTTTCTCCGGCCTTGACCGGAACGAACTGTGTCTCCCCACGAACCCGCAGCCCGGGGAAGAACACGCGGACAGCCCGTCTTGTCATTTGCCCCCTTTGGCAGGCAGCGAATGGTTGTTACACTACGCGACGCCCCCAACGGGTGGCACGAGGCTGGCTCGGTCTAGTCAAGGCTATATCGGGGATAAAGGGAAAGTGCTTTCCCTTAAAGAAGGTTTCCTCCCATAATAGGCACCTCGAGACAAACACGCGCCCAGTACTAACCTGACCAGCTTCTCCCTGCAGACTCCGGTCCAGATAGGAGCCCTGGAATGAGACAAGGGCGCCGCCGTTAAAGCAGAGAAGGGCGCGGGGCCTGCCAGATCAGCTCCGGGCAACTCGCCACGCCTATAAAAGGAGGATTCCTGGACGTTCGAGGGCATCCCCAACTCCACCTGACTCAAGCCCTAGCAACACCCGCATCCGAAGCTTCCTTAGCGAGTAGCCTTAGTCTTTAGTCATCACCATTGTAAGCTCGGGATCGGTGCCTCCAAGCCAGGCCTCGGCACTTCTGTACTGTTTTCCCACCATATAATCAACAAGACTGGAGTAGAGCTATTACTCGGCAGTGTGGGCTCGAACCAGGGTAAACCACTTGTGTCTTCACGGTTTGTATCGTTTTCTCTCTTCTTCCCACAGTACGAAGGATCTGTACCCGGATCACCAAGTTGCACTAGGCCCTTGTCCGGGAAGTCAGCGCGGCCTTAGCCTCCGTAGGCTTGGCCGCCGCCCCGAGCTGCTGAGAAGGGTGGTCGTTGGGCCTCACACCAACTACAAACTCGTCTGCCGGTCCGTGGTCCCGCTGCTCTTCAGGAGCGCGATTCCCAGGCACCGACAGCTGGCGCCCACCGTGGGGCCTGACATGAGCAGCCCTCAGCACTCCGTTCCCTCGGACATGCCTGAGATTCTGAGCAACGATGAGGCTCTGGACCTCGAGTTCGATGAGTGCGACGATCTTGACGATCTGGTCTCGTCGTACGATGGCTGGCGGGAGGAGTACCTCGCCGAAGCCGGGGCTGACGAGATGGAGGTCGACACCTCTCTCGCCCCAGGGGTAGATTTTCGCCCGAGAGGAGTCGCTCCTCGAAGCTGGACCCTTCATCACCCACGCCGTGAGACTCCCATGGAGTTCGAGCTGCTAGGTGACTCCGCCACCTCCGCTGGCAACACCGGGACGTTTCCCTCGGCTTCGCGCACGTGCCGCTGCGTCTTCGCAGCCGCGGTCGACGCGGACGCTGCAGAGGGGGAGGCCCAGGAGCAGACACGCCGCCGCGCTGCGGCCCGGGCTTTCTTCAACGATGCTGTCCGTCGCGTCATGGACGGGATTTGCGAGGAGGACCGTCGTTTGCGCACCCCGCAGGGCCGCAAGCCGGTCGACTCCCTCGTGGAGACCATGATGAACCCACTCCTGCGCAGCCAGCAGAGAGCGCGCGCCATCACCACGGTCATCCGTGACTTGGAGAGGGACCCCGCGGCTTCACTATGGCAGACCTGTGTCCGGCCATCGCTGAAGGCGTCGGCGTCATCACCTGCGGCATCGACCAGCACGAGTAGCAGACTGGCGGCGATCGCCCGGACATCTGGCGCGGGGACGAGTCCGACCGCCGCGGCGCTCAAAACCGCTCCAACCAGGACGGCGCTCAGGAGCGTTCCCGCCGTCGCTGCAGTCGATCGCGCCAGACCCAGACGGCCTCCTCCGTCGGAGCGTCGTCACGTGCCCCAGCCGAAGTGTTTTCCCGCCTAGGCCCGCGCCGGGATGCCTCTCCCCTAAAAGCCGCGCCGGGATGCCCCGCCTTCTCCCGCGCTCTCCGTGAAGCGCCGTGGCCGCCGAGGTTCAAGCCCGGGCCAATCGAGAAGTTTGACGGGAGCAAGAACCCCGAGGAGTTCCTCTCCATCTACACCACCGCCGTCCGAGCTATGGGGGGAGACGAAGCCGTCATGGTCAACTACTTCCCCACAGTGCTCGAGGGCATGGCCCGGACCTGGCTGTTTTACCTGCGGCCTGGCTCTATCCGTAGCTGGTCCCAGCTGCAGGATGCCCTCCGCACCAGTTTCCAGGGGTGTTACGCCCGCTCGGGGCGCCCCCAGGACCTCAAGCTCGTGGTGCAGCGAGACGATGAGAGTCTCCAGGACTTTGTGTGCCGGTTCGTCAGAGCCCGCAACACAATCCCCTGCATCTCAGATGAAGCCATCATCGAGGCCTTCAAGGATGGTGTGAGGGACCGGCGCTACACCGAGGATCTCGAGCTCCATCCGGTCAACACCGCGAGCGAGCTCTTCCGCACCGCTGCCCTCTACGTCAACGCCTCCGAGGCGATGGAGCGCAAGAGAGGCAGTGCGAAGAAGAAGGCCAAGGTCGGCGACGGCCCGAGCAAGACCGAGGCGGACAAGAAGAAGAAGAAGTGGCAGGAGCAGCCCACCAAGTTTATCGCCGCGGTCGAGCCTGACCAGCCCAAGAGCCCGCCACCGCCGCGCCTCCCGCTGGTGCGCCCGCCACCACAGCGCCCGCCACAGCAGCGTCAGGCGCAGCAGCGACCTCCCTGGGGGCGGCAGCGGCGGGGCCTCCTTAGTGCCGGCCACCCCGTCCACAGCAGCAGAACAGAGGTGAGGACCCGTTCCATGACCCTAGTCTCTTCTGCCGCCTCCACCAGCGCCCCGGCCACGACCTACGCAACTGCCGCACATGGGCCCACCAGTTAGAGGACTTCTACGCTGGTCGCGGTCCCATGCCCGAGCTGCCTGAAGGCACGGCCGCAGCACCTACACCCTAGGGTGGTCAGGACTAGGGTTTCTCCAAAGCCCGTGGCCATGTTGCCGTCATCTTTGGCGGCACGTCGGCCTACAGCTCCCGTCGTGAGCTAAATGCCGCGTCCCGCGTAGTCCTCCACATCTCCCGCGGCGAGCCCGCAGCAGAGTCCCTGCCTTGGTCCAGCCAGGCCGTCACCTTTCGGTGACGGACTGCCCGGCTGGGCACTCCAAGCCGCAGCGCCTCCCGCTGGTCTTGTGCCCCACCATCAACAACACCCGAGTTGACCGCGTCCTCGTGGACAGCGGGAGCTCGCTGGACATCATCACAGCGCGCGTCCTGGGCCTCATGCAGGTCCCGCGTTCCAAGATCAAGGACATCACCGTCCCCTTCCACGGGATTGTCCCGGGATCGTCGCTTCGCCCCGTCGGGCAAGTCGTGCTGCCCGTCACGTCCGGCTCCTCCGCCAACTTCCGGACAGAGTACATCACCTTCGAGGTGGTGGAAACAGAGCTCCCCTACAATGCCATCTTGCGGCGCCCCACGCTCTCCAAGTTCATGGCGTTCTCCTACCACGCCTACCATTGCCTAAAGATGCCGGCGCCAAAGCGAGTCATCACCGTCTGGGGCAACCACAAGACGGCCCTCGATTGCGACAAGACCGCGCTAGCCATGGTAGGACAGCTCCCTACCCGTGGTCCTAGCAGCAGGGAGCGCTCCACAGCACGCCCAAGGGTGGCACTGCAGCAGCAGGAGCCCACCAAAACCGTCGTCCTCACGGAGTCAGACCCCTCCAAGGTGGTCCACGTGGGGACAACCCTCAAGCCTCAATAGGAACTCGAGCTCATTACCTTCCTTCGGGCTAACAAGGACGCGTTTGCATGGGAACCGTCCGATATGCCCGGTGTCCCAAGGGAGGTGATCGAGCACAGGCTAGCTGTTCGGCCTGACAAGAAACCGGTAAGGCAATGTCAGAGGCGTGTTCCCGACTGGAAGGTCAAGATCATCCAAGACCAGCTCGGCAAGCTGCTTCGAGCGGGCTTCATCCGCGAAGTTCAGCACTCCGATTGGCTTGCGAACCTAGTCGTCGTCCAGAAGAAAGGAGGCAAATGGCGCATATGTGTTGACCACCGAGACCTTAATTCCGCCTGCCCCAAGGATAACTTTCCCCTTCCACGCATAGATCAGCTAGTTGACGCTACGGCAGATTCAGCTTTGATGAGTTTCCTGGATGCATATTCCGGTTACCATCAGATCGCGTTGTGTAAAGCGGACGAAGAAAAAACCGCCTTTGTAACACCTTTCGGCACATTTTGCTATACGACCATGTCCTTCGGTCTCAGAAATGCTGGCGCGTTCCAGCGTCTCATGCAAAAAACTCTCCCTGATCAAATAGGGCGCAACGTAGAAGTCTACGTCGACGATATCGTAGTCAAGAGTAAGGATGCCCGTGACCATGTGTCCGACCTACGGGAAACCTTTGACAGCCTGAGACAGCACCGGGTCAAGTTAAACCCCGAGAAACGCGTCTTTGGCGTCAAGTCCGGCATGCTCCTAGGCTATGTAATCGGCAGGGCGAGCATTGGTGTGAACCCCAAAAAGATCGAGGCCGTCGAAAAGATAAGGTCGTCGACCTGTGTAAAGGACATCCAGTCCCTCACGGGCAAAATGGCGGACTTAAGCCGTTTCATCTCCCGTCTTGCAGACCGAAGTGCGCCTTTCTGCAACCTCCTGCGCAAGCACGATAGTTTCGAGTGGACTGAGGAGGCTGAGGCCGCATTTCTACAGCTCAAGCAGTATCTCGCCTCGCCACTCGTCCTCACTACTGCTAAGTTCGGGGGAGCCCTCCTGCTGTACCTGTCGATGACACCAAACGCCGCAAGCGCAGTGCTGGCAGTGGAACGAGAAGGGAAGCAACAGCCCGTCTACTACGTGAGCGAAGTGCACACCGGGCCAAAAGAGAGCTATCCCGACCTTCAGAAGCTGTGCTATGCCTTGCTGATGGCCTCACGCAAGTTGCGTCACTATTTTCAAGCCCACCAAGTCATTGTCCCGACTACTTACCCGATCAAGGACATTCTCCGAAACCCGGAGGCCACTGGCCGGGTCGCGAAGTGGGGAGTCGAGCTGGGTGAATTCGACATCCAGTTTGTATCCCGAACCGCGATCAAGGCCCAGGCCCTGGCTGATTTCGTTGCAGAGTTGACCAGGCCGGACGAGCAAGAGAGAAGCTCTCCAGGTCAAGACGGGCGGGAAGGTCGGTGGACTCTGTTCTTCGACGGTTCACACCAGTCCGGGCGATCAGGATGCGGTATCGTTCTCATCTCCCCAATGGAGAGCGACTCCAACACGTCGTACAAATACACTTTGCGGCTACGAACAACGCCGCAGAGTATGAAGCCCTAATTGTGGGCCTAAGAGCATGCGCTGCGCTCGACATTAAACGGCTTGTTGCGAAAGGGATTCGCAGCTCGTTGTCCGCCAGGTCAGGGAGGAGTTTCAGGCAACTGACGACTCAATGGCGCGGTACCTGGCGGAAGTGAGGAAACTGAAGAAGCGTTTCACGAGTTTTGAAATTAGCTACATTCCCAGGAAAGAGAATGGCGAGGCTGACAAGCTCGCCAAACTCGGATCCTCGCTAGAACCGGCCCCGTCAGGGGTGCTAGTGCAGCAGCTTTTAAAGCCCTCCATTCCCTCCGGAGAGGAGGCCAAGGGGACGTCTGTTACCCCCCAAACCGAGACATCCGGTACTGCCTCATTCCTCGAGCAAAGCATCTCCTGGCTGACGCCATTCATCCAGTTCTTGGAGCAGGGGACATTGCCCGAGGACGCCACGAAGCGTTCGGCTAAAAAGGCGAGCCCGAGCTTACACCGCACGGGGCTTGCTGTACCGAAGGGGTGCTAATGGCGTGCTTTGTAAGTGCGTTACCCAAGAAGAAGGTAAGTACCTTCTAGCCGACATTCACGAGGGCATCTGTGGCGCGCACGCCTCACATAGAACCCTCGTCGGCAAAGCATTCCGCATGGGCTATTATTGGCCCACTGTGATGAGCGACGCAGAAGCCTTAGTCAAGCGCTGCGAAGCTTGCCAGTATCATGCGCGGATGACGCACCAGCCAGCGTATGAGCTGCAAACAATTCCACTAGCGTGGCCGTTCGCGGTTTGGGGCATGGACCTCCTAGGACAGTTCCCCAAGGGGCTTGGTGGCAAAACGTACTTGTTCGTAGCCATCGACACCTTCACCAAGTGGATTGAGGCCGAGCCGGTCTCCAACATCACTGCAATTGCCGCGGTACGTTTTTTCCGAAGCATCGTTGCAAGATTTGGTGTGCCCAGCAGGATCATCGCTGACAATGGCACCCAATTCACGAGCCGGGAATTCAACGATTACTGCGAGGAAATCGGTAGAAGCTCGCCCTAGCCTCTGTGGCCCACCCACAGAGCAACGGCGCGGCTGAACAAGCTAACGGACAGTTAGTCCAAGACATCAAAATGCAGGTCTACGACGCCCTCAAGTCTAAACACCAAGGTTTGGTCGACGAGCTGTCGTCAGTCCTCTAGGCAGTCCGGATAACGGCCAGCTGGGCTACAGGAGAGGCTCCTTTCCGACTTGTCTATGGCTCGGAGGCCGTCCTCCCAACAGAAATGAGACTAGGATCCGATCGCGTTCACTTCGCCAGCTTCGTGGTCAACGACGAGGAGCGGCAGCTTGACCTCGACCTACTTGAGGTGCGCCGCGAGCAATCCCTACTCCGGGCTGCGACCTACCAGTAGTCCCTACGTCGTTACGCGGCACGAAACGTACACACAAGGACCCTGCAAGTAGGAGACCTGGTTCTACGTCGCATTCAGAACCTCGCGGGCTCCAACAAGCTTAGCCCCATGTGGGAGGGACCGTACAAAGTAGTCAGCGCAGCGCGTACGGGCTCAGTCCGCCTTGCTAACAAGGATGGGAACGAGCTCCCTAGCTCATGGAACATCTCCCTTCTGCGACGCTTCTACGCTTAATCAGGTCGTAAGTTTCCTTCATTTCAATTCGTTTCAACTCAAAAAAAAAACCTTCCCCCATTCGCGAGTCACGCTGGTTTAAGTCTTGCCATTTCAAGCAAGCCCGTGGCCAAAGCCCGAAGGCTAAGGATAAAGCATTCCGGAGCATTTCCACGACAGGATAAGCCAATCTCTCGCACCCCAGTGAATCTCCGCGCAATGTGGAATTCCCGCGGCCCAAAGGTACAGTAAGCCCACGTCAGGTTTGTTTGGATGGCTAACTTGGGCCACGCAGCGCTCGGGGGCTGAAGGATTTTTTGCACCCAGATTTTTCTTAACTTCGCCAGGCCCGTATCGCCGCGCGGCCTAACAAAGCTCGGGGGCTGGGAGTTCGCGCGAATTTTTTCTAAGTCACTCTAGTTTCTAGACCGCACCCAACTCCAAAATCGCACTTAGACTTGGCCACGACCCGGGGGCTGGATGATTAGGCACACCAAAAACAAACTTTCTAAAAGCAATCCGTTTGCTCAAATTTCCTAAGTTCTACATAGGACTTCGTCACTGTTCATCTAGTTTCTCTGTTTTTGCATTTCAGATTCACAAATTCGCACAGGAAGAAAGAACGAACAAGATTAACCAAGACAACGTTGCTTAAAGAAGTTTGCATTTCACAGAAAGACCTTACAAGGATGAAGATTACACAAAGAACAAAAGGAGGCCAGGCTCCTGGACTATCGCAAAAGAGGGCGCCGCGCTACTACGCCTACGGCGGCACCCAAATCCTACAACTCCTCCGTCGCTCCTACTGGCGACGCTGACAACGAGCCGGCGGAGCTGCGGACTCCGCCGATGACGATGACAACGACGAAAGTGGGCTCGGCGCGGGCGCAATCGGCCTGGGCGCGCTCGGATGGCGCCTCCGTTAGCGCGGTTAGTCGCCAGCACACCCACCGGCTCGCATTCGACGACTCGCCGTCGCCTCAGCCCCTTCCGGCGCGGGCTCAGACGGTCCTGGCGCGCTCAGGTGGCGCCTCCGTCGCCGCTGGTAGCTGATAGAGTCCATAAGCTGCGGCGAAGGCTCCGCCACGATGGCCTCCGCGGCCGCCTCGATCTCCTGCTCCGCCGTGATGTGCGGCCGAAGCGCCTCGTCCTCCGCCGCCAGTGCGGCGGCGTACGCGGCGTCAGCGGCGATCTACGCCTCCACCGCATTCGCCTCTTCTTCCTCCGCCACTTCGGCAGCCGCCGCCGCCTCCGCGTCAGTTTGGAGCTGGGCGTACGCTGCCAGCTCGACCGCTTGGGCCGCGACAGCAGGGCCCGACCAGACCGCCTCCGCCTCTCCGGGCTGGATCGGCGGCAGGACAGGCACCGGCGGCAGATCCTCCATTACTGCCACCGCCCAGGCCGCAAGGTAATCCGAACCAGCGTCCGACGACCAGCTCGATGAAGACATTTTCCTCACCTTTGTTGCCTCTCTTGCTTTTCTTCCTCCCTCTCCCTGGCTGGCTGTTTTATATAGGCCGGCGGCTGTGCAACGTCCCGTCACGCCGCGGGCTACCCGAAGCGTCGCTGCGCGCGAAGAGATGGGCAATTAAAACCCACTGCCCGAGCTGAAGAGGCGCGAGCGCACGCGCCGTTTCGCAAAACACTAATTGCGCCTGTCGCCGCACGACACGTGCCCTGTCCCACCGTCAGTGGCGTGGGAGAAGTCATCGCGAGTCAAGGCCTACCCCGTAGGTCCTGGCCCACCAACGCGAACAAAGCCCAGCGGTGCTTTCGTGGCTTGACGCGTGGCTTAGGCCGGGTGCATGAACCGGCGCGGGGGGTTTCGCCGCCATATCCATGCCTGGCAAACGTGCCCTCGCTGTCAGCGAAACACTGTGCCGCACCGCAGAGCCCACAGTGTGTGCTACTTGACACAATAAACTAAGGCAGAAAATGGCTAAGCCCTTCGGCCACCACATACTGCCCCGTGCTTATCCGTTAAGCGAGCATATAAAATAAATTACACAAATTTTCATGGCGCAAAGTTCGGGCACAAGTAGACCGGGTCAAACTACGGCCCGCACTGCAACCCGAGCTTCTCTAGCTCGGTTTCTAAATCCCGAATTCGTGTCTGCGCCTGAAGCAACTCTATGGCTCGCGAGGCCATGTCATTCTGTTCCTGGCGCAGCTTGGCCCGGGCTTCAACGAGCTCCTCCTTCTGTTTCTTGAGGGCTTCTGACTCTGCCACGGACTTCGCCCCAGCTTCGCGCAACGCGGTGTTTTCCGCCATGAGCTTGTTGCGAGCTTCCTCGAGCCCGCAAACAATGGAGTTATGCTCAGACTTAGTGGCCGCCAGCTCGTTGATGGCCGCCTCTCTGCGTTTGTGCTCCTCATCAAAAACGACCCGGGCCCTATCTGCTTCTTCACGAGCCGCCTGGGCTTGGCTCTTTACGGCTTCCTCCACCTCCTGAGCTCGAGTGAGCCTTGTCATGGCCTCCTGCTCCTTCTCCTGCGCTGACCTTAGCGCGGCCTCTAGCTCGGCGACACGCGCGGCACGAGCCTTGACCTCGGCGGTTAGCCCGTCCGTGCGCTTTACCTGAGCCCGGGCTTGCGCTAGCCTGGCTGAGAGACGCTCGATCTTCGCCGCGTCATCATCTGACTGCCCACCCATCGCTTCCATCAGCGAGGACGTGCCGGCGATAAGCGTGTAAAGCTGAGACAAGGAAAACCAAATCAAAGCACGAAAATTCAGTACTTAAGCATAACGCACAGGGTCAAGGGTGCTACCTTCTTGGTTTGAGCGAGCATGCTCTTCGCCCTTGCTCCAACAGCTCCACGCACATTTCTGTCGAGCCCACGGTTAGGGGCCTCCTGTAGCGGCAAGGGGGGCAGCCAACCGACTCCTCGCTGTCCTCCTCCAATGGCGCGGAGCTTGGTGGTGCTGGCAGCGCGGCTGAAAGCAAGGCCGATGTCCCAACCGCGGCCGCCCGCCTATCAGCATCCTCCAGCTCGGCCTTCGCTGCAGTAGCTTGCTCCGCGGCCAATTCAGCCTTGCTGAGCCGAGCGTAGGCCCTCACCAACGCATTCTTTAGCTCGTCCGCCGTCAGCTTGATCGCCGCGAGCTCGGTCAGATCGTCCAGCCCGGGAATGGGGTATATCTTTGGACGTGGTAGGCCCGTTCGGTCGGCATCCTGCGACCTGGCAGCGTCCTGCTGCTCCACCCACTCTGGAGTGGCGGAGATCCAGCCCGCAGACCCTAGGGGACCCACACTAGGCATCACTACACTTGCCCAACCATCCGGCGTCAGCACGCGAACCGGCCAAACCCAGTTGACCAACAGCATCTGCCGGTCAAGCGTCGGAAGCGCTTTTCCAACCGGGGTTTTAAAGTGGTCTGCGATCCCCCTGCGGTCGATTGGTCACCACCCATGCGCCGTGCGCCCTTCAAAGCGCAGGGGTGTGATCCACACGGGATGATCGCTCAAGACGACCTTCACCGTTTCCACAACCTCCTCAGAAGCGTCCAGTACCGCCACCGGTAGGCAGTACGATGGTCCTCGGCGGACCGGCTGGTTCTTACCCTTCAACTCCGCCAGCCCGGCGGCCTCTAGCTGCGCCAACTTGAGCGCCCCTCCTCTGGGCTCGACCATTTCGTCCTTCGTCAACCCGGCAGCCTCTAACTTCTGCAACAGGGGCACCCCTCCTCTGGGCTCTATCGGTTCGTCCTCAGCCGCCACGGCCTCAGCAGAGGGAGGTAACACATCGGCCACCACTTTGGCGCTACGCACTGCGACAAAGAGCGCGACGATTAGACACGAAAACAGAGTAATAGCGATCAGCCCGGGAAACTTACGCGCTGGCTCAAGCTCACTGTCCTCGTACGCCCCTGGCTTAGGTCGCAGAAAGAGCTCCGTCTCTAACCCACCAACATGACTTGTGGTGGACGTGGCCGTTTTCCTTCGGCCTGCGGGAACCTTCCTCGTAGGTCCTTGACGCGGCACCGCCGCCAGTGATGGGCCCGAAACCAGCACAACCTCCTCGTCGTCGCTGCCTAGAGCAGGCCGGCACGGCCTCCTCTTTTTCATAAGCGCCGCACCCTAAACGCGCGCAAGACAGAACTTAAAGGCCGCTTAACACCTAGCAATCGACTCATGTCGGAAAGAGAAGGCCTACCTGCGCAGGCGCCGCGCGTTTTCTCGCATGCGCCCCCGCACTTGTTCGTGCCGAGCTCGCCGCGGTCGATTGTGGCGCTGGGTTTCTGTCGACGGTTGGGATATTGACCCAAGTCAACTAAGGTTCTTCAAGAGGGAGATAGGAGACACGCCGAGCAGAACGAACAACAATGAACAGGGAGACAGGGGTTTTTATCCTGGTTCAAGCCTCTCGGGTGAGATAATAGCCCTACGTCCTGCCTTTCTTATATATCAGAGATGATTACAAGAGGTGCCTCGACGAGACGAACAAGTCTCGACGAGATTATGGTGTACAAGAGTGCAATGCGGTGATCAGGTGTCTATGAGATGCTAGATGCGTAAACTCCTGTAGGATTGATACCTCAACACGCCGTAGGAGCCCTGTTTATATAGTGCAGAGCAACCGACCTACCGAGGGAATATCGGGCCGGGCTAACTACGAGATCGTAACGAACTCATACATGCCAAATATATCCCGAGGCAGATAAGGCTTACTCCTAGTCTTGGGGATCACGGCGTTTACTCCAATCCGGGAAACCAACGTCCGGGTCTTCACGTAGCCGTGCAAAACTCTTGTTCGAGTCGGACTCAAACACGAATCCTAGGTCGTTACGCATCGTGCCAGCCAAGAAGCTGTTCGGCAGGATGCATATGGGCCTAATAGAACCTTCTAGGGAGCTAGGCCCGAGTAGGCTGTTCGATTGGGTCGTCAGGGAGTGGGCCATGGCAATGGGCCGTGATTTTATCCCCGACAGCTAGCCCCCGAGACTCAAGTGGAAGGACCCACTAGAGTGGGGTCTTCCTCTCGAGACTCAAAGTCAAGAAGAGGGAAATTATGCTGCTAAAAGGACATGTAACAAGTGACCGAACAGGTTATGGTTCTACCGAACAGAACTTGTCCGGGATCGAACAAACCTGATCAGTGCCGAGCAACTCTGTTGCGTCAAACAGGAAAACGCTTCCATCCGAGCAGAGCACCCAGCCCTCAGCGCGGACGCTGGAAAAAAGTAGCCGTTGGCTGATCTCAACGGTAACTTACGCTGCGCAGTGAAAACAGCCGACCGTTTTTACTTAGCCGTTGCGGTAAAAACTAGCCGTTTTGTGGCAAAATCAGTTGCAAGGCTGCTCATTCGGCCCTATAAAAGTACCCAGGCCGCCCGCGGCTAGCCACTTCCGCTCTCACGCCCTTCCTTCCCAAGCCCTAATTCCAACCGCGCTCGGCATCAAAAAACCGAACTCCAGCACCAAACCTGCTCGTCCAAACCTGGGGGCTGCCATGGCCAAGTTCTCAGGCACCAGCATTACCGAGGAGGACTTGAGAGTTTGGGAGGAGGGCCACATCGACACTGGCAGCTGGAGGCTGCCCGGGGAGGAGGAAATTTCGGAGCCGCTCGAGGGCGAGTTCGTCAACTTCGAACAGTTCGCACTGTTCGGGTTGAGGTCTCCCGAGAGCGACTTCGTGGAGGCCTTCTTAAACATCAGCGGATTAGAGGTGACGAACCTCAATCCAAACTCCATCCTCCAGATGGCCGTTTTTGCACACTTGTGCGAGGGCTATCTGGGAATCGACCCGCCGGTGGGGCTGTTCCTGCACTACTACACGGTGACAAGGAGCAGCTCCGCCGCTTCGGCGCTTGGGTGCTACTACTTCAAGCTCCGGGCCACCGCCGACGACGCGCCGTACCCCCGTCCGCCATTGCTCGACTCGATGGGCGTGTGGTGGACGAGGTGGTTCTACAGCAAGCGGAGCGACGACAGCAAGCTCATCTTCACCGGGAAGGCGCCGGCGAAGGAACACCGATGCCTTGGCCGGAGATGTCCACCGAGGATTGGTGCTTGACGAGGAAGATCGCCTCGCTCGTAGGCCTTGGGCTCACAGGCTGGGAGATCATTCGATCACTACACAATAACAGATCTGTCGTCCTGCGGAGAAGACCCTATCCCTTCTACAAGATAGTGGGATGGGAAGACATCTCCAGGGAGAGCATAGGTAAGTGCCTTTAAGACTCAACCTTTCTTCGATGGTTCATCCGAACAGAAACTAATAGAATCTTCTGCTCGGGGCAGTGATGCCTACCGATGCATGGGTGACCGAACAGGTCGACTCCGTGCTGAAGGCAGCGAAGAAGGACGGCGAAGTCACCGGCGAGGTGGCATTCACCTGCCCACGCAACGTACTCGTCCGCACAGACGAGGTAAGTCATTTAGACCTAGCCTGTGTTGCTAGACTTGTACTGTTGAACACGCTAATATTCGCTTCTCAAATGAACAGGAGGATCAACTGATCCTCGGAGGGATCGTGGAGGAACTCTCCGGATCCGAAAAAGAGAAAGCGAGAAAGGGCAAGGCCAAGGTGGCCATGAAGCCCAAGGTGGCGGCAGAGCCGACGCGGAGCTCGCCGCGCCATGGTGGCCGCCAGCCCTTGAAGAAGCCCCCTGTGGCAACAAAGCGCGCCGAGCAAGCCAAGCAAGCGCGCGGTCAGCCAAGCGGGAAGCGACCAAGCCCCTCTCTCCTCAACGAGCAAAGCGACGAGGAGGTAAGGATCATGACCCTTTGGCTTAAGCGCTACGCGCAGACTCACCCGGGCCATATGGCACGGCTGCAACAGGTCACCGAACAGAAGAGGCTTGAAGAGGAAGTCGCGCGCAAGGAAAGGCTTCTTGCGTTGCGCGAGAAGAGCGCTCAGCTCAGCAGGGAGCTGAGCTCGTCGCCACGAGCATCCGGAGGCCAAGGCGAACAAGAAGCCAAGGAGCCCCCGAGGAAAAGGCGGAAAGTTTTGGCAACGAAGAGGAAGATCAAGCTCTCCGCGGCAGGTATGTAGAAACCAATCTTACGACCTTACAACTTACCCAGCCGCGTAGGACTTAACTCACCCCTTTTACACCAGCTACCCAGGAGGAGATCGCCACGGACAACGTGGACGCGGCGATCGAGCAGTCCCTGCTGCCCGAGCACCTGCACGGTGCGTCGCGGGCAGTGCGGTTAGCCAGCCTCAAGGACAAGCTGGCAGCGTGGAGCTTGCTCCCGCCAGGCTCCAGCGAGCAGCTCGACGCGCTGAAAGGCGCGGTGGAGCGACTGGAGGAGGAGGAGGAGGCGCATGGCGCCACGGATAGCAGGGCCAAGGTGTTGGCTCCGCCAGCTGCCCGAGGTGGGACCGAGCAGGTGGTCCTACCGGGCACTTCGTCGCAGGAGCAGCCCGTTCCTGTGGCGATGGAGGTCACTGGCGAGCAGGGTGAAGACCCCGCAGCCAAGGAGCAAGAAGAAAGCCACGAGCAGGCATACAAGCTACCCCGCCAGTGGAGGCCCCGGTGTCGCCCAGCGAAGCGGCACCGATGTCGCACGATGACGATCGGGCGGAAAAAGAAGAGGCGAGGCAGGAGCGCGGGGGCGATAGCTCGCCTGCCGCGACTGCCCCAAGGCGAGCACGTGCCCGCACGGGAAGGACTGAGTAGAAAGGTCACCGCAGAGGCCTTATCCCGCACGAGCGAGGCTTCGTGACCCATGGTCTTGAAGATCGCCTGCGCCGGAGTATGAAGCGCCGGCTCGGAAAGGTAATCCTCAAAACCGAAACTTTGTCTGCTCGGGCTAAAGCTTCCCGAGGCTTAACTTGGTCTTCTCTCTTTCAGTTCATCGAGGGCACCATGGAGGACCTCGTGGAGGGCGTCACTGTCGAGCGCAGCGCTATTATAGCGGGCTTCCAGGAGCATCTCCGGACGAGGGGACTCAAGGGAGAGCCCTCTGCCTCAGCCCAAAGCCGGAGCCGGCTGAAGGCAAAGGTGAGAAAGCTCAAAGCCCAGTTGACCGAGGAGAGGCAATCCTCCGGGGCTCTCTGTGAAGAGGCCGAAGAGCTTCGTGCGCAGGTCGCGGGGGCGGACGTCGCGGAGGGAAAGCAGGGCCACACGAAGTGGCTCAAGGAAAAACTCCACGACGTGTCCCAATGGCGGAGCCTGCTGGCGGCGGAGGTGAAGGACCTCAAGGGCCAGCTCGCCGAAGAGAGGCTGACCGCCATGGAGCAGCTCAAGGCCGCCGAGCAGCAGGTCAGTCAGAGCGAGGCTCTGTCCGAGGAGCTGCGTGCCAAGACCGAAGAGGTAGAGGCTCTCCGTGCTAAGGCAGCGGAGCGGGCCCGGCTCAGCAAGGAGGAAACCGATCGTCTCTGAGCTTTGGCCAGAGAAGGCTTCAAGGCGCAAGGAGAAGTCCTGCGCCTGAAGATAGAAAATAAGGCACTAAAGGAGCAGCTCGCTTCGAAGTAGAAGTAGGGTTGTACTCCTTGTACCTGTAAACTTTTGACTATGCAATAAAGACTTTAACTTTTGCACAAGGAGACTTACCTTCTCCCTGCAAAAAAGAGCCGCAAAAAGACAAGAACGAACAGGAAACTAACAGCGGAGGCACAACATCGCTAGAAAGTTTTGAGGAAAACCGGTAGAACGCTTAGCCTAAGTCCCAAATTTCGCTGTGCGGTACTGTCGAAACCTGAGTTTGCGAACTCGAACAGGTGCACAAGAGAAAGAGCGACACCCTAGCCCCCGGTACGGACGATGCTTGAAGTCCTAAGTTTGCGAAATCAAGCACGTGCGTAGAGAGATAGAGCGACACCCACATCCTGATCGACTTATTCCAAAACTGCTCGGCGACGTAAATTAGGCGATTCATAGGTTAACCGAACAAGGAAAGTGCCTCTGCCGCGGGGGGCTTATAAGAGCAGGCTTTGCCAAGTGGTTGTGCCGTGAACGGTAAGTGCCTCTGCCACGGAGGGCTTACGAGGGCAGACTGAGCCGCGAGCGAAAAGCCGTTTTTACGCGACCCTGAGTTTAGGAACTTGTTGAAACCAGATACGGGCAGGGAAAACCCTTGAGCAAGGCCGGGCAGCCATCAAGTGTTACCAGAGAGAGGGCAGTCTGAGAAGACAGAGATGTGAAAAAGGGGCCGCAGGGGGCCGCGAAAATTCACTGTTTATTGGATTGAACTTTACATGGCAGCCCGAGAGACTTGGACGAACAAAGGCGCGAAGTTTGACAAAAAGCGCGAAGCTAAGCAAACACACGAAAGACCTACACAAAGAACTTACGAAGCTGGTCGATGTTCCAAGTGCTGGTCAGCTCTCTCCCGTCCTCAATAGCCAGGCGAACAGCCCCCGGGCGAGCAGAAGAAACGACCGTGTATGGGCCCTCCCAACGGGGAGTTAGCTTGTTGGCATTGGACAAGTTCTGGACACGGCGCAGAACGAGGTCACCCGCCTTCGAAGCCCTTGGTCGAACTGATTTGGCAGTGTACCGGCGAATAGCTTGCTGGTAGCGCACCATTCTGACTTGTGCCCGTTCGCATGTGCCTTCGAGGAGATAGAGATCAAGCAGGCGCTCTTGCTCGTCGTCAACCAAGTTGACCGAGCTCGTGCGAGGCGAACTGAGTACTATTTCGGCGGGTAGGATGGCTTCTATACCGTAGACCAATTGGAAAGGAGTTTCCTCGGTTGCCCGGCTGGCCGTAGTGCGAACTGCACAGAGGACGGAAGGAACCTCGTCAACCTAGGCCTTGTTGTGCTCGCGGAGTGCCGCGAACACGCGCCGTTTGATAGCCTGGACGATCTGTCCGTTGGCTCGCTCGACTGCTCCATTGCTCTGTGAATGTGCCACAGAGGCGAAACAGACCTTGGTGCCCAGTTGTTCGCAGTATTCCTGGAATAGCTCTCTTCTGAACTGGGTAGCGTTATCCGTGATCAGCTTGTGGGGAATCCCAAAGCGCGTGACCACGTTGCTTTTGAAAAAGCGCACAGCCGTTTTGGCGTGGAGAGATGACACAGGCTCTGCCACAATCCACTTTGTAAAAGTGTCGATGGCGACGAGCAAGTGTGTGTAGCCCTTGTACCCCTTGGGGAACAGGCCGAGCAGATCCAGACCCCACGTGGAGAAAGGCCAAGATGGGGGGATCGTTTGGAGCTCTTGGGCGGGCTTTTGTGCCTTCCGGGCGTGAAATTGGCAAGCTTTGCACTTAGTCACGATATCCCGGGCATCTTGTAACGTGGTTGGCCAGTAATAGCCCATGCGAAACGCTTTGCCGACCAGAGTCCTGAAGGAGGCGTGGTTGCCGCAGACACCCTCGTGTATGTCCCTAAGAAGGAACACACCCTCCTGTTGAGAGATGCACTTGGAGAGGACTCCCAGAGCACCATGACGGTAAAGGATGCATTCCACAAGCTTTTATGGACCAGCACGCCTTATAAGCCGGGAACGCTCGGCTTCGTCTTCGGGCAGGGTCCCATCTGCAAGGTACCGGACAAATGGCATTGTCCAGTCCGCCCTGCCTGCTCGATGACGGAGACAGCACCACCTGTCTCTGTTGCCTCGTCCGGAGACGTGATAGAGGGTTTGTAAAGGTGCTCGACGAGCACCCCTGCCGGAGCAGGTTCGCGTGAGGATCCATACTTGGACAGCTAGTCGGCCAAGAAGTTGTCCTTCCTAGGCACAAAGAGCACCTCGAAAAATCGAAAGTGCCGCTCCAACTTCCTCACTTCAACCAGGTATCACGCCATTGAGTCATCGCAGCACTGATGCTCTTTGTTTATCTGATTGATGACTAGCTGTGAATCTCCTTTGACAGACAGCCGTTGGACGCCGAGCGACTTGCACGCTCTTAGTCCTGCGAGGAGGGCCTCGTACTCCGTGGCATTGTTAGTCGCTGCAAAGTGTAGTTCGATAGAATACTGGAGTTCCTCTCCTTGAGGGGAGATGAGAAGAAAACTAGCCCCCGAGTTTCCAGTGCGCGAGCCATCAAAAACATGGTTCAAGGGGGTTCATCAGGTTGCTCGGGAGCTTCTTGGGATTTGGACGGGCAGGTCCATTCAGCGACAAAGTCAGCCAAGACCTGGGACTTAATAGCAGTTCGAGCAGCAAACAGAATGTCAAATTCCGCCAGCTTCCTTGTTCCTTAGGATTTCTCCAAGAGGGAACTTGGTCGGGACCTGTCGGGGATAAAATTACGGCCCATTGCCATGGCCCACTCCCTGACGGCCCAGTTGAACAGCCTGCCAGGGCCCAGCTCCCTGGAAGGTTCTATCTGGCCCATATGCATCCTGCCGAAACGGCTTCTGGTGGCGTGGTGCGAGTGGCCAAGGAATCGTGGTTGAGTCCGTCTCGAACAGAGTTCTGCACGGCTACGTGAAGACCCGGACGTGGTTTCCCGGATTGGAATAGGAGTCGTGATCCCCAAGATTAAGAGTATTCCTTATTTACCTCGGGATATATTTGGCATGTATGAGTTCGTTACGTACTCGTAGTTAGCCCGGCCCGATATTCCTTCGGTAGGACGGTTTGCTCAGCACTATATAAACAAGGCCCCTACGGCGTGTAGAGAGGCTCCCGCACTTGATCTTCGTGATTATTGCTTCACAGACATTCATAATCTCGCCGAGACTTGTTCGTCTCGCCGAGCCATCTCTTGTATTCATCTTTGATATATAAGAAAGGCTGGACGTAGGGCTATTATCTCTCCCGAGAGGCCTGAACCAGGATAAAAACCACTGTCTCCCTGCTCGTTGCTGTTCGCATTGTTTGGCGTGTCTCCTATCTCAATTCTAAAGAACCTTAGCGACTTGAGATCGTTATCTCAACCGTCGACAGCTGGCGCCGTCCGTGGGGATACGCAGATCGAGCATGTCGAACTCTATCAGCGATAAGGAGATTCTCCCTGAGGACTACGACTCAGAAGGGCAGGATATCTCTTCCCCTGCCAGATCGGATCGATCCCTTCGATCTTGATCGCCTTCCAGATCTGGTTCCCAGCTCCGTGATCGGGGGCTGGATCTCTTCGCGCCAGGCAGCTCTTCCCCCGGAGCGCACGTCTGGTCCCCGCGACGAGCTCCGTGCTCGGGGGCTGGATCTCTTCGCGCCGGGCAGCTCTTCGCCCGGAGCGCGCGTCTGGTCCCCGCGACGAGCTCCGTGCTCGGGGGCTGGATCAACTTCGTGCCGGGCAGCTCTTCGCCCGGGGCGCGCGTCTGGTCCCCGGGACGAGCTCCGTGCTCGGGGGCTGGATCTCTTCGCGCCGGGCAGCTCTTCGCCCGGGGCTCGTGTCTGGTCCCCGCGACGAGCTCCTTGCTCGGGGACTGGATCAAAACTCCTTCCAGATCCCGGGGCTGTTCGCCTGACAGTGGATGACGGAAGAGAGCTGACCAGCACTTGGAACATCGACCAGCTTCGTCAGTTCCTCGTGTAGGTCTTTCGTTTCCTAGCTTCGCGCTTTTTCTCAAATTTCGTGCCTTAGTTCGTCCAAGTCTCTCGGGATGCCATGTAAAGTTCAACCAATTGAACGGTGAATGCTCATGACCCCGCGTCCTCCTCACCACTTGTCTTCTCAGACTACTCTTTCTCTCTGGTAACACTTGATGGCTGCCCGGTCTTGCGAACTCTTGGCTCCGCAATCTTAAGGGTTTTCCCTGCCCGTATCTGGTTTCAACAAGTTCCTAAACTCAGAGTTGCGTAACACGGCATCCGGCCTTGCGGCTAAGCCTGCTCTCGTAAGCCCTCCGCGGCAGAGGCACTTTCCTTGTTCGGTTACCTTCGGAACCGCCTAATTTACGTTAACGAGCAGTTCCTGGAACGAGTCGACCAGCATACGGGTGTCGCTCTAACTCTCTAAGCACGTGCTTGAAGTCGCAAGTTCAGGTCTTCATGCATCGTCCGTACCGGGGGCTAGGGCGTCGCTCTTTCTCTTGTGCACCTATTCGAGTTCGCAAGCTCAGGTTCTCGAGCAGCTGCACAACGGGGGCTGGGAGTTAGGCTAAGCGTTCTACCGGTTTTCTTAAAACTTTCTAGCGCTGTTCGCCTTGCTCTTGGTTTCCTGTTCGTCCTTGTCTTTTGCTGCTCTTTTTTGCAGGAAAAGCTGCTCGGTCAGACTCTCGCTCTGATTCAAGCGCTGCTCGGCGGTCCTGAGCTGCTCGGCCAGCTCCTCGGTGGACTGCCTCTCCTCGGTCAGTTGGGACTTAAGCTGAATCTCGGCAACCCCGGTACGTTTTCAGTTTTCCAGTTCCTTTCCTTAGCGTTGGTTTTCCAAAACCTCGTTTGCGTCTTTCGCTCCCGTAGCGCTCCCCGCGTACGAGCATGTCTTTTTATCTGGCAACGATCTGCATAGCTCGGTTAACGGCGCGTGCACCACCGATGGAGTTCGCCCGTAGTCGATTCTCATCGCGAACGGGCATGCCCACCGTAGTCGATTCTCATCGCAGCGGCACTCTGGCGCTGGTTCGCACCCGCCGAGGCGACACTGCTTGCCGCACGGTCCTTGCCCGGATAAGATTTCGCCTCGCGCTTTTGCTGCGGCTAAGGTCCTCGCCTTCCACGGTTAGCGGTCTTAGCCACGCGGGGCTGCACTTGCCCGCACACGCCTTTTTTTATCCATGCTACGTCCTTCCCAGCACGGTAATCGAGCAATGCACCACCAACGGAGTCCTGCGCCCACCGTAGCGATTCTCATCGCAGCGGGCACTCTGGCGAGGTTCCGCATTCGCCGAGGTGACACTAACGCTATCAAGGGACGTACCCGGAAAAAATTATGTCTTGTGCGGGTTGGTCGTCTTTTGCGTGTTTTCTAAAACTCGCTTTGCTCTTCTTAGAGCCTGTTCTTGCTCTCTTTTTTCCCTTGCTGGCTCGTTTCTTGTTTGTCTTCTGCAGGGAATACAGGAACGGGGAACATCAGACTCCGGTGATGGTCATGGCGAGGTTCCAGGCGTCCCCACCAAAACAGAAGTCTGCCTCCATCTCTTCCCGGGTTTGCTCCGCGCATGCCCGGGGACTGATTCACTTCACCCGCGTATGATTTCTCGCCTTTGCCCGGCACTGACCTTCACAGTTCGGCTAAGTTAAGGTAGTGCGCCACCAACGGAGTCCTGCCCACCGTAAGCCGATTCTCATCGCAACGGGCATGCCCATCGTAAGCCGATTCTCATCGCAACGGGCACTCCAAGCGTCGGTTCTGCACTTACCAAGACAACGCTAACACTGTCGCAAGGAATACGTCATGGGTAAAGCGTTGATCTCACACGTTCTCTTGCGGCTCTGACTGCATCGGGTTGTGATTCACCTCGCACCAGGCAGTTATTCGCCCGGAGCGCGCATCTGGTCCCCGCGACGAGCTCCGTGCTCGGGGGCTGGATCACCTCGCACCGGGCAGCTCTTCGCCGAGTCACGAGCTCTACCGATGCGTCTTCGCCTGGTCGTACTTTCTGGTTCCTTTAACGAGCTCCGTGCTCGGGACTAGATCTCCTTACTTGGTTCCTTTGACGAGCTCTACGCTCGGGAACTGGGTCACCTTTCCCATTCGTATGCATTGTCTGCTCCTAGCACACGATCTACGTTTGGAGGCACATCACCTTCGCTTCTGAGCACGACGTTCGCTCGAGAGCGCAATCTATGTTTCCTCGGGCAAGCTCTAGCCCGAGAGATGATTCCTCTATTTCCGTTCATGTTTTCCTAGGCATCTGAATGCCTGGATGCAGCAGCACGAGTCCATCTCGCGACTTGCTATGTTCATTCTCCCGGAAGATTTGATCTTACCGGATGCGGTGGTACGCTCTTCACTACTAAGAATCCAATCCCTCCTTGATGACGTCCAGCCTCAAGGAGATGATTCACCTCACTTCTTCCGATTTCTGTATCGAGGGCTGAGTACTCTGCTTTCGGACGAGATGTTGCTCCCTTCGACGCAACGAGTTGCTCGGCGCGGACGGTTTGTTCGGTCCCGAACAAGTATTGTTCGGTTGAACCACAACCTGTTCGATGCTTTGCACGCCTTTGTAGCAGGAAAAATACCCTCTTCGTGACTTGGAGTCTCAAGAGGATGACCCCACTCTAGTGAGTTCTTCCACTTGAGTCTCGGGGGCTAGCTGTCGGGGATAAAATTACGGCCCATTGCCATGGCCCACTCCAGACGGCCCAATCGAGCAGACTGCCGGGCCCAGCTCCTGGAAGGTTCTATCTCGCCCATATGCATCTGCGCCAACAGCTTCTGGTGGCGTGGTGCGTAGTGGCCAAGGAATCGTGTTTGAGTCCGTCTCGAACAGAGTTCTGCACGGCTACGTGAAGACCCGGACGTGGTTTCCCGGATTGGAATAGGAGTCGTGATCCCCAAGATTAAGAGTATTCCTTATTTACCTCGGGATATATTTGGCATGTATGAGTTCGTTACGTACTCGTAGTTAGCCCGGCCCGATATTCCTTCGGTAGGTCGGTTTGCTCAGCACTATATAAACAAGGCCCCTACAGCGTGTAGAGAGGCTCCTGGCACTTGATCTTCGCATTATTGCTTCCTGTACACCATAATCTCGCCGAGACTTGTTCGTCTCGCTGAGCCATCTCTTGTATTCATCTTTGATATATAAGAAAGGCTGGACGTAGGGCTATTATCTCTCCCGAGAGGCCTGAACCAGGATAAAAACCACCGTCTCCCTGCTCGTTGCTGTTCGCATTGTTTGGCGTGTCTCCTATCTCAATTCTAAAGAACCTTAGCAACTTGAGATCGTTATCTCAACCGTCGACAGGACCAGTATTTGATGCGCCTGGAAGTAGTGCCAAAACTTCCTGAAGGACATGAGCAAGGCGTAGAGCAACTTCTGGACCTCAGGGTAATGCTCCTTTGATCCGTGAAGTACCTCGCTCACGTAATAAATTGGCCGCTGGATGCCTTCACTTTCCACCGTCAAGACCGCGCTCACCGCTTGAGGCATACAGCCAAGATAGAGTAAGAGCTGTTCGCCGTGTCGCAGGGTAGTCAAGATAGGTGGGTTGGACAGGTATTGCTTTAGATCTTGAAAAGATCGATCAGCCTCGTCTGTCCACTCGAAACCATTGTGCTTGCGCAGGACTTAAAAAGGGCAGCCCGCGTTCGCCCTGACGGGAAATAAACCTGCTCAAGGCAGCCATCCGTCCGGTGAGGCTCTGAACTTCCTTGACGGTAGTTGGAGCCTGCATATTTTCAATGGCATCGATTTTTCGGGTTAGCAGATATTCCTTGCGAACCAATTACATAACCTAGCAACATTCCGGATCGAACACCAAAGGTACACTTCTCTGGATTTAGCTTTATTCGATGCCTATTGAGATTTTGAACAGTCTAGGCCAGATCTTTTGCATGATCCGGAGCATACTTGCTCTTTACAACTATGTCATCGACATAGACCTCCAGGTTTCTTCCGCGGTGTTCTGGGAAAGTCTTCTCCATTAAGCGCTAGAACGTGGCACCAGCATTGCGCAGACCGAAAGACATGGTCGTATAACATAAAGTGCCGAAGGGTGTGACGAAGGCAGTCTTCTCTTCATCCTCGGGGGAGATGCTTATTTGGTGATAACCGGAGTAAGCATCCAAAAAACTCAAGAGCTGGGCATCCGCAGTCGCGTCGACCAACTGGTCTATGTGAGGCAGCGGGAAGTTGTCCTTAGGACAAGCAGCGTTCAGATCAGTGTGATCGACACACATCCTCCACTTGCCGCCTTTCTTCTTTACAATGATAGGGTTGGCCAGCCACTCGGTGTGATCAACCTCGCGGATGAAACCGGCAATGAGCAACTTGCTGTCGATCCTTGATGATCCCCGCTGAAGTTCAAAAGTCGAAGCTTCCGGTGAACAAAGCTTTGTCCGCGGATCGCCGCTTTATGCTCGATAACCTCCCTTGCGACTCCGGGCATGTCAGACGGTTCCCAGGTGTGGATAACATAGACCCCGGGTATCCACACGGCGGGCCTAAAAGACCACCCGACAGGGGATGTACCAAGTTGGGTGGATGAGGACGGCTACCACTCGGATTCTAGAAGGCTTGATCGGCAAGAAAAGAAGTATATTCCTAATTAATAGGGAAGATGTCGACAGGTGACTAACTGGGGGATCACCGCCGACAATGAATTTGTACGAGGGGACGCTAATCAAGAACCAAACCAGATGGGTAACATAGGATAGGGTTATACAGGTTCAGACCCTCAACGGAGGTAATACCCTACTTCCTGTGCTCTGGGATTATGGTTGATCAATATGCGGGATGCAATATGACTAAGGTTGTTGTGTATGCTTGATGATGATGCCGAAGATCTCTCCTACGGCCTCTATCCCCTCCCTTTATATAGTGTGGGGGGGGGGATAGGATTACAGAGCGTCGCGGGGTGTATGGCAACTATTTATGTTATGATGTTACATGGAATGTATGCATTGATCTGCTAATTACATGGGGATATACCATATCCTCGGGTCCTCTCTTGCGGCGCAAAGGCACGTGTAGCCCGAGTAATCTTCAACCCTAATCGGCCGACTTGGATCGCCCCCATCCGTTCCTTTATGGGCCTTCTAGAGGATACCCGGGGCCCATGTAGTCCACAGTAGCCCCCGAGTGCTTTACGATCGAGTCAGATGCTTGGCCGACTGGTTTCGCCTACATCTCCTGTAATCTGAAAAGAGATTGTGAAGAACTCAAGAAATCTTAAGTTTTTATGTTGAAGCAACCCCTGGATCAGCAATACCGAACTCCAGCTTTCTCGGCCCATTGGACACATCGCCACAACAGATGGTTTCGGCTACCTGACACCTACTCTTGCGATGCAAAAGCAGCGATTGGCCCATCATGGGGCGTGCCTTAAGCCACGTCTCCACAACTTCTGTCTTGCAGCATGTTGCAGTTTAACGTTGCGAGGGATATCGACGTCAGGCGCCTAGCCTTAACTTGTAAGAGCCAGCACTCGGCCCAGCATGGGGCGCACCCTTCGGCCGAGTGGTACCTGTCCCAACCGGAGGAGGGATCAGCATGGGCCCTTCGGGGCGTACCGATTGGATGCAATTTTGCCGAGAGGCACTTGTACCCGGGGAGCGGTGTACAACTGGCGACCTTTATAAAAGGCATACCTCAAGAAATCGAACCCAAGTTTCACCAACACCCAACCTCGAGCATGCGAAGCTGGCTAGTGACCCGACATGGGGTATGCCGTGAAACACTTTTAATTGTGGCGCTGCCGGTCATATGCCCTCCAGGGTGTACCGAGGCCGAATTAGGCTCGATTTTAACACATTGCCACCGTTAGCGGCGTGTTAAGAAAGCCTGTTAAGGGGATTGCCCTTTGCAGTTGTAGCCCAAGCCCAATTAGGGGGAGGCGAAACGTTTTCGCGCCTTTTCCTCACGCAGCTGGAGCGGTACGCGCTTCCATCGAAACCGTATTCTATCCACTTCCGTCCCATCGCGATGATGGTTTTACTGTGCTTGAAACGGATTACGAGGCGCGACCCTTGGACTTCCTCTGTGTATAAAAGAAACCACAGGGGCAGAATATTATTTCACCTCCAGCTTTCGATTTTTCGAGCCTCCATCTCCCCTTCTCCATCGATTAGTCGGAACATCGAAGGAGAATCATGGATCCGTGGGAGGCCGCCGTAGCCGGGTTTCGCGCTCTCGCCCGCTGCAGCTCGCGCAGTTAAGGCTACCCGCTGGCAACGGTGGCGAGAGGAATACGCGGAAGAGGCCGCCCAGAGAGCCATCAGGGTCTTGGTCAGCGGCCACCCACGGCTTTTCCCGGCGCGCACTCCATTGAAGGACGCTCTCGTCACCTCCATCCTCAGTGTGAAGTGGTCATCGGAGGAGTGATCCATCTTTATTGGTATCTCCGCGAGCCAGCGACGAGCCCTAGCTCGATGTGCTGTGCCACGGAAAGTATGTAATCGGGCCTAAGAGCCCTTTTAATGAAAAATCCTTTGGATATCCATGATCCTTTTGCTTTTTGCTTCAATCTCGAATCTGCAATGCCACTTCTCCTCGACCTGATCTCGAATCCACGGCATCGCTCCGTCCGAGTAGTAACGCGGACCTCTCGGGGGGAACCACTCGGCCGGCCGACTAATTTTCAGGCCCCTTGTGAAAAGGCCGCATCCAGCGCTAGACGAGTGCGATAAATTAGGAACATGGGAACAAAATTAGTTCACCTCGCTCGCTTTTCGCGCCAGTCAGTTAGCTTCTCCCAGCAGACTCCGCCGCTAGGGTTCTTCTCCGCCGTCGCCTCCGCCGCCGCCCGTCTCCAATCGCGATGGCTCCACCATCCCCCACCACCGCTGAGGCAGCGAAGAACGCAAAGAAATGGATGAAGTCCACCACGACTGAGCGGAGGCTACAGAAGCTGGTCTCCCTCGGCGTGCTCCCATCGGAAGGGCTCGTATCTTGGCGTGCCGCCGCCGGCGAATCCTGCCCCACCCCTCGTCCGGACGAGGTAGTAGTCTTCGAGTCTTTCTTCCTCCGCGGCTTCGGCCTTCCTTGCTCCTCCTTCTTCCGGGGTTTGCTCCATTTCTATGGGATTGAGGTCTCACATTTGAACCCCAACTCCATCTTTCATATCGCGATTTTTGTTGACGTCTGTGAGGCCTATTTGGGGATCGCTCCCCATTTCGACCTTTTTCGATTCCTTTTTCTCCTCAAACCCTACCCCAACAAGGACAATCCCAAGGCACCAGGCGGCGCGGGATTCCAATTGCGGGAAGGGGTTAAAAAGTTTTACTTCGATCTTCGCTTGAAAACCTCCAACAAGGGCTGGCACTCAGAGTGGTTCTACTGTGCCAACTGTCCTCCGGCCCTCCCTTCCTTCTCCGGCGAGTGCCCCACAGTCCGTCCCTCCTGGTCTTCTCTCTCCGCCGATGACGGGGGAAGCCAAGTGAAGGAACTTCTTGTTCTTCTCCGCAGAGTCAAGTCTGCTGGGTTGACCGGAGTTGGGGTAGTGTGGAACTATACCCAATGCCGTATCCAGCCCATCAAGTAGAGGGTCCATCTCGCCTTCGAGTACTCGGGGACCCAGGACACCACTCGGGAGACCCATGGAAACCTCACGCGGAAGGAAATCATCAGCCGAGTGGTTGATCTTTTTGCTCCGGGCTCGGAGATAGCTCCAGCGGAATGCCCGGCTCCGTACAACTTGGGTTACCTGCCACCAGCGGTAGGGAGAAAACCTTCTCAACTCAACCGTGGTTTGTCGATGTAGAGTCGGAATTAATGTGATCTGATATGTCGCAGGGGCGTGAGGCTTTCTTCTCCACTCCCCCGGTCCCGGAGGCTCCGCTTCCCAAGGAGGCACCTCGCAAGCGTCATGCTGAAGGCTCGACGAGTGCTCCTCCGGCCAAAAAAGGCAGGGGGGTCGCTCCAGGGGACTCGGACGAAGACGATGAAGAGGATGACACCGTCCCGCTTCTTTTCCACCGCCGTCGCCCAGCGAGCGAAGTCGCCACCCGCCCAGGCCGCGCAGCCACAGAGCCCTCCGCCACGCCAGTCTGCCGACCCGATGGCCGCGTCTGGGGCAAAGAAACCTCCCGGCTCGGGCCCGAGTGGTTCGGGCATGAAATTCAAGATGAAATACGTCCCGTCGCATAGGTATTCCTTCGCAACGCAACAGCTTCATGATTTGTAGAGGTAGCTATCTTGAAAGATCCCCAAATGCTTGCAGGAAACCAATGAAGGATGATGAGCCGCCAAGCTCCAAGGACTCGGCTCAGCCCACCGCGCCTCGCCAGGACTCTGGCCCATCTGCCACCAGCCGCCAACCCTCGTCAGCGGAGGGGAAAATCCCAGCTCCGGCTCCAGAGAGCTCAGAGCCGGGAATCGAGGAGATTCCTCGCCCCTCCCCCAGAGCTCACGTTCCACCCTTCCGATTGAAATGGCGGAAGGAGATGGAGGGCTACGAGGTCGATGACGGGCAGGAAGCCGAGGAGTGGGAGGTGCTGGACCAAGTTACCGCCATTCAAGCCGAGATATATAAGGTAAACTTCTTTTCGCTGCGAATCCTTGCCGTGCACGGGGGAATCCCACTAATCTCCCTCTCTTCTTCACGCAGCGCATGAAGGAGAGGTCGAAGCAGAAGACCTAGTGCATGGAGAAAACGGTAGGCGAACTAAAGACGCGCGATGAATTTGACAACGCGCTGTATGCCGCCAAGCGGCGATATCGCGGCCGAATAGAAGAGCTCCACCGTGAAGTCACCGAGCTTCGATTCCGCCACATGGAGGAGTCCAACACAAACCGAGGTATGAACCCCAATCCGCGCTAAATCTCTAAGAAGGATGTCTCACATGTAATGATCTTCAATGATTGCCGTCGGGTGTAGCTCTGGAGGCGAGGCAGATGGCACTAGAGGAGGAAGTCCGCCAAGCCAACGCTCGGGCCGAGGGTCGGCTAAAGTGTTGGAAGGTAACTTTCCCGACTGGCTCTCCCTGGCTCAACCTCATTGAAACCCGACTGATATGCCTCACCCGATTGGTTGCGCAGAGCTTCGCCGCCGAACCACAACGGGAATTGCTCCGATAATTGAATGCCTTTATCCGGACGAGGAGCCGCCGAACTATCCTAACCTCCTGGTGGCCCATCTCGACGCCATTCCTGAGCGGATCAAGGTCTTCACCCGGGAGGCCGCAATAACATGCACCGGCCAAGGCCTCGCCATCGCGAAGTCAAACTTCCCCCGCCTAGACTGCGAAGCCGTCAGGGATGGGTTTGCTTGCTCGGAGGAGGAGGCTGTAGCTCTGTTAGAGGAAGTTCATCCGACTGCTGTCCAAATAGTTGACTAATTGGACTTGTAACTGTGCCTGTAATAGAAACTTTTGGTTGATCCCCAGTACCGGTGATCCGGCTTATCCGAATAATACGTTTTATCCTTTTTCATGGAACGCATCCGCCGACTGGTCCAGCCCCCGAGTGCCAGGAAGTAGCACTTAGCTTTCTCCCCATGCGACTGCGAAGTAGCTAAACATTGTCGCTAGGATATAAAAGCGCCATTACTCAAGAATTTTCATAATACTCGAATGCGATCAACACATGTAGAGAGAAAACAACTTTATTGATGAGATAGGGTGCGGTTGACTCCGCACACTATTTAGTGTAGCCCCCGACTTACTGCTTGGTCGTTTACTGCCAAGTAGCAAGTCAAAAGAAGGGAAACTAATTACATGCTGCTTGAATACAAGACTTTAAGAGTAAAACAGCGTAGCTGCTCGATGTTCCAGGCATTGGGCACTTCAGATCCATCTTCACGCTGTAGCCGGTAAGCCCCCGGGTGGGTCACCTCAACAATGACGTAGGGGCCTTCCCAGAGTGGGGAGAGTTTATGCTCGTGCTTCTGATTCCTTCGGAGGACCAGATCCCCCTTGGAGAACGCACGGCCCCATATGTTGTGCTGATGGTAGCGACGCAGGCCCTGTTGGTACTTTGCCGATTGGATCATTGCTGCTTCCCTGGCTTCCTCGAGCCGATCGAGGCCTTCGTACCTTGCTTCATCCGACTGGTTATCGTCGTAACCGGCGACCCGAGGGGACCGGAACTTTAATTCAGTCGGGAGAACTGCCTCTGAGCCGTAAACTAGGAAAAAGGGTGTATGCCCGGTTGCTCGACTCGGGGTCGTCCTAAGCCCCCAGAGCACCGAAGGCAACTCCTTAACCCAGCGTTGCGTACGGCTTTAGGCGATTGAAAATCCGGGCTTTGAGCCCTTGCAGCACCAATCCGTTGGCGCGTCCAACCTGCCCGTTGCTCCTTGGGTGGGCCACCGATGCATAGCAGATTTTGATGCCCAGCTCCTCGCCCCAATCTTGAAACTCGCTGCTTTTCAACTGAACGCCATTGTCGGTGATGATGCGATTAGGTACGCCAAAACGCACGACGATGTCCCGGAAGAACTCGCGTGCCTTGGCCGCCGTGATGACAGCAACCGGCTTGGCTTCAATCCACTTGGTAAACTTGTCGATGGCGACGAAGAGATGAGTGAATCCGCCTTGCGCCGCTTTGAGGGGCCCACCATGTCTAGATTCCAGACGGCGAACGGCCAAGAGATCGGAATTGTCTGTAGATCTTGCGCCGGCATGTGGATCTGCCGTGCGAAAAACTGACACCCGTCATATCTGCGTACTATATCTTCCGCATCTGTGACCGCGGTTGGCCAGAAAAATCCCTATCGATAGGCCTTGCCCACCAGGGTGCTTGCTGTTGCGTGATGCCCGCACTCCCCCGAGTGGATTTCGTTGAGTAGATCCCTGCCTTCTTGCTCAGATATGCAACGCCTTATTACCCCGGAACTGCTTTTTCTGAAAAGCTCGTCCCCGACTACCTTGTAGCTTTTGTATCGGCGTGTGATGCATTCGGCTAGGCTTCGATCGACAGGCAGCTCATCACGATGAAGATAATATAAGTAAGGCTGAGTCCACCCGTGAGTAACTGATAGTATCTCTGCATCGGGTTCTGGCTGCTGCTCTTCATCTTCCCCTGTTGCAGATGGTAGCTTGATTGACGGCACGCGTAGCTCCTGGATGAAAACACCGCTCGGGACCTGGGCCCGAGTGGATCCCATCCGCGCTAGCTCGTCAGCTGCTTCGGTGTCGCGACGGAGCACGTGAGTAAGCTCCAGTCCGTCGAACTTGTCTTCTAACTTGCGAACCTCCTGGCAGTAAGCCGCTATGCTGTCGCCAATACAAGACCACTCCTTTTGGACTTGGTTGACCACGAGTTGAGAATCTCCGCGTACCATTAACCGCTTGACGCCGAGCGATATGGCGACGCATAGACCGTGGATGAGTGCCTCGTACTCGGCGGCGTTGTTGCTGACGGGAAATAGTATCTGGAGGACGCAGCGTAGCTTCTTTCCAGTCGGCGATATAAGCAAAATCCCAGCCCCCGCGTCGCTGAGCATGAGGGAACCATCAAAGTACATTGTCCAGTACTCGATGTTGTCCTTTGTTGCTGGGGTTTTGGCTTCTGTCCACTCGGCGACGAGGTCGGCCAACGCCTGCGATTTATTGGCTAGTCGAGGCCTGAACTTTATTTCAAAGGCTCCAAGCTTAACTGCCCACTTGGCAGTCCTCCCAGTGGCTTCCCGATTGTGAAGTATGTCTCCAAGCGGAAAAGAAGTGACCACTGAAATTTCATGCTCTTGAAAATAATGCTTGAGCTTCCGCGATGTGAGTAACACAGCATACAGAAGCTTTTGGACTTGTGGGTACCTTGTTTTTGACTCGCCCAATACCTCGATTACGAAGTAGACCGGACGCTGTACCTTTTGGAGGGAGCCCTCCTCATCTCGCTCCACCACCAAAGCGCTGCTGATGACGTGAGTCGTTGCGCCAATGTAGAGCAAGAGGGGCTCCTGGGGCATGGGAGGGACCACCACCGGCGGTGTGGTGAGGAACCTCTTCAGATCTTCAAAGGCTTGTTGTGCTTCCGCTGTCCACTGAAAATCGTCCTGCCGGCGCAAGAGCCTAAAGAAAGGCATGCCTCGCTCCCCTAGTCGGGAAACGAAGCGGTGAGTGCCACGATGCATCCAGTGAGCTTCTGCACATCTTTCTGGTCGGCCGGAGGCTTCATCTTGAGGATGGCGCCGACCTTTTCTGGATTTGCTTCGATCCCTCGATTGGAGATGATGAATCCGAGTAGTTTACCAGACGAAACCCCAAAAACGCACTTCTCGGGATTTAGCTTCATTCGAAATGCCCTTAGGCTCTCGAACGTCTCGGCTAGATCTGTTATGAGATCCCATCTGGATTTGGTTTTTATGACGATGTCGTCGACGTATGCCTCCACGTTGCGTCCGAGTTGAGTGTGAAAACACCGCTGTATAGTGCGCTGATAGGTCGCACCAGCGTTTTTCAACCCGAATGGCATTGTGATATAGCAGAAAGCACCAAAGGGCGTAATAAACAACATTTTGATGTAGTCCTCCTCCTTCAAGCTAATCTGATGATAGCCTGAATAGGCGTCCAGAAAACTCAAGAGCTCGCACCCGACGGTGGAGTCCACCACTTGGTCGATGCGGGGGAGCCCGAAAGGATCCTTGGGACACGCCTTGTTGAGGTCGGTGTAGTCGACACACATGCGCCATGTCTTGTTTTTCTTCTGCACCAGGACCGGATTAGCAAGACAGTCGGGGTGATACACCTCCTTGATGAACCGGGCGGCCAACAATTTGGTGATCTCACTCCTTATGGCGTCCTTCCGATCCGGGGCTAATCTTCGCAGGCGTTGCTTGATGGGCTTCGCCTTTTCGTCGACGTGGAGAGAGTGCTCGATCACCTCCCTCGGAACACCGGGCATGTCCGAAGACTTCCAAGCGAACACATCCCGGTTGGCCCGGAGGAAAGTGATGAGCGCGTCTTCCTATTTGCTGTCGAGCCCTGTCCCAATCACGGCCGTTTTGGTTGGATCAGACGGGTCCAACAGGATCTTCTTAGTTTCTTCGGCTGCTTGGATGGATGTTTTGGCCTGCTTCTTGGCGGGGACGTCCCCTTCCTCCTGAAGGGATGCAACCTCCAATCGGATCTTCTCCATCTCAGCAGATGAGTCTAGTGCCCGCGCTATCTCGCAGCTTTCGCTGTCGCAAAACAGGGACTGTTTAACGTCACCAGGAAGGGTGATTACACCATTGGGACCTAGCATCTTTAAGACGAGATAAGTGTAGTTGGGAACCGCCATGAATTTGGCAATCCCCGGCCTTCCCAAGAAAGCATGATATGCCGTCTCGAAATCGGCCACTTCGAAGCTTAGGCTCTCAGTCCTATAATTCTCCTTGGTCCCAAACGTGACCGGTAGGGAAATCTGTCCGAGTGGTATCGCGGACGTCCCGAGGATTACCCCATGGAACGGAGATGACCCTTGCCGTAGCTCGGAACGTGGGATTTTCATTTGGTCGAAGGTCTTGACGAAAAGGACGTTAATCCCGCTCCCGCCATCGACCAGGACCCTTTTTAGTTTGCTCCCTTGAACGACCGGATCCAAAACCAGTGGATACCTCCCAGGGAAGGCAATCCGATCTGGGTGGTCCGATCGATTGAAGGTGATGGGCACCTCGGACCAGCGCAAGTATTGCGGAGTTGGGGGCATGATAGCGTTGATCTCCCGAGTGGTAAGCTTCTGCTTCCGCTTGGACTCGTACGCATCAGATCCCCCAAAGATATAGCTGATTTCGCGCTCAGCGTCCTGGTAATCTCCATCAGGTTTCTTGCCTTGACCGCCTTTGGCAGACTGGTTGGAGCTCTCGGCGAACTTCTGGAGAATAAGGCAGTCTTTGGCAGAGTGTTTACCTCGAGGATGGAAGGGACATACCGAATCCATCACTTTTTTGTAGTCGTTGTCGTTGGGGGGCTTAGGTCGGTAGCGCTCGACGTTGGCGACCATCTCGTCCCCCTTTCGCTTCTTGTCCTTGGGCTTGCCTTGTTCGTCGTTAGGCTTCTTCTTGGGGCCTCCATCGTTGCCTCCGCGGTGATTTGCGATGGCCTCCTCGGCTTCAGCCTCCTGATCTGCCATCGTGAACATGGCTTTGAGATTACGCGGGGGGTCCCGGGTCATTTGCCTGATTAACTCCTCGGATTTGCACCCGGCGAAGAAGGCATCAATGACCGCTTGTTCAAACGCGTCCGGATCTCATTCTTCTTCTTAGTGAAGCGCTTGATGAACTCACGAAGAGTCTCGCTCTTGCGCCTATGTAACTGTCGAATCTCCCATCTCTCCGCGGGCCTTTCATAGGTCCCTTGGAAATTGGCGATGAACTGCTCCTGGAGGTCGTCCCAAGACTCGATAGAGTTCTCTAGGAGTCCCGTTAGCCAGGTCTGGGCGGTTGGGGTCAAAGCGACCGGCAAATAGTTCGCCATGACGTTCTGATCACCTCTTGCCGCGCTGACTGCTAAGGCGTAAACCTGCAGCCAGTTCTTTGGATCCCTCTCGCCATCGAATTTGTCGATGCCTTTGAGGTGAAAACCATCTAGCCAAACCACTCGGCGAAGATCCGGGGTGAACGCCCGAATTCCCTCCAGTGGTCGTGGCCGCCTTCGTGCTGGGGATCTACTGCGATGCTCCCGCCTTGGGCCTTGGCGCTGCTCCTAGCGGTGGTCACACCGACTGGCGGTGCTCTCGGCCTGATCGTCGTTGCAATGGATATGGTGGCCACGAGAGTCTCGCTCGTCGTTACCGCGCTCCCGCCGCCGGGCTTCGATGTCCTGACGTAGATCATAGGCGGGTGACTGGTGTGAGTCACCTGCCGCTGAGGCTCGGGCCCGATTCCGATTGCGCGTAGATCGACTGCGAGCCGAGGCGGTCGGAGCCGGTATTGCCTCGTTTTGTTGTATGGCCGCCATCTCTACCATGGTCGTCGCTCGAGCAAGGGCCTGGATACATGGGCTGCCTTCTGGGAGTTGTGGTGCGATAGTCTCAAGAAGAGTCTTTGACGCGATGACGTTGGCATGGGGAGTGTTGTAGACCTCCTGATCCCTTAGTTTGACCGCGCAGAGCTCATTCTGGACGTCGCGGCCGCGTGCGCGAAGCTGACGCGCGATCTCGGTCTTCTACTCGGCGAGAGTTCGGGTCTGCCGCCACGATAGCGGTTGCCTCTGGTCTCACCGGTTGGGAGGTGGAGTGATGATCCTCTGCCCCGAGGAAGAAAACCTCACGATAGTTGCGAATCTCAGCGCTCCCATCGGACTCGGAGTCAGAAGCGGAGAGGCTAACTTGTTCGCTCTGTCCAATGGGTTGGCCACCTTTGATGACACCCACGAACACTGCCGAATCCGAGCGGATTGACCCGACCGGATTAGCAGATTGGTTTCCCGAGTGGTTATCTCTTCTCCGAATCTGAAGAGCAGCTTGTGCGGAAGCCGCGGCAGGACTCCCGAGTCCGGAGAGAAATCCAGTCAGGGATTTATAGACCTCATCGGGCTGGAGGATGTCCAGGCCGGGGTAGGCGATCTCATGGGGCTCTTCCTCGCACTCCTCGCAGAGGGGCGCGAAGTGAGGCTGCCGACGGATCTTCCTGAAGAAAGCACAAGCAGAATTCTCCAAGCCAAAAGGCAATGGGTCCCATTGATTGTGTGTACCTTTTTGTTGAACGGTCTCCCGTGGGGGGAGAGATGAAGATTGCCGAAGCCGTCGGCGATGAAGTCCAGGGCGCAAAGCGAAGAGACTCCCCTGGCCTCATGTCGACGTACGGTGATCTCGAAAAAGCTATCTGATCTGAAAAACGATCTTGACGCTGCCCCCTACCTGGCGCGCCAATTGTCTACAGGTGACTAACTGGGGGGTCACCGCCGGCAATGAATTTGTACTAGGGGCGCTAATCAAGAACCAAACTGTAAGATCAAGCCTCCCATGGGCTGATTGATTTTGGTAATTGATGGCAACTAGGCCGTACAGCTGGACCGCCAAGGTTTAGGACCTTTTGTTTCCTAGTTTCTCTGATTTCCTTGTGTGCGTCTTCGGCCCAACTCAGTAGATCGACTACATCTCTCTGGTTGCATGGTCCCACTGAGCATAGGTCCAGAAACATCAGCCGTGGTTCCCATGGGGTTCCGAGAGTGCCAGGTGTTAGTACTGAGCGAACCTAGAGCGAGTACACCTGACCCAGGATCAACATGTAAGTAGGGAACCATGGATCGTTACCCTCGATGCACGGATGCAGCGGAAGAAGACTCGCGCACGTAGGGGAAGTAGTCGTACACGCCCCGATCAGCACGCCGACTGCTCACCGAGTGGTCGCCGGTGCTCGCCGAGTGATCGCCCATGCTTGGGGTGAGGTCGCCCGGCTCGCCGAGTGGTCGCCGGTGCTCGCCTAGGGGTCGCCCGTGCTCGCCGAGGGGTCGCCGTGCTCGCCGAGTGGTCGCCGGTGCTCGCTTAAAGTCGCCTGTGACGGGAGAGGTCGCCTGCACCGCATCGCCGACGGCGTCCGACGCTCTTCGGACGGGGTCCGACAGCGCCGATTTCCCGGAGGGTTTCGCCTTGGGCCGATCTGAATCTCGCGATTTAACTTTGAGCTGTCCATTTCTAGGGTTTCGCCTTGGGCCTATAAATAGGGGCTATGAGCACGGGAGAAACTTGAGAGAGCCTCATTAGCAGCCACCCCTTATCCTTTCACCCAAGAGAGCTCCTCCCATGGCACCCATCTCCATCTAGGGTTCCATGTTCTTGAGAGATTGAGAGGGAGGAGAAGAGAGGAAGAGGAAGAAGAAGGTGCCTCCTACCTTCTCTCATCCATCCTCAACGTTTGCCCCTTCTCCCATGGTGTTCTTGCCCTAGTTTCCATGGTGGGAGAGAAGGGGTAGTGGTGAGAGACGGTCTCCGATCTTGTGCTCCTGGGACTTCGACGCCGGAGAGATCGTCACCACACCACGAGCTTCATCAACCGTACGACTACGTCAACCGAAATCCTCCGTGTGTCGGGGGTCACTTCCGTGTGTCGGGGGTCACTTCCGTGCGTGGCCTTCATCCTTGAAGGTTGTGTGCAAAATCCTCCGTGTGTCGGGGCTCGGTGCCGTGTGTCGGCACCGCGGGTGCGAGGTGCTTCCGCGTGTGGAAGAACTCGTCTTGTGTGAAGGTTTGGGGCTCGCCTACCATGTGTTGGTGAAGAGACACCACGAGTGGATTGAGGGCTAGGGACGAGAGGTCCCGACTTCTCTGTGTGAGAAGTTTCCTCAACAGAGACGTAGGTGTTCATGTGTTGAGCACCGAACTTCGGGAAACAACTCGGTTTGCGCTTTCTTGTCTATCTCATTTACTTCCTCATATGATTTGATCGTTTGCATGTGAGCGCCATCGAGCCTCCTAGTAGTCGCTTGTGTTCCAAATTTGATTAACTAATCAAGCGAATTGAGACAAGTAAAAATTTAAGAAGAGCCGATTCACCCCCCTCTCAGCATAGAATCCTTACAAGTGGTATCAGAGCCAGGTTCTCTAGTTGCTTAATCGCTTAGAGATGGCCGACGGGGGTAGTGTAGCCGCCAATAGGATTCCTCTGTTTAGTGGCACTAATTTTGGTTTTTGGAAGTTGCGCATGAAAGTATTTCTCCAGGCCATGGGAATGGATGTTTGGAAGGTCGTAGAGTCTCCTCGTGGTGTCACACTCACAAACAATGTACCTCCCACACCCGGACAAACCAAACTCTTAGAGACCGACGCTAAGACCATGAACGCTTTGTTTTGTGGTTTCAGCATGGAGGTTTTCGATAGAGTTAGCAATCTCACTAGTGCACACGAGATATGGATCACACTCATTGAGATTCATGAGGGCACTTCAGCTGTTAAGGAGGGTAGACTAGTGGTTGTCAAGGAGCGTTATGACCAGTTCAGAATGCTTCCGAATGAAAATGTCAATGCTATGTTTACTCGGCTTAACCCCATCCTTAACGAGCTTAAGGGGCTCGGTCACACTGTTGCAAATGATGAAGTATGCAGAAAAATGCTGCGGATCCTCCCCAAGAAGGATTACCGGGACATCATCACCTATCTCACCAACAGTGGTGATGTGGAGAAGCTGGCACCTGACTTTGCTCAAGAAGATCACAGCAAGCGAGATGATGCTCCTCAATGATCATGAGGATTCCCCTGCTCCAGCAAAGAATCAAGTGATCGCCCTCAACGCCAGTGGACCCAAGCAGAGTGGTCTCAATTCAAGTCAAGCTGAGGACAGTGGTGAGAAGACATGGAATGAGCTCGAGGAGGGTTTTCAACACTTCGGGCTATTCATGAAGCAAGCTGGCCAGTTCATGAGCAGAAATGGCTATGGAGGCAAGAAGAGGATGAGTAGAAACACCCATGCATCATACCGATGCTATGAGTGTCAGGAGAAGGGACACATCGCTTCAATGTGTCCTCAGAAGGGCAACACCAAGTACAAGGACAAAGGAAAGGAGAAGGGCGATGGCGAGAAGCCGAGGCACAATGACAGCAAGAAGAAGAATCCCCAGAAGTCAGGGTTCAAAGGTCGCTCCTCACAAAGCAAGAGGCTAGCCTTTGTGGGAGAGTGGGTGACCGATGACAGCTCCAGCGACACTTCAGCTTCAGGAGATGAGCAATCAGCTGATCAGGAGCTGGCCACCATGGCGATAGCTGAGTCCGTGCCGCCTCATCCAGTCTTCACTCCAAGATGTCTCACGATGGTTGCTGAGCCTCGAGAGTGGTACTCCGATGATGATGGGGCTTCTTCCACTACTTCCTCTACATCGGCAAAGGCTTCACCGACTCCTGCTGGCACTTCCAAGTGCCTGATGGCTCGACCCAGTGGCGAGGTGAGCGACTCTGGTTCTGATTCTGATGTGGATGTTGAAGGAATGCGTGATTGTCTTAGGGAAGCTTGTGAGCGCTATAAGCATGAGACACTAAAGAACCTAGAGCTTGGTAAAACTTTGATTGCTTTGCAAACTAAGTGCAAAAGTCTTGCCACTAGATGTGATAGCTTAGAATCTGAGCATGACACTTTGCTAGGTTCTAACAAAAATCTGTCGTCTAAGTGCAATGTGCTAGAACAAGAGCGCGATGCTTTGAATGAATCCCTAGATGATCTCATGATTACTTACCATGCACTTAGGGAGAACCGTGAAACACTTCTGGCTAAGAATGATGAGTTGGTTGCTTTACCTCTTGCTCAACTAGTTGATACTACTCCTGTTGATGTTGTGGATGTTGCTTGTGCTATGCCTGTTCCTTCTGTTGCTATTGCACCTGCTGTCGACTTGACTCTTGCTTGTCCTGAAGTTGTCCATGATTGCACTGTGTTGGCTTCCACTTCTAGCGGTTCCTCTAGCAATGCACTAGTGTGTACACCTGATAACTGCAAATTTGCACTAGCTGCTAGGGAACTTGCTATTGAAAATGCCGAGTTGAAATCTAAACTTGAGAAGTTTGATAAGGGGCTTGGGAAGTGCTATGAGGGTAGCTTGGCCTTGGACAAGATGCTCAAGGAACAACGAAAACCTTCTCTAAAGGGTGGCTTGGGTTTTACCCCTGAGAAGCCAAAGGGGAGGAAGAAATCCAGTGTTCCTCGAGCATCTGCCAGTAGGCAAGGTTACCATCATGCTCATCCCAAGAAGAGAAGCAACTCTGGGTCTAACAAATTGCACACTAGCAACAATGCTCCTAGGATGCACAATGGACACCGCATATGGCAAGGACCTTGTAGGCACTATAACTCCACATGGCAACAAAGAAATCATAGTGCCTGGCAATATGATCCTAAGTATAACACTTGGAATGGTCCTAGGTTCCACAACAACTGGCAAGGTCCTAGGTTCAACACTTGGCATTCACCTAGGCAAAACTTATGGAATGGTCCTCCTAGGCACAACAATGGTAGACCAAACCCTCCTAGGAACCAAAAGGGCAACACTCCCAACCACACTCAACGAAGATTCCCTAGAGCACACACTGAATTGTATGATTCCTACAAACTCAAGAAAAATGATCAAGGTAGGATGATTGCTAGATTTGTTGGGCTCAAGACTGAGAATGAGCACAAGGCACATGTTTGGGTGCCTAAGTCATTGATTGATCGCTTTGCTCCTGTTGCTTCTGGTTTGAAGGCTAACCCTCGGGGACCTCCTGTGTGGGTCCCTGAGTCACATAAGTGATCTTCTCTCATGACAGGTGAACTCTTTGGAGTGGAGGTGTCATTGGATTCATGGCGAGTGGGTGCACTCAAAGACATGACCAAGCAACCCCGGTTGTTCACCTCAATAGGGGAGGAAGGCAAGATTCCCCCCAAGGTCACTTTTGGAGATGGAAGCAAGAGCAAGGTTTTGGGAGTTGGAAAAGTAGCAATTTCTTCAGATCTTTCAATTGACAATATGCTACTAGTGAAAACTTTGAGCTATAATCTCCTCTCTGTTGCCCAAATATGTGATTTGGGGTTTCATTGTAATTTCTCACCTGAGGGCTTGTTGGTTTTGGACAAAAATGAAAAACTTGTGTTCAAAGGCTTTCGGTTTGAAATTTTGTTTCTTGTGAATTTTAATGAGCCTGCCGCATCAGTCTCGACTTGTCTTGTCGCCAAAGTCTCTCTTGGTTGGCATTGGCATAGGTGTCTTGGACATGTCTGCATGGCAAATTTGAAGAAACTTTTCAAAAAACGATTTGATTCTTGGGGTGCAAGATGTGACATTTGAGAAAGACAAGCTTTGCAGTGCCTGTCAGGCCGGCAAGCAAGTGACAAGCTCACATCCTGCCAAGAATGTCATGTCTACATCTCGACCTTTCGAGCTTTTACACATGGATTTTTTTGGACCAACAACCTATGTGAGTATCGGGGGAAATCTCTATTGCTTGGTCATTGTTGAGGACTTCTCTCGATACACTTGGGTCTTCTTTCTACCTGACAAAACTCCAACAGGAGATGTTTTCAAAAAATTTGTAAAGAAAGCCCAAAATGCTTTTGATTGTACCCTCAAGAAGGTGAGAAGTGACAATGGAACGGAGTTCACTAACACTTCTGTTGAGCTATTCTGTGATGAGCTAGGGATTGATCACCAGTTCTCAGCCACCTACACTCCTCAGCAAAACGGGGTGGTTGAGAGGAAGAACAGGACGCTCATCAAGATGGCGAGGACAATGTTAGATGAATACAAGACTTCACATACATTGCAGGGTGAAGCGATCAACCACTCATCATCGATCATCAGATCAGTATCTTCACAAGCTCCTGAAGAAGACATCCTACGAGCTGCTAGTGGGAAGACGACCCAATGTCTCCTACTTCAGAGTCTTTGGCTGCAAGGTCTACATCAAGAAGAAGCGGGAGCAGTTAGGCAAGTTCCAGAGCAGAGTGAACACAGGAGTCTTCTTAGGATATTCAGTTAGAAGGTCATCCTTCAGGGTATACAATGAGAACAGTGGTCAGATTGAGGAAACCTGTGATGTGAAGTTTGATGAGTCAAATGGTAGTCAAGGAGAGCATGAGAATCTGGATGATGTGGATGGTGAGCAGTTGGCAAGAGCAGTGGAAGAGATGCCAGCTGGTGATGTGAGGCTAGTAGAGGTTCAGAGGGAGACCGAGACGGTTTTACCACCTCTCACACCTGAACCAGTGCCAGACTCAGGGGGAGCATTGTCTCAAGGTAGCTCAAGTGTGGAGCCAGTTCCAGAGGCAGAGACAACTTGTGAGCCAGATGCAGAGTCAGCCGAGCTACCACCTCAGTTGATCAAGACCAAGCACACCATAGCTCGTGATCATCCAGCAGATCAAGTGATTGGGGACTTGACTCAAGGTGTGAAAACAAGGTCAAGGACAGCCAGCGTCAGTGAGGTCAGTGCTTTGGCAAGCTTCTGTGAGCACACAGCGTTTGTGTCTGAGCTTGAGCCAAAGAGTGTGCAAGAGGCTCTAAGTGACCCAGACTGGATCAATGCGATGCATGAGGAGAGGAATAATTTTGAGAGGAACCAAGTCTGGACGCTGGTTGAGAGACCAAAGGACCAGAATGTGATAGGCACTAAGTGGGTATTCAAGAACAAGCAAGATGAGCTTGGAGTGGTGGTGCGCAACAAGGCGAGACTTGTAGCTCAAGGCTTCACACAGATCGAGGGTGTAGATTGTGGAGATACCTATGCTCCAGTAGCTCGTTTAGAGTCTATCAGGTTGCTTGTGGCATTTGCAACGTGTCACAACATTGTGCTTAGACAGATGGACGTGAAGAGTGCCTTCCTGAATGGCTACATTGGAGAGTTGGTGTATGTTGAACAGCCTCTAGGCTTCGAGGACTCACAGCACCCTGATCATGTGTATAAACTGTCGAAGGCTTTGTATGGTCTCAAGCAAGCACCCAGGGCCTGGTATGAGAGGTTGAGGGACTTTCTGATTTGCAAGGGATTCACGGTCGGAAGGGTCGACACGACTCTATTCACTAAGGTGGTGGATGGAGATCTGTTCCTGTGCCAGGTCTACGTGGATGACATCATTTTTGGTAGCTCAAATGAGTCCTTGGTCAATGAGTTCAGCGACATGATGAGTAAGGAGTTCGAGATGTCGATGATGGGAGAATTGAACTTCTTCTTGGGATTTCAAATCAAGCAACTCAAGACCGGGACCTTCATGTGCCAAGAGAAGTACATCCTCGACCTGCTCAAGCGCTTCAATATGAGTGACTGCAAGCCAATCCGAACACCAATGGGGACGAACTGTCACCTCGACCTCAACAAAGAAGGTAAACATGTCGACCAAAAGCTTTATCGTTCCATGATTGGTGCTTTGCTCTATTTGACTGCATCTAGGCCGGACATCTTGTTTAGTGTGTGCATGTGCGCTAGATTTCAAGCCTCCCCTAGAGAAATGCATATGACTGCTGTGAAACGAATTCTTCGATACCTGAAACACACATCTAGCATAGGCCTTTGGTTTCCGAAGGGTGCGCGGTTTGAGCTCCTAGGCTATTCTGACTCAGATTATGCCGGGTGCAAGATCGATCGTAAAAACACTTACGGGGCTTGTCATTTCTTGGGTAGGTGTCTTGTGTCATGGGCGTCAAAGAAACAGAACTCCGTGGCGCTATCTACTGCCGAGGCTGAGTATATAGCGGCAGGGAGTTGCTGTGCACAACTTCTTTACTTGACACAATCGTTGTTTGACTTTGGGCTTAAACTTGACCATGTGCCTCTCTTATGCGATAATGAGAGCGCGGTGAAGATAGCGTGCAACCCGGTCCAACACTCACGGACCAAACACATTGATGTCCGTCACCATTTCCTTCGGGATCATGTGGCGAAGGGCGACATTGTGCTTGAGCACGTGCGGACAGAGAACCAGCTTGCCGACATATTCACCAACCCACTCGATGAGGCACAATTCTGCAAACTGAGAAATGAATTGAACCTTTTAGACAAGTCAAACATTGCCTGAGTCGGTCGTATGGCTATGTTGTTCATTGAAAATCTTTTGAAGCTAGTCTGAACATTTAGGTGCTTTGCCTGTTAAACTTGATGTTATTCATTGCCTATATGTCCATCACATGAATTTGATAGCTATAGCATGTGTTTACCTTGTCACTAGCTCAATTTGTGCTTAACTAAATATATCATGCAATTGGAAGCCATGAGTATATGTTAGGAGGGCTATAGCTTCTAGTCTCACTTGATTGCTCTAAACTCTTTGGTTGACCATGTGCTTCTAAGTCTAGGTTGTGTTCTTCCATTTTGCACATGTCTTTACTTTGCTAACTTGAGCAAATTTTGAGAAAATGTTGAGCCAAATTTACAAAGTGCGCTAAAATGTGAATAAGGCCAAAATTGGTCATACATGTCTCACCAATGCCTCCTTGATGAGATAGCTTGCCATGGCACTAGGCATGAACTTAGGGGAAGCTTTGGATGACCGAGACGTTCATCTTCAGTGTCATGCTGGGTGGCGCCGCTTGTGTTTTGAGACATGGCAAATTTGAGAAAATGCAAAGTGTAAAATGTGAGATATTTCAAAATGAGCTCAACTATAATGTTTTAGTCTCGAATAGACTCGGTGATACCATGTGTAGCTTGGAACACATCTTCTAGTCCTTTGGTGCATCATGTGTCCTCTTTGAGTTTTGGAGCAACTCTTGATACTTCTAGCTATAGTTCACCTTATATTTTGCTATAGTTGATCTTGTGACATTGTGAACTTGAGATGGCTAGATTATTAGTATGGTGAACTTATGGGCGTGTATGCACTAAGTATAACTTCCAAAGCGCTTAAATTATCCCATGATTTGCTACTTTGTGGTCATTGATGCCAAAGGGGGAGAAATAATTGCAAATCCACATATTTTTGAAATCATTATCATGTTTTAGATGCAAAAGGGGGAGAAATGATGACTTTGGGTCACAAGTGGTAGTTACAAGTGGTAGGTATGCATTGATTTAGGGGGAGCTCGTGTCTATACGTACATTGCATCTTATTCATTGGCCTCTCTGCATTGTGCAATGCTGGCATGCAATGTTTCTAAGCTAACCCATTGCACCAGAGATTGTATTTGTGCCTTGTCATGTTGGATTTGCAGATGTTGTCATCAATTACCAAAAAGGGGGAGATTGTAAGATCAAGCCTCCCATGGGCTGATTGATTTTGGTAATTGATGGCAACTAGGCCGTACAGCTGGAACGCCAAGGTTAAGGACCTTTTGTTTCCTAGTTTCTTTGATTTCCTTGTGTGCGTCTTCGGCCCAACTCAGCAGATCGACTACATCTCTCTGGTTGCATGGTCCCACTGAGCACAGGTCCAGAAACATCAGCCGTGGTTCCCATGGGGTTCCGAGAGTGCCAGGTGTTAGTACTGAGCGAACCTAGAGCGAGTACACCTGACCCAGGATCAACATGTAAGTAGGGAACCATGGATCGTCACCCTCGATATGCGGATGCCGCGGAAGAAGACTCGCGCACGTAGGGGAAGTAGTCGTACACGCCCCGATCAGCACGACGACTGCTCGCCGAGTGGTCGCCGGTGCTCGCCGAGTGATCGCCCGTGCTTGGGGTGAGGTCGCCCGGCTCGTCGAGTGGTCGCCGGTGCTCGCCTAAGGGTTGCCCGTGCTCGTCGAGGGGTCGCCCGTGCTCGCCGAGGGGTCGCCGGTGTTCGCCGAGTGGTCGCCGGTGCTCGCCTAGGGGTCGCCCGTGACGGGGAGAGGTCGTCCGTGCACCGCCACTGTCAGACGGCGTCCGACGCTCTTCGGACGGGGTCCGACAGCGCCGATTTCCCGGAGGGTTTCGCCTTGGGCCGATCTGAATCTCGCGATTTAATTTGAGCCGTCCATTTCTAGTGTTTCGCCTTCGGCCTATAAATAGCGGCTATGAGCACGGGAGAAACTTGAGAGAGCCTCATTAGCAGCCACCCCTTATCCTTTCACCCAAGAGAGCACCTCCTATGGCACCCATCTCCATCTAGGGTTCCATGTTCTTGAGAGATTGAGAGGGAGGAGAAGAGAGGAACAGGAAGAAGAAGGTGCCTCCTACCTTCTCACATCCATCCTCAAGGTTTGCCCCTTCTCCCATGGTGTTCTTGCCCTAGTTTCCATGGTGGGAGAGAAGGGGTAGTGGTGAGAGACGGTCTCCGATCTTGTGCTCTTGGGACTTCGACGCTGGAGAGATCGTCACCACACCACGAGCTTCATCAACCGTACGACTACGTCAACCGAAATCCTCCGTGTGTCGGGGGTCACTTCCATGTGTCGGAAGTGCATGGTCTTCATCCTTGAAGGTTGTGTGCAAAATCCTCCGTGTGTCAGGGGTCAGTGCCGTGTGTCGGCACCGCGGGTGCGAGGAGCTTCCGCGTGTGGAAGAACTCGTCTTGAGTGAAGGTTTGGGGCTCGCCTACCATGTGTTGGTGAAGGGCCACCACGAGTGGATTGAGGGCTAGGGACGAGAGAGTCCAGACTTCTCTGTGTGAGAAGTTTCCTCAACGGAGACGTAGGTGTTCATGTGTTGAGCACCGAACTTGGGGAAACAACTCGGTTTGCGCTTTCTTGTCTATCTCATTTGCTTCCTCATATGATTTGATCATCTGCATGTGAGCGCCATCGAGCCTCCTAGTAGTCGCTTGTGTTCCAAATTTGATTAACTAATCAAGCGAATTGAGAGAAGTAAAAATTTGAAAAGAGCCGATTCACCCCCCCTCTCGGCATAGAATCCTTACACAAACCAGATGGGTAACACAGGACAGGGTTATACAGGTTCAGGCCCTCAACGGAGGTAATACCCTACTTCCTGTGCTCTGGGATTATGGTTGATCAATATGCGGGATGCAATATGACCAAGGTTGTTGTGTATGCTTGATGATGATGCCGAAGATCTCTCCTGCGGCCTCTATCCCCTCCCTTTATATAGTGTAGGGGGGGATAGGATTACAGAGCGTCGCGGGGTATATGGCAACTATTTCTGTTATGATGTTACATGGAATGTATGCATTGATCTGCTAATTACATGGGGATATACCATATCCTCGGGTCCTCTCTTGCGGCGCAAGGCACGTGTAGCCCGAGTAATCTTCAACCCTAGTCGGCCGACTTGGATCGCCCCCATCCGTTCCTTTATGGGCCTTCTAGAGGATACCCGGGGCCCATGTAGTCCACGGAAGAAATACTTGTAATCCCGGATAACTACTAGAGGATAGAGATAGCAATCCTACCTCGTAACCGACTAGGGACTCCTCCTTGTAACCCCACCCCCTCCACTATATAAAGGGGGTTGGGGGCCATAGTTCGGCAGGCCATCTACATCTCCATCTAGAGAATCACACATCTACAGCTTGATCATCTCCTAGGTTGATCATCATCTTGTACACATATACCCCATATAATCCTAGAGCACAGGACGTAGGGTATTACCTCCTCCGTTGAGGGCCTGAACCTGTATAAATCCCTGTCTTGTGCTACCATCGAGTTTGGATCTTGTGCATCGCCCCATATATAATCGTTGCCGGCGGTGACCCCCAGTTAGTCACCAGTCGACAGTTGGCGCGCCAGGTAGGGGCAGCGTCAAGATCATCTTCATCAAGCTCGATGGCTTCGATCAACGATGTCGCCGTCGTCTCCGCCCCCGGAGACTACTGCGTCATCAACGACTTCGGCGAACTCCACTTCTCGGATTTGGATCAGATCCAATCTGGAGAGAACTACAACAACGCCTCCCGCTCGGATTGGGGAAAGCCACGGCCATCTACTCATGAGTAGTACGCCAACGGCTCAATTCCCGACTCGGATACGGTGATGGCTCGAAGACAGATTCTAGACATCATCTTGTTTCTTCAATTCCTGTTGATCCAGAAGGAATTTCGGAATGAGACTGGATGCGTTTGAAAGATAATTTCGTCACCTTTCCGTGAAGCCCAAGAACGCCCAAAACGGAGTTCGGATGAGTCTGGGACATCCGTTTGAAGGCAGGCTGCGTGGGAAGATCGCGAATCTCAGCAAGCTCATAAAACCAATCTGCGTGGGAAGACGCGACCAACTCTGGCGTTGCTGATGGTCGGGGCAACCACCAGTGGGAGCCGCTGAGGCTTGGTCATCCCAGTGGGACAATCCTCTTGAGAGAACGAGATGGGAACCTCGGTCCACTTCATCGATTCGGGCTGAGGCTTGCCCTTTTCAACGTTGTGGACCTCTCGGGCAGCTTCCTTGAGGCTGCGCCGAGAGGGGTAAGCCGAGGAGCTGCCGAAGATGATGGCGATATGGTTCGCGGGCTCTTGATACTCGTCGTCGTCCCGATCACCATCCTCGGTTTGGCGCTTGGCCTTACCGGCTTCACCTTTTTCGGGCAGGGTGGGCATTGGGCCCTTGCCGTTGTAGAAATCCTCGAGCTTTGCAGCCCAGGTTCTGCAGTGGCGTGTATCATGCCCGTAGTTTTGGTGGAACTTGCAATATCGGTCACTCGGACCTTTCTTACCTTGGTTGCCTCCCTGGGTGGGCTTCTTACCCTTATAGTTATTGTTGGGCTTTTTCTGCCCATCTTTGGGAGGAGGTGTGCGATCTATACCGGCGATGGTGTTGTTCGCATCACCCTTCTTTTTCTTCTGGGACTTCTTATCACCAGGATTGTTTCTGCTCTTCTTCTTTTCCTCCACACCAGGCTGGCCGGCAGCTCGCCCTTGTCGAACGCCTTCTTATACTGAACGCGCTCTGCCGCATTGGCATAGCGATCAGCCGCCTTGAACAGGTCGTTGGCGGTCCAGGTCTCATTGATCTCGAGATCCTGGGTGAGCCGCTCGTCGCGGACTCCGTTTTTAAAGGCGCGGACAACATATTCATCCGAGATGTTCGGGATCGTGTTGCGAATCTTGATGAAACGCTTCACGAAGTTGCGGAGGGTCTCCCCATTCATCTGGATCATCTGGTGCAGATCATCCTCCTTGCCCAGACGCACGTAACAGCTCTGGAAGTTAGCGATCAGAGCGTCACAAAGTTGGTTCCAAGAGCTGATGGAACCTTCCTGCTGATTGAACAGTCACGTCCGAGCAGCACCCTCAAGGACAGCCGGGAGGTAGTTCGCCATGACAAGCTCATCACCCCCGGCCGCCATGATGGCCGTTGCGTAGATGGAAAGGAACTCCTCTGGGTTCTGCGTCCCATTATACCTCTCCATGTGTCCAGGCTTGAACTTTGAGCGCCATTGGACAGAGCGAAGCTCGTCAGAAAAGACCCTGCAGCCCAAGGCATAAGACCGGCCACCTTCCCCAGCAGAACCTAGCCTTGAAAAGGCGTTGGTCCTGTTGGTCGGGGGAACTCTAGCTGCGCGGGAGGTTTCCGTCTGGAGGAACTCTCTCCGTGATAAGCCTCCACGCTCCTTCCTCCTGGTCGCGACGACGCGCTCCTCGCGAGGGCATCGTCGATGATGGTCGCGCGCACGCTTGCCCCTATGGTCGCGATGACTACAGGGACTTGGCGAGCGGCGGCGACCACGGGCAGCTTGCTCGTGGACAGTGATCCTCCGACGGTGACGGCGGTCACGCAATCGATCGGATCGCTCGCTGTCCGAATCCACCCGGACAGGCTCGCCGCGTTGCCCGGATGAAGCTTCACCTATAGATTTAAGGCCCTCGGCCAGTTTCTCAAGGTGAGTAGCCACTGTATCGCCCACAAGGACGAGATTGTCTTGGTGAGCGGATCTGATTACGGTCGCCAGGGCCTGGAGCCGTTCCCGGCTCTGCTCAATTGGTCCTGGGATCCCTGAGGCATCCGCGTCTCGCCCGATTGGAGTCTAGGCACGCGGGGATTCCGCCCGGGCAGGCTGAACATCTGCCGGGGGTCTTGGCATAGGTGCGCGAGGTGGATCGCGTCGCTGACGCTTGCGCTGATCGCGGATCTGCACCAAGGTTTGGTTGATGGATTCGTCGAAAGTGCGGCGAACATTATCTTGCTCGCGAGCAGATTGTGCGGCTCCATCTTGGTGTCGAGCAGAACCGATCTGCTCGATCTCTTCGGCCGCTGCGACCCGCGCAGGATCCGAAGTCCCTGCGCCGGCCATGTTGATGACGCGGTGGCCGGGCGTCTGTGCGCTAGACGGTGTCATCATTGTGTCGCCACAGGAAGAATCAACCGACATAGCCCTGGAATCCGATAGATCTAAACGAGCGTAGAGATCATCGGTTCCGTATTCATCGTCGATGACGGGAGCTCGATCCGAGACCATCTCCGGAGCGTACCCAGAGACCTCTGTCTCAGATACAGACATCGATCTAGGTCGATAAGATCGATTCGAGCTGGCAGGGGAAAAGACATCCTGCCCTTTTGAGTCGTAGTCCTCAGGAAGAATCTCTGTATCACTGATAGAGTTCGACATGCTCGATCTGCGTATCCCCACGGACGGCCCCAACTATCGACGGTTGGGATATTGACCCAAGTCAACTAAGGTTCTTCAAGAGGGAGATAGGAGACACGCCGAACAGAACTAACAACAACGAACAGGGAGATAGGGGTTTTTATCCTGCTTCAGGCCTCTCGGGTGAGATAATAGCCCTACGTCCAGCCTTTCTTATATATCAGAGATGATTACAAGAGGTGGCTCGACGAGACGAACAAGTCTCAGCGAGATTATGGTGTACAGGAGTGCAATGCGGTGATCAGGTGTCTATGAGATGCTAGATGCGTAAACTCCTGTAGGATTGACACCTCAACACGCCGTAGGGGCCCTGTTTATATAGTGCAGAGCAACCGACCTACCGAGGGAATATCGGGCCGGGATAACTACGAGATCGTAACGAACTCATACATGCCAAATATATCCTGAGGCAGATAAGGCTTACTCCTAGTCTTGGGGATCACGACGTTTACTCCAATCCGGGAAACCAACGTCCGGGTCTTCACGTAGCCGTGCAGAACTCTTGTTCGATTCGGACTCAAACACGAATCCTAGGCCGTTACGCATCGTGCCAGCCAAGAAGCTGTTTGGCAGGATGCATATGGGCCTGATAGAACCTTCTAGGGAGCTAGGCCCTAGTAGGCTGTTCGATTGGGCCGTCAGGGAGTGGGCCATGGCAATAGGCCGTGATTTTATCCCTGACAGTTTCCTTCGCCTAACAACGGCGACGGGGCCGGCGCCTCGCCGGATGCCGCCGACGCTTTCTTTTGTGGCAGGCGCGCCGCCGGTGGTTGCGCCGACGAGTCCCCCTCTTTCAAGCCTGTGGCCTGAATGGTTTTCTTAGCCGCGCTCCACGTCCGCTGCAAAACAAATAACGCGACGCATCAGGGCCTCGAGGGAGCGCGCAGCTACGAATTCAATCAAACACCTTCCGGGCGCTTACCTCGGACAGTTTGTCCTTCACAAATCGTATGCGGCGAGGGGTCTTGTCCAGAGGTAGCAGCATCCCCGCGATCCGCGCGACCTCACGGGCCGAGAGTCCTGCGTAGCGTCGTTAACAGTCACAACGTGCCCCGGCCTGAAATCGAACATAAAGGTGCGGCTTGCGCCTACCTTCATGAAAGTCCCGGTCTGGATCTTCCCAACCGTCCATATCGCTGACGCACCGCTCGCGGCGCCTCATCGGGCTGATCCGGTGTCGGATGAAGCCGACGACGACCTCATAGCCCGTCAGACCATCCTTAACGAGCCCCTTGATCTCGCCCTCCGTGACTTGATCCTCCGGCTGGGGCTCGCTCCGCTGGAAGATTGGGGTATCCGGCGCAGCCGAAGAATACTCCAGGGTCGAGCCCCCGCGGTTCAGATAGAACCACCGCCGGGCCCAACCATCGACTTTCGTTCTCACCTCGTACTCCGGGTACGACTGGCCGCCCCGGGCTCGGCGGGCGGTCAGGTAGAAGACTCCGCCATTGCTCACTCCGTGGCCGACGGGCTTCAATTCGAAGTAGTGCTGAAGGAGGCTCACCGTTGGCCGCACCCCGCAGGGCGCCTCGCACAGGGACGCGAAGATGGATAGGTGGACGTAGGATTGCGGAGACAGGTTCTCCGGCCTTAGCTCCGTGAATGCGAAGAAGTCAGCGATAAACTGAGATTCCGGCATGCGAAATCCGCAGATGGCTGAGCTCTCGAAGCAGACCAACTCGTCCAGCCTGGGCTATGGCTTCGGGTCCCCGCCAGGAAGCCTCCATGAGCCCGGCTTGACGAAGTCGTCCCTCTCCAGCTCCCCCATGCTCTCCACCGTCAGAACGCTCTCTCCGATGACAACCATGGTGAAGGGAAGTAGGAGGCAAGAAGGCAGGGGGCAAGGGGAGAAGATGAAGACAGAGGCAAAGGGGATGATTTTGCAGTACGAGTTCCCCCTGCGTAGCGTTGCCTTATAAAAAAAGGCGACGGCCGAGGCGGAAGTCGTGGGGATCGTGCCCAAGAGGGCGTAACTGCCCCGTCTTTACGTCAAATCGGATTCATTGCTCAGACCGCAGCTCCCGAGCCAAATCTTCCCGCGCTGCGCGTGGTGGGGATTTTTTCCTAAACCTCAGACCGGCTCGCCATGCGACCCGCTCGAGGCTCGGGGGCTGGCTGTTCGTGATTGATAAACGGCCCATCCTGAGGCGGGCCCTGGGCCAATTCCGTACCGGCCCATCGCACAAACAGAGGACCCAAGAGGCCGTTCCCGGCCGTACTAAAGGAAGCGCCTAACCCGCCAGTGGCCGTCCCGGGCTTGACCAAGTCAAACTATGCGGCGCCATGTGCCTCCCTGGCTATCATTAGCCCGGGAGAAGGTCCCTCGGGTAATCCGCCTACCTGTGGGTAGGTGGCGACAACTGTCGTGTCCCACCATACTTTCTCCGGCCTTGACCGGAACGAACTGTGTCTCCGCAGGAACCCGCAGCCCGGGGAAGAACACGCGGGCAGCCCGTCTTGTCGTTTGCCCCCTTTGGCAGGCAGCGAATGGTTGTTACACTACGCGACACCCCCAACGGGTGGCGCGAGGCTGGCTCGGTCCAGTCAAGGCTATATCGGGGATAAAGGGAAAGTGCTTTCCCCCTAAAGAAGGTTTCCTCCCATAATAGGCACCTCGAGACAAACACGTGCCCAGTACTAACCTGACCAGCTTCTCCCTGCAGACTCCGGACCAGACAGGAGCCCTGGAATGAGACAAGGGCGCTGCCATTAAAGCAGAGAAGGGCGCGGGGCCCGCTGGATCAGCTCCGGGCAACTCGCCGCGCCTATAAAAGGAGGATTCCTGGACGTTCGAGGGGATCCCCAACTCCACCTGATTCAAGCCCTAGCAACACCCGCATCCGAAGCTTCCTTAGCGAGTAGCCTTAGTCTTTAGTCATCACCATTGTAAGCTCGGGATCGGTGCCTCCAAGCCCGGCCTCGGCACCTCTGTACTGTTTTCCCACCATATAATCAACAAGACTGGAGTAGAGCTATTACCCGGCAGTGGGGGCTCGAACCAGGGTAAACCACTTGTGTCTTCACGGTTTGTATCGTTTTCTCTCTTCTTCCCACTGTACGAAGGATCTTTACCCGGATCACCAAGTCGCACCAGGCCCTTATCCAGGAAGTCAGCGCGGCCTTAGCCCCCGTAGGCTTGGCCGCCGCCCCGAGCTACTGAGAAGGGTGGTCGTTGGGCCTCACACCAACTACAAACTCATCTGCCGGTCCGTGGTCCCGCTGCTCTTCAGGAGCGCGATTCCCAGACACCGACGGGGTGATTTTTTGTTTTAGAGCTAGATCTAGCTTGGTGCCTTAGTTTTTGGGAATAAAATTAAATTACTTTTGTGTATATGATCATTCAACTAAAAAAATTTGAGGGGTGCACAATAAATAATTGTTTTTTGTCGGAAGATGTCTATTCTGCTAGCTCTCCCCTCTAGATCTTTTGAGGCAATGTGTTGATCTATTGGATGGTTTTAGTTTTAAATTAGTTAAAATAGTAGGTAGGGTGATTATTTCATTTGCTATAGAGCTAAATAGATCTAGGTTTTTTGCTAGGTTGGGAATAAATTATTTTTGTTTATGAAATGTAATTAAAAAAATTAGAGGGGTACACAATAAAAATTACATATGTTTATAATTTAGGCAAAGTATAGAAAACAATTAAAAAAGTTTTTTAATTTGTGAGATTTAGTTGGTTTAGCTTTAAAAATGTAGAAAGTTTAGAGGTAATTAAAAAATATAACAATTAGTTATTTCGAGTTAAATATTTCAATTTGAAAAATAATAAGTGTTCTTATTATTTTAATTGGTGCAGATGAACCAACAATGGATGTATGCGGATCGTCGGTCAAGGGAGTTCGTCGAGCATGAATGCTTTTCTTGATGTCGTCTTTCGAGACTTGCCTCCAGGAAGCTTCATACGGTGTCCGTGCGTAAATTGCAGAAATGAGAAAGAGCACTCAATGCGAGAACAGATCCAGGGCCACTTGTTGATGAGAGGTTTCATGCCAAACTATACATGTTGGACTCACCACGGCGAAGTAGAGCATACCAGCATAGAAGACGAAGAAGAAGACGATTAAGAGGAAGTGACATATGATGATATGCCGGACACGACGACATACGAGGATGTCGAACATACACAAGGCGATCAGTTTGGTGTGGATGATGATCTGGACCAGATGCTGCGTGACGCAGAGGGAGATATCACAGAGAACAAACAATATAAGAAGTACCAGGGTTTGTTGGAGGACCAGAGAATTCTTTTGTACCCAAATTGCGGTCAGGGGCACAAAAAGCTACGCACTACACTAGAGCTCATGCAATGGAAGGCTGTGAATGGTGTGTGAGATAAGTGTTTCAATGAGTTGTTGTCGCTCATAAAGAAGTTGCTCCCGGAAGATAACACCCGCCAGAATCCACGTATCAAGCCAAACTGATCCTGTGTCCCTTAGGATTGAAAGTACGGAAGATACATGCATGTCGCAACGACTGTGTCCTATATCACGGTGAATATGCCGACTTAGGTGCCTATCCAGTGTGCAAGGAACCCAGGTATAAGACGAAGCGTGACGATCCAGGTGAAGTAGATGGGGTGTGTGTGAAGAAGAGAGCACCGGCAAAAGTGTTGTGGTATTTTCCTCTGATTCCAAGGCTGGAGCGTATGTTTACAAACAAAGCGCATGCGAAGATGATGCGTTGGCACAAAGAAGAGCATAAGGTCGACGGAATGCTTGGGCATTCGGCAGATGGCTCGCAGTGGAGGATGGTCGATCGGAAGTACAAGGACTTCGCAGACGAGGTCAGAAACATAAGGTTCGGTTTGAGTACCGATGAGATGAATCCTTTCGGAGACATGAGCAGCAGTCATAGGACCTGGCAAGTCACACTATGTGTGTATAATATTTCTTCATGGTTGTGCATGAAGAGAAAGTACATAATGATGCCGTTGTTGATCTAAGGCCCCAAGCAACCCGGAAATGATATCGATGTCTACCTGAAACCTTTAGTTGAAGATCTTCAGACATTATGGAATGGTGTAAAGGTCTGGGATGAATACAAAAGGGAGAATTTCAACCTGCGTGCAATGTTATTTGTAACAATAAACGACTGACCAGTACTTGGTAGCCTGTCTGGCCTAACTGAAAAAGACTTCAAAACGTGCGTGCAGTGCTTGAAGTAAACCGATGGCACGTACATGAAAGGCTCTCGGAAGATGGTGTACATGGGGCATCGCATGTTTCTTGTTCGGAGCCACGCGTTGCGAAAGAAACATAGGGAATTTAACGGGGAGGAAGAACATCGTGCCCAGACAAGGCATCGCAGTGGCAAGCAGGTGTTTGCTATGGTGAAGGATCTGAAGTTAGTATTTGGAAAGGGTCCGGGAAGCAAATCTGTGCCGAATGATGAGCATGGCCATGCACCCATATGGAACAAAAATGCAATATTTTGAGACTTGCCTTACTAGGAAGATTTGGATGTTCGCCGCTCACTGGACTTCATGCATATCACCAAGAACGTCTGTGCGAGCTTCCTAGGCTATATAGATATGTACGGGAAATCGAAAGATACAGTGAGTGCTCAGACTGACCTTGAAGTCCTGGGTATCAGGAATGACCTACACCCTAAAAAAAGAGGTATGGAACAACTGTACCTACGGCCAGCGAGTTACACTCTATGCAAAGAAGAGAAAAAAGTGTGATAGTGTCTTAACAGTGTGAAGGTCCCTTCCGGATACTCGTCGTACGTAAAGAGATTCGTAAATATGAAAGAGAACAAAATTGTACACCTAAAATCGCGTGACTGTCTTGTGCTGATGACACAGTTGCTCCAGGTGGTTTTGAGAGGTGTATGGCCCGAGTGGGTACGGGGGACTATCACAAAGCTGTGTTCGTTTTTCAGCGCCGTTTCCCAGAAGGTCATCGATCCAAAGAAACTGGGTGAGCTGCAGACTGACGTGGTACAAAGTGTGGTTAGCCTCGAGATGATCTTTCCTCCTGCCTTTTTTAATATCATGGTTCATCTCACTGTTCATCTAAGCAAAGAGATAGGTATTCTTGGGCCCGTTTATCTTCACAGCATGTTCCCTTTCGAGAGGTACATAAGTGTACTAAAGAAGTATGTATGTAACCGTTCTCATCCCAAAGCATGCTGTAAGATCAAGCCTCCCATGGGCTGATTGATTTTGGTAATTGATGGCAACTAGGCCGTACAGCTGGAACGCCAAGGTTAAGGACCTTTTGTTTTCTAGTTTCTCTGAATTCCTTGTGTGCGTCTTCGGCCCAACTCAGCAGATCGACTACATCCCTCTGGTTGCAGGGTCCCACTGAGCACAGGTCCAGAAACATCAGCCGTGGGTCCCATGGGGTTCCGAGAGTGCCAGGCGTTAGTACTGAGCGAACCATCTAGAGCAATTACACCTGGCGGGCACCCCGTTCACTTGCGCCAGCACCCTGTCGGACGCGTCCGATAAGCCACCGGACGGCGTCCGACGAAGCACAAAAATGGTCTTGACCTTCTGTGGATACCTTAGAGGCGCTGCGGCTTTCGCGGAAATGCTTGCTGATCGGCGACCTCTCGCCGTCACGGGCGACCCCTAGGCGAGCACCGGCGACCCCTAGGCGAGCACCGGCGACCCCTCGGCGAGCACGGGCGACCTCACCCCGAGCACGGGCGACTCCTCGGCTAGCCGGGCGACCTTACCCCAAGCACGGGCGACCCCTCGGCGAGCACCGGCGACCCCTCGGCGAGCAGTCGGCGTACTGATCGGGGCGTGTTCGACAACTTCCTCTACGTGCGCGACTCTTCTGTCAGACGGCGTCCAACGGGAACCGGGCGGCGTCCCATCGGGCGATCTGAACCTCGCAATTTAATCTGAGCCGTCCATTTCTAAGGTTTCACTTTGGGCCTATAAATAGGGGCTATGAGCACGGGAGAAACTTGAGAGAGCCTCATTAGCAGCCACCCCTTGCTCTTTCCACCCAAGAGAGCTCCTCCCATGGCACCCACCCCCATCTAGGGTTCCATGTGCTTGAGAGATTGAGAGGGAGGAGAAGAGAGGAAGAGGAAGAAGAAGGTGCCCCCTATCTCCTCTCATCCATCCCCAAGGTTTGCCCCTTCTCCCATGGTGTTCTTGCCCTAGTTTCCATGGTGGGAGAGAAGGGGTAGTGGTGAGAGATGGTCTCCGATCTTGTGCTCTTGGGACTTCGACTCCGGAGAGATCGTCACCACACCACGAGCTTCATCAACCGTACGACTACGTCAACCGAAATCCTCCGTGTGTCGGGGGTCACTTCCGTGTGTCGGAGGTGCGTGGCCTTCATCCGTTGAAGGTTGTGTGCAAACATCCTCCTTGTGTCGGAGGTCGGTGCCGTGTGTTAGCACCGAGGGTGCGAGGAGCTTCCGCGTGTGGAAGAACTCGTCTTGTGTGAAGGTTTGGGGCTCGCCTACCATGTGTTGGTGAAGTGCCACCATGAGTGGATTGAGGCTAGGGACGAGAGAGTCCCGACATCTCTGTGTGAGAAGTTTCCTCAACGGAGACGTAGGTGTTCATGTGTTGAGCACCGAACTTCGGGAATCAACTCGGTTTGCGCCTTCTTGTCTATCTCATTTACTTCCTCATATTGTTTTGATCGCTTGAATCAACTCGGTTTGCGCCTTCTTGTCTATCTCATTTACTTCCTCATATTGTTTTGATCGCTTGCATGTGAGCGCCATCGAGCCTCCTAGTAGTCGCCTGTGTCTCATTGTGATCGCTTCCACAACTAGACTCTAGATTAATCGATAGCTTATGTTCCAAATTTGATTGACTAATCAAGCGAATTGAGAGAAGTAAAATTTGAAAAGGGCCGATTCACCCCCCCTTTCGGCCTAGAATCCTTACAAGTGGTATCAGAGCCAGGTTCTCTAGTTGCTTAATCGCTTAGAGATGGCCGACGGGGGTAGTGTAGCCGCCAATAGGATTCCTCTGTTTAGTGGCACTAATTTTGGTTTTTGGAAGTTGCGCATGAAAGTATTTCTCCAGGCTATGGGAATGGATGTTTGGAAGGTCGTAGAGTCTCCTCATGGTGTCACACTCACTAACAATGTACCTCCCACACCTGGACAAACCAAACTCTTAGAGACCGACGCTAAGGCCATGAACGCTTTGTTTTGTTGTTTGAGCATGGAGGTCTTCGATAGAGTTAGCAATCTCACTAGTGCACACGAGATATGGATCACACTCATTGAGATTCACGAGGGCACTTCAGCTGTTAAGGAGGGTAGACTAGTGGTTGTCAAGGAGCGTTATGATCAGTTCAGAATGCTTCCAAATGAAAATGTTAATGCTATGTTTACTCGGCTTAACCCCATCCTTAACGAGGTTAAGGGGCTCGGTCACACTGTTGCAAATGATGAAGTATGCAGGAAAATGCTGCGGATCCTCCCCAAGAAGGATTACCGGGACATCATCACCTATCTCACAAACAGTGGTGATGTGGAGAAGCTGGCACCCACAGCTTTGCTCAGCAAGATCACCGCGCACGAGATGATGCTCCTCAATGATCATGAGGATTCCTCTGCTCCAGCAAAGAATCAAGTGATCGCCCTCAAGGCCAGTGGATCCAAGCAGAGTGGTCTCAAGTCAAGTCAAGCTGAGGACAGTGGTGAGATGACATGGAATGAGCTCGAGGAGGGTTTTCAACACTTCGGGCTATTCATGAAGCAAGCTGGCCAGTTCATGAGCAGAAATGGCTATGGAGGCAAGAAGAGGATGAGTAGAAACACCCATGCATCATACCGATGCTATGAGTGTCAGGAGAAGGGACACATCGCTTCAATGTGTCCCCAGAAGGGCAATACCAAGTACAAAGACAAAGGAAAGGAGAAGGGCGATGGCGAGAAGCCGAGGCACAATGACAACAAGAAGAAGAATCCCCAGAAGTCAAGGTTCAATGGTCGCTCCTCACAAGGCAAGAGGCTAGCCTTTGTAGGAGAATGTGTGACCGATGACAGCTCCAGCGACACTTCAGCTTCAAGAGATGATGAATCTGCTGATCAGGAACTGGCCACCATGGCAATAGCTGAGTCCGTGCCGCCTCATCCAGTCTTCACTCCAAGATGTCTCACGGTGGTTGCTGAGCCTCGAGAGTGGTACTCCGATGATGATGGGGCTTCTTCCACTACTTCCTCTACATCGGCAAAGGCTTCACCGTCTCCTGCTGGCACTTCCATGTGCCTGATGGCTCGACCCAGTGGCGAGGTGAGCGACTCTGGTTCTGATTCTGATGTGGATGTTGAAGGCATGCGTGATTGTCTTAGGGAAGCTTGTGAGCGCTATAAGCATGAGACACTAAAGAACCTAGAGCTTGGTAAAACTTTGATTGCTTTGCAAACTAAGTGCAAAAGTCTTGCCACTAGATGTGATAGCTCAGAATCTGAGCATGACACTTTGCTAGGTTCTAACAAAAATCTGTCGTCTAAGTGCAATGTGTTAGAACAAGAGCGCGATGCTTTGAATGAATCCCTAGATGATCTCATGATTACTTACCATGCACTTAGGGAGAACCATGAAACACTTCTGGCTAAGAATGATGAGTTGGTTGCTTTACCTCTTGCTCAACTAGTTGATACTACTCCTGTTGATCTTTGTGGATGTTGCTTGTGCTATGCTGTTCATTCATTGCTATTGCACCCGCTTTGTCGACTTGACTCTTGCTTGTCTGAAGTTGTCCATGATTGCACTGTGTTGGCTTCCACTTCTAGCGGTTCCTCTAGCAATGCACTAGTGTGTACACCTGATAACTGTAAATTTGCACTAGCTGCTAGGGAACTTGCTATTAAAAATACCGAGTTGAAATCTAAACTTGAGAAGTTTTATAAGGGGCTTGGGAAGTGCTATGAGGGTAGCTTGGCCTTGGACAAGATGCTCAAGGAACAACGAAAACCCTCCCAAAAGGGTGGCTTGGGTTTTACACCAGAGAAGCCAAAAGGGAGAAAGAAATCAAGTGTTCCTCGAGCATCTACCATGAGGCAAAGTTACTATCATCCCTATCCCAAGAAGAGGCATGGTAACAACTTGCACACTAGCAACAATGTTTCTAGGATGCACAATGGGCACGACACATGGCAAGGACATGCTAGGCACTATAACTCTCCCACATGGCAACCTCAAATGCGCCACAATACTTGGAAAGGTCCTAGGTTCTACAATAACTGGCAAGGTCCTAGGTACCGCAACACTTGGCAATCACCTAGGCAAAACTTCTGGAATGGACCTCCTAGGCACAACAATGGTAGACCAAACCCTCCTAGGAACCAAAACCGTAACACTCCCAACCACACTCAACCAAGATTCCCTAGAGCACACACTTAATTGTATGATTCCTACATACTCAGGAAAAATGATCAAGGTAGGATGATTGCTAGATTTGTTGGGCTCAAGGCTGAGAATGGGCACAAGGCACATGTTTGGGTGCCTAATTCATTGATTTATCGCTTTGCTCCTGTTGCTTCTGTTTTGAAGGCTAACCCTCGGGGACCTCCTGTGTGGGTTCCTGAGTCACATAAGTGATCTTCTCTCATGACAGGTGAACTACCGAAGTGGAGGGTGCCATTGGATCATCGACAGTGGGTGCACTTAACACATGACCGGCAACCCCCGGTTGTTCACCTCAATAGGGGAGGAAAGCAAGATTCCCCCCATGGTCACTTTTGGAGATGGAAGCAAGAGCAAGGTTCTGGGAGTTGGAAAGGTAGCAATTTCTTCAAAACATTCAACTGACAATGTGCTACTAGTGAAAACTTTGAGCTATAATCTCCTCGCTGTTGCCCAAATATGTGAGTTGGGGTTCCATTGTAATTTTTCACCTGAGGGATTGTTGGTTTTGGACAAAAATGAAAAACTTGTGTTCAAAGGCTTTCGGTTTGAAAATTTATTTCTTGTGAATTTTAATGAGCCTGCCGCATCTGTCTCGACTTGTCTTGTCGTCATAGTCTCTCTTGGTTGGCTTTGGCATAGGCGTCTTGGACATGTCGGCATGGCAAATTTGAAGAAACTTTTCAAAAACGATTTGATTCTTGGGGTGCAAGATGTGACATTTGAGAAAGACAAGCTTTGCAGTGCCTGTCAGGCCGGCAAGCAAGTGGCAAGCTTACATCCTGCCAAGAACGTCATGTCTACATCTCGACCTCTCGAGCTTTTACACATGGATCTTTTTGGACCAACAACCTATGTGAGTATCGGGGGAAATCTCTATTGCTTGGTCATTGTTGATGACTTCTCCCGATACACTTGGGTTTTCTTTCTACCTGACAAAACTCCAACAGGAGATGTTTTCAAAAAGTTTATAAAGAAAGCCCAAAATGCTTTTGATTGTACCCTCAAGAAGGTGAGAAGTGACAATGGAACGGAGTTCACTAACACTTCTGTTGAGCTGTTCTGTGATGAGCTAGGGATTGATCACCAGTTCTCAGCCACCTACACTCCTCAGCAAAACGGGGTGGTTGAGAGGAAGAATAGGACGCTCATCGAGATGGCGAGGACAATGTTAGATGAATACAAAACTTCACATCTGTTCTGGGCTGAAGCAGTCAACACAGCCTGTCACTGCATCAACAGACTGTATCTTCACAAGCTCCTGAAGAAGACGTCCTACGAGCTGCTAGTGGGAAGACGACCCAATGTCTCCTACTTCAGGGTCTTTGGCTGCAAGGTCTACATCAAGAAGAAGCGGGAGCACTTGGGCAAGTTCGAGGCGAGTGGACACGGAGTCTTCTTAGGATATTCAGCTAGAGGGTCATCCTTCAGGGTGTACAATGAGAGCAGTGGTCAGATTGAGGAGACCTGTGATGTGAAGTTTGATGAGTCAAATGGAAGTCAAGGAGAGCATGAGAATCTGGATGATGTGGATGGTGAGCTGTTGGCAAGAGCAGTGGAGGAGATGCCAGCTGGTGATGTGAGGCCAGTAGAGGTTTAGAGGGAGACCGAGACGGTTCTACCACCTCTCACACCTGAACCAGTGCCAGACTCAGGGGGAGCATTGCCTCAAGATAGCGTAAGTGTGGAGCCGCCCAGAGGCGAGGCGACTTGAGCGGATCAGAGTCGGTAGAGCTACCACCTCAGTTGATCAAGACCCATCACACCATAGCTCGTGATCATCCAGCTGATCAAGTGATTGGGGACTTGACTCAAGGCATGCAAACAAGGTCAAGGACAGCCAGCGTCAGTGAGGTCAGTGCTTTGGCAAGCTTCTGTGAGCACACGGCGTTTGTGTCTGAGCTTGAGCCAAAGAAAGTGGAAGAGGCTTTGAGTGACCCAGACTGGATCAATGCGATGCATGAGGAGATGAATAATTTTGAGAGGAACCAAGTCTGGACGCTGGTTGAGAGGCCAAAGGACCACAATGTTATTGGCACCATGTGGGTAATCAAGAACAAGCAAGATGAGCTTGGAGTGGTGGTGCGCAACAAGGCGAGACTTGTGGCTCAAGGCTTCACACAGATCGAGGGTGTAGATTGTGGAGATACCTATGCTCCAGTAGCACGTTTAGAGGCTATCAGACTGCTTGTGGCATTTGCAACGTGTCACAACATTGTGCTTAGACAGATGGACGTGAAGAGTGCATTCCTGAACGGCTACATTGGAGAATTGGTGTATGTTGAGCAGCCTCCAGGTTTCGAGAACTCACAGCACCCTGATCATGTGTATAAAACGTCGAAGGCTTTGTATGGTCTCAAGCAAGCACCTAGGGCATGGTATGAGAGGCTAAGAGACTTTCTGATTGGCAAGGGATTCACGGTCGGAAGAGTGGACACGACTCTATTCACTAAGTTGGTGGATGGAGATCTGTTCCTGTGCCAGGTCTATGTGGATGACATCATTTTCGGTAGCTCAAATAAAACCTTGGTCAACGAGTTCAGCGACATGATGAGTAAGGAGTTCGAGATGTCGATGATGGGAGAATTGAACTTCTTCTTGGGATTTCAAATCAAGCAACTCAAGACCGGGACCTTCATGTGCCAAGAGAAGTACATTCTCGACCTGCTCAAGCGCTTCAACATGAGTGACTGCAAGCCAATTCGGAAACCAATGGGGACAAACTATCACCTCGACCTCAACAAAGAAGGTAAACATGTCGACCAAAAGCTTTATCGTTCCATGATTGGTGCTTTGCTCTATTTGACTGCATCTAGGCCGGACATCATGTTTAGTGTGTGCATGTGCGCTAGATTTCAAGCCTCCCCTAGAGAAATGCATATGACTGCTGTGAAACGAATACTTCGATACCTGAAACACACATCTAGCATAGGGCTTTGGTTCCCGAAAGGTGCGCGGTTTGAGCTCCTAGGCTATTCTGACTCAGATTATGCCGGGTGCAAGATCAATCGTAAAAGCACTTCCGGGGCTTGTCATTTCTTGGGTAGGTGTCTTGTGTCATGGGCGTCAAAGAAACAGAACTCCGTGGCGCTATCTACTGCCAAGGCTGAGTATATAGCGGCAGGGAGTTGCTGTGCACAACTTCTTTACTTGACACAATCATTGTTTGACTTTGGGCTTAAACTTGACCATGTGCCTCTCTTATGCGATAATGAGAGCGCGGTGAAGATAGCGTGCAACCCGGTCCAACACTCACGGACCAAGCACATTGATGTCCGTCACCATTTCCTTCGGGATCATGTGGCGAAGGGCGACATTGTGCTTGAGCACGTGCGGACAGAGAACCAGCCTGCCGACATATTCACCAAGCCACTCGATGAGGCACGATTCTGCAAACTGAGAAATGAATTGAACGTTTTAGACAAGTCAAACATTGCCTGAGTCGGTCGTATGGCTATGTTATTCATTGAAAATCTTTTGAAGCTAGTCTGAACATTTAGGTGCTTTGCCTGTTAAACTTGATGTTATTCATTGCCTATATGTCCATCACATGAATTTGATAGCTATAGCATGTGTTTACCTTGTCACTAGCTCAACTTGTGCTTAACTAAATATATCATGCAATTGGAAGCCATGAGTATATATTAGGAGGGCTATAGCTTCTAGTCTCACTTGATTGCTCTAAACTCTTTGGTTGACCATGTGCTTCTAAGTCTAGGTTGTGTTCTTCCATTTTGCACATGTCTTTACTTTGCTAACTTGAGCAAATTTTGAGAAAATGTTGAGCCAAATTTACAAAGTGCGCTAAAATGTGAATAAGGCTAAAATTTGGTCATACATGTCTCACCAATGCCTCCTCGATGAGATAGCTTGCCATGGCACTAGGCATGAACTTAGGGGGAGCATTGGATGACCGAGACGTTCATCTTCAGTGTCATGCTGGGTGGCGCCGCTTGTGTTTTGAGACATGGCAAATTTGAGAAAATGCAAAGTGCAAATGTGAGATATTTCAAAATGAGCTCAACTATAATGTTTTAGTCTCGAATAGACTCGGTGATAGCATGTGTAGCTTGGAATGCATCTTCTAGTCCTTTGGTGCATCATGTGTCCCCGTTGAGTTTTGGAGCAACTCTTGATACTTCTAGCTATAGTTCACCTTATATTTGCTCTAGGTCATAATAACTTGAATTACACATCTATCAATTTTGCTATAGTTGATCTTGTGACATTGTGAACTTGAGATGGCTAGATTATTAGTATGGTGAGCTTATGGGCGTGTTTGCACTAAGTATAACTTCCAAAGCGCTTAAATTATCCCATGATTTGCTACTTTGTGGTCATTGATGCCAAAGGGGGAGAAATTAAATCATTATCATGTTTTAGATGCAAAGGGTAGATGCAAAGGGGGGAGAAGTGATGACTTTGGGTCACAAGTGGTAGTTACAAGTGGTAGGCTCAGGAGATGCTTTGCTCCATGAGATGTGATGGTACTCTCAAGTGGTTTGCATTGATTTAGGGGGAGCTCGTGTCTATACGTACATTGCATCTTATTCATTGGCCTCTCTGCATTGTGCTATGATGGCATGCAATGTTTCTAAGCTAACCCATTGCACCAGAGATTGTATTTGTGCCTTGTCATGTTGGATTTGCAGATGTTGTCATCAATTACCAAAAAGGGGGAGATTGTAAGATCAAGCCTCCCATGGGCTGATTGATTTTGGTAATTGATGGCAACTAGGCCGTACAGCTGGAACGCCAAGGTTAAGGACCTTTTGTTTTCTAGTTTCTCTGAATTCCTTGTGTGCGTCTTCGGCCCAACTCAGCAGATCGACTACATCCCTCTGGTTGTAGGGTCCCACTGAGCACAGGTCCAGAAACATTCGCCGTGGGTCCCATGGGGTTTCGAGAGTGCCAGGTGTTAGTACTGAGCGAACCATCTAGAGCAATTACACCTGGCGGGCACCCCGTTCACTTGCGCCAGCACCCTGTTGGACGCGTCAAATAAGCCACCGGACGGCGTCCGACGAAGCACAAAAACGGTCTTGACCTTCTGTGGATACCTTAGAGGCGTTGCCGCTTTCGCGGACATGCTTGCTGATCGGCGACCTCTCCCCGTCACGGGGGACCCCTCGGCGAGCACCGGCGACCCCTCCGCGAGCACGGGCGACCCCTCCGCGAGCCGGGCGACCTCACCCCGAGCACGGGCGACCTCACCCCAAGCACGGGCGACCCCTCGGTGAGCCGGGCGACCTTACCCCAAGCACGGGCGACCCCTCGGCGAGCACCGGTGACCCCTTGGCGAGCAGTCGGCGTACTGATCGGGGCGTGTTCGACAACTTCCTCTACGTGCGCGAGTCTTCTGTCGGACGGCGTCCGACGGGAACCGGACGGCGTCCGATCGGGCGATCTGAATCTCGCGATTTAATCTGAGCCGTCCATTTCTAGGGTTTCGCTTTGGGCCTATAAATAGGGGCTATGAGCACGGGAGAAACTTGAGAGAGCCACATTAGCAGCCACCCCTTGCTCTTTCCACCCAAGAGAGCTCCTCCTATGGCACCCACCCCCATCTAGGGTTCCATGTGCTTGAGAGATTGAGAGGGAGGAGAAGAGAGGAAGAGGAAGAAGAAGGTGCCCCCTATCTCCTCTCATCCATCCGCAAGGTTTGCCCATTCTCCCATGGTGTTCTTGCCCTAGTTTCCATGGTGGGAGAGAGGGGTAGTGGTGAGAGACGGTCTCCGATCTTGTGCTCTTGGGACTTCGACTCCGGAGAGATCGTCACCACACCACGAGCTTCATCAACCGTCGACTCGTCAGCGAAAATCCTCCGTGTGTCGGGGGTCACTTCCGTGTGTCGGAGGTGCGTGGCCTTCATCCGTTGAAGGTTGTGTGCAAAAATCCTCCGTGTGTCGGAGGTCGGTGCTGTGTGTCAGCACCGAGGGTGCGAGGAGCTTCCGCGTGTGGAAGAACTCGTCTTCTATGAAGGTTTAGGGCTCGCCTACCATGTGTTGGTGAAGAGCCACCACGAGTGGATTGAGGGCTAGGGACGAGAGAGTCCCGACTTCTTTGTGTGAGAAGTTTCCTTAACGGAGACGTAGGTGTTCATTTGTTGAGCACCGAACTTCGGGAATCAACTTGGTTTGCGCCTTCTTGTCTATCTCATTTACTTCCTCATATTGTTTTGATCGTTTGCATGTGAGCGCCATCGAGCCTCCTAGTAGTCGCTTGTGTCTCATTGTGATCTCTTCCACAACTAGACTCTAGATTAATCGATAGCTTGTGTTCCAAATTTGATTGACTAATCGAGCGAATTGAGAGAAGTAAAATTTGAAAAGGGCCGATTCACCCCCCGCATTTCGTCCTAGAATCCTTACACATGCATTCCAAGGGTTATGTGACAGAGGAGGTGATCGAGTTCTATGTGTACTACATTGATGATCTAGACCCCATCGGCGTCCCTATATCACGCCATGAGGGTTGGCTACGGGGTGAAGGGACACTTGGAAGAAAAGTAGTTGCATGCAATGATCTTCAGACATTTAAGCAAGCACGTTTCACTGTGTTGAAGCAATCAGCAGTGGCCGCCCCGTATGTTCTCCAACACAAGAATGCTCTACGTCGCCAGTTCACAGAGAAGACTGATAAGTGGATAACACTGAGGCACATGGATTCTTTCAGCGCATGGTTACAAAACCATATCCTCAAGAGCAAGTCCAACAATGAACAATTGCAACGCCTGGCTCGAGGACCATTTGCTGAAATTGTGACATGGCAGGGGTACGAGATAAATGGTTACACATTCTACACGAGATCACAAGATAACAATAGCACAAACCGAGCAATGGTTATGCGTATAGAAGCCACCGACAATAGAGGCAGGGTGGACACATATGATGGATTCATAGGTGAGATATGGGAGCTCGACTATGGGCCTTTGAAGGTCCCATTGTTTAAGTGCCAATGGGTAAAACTAAAGGCAGACGGTGTGAATATCGACAAATACGGCATGACTACCGTTGACCTCCAAGAAGTCGGCTACTTGAGAGAACCATTTGTTCTCGCGAACGAGGTGAGACAGGTCTTCTACGTATTGGACATTTCAAGCAGACTAAAGAAGAATCAAATCAAAGATAAGCAGAAGGAACCGCCAAAGTGACACGTGGTTCTCCAAGGCAAACGAAGGATTGTCGGAGTAGAGGACGTTACTGACGAGGAAGAGTACGATCAGTTCGATGAGATCCCTCCATTCGCGATGATGTTGACATAAGCATCTGGATGACACGAGCATGGATGCTCCGCACATTATCGCTGATCACGATGAAGAATTGTGAAGACAAAAAATATAAATGATTAGGATGACCCTTATTATGTGGTCATATTAAATATATTATGTGGTTGTATGAACTATGTTATCATGTAATAGTATTTTTTAGAATTTGTAAGATGGAAGCAATATGGTAGTAAGAATAATGGGCTAAGTACATATTTAGAAATGAAAGTAATGCCAAAAAAGATTTTTTAGTATTTTTGAAAAAATAATGGGCTACGTACATATTTAGAAATGAAAGTAATGCCAAAAAATATTTTTTAGTCTTTTTGAAAAGAATAATGGCCTAAGTACGTACTTAGAAATGAAAGGAATTAAAAAAAGATTTTTTAGTTTTTTTGGAAAAAAATAATCGGCTAAGTACATATTTAGAAATGAAAGTAATGCCAAAAAAGATTTTTTTAGTATTTTTGAAAAGAATAATGGGTTAAGCACATATTTAGAAATGAAAGTAATGCAAAAAAAGATTTTTTTAGTTATTTTGGAACAAAATAATGGGTTGAGTACATATTTGATATTTCTAAAAACAATAAAAGGCAACGGGTGACGGCGCCACTTCTAAAAAAATAATGGGCTCAGCACGTGTGACGGCGCCACTTGTACAAGCGGTTCGTGCTACCAACCGCTTGTAGAAGTGGTCTCTACAAGCGATTGGTAGAACGAACTGCTTGTAGAAGTGGTCTCTACAAGCGGTTCGTGCTACCAACCGCTTGTAGAGGCCTTTCCTATATAAAGTAGAGGGTTCGCGGCCGAAATTTCTCTAAGTCCTTTGCCCCTGTCTCCCTCAACCATTTCGTCGCGATCTCGCCGCGCCCCGCCGCAACCACTGTCAAGCCCCCCTCGCCGCCGTCTAGCACCGCGCGGCTGCACCTCGCCGTCGTCGAGCACCGCACGGCGGCCGCCTCCTGGACGCTACACCTCGTCGTCATTGAGCACCTGCGCAGGACGCGCGACACTGACCACTGCGCGCAGGCGACCGGCCTCCGCCACCCTGCTGACGAGCCCCTTCGCCGGTGAGCCCCCTCGCTCCCATTCGCTGTGGACCTCCTCCCCGCCACTTTGAAGACGAAGGGCCGAGGTATCGAGCCCTCCTCCTTCCCCTGCCCCCATTGCTCTATGATGTACTTGTAGTATTCGACAGAATGCGCGCACGGTGGAGATGCTCCTATTGCGCCCCTCTGTCATGCTCCCATTGCTCCCCTCTCCTTCCCCTCACTCCAATCTGTGGTGCTTCCATTGCTCCCCTCTCCTTCCCCTCACTCCCCTCTGTGATGCTCCCATTGCTCCCTTCTCCTTCCCCTCACTCCCCTCTGTCATGTTGGCCGGCGCGACTGTGATTTTGTTTTTTTTTTTTTTGCAATAGGGGTTCCCCCGATTTCCATTCCCAAGTTTTGGCCAAAGAAAGTGATGAAATGTGGGTGAAGTGCACACTGTTCTTGCTCTATGATGATTGCTACAACTTGTTTGGTACTGCTCATTGGCCATGTTTGGTACTGCTCTTGCTCTATGATGATTGCTACAACTTGTTTGATACTGCTCATTGCCCAAGCTTGGTACTGCTCTTGCTCTATGATGATTTCTAGATGTGGCTTGTTAACTCCTTAATCCTATATGCATGGTCTTATACTGCTTGAACTTAGAATCCTTTATTTGTTCAAAGAGCAGTGCTGAACTAGAGTTTTAAATCCTAATTTCAGATTATACAATATGGGGTTTAAAGGCAATTAACAGTTGGATGACTAATTAACTTTAGCAACCCTTTAATTGCAAGCTGAGAGCAATTGTCCTTTATAACTTTGATCTTGTGCTTGCTTACAAATTGAACTTGAGCTATGTTGCTGTTGAAGTGTTGCCTAATTTCAGAAGATTGTTTCATTAATCCAAGTTCTCAAATGAGTTAGCTTTTAGTGAGACAATATAATTGAGCAATTTACTTGTTCAATAGCTGCCTTGAATCAGTTTACATGTCGGTGAAGTGCACACTGTGGGCTACTTTGTTCTTGCTCTATGATGATTGCTACAACCGAAATGTGCATAATCTGATTTAGGAACTTGTTAGACCAAGTTTGGTACTGCTCATTGTCTTTTATGTGATTTTCCTTCAATTGGACCATGCACATGTGGTAGGATTAATTGAGTATAAATCTGAGAGCAACCCTTTAATTGCAATCTGAGAGCAATAGTCCTTTATAACATTGATCTTGTGCTGCCTTACAAACTGAACTTGAGCTTGTGCTGGTTTGTAAATTGAACTTGACTCAATTTCTCTATGCTGCTCTATGTGCAGATGTTGCCGACTTTGGGGATTAGGGATGTTGGTGCTGCTAAATTTAATGCTAATTGAGGTGGATTTGGGGACCTTTCTCAATTGAGCAAAGGGGCTAATACACCTCAATTGAGCAAATTGCTTGACGATGTTTGCATAATATTCAGCTTTAATAAGCAGTGTTGCAATAATTGCTCAAATTATTTGTTGGAAGACTACTTTTGTTAGCAACCCATAATTTGCAATCTGAGAGCAATCATTCATACATATGTTTCTTTGTTTATGTATAGTCTTAGGTTATGCCTATCCTTTAGCCAGATAGTGATGGTCACGGAACAGACTGAAGGAACACAGATCCCATGTGGATGGGCTAGGAACATCAAGCTCCCTTGAGATCGGAGAAGCACGATCCATATCAGACACATGGATTATTTGTAGGGCGATTTGGTAGTTCCGACCTCGTGGTTGGTGGAAGCCCTGTTACAATCCTCTACCAACAGCCATCGCGGTGACACCGGTTACTGCCGGCAAGATTGTTATTTTTAATAGCACCAAATGTTGTATTCAAATGTTGTATGTAGAGAGAGATGTACTCAAAATTTTGTATTAATATAAAGAGACGTATATGTTGTATTCAAATGTGGATGGATGCATTAAATGTTCTATTAATTCGCGTGCATGCACAGTGATAGATGGCGCACTCTGGATGTGACCTCCTTGATTTCGATGCGGGACATGATTTTCTACTAAACGAAATCGCGATGGGCACCCTCATAAGCTACGTTGAGGCCAACCCGGTGGATCCAATCGGTGATCAGGCCGCCCCGGCTCAAGCCGGTGATCAAGCCGCCTCGGCTCAAGCCGGTGATCACGCCGTCCATGCTCCAGCCGGTGATCCAACTGGCCAGGCTGAAGCCGATTATCAGGCCATCCTGGCTGAAGCCAATGAAACTAATGTCGACGGCTATGAGGTATATATAACCTGCACACTAAAATGACCGTTCCTTATCATGTTACTTCATAGCAATAAACCTCTAACACGTGCTCCTGTTCTTTTTTCAAGCCAAAAATGTCCAACAGCCAATCCAAGCAAATACGAGGGCCTAACAAAAAGCCATCGACAAAGTACGTAATTACTCAAGTTTCAACCACTGGGAAGCCCGAAGCCCCTCCGTCGGCACTTGCCCCCTTCAACAACGCCTACGGAGTCCTTGTGAGGGATCATGTCCCTATTAGCATCAAGACATGGACCAAGTTTCCTACGGCTACCAAAGACCTGCTTTGGAAGGATATAATGGAAAACTTCACGATGGCATTATGCTTTCTGTCGTGGAAGAGCGAGCTCACTAAAAAGTACGTGGAGACCGGAACAACCCCAGACTTCAATAAGTATCCGAAGCTAGCGGATCACTGGCAACCATTCCAGGAGTACAAGCTGTCGGCTGAAGGCAAGGCCGCGAGTGAGCAGAAGAAGGCCAACGCACAGAAGAAAAAATACCACCACCATCTCGGGTCTGGTGGTTACATCAAGGCTATGCCAAAATGGGAGAAGTAGAAAGAGGAGCTTAGGAAAAAGGCTATAATACCAGAAACAGAAGACTAGGAGCTCCGCCCACGCAACTGGACCTTGGGCCACGGGGGGAGGCTGAACGATGACGACAAGCTGGATATGGCACCACAAGTGCAACCCGTGAAAGAAAGGATTGTGGAAGCCATCGAGAAGCAACGTGCAGGATCCTTGGTGGTAGACAAGGAGAATGACGAGCTTACCTACGCACTCTGAAACGCAGAGCATCCAGGAAGGACACGAGGTATTGGCAAGCAGGTGCCGTGACTGGCTGGCTTCTCAAATGATCAAGCCACATACCGGAGCCAGGAAAGAGGGAAAGTAAGAGAACACAATAGAGTCAGCAAAATCGAACGGGGGCTTAAGGAGCACAAGGAAAACATGGCAGAAATGCTAAAGCGGGAAGTGCATTCTGCAATCGCCAATCTTAAGGACCAGGTGCGCTTGTCGTCATGCCTCCGGACAACGTGGTTAGTCCTCCGGCCTTCGGTCGGCGAAGCAGCTACGCGTCAAACAACGTGTTGACCGATGAATCGCAAGCCCGTTATCCCGTGGACGACATCACCGTGTCCCGCCAATGTGAGCTACGCGTCCAACTGCACAACCTCACCCTCAAGGTGGCTTACGGCATGGCCTTCCCGGTGGAGTCGGGCCAGACATTCCACTATAACCCGATACCCGCGGGATACTCCAAGGTCACAGTGGACGAGGTGGTGGCCGGATTTGATGATATGGAGATCGATATTGCCGGAGGAGACGATGTGACCAAGCTTGGAGAGGTCCTCCATAACATCACCCTCTGGCGGAAGAAGTACAACGTGTTTCCTGATGGTGTGGAGGTGACACCTCTACCGAGACAGAACTCACCTCCTCCACCAAGACAGCCCACTCCACCGAGACGGAGCTCACCTCCTCCACCAAGACAGGCCACGCCACCATGCAACGCCTCGCCGGTGAGACATAGCACTCCACCACCCGCTAGCGCTGTGCACAGAAGCCCAACACCGCTGGCAGCCCCTCAAAGCAAAAGGAAGCAACAGCCTCCTAGGGGAACCCCGGCGCCGGCATCTCCCCCTAGTATGAAGGTTGCTAGCAAAAGGAGCATTCCTGCAGCTAGACCGACTACAAGCAGCAGGGCGGCCGGTTTCCCATTCAGACAGAGAATGAAAGAACCCACAAAAACAAAATTTGAGATGACTCCTATGGAGCTAAAGAAAAAGTCCAAGGCAGCTGTGGATGCATGGATCCAATCACTTAAAGATAGAACAAGTCCACCGCCAAAGGAACGAATTGATCCAAAGATCGCGGAAAAATTCACGACAACTGTTCAGTACCGATCGCCTCTCTGTACCGACTACCATTTGTACCAAGAAGACGACGTCCTTCATCCGAGTTGCCTTCATAACCTGCTGGTGCCTGTGAGTGTCCTTCATGACCTGCTGGTGCCTGTGAGTGTCGACCATCCGAGTTTATATATATCTATACCTGCTGCTTGCCGAGAACACCTAATTAATTGGAACCCTAATTAATTAACTCAATTAATTAACCCATTTTCTGTAGAATGGAGATACAAAGACTTAGAAACCATAAGCCGTACTCGATTGGCTTCCTTGACCCTTGGTTGGTCAACGAGGCTGTCTAGCAATACCCTGGAAAACCAAAGGAAATCCACGACTACATTGTACATGCACTAGTAGAATAGCACTACAAGCCATACATACTCCTCACTAACATCTCGTTCTTATATTGCTTAAGGCACATGATGGTAGACTATATATGTACTTAATTACATTTCATAACTATTGCAATATACGAATAGGTTCCACTGGATCCTTATAGTCATAAAGCTTGACCAAAGCAAGATCATCATCCAAGACTCAAGGAGAAAACCGTAAAAAGAATACCAGTGGATAATTGACCTCCTTAACAAGGTGTTCCTGAGCTTTCAAGAGATTCAGAAAGGACATTTTAAGAAGGAATTCGATGTGAAGATAAGCGATTGGGTACGCTAAAACAACGTAATTGCCCCTAGTCAATTAATATTTCTTTCCCTTACTAATCTGTAATTGCCCCGCATCGACCATAGGTAAAACAACAAACTACGGAAAACAACCTTTGTGGCTACTATGTGTTCCACTATATCCAAATGATGTGCCACGGCGAGCTTGAGCCTCAAACTCCTGACGAGGTTAGTATATATATGCACGCAACCATGCATCTAGCTACAACTTAATAATGTTCTTATGTACTCCATTAATTTACATGGGTGCACATATTTATTTATTTTCCACTTTAATTGAATTGGCAGCCCGACATGGATAAACATACTGAAGTGTTACCACATCATCGGGTGCTCGCATTACAAGAACAACTACTCAGCTTCATTTTCGATGAGGTCATTAACTCCAAGGGCGAGTTCCACTTTCGAGAACCATATTTCAACACGAACGAACTAGGGACGACTTCTACGTTGTCAAAGAGCGGCAAGAAGAGTACTGCAAGAAACAATGAACTCTTTGGTCCATTTTGCCCCATGTATATTAATTAGAAACTTTGTAAATTTGGCTCATTATTACTTCATGCATGTGTGTCTAGGCCGGTGTGTATATAGTGTACATTATTATATATATTATCTAATATATTTAAGCTTGTGTGATCGCTAATTATATGTTCATCGTATATGTATTTAAATTTAAATGACAAATTAAAAAAACCCCTACCGAAATATATATATTTAAATATCTATTTGCGCCGCCCCCAAATTAACCAGCTAGGAAAGTGCACGTCTCCGCGAGCGGTTATTCAACCACTTGCGGAGATGCCTCTCTGGGAACCGCTTGTGATGCCTCTCGGGCATCAGTCGCGGTTGCCTGCAAGCGTTTATAAAACCGCTTGCACAAGCCTTACGAGCCGCTTGCCCTAGCGTGATCCGCAATAGTGCGAGTAGACCCAACTGTTAGTCTTTCGGATCCACTGTCATCTTCTACCCAATATACATTGCCATCAAATCAAACTTCATTCTCCCCAGCGCGTCGTCAATGCCGTCGACGCCATACTCGTCGTGCGTGGGTTGATTTTGCCACACCAAATGATGCTAACTTGGCAAGGCGGCAACGCAACATGGTGGCAGATAGGGTTGAAGATATGATGAGGAAAGAGCGCATAAGAGCCTGTTCAATGAGGCACGACGTCTTTGATGGATACATGATGAGGAGTATATGTGAGGCAATGAAAGATATACTTCCGGGAGTGTCATCTTCGACAAACAATATTGAAGGTGATATCATGCGTCACTCGGAAGCCCTAGCAAAGTGGCCGGAATACCAAATGTTCATTGAAGAAGAGCCTTGGATAGTGCGAAACGCCAAGCACATAGCCACAATGCGTGCAAAGCGTGCGTCGAATAGGTGAAAGGAGTTGGCAATTTATGCTAGCTCTGAGTGCAGCCGAACACAATGTCCGTGTAAGATCAAGCCTCCCATGGGTTGAATGATTTTGGTAATTGATGGCAACTAGGCCGTACAGCTGGAACGCCAAGGATAAGGACCTTTTTGTTTTATAGTTCTTCTGATTTCCTTGTGTGCGTCTTTGGCTCGACTACACCTCTCTGGTTGCAGGGTCCCACTGAGCACAGGTCCAGAAACATCAGCCTTGGTTCCATGGGGTTCCGACAGTGCCAGGTGTTAGTCTTGAGCGAACCATCTAGAGCGAGTACACCTGTCCCAGGGTCGAGAAGGTTCGGGGGTCCATCTGTCTAGGGTTTCGTAGCCGCTAAGTCTCTGAAATACCTGAGAGCGCGAAACTTCCCGCCCAAGTGTTCTAAAGTTTTCGCATGACCCTACCTAGGTTGTCACCATGTCCTCAAATCGACAAAAGTGTCCAAAGACCCGATGCGTGGTGACGTGAGGGGGCGAGAGAGGCTAAGCTCGAGGTGAAAAATCGACTAAGTCCCGATAGCACAGCCTCTGTCGGACGGGGTCCGACGCTCTTTGGACGGGGTCTGACAGTGCCCAAAATCTAGGAATTTGAACCTTATCGGACGACGTCCTATAAGTTATCGGACGGCGTCCGACGAAGTACAAATTTGCCCTAAATCTTATCGGACGGCGTCCAGTAAGTTATCGGACAACGTCCGACAGAGTACAAATTTTGGACTAAACCTAATCGGACGGCGTCCGATGAGCACCGGACGGGGTTCGATGGATTGATCCGAAACTCGGGAAAACGAATCGGAGCCGTCCATTGTTAGGGTTTCGCCTTGTGCCTATAAATAGGGGCTTGGAGCACGGGAGAAACTTGAGAGAGCCTCATTAGCATCCACCCCTTGTCCTAGCCACCCTAGAGAGCTCCTCCCATGGTTCCCATCTCCACCTAGGGTTCCATGTGCTTGAGACATTGAAGGAGAGAGGGAGAAGAAGAGAGGAAGAGGAAGGAGAAGGTGCCCCCTACCTCCTCATCCATCCCCATGTTTTGCCCCTTCTCCCATGGTGTTCTTGCCTTAGTTTCCATGGTGGGAGAGAAGGGGTAGTGGTGAGAGACGGTCTCCGATCTTGTGCTCTTGGGACTTCGCCGCTGGAGAGATCGTCGTCACGCCACGAGCTTCATCAATCGAACAACCCTCTACCGAAATCCTCCGTGTGTCGGGGGTCACTTCCGTGTGTCAGAGGTGCGTTGCCTTCATCCGTTGAAGGTCATGTACAAAACCCTCCGTGTGTCGGGGGTCGGTGCCGTGTGTCGGCGCCACGGGTGCGAGGAGCTTCCATGTGTGGAAGAACTCATCTTGTGTGAAGGTTTGGAGCTCGCCTACCATGTGTTGGTGAAGAGCTACCACGAGTGGATTGAGGGCTAGAAACGAAAGGGTTCCGACTTCTCTGTGTGAGAAGTTTCCTCAACGGAGACGTAGGTGTTCATGTGTTGAGCACCGAACTTCGGGAAACAACTCGGTTTGCGCCTTCTTGTCTCACTCATTTACTTCTGCATATTAACTTGATCGTTTGCATGTGAGTGCCATCGAGCCTCCTAGTAGTCGCTTGTGCCTTATTGAGATCACTTCCGCAACTAGACTCTAAATTCATCGATAGCTTGGGTTCCTAATTTGACTAACTAAGCAAGCGAATTGAGAGAAGTAAAATTTGAAAAGAGCCGATTCACCCCCCTCTCGGCCTAGGATCCTTACAAATGGTATCAGAGCTCGGCTCTCTATTTGTGCTTAACCGCATTAGAGATGGCCGACGATGGTAGTGTCGATAGTAATCAAATACCTCTATTCAATGGATCTCATTTTGCTTTCTGGAAAAGATGCATGGCTGTTTATCTCCAATCTATGGGCTTAGGTGTTTGGAAGGTTGTAGAGTCTCCTCTAGGCTTCACACTTGCAAAGGACACAGCTCCCACACCTGAGCAAACTAGATTACTTGAACTAGATGCTAAAGCCATGAATGCACTGTTCTATGGTTTGAGCATGGATGTGTTCGATAGAGTTAGCAACCTTCCCACTGCACACGATGTTTGGACATCACTTATAGAAATCCATGAGGGGACAGCCTCTGTCAAAGAGGGCAAGTTGGTGGTGGTTAAGGAAAAATTTGATCAATTTAGGATGCTTCCTAATGAGAATGTTAATGAGATGTTTTCTAGGCTTAACCCCATAATCAACGAGCTCAAGGGACTCGGTTCTTCTCTGTCAGATGTTGATGTGTGCAGGAAGATGATCAGGGTGTTGCCAAGACAAGAGTACCGTGATATCATCACGTACCTCTCCAATAGTGGCGAAGTCGAGAAGCTTGCTCTCACAGCTCTCCTGAGCAAGCTCACGGCTCATGAGATGCTCATCATTGAGCCTGGGGCACCACCTGCACCTGAGAAGAACAAGGTCGTTGCCCTCAAAGCAAGTGGATCCAAGCAGAGTGGCACTAAGACAAGCTCAGCTGAGGATGTTTGAGAGATGACACTGAGTCAGTTCGACGCTGGATTTAAGCAACTGGGGTTGTTCATGAAGAATGCTGAAAAGTTCATGAGCAACAATGGATATGGGGACAAGAGGAGGTCCGGGAGAAACTCATACGGATCACTCCGATGCTATGAGTGCCAAGAAAAGGGCCACATAGTTTTAATGTGCCCTCAGAAAGGAAACATCAAGTATAAGGAGAAGGGCAAGGACAAGGGTGATGATGAGAGGCTGAAGCACAAGGAGAAAGACAGGAGGAAGAGTTTCCAAAAGTCAGGCTTGAAGGGCTTCTCCAAGCAAGGCAAGAGGCTGGCTTTTGCGGGGGAGTGGGTCACAGACGACAGCTCTAGTGACTCTCCAGCTTCAGATGACGAGGAGGAGTCAAGTGGCCAAGGATTGGCCGGCATGGCAATCACTCAGGCTGTGCCACCACCGCCAGCCTTCCCTCCAAGATGCCTCACGGCCGTCACCGAGCCTCAAGTGTGGTACTCCGATGATGATGAGTCTGCTTCCTCTACTTCCACTACACCAGAGGCGACATCGACTCTGACCGACACCGCCAAGTGCTTGATGGCCAAGCCAACTACCAATGAGGTTGGTGACTCTGACTCTGATCCCAATGTTGAGGAGGAAACTGGTCAAGCTTATCTTGCTCAAGCACTTGAATTTCTTGAAAAGGAAAGATCAAGAAACATAAGACTTCAGGAGCGTCTTAACAATTTGGATGCTAGTTTCAATGATCTTGTGTCTAAGCATGAATCACTAGAAACTGAACATGATATCATGATAGGCTCTAGTAATGCTATGATTAAGAAATCAAGTGCGCTTGAAGAGGAAAATAGGGTATGAATGAGTCGGTAGAACATCTTCTTGGTACAATTCATGAGCTTAGGGCTAGTAATGAGCGGCTTGTAGCCGACAATGCTTTCATGGTTGTTTTGCCTGTCGCTCAATCTGTTGATGGTTCTAACTGTCTTGCTTTGGTTGATGTTTTGCCTGCTACCTTGTCTGTTTCTAGTGATGTTATTGATGATGCTCCTGCTTGTGCCATAATTGTTGCACCACCTAGAATTGATAGCTCTACTTCCTGTGATGATTTGATTGACTTGACCCTGATTGCTTCTAGCTCTAGTGGTTCCTCTAGCAATGCTCATGATTGTACTCCTGATAATTGCAAATTTGCTTTAACTGCTATGGAACTAGCTATTGAGAATGGTGAACTTAGATCTAAATTTGAGAAATTTGATAAAGGACTTGGGAAGTGCTATAAGGGTAGCCTAGCCTTGGATAAGATGCTCAAGGAGCAAAGAAAACCTTCCCAAAAGGGTGGCTTGGGTTTTACCCCCGATAAGCCAAAGGGGAGGAAGAAATCAAGTGTTCCTCGAGGATCTACCAGTAGGCAAGGTTACTATCATGCTCATCCCAAGAAGAGAAGCAACTCTGTGCCTAACAACTTGCACACTAGCAACTTGAACTCTAGGCAACACTTTGGGCACTTCAACACTTGGCAAGGACCTCCTAAGCACTGTAACTCCACATGGCAACAAAGAAACAATAGTGCCTGCCAATATGGTCCTAAGTACAACACGTGGAATGGCCCAAGGTACCACAGCAACTGGCAAGGTCCTAGACACCTCAACACTTGGCAACCGTCTAGGCAAAACTTCTGGAATGGTCCCCCTAGGCGCAACAATGGTAGACCAAACCTTCCTAGAAACCAAAACCACAACACTCCCAACCACACACAACCAAGATTCCCTAGAGCACATGCTGAGCTGTATGAACACTACCTGCTAAAGAAAAATTTCCAAGGTAGAGTGACTGCTAGATTTGTTGGGCTCAAGTCTGAGAATGAGCACAAGGCACATGTTTGGGTGCCCAAGTCATTGATTGATCGTTTTGCTTCTGTTGCTTCTAGTTTGAAGGCTAACCCTCGGGGACCTCCTGTGTGGGTCCCTGAGTCACATAAGTGATCTTTTCGCATGACCGGTGAACTACCGGAGTGGAGGGTGCCATTGCATCATCGACAGCGGTTGCACCCAACACATGACCGGCAACTCCCGGTTGTTCACCTCAATAGGGGAGGAAGGCAAGATTCTCCCAAGGTCACTTTTGGAGATGGAAGTAAGAGCAATGTTCTTGGAGTTGGAAAGGTAGCAATTTCTTCAGAACTTTCAATTGACAATGTGCTACTAGTGAAAACTTTGAGTTATAATCTTCTCTCTGTTGCCCAAATATGTGATTTGGGGTTCCATTGTAATTTCTCACCTGAGGGCTTGTTGATTTTGGACAAAAATGAAAAACTTGTGTTCAAAGGCTTTCGTTTTGAAAATTTGTTTCTTGTGAACTTTAATAAGCCTGCTGCATCTGTCTCGACTTGCCTTGTCGCCAAAATCTCTCTTAGTTGGCTTTGGCATAGGCGTCTTGGACATGTCGGCATGGCAAATTTGAAGGAAATTTTCAAAAACGATTTGGTCCTTGGGGTGCAAGATGTGACATTCGAAAAAGACAAGCTTTGCAGTGCCTGTCAGGGCGGCAAGCAAGTGGTAAGCTCACATCCTGACAAGAATGTCATGTCAACATCTCGACCTCTCGAGCTTATACACATGGATCTTTTCGGGCCAACAACATATGTGAATATCGGGGGAAATCTCTATTGCTTGGTCATTGTTGATGACTTCTCCCGATACACTTGGGTTTTCTTTCTACCTGACAAAACTCCAACTGGAGATGTTTTCAAAAAGTTTGTAAAGAAAGCCCAAAATGCTTTTGATTGTACCCTCAAGATGGTAAGAAGTGGCAATGGAACGGAGTTCACTAACACTTCTGTTGAGCTGCTCTGTGATGAGTTAGGGATTGATCACCAGTTCTCAGCCACCTACACTCCTCAGCAAAATGGGGTGGTTGAGAGGAAGAACAGGACGCTCATTGAGATGGCGAGGACAATGTGTGATATGTACAAGACTTCACATCTGTTCTGGGCTGAAGCGATCAACACAACCTGTCACTGCATCAACAGGCTGTACCTCCACAAGCTCCTGAAGGAGACATCCTATGAGTTGCTTGTGGGAAGATGACCCAATGGCTCCTACTTCAGGGTTTTTGACTGCAAGGTCTACATCAAGAAGAAGCGGGAGCACTTGGACAAGTTCTAGAGCAGAGTGGACACGGGAGTCTTCTTGGGGTACTCAGCCAGAGGGTCATCCTTAAGGGTTTACAATGAGAACAGTGGCCAGATTGAGGAGACCTGCGATGTGAAGTTCGGTGAGTCAAATGTGATTCAAGGGGAGCATGAGAACATGGATGATGTGGATGGTGAGCAGTTGGCAGGAGCGGTGGAGGAGATGCCAGCTGGTGATGTGAGGCCAGTAGAGGTTCACAGGAGACCGAGACTGTTCCACCACCTCTCACACCTGAACCAGTGCCAGAGTCAGGAGGAGTCTCACCTCAGGCGGACAGTTCAAGTCTTGATCAGGCTCCAGAGGCAGAGACAGCGTATGAACCAGATACAGAATCAGATGAACCACCACCTCAATTGATAAGGTCCCATCACACCATAGCTCGTGATCATCCAGTTGATCAAGTGATCGGTGACCCGACTCAAGGAGTATAGACCAGATCTAGGACATCAAGCTTCTGTGAGCACACGTCGTTTGTGTCTAAGCTTGAGCCAAAGAAAGTGGAGGAGGCACTGAGTGACCCAGACTGGATCAATGCGGTGCACGAGGAGCTGAACAACTTTGAGAGGAACAAAGTCTGGACCTTGGTGAAAAGGCCAAGTGACTGCAACGTGTTTGGCACCAAGTGGGTATTCAAGAACAAGCAAGATGAGTTTGGCTTGGTGGAGCGCAACAAGGCTAAACTGGTCGCTCAGGGCTTCACACAGATCGAGGGAGTCGACTGCGGTGACACCTATGCTTCCGTGGCCCGTCTGGATGCTATCAGACTGCTTGTGGCGTTCTCTACAAGTCACAACATTGTGCTCAGGCAGATGGACATTAAGAGTGCATTATTGAACGGCTACATTGGAGAATTAGTGTATGTCGAGCAACCTCCAGGCTTCGAGGACCCACAGCACCCTGATCATGTGTACAAATTGTCGAAGGCATTGTATGGTCTCAAGCAAGCACCCAGAGCATGGTATGAAAGGCTAAGGGATTTTCTCATCGGCAAGGGATTCACGGTTGGAAGGGTCGACACGACTCTATTCACTAAGGTGGTGGATGGAGATTTGTTCCTGTGCCAGGTCTATGTGGATGACATCATCTTCGGTAGCACAAATGAGTCCTTGGTCACAGAGTTCAGTGACATGATGAGCAAGGAATTCGAGATGTCGATGATGGGCGAATTAAACTTCTTCTTGGGATTCCAAATCAAGCAACTCAAAACCGGGACATTCATATGTCAGGAGAAGTACATCCACGACCTGCTCAAGCGCTTCAACATGAATGACTGCAAGCCAATCCGGACCCCAATGGGTCGAACTGCCACCTTGACCTCAACGAAGAAGGTAAACATGCCGATCAGAAACTTTATCGTTCCATGATTGGTGCTTTGCTCTATTTGACTGCATCTAGGCCGGACATCATGTTTAGTGTGTGCATGTGCGCTAGATTTCAAGCCTCCCCTAGAAAAATGCATATGACTACTGTGAAACGAATCCTTCGATACCTGAAATACACACCTAGCTTAGGCCTTTGGTTCCCGAAGGGTGCGCGGTTTGAGCTCCTAGGCTATTCTGACTCAGATTATGCCGGGTGCAAGATTGATCTCAAGAGCACTTCCGGGGCTTGTCACTTCTTGGGTAGGTGTCTTGTGTCATGGGCGTCAAAGAAACAGAACTCCGTGGCGTTATCTACTGCTGAGGCTGAGTATATAGCGGCAGGGAGTTGCTGTGTGCAACTTCTTTACTTGACACAATCACTGTTTGACTTTGGGCTTAAACTTGACCATGTGCCTCTCCTATGTGACAACGAGAGCGCGGTGAAGATAGCGTGCAACCCGATCCAACACTCACGGACCAAGCACATTGATGTCCGTCACCATTTCCTTCGGGATCATGTGGCGAAGGGCAACATTGTGCTCGAACACGTGCGTACGGAGGACCAGCTTGCCGACATCTTTACCAAGCCACTCGATGAGGCGCGATTTTGCAAATTGAGAAATGAGTTGAATATTTTAGACAAGTCAAACATTGCCTGAGTCGATCGTGTGGCTATATCATTCATTGCAAATCTTTTGAAGCCAGTTTGAGCATTTAGGTGCTTTGCTAGTTATACTTGATGTTATTCATTGCCTAGATGTTTATCACATGATTCTTATAGCTATAGCATGTGTTAACCTTATCACTAGCTCAACTTGTGCTTAACTAAATATATCATGCAATTGGAAGCCAAGAGTATATGTTAGGAGGACTATAGCTTCTAGTCTCATTTGATTGCTCTAAATTCTTTGGTGGATCATGTGCTTCTAAGTCTAGATCGTGTTCTTCCATTTTGCACATGTCTTTACTTCGCTAAAATTGAGCAATTTTGAGAAAATGTTGAACTAAAATCTTTAAAATGTGCTAAAATGTGAATAAGGCCACAATTGATCATACATGTCTCACCAATGCCTCCTCGATGAGATAGCTTGCCATGACACTAGGCATGAACTTAGGGGGAGCTTTGGATGACCGAGACGTTCATCTTCAGTGTCATGCTGGGTGACGTCGCCTATAGTTTGAGACATGGCAAATTTGAGAAAATTCAAAGTGCAAAATGTGAAATATTTCAAAATTAGCTCAACCAAAATGTTTTTATTCTCAAATAGGCTCGGTGATAGCATGTGTAGCTCGGAGTGCATCTTCTAGTGCTATGGTGCATCATGTGTCCCCTTTGAGTTTTGGAGCAACTCTTGATACTTCTATCTATTGTTCATCTTATATTTGCACTAGGTCATAATAATTTGAATTACACATCAATCAATTTTGCTCCAGTTGATCTTGTGACATTGTGACCTTGAGATGGCTAGTTTTTCGAGTGTGGTGGACTTATGGGCGTGTTTGCACTAGTATTACTTTCAAGACGCTTAATTAGCTCTTAATCCCATGTTAGCTACTTTATGGTCATTGATGCCAAAGGGGGAGAAATAATTGTAAATCCATGTTTTAGAAACACATTGGGCATCGACATGTTTTGGGATGCAAAGGGGGGAGAATTGACTTTGGGTTACAAGTGATATCTTAGGACAGATTAGGATGGAGATGCTTTGCTCCATGTTGTGATGTGATAGTATTCTCAAATAGTATGCATTGATTTAGGGGGAGCTTATGTCTATTCTTGCATTGGCATGAAATATTTCTGAGCTAACCCATTGCACCAGAGATTGCATTTGTGCTTTGTCATGTTGGATTTGCAGGTGTTGTCATCAATTACCAAAAAGGAGGAGATTGTAAGATCAAGCCTCCCATGGGTTGAATGATTTTGGTAATTGATGGCAACTAGGCCGTACAGCTGGAACGCCAAGGATAAGGACCTTTTTGTTTTATAGTTCTTCTGATTTCCTTGTGTGCATCTTTGGCTCGACTAAACCTTGCAGGGTCCCACTGAGCACAGGTCCAGAAACATCAGCCTTGGTTCCATGGGGTTCCAAGAGTGCCAGGTGTTAGTCTTGAGCGAACCATCTAGAATGAGTACACCTGTCCCAGGGTCGAGAAGGTTCGGGGGTCCAGCTGTCCAGGGTTTTGTGGCCGCTAAGTCTCTGAAATACCTGAGAGCGCGAAATTTCCCGCCCAAGTGTTCTAAAGTTTTCGCTTGACCCTACCCAGGTTGTCACCGTGTCCACAAATCGACAAAAGTGTCCCAAGACCCGATGCGTGGTGACGAGAGAGGGCGCGAGAGGCTAAGTCCGAAGGGGTGTGAAAATTAAAGCTCATCGGACGGCGTCCGACCACCATCGGACGGCGTCCGATGAGTGAGTGAGCCCGAGCGACTAAGTCCTGAATGCATAGCCTCTGTCGGACGGCGTCCGACAAATTATCGGATGGGGTCCGGTAAAAGCTCGAGGTGGAAAATCGACTAAGTCCCGAAAACACAACCTCTGTCGGACGGGGTCTGACGCTCTTCGGACGGGGTCCGACAGCGCCCAAAATCTAGGAATTTGAACCTTATCGGACGGCGTCCGACGAAGTACAAATTTGCCCTAAATCTTATCAGACAGCGTCCTGTAAGTTATCGGACGGCGTCCGACAGAGTACAAATTTTGGACTAAACCTAATCGGACGGCGTCCGATGAGCACCGGACGGGGTCCGATGGATTGATCCGAAACTTGGGAAAACGAATCTGAGCCGTCCATTGTTAGGGTTTCGCCTTGTGCCTATAAATAGGGGCTTGGAGCACGGGAGAAACTTGAGATAGCCTCATTAGCAGCCACCCCTTGTCCTAGCCACCCTAGAGAGCTCCTCCCATGGTTCCCATCTCCACCTAGGGTTCCATGTGCTTGTGAGATTGAAGGAGAGAGAGGGAGAAGAGAGGAGGAGGAAGAAGAAGGTGCTCCCTACATCCTCTCATCCATCCCTAAGTTTTGCCCCTTTTCCCATGGTGTTCTTGCCCTAGTTTCCATGGTGGGAGAGAAGGGGTAGTGGTGAGAGACGGTCTCCGATCTTGTGCTCTTGGGACTTCGCCGCCGGAGAGATCGTCGTTACGCCACGAGCTTCATCAATCGAACAACCGTCTACCGAAATCCTCCGTGTGTCGGGGGTCACTTCCGTGTGTCGGAGGTGCGTTGCCTTCATCCGTTGAAGGTCGGGTACAAAACCCTCCGTGTGTCGGGGGTCGGTGCCGTGTGTCCGCGCCGCGGGTGCGAGGAGCTTCCGTGTGTGGAAGAACTCGTCTTGTGTGCTGGTTTGGAGCTCTCCTACCATGTGTTGGTGAAGAGCTACCACGAGTGGATTGAGGGCTAGGAACGAATGGGTTTCGACTTCTCTGTGTGAGAAGTTTCCTCAACGGAGACGTAGGTGTTCATGTGTTGAGCACCGAACTTCGGGAAACAACTCGGTTTGCGCCTTCTTGTCTCACTCATTTACTTCCGCATATTAACTTGATCGTTTGCGTGTGAGTGCCATCGAGCCTCCTAGTAGTCGCTTGTGCCTTATTGAGATCACTTCCGCAACTAGACTCTAAATTCATCGATAGCTTGGGTTCCTAATTTGACTTACTAAGCAAGCGAATTGAGAGAAGTAAAATTTGAAAAGAGCCGATTCACCCCCCTCTCGGACTAGGATCCTTACAGTCCGCAAGGTTCTTCATCGAACTATGATAGTAAGAATCAAATGGATAAGTGGAAAACGAACAGTCCTAGAAGGAGGGTGACGAGATTGGCTCGCTGGCCTGCTCGTAAAAGAAAAGGTGTGGAAGACCGGGTGTTTTCATCAATGCCCATTGGTATTACAGAAATGGGTTATACAAGTGAAGCGTCTTCGACCTCAACACACTGCAAGCGAAAGAAGACTCGAAAGAATGTTGTAAAGGGGCATCGTCCAGTTACTCGCTCTCAGGCCAACTCAAGAAGTGGTTGCAATTCAAGCAGTGCGGGGTCTCATAATCCTCCGCTGAGCAAGGACTCATTATCTGAAAATAATATGTATGATATATGTTCCCGTGACAGACGAACGGGTCATGTAGAGCAAGTATTGGCAGCAAATGAGACACTCTCCGTTGAGGAGCGGTTGGCACAACTTACAGCCGCACTTCAGCAAAAGGAGGATGAGTTAGCCACTCTGAGGAATCAAGTGGCTAAGAATTCAAATCAAAATAATGAAAGGCATGAGTCATCAGCCAATGCATGGAGTTAGTCTTGAAGCTATCCAAAGGATGATTGCCGAAGGAGTAAAAAGCCAACTTATGCAAGCAAAGTACTCTATGCGTCCGGGGTATGTAAAACCATATCTGTCGACGGTTGGGATATCGGTCCCAAGTCAACTAAGGTTCTTGCAAAGGGGAGATAGAAGACACTGCCGAGCAGGGCAAACAGCAATCAACGATCTGCGAACAGACACAGGATTTTTATACTGGTTCAGGCCTCTCCGAGGAGATAACAACCCTACGTCCAGTGCTTCTTTGTATGAGAAAGGATTACAAGAGAGAACTCGGCGAGAAGAACAGGTCTCGGTGAGATTCTGGGTGTACAAGAAGTAGTATTCGATCTACTCCAATATGGCTAATCTGGCCCCCTCTACACACCGTAGGGGCTTGGTTTATGTAGTGTCGAACAACCGACCTACCAGGGAATAATCGGGACGGGCTGGACGCGAGAGCGTAACAAACTCGTAACAAACTCATACACATGCCAAATATATCCCGAGGTAGATAAGGTATATCTCCAATTCTTGAGGATCACGACGTCTGCTCCAATCCGGGAAACTGTGTCCGGGTCTTCACGTAGCCGTGCAGAACTCTGTTCGAGTCGGACTCGAACAAGAAGTCTAGGCCGCCACGCACCGTGCCAACCAGGAGGCTGTTCGGCAAAATGGACATGGGCCTAATAGAGCCCTCTAGGGAGCCAGTCCCTAGGAGGCTATTCGGTTAGGCCGTCAGGGAGTGGGCCGTTGCAATGGGCCGTGATTTTATCCCCGACAATATCCTCTGGATGTTGATATGGTACCTTTTCCAAGTAATTACCGGCAACCACAATTTAGTAAATTTAATGGGACCGGTTCATCACATGAGCATATTGCTCATTTCCTTTCAGCCTGCCAAGATACATCTAACAATGGGTCACTTCTTCTATGCCAGTTTGTGCAAACGCTCACCGGGCCGGCTTTCACTTGGTATAGTAAATTGGCACCGGGCTCCATAAAAACATGGGAGAAAATGCAGGACGCCTTCCTCGAGCGCTTCTATAGCACTCAAAGGTCAGTGGGTATTGTTGAGCTGACACAAACCGAACAAAGAAAAAATGAAAAGGCTGCTGACTTTATCAACCGATGGAGAAATTTGAGTCTTCATTGTCCACAGCCAATCACCGAACCAGAAGCTGTTCGTATGTGTATGAACAACTTGAGCCCCGACATTGGCGTGTATCTGCAAGCGGTGTGACCAATTACATTCGAAGACTTAGCAACCAAGGCCACGGACATTGAGAACTATATGAGTCTCGTTCCCTGAAAATCTTATGGATTCAACAAATCCATGGAGAAGAATGTTCTCCATGATAGGGCATTTGCCAAGCCAAAGCACACTCAAGCAATGGAGGTGACCACGTGGGTCTCGCAATTCCAATTTGGCAGAACCATGGCAAGAGAGCAAAACCCGAGACAATAACAAGTTCAAAGGAGGCCTACCCTTGTTGAACACCAAAACAAAGAATATTCTTTCCCAAATGAAGAAGTGGAGGATTTGTTTAGGAGTCTGCGGGAATTAAATCTAATAGAGCTCCCGAAATAAAAAAGGCCAGAACAAGCTGACAAAGTTGAAGAACCAAACTACTGTTATTATCACCGCATCCTAGGACATACCCTAAAGGAATGTTTTGTGGTATAGAACATCATACAGAAGTTGATCGATGAAGAGACGGTCAATGCGGATCTTCTTAAAAGTTTCAAAAAAGGAAAGAAGCTGGCTGCAGCAAATGTCACTACCTTCCGAGAAGATTTGGTGAGTTGTGCATCTTCAAATTCGAAGCCAGCTCATAATCAAGTAAAACTAATGCATGAAACTGATCCTTTGGTTTTCTTAGACCAAGCATCATATAATGGCCACCAAAGGGGCGCCTTCCATCGAAGTGCCCGAGCCGCTAGACTCAACGGTCTGTGTTCCAAAGGATACAAGGACATGGAAAATGGAGACAAAGGGGTCTCTATCTGCAAGAAGTAACAGTACAAAACAAAGCTCCATGCTCCGTTCCAAGCATATTTCAAAGGTTAACGAAGCGTCCAAGGAGCCCCTATGAAGAGTTCGACGTCCTCACCATTAGCATCTTTGAGGATGACGAAGACTCTCTTAATTTTCCTAAAGAGGAGCCACCAGAAGTTGACGAAATTCAACTTAGGTCAGGCCGTCATTTAGTTGAAGTCCGCCCTCCGCCTAGGAAGGACACAAGAAACAATAATTTCGAAATGAAACGATTGACAATGTTACTAAGATGTCGGTCAAGTACGATGTAATTTCCCATCTAAAGAAAATACCATCTATGCTTTCTGTGTACGATGCTTTGTGTCTTTCATCTGATTTGCGTAAAGCCTTGGTAGCGGCACTTTCATTGCCCGATGATTATAGAGTGGAGGTGTCTCAAGCTGAAACAGAAATGGCCGAGGTTCTAAATGTGACCTTTACTGATGAGGACCTATTATTAGGCCCTAAAAAGCATAATAGGCTGCTTATGATGTTTGGCGAAATAGATGAACTACCCATAAATCGCTTAATGATAGATGGTGGGTCAGCAATAAATATACTGCCATTTCGAATCATGAAAAAGCTTGGATACTCCAAAGGGGATTTGAGCCGGTTTAATGTGGTCATTCATGGATTCAATCAAACTGGTCAAGAAGCGATGGGTACTATTTCTTTGCATTTGAAATTGGATGCATTATGCACATATGTAACTTTCCATGTGATTGATGCGGCTACATCATATAATGCCCTACTTGGTCGTCCATGGTTGCATGAAAATCATGTGGTACAATCTACGTTACATCAATGCATGAAGTATAAAGAGCAGTCCGGAGAAGTAGTACGGATATTTGCGGATAAGAAACCATTCACGGTGACTGAATCTTTCTACGCTGATGCGAAATTCTACTTTGAGCCTGTCGATAAGGTACAAAAACCAAAATCAACATTCGTACCTGAGTTAAATTTTGTCAAAAGGGAGACGAAGAAATCTTCACCTGTCCGAAAGACATATCAATATATACAAAGCAATCAAAGGAAGAATGGTGAGCCAATATTTCGTGTCGTGAATGAGTTACCCTCTAATAAAGCTATACAATTGCCGACACCATTGCCTCCTTTGGTGCAATATAGAATAAAAGAAGCACAAAATCAGCTGCACAATTCTGGTGCAAATGAAAATAAAGATAAAATGATAGGACCAATTTCGTTATCAAATAAAGATGATGAATCCTTGCCTATTTCATTTTATGATAATAAAGTTTTTATATCATGCAGAAAATGGGTTATGATGTCTTCACCGGCCCTTCTCTATGTGAAGGCCTGGGGCAGCTCGCCCCATTTGAGAAGCTGCTAACCCAAGAACAACTTCAAGCTATACATGAGGATCAAAAGTTAGAGGCAAAGGGATATGGTTTAGGCTGTGAAGTATGCATGGCCTCGACCGAGTTCATTGACATGACGGAGGCATCTCCAGAAAAGGAAGATGGAAATCAACCTACCATCGATGAATTGGAGGAGATAAATATAGGAACTCCTGAAAACCCTCATCCAATTTTTGTAAGTAAGCATTTATCTAAAGAAAATAAAGAGGAATATCATAAATTTCTCTTTGAAAATAGAGATGTGTTTGGACTTATGAGGAAATGCCAGGCTTGGATCCTATGGTAGCAGTTCATCCACTTGTCGTTCAAGAAGATGTTCGACCGGTGAAACAAGGACAAAGGAAGTTTTGATCGGAAATACTCCCGGCAATAGAAGCTGAGGTTGATAAACTCATAGCGGCAGGATTTATTAGGGAAGTCAAATATCCAAAGTGGCTTGCTAATATTGTTCCAATCAAAAAGAAAAATGGTCAAACTCGTGTATGTGTAGATTTTACAGATTTGAATAAGGCATGTCCTAAATATGATTTTCCTATTCCTATCTCTTAAATTCTTATCGACGCTACCATGGGTCATGAAATATTTTCTTTTATGGATGGTTATTCTAGTTATAATCAAATAAAAATGGCACCGGAAGATGAGGAGCTAACGGCATTTCGAACTCCTAAAGGCATATTTTGTTATAGAGTTATGCCTTTTGAACTAAAAAATGCTGGTACAACCTACCAACGGGCTATGACAGTTGTACTTGACGGACTATTGCATGTCATAGTTGAATGTTACATAGATGATATTATTGTAAAATCAAAACATGAAAAAAGATCACTTAAAACATCTTGTCATGGTCTTTGAACGCCTTAGGCAACATAATTTGAAAATGAATCCAATGAAATGTGCATTTCCGGAAAATTTCTTGGCTTTATAGTTTCAAAGCGTGGTATCGAAATCGATCTTGCTAAAATTGTGGCCATAGTAAAAATGCCACCACCTGTAAACCTACATAAATTAAAAAGTTTGCAGGGTCATTTGGCATATATTAGATGGTTTATTTCTAACTTGTCCGGGAGATGCAAACCTTTTTCTTGTCTTATGAAAAAAGGTGTCCCTTTTCGATGGGATCAAGCTTGCCAAAATGCATTCATGGATATAAAAAAAATTTAATAAATCCTCCTATGTTGTGTGCTCCAATGAAAGGACGACCGCTAATTCTTTATACGGCAGCCATGCCTACTGTGGACTATATGGGCCCCGGGTATCCTCTAGAAGGCCCATAAAGGAGCAGATAGGGGGCGATCCAAGTCGCCCGGTCAAGGATAAGGACCACTCGAGTTATACGCGCCTTGAGCCCCAACGAAGTTCCCGAGGATATAATCTATCTCCATGTAATTAGCAGATCAACACATGCATTCCATGTAACAGCATCACAGAGTTAGTTACCGTGTATCACGTGCTATCCTGTAACTCCATCTTCCCCTGCACTATATAAAGGGAGGGGGTAGAGGCCATCGGCATACACACGCATTAAGCCATATACATACATCGCATCATCTTGCATCCCACATTTTGATTCACCATATAATCCCAGAACACAGGAAGTAGAGTATTACCTCTGTTGAGGGCCCGAATCTGTATAAACCCCTGTCTTGTGTTACCATTTGACTTAGTTCTAGATAAGCGTCCCCTCGTACAAATTCAATGCCGGTGGTGACCCCCCAGTTAGTCACCTGCCGACAGTTGGCGCACCAGGTAGGGGGCAGCGTCAAGATCATCTCTCAAGTCAGATGACTTCTTCAAGATCGTCGTACGTCGCCATGAGGCTAGGAGAGTCTCTTCGTTTCGGCACCCTGGACTTCATCGCCGACGGCATCAGCAATCTTCACCTCTCTTCTCCTAGAGAGGTTCCTTTGCAAGGAGGCGCGCCGATCAACGTGACCCATTGCCATTTGGCTTAGAGAATCTAGCAAACGCCTTCCACGGAATGACCCCCTCGCTGTTCGCCTTCGCACCTCCTTCGGAGGAAGACGAAAAAGGACTCGGCGGGCTCAACTGCTTGGGCGCGGATTGCATCCCGCCCAACAACAACAACCCATTGTCCTCGGCTGGATTTCCCTCCGGACTTGAGAATTCCGTCGCGGCTTTCGCACGGGATCCCTCGGCTATTCGGATAGAAGATAACCAGTCGGCGAGCGCACCAGATCCACTCGGATCAGATTCATCTATGTTCGTGGGTGTCATCAACGGTGGCCAACCCATTGGACAGAGCAAACAAGTCAGCCTCTCCGTTTCTGACTCAGAGTCCGACGGGAGCGTTGAGATTCGTAACTACCGAGAGATTTTCGTCCTAGGCGCGGATGATCACCACTCCACTTCTCCGCTCGTCGCATACGAAGAAACCGACGCTGGCACAAACCCAGATCCTCGCCAGGCAAGATCGCGTACAACAATTTCGCGTCCGCGGCCGCGACGTCCAGAATGAGCTTCGCGCGGTGAAGCTAAGGGATCAGGAGGTCTACAACACTCCCCAGGCCAACGTCATCGCGTCAAAGACTCTTCTCGAGACCATTGCGCCGCAACTTCCAGAAGGCAGCCCGTGTATCCAGGCCCTCGCTCGAGCAACGGCCATGGTGGAGATGGCTGCCATACAGCAAAACGAGGCGATACCCGCTCCGACCTCATCGGCTCGCAGTCGTTCAACGCGCAATCGGAATCAGGCTCGAGCCTCAGCGGCTGGCGATTCCCACCAATCGCCTGCCCATGATCTTCGTCAGGATATCGAAGCCAAGCGGCGGGAGCGCAGCAACGGCAAGCGGAACTCTCGTGGCCATCATAACCGTCGCGACGATGACCAAGCCGAGAGCACCACCAGCCGGCGCGACCACCGTCAGGAACAGCGCCAAGGCCCGCGGCGGGGGCGTCGTAGCAGATCCCCAACGCGGAGGCGGCCACGACCGCTGGAGGGGATTCGGGTCTTCACCCCGGATCTTCGCCGAGTGGTTTGGCCGGATGGTTTCAACCTCAAAGGCATCGACAAGTTTGATGGCGAGAGGGACCCAAAGAACTGGCTGCAGGTTTACGCCTTAGCAGCCAGCGCGGCAGGAGGTGATCAGAACGTCATGGCAAATTACTTGCCGGTCGCTTTGACCCCAACCGCCCAGACCTGGCTGACGGGAGTCCCGGAGAACTCAATCGAGTCTTGGGACAACCTCCAGGAGCAGTTCATCGCCAATTTTCAAGGGACCTATGAAAGGCCCGCGGGGAGATGGGAGATTGGACAGCTACATAGGCGCAAGAACGAGACTCTTCGTGAGTTCATCAAGCGCTTCACCAAGAACAAGAACGAGATCTGGGACGTTTTGGAGCAAACAGTCATCGACGCCTTCTTCGCCGGGTGCCAATCCGAGGAGTTAATCAGGCAGATGACCCGGGACCCCCCGCGCAATCTCAGGGCCATGTTCACAATGGCGGACCAGGAGGCCGAAGCCGAGGAGGCCATCGCAAATCATCGCGGAGGCAACGACGGAGGCCCAAAGAAGAAGCCTAACGATGAGCAAGGCAAACCCAAGGACAAGAAGCGAAAGGGGGACGAGATGGTAGCCAACATGGAGCGCGCCCCCCCAACGACTACAAAAAAAGTGATGGATTCGGTATGTCCCTTCCATCCCCGAGGAAAACATTCTGCCAAAGACTATCTTATTCTGCAGAAGTTCGCCGAGAGCTCGAACCAGTCAAGGCAAGAAACCCGATGGAGATTTCCAGGACGCCGAGCGCGAGATCAACTACATCTTTGGGGGCTCTGATGCGTACGAGTCCAAGCGGAAGCAAAAGCTTACCACTCGGGAGATCAACGCCATCATGTCCGCGACGCCCAAGTACTTGCGCTGGTCCGAGGTGCCCATCACCTTCGACCGATCGGACCACCCGAACCGGATCGCCTTCCCAGGGAGGTATCCTCTGGTGCTGGATCCGGTCGTGCGAGGGAGCAAATTGAAGAGGGTTCTGGTCGATGGCGGGAGCGGGATTAACATCCTTTTCGTCAAGACCCTGGAGCAGATGAATATTTCGCGTTCTGAGCTACGGCAGGGGTCATCCCCTTTCCAAGGGGTAATCCCCGGGACGTCTGCAGTACCACTTGGACAGATCTCTTTGCCGGTCACGTTCGGGACCAAGGATAACTATCGGACCGAGAGTCTGAGTTTCGAAGTGGCTGATTTCGAGACGGCATATCATGCCATCTTGGGAAGGCCGGGGTTCGCTAAATTCATGGCTGTTCCCAACTACACCTATCTCGTCTTAAAAATGCCAGGTCCCAATGGTGTAATCACCCTCCCTGGTGACGTTAAACAGTCCCTACTCTGCGACAACGAAAGCTGTGAGATGGCGCAGGCACTGGACTCCTCTGCTGAGATGGAGAAGATCCGGCTGGAGGTCGCATCCCTTCAAGAGGAGGGAGACGTCCCCACTAAAAAGCAGGCCAAGACATCCATCCAAGCAGCCGAATAAACCAACAAGATTCTATTGGACCCGTCTGATCCGACCAAAACGGCCGTGATTGGGACAGGGCTAGATAGCAAATAGGAAGACACGCTCGTCACTTTCGTCCGGGCCAACCAGGACGTGTTCGCTTGAAAGCCTTCGGACATGCCTGGTGTTCTGAGGGAGGTGATCGAGCACTCTCTCCACGTCGACGAAAAGGCGAAGCCAGTCAAGCAACGCCTACAAAGATTTGCCCCAGATCGGAAAGACGCCATACAGAGTGAGATCACCAAATTGTTGGCCGCTCGGTTCTTCAAGGAGGTGTATCACCCCGAGTGGCTTGCCAATCCGGTCCTGGTGCAGAAGAAAAACAAGACATGGCGGATGTGTGTCGACTACACAGACCTCAACAAAGTGTGTCCCAAGGATCCTTTTGGGCTCCCCCGCATTGATCAAGTGGTGGACTCCACCACCAGGTGCGAGCTCTTGACTTTTCTGGACGCCTACTCAGGCTATCATCAGATCAGTCTGAAAGAGGAGGATTGCATCAAGACATCATTTATTACGCCTTTTGGTGCTTTCTGCTATATCACAATGCCATTCGGGCTGAAAAACGCTGGCGCAACTTATCAGCGCACCATACAGCGGTGTTTTCACACTCAGCTCGGACGCAACGTGGAGGCATATGTCGACGACGTCGTCATAAAAACAAAATCCAGATGCGATCTCATAACAGATCTGACCGAGACATTCGAGAGCTTAAGGGTTTATCGGATGAAACTAAATCCCGAGAAGTGTGTTTTTGGGGTTCCGTCTGGTAAGCTACTCGGATTCATCGTTTCCAATCGAGGGATCGAAGCCAATCCAGAGAAGGTCAACGCTATCATCAAGATGAAGCCTCCGACCAATCAGAACGATGTGCAGAAGCTCACTGGATGTATCGTGGCACTCAGCCGATTCGTTTCCCGACTCGGGGAGCGAGGCATGCCTTTCTTTAGGCTCTTGCGCCGACAAGACAATTTTCAGTGGACAGTGGAAGCACAGGAAGCCTTTCAAGATTTAAAGAGGTTCCTCACCACACCACCGGTGTTGGTCCCTCCCATGCCCTAGGAGCCCCTCTTAGTCTACATCGGCGCAACGACTCACGTCATCTGCAGCGCTTTGGTGGTGGAGCGAGATGAAGAGGGCTCCCTCCAGAAGGTACAGCGTCCGGTCTACTTCGTCAGCGAGGTATTGGACGAGTCTAAAACAAGGTACGCACAAGTTCAAAAGCTTCTGTATGCTGTGTTACTCACATCTCAGAAGCTCAAGCATTATTTTCAAGAGCATGAAATTTCGGTGGTTACCTCTTTCCCGTTTGGAGACATACTCCATAATCGGGAGGCCACCGGGAAGATTGCTAAGTGGGCAGTCGAGCTTGGAGTCTTTGAAATAAAGTTCAAGCCTCGATTGGCCATCAAATCAGAAGCACTAGCCGATTTCGTCGCCGAGTGGACAGAGGCCCAAACCCCAGCAGCAAAGGAGAATCTCGAGTACTGGACAATGTACTTTGATGGTTCCCTCATGCTCAACGGCGCAGGGGCTGGGATTTTGCTCACATCACCTACTGGAAAGAAGCTGCGCTACGTCCTCCAGATATTGTTTCCCGTCAGCAACAACGCTGCCGAGTATGAGGCACTCATCCACGGGCTACGCATCGCCATATCGTGGGATTCCCAACTCGTGGTCAACCAAGTCCAAAAGGAGTGGTCTTGTATTGGCGACAGCATGGCGGCCTATTGTCAGGAGGTGCGGAAATTAGAAGACAAGTTCGACGGACTGGAGCTTACACACGTGCTCCGCCGCGACAACGAAGCAGCAGACGAGCTATTGCGGATGGGATCCACTCGGGCCCAGGTTCCGAGTGGTGTTTTCATCCAAGAGCTACGCGCGCCGTCTATCAAGCTACCATCTGCACCAGGGGAAGATCAAGAAAAGCAGCCAGAACCCAATGCAAAGGTGTTGTCAATTAGTCCCGGGTGGACTCAGCCTTACTTAGATTATTTTCTTCGCGATGAGCTGCCGGAAGATCGAAGCCTAGCCGAGTGCATCACACGCCGAAGCAAAAGCTATAAGGTAGTCGGGGACAAGCTTTTCCGAATAAGCAGTTCCAGGGTACTAAGGCGTTGCATATCTAAGCAAGAAGGCAGAGATCTACTCAACGACATCCACTCGGGAGAATGTGGGCATCACGTGGCAGCAAGCACCCTAGTGGGAAAAGCCTACCGGCAAGGATTCTTTTCGCCAACCGCGGTCACAGATGCGGAAGACATAGTACGCAAATGTGACGGGTTTTAGTTCTTTGCACGGCAGATTCACATTCCAGCCCAAGATCTGCAGACAATTCCGATCTCTTGGCCCTTCGCCGTTCGGAATCTAGACATTGTGGGCCCCCTTAAGCGAGCGCAAGGCAGATTCACTCATGTTTTCATCGCCATCGACAAGTTTACCAAATGGATTGAAGCCAAGCCAGTTGTCGTCATCACGGCGGCCAAGGCACGCGGAGTTCTTCCGGGACATCGTTGTGCGTTTCAGCGTACCCAATCGCATCATCACCGACAATGGCGTTCAGTTCAAGATCAGCGAATTTCAAGATTGGGGCGAGAGCTGGGCATCAAAATCTGCTATGCCTCGGTGGCCCACCCAAGGAGCAAAGGACAGGTTGAGCGCGCCAACGGATTGGTGCTCAGGGCTCAAAGCCGAATCTTGATTATCCGGAAGCCGTATACAACGCTACTGGTCAAGAGTTGCCTTGGTGCTTTGGGGGCTCAGAACGACCCCAAGTCGAGCAACCGGGCAGACACCCTTTTTCCTAGTCTATAGCTCGGAGGCGGTCCTCCCGATTGAATTGAAGTTCCGGTCCCCTCGGATCGCCGGTTACGACGATAATCAGTCGGATGAAGCAAGATATGAAGACCTCGATCGGCTCGAGAAAGCCAGGGAAGCAGCAATGATCCTGTTGGTGCATTCTCCAAGGGAGATCTAGTCCTCCGAAGAAATCAGAAGCACGAGCATAAACTCTCCCCACTCTGGGAAGGCCCCTATGTGATCGCTGAAGTGACTCGCCCGGGGGCTTACCGGCTACATCGTGAAGACGGATCTGAAGTGCCCAATACCTGAAACATCGAGCAGCTACGTCGTTTTTACTCTTAAAATTCTGTATTCAAGCAGCATGTTATTAGTTTTCCTTCTTTTGACTTGCTACTTGGCCGTAAACGACTAAGCAGTAAGTCGGGGGCTACACTAAATAGTGTGCGGAGTCAACCGCACCCTATCTTATCAATAAAAGTTGTTTTCTCTTTACTGATGTTGATCAAATTCGAGTGCTATGAAAATTCTTGAGTAATGACGCTTTTATGTCCCAACGACAATGTTTAGCTACTCCTAGTTGCATGGAGAAAGCCAAGCGCTACTTCCTGGCACTCGGGGGCTGGACCAGTCGTCGGATGCGTTTCATGAAAAAGGATAAAGCATACTATTCGGATAAACCGGATCACCAGTATTGGGGATCAACCAAGTGTTTCCATTACAGACACATCTACAAGTCCAATTGTTCCACTATCTGGACGGCAGTCGGACGAACTTCCTGCAACAAAGCGGCAACCTTCTCTTCCGTGCAAGCAAACCAGTCCTTCACGGCCTCGCAGTCTAGACGGGGGAAGTTGATTTCGCGATGGCGAGGCCTTGGCTGGTACATGTTATTTCGGCCTCCCGAGTGAAGACCTTGATCCGCTCAGGGATAGCGTTGAGATAGGCCACTAGGAGGTCGGGATCATTCGGCGGCTCCTCATCCGGGTAAAGGCATCGAAGCACTGGGGCTATTCCTATCAAAGCTCGGTGGCGAAGCTCTGTGCAAACCAATTTGGTGGGGTGCATCAGTCGGATTTCAGTGGGGTTGAGCCAGGGAGAGCCAGTGTGGAAAAGTTACCTTCCAACTCTCTAGTCGATTTCTCTGCTTGAGTGTTGGCTTGGCGGACTTCATCCTCCAAGGCCTTCTGCCTCGCCTCCAGAGCTACATTTGACGACAAATATAGGAGATTATTATCTACAGAGCATTCTTTTTAGAGATTTAGCACGGATTGGGGTCTATACCTCGGTTAGTGTTGGACTCTTCCACGTGGCGGAATCGGAGTTCGGTGACTTCGCGATGGAGTTCTTCGATCCGGCCACGGTACTGCGACTTAACGGCATACAGCACGTTGTCAAACTCATCGCGTGTCTTCAGCTCGCCTACTGTCTTCTCCATGCATCGAGTCTTCTGCTTCGACCTCTCCTTCATGCGCTACGTGGAGAAGGGAGGAAGATTAGCGGGATTCCCCTGTGCAAGATGAGGATTCGTAGCAGGAAAAAGCTTTACCTCGTATATCTCGGCTTGAATTGCAGTCACTTGGTCCAGCACCTCCCACTCTTCGGCCTCTTGCCCGTTGTCGACCTCATAGCCCTCCATCTCTTTCCTCCATTTCAGTCGGAAGGGTGGAACGTGAGCTTTGGGGGAGGGGCGAGGAATCTCCACGATTTCTGGCACTGAGCTCCTTGGAGCTGGAGCTGGGATGTTCCCCTTCGCCGACGAGGGTTGGCGACTGGTGGAGGATGGGCCAGAGTCTTGACGAGGCGCGTGAGGTCGAGCCGAGTGCCCAGAAGGTTGGGGCTTGGCTTCGCAATCGGGTTTTGAGGGCGTCGAGGCCGGCGTCTCTTGACCATGCGAACTCGGCGGATCATCATCATCAACTGGTTTTCTGAAAGCATTCGAAGACCTTCCAAGATACACATTTCTATGGATAATGAAGTTACAGTGTCGCAAAGGAATACCTGTGTGATGGGACGTACTTCATCTTGAACCGGACGCCTGAACCACTCGGGCGGGGACCAGAAGGCTTCTCCGCCCCCGATGCGGCTGTTGGATCGGCTGATTGTGGAGACGGAGGGCTTGAAGGCTGCTTGGCGAGTATCTTGCGAGTAGGAGAGCGAGATTGACGGCGAATGGTGCGCTATTTATAGTCTGTGGTAAAACTAGGGTTTTACCGTGCTTTTCGGCGTTCTGATTTATTATATTATCTGCTTGAGGTGACCGTGTTCTTCAAATGGGCCGAAGTGAAAAGTTATAGGGATAAAATGTGAAACGTTCTAGCGTGGTAAATCCGATTTTTACTTGAATGTTCGGCTAATGAAATACTCATTGCCAAACTTAGGGGCATATGTTGACACCCAAATTTGGCAGAAAATTAGATGTTCAGAAAAGGCCGAATATGTTGGAATTATTGGGCCAAATCGGAAATGGGCTTTATCGACAAAGAAGAAGAGCAGAATACCGATACTTGTAAGACTTCGGAAGAAGTACGAAGAGATCAGAAGCGTGTTGCGGTAAATTAGGTCGTATCGGTATCGACTTTGTAACACTATAAATAGGACTTTAGATCTCGATAGAAATTAATCAATACTCAATACACTAAATACTTTCTCGAGTCCGATCGACCTCGTCGAAAGGCTTCAGCTCGCAGGTAGAGCTATCTCGATGGAATAATCAATTCTCTTCTTGTAACCCGTATGCATGGCTGCATCTTGTTGATCTCATGTATACAAACCATGTTAGATGTCTCGATTTACCGATCTTTAGCATGTTCTCGCATATTACCTTCGTCTCGATTTAATCGATCGTAATGTGTGTTTATCTGTAATGCCGATTGTTAAATATTTCACATGCTTTCTCCGAATCCGATATATGCAAGCTGCCTCGTTTAATCGATCTTATGTATGCCTTGTTTAGGACCTTGCATATGCAAGTGTTTACCGATCAGATTGCATCCCTTATTAGCTTCGCACCTTTGCATCGGTTTATTGGTTTATTGAGATTTAGATCTGGATCTTGTCTTGGCTTGACCAATCTGCTCAATCTACTTCTTGGTTTAATCTAATATATCGATATTAAGGTTTATTGCTAATGTTATAATAAAAATACTAAAAAGAACTAAAGGATTTAAGCTTGAATGTTCATTTAAATTTATTCGCTCTATCAGGCTTGAAGCCGATAGATCCGGTCATCGGAATTTAGCAAACCGATTACAAATAACGTGATCTGGCTATTTAAAAGCCGATTAGGCTTATATTACTAATGATTTTCTCCTTGTCGATTCTGAGTCAAATCGACCGCACGCTTAGTTTGAGTTGCGACGCAATCACTGGATTGACGCTTCTGGACGTGTGTTCACAGAAGTCCACGTTTTTGTGTCAACATACATTTTGCACGCGCCGGTGGGACCCCAACACTCAAGATCGACGCGATGGCGCCGCACCGACACCGAGGCGACATTGAGGCGCTCAAACACGCCGCCGAGGCGATAAACGCTTGACGAATTGAGCCCGGATCAGAAAAAAGAAATCGAAGATAGGCTCGCGGAAATCCACGAGGAGAAAAAATAGAGGATGCTGACTGGCTATCGGAAAACCCGCAGCGGCCAGATTACCAAGACTTCCATCGGAGATCCGCTGCTGACCGGAGATTATTCTGAAGAGATAAGAGATCAAATTAATAATTCGGTCTACCGATCGATGCTGGATCAGTTATCGGTATTGGGAAGAATTGTCCAGGAGGGGACAAGTGCTGCGCTTCACAACATCGTGACTAGACAAACTCACCAGATGAATCGGAATATTCCCCAAGGGACGTATCCGGGAGGCCAATATCCAGCCTATGCTCAGCCAGGGGCATCGAATGTTGGGTTTTCCCAAATAAGTGCCCCATTGGTTACTAATCCAACTCCGATTCAGACGGTACCCAATAATCAGGCTATGGTTCCGATCCCGGATCCGATCTATCAGCCGATGAATCATGGGGTGAACGAAAATCTAGAGGAGATGACAAAGAACCTAATTTATAATATGATGAAACAGTGCGGGTTCAATACTCCTAAGATCGCGCCTCACTATACCATGCCGTATCCATCGGCTTTCAACAAGACGGAATACCCTCACAAGTATCGAGTTCCCGATTTCGCTAATGCCAAATTTAGCGGGAGCGATAACACTTCTACGCACGAGCATATTGCTAGATTCCTTGCTTGTTGTCTTGAGAGAGGTGCATCGAAGGATACTCTCAAATGCCGATTATTCCTTTGTCTTTATCGGGATCGGCTTTCAATTGGTTCACGCCGCTTCCTCCGAGCGTGTCACCTCGTGGCGGATCTGGAGAAGAAATTCCATGAATACTTCTATTCCGGGGAGAACGAAGCAAGGATTACCGATATAATGATGATCAAACAAAAATTCGGTGAATCAGCAAATGACTATCTGCGTCAGTTCCGGGAGGTGAGAAACCGGTGCTATAGCCTTTCTCTGCCTGATAACGAGTTGGCGGAACTGGCTTTTAAGGGTCTGTTGCCTGTGAACCCAAAGAAGGTGGGCAACCAGGAGTTTGCCGATATATCGCATCTGGCACACAAAATCGCGCTTTATGAAAGCCGATTCTCTGATAACTCTTACCCAGCTCAAAGGGAGTATCGGAATAACAACAATAACAAAGGAAAGGAGAAAGCTATCAATATGGTTGATGCTGATGAGGATGAAGAATCCGATGACCCCAATGATGAAGATATGGGTGCTTACGTGGCTGAATGGGTAAGCAATAAGAAGGAATTCGAGCTTGGATGGATAAAGCCGAAAGGTGCAGAGAAGAGCAAGTATTCTTTCGATACGTCCAAGTGTGATCGAATTTTCGATCATCTCTTGCAAGAGAAGCAGATTCGGCTAAAACAGGGTCAAGTAATTCCTCCCCTGGAAGAGCTGAAAAAGCGAAAGTATTGCAAGTGGCACAACTCCTACTCGCATGCCACTAACGAGTGCAATGTATTCAAGCAAATAGTACAGAAGGCGATTGAAAGTGGCCAACTTCGTTACCAAAGCAAGAACTCCCAGATCGACACGGAGCCATTCCCTGTCGGGTTTGTAGGGATGATGGACGTCAAGCGAAAGGCCGATGAGCCTGAAAGCTCCAACCGTTTTAAAGTGTTCGTCGGCTCTAAGAGGATCGTGGTGGAAGAAAAACCGGAGTTACAATTCCGAACTTCAGGACGGCGAGGTGCTAAAAGGACCGGCGAGTGGCGCGAGGTAGTTCGCGGACATGATCGTAATCCGATTGCTCTGTCCAAGCCAAAGCGGACCTTTGACCAGCTATTAGAGAAGTACGACCGGATGGCCAGGGAAACGCCTCGCTGAAGCGTTAAATCAGATATTTCAGAGACTGTTGGAAGGCAGACGAATGATCAAGACTGGGAGATGGAACACTGGGACTGCCCCTTTTTCCGGTACAGCTGGGAAGAAAGGATGTCATTGCCCACTCTAGAAAACTGCCCGATGAATCATGCATTCGTCCCTCCGAAGAGAACATCGGTAAAAGATCGGCTGGTCTTTCCTGCCAACAAACCCGAGGATAGGTCGATAAACCAAAATACCGATGTGCATTGGCCCCCCAAAGTGCCGTTGCCGCAATGGTGCCCGAGTGGAATCACCAAATCCCAGAAGCGGCGTTTACAGCGGATGAGGCATGCCGAAGCTAAGGAAGCGGAGGCCGAAAAGTTCAGGGATGCTCTTTTTGAGCAGGTAAAGCCGATGAAATCGGCTAGGGGCAAGCAAGAGTGGAGGCCCAAGCTGCGATCGGCTGTCATTATTGAAAAGGATGCCGATGAGGTGTCAATTGGTACTAATATGGTCAGCGTACTGCCTCGGGAATTCATGAATGATTATGAGGAGGCTGCTGCAGAGCTAGTGGTCGGGGCTGAAGACGCTATATTTAAGAAGCCAGAGAATTCCCGATTGCATCTTAAGCCATTGTTTATCATGGGGTATATGAATGGTAAACCGATTTCCAGGATGATGGTAGACAATGAGCTCTGAAGAACCTAATGCCATATTCAGTATGCCGAAAAATCGGTAAGTCTACAGAAGACCTGGTCAAGACTAATATGGTTTTAAGCGATTTTAACGGAAATCCGACTGAAGCCAAGGGGGTTCTAGTGGTGGAGCTCACTATAGGGAGCAAGACAATCCCAACAGCTTTCTTTGTAATTGAAGTAAAAGGAAGTTATAACGTGCTGTTGGGAAGGGATTGGATACACGCCAATTGCTGCATTCCATCCACGTTGCATCAAATTCTAATTCAGTGGATTGACGATCAAATAGAAGTAGTGAGAGGGGAATATCTGACCGCTGATACCGATTGTGCCGATATACATCATAATCTAGAGGCACTATCGGGAAAACCTTTCGAAGATTGTGATTTCCTCGGTGTTAGTAAATTGGGGTTCAAACCAACGACTCTGGAAGGACAATCGGTAACTCAAGGATGTGAGGGTTTTTTATGGGAACCGCGGCTCTAGAGGGCATTGAGTATAAGATGGGCCAGGGTTTCATATCGGCTGATGAACTTGAAAAGATCGATATTGGAACCGATGGTAAAGGGAGGCCCACTTACATCAGTAAAAGGTTGCCGCGGGAATATAAGGATCGGCTTATCCAAATACTCAAGGATCGGGTTGATTGTTTCGTTTGGGAATATCACGAGATGCCTGGTCAAGACCGATCCATAGTTGAGCACAAGATTAAGATGAAGCCTGGGTTTCGTCCAGTAAAACAATTGCCAAGGAGGATCAACTGGAAAATTTACGATCAAGTGAAGGCTGAAATTCAGAGATTGTTGGATGCAAAGTTTTTTCGGCCATGCAAATATGCCGATTGGATTTCTAATATAGTACCAGTTGGTAAAAAAGATTCTGATAAAATTCGGGTATGCATCGATTTTCGGGACTTGAACAAAGCAACGTATAAAGATGAATATCCGATGCCGATTGCCGATCATCTGATCGATGCCGCGTCGGGCAATCGGATTATCAGTTTTTTGGATGGCAATGCTGGTTACAATCAGATCTTTATGGCCGAAGAAGATGTCAACAAGACTGCGTTTAGGTGTCCTGGAGCTATCGGCTTGTTTGAGTGGGTTGTCATGACTTTCGGGCTGATCAGCGCTGGGGCTACTTACCAGAGAGGGATGAACTTAATCTGCCACGATCTAATCGGCAAATTGGTTGAAATCTACATTGATGATGTGGTGATTAAATCTCAGGAGGAAGAGCAACACTTGGCTGATATTGTGACCGTGTTGGATCGGTTTCGAAAATATGGTATGAGAATGAATCTGAAGAAATGTGCTTTCGAAGTATCGGCCGGCAAATTCCTAGGTTTCATGGTACATCAGAGAGGAATTGAAGTCCATCCCGATAGAGTTAAGGCGATCTTGAGTACCAAGCCTCCTGATTCGAAGGTTCGTCTACAAGAGCTTATCGGTAAGATTAATTACTTGAGGAGGATTATTTCAAATTTATCGGAAAGAATCATCCCGTTTTCTCCTTTGCTCAAATTGAAAAACTCCGATAAATTCATTTGGGGGCCGGAGCAGCAGAAAGCGTTTGATAACATTAAGGAATACCTGATGAATCCGCCTGTTCTGGTCGCTCCAAAGGAAAATTTACCGTTCAAATTGTATCTATCGATATCGGATAAGACAATAGGGGCAGTTCTAGTCCAGGAAATCGATGGTAAGGAACATGCCATTTTCTATTTAAGCAGGAAGCTATTGGATCCAGAAACCCGATACTCGATGGTGGAAAGGTATTGCCTGTGCGTATACTTTGCTTGCACTAAACTAATGCATTATTTGTTGGGTGCTGAATTCAAAGTGATTTGCCAAACCGATGTGGTTAAGTATATGCTTAATGCTCCAATTATCAAAGGCCGTCTCGGGAAGTGGGCATATACTCTCATCGAGTTTGATCTAACTTACGAATCTCCAAAAGCTGTCAAGGGGCAAGTATTAGCCGATTTCATCACACATCATCAAGACGTTAATATTGCAACTCTCTTGCCATGGGTAATGTTCTTTGATGGATCGGTTTGTGAGAAGGGGTGTGGAATCGGCATTTTTATTGTCTCTCCTGGTGGTGTTCCTTACCGATTCAGTGTAACAGTAGATTTCGGGTTGACCAACAGTCAAATAGAATATGAAGCTTTGATTCAGGGATTGGAGTGGTTAATTCAAGCTGGTGTAATCACTGTGGAAGTGTTTGGGGATTCACAGTTAGTGGTCTTTCAGATGATCGGTAAATACTAATGTCATAGTGATTCGCTTCATGAGTATCTGGAAAGAGCATCTGATTTGGCTAAGTATTTCGATGTATTTACAATTCGGCATATTCCAAGAGAGCAAAATTGTGAAGCCAATGATTTAGCTCAGGAAGCATCCGGATATAAATTACCGGTCATGGAATTGGAGCTTATTCCGATTGCAAACCCAGTTCCGATAGAATGGCAGGCGGAAATTATCGGTTATCTTAAAGATCCTTAGGGGAAAGCCGATAGGAAGCTTAAAAGAAGAGCTCAGAGGTATGTTTTAATCAGTGACAAGCTATACTATCGGAGTTTTGGTGGGTTATTTCTTAAATGCCTGAATGAAGAAGATGCTAAAGTTGCAATCGGAGAAATTCATGAGGGGCTTTGTGGAACTCATCAATCAGCCTACAAGATGAGGTGGATGTTGAAGCGCGTCGGGTATTTTTGGCCGACAATGGTAGAAGATTGTTTCAAATATTATAAGGGTTGCAAAGATTGTCAGAGATTTGGGAATATTCAGCATGCGCCTACGTCTATCTTGCATCCGATTGTCAAACCGTGGCCCTTTAAAGGATGGGGAGTTGATATGATCGGGGAAATATTTCCTTCCTCGTCCAAGGGGCATCGGTATATCTTAGTAGCAACGGACTATTTCACTAAGTGGGTTGAAGCTGTACTGCTGAAGAAAGTAACAGCTACCGAAGCGATCGACTTCGTCAGGGAACACATAATTTACCGATTCGGTATTCCTCAGACGATCACTACAGATCAGGGATCGGTATTTATGTCAGAAGCATTTCAGGATTATGCTCGAAGCCTAGGGATCACGACAATAAATTCATCGCCGTATTATGCTCAAGCCAACGGCCAAGCGGAATCTTCAAATAAAAGTGCCATAAAGCTGGTCAAGCAAAAAATCGATGAAAGGCCGCGGGGTTGGCATAATACTTTGGCGAATGCGCTATGGGCCTATCGGATTGTGAAGCATGGAGCTACGAAGGTATCACCATTTGAGCTGGTTTACGGTCAGGAAGCTATTCTACCGATTGAAGCAATCATCGGATCTACGAGAGTTGAAGAGCAAAATAATATAAAAGCCGATGACTACAAGAGTTTAATGGTAGATAAACTGGATGACATGGTGGCAGTTCGGTTAAAAGCGCTAGAACATATCGAGCGAGATAAGCAAAGAGTTGCTAGGACGCCGCCCCGTCCTCGTGCCGTCCGCGCCGCCCGCCGCCCGCCCCTCTCCTCTGGCGTCCAGCGCCGTCTCGCCTCCCCGTCGACCCTGCGCCTCGACACCGTCCCCGCCTCCCCGACCCCGGAGACGCCGCCCCGATCCGTCCTCCTCCAGATCGGCGCCGCCACGTCCCGTCCGCGCCGCCCACGGCCGGCACCGCCCTGTGATTACTTAGGGATTGGTTCGGGATTACTTAGAGATTACTTAGGGGATTACTTAGCGAATCCACCGGATTACTTAGGATACCCGCTATGAAAATGTACATTTACTTTGCATTACGACAAGTAATGCATAGTAATTAGGTTTTGGCTGCTTCTTTTCACTTTTGTATGTATGCATAATCAAAAGTAATAGAAAATTCGGATTACTTTCTTATTTTGGCTCGAGAAATATAATTAATGAAAAGTAATCCGTTTGAAAAAGAAGCAACTCAGAATTCAAATAAACCGACATGCAAACCCACGATTTTATGGCGCTTAATGCCCCACGATTCTAGGATCTTGCCTCCTAGCGAATTACTTTCGATCTTTGAAACACGCTCATTTCGATTACTTAGATTACTTTCAAAAATGCGACTGTTTACTTAGAGTTTGGTGGCTCATGCGGTTATTGGGAAGGCTCGGTGCAGATTAGCTTAATCTACCCCGAGGGTAGATTAGGGCTTCAGATATATATATATATATATATATATATATATATATATATATATATATATATATATATATATATATATATATATATATATATATATATATATATATATATATATATAGATCGTCGTCGATCGGGCATTTTCTACAAAATATGTGATGATATTCTGGCAAGGTTCTTCGCTTTGCATCGAATTAAACCACATGCTCCACCGCTTGTGCGGGCCCCCATCAATTCCTTTGAGTTTCATTCTTGCGAACGCGTCCAAAAAAGCTGATTTTTTAAAATAGGAAACAAATAGTAAATAAATTCAAAAAAATATGAAACTTGGTAACTGGCTACATTTCAGTGAGACGAACAAGATCAACGGTTCGGATCAGTTGTTAGATATCTCGGATTTCAAAAACGCGTTGGGAGCACGGAGAGATCAGTTCTCCCGGGTGCACACTTGCTTTCCTATATATATATATATATATAGAGTTGAAATTTATGATCGGTTAGCGTCCGTCGATTCTTGCTGTTAGTTGGGCATTTTCTACAAAATCTGTGTTGAAATTCTTCGATCCGAACCGTCAGTTGGTCAGTTGTTCATCTCTATAAACTCTCCTAGTGTATCAAATTTTACAATTTTTTTGATTTTGGTTGCTATTTGTTTTGCATTTTTCAAATCAGCCTAAATGGACGGTCCAGAATACTTTAGAATGCTAGGCTGATTTTGAAAAATGCAAAACAAATAGCAAAAAAAATTCAAAAAAATCAAAAAAAATTTTACAAGTTCAGAAGCATGTCAAGTATTTTCCCAAATTTTCTCATAACTTTTAGAGTTCATATACCATTTGTATTCATTAATTTATCATTTCTAAAATTACATATATCAATAAAAAAAATAGGGAAATACGGCCAACATAGTGATGAGACCGTGTTCGGCATAAATATGACAAAGCTGGAGATAAACCTTTTTTGAATACGCCATCACATATGGGAGGAAGCCAAGGTGGCGACCTAACCGCTAGAGGTGACGACACCAAATCCATTTGCCATGGCCAATGTGGAGGATGCCCAGATTGCACGATGATGGCTGAACTGGACTAGAATTCGAGTTTGGCTTGTAATTTGGTTTTATTGTGAGCCTCCCTTTCATTGTTGTGACTTGTATGTGTTGTAGATATGACAGAGGTGGAGATGCACCTTTCTTGAATACGCCATCACATATGGGAGGCAACCAAGGTGGTGGCCTAACTATTAGAGGTGACAACGCCAAATCCATTTGCCAACCGTGTGCTCGTCCTAGCCAATATGGAGTTTGATGAAGTGATATAGATGAAATAGTCTTGGTCATATCTATGCCGAACATGGTCTCATCACAAAGTAATGGCCCGGCCCATTCGCTCGCTGGCAGCAGCGCACCAGCGCGGGTGCGTGAGCAAGAGCGTGGGAGGTGGAGGTCCCACAAGTCAGTGGCTCAACACGGATTTGAACGAAACCGTTGGATCTAGATCGGAGGGCTTTGGTTCGGCCGGAGGCTTCGCCGGCGGATTCCCTGCGCTTCAGTCGATCATTTTGCGTGATTAAAGTTGCTATGAGCACAGGGGCTCAAACCACATCTATGGGTAGCGGGTAGCGGAGATACGACGGCGCAACGAGCGACGACGGGAGTAAGCTACGAATAAAGGTGCATGTGCTCCTAGGGTCGTGCGCATGGAGACTTAAGGGGTGCATGAGCTATAGGAAGGTCAGTGGGTGCTCACCGAGCGCACAAAAGGGCGAGAGCATCATTGGATCGATGGGTCGGCACGACGAGGCTCCAAGCTTACTGAGAACATCAGTCCACGATTGGAAGGGGAAAGCTACCTAGGTACGAGGTGTGGCGTGAGGAGAGGCCAGGAAGCTCACCAACGAAGGAGAGATCGAAAAGGGGGGTGATTCCGGGCGGTGACGGTGGCACGAGCGTTCCAGTGAACTCAGGGGTTCTTAGGCCGATTCCTTTTGGTTAGAGCAATGCGAGAGCGTGGGAAACTGATTGCTCAAATGTGCGAGTGAGGAAAGTCAACATGTTGGACATCCATGACAATCTCAAGTCTAAGGACCATATATGCGTACCACTTGAGACTATACGCTGATGGCACTATAATAGATAACAACTCACAGCGTCTCGAAGTAGGTCTGTCCGACTAGCCATGTTCTCCAACATGTGTCCATACTATTAGTTTGATATCTCCATATCTATGGTATGTAAAACATTACCATCAACCAATACATATGCTGATCAAATCATAACCGCTCCTCATAATGATATGGATCAGAGACCCATTTAGAATAATGTCACTTAACAATGTGTTTCACAATCAAGTCGTACCCAATGGACAAAGTCATGACATTTATTCAGTAACCGATAAACAATGTTATCATATGTACATGAATAAAGACGTGTTATAATAATTACTGTGATTGATCTAGGGCATATCCCTTTTAATTCAAACATCATGGTTTCTTCAAAATGTTTCTCGTGCCAGACAATCCGGCATGTAGAGAATTTTCATTGCACCCTTGTTCGTTGTAAAGTAAAATCTCACTGTTGCGTTGATTATCTTTTAAAATTGTATCCGTTGGAAAAGCAAATTTGTCAGTGTTTTTAGAAGGTTCTTTGTCTTGTTTTTCAACGGCTAGGGAGGTCTCAAACGACTACAATTTGTATCCTGGACTATATAAACTTGTGAAAACCCTCTTCCTCGGTAAGTTTTGGCACCTAAACGTCATTCATAATAAGCCTAAACTAGAGCCTAGTATTTCAAATTTCTTATACACACAAAAGGTTCCATCTTTATTCCTCCAATTTTGCTCTAGTGAGAATGATAGTGTGTGATCAAAGTTAGTGATGCTTTAAAGCTTGTTACTCTTGAATTTTCAATTCTTGACGGCTTGGTGGTGTGATCTTGAGACGCTTGCCCATGGTGTGTGTGGAAGCCCTCAAGAAGGTGTTGTTACAGGCTTGAAGCTTTCCTACTAGAGTGGTGAAAAGCTACCATGAGTGGATAGAGGTTGTAGGCTCAAGCGGGAGCCAATCCTTTCGTGAAGGGCTTGTCTCAACAAGGAGTAGCAGGAGGACTCTGAATCTTGGTCAAACAAATCCTTATGTTTTTTAATTTTATGCATTTACTATCTATTCTTTATTTGGGTTCTTGTTATTGTCGCTGTTGTAGTTTTGTTTTAAATTATTTAAAATGACTTATTATTTAGCTTGGGTCTTTAATCTGTTAAAGTTAAGACTTGCACTAACATTTAAAAGTTTCCTATTCATCCCCTCTAGGCCGACTAGATCCTTTCAATGATGCAAGTTGAAAAATCTCAGGACAACATTCTCAAGAATAACAATGATTCTCAGGTGCCTAGTAAAAGCCATTGAATTTAATGCAGGCAAATATTATGCTAAGAAGCCCAATCGCAACAGAAAGTAGGGTGGTGGCAATAAAGTGTGATAAGAAGGCACAAAAAAAAGAAGTTCGACATGCAAAATTAGGAGATGAGGGCACTGGTCCAAGGTCTATAAGGCATCTTAGTAGGCAATGGAAGACTACCAAACAAACAACAATCAAGAACAAGCAAAGCATAAGTCATATCTCACCATCCTAAATAAAGAAAAATCTAGGGATAAGACTGATCTCCTTGGAGAGGATATGCAGGCGATGACAATGAGAAGCCTTCTTTCAGAGAGGACACAACTTTACTGCCCTAAAGATCAGTTTTAGAGATGTTGACTCTTCTCTCTCTGGCATAGCAGACTGGGCCACCCCGGTTTAAGAGAAATGAAAGATATAGTTAACAATTGACAGAGTAATAACATTAGTGTTAAAATTTTTCTAATAAAAAGACTTTATATGTCAAGCATGTGCAATTAGAAAATTAATCACTAGACCCTCGATCATGAAGGTGCGAGATGAAGTCCATGCATTTCTTGAAAATGCATTCAAGGGGACATTTGTGGTCCTATACGAACTTTATCTGGTCCATTTAGGTAATTTATGGTGCTCATTGACATGCCATCAAAGTGGTCTAGTGTGAGCTTACTCTCAGTAAGAAACCATACATTTGCAAAACTGATATTGCAGATCAAAAGAATTAAGTATACTCCCAAACCATCAAGTAAGTCCATTTACATGGATAACGCTGGAGTATTTACTTCAAAGGCATTTGATGATTATGGCACGATAATGGGAATTAAAGTTGAGAACGCTCTAGTTTATGTTACAAAATGTACTAGCAAAACATTTATCAAACAAACTAAGCTTATTGCATGACCGCTCTTCCGGACTTGTACTTTACCAAACACTTGTTGGGTACACGTAGGCCCTGTTTGTTTGAGCTGCAGCTTCTCTAAAAGCTGATTCTGAGAAAAGCCACAAAAAACTAGCTTTTGGGAAAAGTTCAAATCACAGTATAAATTGGGCTTTTGGTGGATTTTGGCTTCTTTGAAGGGGGTTCCAAAAGCTGGCCGTTTGTTTGAGCTTCTGGCTTCTGTGACTAAAAGCTGGCTAGAAGCTCAAACAAACAGGGCCGTAGTCCTTCATATAGCCACATTAATTAATATAAGACCGTCCACAAACAACATCCATTCACTAGTGCAACTAAAACAAGACATACCGCAAAAAAATTTCCATTTCAGAAAATTTATGCATGGTGTATGTACCAATTCGCTCTCTCACCGCCCTCTCTGTATCGCTCTCTCTCTCTCGGCCTCTCCTCTCTCTATATCGCTCCCTCGCGGCGTTGGGGTTGGCGGCGTCCGCACGGGCGCACCGCGCACGCCGCATGGGATTAGGGGCGGATGACGGAGAAGGCAAGCGCCGAGGCGCCCCGGCGGCAGACAGGCATGAGGTCCGCCTTCAGTCCGATAGGATCCAGACGAGCCATGGCTACCCCTCCAAATTCTCCACACAGACAGCTCGGGCTCGACTCCATGCCTCCACCCGGTGGCGAGCATCACCGCTTGTTCGAGGTCTGCCCCCCTCCCCCCGCGTCTTTATCCGTCTTAAATTATTCTAGACTACTTAATTTAGTGGTTATCGGCGGGTGGATATGTAAGGATTTAGGCCGAATGAGCTAGACAAGGGGAAGGATTCAATTTGAATGCGGATCTGAGGATTAGGCTTGCCCTATCTTGATTTTCATCCCGCCTCCGCCACTGACCGCGCTCGTCCCAGTCTGCCGCTGCATTCCTCGCCAGCCACCTGAGTCCGGTGAGCCGTCGCCGCATTGTTCCTGGTGCCGCTCCCCTTCTCCCCTTCTCCTTAGCGTTTTGCTCCTCTCACCTCCGGTCCGATTGCAGGTCCCAGAGCAGATCGCGCGAACCCAAGGATTGAAGCCGCTCGGTCCGAATCGGTCCACACGTCCGCCGGAGCTCGTTACCCCGCCGCTGTGGACAAGCCGCCTCACCGTCTCTTCCACCTCACCGGCGCGCAGGTATCACTTCTGTCAAGTCCCTCACCAGTGAGCCACCGGCGCGTTCTGTCGCGCCGCCTCCCCCGTCCATCTCCGGCGCCGATGAGACCGCCATAGAGTTTGGTTCAACTCCCTCCGCCTCCCCGTTCGTCATAGGGTCCAGTGGGTCGGAGTCGCCGCCGCCGCGTCGTCCTCCTCCACCGCCACCGGAGGGGGAAACTCGCGACGCCACTCTGCTTCTTGTGGCTGTGTGGCTGATGCGTGGGTGCCGCGGACCCCACCGGTTAGCGGCGCGGTGCAGTTTTTCCCCACACGCATGTGCGTGTATGCTCCGTCATGGGCAAGGCCACCAGCTAGAGAAGACCCTTTTTGTTTTAATCTCATTTTGTTTTTCAGCAGCAAAGGAAAAGCATTTTCTAAAAGTAAATGTGCTCCAAAAACTCTATAAAAAATTGGTAAAATACTTCAATGTGTGTTAAATTTTAGAGGAATGTTAGAGAACGGATGTCCGTTCTCTAAGCTTGCAACGGACGAGCTCTGTGCACACTCGGCCCGCGTCGCTCGGCGCCCACGCGATGCACTCTCTGCTCAGACACCGGCACCGCCCGATCCGCACGCGGTGCTGCGCCGCGTCTTCCGGCGATGCTGGGCGTCGGTAGCTCCATACCACGCCGCCTCGCCTCACGAGGGCCAGGCGCCCCTTCCCACCACGCGCGCGTCCTCGCCGGTCTTGCTTTGGCCTCGACCATGCCTCCTCGTCGTGCGCTGCTTGACCTCAAGCTCATTGCCTTGTCCCGTCCTCCATCGTGCCGCCTAGCGAACTCCTATGTTGTCTCCGCCGTATGTGCGGCGGAGCCCTTGGTGTATCGCGAACCGAGCCAACCAGAGGTCCGTTCGAGCTCGCTTCGCCTACACCACCGCCATGGACCGTGTTGCCGACCGCCATGAAAGCACCGAAGGGAGACGATAGGAGCACCCGCCTCGACGTCCACTTCTTCGGCTACTTCAGCGCGCATGCCTACACGCCGCGTCAAGACGTCTCTCCTGCCAAGCGCACGGTAGTGCTCCCCTTGCCTCGTAGATGCTTCCCTATGGCTCTTTTTAGCCATAGCTTTGGTGTATCGCCGAGTAGATTTGCTCCCCGAGCCCCTCTCCGTCTCCGGCCATGGCGCGGCCATTTACCTGGCCGTGAGACTGCATCCAATAGGTGCACGCCGTTGTTAGCTTTCCAACGAGCCAAAGAACACCTCAAACGGAGCCCTGTAGCTCCGGCAATCGTCGTTTCTTTGCACCGTGGTCACGGCAGGACACGCACAGGCTGAAGGTTGAGGACGATGACGTCAGCGTGACATCATAATCTGTTTTATTGATTTCCAAAAAATCCAACAAATGATTCTATTTTTAAAAAATAGTTAAAGACTTCTAAAATTCATGGAAAAATTATCATAGGAAATTCATATTGGTTCAGCTTATTTCAGGTAAAAAATCAGTTAGGTTCATGTGAATTTTATGTCGGTCTAGCTAGTTTCATAGAAAATTTATGTTGGTTCAGGTAGAAAAGCAACAAGGTTCATGTGAAATTCAGGTTGGTTCAGATAGTTTCATAGAAAATTCATGTTGGTTTAGAATTTTTTGGTAAAAAAAAGCAGATAGCTTCATAGGAAATTTAGTTTGGTTCGAGATCGTTTGACTAGTTTAATAGAAAATTCAGGTTGGTTCGGATGTTTTAGCCATTTCATATAAAATTCATATTGGTTCATGTCAGAAAATAGTTAGGTTCATGTGAAATTCAGGTTGGTTCGGATAGTTTCATAGAAAATTTATGTTGTTTCATGATTTTTCTGATTAAAAAAAGCATATAGCTTCATGGGAAATTCAACTTGGTTCAAGTTGTTTTAGCTAGATTCATAGAAAATTCAGATTGGTTCAGTGTTTCAACTAGTTTCATATGAAATTCATATTGGTTCAAAGTTGTTTCGTAAAATGCAACTAGGTTCATGTGAAATTCGTAGGTTCGAGATAGGTTCATAGAAAATTCATGTTGATTCAATATTTTTGTTAAAAAAGAATGATAGCTTCATAGGAAATTCAATTTGGTTTGGGTTGTTTCAACTAGTTTTATAGGAAATTCAGATAGGTTCATGTTGGTATAAGTAAAAAACAAATAGGTTCATATGAAATTCAAAGTTGATTCAGATAGTTCCGTAGAAAATTCATGTTGGTTCAGGATTTTTCTGGTAAAAAAGAAGATAGCTTCATGGAAAATTCAGCTTGGTTTAGGTTATGTCAGTTAGTTTAAAGAAAAACATGTAGGTTTAGGTTGGTTCACATAGGTTCATGTTGGTTCAGGCAATTTCAGTTTGGTTCATGTTGGCTCAGGTTGGTTCATGCAGATAGCTTCGTGGGGAAATTCAGCTTGGTTCAGCTTGGTTCATGTAGGTTCAGGTAGGTTCAGCTTGGTTCATGTAGGTTCAGGTTGGTTCATGTAGGTTCAGGTTGGCTCATGTAGTTTCAGGTTGGTTCATGATGATGTCATATATTTTGTCCTTTTGCTCATCCGTTAGTTTTCAATGAAAGTTTTAAGTAGTTTCATGCATTTTTCAAAAAAATTCAGGTTTCATATTGTTTTCAAAAGTTTCGTGTAGTTTTTCAAAAAGCTCCGGATTGTTTAATGTTGTTTCAGAAATTTCATTAGTTTCAAAAAATCATGTTGTTTCATTTAGGGTCATCGTACGAACCAAATGAATGCATATATCCTTCCAGTTGCCTAAAGTAATCACGTATGAATGTATGCCTAGTTGGTCTCCTATTTAAAAGCTCACTCAGGTGACCGGGTTAAACGCAAAGAATCTGCGTTCTTTGCTAGTCTTCTTTATTAGTAACGCTTGATGCTCATCCGTTGGGTGAGTCCTGAACGGACGACCGTAGGGTATAGGCTCCCTAAATTTTATAAAAATATACAATGCCTTGTCATTACAGTTGTTTTGCATTTTAAGTTAATAGTTAGCCTCGGGTGTCATTATATCATGTGCATAAAAATGCTTTTGTTGCATTTTTCCTCAAGTAGGGTTTTCCATCGAGAGAGAATGACAGGGTTTCAACCGAGAGAGGGACAAAGGTTGGCTCGATCAGGAGATCAGGATTTCAGCCAAGGACAGATGGAGGGAAAAGAGAAAATAGGAAAGAGCTTTTTGTATGTAAATTTGTAATTTTGAAAATTGTAAATTAAATGAAAACAATTAATAAAATAAATTCTTATATGTAAATGATTGCTTGAAAATTTAGGGATTTTCATATAGAAAATAATAGTAAATTATTTTACCAAGTTTTTCTTTTTAAATAAAACTTGGGACATTCTAATATTTATTAGGATGTCATAGCTTGTAACCACATGGATTGTGGTTTATAATCGCCAACTTCTATGCAATGAAATCATTCTTCTCCATGAATATCTTGTGTTGATGTGCGCCCCGTTTTCTTGTTTTCATTTTCCTTTTTGGAGCTCTCGTTTTAAGAAGAACTTGGATGATTTCTTTCTGATTATTAGTGGTCTATGATACCTTGAGGTTGCTAATATGATTTGATACACATTTTGCAACCATATGAGAGGCTAGACATCAAGTTCTTAACTTGTTCCTAATCTGTCCAGAAGCATTCATCCGCGCAGCAGTCAGTAAAAGATTTTTAGAAAAATTTAGAAAAATCATTATGGAATGATTCTAGTTAGAACAGATGCGTGACTCATATACCCATCTGTGGTAAAAATTTGAAGTCCACTGGTTTCTTCGTTTGGGCGCTATGAAGTGAAAACCGAGCCCCACACTTTCTGCTCAAAGTTCTTAATAGCTCGTGGTGTTTGATTTTTCATATTTTCTGTGCAAGGATTATTAAGGAGATGTTTGGTGAAGTGCTTCACAACTCATGGTTGCATAGAGAGAAAACTTCCCATAATTTTTGGAGCAACATGAAGTTATTATCTCTCTGCTCCAAGTAGAAACAAACTCTGAAGAATCTGCTTTTGCTTTCCAAAAAGCAGCTTGTGTTGTTTGAATTTTCAGACTTTTTCTACAGAGTTTTGAGGAGATTTTCGGCTGAGTTGCTCATGACTAATTATAGAATGGGTACAAAAATTATCAAAAAATTAAGAGCACCAGAAAGCCACCATCCATCTCGTCCAATTGATAACAAATCTGCTTTTACTTTTCTGAAAGTCACTTTGATCATTTGGCTTGATCTTCTTTCATAAAGCAAGCTTTGAATTGATTCCTCTCTTTTGGACACTTGACAACCAGGATTGTGAATGCAAAAACTCTCACATATTCCATGACTTTAGTCATGCATGCTATGGGTAAATATAATTGTCAAGTTGTTCGGGTTTTGGTGAAAACGGTAGCGTCGAAATTTTGTGGCATCTATTCACCCCCTCTAGCCGCCTACCTCGGGTCTTCAACTGATATCAGAGTATTTGGTTTGGTGCTTTTTTGCAAATCTTAACCAATTTCTGAAGTCGATCCTTATTGCTATTTGAGCTATGGCGAACAAGTACTCCATGAAACCCTCGTGTTCTCTGGAGCTGATTTTTCTATTGGAATGATAGGATGGAGGAGACATATGTGATGGCTCAGGGTTACAATGTTTGGCTTAAGATCATGGACCCATATGAGTTTTCCAAGGAGGCGACGGCAGCGAATCAAGCTGATGTGGAGCTTAATGGAAAAGTTTGAAATTTTTTGATTCATGGTCTTAGCCGAGGGGAGTACGAGCGGGTGTCGGACATCACCACAGCCCACAAAATTTGGACGACCCTCCAAGCTTACCATGAGGGGATGGCTTAGGTTAAGGTGGTTAGACAAGACCAACACAAAAGAGAGTACAATCAATTTACTCAGAAGCCGGGTGAAACGCTTGACTCATGTTTCTTTCGCTTCACCAAGATTCTTGCCGATTTCCGTTCGGTTGAAGTCAAATATACTGATTCAGAGATCGCCAGGCACTTTCTCTCTGCTTTGGATCTTAAGGTCTGGGATGTGAAGGTGACTGCAATCCGACAGGCAGCCGATCTCTCAACGTCACCTTGAAAGCACTCTATGCTAGTCTCAAAACGCACGAACTTGAGCATCTCCCAAAGAGCCCAGTTTCTCATTCATTGTCTTGATAGCTGACACCTCTGGTCGTGGTTCTTCTCATGTTGCCGGTTTCTCCTTCTTTGCTCTTTGTGAGCTGTCCAATGATTAGATGGACAAGATTCACGAGGAGCAGCTTGTCTTGTTGGCCTGGAAGTTCTCATATTCTTAAAGACGAGTGGCCTATCGAAGGAGAGACATCATGAGATGCTTTGGTTGTGGTGATCTCAACCATATGAAGTGTCATTATCCAAAGTCCGGAGGAGAGGAGCGGAACGATTACGTCGCACCCGCACAGAATGCCTACGTCAACAAGAACCGCAACATCAAGACCCGTGGTGGAGGTGATAAGAAAAAGCCACCTAAGCAGCTGATGAAGGGACACCGCATGGTGGAGAAGGTGTTGGCCGCTCTGGAAGAAGTCGTCATCTCCGACAAGGAGGATGGACACCCGAATAATGGTAAGGATGAGCCGTCGGAGAACGACGACGTCGAGTGCACCGGCATGTGCTTCATGGCACACGGCGATGGCGGCGACAGCGACTCAGACATCTACCACACGTCCACACCGATGACGATGAGATAACTGATGAACAAGGTCCCTCCTATTCTGAACTCTTGAAAGCATTAGTTAAAATTCATGACAAGTACACTAGGGTCTTGACCAAGAAAAATGACCTTGAAGCTCAACTAAAAAATGCTAAACCTGCTGATTGCTCTGATTGTGGGAAGCTCACTCTAGAATTGGATGAATTGAAAATGCATTTTAAAAAGTCACTATCCAATTAGAGAATGAAAAATATAGGATTGTTCTCGAGCCTGTTAACTCTGATGGGTGGTTAGAGTTTGATAGTGTCATGACTGATTTTAATGAATTAAGGGCAACTCATGATAGGGTGCTTGATTTGAATGATAAATTTAGGAAAGTTAATGTTAACCTTGTAGCAGAACTAGACGATACTAGAAAGAATTTGTTCCTTGTCACTTCTGATCTAAGAGTCTGTCTGCTTAATGAACCCTAGCTTTGTCCTGATCCCTCTGCACACTCATCTAAGGACCCAGTCAATCCAGTTGCGGGCTGTAGCAATCATGCTCCACCTAAGAACCTAGTCAACTCAGGTGAGAGTTGTAGCTTTCACTCACTTGATTCTACATGTCGTGATTGCACACTGTTGAAGCTTGAGAATTTGAACTTGCAAGCTAAAATTTCTGAGCTTAATGATACTGTTCTTGATTTCTCTGTGTGTGATCGATGTCTTGAGCTTGATGGGGAGATGGGTAGAATCTACCAGGACATGAGTGATAGGTTTGAAGGTAGGTTGACCCAAGCCCAAAATGCTGAGTGTCTTTCCTGTCAGGCTCTCAATGGAGAAGTTAAGATCCTATGTGAGAAGTGTAGCACAGCCATGGGAAAGGGTACAATTTATAGCCAGAACTCTTTCGGACTCTTCCTCTTCTTGCGGGTTTTGTCTCCAACTCCATCTGGAGTGCGAGTACCTCATGAGCACTCTTGAAAAGTTTGTTGGGACAAACGGAAGCTGAACTTGATACTTGACAAAAGCAAAATATCAAGGGGTAGAGGTCTGGGTTACAATTGGCTAGAGCACATCACGAGACACCCACCTAGAGTGCTTGGAAGGGATGAGAACGGGCAGACAGTTGTTCTTAGGGACAGTGTTCCTGAGACTACTGTTTTCATGTCCGTAGGGATCGTTAGGGAAAGTCCTACCATACAATCTGTTCAGCCCACCTACGAAAAGCGCTCCTCTTACCACTGCTGCCCCTGGAAATGACAGAGGAGTAGTTTGCACCTTCTGCGATAGGATAGGATACACTGAGCTAAACTGCTTTCTTCGTGCTAAGGAAGCACGTGAGCAGCGTAGAATACAGGCTAGAATTCAAGTACCTCCTAAGAAACCTGCACCTAGGTTTGTTCCTCCTCAGGCAAGACCGGTGGAGTTGGAGCACAGCCTTCTGTTGTTCATCCTGCTGCCGGTCTGGGTCATGAGCAACGTCGCCCTCAAGACGTACCTCCTGTAGGTTATAGAGGTGAGCGTTCACGACATGTGGTGCCAACTCCATGGTCGAGAGCAAGAAGGGTAGGAAGCGTGGACAGGATGCACCCAGCTCAGCTCAACAACAGGCTGCTCTTAATCCAGCGTCAAGACGTTTCCCTGCTAGAAGGGATGGCCTAGTCCCAGTAGAGTCTGTTTGGTATAGTCATGTGACTTAGTTTTGAGTGCCAAAAGATGCACTGGTATTTCTCAATGCTGAGCCACGTTTCTTCACTCGTTGATTCAGGCACCTCGGGCTGGAAAGGGGGACATGTGGATCATCGATTCCGGGTGTTGTCGTCACATGACCGGAAACTCTCAATGGTTCTCCTCCTTAGTCCGTAAGCCCCAAGGTGAGAAAATCACCTTTAGGGATGCTTCGTCAGGTCGTGTGCTCGCTCGAGGCTCTATTCAGGTTAGTGACCAGGTTGTACTTAAGGATGTGGCCCTTGTCAGCAAGTTTCGCTATAATTTGCTTTCGGTTTCTCAGCTGACTGATGAGGGTTTTGAGGTTCGTTTTAAGCCGAATGAAAGTTGCATTCTTGATTCTTCTGAATGTTTTGTTTGCGGGATTTACAGATTTGAGAGAGTTTTTCGTGTTGATTTCCGATTCTGAGTCCCGTGACACCTTCTTTTGGCATAGGAAACTGTGTCACATTGGTTTTGATCACTTAACTAGAGTTAGCAGCCAGGATCTGATTCATGATTTTTCTAAACTCAAAATGGTTAATGATATAGTTTGTTCACCTTGCCAGCATAGGAAGATGGTTGCCGCTGCTCACCCACCAGTCACCCTAGTGATGACTGATACACATTCACAATTGCTTCACATGGACGCTGTTGATCCTTTCCGTGTGCAGTTTGTGGGTGGCAAGTGGTATGTGCTTGTTGTTATCGATGACTATTCTCGCTACTCCTGAGTCTATTTCATAGTGAATAAGAACAAAACATTTGGTCATTTTCGTTCCTTCATTCGGAAGCTTTCTGTTGAGTTCCTAGGAGCGCTTCGTTCAATCTGTTCAGGCAATGGCACTGAGTTTAAGAACGCATAATTTCAAAGCTTCTATTCTGATTATGGTGTTGAGCATCAATTCTCTTCTCCGCACGTCGCACAACAAAATGGCGTTGTGGAGAGGAAGAACCGCACTTTTGTAGAGATGGCTAGGACTATGCTTGACAAATATTCTACTCCTAGGTATTTCGGGGCTAAGACTGTTTCTACAGCTTGCTATGTTTCAAACAGGGTGTTTCTGAGATCCAAGTTGCATCGCACATCCTATGAACTTCGATATGGGCGTAAGACAAGTGTTTCATATTTCAGGGTGTTTTGATGCAAGTGCTTTATTTTGTAGTCTGGGAATTTAAACAAATTTAAATCTCAATTTTCATATGGCATTTTTCTTGGGTATACAACTTCTGCGGTGAATTACCGCGTCAGGGATAGTGAGAGACGGAGAGTTGTTGAGACTTGTAAGGTGATCTTTGATGAGGCTCTGCCGACGGCAAGGCCAAATATCTCAGATTCAGACTTGTCTTTTGAGCAAATCTTTTTTGAGGAGAAGGTCATTGAAGATGACGGTTCTTCAGAAACCGATTATGACTTAGCCCCACCGTTGGCGCCTCCAGGTTCTAGTGCTGTTCCTCAGTCTCATCCCTTACCTTTTAATTCTACTTAGCTCTTATCTTGTGCTTCTAGTTTTCACCTGTAGAATCTGATTCGCCCGATGGCTCTGATCCTACCACTCCTACTCCCGAGTAGAGGCCATTTCTAGAGCTCCTCGTCTCATTAAGAAAGACCATCCCTTGCGCAGATGATCGGTGGTTTGAGCGAGAGGATGCTAACCCGATCGAAGTCTGGGTTTTCTCACCTTTACTTATCTGCTGCTTTCATTGCTTCCTTTGAACCGAAAGACGTCACCCATGCACTTTTTAATCCTGATTGGGTGAATGCGATGCACGAAGAGTTAGAGAACTTTGAGATGAACAAAGTGTGGCAGCTTGTTGAATACCCTAAAGAACATAATGTAATAGGTACTAAATGGGAGTTCAAGAACAAGTAAAGTGAGGATGGGGTAGTGGTTAGAAACAAGGCTAGATTGGTTGCTCAATGTTACACTCAGATCGATGGGATAAACTTCAATGAGACATACGCTCCTGTGGCTAGACATGATTCCATGAGGATCTTAGCGGTATTTATGGCATCCAATGGGTTCAAGCTGTATCAAACGGATGTTCGTAGTGCTTTCTTGAATTGCTATATTAAGGAGGAAGCGTATGTGAAGTAACCTCCTGGATTTGAGAATTCAAGATATCCTAATCATGTATATAAACTTGATAAGGCTCTATATGGGCTAAAGCAAGCACCTATGGCCTGGTATGAGTGGCTTAAGGTCTATATAGTGAGCAATGGGTTTCTAATGGGTATGGTAGACCAGACCTTGTTTACCCGTAGGGTTGCCTCTGATTTTCTTCAAGTGCAAGTGTATATCGATGATATTATCTTTGGTGGTTCCTTCTTTGCTCTTGTTTCTGAGTTCTCAGAGGTGATGAGTTCGGAATTCGAGATGAGCATGATGGGAAAGCTCAACTTCTTTCTCGGCTTTCAGTTCAAGTAATCACTAGAGGGTACCTTCCTTCACCAGAGTAAGTACACAGAAGTCCGGCTTAGTAGGTTTGCCATGTCAGATAGCAAACCGGCCTCTACTCCGATGGCAACTGCTGTTGCCTTAGGGCCCGATGAGAATGGTGAGCCAGTTGACCAGAAGGAGTATCGTAGCATGATAAGCTCCCTGCTTTATCTCACCTCTTTCTGGCCGGACATCTAGTTCGCTGCGTGTCTTTGAGCCTCCTTTCAGGCCTCACCTAGAGTGTCTCACATTCAGGCGGTGAAGCGGATCTTCCTCTATTTCCAAGCGACTGCAGACTTTGGTCTCTGGTTCTTTGCGGCCTCTTGTCTATTTCTCAGAGCCTTCTCAGATGCAGACTTTGTTGGCTGTAGGATAGATAGGAAGAGCACTTCTGGCACCCGCCAATTTCTTGGCACTTCTCTTATCTCTTGTCCTCTAGGAAGCAGTCGAGTGTTTCACAGTCCACTGCGGAGGCTGAGTATGTTGCCGCGGCTGCATGTTGTAGTCTGGTTGTTTGGCTCTGCACTAGTTTGAAAGACTTTGGGTTAGTTCAAGCAAGTGTGCCATTTCACTGTGACAACATCTCTGCCATCAACATTGCTAAAAACCCAATGCAACACTCTAGGACAAAGCACATTGACATGAGATATCACTTTCTTAGAGACCATGTGAAGAAGGGTGACATAGTCTTGCAGTTTGTTGAGACCGACCGTCAGTTGGCTGATATCTTCACCAAGCCATTGGACAAGGCTAGGTTTTAGACTCTCAAGGGAGAGCTCGGGGTTGTGAGCTTGGCTAGCTTATAGTCAGGGGGAGCTTGGGCCATTTGTACTATATGTAAATTCTTTTCGCTTTCCCTACATTGCATCTGGGGTGCATTTGGGATTAGTTAGTCTGTATTAGGCTGTCAGCATAATTTTCACTTAGACTTCTGGCGTGCTTTGGCACGGACCTCTCATCTTGTGCTTAGGTTGCTATTATGCGTAATAGACTTCCTTCTCTTCTCTGGCTAGTTTGATCCCACACAATCTTATAGGTCTCTGGGTAGACAGGGTCTGTGTCGTATATCTAGTAACTGAGGTGTAGAGTTGCCTTTCCTTGTAAGTCGCAGACGGCAGATGAGAGTGAGTCTAAGTTTGAGTGGCATTTTTCTTGCAAAATTCTTTGTGTTTTGTCCAGTTGCATTTCCTTGGTTTTTCAGCTCCTTATTCATTGTTACTGTTTTTAATGCATATTCTTTTGGATAAAATTGTTGACTCACTTGTTAAGGGGGAGTTTTCGGGAAACTTTGCATTAGCATATAGACTTCTATTTGCTTTTGGAGCTTTGCATATTATGCTTTTAAATTTAGGCTTTGCAAGATGTCGAGACTATTTACATTTCAGTTTGTGCTTGCCCGTTCAATAGGTGTCTAGTACAAACATGACATTGTTTTTGGTTTTTTTCAAAAACTTTGATGTGGCATGAGATTTTCACCTTCTGACCTAAATTCAATAAAAAAAAATACAAAACACACACAGGAGGAGAGTGATCTAGGAGACCATTTCTAGTGATCCCTGGAATGTGCCTTGCTAGGAATTGCTCACTTTGAACCTGTGTATACATTCAAAAGTGTTTAAAAAAATTAAAAAATGAAAATGCTAGTTACTATGTGTTGTCGATTTGAAGCTACTTGGATTTCAAAAGGTTGCATGTGGTGTTCTATTGAAGTTGTATTTATGCCTTGTCATGTCACGATATATGATTGTGATTTTCTAAGCCACATCTTCTAATATGAAAAATCGATTTACTAGCATGTCTTCAACTTGTGAGCACCGAACTAAAATTGCATTGCTTCGAGCATCGTTGTCATGTGCTTCACGTTTAAATGGATAATTTTCAAAGCTGCCTAGGACTTGTATTTGTATTTGCATCATGCATTGTGCTTGTTCCCTCAAATTTCTTAATGTCTATATTGTCAAAAGGGGGAGAATTGAAAAAGACATCAACCTGCATTTCTTGAAAAAAGAGAGATGATTTCTTGGGAATCTTTGACTTTCATGACTTGGAGATTTTGAACACATGTGTTCCTATCTTTTGCTCCAAGCGTGATTCGGCATTTTCAACATGCCTTGTTCGACAAATGCAAAAACATCCAAATATTATTCGAGGGTTTGTCAATATATTCATCAAGAGGAGTAATGAGACTCATGTGGAGGGTACCCCGGTTTGATAATAAATATATGTGACAAGATGAAATTTGAAGTGTTTTGAAGAATGTTAAATGGTTCATTTGTGCAAATTGCCGTGGAACTGAAACCGGACCATTGTGCTAAGCTTGGGCTAGGTAATAGTTTGATCGGACGTGGTACGGTGAAATTTATTAAACTGACACGTGGTGTGTTAGGACTTTCTAATTGTGATGTCACGAAGGATTATGATGTTGGAAATTTTGTGATGAACTAACCTTGTAGGTGAGGTAAGGTGTGTTGGTTTCGTGTGTGTTCACCTCAGTGATGCAGGTATCGGCGGTACGTTGCTGACGCTTCGCGGGGACAGCTAGAGGATTGTGCGTCCGGAGGCATGCAGGCGACCGGGTTCGATGACCTGGCGGTCACATGAGGTGGTGTAGTCGAGAAGCTTAGCCATGGCAAGGCATACAAGACAGTTGGAGGTTGCAGCGTCGGTAACCTGGTGGCGAAGTTGGTTCTGACCGGTGGGCCCAAGCGTGGGCTGGCGACCGAGGAAGCTACGAAAATATTTTCCCGAGGAATATGAGGAGAATATTCCCTCTCGGGAGTGTGTCTTATAGTGTATGTGTTATACACCACTCATCCTCAAATGAAGGGTGGAGATGGGCTCTAGGGTGTAGGGCATCTCACCCTTGGGCAATAAATAGAGGGGGGGAGCACCTCCTCCTCATCCCCTTGGAGCTAAAAATTTTAAAAATAGAGAGGGTGAGTTGGGTGTGTTTTGGGTGGCACTTAGAGTGCTTGTAACCACATGGATTATGGTTTGTAATCCCCAACTTCTATGCAATGAAATCATTATTCTTCATGAATATCTTGTGTTGATTTGCTCCTAATTTTTCTTTTTTTCTTTTTTTCTTTTTGGAGCTCTTATTTTGAGAAGAACTTGGATGTTTTCTTACTGGTTATTAGTGGTGTATGATGTCTTCAAATTGCTCATTTGATTTAATACACACTTTGCAACCATATGAGAGGCAAGAGATCAAGTTTCTAACTTGTTGATAATCTGTCCAGAAACTTTCATCCACGCAGCAGTCAGTAAAATATTTTTACACAAATTTAGAAAAGTCATTTTGGGATTATTCAAGTTGGAAAAGATGCGTGACTCATAAACCCATCTGTGGTAAAAATTTGAAGTCCACTGGTTTCTCCATTTGGGCGCTATGAAGTGAAAAGCGAGCCCCAAACTTTCTAGTCGAAGTTCTTGACAGCTCGTGGTATTTGATATTTCTTATTTTTTGTGCTAGGATTTTTGAGGAGGATTTTGGTGGAGTACTTCACAACTCATGGTTTCATAGGAAAAATTTCCCACAATTTTTGGAGCAACAGAAAACCATCATCTCTCTGTTCCAAGTAGAAACAAACTCTGAAGAATCTGCTTTTGCTTTTCAGAAAGCAGCTTGTGTTGTTTGAATTTTTCATATTTTTTCTACAGAGAGTTTTTGGGAGATTTTCGACTGAGTTGCTCATGACTAATTATGAAAAAGGGACAAAAATTCCCAAAAATTTTAGAGCACTGGAAAACCACCATCCATCTCCTCCAAGTGAGAACAAATCTATTTTTGTTTTTCTGAAAGTCATTTTGATCATTTGGCTTGATCTACTTTTGTAAAGAAAATTTTGAATTGATTCCTCTCTTTTGGACACTTGACTACCAGGATTGTGAATGTAAAAACTCCCACATATTCCATGACTCTAAGTCATGCATGCTATGGGTATACATAATTGTCAAGCTGTTCGGGTTTTGGTGAAAACGGTAGCGGTGAAAATTTGTGGCGTCTATTCACCCCCTCTAGTCGCCTAGCTCGGGTCTTCAATTAGCCTATGTGAGAAAACCTGGGTGTGGGCCCTGCGTGGCTCGGTACTGGATATTCTCAGAATGCCAAAATATTCAGGGGAATATTCCCTAGGGTTGCTATATAAGGAGGGTGGAGGCTTAGGGTTTAAGTATTCCACCCACCATGTTGCCGTAGGTAAGAGGTGTGAGGAGAGGGGAAGAGAGGGATCTTCCCATGGTGTGAAAGGTCGACAAAAATATTCAAATATATACAGCAAAAATATTCATCTAAATATTTTGTGCCTTCTCATTCAATTGTTCATCCATTTTTGGAGTGAGGAAAAATAGGGAAGAAATAAAAAAAAGAAGGGAAGGGAGGTGTCGACGGTTGAGATATCGATCTCAAGTCAACTAAGGTTCTTCCTGTGGCGACACAGTGATGTCGGTTGATTCTTCCTGTGGCGACACAGTGATGACGCCGTCTATCGTGCCAACACACGGCCATCGCAGTGTCAACATGGCCGGCGCAGGAATCTCAGAGGATCCTGCACGGGCCGCGGCGGCCGAAGAGATCGAGCGGATCAATTCTGCTCAGCAACAAGATGGGGCTACGCCAGCTGCTCGCGAGCAAGAAGTTATTCGCCGTAGCCTAGACGCCTCGATCAATCAAACCTTGGCAGCGTCGATCTTACTGGTAGCGCGCCATTCTGACTTTTGCCCGGTCGCGTGCGCCTTCGAGGAGATTGAGTTCGAGCAGGCCCTCTTGCTCTGAGTCAACCAAGTTGACCGAGCTCGTGCGAGGCGAGCCTAGTACGACTTCGGCGGGCAAGATGGTTTCTGCACCGTAGACCAATTGGAAAGGAGCTTCCCCGGTTGCCCGGTTGGCCGTGGTGCGAACTGCCTAGAGGACGGAAGGAACTTCGTCAATCCAGACTTTGTTGTGCTCGCGGAGTGCCGCGAACACGCGCCGTTTAATACCCTGGACTATCTGTCCGTTAGCTCACTAGACTGCTCCATTGCTCTGTGGATGTGCCACAGAGACGAAGCAGACCTTGGTTCCCAGTTGTTCACAGTATTCCTGGAATGGCTCGCTTCTGAACTGGGAACCGTTATCGGTGATCAAGGCAGGTTGACTGCGCTGCCTGGAGAAAGTGTTAACTTCACCTATGGACTTAGGGCCTTCAGCCAGCCGCTCTAGGTGAGAAGCAACAGCATTACCCATGAGGGCGAGATTAGCCTGGTTAGTGGATCGACCACGCTTGCGTGGCTTGAAGCCGTTCCGACTCGCTCAAGGGTCACAGGATCCTTGAGGCGTCCGCGTTTTGCCCGACCGGAGTCTGGTTGTGCGGAGATTCAACCCGAGTAGGTAGAACGTCTGCGGGGGACTTGGCGTAGTTGCGCGAGGCGGGTTGCGTCGCAGACGTTTGCGCTGATCGCGAATCTGCGCCAAGGTTTGATTGATCGACGCATCTAGGCTACGGCGAACAACTTCTTGCTCACGAGCAGCTGGCGTAGCCCCATCTTGTTGCCGAGCAAAATTGATCCGCTCGATCTCTTCGGCCGCAGCGGCCCGTGCAGGATCCTCTGAGATTCCTGCGCCGGCCATGTTGACGCTGCGATAGCTGTATGTTGGCACGATAGACGGCGTCATCACCATGTCGCCACAGGAAGAATCAACCGACATAGCCTTGGAATCCGAAAGATCTAAACCATCGTAAAGATCATCGGTTCCGTATTCATCGTCGATGATGGGAGCTTGATCCAAGACCACCTCTGGATCATATCCAGAGATTTCTGTCCCAGGTATGGAGAGCGATCGAGATCGAACAGATCGATTCGATTCGACAGGGGAAGAGACATCCTGTCCTTCTGAGTCGTAGTACTCAGGAAGAGATCCCTGGTCGCTGATGGAGTTCGACATACTCGATCTACTACTCCCCACGGACGGCGCCAACTGTCGACGGTTGAGATATCGATCTCAAGTCAACTAAGGTTCTTGAGAAAGGGGAGATGGGAGACACGCCGAACAGAGCGAACAGCAACCAACGAGCAACAGGGAGACACAAGGTTTTTATCCTGGTTCGGGCCTCTCCGGAGAGATAACAACCCTACGTCTAGCCTTTCTTATATATCAGAGGTGATTACAAGAGGAAGCCCGATGAGACGAACAGGTCTCGACGAGATTATGGTGTACAGGAAGTAATCTCTAGATCTAAGCTTTGATGCGACGATCTGGTGCTGTAAAATCGTGCCCTCTACTCGCCGTAGGGGCTCTGTTTATATAGTGTTGATGAACCGACCTACCGAGGGATAATCGGGCCGGGCTAACTACGAGCCCGTAACGAACTCAACGTAACAAATACATCCAGGGTAGATAAGGTAAACTCAATTCTTGGGGATCACGACATCTGCTCCAATCCGAAACCACGTCCCGTCTTCACGTGGCCGTCTGAGAACTCTATTCGAGTCGGACTCAAACACGAATCCTGGTAGATTCTGTGCCGTCTTAAAAAAAATTTTCGGCAGGATGCGCACGGCTCGATAGAACCTTCAGGGAACCTGCCCAGTAGAATGTTCGATTAGTCCGTCGGAGAGTGGTAGTAGAATGGTAGTGATTTTATCCCCGATAGGAGGAGTGGCCGACTAGGGTTCCTCCCCTAGCCGCCGACCACCTCCATGAGAATCTGAAGGGGGGAGATAGGGATCTAAGAAGGGAGAGAGGGGCGGCTAGGTTTCCAGCCGCCGCCACCCCTGCCTCCATGGATGGCCACGACCACCTCCATGGGAGAGGATAGTGAGATAGAGGGAGACCGGTGCTTGGGTCTAAAGAGGAGGCTGCCCTTCCCTTTGTTCCCCTGTTCACCATGCCCAAGTGCTAGAAAGAGAGAGGAACTCAGATCTGAGTTTGATGAGGAGAGAGGGAGGCCGTGAGAGAGTGTGGAGAGAGAGATGGAGGAGGGTCGGCTGGGCATGGCCATGGGCGGCGCCGGCCCTAGGAGTGCAGTAGCGCCGACCTCTGGATGGCAGCCCTGGGCAGCGCCCCGGAGGCGGCACGGCCGCTGGCCACGGCGGCGACCTTGCGCAGGAGGGGCGGCCGAGGCAGCAGTTGGCCATGGCAGCGGCGCAAGGGTGGCAGTGCTCGGTGTTGCAGGAGAGGCGGCGGCGGCCAGCACTAGAGCGAAGGGGCGGCGTCCTCTGGCCTGACGACCCTCTGCGTGGGGGCCGGCCACGGCGGCATGGCATCCGACCGCAGCTACTCGGCTCGGGCCTTGGCTGGGCGGCGAGCTCCACTACGAGAGGAGGAGGGCCAGTCGGCCTTGGCCAACGGCGACGGCACTTCGGCGTCAGACGGCATGCACCCGAAGGCAACGATGTGGAAGCCGGCGCTACCCCTTTGCGGTGCACGGCAGTTGCAGTGACACGTGCTTTTGAGGTGTTCGACGTTTTGTCTATGAGCCACGCTCACCAGTCAACATGATGCATCGGTCAACATGATGCATGCCAAATGTTCGATGAAAGGTCTAAGAGAGCATCAAGTTCATGAGAATTCACAAACGTCCGATGTCGTGTCCACAAGGTTCTAGGGTGATTGTAATCAAGAAGAGAAAATGTATTGGCGCCCATTCACCACCCTCTAGTCGCCGATCCCGGTCTTTCATAAGGCCTAAAGCGAGAAAATACTATTTGAAACACCTCATGGTATAAAAACACATAAATATGCTCAATTTGAAATGAACATATTTTCTTATATAACTATATGCATACACATATATACAAATGTACAAGCATTCACTCACAGTAAATAGCTTAGAAAACAAATTATTTGTCTGCCAATCTTATATTTATAAAAATCTTTAAAATATTAAAAGCGCCTATTCAAAGTATTATGGAAATCCTTTTTAAAAATATTATATTACTATTCAACATATTAAAACAGATATATCAATGTTAAAGATAATTTATTCATAGAAGATATAAATGGGATATACATAGATGCATATATTCATTTATACACACAATTTTTCAAAAATGTTTTTGAAAATAGATCATGCCATTTATTATAGCATGTCAAATATATTTTTTAAAATATGAGCTTTGCACAAGGCCTATAAAAAGGTTTTAAATCTTTGAAGAGCCAAGTATATGCCTTTCCCTATAAAATGTTTTTTATTTTGTTTCAAAATGCTCAAAATTTACTTTGTGCAAAATTTTCGAAGGCCCCAAAAATGGGATGTTTACACTTTACACCACCCATCCACTATGGCTGTTTTCACATAGCCCCTTCTCTCTTTTCGTCTCCTCGCGAAACAGTCCCATCGTCTTCCTCCGACGCTGCTGCCCTATGACGCTGTCGACTGCGCCGCCCCTGCCGGCGATGGCCTCCGCCCCACGCCCGGCGATGGCGACGACAACAGTCTCCGTCCCGGCATCTCGTATCCGACAACACGATGGCCTGCATCCCGCGCCCGGCGACGCGATGACCTCGACTCCACAACGGTGACAATCTCCGTCCCACGAGCGGCGGCATCCTCGAATCCGGAACCGTGGCAGATTCCACCCCCATAGATTTCTCATGCAATTTCTGTAATTTCTACATAGTTTACATCTCTACCATTTCTGTAATTTGTCGTCACGCCTACATCTCTGCAATTTTTAGCTTGCTTTTGCAGATTGTAGTTGGCGCCACCCTCATCCTGTCACCGCCTTCGGCGCCGCCGTCCTCCTCGCTCCGTCACCGTCCTCGGCGTCGTCCTCATCCCTATGATCAGGCCTATCTCTCACCTGAAGTTCTTTCAGACATTATGCAAAAATTGAATGGAACCTGCAACCTAGATATAACTGACGAAGCAACCTGAGTTTTCAGTGAATATTGGTTTCGAGACCAATTTGTATTGAAAATGTACATGATGTCTTTACAAATGAGTGTACCAGACCTTGTTTTTTCTATTCATTGATGTTTTACAGTGAATACTTGGTTCCAAGATCAACTTCTATTATAAATGTACCATCTACATGGTTGAATGGAAATGTTCTTTGTTATGCACTGCAGAAATTTCATTTGTCTTTGCAGCTTCTTATTCAATGAAAGAGTTCAGTTTTGATCAATACACAAAATCACATTGCTCTGGTCCATTTCATGCCCAACACCTGCAAAATCAGTTCATTTCAGATGAATAGCTACAACAAGCTACCACAATATTTCGTTGCTAGTAAATTCATGCAGCTACTTGATTACAAATTTGTGCCCTCACTTATTGCATTGTACAAAAAAGAAAGATGAGTCTATCAATTTCTCATGCTTGCCCATTATCTCGACTCAAGTGCCAGCTTAATTCTCATGCTTTCCCATTATCTTGACTTGAATTTGTGACACCATAAAGCTGAAGCTGCCAGCTTAATTCCACATTTTCAGCCATAAACAGCTCCTCTTAAACACCTAGCACCATGAATCCATGATCTAGATTGCTCACAATTTGCTGCATAAACAACAGAACAAATGGAATTTGGCATGAAAACAACACAATGTATATAGCACTTAATGTAACTTCAGCCTGGAATTGGATTAAACATTCTAGCTCACTAATCAATTTAGCATCAGGGTCCAACCAAAAATATGTACATCCAACGTTTTGACTGAAAGTTCAATTCCTCATACAGGTCAAAGTTGTTTCCAGTATAATTGGTGTTTGCAATTCACCATTTTTATATTCTCAAATAGGGTTTAAAAATTCACCATCTTTCAATTCCTCAACATAGCTATCAGACCTTCTAAAGAAAACAGTTACAGGACGAATCAAACCATCAAACTTAATGAATTCTGAGAATCTGTCCGAAGTAATTACCTGCACAAAAGAGGTTTGCATAGTCCATGGGGCGGTGGAGGACTGCTGGGAGCCTGGGAGGAAAGCGGCGCCCGGGTGGTCAGATCGGCTGCGAGGACGAGACAAGCTCCGGGCGTTGGGCATGGAGGCGGTGAGGCCCCGTCAAGCCGTGGGTGGACGGCGGCAATCCAACCCTATCCTTCCCCACGAGCTGAGAGCAGTGAGCAGCTGAGATTGAGAAGTGAGCCGACAGATGGAGGTGGAGGGGTGTTACTGCCAGGAGAAGAGGGAAGGTAGGGGGTTCTTTGCAAATAAGTTCGACTGGGGTGGTGGGTTTCCACCATGACTGATCTGGGCCGCGAGAGGATGATCTAACGATCCTGGAGAAAAGTTAGCACCTTAGCACCGAGATGTCCTTTAGCACCAGATATGTGGTCGGGCAACCCTCCAGGCGAACACAGCACAATTGTATTATAACCTAGAAGTTAGCTCTGTCCAAGAAAAAAACTCTGTCCAAGTTAAACATATATAAAATTCAGTAACACAATTTATAAATCACATTTATACTTCTACAAACTTGGTTCCTATCTAAAGAGTGATGAGTTTATAAGAGCATTTTTTTTTAAAAAAAAAAGGGACAGAAGAACTGCCGTTCTATTTCATTGATCAGCAGGAGTAAATAAAATAAAAAACTCATGCAAGCATGAGGTACAACTGCAGCGCTACGCTGCAACCCTAGCCAAAGTCGAACAGGAGAAAGGTACAAAAGAGGGTGAAAGGGGAAATACCACCAACACCCACACAGTGACTAATGACTCTTGAAGCAACAGACCCGACGGAATCCCACAGCGTAGGACGGTACCCACGACGCCTCCAACAAGGTAGCGATGGTGAGAAGCCGCCGTCGTCGCAAAGCCGCTAGGGCAACACCTCGGAGAAAGGGAGGGTCAAGACGACGGGGACGGGACCAGGCCAAGAGGAAGAGAACGGGGACGCCGCCGAAGAAAGGTCGCCAGCCAACGCCGCCGGAAAGAGGCCACCACGCCTAGTGGTCTGCGCATGGGAAGCAAAGGAGACCACATGCCGCGCCACCCTGGCGGCGCATGCCAAACCCCGCCACTAACCAGGAAGACGCCAACTTACACAACTGAGCACCTCGCAGGGAGGGGAGGGCAAGGATGTGAGGATGAGACTAGGCCAGAGACAGGGCTCTTAGCTACGCCAAAGGATGGGCAACGGCCCACTAAGCCACCACGGGAGGAGCCGCCGGACACAAGCTCCTGGAGCCCACATGCTCCGTCGACTCCGACCAACTACCGGAGCAGACCCCCTAAGCGGTCGGTGTCCACCGAGACGGGCTCAGGAGGAGGGGGACGAAGAGAAGAAGAAGCCGGTGCCGAGCTCCGCAGAGCTACGAGGCCACCGGACCCACAACCCTAGAGAACCACCACTTCGGCCGCTCCAGTCAATCACCGCCAGATCTGGGACGCGTGCCCACAGAACTGGATTCACACAGAGCGGTCCCCCTAGGCGATCTCCACCAAGACGGGCCCAAAGGAAGGGGAGGAAAGAGGCTAGCGGCAAGCTCCACTGCTGGACGCGAAGGTGGAGAAGAAGAAGAAGAAGAAGAAGAAGAAGAAAAAAGGAAGCAGCGCGTCCTGTAAGGGACGACACGCGACGAGCGGACAAAACACCGCTTGGAGAGAGAGCATAGGGAACACCGGGAGCCGTTGGATCTAGCAGGGAAAGAACCGGTGCCAGCAGGTGGTCTTTAGCCAACTGCCGAGCGGGGCCTCCTGCAGCGCGACGACTCCAGGCGGTGCTGACCACGGGGCGTGATGAGGACATCACTGACGAGCTTGATGTCCCTAATGAGCATGCTGATGGAGTAGGGAAGCGACAAGACGGCATGAGTCTTCATGCCATACCATTCAAGACTTCATCGACGAAAGTTCAGCTAGTTACAAGGTTCAAGAACTTCCCGACCACAGGGCCCAAGTCGAGAGGACGTCGAAGTCGCTGCCGAGTCTGGTTCGGCCATCCAGGACTAGTGCATCTTCAAACGGATGCCCATATCTCATACGATGTCCAATTGAGTCAAATAAGGACTCCAAATTTCATCCGAGTCAACGAGAATCGTGAAAAACATGTTGACGGACAGAAACTTCAACTTCCCGATACTGTGTCGTCGTATTTTTGGGTCCAAGGCTCGTGTACCCCTAGGGTTTGGGTTGTGCATGCCTGGACACCTGTTTGGGCCCCACATCTCCTCTGGCCGCCACCCTATATGTCCTTCGTCGTGCTTTAATTTTAGTTGGGTTTTGTTTAGTTGATTTCGTCACGGTTGTGTGAGATATCGTCTTGTTCTCCTTGTGTCAGCCAGACCAAGAAGACAAAGTTTCTAAACCCGAGTTGATCTTAATCTATATTCGTAATTGAGATTGCTTATCTTATGTTCTTACTCGTTCTTCGGTTGATTGCAGGAACCATTCTTCGTGGACAGGTCGATCGCACCTCTGGTTCGATCGATAACAATCGTCGTGATGGTTTAGCGATCGCCGAGATTTTCAGTTGCTTGTGGGGTTGGAAGCCGGATGTTTAGGTCTCTATAACACCTACCGAATTATCCTCGTCGTCTCTCACCAGAAGATCGGGATCCGCGTCCACGCCCATCAAGACGGGAATGATGGGAAGAAAGGGCGGGCGCGCGCACCACGACAAGGAAGGGGTGGGCACACGAACCACGAAGCGTGCCAGCCAAGTCACGCCGCCGCCGACGTCACCCCACGCTGGCCTAGGGCGCGCGCTGCTACCGTCGTCGCACGCACCTGTCCAGGCCATGCCGCCGCGCGCCTGATCAGCGTAGCCGCCGCCGGATCAGCCGACTCGCCGCCAGATCCGTCGATTCGCCGCCGAAACCAGCCCCCTGCCACCACACCAACACCGGAGAAGAAAGACGGGAGCTTCAGGAGCTGCTGCAGGCGGAGGAGGATAGAGGGGAGGAGGAGGAGAAGGGAAAGGGAAGGGGGAGGAGTAGGGGGCCGCCGCCGCCGCCTTGGGGCTCTGGAGGTGGCGGCGCTTTGCCACCGAGTCGCCCCACCCAGGACGAAGCGAGGGCTCGCTGTCCCCCTTTTTTTCGAGTTTATAAGAGCGTATGTGTTAGCTTTAGAATTGGTAGCCAGTAGTCCGGTCCAGTACAGAGCTCGGTCAATCAATCAATCCTTCGGTTCTTTGCTGATCCAAAAGCAAACGTCTTTTTTCAGTTCTTTTGTTAGGTATGCTTGAAACTTTGCATCTCTTTTCCTTAGGTTTCTGGTTTTTACATTTGTATATAGAAAGTGGTAGATGATGAACCAACAAAAGGAAGAGGAAATGTTCAAGTGTTTTTGGGTGGCTCTTCTTTGGTCTTCCTTTCTCTGTGCAACAGCTTCCTTTCTGCATGTAGTTTGGGACTGCGTAACAGTGTAACTAAGCTTCAAGAAAGTGAGAAGAAATCCTTTCATGGCAATCTCTACTTTTGTTTGCAGAATTAGAGAATTTGATATCTCTTTGTTTAAAAAAAAAAGAATTTGAGATCTCACTCTGCATGTACCCATCTCTGCTCTTTTGATTGTTTCTTTTTCCATTCTGATGCTGGTGCTTTGTTTGTGTGGCTGTGTGTGAATGGAGCTGGTGCTTTGGCTGCTTGCATGGTTGCTACTGTAGAGGATGGAATTTGCTCGGTGTTTCAATCAAGAACACCGAGCAGGTTTATCAGTGTGTTGTAGAAGAGCCCCCCCCACCCCCCACAAAAAAAAAATTTCTCAAACTTTTGGTATGAATCCCGAAGATGTTCACCAAAGACAAGACCTGAAGGTGATAGGGACCTTCGGGCGGTCAGGAGGGGAGGGGACAAGAACCATAGGGCCCTCACACGCCTCCCGGAAGGTGATAGAGACCTTCGGTCAACAACGCTAAGACCAAGAAGACAAAGCCAAAGGTGACAAAGAGGGCTCCCTAGAGTCCCACTGGTGAAGACGAAGCGAAGCCCTGAAGACCGCCACCAATGACCCGATGGTGGCCAAGCCCTTCACGGAAAAGACTCCGAGCAAGGAGGACATCCCCGGGGGGGAGCCTCATGCCTCCAGGCGACCAGCGGGGGATGGGCTGGCACATGGGCCTGCCCTTGGGGGCCCGTCAAGGCCCCCAAAGGGTTAGGGTTCTAGGGCAATTTTGTCACTCTCATGTACATGTAAAAGAAGCAATGATGTAAACACCGTTGATTCAGGATCAACGGTCCAGGGGTAGGGGCAAAAAGGTATTTTCACATCATTATTGTAAAACCCAGACCCCCTGTGTTTCCTATAAATAAAGGAGACCTCCCCACAAGCGAGGCAAGCGATTCTCATTTTGCCACCATACGCTACCCCAGATCCGGATCCCAAAAACCTCAGTGTCCTCCTTAGCACCGTGGGAACGCGCTCCCACTCTGTTAGTGAGATCTCGACGACAGTTGGCGCCATCTGTGGGGATTCTAGCGGAGAAGCTATGGCTACACGAAGAGGCGTTGCGAACACAACTAGAAGCGAAGGGGTGGCCGAAGAAGTGGTCGTAGGCGGAGGTGTGTTGACCAGAAGCGTGAGCGCAGCCAGAGGCACTACCGGAGGTGTGGTCACCAGAAGTGGAGGAGGAACAAGAGGCCCTGTTGGAGGCGTGACTATGAGGAGTGGGGGCGTGACCGGAGAGACATTAGGGGGCGGAGCCCAAGGCGTGACGGAGACCTTCAGAGATGACCCCGCCACCAGCTGGAGATGAGCCAAATGGGAGAGTTAAGGCGCGAAGGAGCGCTCGAAGGAGTCGAAGACCTAGCACGACACCCACCTGCCCACCCTGAAGTCCTCAAAAGATAGTAGCAGTGGGCAAGGGTGCAAGGAGTAACCTTCACAAATCCCTATGAAACCGAAGATTTAAACCACCAACCTTGGAGCAGCAGATTGAGGAACTCAGAAGAGAGTTAATGTTAGCACGCGCCCCCCCAACCACCACCGATCCAGCAAAGATATACAGATCCCCAAGACTCGCATGCAGACTCACCCCTAACCAATGTAATAGGCTGCATGTTAGGATATGCGATGATGCAAGATCACGAACGACACCAGGAGACACGATATTTGTTAACGCAGTTCGGCTTCACCTACATCTGCGGGGCTCTGATTATGGGCGCTCCTCCCCAATCCATAATACCGCAGCACACCGACTAACCAGGTCACGGCCACATGCTGGCCACTGACCTCCTTCTTGCCTATGCTACTATTATGATGCCGTTGTCTTGGTTACACCAGGGCTGCCTCCCTTTATATAGTGGAGGTCTAAATAGAGTCCGACTCTAACACTAACCAACCCTGCCCATTATAACACAGAGTCTATGTAACCTACCCGTACACATATTCGACACAATACCTAACACAGCACATATTGAAGAGGAGGTGGAACTGGTCCCCTCGACGAATACCTTCGCAACAAGGAATGGCCCGAAGGTTTCAAGATGCCAAGCATCATCAAGTTTGCCGGAGATATAGACCCAATAGAGTTCCTCAAAGTATATGACACAGCTATCGAAGCAGTGGGTGGAGATGATGACATCAAGGCAAAAAGTTTGCTGCTGACACTGAAAGGCACAACATTATCCTGATACACATCATTACCTTCAGGATGAATACACACATGGGATCAGCTGAGAGACACCTTCGCTAACAACTTTCAAGACAATTATGTCGCGAAAATGCAAGAAAGCCACCTGTTCGGACTGAGCAGCGGAATGACGAGTGTTACAGAATTCTATAAAAGATTCGCCAACATACGGTGTCAGATAAGAACAGTCAATGACTCAACAATTATAAATGCCTTCACAATCGCATTACAGCCAGGGGGACATTTGTACACACATTGATGAAAATGAATGGATGTTGAAGCATTCCAAATTCTCATACTGCCTAGTGTTAAGAATAAAATTTAGCTCCGGACAGAAGTTCTGATGCTTTCACGGTGATAAGAAATATCCAAATTCTTTACAGGACGAAACCAAGTGACCACAACTGTGTTGGACTTGCAGCACTAGGAATTCTAATTAACTTGTATTAATATACAGATGCTGCTATAAAGCAGCAAACGCAGGATTACTCCCAAGACTAACGGTTAGTTTAGTCATTTCCGTTTCTGCACATCAAGGCCATATCGACTTCAATGTATGGTCCTTACTCCGTTAGTCGTTATCATCGTTGCTCCGTTCTGTGGATCATAATTTCCATGCTGCCATGCTCACTTATGCTAACAAGCTTGCGAGGAAACTTCTGATCTCTGATCACCATCAGATGTAGCCTGGACCTGCACAGCGTATTGCAGATTCCAAAGAACCTCTTCGATGGATGGTCGGATCGAAGATTCAATCGACAAACATTTGATCATAATGGAGACCACCAGCGACAAAGAATCTTGCGAAGAGGTGCCAAGGACGACCGGGTCAAGAACATGCTCACGCTGTTCCTGACTTGAAATTGACAAAACCTGCAGATAAAGGCAGAAGAATTATTAGGCAGTTCATTGTTTTTTTTTCTCAGGCAGTAATTGGTCTAGTATGACCAGAACATGGCCAAGTGGTTTTCAGGCATATGGAGCCTGTCAGCTGAAATTTTCATAGCCACGAATTAATCCAGATGCAGAAGTACTAGTTTGTAGTTTCTCGCCAAGCAACATCACTGATAAAATTTATGAATGAAAAAGTTATTTGCTGATTGTCCCATGCTAGCACATCTATTTATACAACCAGGGGCGGACGCAACTAAAAATAATAGGAGGGGCTCACAACAAAGGGAGAATTTTTGTAGTACCGAAGCCCCTCATTCCCTTCTATTTAACACTAAAAATTTTAGGTGGGTTTAAGCTAGGGTTCCCCTGTCATAGATAGGGTAGGTGGGGCTAGAGCCCCACCTGACCAACCGCTGGATCTGCCCCTATATTCAACGTGTGAAGTAGGATACTGACAGGCCCTGTTTGTTTGAGCTTCTAGCCGGCTTCTAGCCTTAAAAGCTAGAAGCTCAAATAAACAGCAAGCTTTTGAAACCCACCTCCAAGAAACCAAAAGCCCTCAGAAGCCTAAATTGTAGTGTGATTTAAGAAGCAAGTTTTGGGTGGCTTTTCCCATAAGCAGCTTTTAGAGAAGCTGCTTCTCAAACAAACAGGGCCTAAATTAGACTCCGCAGTTATGAATGATAGTAGTATGGCCATGTCATCAAAATATTCTGCATATGGCTTATAATAGACCATAAAATGCAGGTCTTCATTTCTCAAAAAACATCTTCCCGGAACATTCTCAAACATTTAGTGAGATGATGTGAAAAGGTGATGATTTGGTCCTTGTGGATGCCACGTCACCAAAACCCACCAAAACCACCGTGTTGAATGGTCAAGGGATCAATTAAGTCTGGTTTTAATAATTTGAGAGTTAACCCGATTTTGGAGTTCCGGAAAAAAAATGGGACAAGGGTGAAGGTCCAAGAACCAATTTGATACTTTTTTCAGAAATGATCAGAAAACCTAGGTTAGGCTCATCACATTTTGGAAAATGATGAAATCAAGCATGATTAACATATCAGTTGTTGTACGCAACAAGGGGGATATAGGGGGATACGGCCCTTGACGCGGGCAAGACGGCCATTTATCGTCGGCGACGCCTTGGCTTTTATCGAAGCCACAGCATATGAGATCTACTCTCAATTTTGATTCATTGTTTGGATGCCAAAAGAAGATACATAACAATCACTTTTATAGCAATAAAAGACTTAGGCCCTAAGAAACTACCCTTTAACTAATCCTATCTCATTTCTAACAAACTTATCTAATCTAATCCCTAACTACTAGAAGATCTAATCTAATCCCTAACTAATAGGAGAAAACAAACCAGCGCTACAGTATCGTGCATTTCGTGTTACAGTACCGCGTGAACAATACCGCATTATTGTTTATGGGCCATGTGGGCTACGACCATAACATAACTCCCCCCTTGTGAATCAACCTTGTCCTCAAGGTTAAAGCAACGACGCCCAAGGATTTATCGCCGATATTGAAGACGAAGTGTGTCATCATAAGCTCGACATAATAGCAAAGGCATAGCATGTCCACAACCCATCTTTTCCCGAGGATGGACACATCGTGGTCGCCGAGGGCATGCTTGGCGTCGTGGTCACCGAGGGCATGCTTGGCGTCGTGGTTACTGAGCGTGCTCTTGACATGGAGGAAGACCGGTAGTGACTTAGGGCCAGACACCATGATGTTGCTTTGGATGGACACTCTGCGCCTTGCGAGCTCTCCTACGAGAAGAGACCGGCAAGGCATTGTCAGCGGAACCATCTTCCTGCTGCTTGATGTCACTAATGATGTCAGCGTTTCCGCCGTTGTCCGTTGTTCTCCTCGCGTTGCTCGGTGTCGTCGTTGTTCTCCTCGCGCTGCTCAGTGTTGTTGTCGTCGGTGTTGCCGCTGTTGTCGTTGGTCCAAACCCTGCGGCACGCACCGGTCAGAGCTTGCACCACACTGGCGTCAAACATCTCCTGCGGATCAATGGATGACCACCATCATCTTGTCTAACGCCTTGATAAGGTCCGCGACCTTCATGGCGAGGTCGTCGATATGTGCCTCGAGCTTCGCCGCCAAGTTGGAGATGGACATCTTCAGCTGAGCCACATTAGCCTCGGTCTGCTCAGCAACCCCGCGACTAAACACCGATTGATGTCGAGCCGGTGCCACCTTCATGATCCGTGCATCTTTCTAGCACTTTGCCTCACGCGACAAGTATACCGTGTCAGCAAGGTCACCCGGCCGACCACGAAGAACATCTGATGTTTATGTCGCAGGTAGACCCACGATGAAGGCATCAATATCGTCTTCTCTGCTCATCCGCGGTGCTCGTCTGAGCAGTCATCGGAACTCGCGTGCGTAGTCGCTGATGCAGCCTTCGCCTTGTTTCAGATCCACAAGGTCACCAATGGAAACCTTCGTGGGATGCTCGGCAACGAGCCCACACTCCTCGCGGAGCCGCTCGTATTAGAGGTACGAACAGGGTGGATCAAAGGCACGCCGCTCGTCGTCGATCCGTCGATGGTAGCGGTCGATTGGCTGCTCTCCTCGGCGTCGTCGATCGAAGGAACGCCGGTCATCGTCGTCGTAGTACCCGGAGCGGAACGCCAACCTAAGAGATCGTCCTGCTCCGATACCAAATTGTTACGTGCAAGCACGCAACAAGGGGGATATAGGTGGATACGGCCTTGACGTGGGCGAGGCGGCCGTTTATCGTCGGCGACGCCTTGGCTGTTATTGGAGCCACCGCCTATAAGATCTAGTCTCAATTTTAATTTATTGTTTGAATGCCAAAAAAAGATACATGACCATCCCTTTTATAGGGATAAAAAACTTAGGTCCTAAGAAACTACCCTCTAACTAATCTTATCCTATTCCTAGCAAACTTATCTAAACTAATCCTTAACTATTAGGAAATCTAATCTAATCCCTAACTACTAGGAGGAAACAAACCAGCGCTACAGTACCACGTGAATAGTACTGCGGTACTGTTTATGGGCCATGTGGGCCACAGCCATATAACATTAGTATTTATGTATATATGCTATCAGCTTAGTACCATAGCATCGTGATACAAAAAACATGGGGAAAAGATTAAAGATGGTGCGATCAGAATCAGGTCATAGCCAACGAAGAAAATAGGTGTTTTTAGCTGTTATGCATAGTTCAACAAAAGATAAGCATCATTTTCTTTAGAAGGTTTCTATCAAAGTTTGACCCAAATCTTAATAAAGAATCACTACTAAAAAGATGACATGGAAAATACCAGTTCACTTAGAATGAAAGGATCTCCTTTTCTTTGTAGTTTCGGGCCCACAAGTACTTCAAGTACAATACAGCCAAACGAGTATACATCCTCCTCCAAATTTTCCCTACAAAAAGATAAATAAACATTACAGAAAAGGTGAGCATCACCTATTAACATGTTTGAACATTATGACTATGATGCTCTCTTATATTATAATGAATTCAGTTCAAATTGTATTTGGTAGATGGTTGGATGTGATTAAATGTAACAAAAATCAGAAGTGCTGAACTTCTAGTTTAGTTGTTATTCACAACTATGTATATGGAATCATACTCATCTACATGTAGTTTTGCAGGGACTTACATTTCTGCAGAGTTGTTTGGTATGTATCTCTGCCCTTCTCCTATTATCTGTTAAACCAGAGGAATATTCATGTCAAAAGAATTAAAAAAATGATAATCTCTACACTAATTGAATGTTTTATTAATAAATAAAGCAAGACGTGTGTAAGATCATTCCATTAAAAAGGCCAACCTCATGCTTATATATCTCCTCTGTGATTATGGACAGCCCATAGTCACTCAGTTTTGCCATAAGGTGTTCATCAAGCAAAATACTAGAAGTTTTTAACCGATTATACAGGGAACCAGGAATTATTCCTGTATGTAAGAAATGAACAGCCTTAGCAATGCCAATTAGCACTTGCAGCCTATCACACCACTTCAGAGTCTTCTCTAGACTAGAGCCTGCCAACAAAGGCAATGTTCAATTACTAATTACATAATGGAACTGCTTCCGATTCAGATAACCACAATTTTCATTATCCAACAAAAAAGATAACCGTAATTCTCAATATTAAGGTGTAGTTTCTTACCAGAAAGATAAGAAGAAAGTGTTCCGTTAGGCACATACTCATAAACAAGAAAAACCCGTTTTACACTTAGTTCATCTACTGAGCCATCAATGCAGTGCCCCAAGAGGCAAACTAAATTCTGGTGGCGAAGCTTTGAAAGCAGATCCAACCGAAGCTTTAGATTCCTTATTGAATATCGTTGGTGCAATGCCAAACACCTTATGGCAATCAGGGTTCCATTCTCTAGTTTTCCTTTATATAACTGAATATCAAGAAAAACAGAGTGATATATTGTTAAACGACGCTACAAGAAATGCAACTTAAAAATATTATGAGCTGGACTGCTTGAAAAATGGAAACTATATAGTTTACAGCACTAACAAAAATAGACTAATATACTATCATACTAGAGAAAATATTACATTTACTTATGTATCTCACATTTGGCATTGTGCCAAATGTGAATATGAAAAAATATATGAACAAATCAACAAACCTTTCCAATTGACCCTTCGCCTAAAAATGCCAACCGTTCAAAGCTTTTTGTTGCTTCCTTGAGCTCTTCTAACAAAAATACACGGTATGTGGGCATTATTTGTGTTCCTAATTTGACAGCTTGAGATATGTATCCTGCAATGAACGGAGGGAAAAGATTGTTCAGAAAATGATTGTATGCCATAAAAAAGGTCTCTTTTTCATACAGTACCACCCAATAACTTGTTCTTCAGAATGTACTGGTTCGAATTTTTTTTCCACAATATGCCATTGCATTCACCATGAACACTTTGCCACAACTCTCTCACCATGTTTGACAAGAAAAGTGAAGAGAAATTTTTTTCCACTATGTCATTGCTTTTAACATGAACACTTCGCCACAACTCTCTCAGCATGTTGGACAATTAAAGGGAAGAGAAGAGAAATGGGAAGTACATGGGAAAAATTTCATCACCCAGGGGAAAAAACATTGTTCAAGTGGTAATCCCCCTTCCCTCCTCTTCCTTCCTTTCAACCAAACAGGGAGTTTACTTTCCGAACTCCTGACTTCCCATTCCCCAGTCCTACTTCTCTCCAATCAAAGGCACCCTCTGTGATCAGCTCTCAAAAAAGACAGTTTTGCCCCCGTGACATGTAAGTACCAGCCAAGGCCCGCACACGATTCTCCCATCTCTTCCCATGAGGCCCCCAAGTCATAATAATCTTCTTCCTACCTCTCTTCCACATCCTCTCTTTTCAATTCTTTCACCTCCCATATGACGACCCGAGAAAATTCATTGCCGATATCCTCCTTCCTTCCCTCCCTCCTTCCCTCTCTCTAGAGTGCAACAGGGACTCTGTCCTGTCTTAGCAGCTTTACTGGTGCATGGCGACTGTTGTTCACTAGCCGACAATGAATTAGCAAGTCTACTTGGCTGTAGGGATTCCGAAGCAAGATAATAGTAGATGAGTAGGGAATTTTTTGCCATTTCAGAAAATTTTTTTGACGAGATTAATGGATGGGCTTGGACAGCCAATGGCAAGGTGATTGTGATGACATATTGTGAAGAAAAACAGGAACCCAATGTCAAGCATATTGCGTACATATTACAAGGTCAAGATGGAAATAATCTAGATAAGGCAGCAATCGTAATTAGTTAGTAAGAGTTTGAGTAGGACTAGGTTCATGTAGAAGTAGAAGTATTAGAGTTAGTTTAGAATTAGTAGTTCAAATTTGAGTAGAAGTGTTGTAATTTCTCTAATATAAATAGATGGCCAAGGGCCAAGGAAATGTGCAAGGGTGACATGCTCTTTGTGTTCGGACAGGAGGTGACAGCCAAGCAGTTTAGGAGGATTGATCCTATGGCTAAACTAACATCTGGTATCAGAGCCTCGGTGCTCAAACTTCTGCGTCTGTGACCCATGTCGATCGTTCCACTACTCACAGCTCACGATGAAAAACTACATGACGTGGGCAATCAAGGTGGAAGCAATGATGGAGGCCCACGGAGTCTGGGAGACTGTGAGCCCGCGGAGAACGCCGTGGTTGATCCGAAACAGGACATGACAACCAAGGCCCTACTCTTTCAAGCTGTAACGGAGGATCTTCTCAAGGTTGCGACGAAGAATACAACCAAGGAAGTTTGGGATGCACTCAGGACACGATTCGTTGGTGTTGATCGCGTCAAGACGGCGCGACTCCAAACGCTGAAAAGTGAGTTCGATGCTATGCGTATGGACGGAGAAACCCTAGATGAATACGCTAGCAAACTCAGCGGGATGGCTCCAAGGTATGTCAATCTGGGCTCCAAACTTGATGATGCTTTCATGGTAAAGAAGTTGTTCAATACCGTGTCAGATAAGTACTATCCCATCATCGCTGGAGTGGAGCAATTCTGCGACCTTGACACGATGCCATTTGAGGAAGCAGTGGGACGCCTGAAGACATATGAAGAGTGTGTACATGCGCGCACATCGGTGGAGAGCACCGGTGCTAGCCAGCTTCTGCTCACTCAAGCGGAGTGGCAGGCGCGACAGAAGACGAAGACGGCAGGCGACGACGATCGACACTTCGTCAAACAAGCCAGTTTGGTCCTCATCCAATGACGATGGTGACTACTGCGACCGGTGTGGTCATGGGCATGGTCATCGAAGAGGTCGTGGGATCAACGACAACAGCGGCGGTGGTCGGGGTGACTAGAACCGCAAGGACGGCTAAGGAAATCGATTCAACAAAGGGCGCGACAAAAGCCACATCAAGTGCTTCAATTGCGAAAAGATGGGGCATTACGCGTCGGAGTGCAAGAGCAAAACATGAGGTGAGCAGGCGAACCTCATCCGTGCTGAAGATGATCGAGAACCACTTATGCTGTAGTTTGGCGAGGATGCACCATCTACATGGAATTGATTGCAGTGTGCAACAAAGGTCCGGGATTATCTGTGTGGTAATCTCTAACAAACATTCGGGATTATCGGTGTGGTAATCTTCATCATTACGCGACGTGCGTGACGGGCTCACACGGTGTGTGTGGCCTCATATATGAGGGCGTGTCATACTTTGAGTGTTCAGATCGGTGTGATCGTGCGTGTTTTGATTTTGTATTTTGTAGCCTAATCTAGATTAAGGGGGAGTATGTTGGAAATAATCTAGTTAAGGCAGCAGTCGTGATTAGGTAGTAAGAGTTTGAGTAGGACTAGGTTCATATAAAAGTAGAATTATTAGAGATGGAGTTTGTTTAGAATAGTAGTTCTAATTTGAGTAAGAGTCTAGTCATTTTTCTAGTATAAATAAATGGCCAAAAGCCAACAAAAGGTGCAAGTTTTAGCACCGGAAAATTATGTGAGCTTGCCTCGTGCTGCATCAGCGAGCTATGTCAGGGTGGCATGCTCTTTGTGTTTGGCCAGGAGGTGACGGCAAGCTTGCCGAGTAGTTTGGGAGGATTGATCCTAGGGCTAAACTAACATGTCATGCACATACTATAGGTGCTATTGCTAATTTGCTATACATGAAACATTATGTGGACCCTCCAACTATGTTAATTTGCTTCTTCTAAACAAGAAATGCACTAATTTCCTAAGTACAAAATGATTCTTGGCATAAATTATAAATTACCAACCAACTAAAAGAAATGCAATAAATAGGATATGCACATGATCTACATCTTGCACAAGTGTTTTTATGGGTGGTAAGGGGTTGGTCACTGTTATAAATATAACGCAACTTGAGAGCATCTTACTTGCATTTACTAGCAGTTCGGAGGACATTCCTGGAGTTGAATTATCTTGCATTTGCTTTTGCAGTAATTGTTGCTCTGCTAAAACTTTCTGGCAGCTTCTTTTGTTTGAAGCCACTAATACAAGAGAAAGCACAAGAACAATAAACACTATCCCGACAACAGTGACCACAAGTCCAATATCTTTGTTTGATCCTCTCCCTTCTTGGGATTGTTGACAATATTTAGCTTCATGCTGGTGTTCTGGATCAGTGGTAAAGCAATTCCCATCAAACTTAACAACCCTATTATTCAAATTACCGTTCAGACAGGCAGGCAGATCACCTGTGAGTCGATTGGTAGACAAATCCACAAAGCCCAGGGTACTGCTGCATGTTAAACTATTTGGAAGTGAACCGCTGAGCATGTTTGCTGCCAAGTTCAGATAACTAACGTTTGGGAGTCCAAAGAGTTCTTCAGGAGGATTTCCCAGAAGAAAGTTGAACGAGAGATCGAGATGTTGAAGCCTGTTTAATTGACCAAATTGCTCAGGAATTTCACCCTTGAATGAGTTCTTGCTGAGTAAAATAGTTACCAAAGCTGTCGGCATCTCTGGAAGCTCTCCATCTAATTCATTGTCCCTCAAATCCAACATCTCAAGTTTATTTAAGTTGCCCAAATGTGGAACCTCACCAGAAATGTTGTTACCAGCGAGGGCGAGCTCTGTAAGCATGGTAGCTTTTACAATTGATTCTGGTATGGACCCCTTCAGCCGGTTACCCTGCAAGCGAAGCACCGAGAGGTTGGAGAATGAATCAAGCCGGTCTGGCACACTTCCATTGAAGTAGTTTCCATCCATCGTTACAGTGTGGAGCTTCAACATGGCAGACAGCTTCGGAGGGATTGATCCATACAAAAAATTGGAGCTCAAATCAAGCACTTCGAGCGAAGACAACCGGTGAATCTTGTCAGGGAGAGGGCCCCATAATCCCAAAGACACCAGAATAACAACCCGCAGGGTAGTCAACCTTGCCAGTGTAGTAACGAAGGAATCAAGAACAAAGGTTTCAGATAGAGTAACATTGGGAACAGGGTGGCCGCTGAACTTTGGTGGCTTGGTGATCCTATCACCGACGATCTTGAGCTCGGTAATGGCATTCCCCTTGCATGTCACGGCAACCACTGAAGTGGGCTGTGTGAAGCAAGGGTCACTGCTTGGGTTATTATTCCATATATCGAGCTGCCTGGGGTACTCCAGCTGCTTCCTTAGCTGCTGCAGCAGCTCACTCTGTGAAGACTGCTCGCTTATAGGGAATAACAACAAACAGGTCGTGAACATGAAAATGATACCAAATTGCCAAGCCATTGGCGCTCAAGTTAGTGCCCACGATTGTATCTTTCTTCAACAGCCGCGTATGTTGGTATAGTCTATTATCACTTCGCAGCCAAAAGATTCAAACCTTCAGCAAAGTGCGGATAACCAACGAAAGAGAAGTACAAGGTTTCTTGCTCAATGCAGTAGCACATGACCCCCTAAAAAAAGCCTGGATTGTTCCCAGATCACAGTTTCCTGCAAAAGAAAATCACATTTTGGCACATTCCACAGGAAAAGAAAAGGAATAGTGAAGTAGACATGCAAAATTGTCACTAAACCGATTCATACTTCTTGTCATATAATAAACTCCACTTCTTCAGAGACAATGCAAGAACTATGGAACAAGCTGTACTGCAGATTGAACACGGAAAAACAAGGGAACAATTTTCATTTCATTAATAAAATTGTGTTGGGGCCCGACGAAGAAATGGCATATCATTAATTTGCAAAGGAAACACGAGCTGCACGACTACAGTAAATTGAGCCGAGTCTATTGCAAATGCAAATGCAAGTCATTAAGAACAGATTGCTGGTTAAAATCTGAATTAAAAATTCGGCGATAACCCTGAAAAAAAACTTGATAGAAAAAATGCTGAGCAAGTAAAATACAAATCTGTGCTTGGAAGCAAAATTGGAGAGGAACCAACAAGAAACGCAGCAAACTTGAAGGCAAAACAAAAATGCTGAAAGCGGAAAGAGATGCAGCAAACTTGAAGGGTCGAATAAGGCCCTCGCAAGTTTTAAGAGTGCAAAACCTGAAGCAATTATAGATTTCTAGCAGGAAACGAGTCACATTGACAAAACGAGGGGGAAAAACAGAAAGAGATACATGAAACATGCTAGATGCTGGAGGGTAAACAGAGAAAATGTTAACCAAAACTAGGGAAATGCGTAATCTCTACTGTCCAAATCACACACACAAACACGGCGAGGGAGACGGAACCAAATCAGCAGAGCAGAGACGGCATCGATTTGGAATCCCATTACAGAAGCGAGAACTTCTAACCTGAATGCATCAGGCCAAGAAGCACCGCCGCAGCTCAAACGCTAGAACCAGCCAGCCCACAGTTAGCCTCCACCAAGTGCACCCAAGAAACCCCAACATCCCCCACCACTCGTCTCTCTTCCCCACCACCCGGCAGCGGTGATGAACCAAGGAGGGAAGAGGTGGAGCAGGTGAGTCTGTGAGAGATGCAACAACAGCAGCTGAGGAGTCGGGGCTCAGGACCAGCAGGGGAGGGACTAGGGAGGGCGGCCCAATGCACATGGGAAAGGGATCTTTTGGTCTGTCACTCACTCGCACCCCTCGGCAGCGAGCAGCAGCCGGTCCTGCACGCCATTAATGGCCCCTGGACTGTGTCCGGTGCGCGAAGCCAATGCCACCACTGCGGCTACCTCACCACCTCGGGGAGAAACAGCAACGCATCCTCCATTGCTGCTCATCGCAGTGACTACAGTAGCAGGAGTAAAAGCTAGCACCGGCACCGGCACGAGCCGGCACTGGTGCAGGGGAGTGGTTAGTTGGCTGGCAGAGTGCAGCTGCAGCAATAGGCCAAAGAGACGACGAGGCGGCGGTGGCGGTGCAGGTAAATAGTTTTGAGTTTTTACTGGTGAGTGAGTATGTGAGTGAGTGAGCAGGAGGACAGCGTGGGTTTGGAACTTTGGATCCCGTCGAGCAGAGGTCTGGGATTTTCTGCGCAGATATGCGTTGTCGTTATATATGTTCGGTAGTTTGGTACGGTAACTATTGGATCGACTGCTCTGATCATGTAATCCATGGCCCTCATTTTTTGTAAGCAAAATAGAAGAAATCTTTTGTCGTTACGCTTCTTCCGATAGGGAATGACAAATCGCGCGTATCCGATCTTGGTTATTTTGGGCAATTGTAATATGAAAAAATTGTAGAACAGGGGTTCAAAAGAGTCAAATAAATGTTAAAAAAATGTTCTAAAGTTTTTAAAAAACTATAAAAAACCTTACAAAAATAATTATAAAAAATTATCGTGTTTGGCTCTATTAAAAATGATAAATTTTCTGGTGGTAGCTTTTAATTTTAGTTTAAACCGAAACGAACAAGGCATGTGATGCTTTGTTTACAATGACATGCGATGTGTGTTGTAAGAGAGTGAATATGCTGCAATGGGTTACACAATGGATGATTTGTATTGAGCCTCGAAAACGTTTATATAGATACATGGTGTTTGGATCACAAGCAATTCTAAAAGTAAATATGAAATCGTATCGGTGATATTACAATCAACCAATCCTAATATATCTAATCCTATCCTATCGTAATAGACAAATTATTTCGGCTCATACCATATGCTCTAACATCCCCGACCTTCTTCTTTCAGGACTAGAGAGAAAATTGCTCAGAGAAAGTCAAAATTCCCACAATGGTAGCAGGATCATTTGCACACTTAGACCGAAGAATAAGGCAACGAGTTTACTTCAATTGATGATAACCCATTCTATGTTGATCGTGAGATAGATGAGAGCGAGGCTCTCGTGCTCATAGTCATAGTCGTTGAAGAAGCCGTCTCTGGGTAGCTGATAGATATCATGGTAGCCGCACATGGAGCTTGAGCAAAAATACACGGAGAAGAAGACGGTGACGCAATTAGGCAGTTGTTGAGGAGAAGGGCGATGTTGGCCAATGCAGTCGAAGCCATCGTAGATATAACGCCACCTAATAATACCAATAATATGAACATAATAGGGACAAAAGAATGCGGTGGTCATAACCGGTGCACCAATAAAAGGTATCAACACAATACATCTGCCTTTATCTGGAAGGTTGAAGTAGCAACGACAGAGATTAAGCCCTAGTTCTTTTCAGCTTAACGGCTTAACAACTTATCTACGTTTTGAATATATGATTTGAGTTTTTCAGTTCTTTTTTTCACTGTTTTGAAAGTGAGTCCTAATGCTTTAAAAAACAAGTTATCCGAAATGGATCCGAATCTCGAGACTAGCTCGAGAAGCTCTCGAAGTTCAGTCATTTTAGCCGTTCAGCTATTCAACCGTTCAGATCAGCTCAAAAGAACAGGACCTAGCTTATCGATTGTGGTAGTGGCATGGTGGAAGAGATCGAGGTGCACAACATGGCAGAAAAAGCTTAGAGTAGATGAAAAGGGGCAGACAAAATACATGTGAGCATGCAAATAAAAAAGATTGTGATGCTGGCGGCATAGATGCGGCGTAGATGAAACTCAATGGTGATAGCATTGGTGCACAGTTCAAGAGGAACATGTACCATAGTGGCCGCATGGAGTACATGAGAAGGAGAGATGGGTGCAGTTGTGCTCCATGTAGGCAAAGAAGACCCGATCTCGGTGGCAAAGAAGATAGCGTGGTCACGAGCATCAGAGTTGTGGCCTAGGAAGGCTATGTAGCGTTAGCATGGTTCTCAATGCTATGATGACTCATTCTAGCGAATGATGAGGTTGGTGACGATATTAGTGGTTGGTGCATAGCGGCGTGCAACACATCAACGCTAAGTATGGCATTGATGTCAGCCAGCACCACGACAACGGAAGGAAGTATTGAAGGAGTTGTCTTTGAACGGGTATGCAGTGGCGGAGACAAGAGGGGCTGGCAGGGGCCAAGCCCCCCCTATGATTTATGTGCAATGTTAAGTACTATATAGGATGTTGTATCAAACTTAATCTCATATAATTAATTTACATGACTAATTTCAATTCTAAGAAGTGACGGCGTGCTCTCCGCTCAACCACTGCGGATCACACCCCTATCAGATTTCTATCTTGCTAGCCGATCAGCTCGAGCTCAGTTCGATTTGAGCGTCGGGCATGGCGAGGAGCGACGCACAGAGTTTACCCAGGTTCGGACCCCCCTCGGGTAACAGTCCTACTCCTGCCGAGCCTTAGCTCTTTTCGTGTTGTGGTTGTGTGGAATGTGATTACAGAATGTTTCGAACCCCCTCTCTCTTCTCTCTCCTCCCCTTTTATACAAGCCTCGGCTGGCGGAGAGCGGGGGTAAGCGATCTGATACCCTCAATACATCGATAAGACATAAGGGGCAGGACAAGAGAGCAAAACGTCTTGCTCTTTGCGGCGCGTGCGGTGCCGCCCACGTGCTTTGCAAGTGGCCGACCGTGTGAACACACCAAGTGAGGCTGAGGCGGGGCCCGGCTTTGTCGCCCGACGCAGGCGGCTAGCTTGAAGGCGGCAAACTCTCTCTCTGCCGGTCAATTCGGCTGCGCCACGATGACGATTGATCGACTGCGAAGTCAGCGTGGCGGTAATCATCTCTTCATCTATCTATCCGCGTAATGTCGCATTGAATCGCCCGTCCCGTAGCGAGAGCCTTTGCTCGAAGACTCCTTCGGGGCGCTCCACCACGCTGGCCCCACTGCGAGAGGGGCCGGCGCTCGAGGCTCGCCCCACGCCAGGCCTGGTCGCCGGCGTGTGGGGCCCTCGCCGGTCTTCTCGGACTCTTCATACCGGTATTTATTATACCGACAAGAGCCGGGACCACCATGATCTGTGAACCGTCAGCGCCGATGTCTCGTTATTTCTCGCACGATGGGAGACGAATCGTGGGGGGCCCACCCCCCTGCGGCGGCCGTACGCTTGATTCTCCACCTGCGCACGATCTTCCCTGGGAAACTACACCGCTTTTCGCGGGAGACCGAAACACGCGGGGCACAATGGCACCACACGCGTGAGTGGGGACGGAATCCAAACCGTCGCTTTCGCTTCCTCTTCTATAAAGCTTCTCTTCTGCTGCTGCGATGAGTTCTTTTGCCGCCAAGTCCTCAAACGCCATTCGCCTTCTTCGCGCCGCCACGTAGCTTTTTTCGCCACCGCCACTACCGTCTTCCCATGGCGCCAAGCGCAAAAAGGGTCGCCGCGGACGCCGCCCTCCACGCCGCCATCTCGTCGACTTTGCCCGCCTCGCCGCCGATCTCCGCCGGTTCATGGCAAGCACCATGGCGCCAAGCCCCGCGACGGGAGATCGTCACCTTCGCTGGGCGGTCTTGGCGGGCCTTGTTCGCCATACTCGAGTTCTTTACGGGGTACTTGCCTTCTATGAGATCGGCGCACACCTTCCCCCAATCCCGTCGTGACGCCGCCATCTTCGCCCGCCTCTGCGAAATGTTCGTGGGGACGATGCCAAGCCTCCCGCTCTGGCGCCGGCTCTTCACGCTGCACGTGAGCTCGCGCTCGAGCGGGGCTATTGGAAGCTGCTACTTTACACTTCGCGAAGCCGCCGCCTTCATCCTGGTCGCGCTCAAGTCCAACTGGAAGGATTGGCACCGACAGTGGCTGTACATGGAGGATTCCAGCGGCTGCGATGATCTTGCTTTCCCCGAGGGTCCTGCAGAATCCCTTGCCAGCTGGGGGTCTCTGCCCGACGACTCAGCGGAAATGGAGGCGATGCTGGCGCGCATTGCTGAGCTCCGCCGCAACGGGCTCACCAGAACCCATGTGGCGGCGGACTTTTTGCGGTGCCGCCTCTGCCCGCTTCGCATGAGGGCGCGCCCCGCCTAGCAGTATTATGGCAACGACGATAGAATCCGCGTTGCCCCCGGAGGTGAGTGTTCTTTCATTCTTTCGGGTCTTCTAACTCCGCGGAACGTCCTTTTCTCTTTTTGGTTGCTTGCCAACTTGCGGCTTCTTCTTTCTGTGCATCCAGCCGCAGGGAACGTGCCGGAGGATGTTCTCCGGCAGTGGCTGGTGGGACTTCTGTCCGCGTCAGCCGGCGACATTCTCCGCTTCTGACGTCGCCCCTCTGCGGCCGGGACCCACGGGCGCAACTGCGTGCTGCGTCTGTGCCTCCTATGGAGGTTTCTGGTCCCGCGGTCCAAGTGGCCCGGGGACCCCTGCAAATCCGTGATCCTCCGCCGAGGACCGCCGAAACTCCTGTGGCCGCCGTTCCTCCGGCAGCCATCGCGCCCGTCGTGCTGGCCGACTCCGACCGCGCTCTCGGTAAGCGCCGCCTCATCCTCTCCCAAGGCGATGGCGAGGAGGAGGGAGAGCGAGCCCAAAGAGGGCTCACCTCGAGTCCTAAGTCGCCGCCTCCTCCGGCCCCCTCTGGTGGGGGCCTGCTGTGATCTTGCCGCTCACGCCGCTGGCGAGGCCTTGGCGACTCTTCCGGAATCGGCGCCTCTGCGCCCGATTCCTTCCGTCTGCAGCACCTCTTGCGCGGCACCTCCTATCTTGGCGCTTGTTTCGGCGGCACGGGCGCGATGACCGCGCCTCTTCTACCTCCTACGACGGGAGGAGGCGTGGCGCTGCCCGCGACCATGCGGTGCGACATCCCCTCTTCCTTCGCTTTCGGGCGCCGCTTCAGGTAACTTTCTCTGCATTCACGCACATTTCGCGTTAGGGTTAGCATGCCAGACGTTTTTCGCATACCTGAACCCTTTTGGCTTTTCTTCGTGGGATAGAGCGGACGTTGGGGCCTCAGGCTCCGGCCCGCGCGATCCGCCAGCCCGCAGCTTGCCGCGGCCCTGCGACGAGCGGCTCCTCTAGGCTGCGGAGAGTCTTGGCGGCGTCGACGCCGAGAACCTTCCACCATCGCCTCGGCGACACCGCGCCATCTACGCCATCGCCGCCCGATGTCGGGCGCTCGCCAGCGCTTTGTGTCTCTCCACGCTGGCGGCACGGAGGGCGCTCGCCAGCGGAGCGAGCCGCCGGCGAAGTTGCGGCGGGCCCTCGGCGAGAGGCTGCTGCGAGAAGCGGCGACCCGCGACGCTGCGGCGGCACAAACCGCTGCCGCCTCGGCCACCAATGACGCTGCAGACCTTCGTGCGGCGCACTCTGAGAGCCTCCGGGTCCTTGCTGACATGTTGCGGACCGCCTACCGCGACTTCCGGGCGTCTGTACCCACAGGGTTACCTGTCGCCCAGAGGAGATAAACGACCACGCGATATCTTTGGCCTTGATGCTGGGCGCGGCCCGAGCCCTGCGCGACCGCCGGTGGTGATCGGGCGTGAGCGATCGAAGATGGTCTCCACGGTGCTTTGAAGCGGCGCGTTCGTCTTGGACAACCGCCTTGCCCAAAACGCGCGTTCGACCTCGGCGCGCCGCCATCGGGAACCTTCGCGCCCGGTGGACCAGGCGAACGATCTTCGGTCGAGGTCGCCGCCACCGCATATCCATGATGGTATTTGCTCGGCGAAGAAGATTTATGACGACGAGGAGTAGCTGAACTCCCTTACTTGTTTCGTCTTGTGTATAGAACCTGTCAATGCAAACTTTTGCTTTTCTGCCACAAGTCTCGATTAAACTTCACGCAAACTCTCGCTTGCGAAAAGAAGAACTAAGGCACCCGACTGCCAAAAGCTTTAGACAGAACGTTCTGCTAAAAGTGAGCGCTTTTTTTCTAGGCATCTGGTTACTTCAACCCTTATGGCCTCTCGGCAAACCGACCTTAAACGCTGCGTGGCGAGAGCTCGACTTCGAAGTGGTCTAGACGCTTGCCTGCGTCGTTGGCGCGATGCCAGACCGAGCGAGACACACCGAGCTAGAACCCGCCTTCCGTCGCCTCGCTCGGCAAGAGCTTAGCGTTCTTTTGCAACTAAGGGCCATCGACCTTAAGTACTTTTTTCGCTACCGACTTTCAGCGTAATGTTTTCTAACAGACTTTTCAAGGCTAAACAACCGACCGCCAAAAGTTTTAGATGCGAGCGTTCTGCTGAAAGTGGCGCTTTCATTAGGCATCTGGTTACTTCAACCTTTATGGCCTCTCGGCAAACCGACCTTAAACGTTATGTGGCGAGAGCTTAGCTTCCTGAAGTGGTCTAGACGCTGGTGCCGTCGTTGGCGTAGCGCCCAGACCGAGCAGACACACCAGGCTAGAACCCGCCTTAAAATGCCCTCGCCTCGCCTAGCCGCAAGCTTAAGCGTTTGCTTTTTGCAACTAAGGGGCCATCGGCCTTAAGTACTTTTATTCACCGACTTTCAGCGAATGTTTTCTAACGACTTTTGGCGAAAAAACGAACAGATGCCTGACAGAGAGATGTAACTTATCTTTATATTGCGATGGTTTTGTACATCATAACCCCCAAAGCGGCGGGAAGGAGGAAAACCTCACCGCTCGGCTCCAAAAGAAGGCCCAAAAGATCCCAAACTTGACTACCTACGGGTAGAACTTCCTCGGTACCGGCGTTCCAAGTGTTCACCAATTCGCGACCATCCTCGAATCGCGAGCTGGTGAGCTTAGGCGGAGATCGAGACCACCTTGAAGGGCCCTCCCACGGGAGATAAATTTGTCGCTGCTGCTCACCTGGCAACTCTGCTTGAGCAGAGGTCGCCCATCGCCAGTTCTCTCACACACCCGCCTTTCTTGATGACGCGCAGAGCCTGCTGATATCTGGCGGCTCGGATCGCCGCCCTATCTCTGATCTCCTCTAGGAGATTTACTTCATCCTGAAGCCGGTCAGGGTCTCCGCCTTCGCTGAACGCCGCCACACTTGGGGACCCAAAGGTGAGCTCCGATGGGAGCACCGCTTCAGAGCCATACACCAGGAAGAAAGGGGTCTCACCGGTGGCTCTGTTGGGAGTTGTCCGCGCCCACAACAACACAAGGAACTTCTTCCGCCCAGCGCTTGCCACGCTTCTCCAGGCGGTCGAACGCCCTTATCTTGAGTCCTTTGAGTACTTCCGCGTTTGCCCGCTCTACTTGCCCATTGCTCTTCGGATGTGCGACGGAGGCGAAGAACAGCTTGGTGCCCAGCTCTTCGCACCAATCTTGGAAATCAACACTTTTGAACTGAGCGCCGTTGTCGGTGATGATTCTGCTGGCGACGCCGAACCGGACAAAGATGCTTTTCATGAACTTTATGGCTGCAGCGGACGTGATCGCCGGGACTGGCGAGGCCTCAACCCACTTGGTGAACTTGTCGACGGCGACGAACAGATGTGTGTAGCCTCCGTGCGCCCGCGAACGGGCTCAGATGTCGGCCCCGCATCGCTGACGTCTAGGAGAGCGGAATGGTTTGCGCGCTGGGCGGTCGGTGGATCTGCTTAGCATGAAGCGGCACGCCGCATCTCCTCACGGCTCCAAGGCATCCCGGAGGCGATGGGCGATAAACCGTGGCGGAAGACCTTCCCGACCAATGCCTGGCTCCCTGAATGGCTCCCGCACATGCCTCCATGGATCTTAGAGAGGATCTCACTCCCGCTTCCCGAGTGACGCTTCAAGAGAACTCCGTTTGCGCCTCAGCGTCTGGTCCCCACCTACCGTATGTAGTGCTTGGCCTTGCGCGCTATCTTCTCGGTAACGCGTCGCGTCGGGATCACTCCGTCCCGCAGGTAGACTAGGATAGGGTCCATCCACTTACCTTCCCGGACGAGCGTGACGACGTTAGCATTGTCGCCGACGTACTCTGCCTGGCCTAGCATTTCCGCCTCAACCGCCTCGGCAGTTCTTCCGCCTCCTTCCTCCAGCCAGGGAGCTGTGATAGGAATGGTGACATCTCCTCCAGATGTGGGAGCTGCGCCAGGAAAAATGTCGTCCCCGCCGGGATTGGGGGCTGCGACAGACTGTCGCGTGAGTCTTTCTTCAAAGACCCCAGCTGGAACAGGTGCCCTCGACGAGGCAATCTGGGATAACTCATCCGCCATATAGTTGTCGCAGCGAGGGATGTGCGCGAAGCCCAAACCCTCGAAATGCCGCTCCAACCGGCGCACCTCCGCCAGGTAGGCCGCCATGGCGGGATCCGAGCAGTGAATTCCTTCCTCGCTGGTTGATGACCGGAGAGAGTCGCCTTTACTTGCGACCACCGGATGCCGAGGTCGGCCACCACGAGCCCCATGAGTAGCCCTTCAGACTCCGTGGCGTTGTTGGTAGCGAACTCCAAAGCACCACCAGTGCGGACGAGGTCGCCGGTGGGAGACACCAGGCGACACCACTTCGGCCCCTCCGGTAGGAACGAGCCGTCGAAGAAGAGAGTCCACGGCGAGGGTCTGGGTGCCTTCAACTTCTGCGTCCGCGAGTCCACTCACGATTTAACTCCGCCAGAGCTTGCCCTTTGATGGCCGTTCGGGAGCGACCTTGAGGTCGAACTCGCCACTCCATGGCCCACTCGGCGTCGGCCCGTCGCCTCGCGGTTGAAGAGTATCTCCGCAAAGGTATTTAGTCAACACCGTGATTTCGCGCCTGTAAGTAGTGACGCTTGACCTCCGAGACGCCGTCGGACTGGCGAGAGCATCTTCAGTGTTGTGAATACCTTGTTTGGCGTCGTGGAGGACTTTCTTGATGTAGTAGATGGGCGCTGAACTCCTTCTCTTTCGCCACCAAAGACCACTACTGACCACTGGGGTTCGCCGACATAAAGGATCGCTGCTCGCCCGAGTGCAGGGCGACCAAAGACGGCGGGAAGTGAGGTACTTCTTGACCGTCGAATGCCTCCTGCGCCTCAGTGGTCCATTCAAATTGGTTGGTCTTCTTGAGTCTGAGTAGAGGAGACTTTTATCCCCAGGCGAGCTATAAAGCGCTTAGCAAGTCAGCTGACCCACCAAGCACCGTGATCTGCCAAGTCGCGTCGGGGCTTCATGTTCTCGATCAGCTGCGATCTTGTCGTGGTTCGCCTCAATCCCCTCCTGGAGACGAGGAAACCCAGACTTGTCTGACGGAACGGCGAACACACACTTCTCAGGGTTGAGCTTAATGCAGTACTTCCTTAGGTTGGCGAAGGTTTCTTACAGGTCGCCGATCAACTCCTCCGCCTTCTTGGACTTCACCACCAGGTCGTCGACGTACACCTCCAAGTTCCGCCCTATTTGGGGGCGGTGAGCGATGTGCATGGCCCTCTGGTAGGTTGGGCCTGCATTCTTCAATCCAAACGCCATCCTCGTGTAGCAGTAGACGCCCATGGGCGTCACAAAGGCTGTCTTGTCTTCATCTTCTTCAGCCATGCTAATCTGGTGGTATCCGGAGTACGCATCCAAGAAGCACAGCTGCTCGCACCCTGCCGTGGAGTCGACGATGAGGTTGATGCGGGGCAGCAGGTACGGATCCTTCGGGCATGCCCTGTTGAGGTCGGTGAAGTCCACGCACATCCTCCACCGCTCATTGGATTTCTTGACGAGGACGGGGTTCGCCAGCCACCTGGGATGGGCGACACTTCGAACGACCCCCGCCCTTAAAAGTTTGTCCACCTCCTGGCGGATAACGGCCTGACGCTTCCACCGATCGCTCAACTTTCGCATAATCGGTCACGCGCCGGGGAACGTTGCCAACTTATGCTCAATCACCTCCAGGGACCCGGCCATGTCGGACGGTTGCCAAGCAAACACGTCTGCGTTAGATCGGAGGAAGGAGACGCAGCGCGCCTCCTATTTGGCGCCGAGAAAGTGCCCACCGAACGGTCTTCGCCGGTCGACTCGCTTAGGAGATCGCCTTGACCTCCGCGACGAACCGGGAGGCACGGATCTTCACGGAGGAGCTCCAGTCGGCTTGACCTTACAGGCTCGTTGCCCCGCCAAAGCGAGAGCATCCTTGTCGCAGCGGAGCGCCTCCGGGCGGTTCACTTTTGTAATGATGGGGCCAGCTGGCCCCGAAATCTTCACCACCATATACGCATAGTGGCAGGCCGCCATGAACTTGGTCAGCGTCGGCCGACCCAGTATGGCGTTGTACAGGAGGTCGAAGTCAGCTACCTCGAACTCGAGGATCTCCGTGCGGAAGTTGTCAGAGCCTCCAAATGTTACCGGGAGACTGACGCGCCCTAGAGGGACGGACTCAGCCCCCGGCGCGATGCCGAAGAATGGGAGCGCTGGTCGAAGCTCCCGCTGCTGGATCTGGAGCGCCTTGGCGACTCGGGCGGATCGGAGGTTGAGAGAGCTTCCTCCGTCTACCATCACCCGCCCCAGCTTGACATTCCGGACCGTGGGCACAACCACGATCGGGAGATGTCTCGCCATCGATCTTGGTGGGTGATCGGCTGATCAATGTGATCGGTGCCCGACCACACCACCGCCTTCTTGACCTAACGCCGCACGCGGCGGCACCTCCCTCATCGCGACGCTTGAAACTAGCGTGGGGCGGATAGGTGGCGATCCGCCGTGGCTAACGGCGACTTCGCGCTCCGCCTGCTGAAAACCAAGCGAAGCCGGTTCCTTGCCCTTGCCGCTGTCGGACGCCTACTGCTGCTCGTGGATGCGCTTGTCCACTAATTTGCTGACGACATGGCAATCAGCCAAGTCGTGGGAATTGTTGCGATGAATGGGGCAGTAAGTCATTCCGTCCCACTCACGGGGGCGGTGGTCTCGCGCTCGTCGCGTCATGAGGGCGCCGTACACGGCGATCGCGATAGCCACCCCCACGGGACCGTTCTGCCGCCGCCGTGACCTCCTCCTTTCTTCGCCCGCGCCCACCGCCTGGCCGGCCGCTGTCTCGTCGTCGTCGTCGTCGCCGCTTTCGGCGGCTAGGACTGCCGATCTCGGCCGCCTTGCGCTTCTTCTTGTCCTTGCCGCGGGATTTTTGAGGTCCCGCCTCGCCGCCATAGCTGCCCCCTTGGCGGGCGAGCGAGCCTCATCAAGGGTGTACTTGTGGGCGTGGTGAAGAGTTCTTCCGTCGTCTTGATCTTGCGGGTGGCCATCTTCTCCTTAACCCTGGGGTCTCGGGCGCCTCTCCTGAAGGCCGTGACAACGGCGTCGATGGAGATGTCAGGAATGGTATTGCAAACCTGACTGAAGCACCGGATATAGTCGCGAGAACTCTCCTTCTTCGCCCACATTGTGGAGATCGCTTCGACTCCGGCCGCTCGAGCGTGCCACAGAAGTTGGTGATGAAAAGCTCAGAGCTCCTTCCACGACCCCACCGACTCGGGGTAGGTTCATGAGCCACGAGCGGGCTCCGCCGGTGAGGACCACGGGGAAGTAGTTCGTCAGAACGTTTTCCGACCCTCCAGTCGGCTGCATCACCGTAGTGTAGATCTGCAAAAACTCGTCGGGGTTGGTGGAGCCATCGTACTTCTCGATGGCGGCGGGCCGGAACCTCTCCGCCATTTGCACTCGGCAGCCTCCTTGGAAAAAGCGCGGCAACCGACGTCGGGAGCCTTCTGCTCCTGGATACGCTCTTTGTCCCGCCGCGCCCGCCGCCTAGGCGGCGCCGAAGAAGCGCCGCCTTCTCCGGCGGAGGCAGCATCGCGGGAACCCTCCTGGTCCCCACGGGCGGCAGCAACAGCGTGGTCGCGCTCTCGATCGTGTCGGCGGCGGAGCTTGTCGCGCAGGTATTCTCCGTGCCGCAGATGGCGGTCCTCCAAGTGGGTCCGGAGATCCTGCCCACCTGTATGCCTGCCCGGTCGAACCCCCGTAGAAGTTGCCTAGCTCCTGTCGTCCTGGCCCCGCTCCCTCTCGCCAGGAAATCCGTGGGAGGGATGCAGAGAAACCAAAGAGCGGGAGGAAGCGGAACGCCAGCCTCGCGCCCCCGCATAACTTGCACTACGCCACGGCGGCTTCCACATAGCGGGCCAAAGCGGCGGCTACGGCGCCACGGAGAGTCCGGAGTTACCGGAACCGGCGGGTTGTCCAAGAGGCCTCGCCACGTGGAGGTTTTGTGCCGGAGTGCACTCCTCTAAGGCCAGGCGCCGCCTAGCCAGACTGGAACGGCTGCTCTCCGCCAAGGCGCCAACCCTCGGCGGACGGCTACCGCCCGCCGATCGATCGCCATCGCCATGGCCGACACCTCTCATGCTGCTCTAGCGGCCGCTTCTGTACATCATGGATCGCTCATCCGCCATTGCCGTCAAGAGATGTCGAAGAGCTCGAATCGATGCTAGCGCCCCACTGGCGCGCATCGACGGCGTGCTCTCGCTCAACCACTACTTAATCACACCTCTATCGATTTCTATCTTGCTAGCCGATCACTCGAGCTCGATTCGATTTGGCGTCAGGCACGGCAAGGAGCGCGACGTAGTTTACCTGAGTTCGACCCTGCGGGTAATAGTCCTACTCTGCCGAGCCTTAGCTCTTTTCGTGTTGTGGTTGTGTGGAATGTGATTGCAGAATGTTTCGAACCCCCTCTCTCTTCTCTCTCCTCCCCTTTTATACAAGCCTCGAACTGGCGGAGAGAGCCAAGGGGGTAGGCAGTACAATACCCTCAATACATCGATAAGACATAAGGGGCAGGATGCGAGAGACGCAAACGTCTTTGCTCATCAGTTGCGTGCAGTCACCGCACGCGTGCTTTGCAAGTGGCTTCGACCGTGTGAACAAACCAGGAGATCTGGGCGGGGCCCACTGCTGTCCTTCCGACGCGGTGGCTAGCTTGAAGACGGCAAACTCTCTCTCTGCCGGTCAATTCCGCTGCGCCACAGTGACAGTTGATCAGACCTGCAGAGGTCACTATGGCGGTAATCATCTCTTCATCTGTCTATCCGCGCGTAATGTCGCATTGAATGCGCCCGTCCTTCGTAGCAGGAGGAGCCTTTGCCCAGAAGACTCCTTCGACGCTCGCGACGCTGGCCCCACTCGGCAGAGAGGGCCGGCTCTGAGGCTCGCCCACACTGTGGGCTCTGGTTGCCCGCTTTGGCGTGTGGGGCCCTCGCCCGGTCTTCTCTAGGACTCTTCATACCCCGGTATTTATTATACCGACAAGAAGTATGCTATTAGTATTAATTAAACATACTCTTTCAACTAAGGTACGTATTATATATTCAATCATAGTGTTAGTGCACAATATGTTGATAAGTTTACCAAAAATTCATAAACCGCTTCTTGATATTCACTTATATACATTTGGGACTTGACTAATTGTAACTCATATTGCTTTTCAAACACTTCAAATATTTTTATTAGCTAGTTATCACCGTGTCCAATATGAACATAATTGTACTATTGATGTATAATCTTCCTTTATTCTAAAGAACTGCATAACACTTGCTATACATATACGCATATATAAAATATAATCTATTTATTTAGTTTTTGCGACACCACCCACAACTTGACTCAATGTCATGTGAATATGCAAGAAAAAAGGGCCATCTCGGTTAAGTGTTTCCACACATGACAACCTCCGTTGGGTACGATACTATTATCATTGCTTTCTATACTGCTATGGCATATTTGACCCGATTAATTGTATGACATAATAATATTTTTATGAAAAAAATTCTGCAAATATCTCACTTTCAATATAATGATAGGATCATACTATAAATTAGTTTGTTATATGTCGGCCCCCCCTATGATGAAATCCTGGCTCCACCCCTGCAGGTAGGGCCAAGTAACCATAACACGTCGATGGGGTGACACAAAACCGATCTATAATAAAAAAAAAGTTTAATTGATCTAAAGATGATCAGAAAAATGATCTATAATTGAAAACAATCTAATGATAAGCGACTAACTACAGGTTATATAACCCCTTGGAGAGATCATGAAGATGAGATGGTCTCCAAGGGGCGGCATGGCCGAAGCTTTGAGGATGGTGGCTTAAGTGATACAACTGTGTGGTCATGTTAGTCTAGTTTGCATACGTATACCGATTAGTTCACCCAAAAAATTAAGCCGATGAAAACAGATGGGTAATTCACTTATGCTTTTCAACACTCCCCTAACATGGAAGCTCCCTCAAGACTCTAACATGTGGAATAGAAGCGAACAACAATTTTATTTAAATTGCATCTATTAGGACTTGAACTTAATACATGCCGCACTGAGCTATCATCTTTCTTAGTGGTCTTTAAAAATAAGCTTATATTTATCTATACTATTTAAAAATGTGCCATTAAACTCACAAGTAGTTGCCGACAAATCAACCAAAACCATTAACCCATATTAAACATTTTGGCAGGTTGACTTTTTTTTTTTAAAAAAAAAAAGGTTAAGCATGTGTCTTTTCAATTTTTTTCGTTTACGACTATTCGATAAAAGGAAAGTTCAATCATGGCAAAGTCAGCCGACTCATGACTGGTCTAGTTTTTTTTTTTTTTTTTTGAGTGGAGGTCTAGTTTGAGCTAGTTGCAACCCAAATTCCCAATTCCCATTCCTCATGACAACATGAGAGACCATGAGCTCAAGACCTCAAATATATTCTTTTAAAAAAGGAGCCCTGCGCTTGCTCCGGGCAGATACAACAAAGCAGCTTCTTTTCCGCTTTTAAAATTCATCGGTGCAAGTGCTCACGTATGTCTGGGATCCAGCCGGCAATACACATCTAAAAATTTTGTTTAATGATTTCAAGGTTCCTTCGTTCTGAGCAAATTATTTTAGAGCATACTTAACTGCTTAAAAACAAATCTATATGCTGCGATATTTATTTTGAAATCAACTAATTTTGCATGCCACAAGGCATACGAAAAATGTGTGCTTAAATTTGTTAACTACACTTGTAGAAATTTTGATTTCAAAATTATTGTTTGGCATACGGATGAAAAGGTGTAGCATGCCTGATGATATCCAATAAAACACTAGTCTCAATTCGATGTCATAATTGCACCAATTTGGGTGGTAATTTTGGCACTTTCCTCTCAACCTATTGTTGGACACGGCCAAAAAGGCTAAACCCATATGTATTTCATACTAATTCCAAAGATCATAGCTAGTGTAGATAGTTCAAAATAGTGTGACATATTACAAGCGGAAATAAATTATTACATAACCAGGACGTACCCCAATACAGTACATAAGTGATTACATGCAAGTCTTGTGTCATAAGATTTAATAGCAATTGTCGCATGAATCATTCCCCGCACACTTGGAAGAATCGGTACTATGGCCCTAAGTCCTCACATTGTATAGAGAAGCCTAGTAAGAATGGTCCAATGTGTAGACAAACACGAAAGAACATAATATTCCAATGCATATACAAACATGAAAGAACGGTCCGTGCCCATACAACATTGATGTTTATGGAGATATCATCATCAGATTTTCCTACTCGATAAGCCTATGACTTAACAGGCTAGACTTGTCCCAAAATAGAAACTAAGGTTGTATTATAATGCTTAAGTTTGTAGATTTGTAGCGTGAGCAACCCTTAAACTATGGGAAGAAATATTAACACAGACCATAAACTGTGCATAGCTTGCACTATACTGACAACTAGTTCCTAGTGATGGAAATAATAACACTTTTAGGTATATAATAATCTAGAGATAAAACATGAAACAGATTTGATAAACAATCAACTTTAGATAGGAGTGTATCATAGATATATACACTAGCAACACATGTATATCCTTCTGATAGACACGCAACCACACGACTAAGAATATGTACGATGTATCCTAGCCAGGGCGCCGGTACTGACGTTGGGGGCGACGTTGTCGACGTTGCTATTGTCGATGACGTTTGGGGTTAGAGTTGTTGTCATCGATGACTCATGCTAGTGAAGACATTGTCGTGGATCAAGTTAGAGAAGCATGTGGTGAAGACGAGCAGACTCGCTGGAGCGCTTTCCAAAAACCTTATCCGCCCTACCCAGTGTAGAAGCTCTTGGGTGATCGGTTCTAGCGACCTCTGCCCTCCCACTTGTCGGTGCACGCTGACGCAAGGGATGGGATAGCCTAACAGTGGCAGCACAGAAAAAGAAAGTGGTAACTTAGAAATAGACTCAACCCTAACTTGGGGCTAAGCCTTCTTTCAATTGTTGTGGGATGCCTTTTGGAGTAGGTCTCGGGCTGCTAATATAGGGGTTGAGAGGAGATCTCTCCCCTACAACTAGCAATATTGTTCTAAACATACCCCTCCACCAGATGGGCCTAATGGATCTTTAAGATTTATTTAGATTATTTTCAAATATATTGGGTCAAGCCCATATATTCTAACTATCCCCCTCTAGATCCAAAGGCCATCCAGAAAAATTTCCTTTTCTCAAATACTATTTTATATACCAGTGTTTTAGTGATAATGGACTATGCCTTGAATTGCCCCTAGGACATCAAATTACACTCTAAGCCTTGAATTGCAAGTTTTGTGCGGATAAGATTCACTTAAAGCCTTAACAGATACTTGCCTGCCAATAGGCTACCCCTCGGGACTCCAAGGTCTCTTCATGAGCTTATTAGAGATTACCCAAGTCTCATAAAGTACAATTTCAACCGTCGGGCTCATATAGGTGTATTTCAAGATGCTCTGTAGGATAACATCTTCTCTAATTAAAGCCAACAAAACAGCAACAACTATCTTTCCTACAGATTTCGACAATATTGCATCTTCACTTGGAATGGGTTAGGATATACTCTCATCTAGTTAACCAATAGTTTGTAGTGCGTGTACTACGTGTTTGTACTGCGCTTCTACTTCATACTAACGATCACATAGGCTAGCTTACCACTATGGTGTAACTCACGTGGGTCTCATACCCAGTTCCCTCGATGCATTGTCTATCACATACCATGACAAACCCTTTGTAAAAGGATCTGCTAGGTTTTTAGCCATTTAGATATAATCCAACGCTATCACTTCAATGTTTCTTATTTTCCTAACAGATTGAGGTCTTCATGTTGTCCTTAGAACTATTCACGCTGACAATCACCATTTGATTATCACAGTTCATAAGACTAGCCAGAATTGGCTTTTCAACCATTGGGAGATCTAACAAGAGTTCACACAGACACTCTGCTTCAACATTGGTCGTGTACAAAGCAGTTAAGCCTACTTCCATTGTTGAGCACGCCAAGATAATCTGTTTGCAAGACCTCCACGAGAAAGCGCCGCCACCATAAGTGAACACATATCCACTTGTGACCTCTATCTCATTAGCATCAGATATCCCATTGGAATCAATATACCCTTCTAGCGTATAGTGCAAACCAAAATTTGTAGTACCCCTAAAATAGCACATTACTCTTTCGAGTGCTTGCCAATGATCATCTCCTGGATTAGAAGTAAACTGGCTCAACTTGCGAACAGAAAACAAGATGTCTGGCTTTGTATAGCTAGGTACATGAGTGACCCGTTTATTTGAGAATAAGTCAATTGATATTTATCAATTTTCTTGTTATTTCAAAGCACAATGCTAGGCTCATAGGTGATGAGGACATCGCCACCTCGAATACAACCATGGACCAACGACAAAGACTCTCCTCCCAACCAGCGACCGTCGACCAACATGCAAGTACCAGTTACACGAGCCAGCGCGACAAGTTAACTATCAGGTGAATTCGTTTCTCGGATTGCATATTTCTAATTGTGAGATTAGACTACTGCCTAACAATATTCTTATGCTTAGGAACTTGGCCATGGACCAGCTAGGATGCATCAAATCACAGCTATAAAGCATGGTGGGAATGTAAAGGAACTCTGCTCGGCCTCTAATGACCAGTCTGACTTCAAAACGTCATAACAAATGCAAATGGACTCCGTTTGGGGTGTGTATGCACTTGTTGAAAAGATAACTTTGCCACCTTTCAAACGGATATGGCCCCACCTCCAAATTTGCAACCAGTTGGCTGCAACAGTCAAAAACTTCTCATGGATAGATCCAGTCTTTTGCAATTCTTGGGTGTTGTGTCACCATTAATTTGGGCTAAGTCCCCATGTATTCCTAGTGCGTAAGAGCACCTCCTACCATAAATCTCTCTCCCTATATATTGGACAAACTCCTTCTATTTCTCTTTAGGTTTTGTTTATATTAGTTGCGCCCATGTGTGGAACTTTATCATTTTCTCTCATGAATCGGCTGGAGCAGAAGTAAACAAGTTCAGAACTCAGTTTGTGTGCGCGTGTGTGCTTCAACCTTGTTCTTGCGAGTTATTCAATTGCTTGCAAGGATAGACCCTCGTTGGTCAGGTCATTCGTGTGTTGGCACTGTTAATAACAATAGGAGTGTAGTTTAGCAATTACGGGCGCATATCCTTGTGTGTTTTTAGCCGAATCGTGAAAGTCATCCTTCGCCTAAATCAAAGTTATCCCCTCACCGGAAGATTAGGAACCCATGAGCGCATCAATAGGGAGTTGGAGAAGTTTTGTGATTAGCAAAACCAAATCGATTCAAAAGCTTTTCCACATAATGGGACAGCGACGGAGTGATCCCATTCTCACCCTTGAGTAGCTTGATGTTCAATATTACATCAACGCCTCACAAATTTTTCATATCCAAATTTTGAGACAAGAAAGACTTGACCTCAAGAACCACATCAAGACTTGTCCTAAAAATTAATATGTCATCAACATAGAGACACTAAATAACGCCTTGCCCCCGATCATACCGATAATATACACATTTATCGGCATCATTCACGACAAAGCCCGCAGAACTTAAGGTTCTATCGAACTTCTCATGCCATTACTTAGGAGCTTGTTTCAGGCCATACAAAGATTTCAATAATTTACACACCTTGCCTTCTTGACCTTTTACTACAAATCCATTAGGTTGATCCATATAGATCTCCTCGTCCAACTCTCCATTAAGGAAAGATGTCTTAATGTCCATTTGATGGACAATAAGTCCATGTCAGGCAGCTAAGGAAAATAGTATACGAATTGTAGTCAATCTAGCCACATGTGAATAGGTTTCAAAGAGATCTCCGCCTTCCTTTTTGGCATAACCTTTGGCCACAAGCCGAGCCTTATACTTTTCAATAGTACCATCAGGCCTAAGCTTCTTCTTAAATATCCACTTACACCCCACAGGTTCACAACCATATGGTTGTTCTATGAGTTCCCATGTCTAGTTCTTGCGAATGGATTTCAAACCACCACCTTCCACTAGTCCGCATCAGGGGATGCAAAGTTCTGAAATAGACATTCAAGTGTCATCCACGAGGTACATAGTGAAGTCGTCACTAAAGCATTTAGCAAACATCTCTAGACTCCATGATCGTGCCAACAGACATGTCAAACATCTCAGATTTGACAATTAAAATTCTATACCTAACACTATGAGGTGCATATCCTAGGAGGACACAATACACAGTCTTAGGTCCAAGCTTGCGCTTCTTAACTATAGGTACATTTACTTTCGCCAAGCACTACAATGTGCGTAGGTATGAAAGTGATGGTTTTCTCTCTTTCCATAACTCATATGGGGTCTTCTCCTTATTTTTGGATGAAACTTTACTCAGGACGTGGCACAAGGTCAGCAAAGCCTGCCCCACCATGCCTTAGGCAATCCCACGGTGTCTAACATCGCATTGATCAAATCAGTTAGTGCGCGGTTTTTCTTTTCGGCAACCCCATTGATTTCAAATTTGTGGAGATGGCTATGAGGGTTCTTACCGTCTGATTCGGAGAAGGATTTCTCCCGAACCATAGCTATGAGGCCTGGCCGAAACTCAAAGCTAGGTGTACGGATAGGATGGGATGATGGTGGGGGCTCTAAGTACTTGGCCCTATAAGCCGAAAATTGATAGATAGGCGTGTCGTCCATGTGGAGGTACAGTAACAAACAAGGTTCGAAACTAGAATAGCTCCCGTTCCCGACAATGGCGCCAGAAAGCTTGTTGGCGATTCTTATGCCTATTAGAATTAATCTGTAAGCGCACGGATATCACAGTAGCTTTCAACCTGGAGTATTCCAAGGGTATCAATTTCCCACGAAGAACGAGAAGAGTCTAGCTTCTAATCTTGACTTGGCTAGATGGATATGGTGGAATGACGAAAGTGGGGTAAGATATTTTGGGTCCAGAGGTTCTACTAGAGGTACACACTAGTCAGGAGTACAAGGTTAATCCACACACAATTTCTACTCTGTATCGGAGCTCGAACGATTCACTAGCACCCGCTATTTGTTAAGAACGCCGGATGGTTATGATCACCCCCGATTGGGCTCGACTAGGCTAAGACTAACGGGGCGGATCCAACAAACTGTTGCACGGATAGTAGGGCTGTCACCACCTACTACCTACCGCTCACCAGTTAAAATAGGTGTCTGTCGAGTACTAACTAGTCTAGACACCACGTCTATACCTAGCAGTACTACATATCAAGGACGTCACTCGATTCGCACTCCCACTAAACCTAACACTAATATATATTGTGACACCGAAGCACATAGATTTAGCACTAAAGATCTAGCATGAGCCTAATACCAACAGAGATAATGTATAAGAAATAAACTTGCTTTATAAATAAAGGATAGGACTAAGTGTTACCAATAGAAGACGAAGCAGAACTCACACCCGAGTTCAGCTCTGGAGCTCTAGTGGAGGGTTGCTGACACGCCGGCTTCTCCTCAGCACTAACGCTCCTCTCTCACCTACTCTACTTGATATGTGGGCAACGTAACACTGCTTTTTGTTCTTCCCGCACTTATCCGTACCAGTTAAATGAGGAAAGGGGCTCCTTTTATAGCCAACCGCAGCGAGTGAGAGTGTGCCACGTGTAGGGACAAGTGTCATCTTCTCCCCAGCTGAAGGAGAATTCAAAGTGGATCCAAAGGGGTTGGCCATCCCCGCGCACCCGTCCGTGCCTTCATTGTGACGCCACGCGATGCCGCGCCGTCACTCCCGTGCCCGCACCGCCAATGGCTGCACGCCGCTAGTTTTCAACCGGTTTGTTCAGTTAAACCGGTTTATTCTTTTTGAGGATTTTTATTTTTCCCGAGTCTTCTAGGAATTGTTTAGAGAGTATCCAAACTCTAAATTAGATGATTCCAGAGCTATTAATTCCCATAAATATCCTGGAATTTTATATATTTTATTAAGTTATATGTTCTCTTGATTGTTTTGTTGTTCTTATGCATTTGCATATTCGTGTAGATCGTCCATGTACACACTACTCGGGAGGTGTCCAGGCCTGTTCGGAGGAGGTTCCCAAGACCAGGAATACTATCAAGGAAAGATAGTTTGCATCTTGCTTCATATTTTGCAAGAAATCACCATTTTACTATTTTTATTTATTTTACCTCATGCATAAAATGATGAGTCGGGGTAGTACCTAAATATATTCACATCGCGTCATTGACCCTATGAATCATAGCCTATTTTCTTGCTACCTTAGATATTTCCTAGCCTATCCTTGTGCTTAGTTCGCTAGTACTCGTGGGTTGGTAGTTGTTTAGGGTCACTTTATTGTAATTGCTAATGTGACTTGGTATGACTCGTGATGTTGAGTTGATTTAATAACCTAAACAACTAAAACCTATGTGGCGTGTGTTGACTCAAGGTGGCAAGTTGGGTCGTACTGTGGCATGAGATATGTGGTGGAGGTAGTCACCTTGATCTAAGAACTCTTGGCATGTCCTTATACGGCCAAACCAAACGAGTGCAACCATAAGTGCCAGCGTCAGCATGATGCGTAGCATGTGCTAGTCCTGACTTAGTAGTTAGGAAAAACTGTTAACACACGATACTTTGAAAAGATCGGGCTATATTTCGTTGGCTCAAGAGGGGGACCCATAGTGTTGAAATCATAGAGGGGGTATCGGTGTTAACAGAAGGAATTAATGAATCACCTTGTATCGTTACTTGGTCTAGGCTCCTAAGGAAGATATAAGACATAAAAGTACCAATAGGATTATGGATAAAGTGTGCTACACTCTGCAAAGTTGAAAACTATCATGATAGCTATTCCCACGGTCATGGGAGGGGAGGAAGGTCGTACATGGTAGTCTCATTGTGTTAATAATTGTAACTGGATGGGTTGGTGTTGTTTGAGTTGTTCGAGGCAGGTTTGATATACATAGGGGTTTTGGGAAATCTTATCAATATTAATTGCTACACAAAACTGTTTTACAACACTTTAAATAATTTGACTAGTCGGCCACAAGAAGGACCCCCCTTCACCCACGCATACCTACCAACGCAATAACCATGCATTGCTGGCTAATACAGCAGCTACGCATATTATGTGTTAGACCTATATCCGTAGTAAACCATGTGAACAGCTACGGATTGATGCATTGCAGACTTATGCGTTGCTAATCTTTATTCAAGTTTTGTTTTAAAAACAAGGAAATAATAATATACTAATCTAGAAGATATCTGTTTCGATAATTATTTAAATAAAGATTTTTTTTACGATCCTTGAAAAGGTACCAAGATGTAACATGATTTAAGTGTAAATTTTGGTTACAAGTTTTACGGTGGTTGGAAAAAATGTGGGCCGTCTATCGAGAAAAATCTAACGGTGAGAAAATAGGCGGTACGTAGAAAAAAGTACTGGAAAGTATTAGACATGTTGGGGCAGTACCTACATGTTGTGGGACCAGTACCAATTTTTTTAATCTTTTTTAATGAAGGGTTAATCGATAATTTCGTAGCATTGCTCGATGGACTTCTAGGAGATCATGCATAAGGCCCATTTGAGACGTGCGTGAGGCATTGACAGGAATGTGGAGGCTGGAGGCGTGCGCCACCACGCTTGAGTCCTTGCCGGCACCGCCGGCCGCCTGTCGCCTGCCTCCCGCCGGCCGCTGCCCCGTGTGTGGTCAGGCAGGCCTCTCGGCCGCATCATGTTCACGCGGCCTGGGCAAGCTGTGCCTCAGCCCGACGCGCCCATCTCCAAATTCCCCGTCCAGCATACGGGTGCCCCTCTCCAAATCTCCAGCAGTCGGGGCCGACGGCGCCCCTCTCTACATCCTCCGTCGCCCATGCCCTACCTTTGCTCGTCTCCTCCCTGCATCCGGCAATGCCGCCCGTCTCATCCGTTCGAGGTACCTTGATCATTTCATGTCCCGATCTACTCATGTTCCTCCATTGAATTTTTGCTACATTGCCTAGTCAATTAAGGGTGTGTTTTGTTCCCTGTTAGAGATCGTATATGTATAGAATGGTACAAATTGTATAGGCGGATGGTATATGATTGGCCCCTTCTAGCTGCTATATTCACCCGTGTTCAGCTATTGGCTACAAAAAGGAGGACTTATTGAAAACTAAATTCCTAGTTCACAGGTGAAAGATTAGAAAATATCCGTTTCTGTGATTTCTTTTGGTCACAACAACGAGGCTTCAGTTTCTATTTATTGGATGGTCGATTACAAATTGTTAGTATGGACTAGCTTATAGTTTGTAAAGAGGAATTAGCCTTAGGTTTACGATTTTTTTCCTTCCTTTAGAGTGAACTGATCGGCGAAGATTGTTTCTATGCTGACAGGTTTGGAATAGCTTAGTTTGTAAAGAGTAATTAACCTTAGGTTTAGGATTTTTGGCCTGCTTCTGTTGTAACTGATCGACAAAGAATGTTTCTGTGCTGACAGGTCCATCTTTCGGTACATTATTTTCCTGATTGGTCTTTAGTGCTGCTAAACGAGGAGAATCACAAAGACGCAATCAATACTTTTCACAGGTTTAGTTTTGTAGCTTTTTTTCCCTTGGGTTTACAATCCATAGTTTTTTCTTCTTCAAAAGAAGATTGATTGGGTACTACTGCCTCCTGAAGCTTCAACCTTGACAGATTCCCTTTGGATACACCCCTAGCATCTAGCTAACTATAATATAATGGTCTTCCTTTTCTGAATTTTAAAATGAACGTTATTAAGACAGGGGTAGTAATAGTCAAATTGAAAAAAACATACTTAGCGAACAAATATCCTTCCAATTCACATGTGCCTCGTCTTGATCTATGAGTAATAAATAATTAAAAGAGGGCTGTGTATGATGTGATGCATGCAAATAAAATTTCTAACATGCACAAGGTTAGTGCATAACTTAATTATGTAGAACTCACAACAATAGTTGATTGTCAAGACATGATAATGATTATTATATTTTTTGTAAGAATTTGTTTCTAACGTTTTAACAATCACAACACAGAATAATAAAACTGAGCTGGAATATTGAAAGATACTATAAGACTACAAATATTATTTATTTGCAGTAATATTTGTTTTCTGAATTTGTTTCTTATTGTTGATTTGATGGCAGAATGTTGAGACTCATGACTTGGAAAACAATAATATCAATGAAAACAAGCGTACTAATGCGACTAAGGTGATTAATTAAAGTTCTAGCATCTATCTAAAGTATGTGATTACTTAAAACCGCACACACAAACAGATTGTTGAGAAGGAAACATCTTCATATTGCTCAAGACATGCATTTAATATTCGAGTAAGTTATTTGAGCAACTACACTTTTATTGGTCACATATTTTTATAATAATCATCTACCCATCTCTATGCAATGATTTTTTTATTATTTCAATATCATGTGTTTGATTATTTAAATTCTTTCATTAGGATGATGTTCCGATCAAAAAGATGTCAAAAGGAGCTACTTCAGGAATGATCCCTAAAGTAATATGTCTCATATGTTTTTATTTTTCAAATCATTTTAATTCTATACTAATTTTTTCTCATATATGTTGTAGAACCTACAAAGCAATACAATGAAAATTTTGGATAATAATCCTATGACAGTATGATTCTTTGCAATCCTTACAGTGATGAATTGCTTACTTTGTTAAATATTTACTTATTCGCGTACTTGTATATACCAATTAGATTGGGACTAAAGTATTCTTGAAGAGCTAGAAAAAAGCAAACAAGAATGTGGCACTTGGTACGATCATGAGTTGTGATCCAAAAGAGGAACTCCATGGTGTTCAACTAGGAAATGAATTTTGGATGGTACATGTGGATGTTGCAATAGAAAAACATGAAGAATTAATACGTCCATTTAAAAGCTACAAACTAATGTGCCACGCAGAGGGAGCTAACATTGCGTGGCCTGCAACTTTTGTAGGTGATTCTTTCAATTTTTTTTATTAGCCTGATTTTTTTTTGAATGGTGCATTAATTCATTCAACATTTCCATGGTAGGTTGATAAGATAAATAGATGATTCTATGAAGAACATGTCTAATGCAAAGAAAGGACAGATGGGGCTGCATATGTTTTCTATTTATTTATTTTATTATTGATGTACTAGATAAAATGTTTATGTCTTGTATTATGGAACACGATGATGAGGACATCGCTACATCGGATACGCCCATAGGATCAACGACCAAAGTCTCTCCTCTCGACTAGCAACCCTTGACTTGCATTACAGGACCAATTACTCGAGCCCACGCGCGACAATTAAACTATCAGGTGAATTCGTTTCTCGGGTTACATAATATAAATTATGAGAATAGACCGCTGCCTAATAATATTCATGTACTTAGGAACTTGGGCATGCACCAGCTTGGAGGTATTAACTCACCAACAAGAGCAATAAAGCAAGGTGGGAATGCAAAGTGATTCCACTCGGCCATCAATGACCAGTCTGAATTAAAAACAGCCTAGAGAATGCAAACGGACTCCGATTGGAACGTGTAAGCACTCATTGGAAAGATAACTTCGCCATCTTTCCAACGGATCCAACCACACCTTCAAATTCCAAGTGAGCTGGCCGCAGCAGTCAAAAACATCTCGCGAACAGATCTAGTCTTTTGCTCTTCTTGGGTGCTGTGTCCCCCTGTTTTCCTAGTGCGTGGGAGCACCTTCTAGGAGCCATCCCTCTCCCTATATATTGGGAAGACTCTTTCTTTTTCTGTTTAGATTTTATTCATTTGTTGTTGTCTTCCAGATTGGAGAAACACTCTCGAAATCCCTAGTGTCGGTTGACCTATCGATTTCGAGCTTCAGAATCTTAGTTTGAGTGTGTGCTTTATCCTTGTTCTTGCGAGTTCTTCGATTGCTTGCAAGGATAGACCTTCATGGTCAGGTCATCCGGGCTTTGGCACGGTTGATAACAATCAGTAGTGTGGTTTAGCGATTGCGGGCGCTTATCCTTGCGTGGTTCGTAGCTGGATCGTCAAAGTCATCCTCCGTCCAAATCGAAGTTATCCCTCTCACCGGAAGATTAGTATATTATTATTTTCTTGTTTTTAAAACAAAACTTGAATAAAGATTAGCAACGCATAAGTCTGCAATGCATCAATCCGTAGCTGTTCACATGGTTGACTACGGATATAGGTCTAACACATAATATGCGTAGCTGCTGTATTAGCCAGCAATGCATGGTTATTGCGTTGGTAGGTATGCGTGGGTGAAGGGGTGTCCTTCTTGTAGTGTCACTATACAAATCATGGATAAATTTGTATTATGAAGAAAAATCAGGTCTGGTCTACCTATAGAATTAGGAGGATTCTATGCCGGATTTCGATCAAGATTAGCTGACGCTCAAGGGTCAGATTGGAGCATCATCATATCTTTATTATCTGATGAATATTCAAATTTCCTCACTCTGATATATCATGGACAATATTATGTCATCTTTAAATCAAACTATTGTATTAAGTAGTTGTGGAACAATTACTTTTGCATAATATGTAATTTTCTTCATTATTTGTGGTTGTGTGATGATGTTCAACAAACTGTCACTCACAAGTTGCTAGCATTGATCTCTGGGACTTGCAATCGATTGTGAGTGGATCCTGGTGAAGCTGGGGTCGCAACAGACCACTAGGAGAGGCAAATGAGTCATTTGCATTTTCTAGATATGATAGGACACACTCAGAAGGACTGTTTCTGTCATCCCAAGAAGACACATCAGGAGCGTAGGAAAGCGGTCAAGATAAAAGGCCCTCCTAAGGCACACGCACCTAGGGTAGCTTCTCAGGTTAGAACAATGGGTAGATAGCCAAGACTTGGAGCCCACCCTTTTGGTGTTTATCCTGTTGTTGGTCTATGGCGTGAGCAGCGTCATCCTCAAGGCGTGCCTCCTGTTGCAACAGAGGTACTCGTGGGTGACACGAGGTGCCGACTCTATGGTGGAGGACTGTTAATAGGATTGAGGACAAGAAATGTGGACAGGATGCATCTGCCTCGGCTCAACGGCAGAATGCTCGACGTCTAGCGCAGGGACATGCTCCTACTAGAGGAGTCGACCTAGTTCGGGTAGAGTCCGCTCGTTTCGGTCGCGTGACTCAGTATTGGGTTCCAAATACAACTCTTTTGTTTCCCAATGCTGAGCCACGTTGAAAGGATCTCTGGCCGAGAGGGGGGTGAATCGGCTTCTTTTCAATGTACTTGGTCTTGTCACAATCCTCCTTCTCCTTTCCCTTATCCTTGTACTTGGACTTGCTCTTGTTAGGGCACATCGATGCGATGTGGCCCTTCTCATCAAAGTTGAAGCAACGAAGGGAGCTAAAAGGATTCTTGCTCGACCTCCTTCCACCTCCACGATTGAGGTTGTTGAAGTACTTGCTTGTGGTCCTCGTGAGCATGACCAGCTCGCCAACATCAAAGTATTGGCCATTCAAAGTTGGCCCTTCCTTGTCAGCAACTTTAGCACCAGGCCTTGACCCCTTTGCCTTGAGTGCAATAGCCTTCTCCTTCTGGGGTGCAGGATCCTCTCCATCTTTCATCATCATCTCATGGGAAGAGAGCTTCCCGAGTAGTGCGGTAGGCGTCAGCTTGACAAGATCACCAGAGTTGGACAGGTATGTGATGATGTCCCTGTACTCTTACCGTGGAAGCACTCTTATCATCTTCCTGCACACATCGACATTGGACAGAGAGGTTCCGAGCCCTTGCAGCTCATTGACAATGGGGTTAAGACGTGAAAACATCTGATTAGCAGATTCATTCGGCAGCATTTTAAACTGATCAAACTTTTCTTTAACAACTACAAGCCTCTCTTCCTTAACAGAAGAGGTACCCTTATGAATCTCTATCAAAGTAGTCCAGATATCATTTGCAGAAGTTAAATTGCTAACTCTATCAAATACTTCCATGCTAAGCCTAGAGAGAAGTGCATTGATAGCATTAGCGTCCAACTCTAACTTCTTGATTTGTTTAGGAGTGGGACCAACATCTTTATCAGTCTCTAAACCTAGCGGTGACTCAGTGGCCTTCCAGACATCGTAGCCTAATGACTGGAGGTAAAATGTCATGCGCTTTTTCCAATATCCAAAATGAGTTCCATTAAACAGCGGGATCCTATTGCTAGCAACACTCCCCCCGTCAGCTTACTCTCGAGAACCTTGCTCTGATACCAATTGAAAGGATCTCTGGCCGAGAGGGGGGTGAATCGGCTTCTTTTCAATTTTTACGTCTTTTGATTTTACTTGGAGCCTTAGCAAATTTGGAAATCAACTATCGTCTGGACCTAGCAATACCAGTGATAGGAAGCGATGGCGGTCAAGTATCAAGCAAGTCTTAAGCGGAAGCGACTACTCTTGGCACGAAGGCACAAGTCCACACAATCGAGTTCAAGGTGCACAATGTAAAAGGGATGGAAGGGAGGGTGCAAACCAAGTTTTTACGTGGTTCGGAGCGAACTCCTACTCCACGGTGAGGAACTTCCAAATGGAAGCCAAGACCCTCTCGTCCTGTATCCTCAATCCACTCGTGGGCTCTTCAACAACGAATGTTGGGTGAGCACCGAACCCTTAAAGAGTGGCGAGAACTTCCACAAGCGAAAGCTCTCACACCCCCACCAGCACCCGCACAATGTCGCCGACCGCTCCCGCAAGAACGGATTTCTCCCCGGCATCGATGAAGGACCACCGATCGCCTCGCAAGGCGGATTTCACCGCGGCACCGACGAAGGGTCACCGACCTCCCCGCAAGGAGGGTTTCTCCACGGCACCGACACACGGTCACCGGCCGCCTCGCAAGATGGACTTTGCATGCACCCTCACCCCACGGGAGGGTGACCGCCCACCGGGACGGGTTTCGTCGATGTAGAGGAAGTAGTCGATGTAGTCGTACACTTGACGAAGCTTGGAGGTCTCCGGTGCAAGAAATCCCAAGAGCACAAAGACCGGAAGACGCCAACTTCACCACCTCACTTCCACCATAGGGCTAGATAAAGGAACCCCATGGGAGTGAGGAGGAGAGGCTTGGGGATGACCGGAGGAGGCAAGGTATGGCTTCTTCTTCTTCCTCTCTCCCTCTCCCTCTCAATCCCTCTCTCAATCCCTCTCAAAAGGCATGGAAACCCTAGTTGGGAAGGAGACCATGGGAGGAGCTCTCAATGGCATGGGGTGGCTGCAATAATGGGCTCTCTCCAGTTTCTCCCGTGCTCCAAGCTCCTATTTATAGCCCTACACTCGAAACCCTAGACCAAAATCGCAATGGACGGCTTAGATTTCGTTCCCGGGTTTTAGATCGATCCGTCGGACCCGGTCCGATGCCAGCGAACCTAGTCCGATGAAGTTCAGGCCAAAATCTGTACTCCGTAGGATCCAGTCCTATGGTTCATAGGACCCAGTCCGATGAAGATCAAATTCCTACGGATATCCGCCGGACCCAGTCCGATGAACCATAGGACCCGGTCCGATCAAGTTCAAATTTCGGGAATTTGGCTTTGTTGGACAGCCGTCGGACCCGGTCCGATGACCCAGTCCGATGGTCATCGGACCCAGTCCGATGAAGTTCTAATTCCTAGGGTTTGGACGCTTTTCTCATCCGTCGGACCCGATCCGAAGGGCTTCGGACCCAGTCCGACAGAGGCTATGTTTTCCGGGACTTAGTCGTTTTTCACTTCGAGCTTTCATCGGACCCGGTCGGACAAAGGCTTGTGTATTCCAGGACTTAGTCTCTCGAGCTCACCCATGCATCGGACCCAGTCCGATGGTGGTCGGACCCAGTCCGATGGGCTAATCTTCACACCCCTTCGGACTTAGCCTCTCTCGCCCCCTCTCGTCACCATGCCTCGGGTCTTAGGACACTTTTGTCTATTTGTGGACACGGTGACAACCTGGGTAGGCTTAAGCGAGAACTTTAGATCACTTGGGCCGGAAGTTTCGCGCTCTCAGATATTTCAGAGACTTAGTGGCTACGAAACCCTGGACAACTGGACCCTCGAACCTTCTCGACCCTAGGGCAGGTGTACTCTCTCAAGGCTAACACCTGGCACTCTCGGAACCCCCCATGGAAACCACGGCTGATGTTTCTGGACCTGTGCTCAGTGGGACCTTGCAGCCAGAGAGTTAGAGTCTTGCCGGTAGCTGGGCTGGGCCAAAGACGCACACAAGGAAATCAAAGAAACTACGAAACAAAAGAGTCCTTATCCTTGACGTTCCAGACAGCCCAGTTGCCTTCAATTTTCAAAATCAATTAAGCCCTAGGAGCTCGAGCTTTCAATCTCCCCTTTTTTGGTAATTGATGACAACACCTACAATTCTGCACAAATCTATCTTGGCAAATATGCACCAATTGAGATAGAGCATGAAAGCACTTAAATCACTTAAACCAAGATTTCTAGCTACCTCATGAAAGCATCGAGTAACCATATGAATGATGTGATGCACATGCCTAGCTCCCCCTAGATCAAAGCATATGAAATCATCATCTACATGAAGTGGGCATGGAGCAAAGCATCTCCACCCCTAGGAGCAAAGCATCTCCTCTACTCCCCTTTGGGTCGTGCTGTGCACATAAGCATGAAAAGATAGATTTACTCCCCCTTAATATTCTCCCCCTTTGGGAGCATCACAATTTGGCATGATTAAGCACGAATTTTCCAAGTATTTCTCCCCCTTTGTCATCAATGACCATAAAGACGCAAATTAAGAGCTTTGGACCAAGTACTCGTGGGTTTACTTCATGGGGACCAAGGACGAAACATTTGGTCATTTTCGATTCTTGGTCCACAGGTTGTCAATTGAGTTCTCAGGAGCGTTTCGCATAATCCGTTCAGATAACGGCACAGAATTCAAGAATGCACATTTTGAAAGCTTATGTTCTGATTCTGGTGTTGAGCATCAATTCTGTTTTCCGCACGTTGTCCAACAAAATGGCATTGTGGAGAGGAAAAATCGCACTTTCGTAGATAGGACTATGCTTGATGAATATTCTACTCCTAGTCATTTTTGTGCTGAGATTGTTTCCACAGCTTGCTATGTTTCAAACAGATATTTCTGTGATCCAAGTTGCATCACACATCATACGAGCTTCGATATGGGCGCAAGTCTAGTGTTTCACATTTTAGGGTGTTTGAGTGCAACTGTTTTTTATTCTGGAGCCTGGAAATTTGGAAAAATTTGAATCTCGATTTTCAAATAGCATTTTCTTGGTAATACAGCTTCTACGGTTAATTACCGCGTCTAGGATAGTATGAGGCGTAGGGTGGTAGAGATTTGTGAGGTTACCTTTGATAAGGCTATGCCAGGAGGAAGGCCAGATATCTCAGGATCCGATTTGTCCTTTGAGCCTATCTTTGTTGAGGAGAGAGTCATTAGAGATGACAATTCTACGGATCCTAACCTCAACTCCACCGGTGGCGCCTCCGACTTCTAGTGTTGTTTCTCAGGATCACCCCTTACCTTCTGCTTATACTCATCTCTCACCTTGTGTTTCTAGGATCTCACCTATAGAATCTTCGCCCAGTGGCTCTCAGCCTACTTCTTATGTTCCTGAGGTAGAGACCACTTCTAGGGCTCCTCGACACATCCAAAAAGACCATCTCCTGAGCAGATGATCAGTGATTTGACCGAGAGGATGGTAACCCGGTCAAAGTTAGGGCTCACTCACCTCTGCTTGTCTTCTACATTAGTTGCTTCCTTTGAGCCAAAGGATGTCACCCATGCTTTTTCTGATCCCTCCTGAGTGAATGCAATGCATGAAGAGTTGAAAAATTTTTAAGAGAAACAAAGTTTTGCAACTTGTTGAACGCTTTAAAGGACATAATATAATATAGGTATTAAATGGATGTTTAAGAAAAAGCAGAGTGAGGATGGGGTAGTGGTCAGGAATAAGATTAGGTTGGTTGCTCAAGGTTTCATTCAAATCGATGGGATAGATTTTGGTGAGACCTATGCTCTTGTTGCTAGACATGATTTCATCATGATTCTTGTTGTATTTATGGCATCCGACAATTTCAATCTATTTCAAATGGATGTTAGAAGTGCTTTCTTAAATGGATATATTAAGGAGGAAGTATATGTTAAGCAATCTCCTGGGTTTGAGGGTTCAAGTTATCCTAATCATATATATAAGCTTGATAAGACTCTATATGGGTTAAAACAAGCACACAGGGCTTGCTATGAGAGACTGAAAACTTACTTGGTGAGCAATGGGTTTGTGATGGGTAAGGTAGATCAAACCTTGTTTACCTGTAGGGTTGGTGCTGATTTCATCTTGGTGCAAGTATATGTGAATGACATAATCTTTAGTGATTCCTCCCCTGCTCTTGTTTCTGAGTTATTAGAGGTGATGAGCTCGGAATTAGAAATGAGCATGATGGGGAGCTCAATTTTTTCTTGGGCTTCCAGTTTAGACAGACACCGGAGGGCACTTTCCTTCACCAGATCAAATACACCAAAGACCTCCTGAGTCAGTTTGTGATGTCTGATTGCAAGCCGGTCTCTGCTCCAATGGCGACCACCATAGGCTTAGGGCCTGATGAAAATGATGAACCGGTCAACCAGAAGGAGTATCATAGCATGATCGACTCCTTTCTCTGCCTCACCTCCTTCCAACCAGACATACAGTTTGTTGTGTGTCATCGTGCCCGCTTTCAGGCTTCACCTAGAGTGTCTCTCCTTCAGGCGGTGAAGCGGATCTTCCGCTCTTTCCGTGTGATTGCAGACTTTGGCCTTTGGTTTTCTACTGCCTCTTGTCTATCTTTCAGAGCCTTTTTAGATGCGTACTTTGCTGGCTTTAGGATAGATGGGAAGAACACTTCTGGCACTTGCCAAATTCTTGATACTTTTTTGTTTCTTGGTCCTCTAGGAAGCACTCGAGTTTAGCATAGTCTACTGTTGAGGCTGAGTACATCGTCGCTACTAGCGGTTGCAGGCAGATGATCTGGATGTGCCACTCCTTTGTGACAACACCTCTGCAATCAACATTAGGGGGCGAGCTTGGGGTGGTGAGCTTAGCAAGCCTATCTTTAGGGGGAGCTAACTTTGTACTATATGTAATATATCTTTCTTGCTTTCTCTGCATTTGCATCTGGGGTGCATTTGGGCTTGGTTAGTCTATCTTAGTCTGTTAGCGCACTCTTCACTTAGACTTCTGGCGTGTTTTGACAGGGACCTATCATCTCGTTCTTAGGTTGTTATCATGCGTAATAGGCAGGTTTCTCTCCTCTGGCTAGATAGAATTCTCATAGTTTTATCGGTATATCAGATGCACTATGGGTAGATATGGTCTGTGTTGAGTCTCTCCTATCCGAGGTGTAGTGTTGTCTTCTCTTGTAAGATGCGTGGGGCAGATGAGAGCGAGTCTGAACTTGATTGTTTTCTGATTCTTGCCTTAATCTCTGCGTAAGGCCCGGTGCATTTTTTGGTTTTATGACTTCTTATTCATTGTTGTTGTTTCTCATGCACATCCTTTTGGAATGAAACTGTTGACTCACTTGTTGAGGGGGAGTTTTCGGAAAACTTTGCATTAGCATCTAGACTTCTTATTTTTGGAGCTTGTCTATTGTGTTTTTCAATTTAGGCTTGATAAAATGTCTTTGATATTCTCATCGTAGCTTGTGCTAACTGGTTAAATGGATAGTGAAGTTAAAAAATGTAAATGTTTTGATTTTTCTAAAATAGATGTGGTTTGAGATCTTCACTTTTCAAGTGTTGTTTCTTAGTGAGCTTCTGTGGTTTCCTTTCAATCGCTTCTGCAACTTGTTGAAATCTATTATTAGCCAAAATCTTTTGCTCATGTAAATGAAAAAATTAAAAAAGAAAATGCAATTTCTTTTTTTTATAGAGTTTCAGAAATTATCCTTCACGAGACGGCTTGCCATTGCACAAAAGAGGCATGAACTTGGAAGGAAACAGGATATCCAAGACGATTGAATCCTTCAGTGTAATGATCGACAGCATCGGCCATTTGTTTATAAGGCTCGAAGCTCTTTTCTAAAATCAAGCAAACAAAAAACATTTGCAAAATTTGATTAAAAAATGCTAGTTAGTTGAGTAATTGTTTTGTGCTAAATGGATTTCAGAAGGTCGCTTGTGGTGTTCTATTGGTGCTGTATGGATGTCTCATTAGGCCTCGACATCTGGTTTGTATATCTCACCATGTCTTTTAAATTAAAAATCGATTTACTATCATCTATTGAACTTGATAGCACCAAACATCAATTTAAATAAGACCGAGCATCTTTCACTTATACTTCATATTCAATTGGATAATTCACAAAGCTCCTTAGGGTTGCATATGCATTGCATATTCCATTTTGTTCTTCTCACTTAATCTTGATGCCTATATTGCCAAAAGGGGGAGATTCGTTTGAAAAAGGCATCAACTAATTTCAATGTTAATATGGGAAGAATTTACCCTTGGGAGAATTTTGATTCTCATGTCTTGGATATGGTGATCAATTGCTTCAGTTTTTGATTCTAGCATGACCCAACATTGTCAAATGCTTCTTGTTTGTCATTTTCAAAACTTCAAAATTATTTTTTGAAAAGGTTTGTCAATATATTCATCAAGGGGAGTGTTGGGCTCCACATGCAGGATACCCCGATGTTGTGATGAATATATGTGACGTTGTATTACTTTGATGAGATTTTGAAATACGTTGGTAGAGCATTTGTCAAAACGAGTGTGAAATTTGAAATAGTTTTCGGTGGTCATCGGACCATGTCCGACAGACTTGTGTTAGGACAGTTCTTATGACTGATTGATTTTCGATGATCGTGATGCATTTTATTTTCGATGATGATAATGTTTTGAGAAGCAAACCTTGTAAGGGAAGGTAAGTGTTCGTTTGGACTCATTGTTGCGATGCAAATACCGATGGGTACGTGGCTGACGCCGTTCCGCGGAGGCAAACTGGAGGTTCGGGTGTCCAGGTGCGTGCAGGTGATCGGATTCAGTACCTGGCAGTCACAAGAGATGGCATGGATGTGAAGCTTCGCTGTGGCAAAGATCCGAGACTGCTGGAGGCTGGGTGTCGATCACTTGGCGACGAAGTGGGACACACTGGTGGGCCCAGGCATGGGCTGCTGACTAGGATGCTGCCGGAGGAATATGGTGTGAATATTCCTTGTCGGGAGTGAGTTAGGTAGCGTGTGTATTGTAACCGTTGATCCTCGGATCAAGAGTGGAGGCAACCCCTAGGGTTTGGGGATCTCACCACTAAGGCTATAAATAGAAGGGGAGGGGAGCACCTCCTACTCACCCCTAGAGTTAGAAAATTCATATTTGTGAGAAGGGTGTGTGGCACCTACGAGTGCTTGTGGCCGTGAGAGCTGCTTGTAATCTTCCAACTATGCATGCAATGAAAGCTCCGTTTATCAAGTTCATGGCTCATTCTTGATAGTACATATGTTTTGATCTTGTTCCCTTGGTGTTTTTTTTTTGTTAAAACTAGTTTATTTACCTCCTCTCCTTGTATATGTTTCTGATCCATGCTGTCTTGAGGGTACTCACTTTTTTTACATCTCTTTTGCACCCTAGGATTGACTAGAGATAAAATTTTCCATCAAGTAGTAAATTTGTACATAATTTGTTCTTCGCATAGAAGTTAGTGTTTGAATTTTACAAAAATCTAGAAACATCATTTTTTAGTTATTCTTATTCGAGAAGGTGCGTGACTCTTTACATATCCACTATAAAAAGTTGGAGTCATGTTCTTGCACCGTTTGGGAGTAACGAGGTGAACACCGAGCTCCAAACTTTTTACACGATGATCCTGACAGCTTATGGTGTTTGATATTTCCTGATTTTTCTGCATGTTATTTTGATTAGATTTTTGGTAAAGTGTTTCATGACTCATTTGTGCATAGGGAGAAAAATTTCCAAATTTTTTGAAGAAACAGAAACGCACCATCTCCCTGCTCCAATTGAGAACAAATTCTGGAGAATCTGCTATTGCTTTTCTGAAAGTGGCTGTAGTAGTTTGGCTTGATGTGTTTTATTAAAAGAAGATTTGAATTGAATCCTTTCTTTTTGAACACTTGACAATGAGTGAGATACGGCAACGCTTCTTTGAATTTTTGGGAAAGACTGGAGGTGTCCGTAAGCCCAGGAAGGAGGAATAAATTAGGACTTTGCAAAGTTTTAATCCTTTCGAGTTTTTTTTTAAAAAATTAGTCTAATTTGTTTGAGTTGAAAGTTAATGAAAACTTTAATCGTAAAAAATTGTGAGCCCTCGAAAGACGTTTTAAATTTTCAAAAATTATAAAAAGAATTATTTTGTGAATTCTAAGAACTATTTAAAACCCCATGAAAATAACTATAAAATATCACATCATTTGGAGACAAGAGATTTTTTCCCAAGGATCATAAAAGGATCTCCTTTTTCCTACCCCTCGTTGGCTGGCCAGTTTTACTCATTGTAGCCATTTATTGGCCCGGTTGGTGGACTCCGACCATCAGAACCACTTGGGCCTTTCACAAGCACCTCCTCAAGAGATTACCAAGCTCCATTTCGAATTTTTTTTAGAAACAATAGAATATCCATTAGAGCAATCACCAAAACTTCTGATCATAGGAAAAACTATCACAATACAACACTGCCTATATACTGAACCAACACATAATTGAAGTAGTACTAAGGTCAACTTGTATTCTTCTTGGCTGGATTAAACAATTATAGCGTGCATAGTACAATGCACAATTTTTTTCATGTTTTGAAAGACGCGTTTTTTCCCTTGTTAGAGATGATGCACGAACATCCCAATTCAACTTCTCAACTATTTTTCTTTGATTTGTCTCCATTGATCACATATGCAGATAGACAAAAACAGGTTATGTTGTCATGGACAGTGACTTTACACATGAACTGACACAAATTTTTCACCACAAGGTGGACAGAAATCCCAATACCCCACGAATACATTGAGGACCATGGTACCTTACCAAAGACGCTGCTAAGGATGTCACTAAAGACAAACATCACGCCACGTAGTTTTCAAAGTGAGCTTATTACAACACTAAATTATTGTCATAATGGACATGAAAAACACCAAACCCTAGAAAATTAGATTCGACAAAAAACATGAAACTTCAAGATGTTAAGAAGGCACTCATCACCTCCAAACTCCGATGATATCATCGAAATTAGAGGGGCGAGGGGATGGATATGCTTGACCACTAGGTCGCTGCCTCTTGCCTTTTTTCACTACCGCTTCTGCCTCAAAACAAGTGGGTTGTTCATATGTCCAAACTTGAAACTCGAGTAATAAGCCATAGATGAGCTTGATTTTGCCAGATCAAGTCTCATGAAGCACCAAGACCCAGCATAGGCCAAGACTACCAAACCCTAGCTCCAGATGGTTCACTTTGAAATGTACTCAATACAGGCTAAGACTGAAGAACCAATTCACCCGGTGGCACCTACGAGTCTCAAATATGCCAACCCTAAAAACTAGCCTTTTTTTTAAAAAAGGAGAAAGTGTCGCTATATATTGCCTTCATTTTTTGCGATGTTTGCTCTCTATTCGTATCAAAATAAAAATTAATATATAAAATAGCACTTTCTCAAATAAATTGCATAAATCACAAATGCATAGTGACAAAGTTATATCTTAAATACTTAACGATTTTTTTTTTCAAAACTTACCATCATGCATTACTGGCTCTGTCATGCTGATTGTGCTATTTGCGCCCTTGCTATCCTAGCCTAGTTGTGCCCACCATAGTTTTTTTTTTTTGGGTCGGCTGTCGACTATCATTTTTCCATAGTGGTATAGTTCCAGTAGGCCCATGACACTCCGTAAATCATAGGTGGGGGAGACGATGAATCGAGTTTGGGTGAGCTAAGGATAGACTCGGCTCGGCTTGACTTGACCACCACCTGACTTTGTTTGGGCTCAACTCGCTTGGTCAAGAAGCTCAAAAAAAAAAAAACTCGGACTCGTTTCTAGCTCAAGATGGCTCGTGAGGATTCATGAGCCAGAAAGGAAAGAAGCGCTGGGTAAATGGGCAATCAATCTGACAAAATATTAGGGCAATTCTCACTTAGCACCTAAACTTACAAAAATTCTACTTAGCAACCGATCAATCAACTTACATTTTACTTTATCGACCCTTAAATTTGCCTCTGTTTGCAAGGTTACAAAAAACTACTAGGTATCGTCAAATGCCATGTGGCTTTCTAGGCAACCATTAACCTCCGAGGTGGATGCCACGTTGTTGTTAAAATGCGGATATGGATAGCTGCAAGTGTAATAAATTTAAAGATGAGGTGAATCCACCTCAAAGTTTATTTTTAAAAAATTGATTTTAAAATTTATAATTCATGATTTAAATTTTGAAAACAATATTTTTGAATTTCAAATTAAAAAACAACTTATTTTAAAATTTTACTTTGAAGTCCTATTCTTTTGATCTGATCTGAACGGCTGAACGGCTGAAATGACTGAACTTCGAAAGCTTCTCGAGATAGTCTCAAGATTCAGACCCACTTCGTTTGACTTGCTTTTTAAAGTGTTAGAATCCACCTTCAAAACAGCGAAAAACAAATTAAAAAACTCAAATCATATGTTTTCAAAAATTATAAAAGTCGTTAATCTGTTAAGATGAAATGAACATGGCTTGAATTTAATGATTTTGAAACTAAATTTTATAAATTTTAATTTAGTTTTGAAATTTCAAATTTTAAAATCATTAATTTTGAAAATTTAAAGATGGAACTCTTTAAAAAGTCAAAGTTGTTTTTTTTAAAATTATTTTTTTTATTTTTGAATTGAATTTCACCTTACTCTTAAATTAACTACAAATGTGGCTAGCCAGGTCAACGGTTAATGACGATGTGCCATCCACCTCTAGAGTAAACGGTAATATAGATATTCACATCAATGTTTGACGGTTGTCCTAATAGTTTTAGAGTAATCATGCAAATGGAGATAAGTTTAGTTCTCACTGTTCGTCTTATCTAAATTAGCTTATCTAATTTATCTTGCAATTATCTCATTTATCTTTGAGTTAGCATCAATTATCAATTAGATAAGTTAGAGGAACTCTATGTGTTCGCGGTTTGGTTTGGTTTTGTTCGATTGAGTTGAATTTATTATTTTTGTACATACTATTTGGTGTAACATTTTGTAATTTTTTTTAAGACTACGTGGTGATTTATTTAAAGATCTTAAAATATATTTTATAATTTTTAGTTTTTTATATTTTTAAAATCTCTACTTTTAATCAAACAAATTTAACCGAATAGACAAAATGTAAGTTCAGAGAGTTATCAATTGGGGTACAACGATAAAGCTGCCGGTGCAATACAGATGACCGCAGCGAGTCACATTGCTCATCGCTAAGAACTCAAGCCATAAACCCTCCCTTTTGTGAAAGAAAAGAAAAGAAAGAGAAAGCACAAATCCTAGAAAGCCGCCCAGTTCAATACAAACCAAAACTCCAAAACCCCTTCCAGATCCAAACTCCAAACTAAAAACCCTGAGATGGCGGCGGAGACCGATGCGACGGCGCCCGGCGGGCTTGCCGGTGAGATGGAGGTGGAGGCGTACCGCCGCCTCTTTCCGCTCGCGTTCCTCGAGCGCCACCTCCGCGAGTCCGTTCGCCCCGACGCCCGCCGCCCTTCCGAGGCCCGCCCCACCACCGTCGCTCTCGGCGCCGTCTCCTCTGCACACGGCTCCGCCCTCGTCCGCCTTGGCGACACCGTACGCAAACCCTCCACCCTCACAGCTCTGTACTGTTCTATTCCCCTTTTGCCGTTGCACGCCACCTGTTTGACGAAATGCGCGTCTCTGCTGTTGCCGGCTCAGTCCATGCTCGCGTCGATCAAGCTCGAGGTGATGTCGCCCCCTGCTGCGTCTCCTGACGAAGGATCCGTCGGTTCGTGTGCCATTGCTCTCCCGATAATTGATGCTAGTGCTCTTGCTTAGTGCAATGTGGCTAACTTATCTTTTTGAGTTCTGATGATCTGTGCTGCAGCTGTGGAGTTCCACATGCCACCCATCTGCTCCCCACTCGTGAGGCCAGGACGGCCGGCAGAGGCAGCACCTGTCATCTCCAAGGCACTTGAAGATATTCTGTTGAGGTTTCTGTTGCCACATTTTTTGTGCATCTTCACCTCTGACTGAATGGATGGGTGGATAATTGTGTTCTGCAGGATTAAAGTTAAATTTTCTCTGTGTGAATCAAGATAATTCACTATCATGGAGTACTTGGTGCTTTAGCTAGTGGGGAGGATTATTTTGGCCGATGTATTCTTTTTAATCAGGAAAGTAGTCGTGAGACATTTATGGAAAGAATAATCTTCCTTTGATTCCCTTTTAAACTAGCCTAGGAAGAGAAGTTTGATATATATTATTTATTCATATATGATAGCTAAAAGAATTATTCTTTTCATGATTTTCTTTCTATGAATTGATATTAGGGGTTGATTTACATTTAATTGCTCTTGATTATTCGATCATTTTGAATGCTATCGATAGATCAGCAAGTGGTGCGTGAATTTGGTATGCTCGATCACATAGTTTTGCTACTTATTTTTTTTCCTATAAACCTGTAAGACATCTATATACTTTTTTTTAAAATGGCATGTTCACATATACTGAGGCAATTCTTTTTTATCCTCATACGCAGCTCTGGGATGTTAAATTTGAAGGAGCTCTGTTTGATCAGTGAAAAAGCTTCTTGGCTAGCATACCTGGTAAGACATCTTTGATTGTTATCATTGTTGGTTTCTCGTGTAGATAAAATGGAACAGTGTCCATGACCAGGAATTTCCACTAATGGCTTCACATGGTAGTGATAGGTTAAAGAAGATGAGCTCTAAGGTCCCACTCACTCCAGGTCGACACTAATTCTCCCGGAGAGATCATGATACTATGGTAGTCACAACTCACAAATCAACATGATTGTAAAGGAGAAGAACCTGCGATGACAATCTTATGTACAGTGTCAGGCCTTAGATGTTGACAATCTTAGAGTAGCCTTTTTTTTTCATCCTGAAGGACCTGAACTACAAATATACACATGCTGTATCATTTTCTATGAGGTTATAAGCAACTTAAGGTAACAACAATCAATGTATGTAACATATATTATACCAAATGGGCCCAAGGATACAAAATTGGACCAAGAAAGAAAGTGCATGCTCACTCTCCAGTCTCCAGTGCAATGAATAATACAAGAAAAAATACAATGGATGTAAACAAAATGAGAAAACATACAAAGTAATACTGCTGTCCCATTGTTGCTGTATTGATCAAATTATATGTTAGTACACTTGATAGTGGATAATTATAGTGCTACTTCTACCTTTTTTTCTTCATAATTTATATCATTATTTGTTATTTTTTTTGGTAGTTCAACTTGATAGCACCAATTATCAAATAGGTCATTTTCTCCAGATCTTGACATGGCATGTACATGTGACGTGTACACCATGTACTGTGTGCACGTAATGAAATAAAAGGAGTTGAGATGTTGCCTATCCTAAATAAGTTTTCAAAAAGGGACGTGTTTAGATTTTATTAACATATCGATTTTACAGGATGTCTATTGTTTGAATGCGGATGGATGTCTGTTCGATGCTGCATTGATTTCAGCGGTGGCTGCATTTACACATTGTATGTTCATTTATTTCTCTGATTAACTTTTATTTACGTGAAACCCTTCCACTCTTTCAATATTGATATAATCTCCCCTTTCCATTATTCTTTATTATAATGAACAATACAGATAGATCATGTAGTGACATCTGGCCATAATATTGTTGATTGTTAATCATCTGAATTGTACAACTGGCTTATAAGTGATCAAGTTCATAGAACTTTTTAAAACTATGATAAGGACCATTGCATTCTGTCACGGCTGGGCAATAGAAATTGCCGACTGCTGGAGCAATCGGGAATCAGGAGGCCCTTGGTTCTCCAGATCCCCGAGTTGCTGCACGGCAGAGGCAAAAGAAGAGATATACTCTGGTAATTCAATAGATCTATTCCTCAAATCATAGCCTATTTATAGCCGGGCTAAAGGCTTTACAAGGAAATACTAATTTAGGAAAGCCACATATGGAAATTAACTAGAATATAGAATAGAAGGGACTCGGCTGGCTTAATTAGCCGCATCCGTGCCAATCAGGGATAATTCTGGCACGGGTGTGGGCTTAGCCCGCTGTCCATACACCAGCCCATAGCGGCCTTTAGGAGGAGCCGCCGTGACACTTCCCCCCTCTTCGACGAACAGCTCGTCCGCGAGCTGGAAATTTGGAAACTGAAGCTTGAACTGATCCACGTCTTCCCAAGTTGCTGCTGATGGAGGAGAATGCAACCATTGAATAAGAATCTGCCATCCCGAATGCATTCGACGAGAACGTAGAACCAATTCCGGCTGCGGCAATATACGGCCGTGTAACATGGGTGGTAATGGGGGTGGCGATGTTGGAGGAGCACCCTGAAAAGGTTTGAGTAGCCCCACATGGAACACATTATGGATTCGAGCGCGAGGAGGCAGCTCAAGCTGATAAGCCACAGTGTCTATTCTTGTAAGTACTTTGTATGGGCCAAAGAACTTGGGGGATAGTTTGGTATGACGTGTGCCTGAAATGGCAGCAGCTTGACGAGGATGGAGACGGAGCCATACCCAATCACCCTGCTGAAATTCCACATGACGATGATGTGCATCATAGTAATGCTTGGCTGTTTTGAGCTGAAGGAGACGTTCTCGTATTTCTGGAGAAATTCATCCTTGGACTAAGGAATCCAGAATCGCTGCATTGCGAATCACCGACTGATCATATGAACGAAGTGAAGGAGGATCACGCCCATACACCAATCTGAATGGAGTCTCCCGAAGTGAAGTGTGAAATGATGTATTGTAACAATATTCGGCCCAAGCCAACCATTGCAACCATTGCCTCGGTCTATCTCCTGTGAGGCAACGCAGATACATGGAGATGACACGATTAACTGATTCTGACTGCCCATCCGTTTGGGGATGAAAGGCCGTACTCATGCACAAGGAAGTGCCTGCCGCACGAAACAATTCGCGCCAAAAGGATGATGTAAAAACTGGATCCCGATCAGACACTATGGAAGATGGAACACCATGCAGGCAAAAAATCTCATCAAAGAAAGCACGCGCAACTGACTCGGCCGAATAAGGATGGGATAATGGTATGAAGTGAGCATATTTAGATAATCTGCATACCACGGTTAGAATGACAGATTTACCACCCACTTTAGGTAAGCCCTCAATGAAATCCATGGATATATCCGACCAAATTTGAGTGGGAACGGGAAGAGGATGCAAAAGACCTGCAGGATGTAGTTGTTCTGTTTTGTTGCGCTGACAGGTGGAACAAGAGGCGACAAACTCCTTAACCATATGTTTATCCTGAGGTATATGAAAATCACGGCGAAGGCGAACCAAAGTCTTTTGAATCCCTTCATGACCGGTAAGATGTGCTGCTGCTAACACCTCCTGAACAAGGGGAGAGGAGGGAGGGATGTAAGCTTTTTTCTGGAAAGTGAGGATCCCATCAATAAGAGTCCACCTTTCATCTAAAGTGCCTTGCTGTAATTGGTCCCTCAACGCTACCAATGCCGGGTCCCTAGTACCTTCTTCCCGCAGACGCTCAAATATATCAAACCGCGGGCTGGAAATTGATGATAACTGTAAACAGTCCGTAGCACGTCTAGAAAGTGCATCGGCTGCAGCATTAGTATGACCCGGTTTATATTCCACCACAAAATCAAACCCAAGTAACTTGCCTACCCAGCGATGTTGTGGCACTGTACTTAAGCGCTGATCAAGCAGATATTTGAGAGAATAATGATCAGTGCGGACTGTGAACTGATGTCCCCATAAGTATGGTCGCCAATGTTTGACAGCTTGCACTAAACCAATCAATTCACGCTCATATGCTGCCAAGGATAAATGTCTCGTGGCCACGGGTTTGCTGAAAAATGCTATTGGTCCATGCCCTTGGTGAAGAACAGCGCCAAATCCCACTCCAGAAGCATCACACTCCACAATAAAAGGTTGCTGGAAATCTGGAAGATGTAGTACTGGACCCGAAGTAAGAGCGATCTGCAGTGCTCTAAAAGCTTGGGTAGCCTCGTCCGACCAAACAAAACCCTCCTTGCATAACAGTTGGGTTAAGGGGGCTGCGATGGTGCTGTAATTCTGAATAAAACGGCGATAATAGCCCGCTAGACCCAGAAATCCGCGAAGAGCTCGGACTGAAGTTGGTAATGGCCATTCGAGGACGGCTTGGACCTTCTCCGGATCCATGGATACCCCAGCGACTGAGATGATATGGCCCAAATAATGCACTCTGGTAGCTCCAAAGATACACTTAGATTTCTTCAAAAATAAGCTGTGTTGCCGAAGAAGTTTGAGAATCATACTGACATGTTGGAGATGTTCAGCCCATGAGTTGCTGTAGATCAGTATGTCATCAAAGAAAACCAATACAAATCGGCGAAGGAAAGGACGCAACACCTCATTCATTAGTGCTTGGAAGGAGGCTGGGGCATTGGACAGCCCAAAAGGCATGACCAAGAACTCAAACAGCCCTAGATCTGTGCGAAAAGCTGTCTTGTGGATGTCCGCCGGATGCATGCGAACTTGGTGACACCCAGATCGCAAATCCAGTTTAGTAAAAAATTTGGCCCCTTTTAATTCGTCCAGTAGTTCTTCCACTACTGGAATTGGGAATTTATCCTTAATTGTTCGGCTATTGAGAGCCCGATAATCCACACAGAACCTGCACGTACCATCTTTCTTCATAACTAGCAGTACTGGAGAGGAGAAAGCCGACGTGCTTCGCCGAATGATTCCTTGCCCTAACATGGCTTCGCATTGGCGCTTCAACTCGTCCTTTTGTAAACTTGTGTACCTGTACGGACGCACCACCACCGGTTCAGTGTTAGGAAGCAAATGTATGCGATGGTCGTGCTGCCGCTGTGGAGGAAGGCCTTGGGGTTCATTGAATAGATCGCTGAATTCTTCTAACAACTCCGGCAGCAACTCTTTGTCACTGCATGTGGCTGATCTAGCTGCTGCCTCTGCCTTCTTTACCCAGCCCTCTATGGTACAAGTTTTATCTCCTTGTTGAAAAGATATTGTACGTTGTTGGAAATCCCACAATACAGGACCCAAAACAGCGAGCCATCTCGTCCCTAGGACCATCTCATAGCCCCCTAGTGGCATCACATAGAAATCTGCAGCAAAACTATTCCCCGCAATGGTGAATGGGATTGCTTGGAAAACACCAGAGCAAGACACCCGGTCTCCATTTGCCACGGTCACACTGAGGCCCTTGTTCTTGATTAACCTCGCAGGTATACAACTTGCCAATTTTTCCCCGACAAAATTGTGGGTAGATCTAGAGTCAACCAATGCCCACACTTCTTGTCCTGCTATCATGACCTTAATTTGCATAGTATCTGTGACTTGTACCCCAGATATAGCATGTAGCGATATCTGCCCTTCTTCAGCTTCTTCTTCCTCTTCCTCATTGGTCGCAAGAATCGCGAAGAGTTTCTTGCAAGTATGCCCCTTAACCCACTGCTCATCACAGTTAAAGCAAAGGTTTTGCTTCCTTCTTTCTGCCATCTCACTTGGAGTGAGGCGTTTAAATACCTTGGGAGCTACTTGGACAGCAGTAGAGGAATCGGCTGCCTTTGATTCCACCTGGGCCACGGTGGTTGTTGCTGTAGCAAAGGCTGTCTGTCTTCCCGCAGGTGTGTGTTGGGGTTTTGTTGGCGTGAGGACAGCCAACAGCGCCTTTTGCAGCTTTTCCACGGATCTAGCCACGTTCATGGCTTCATCCAAATCCCTTGTTTCTTTCATCTCAACCTCTGAGCGAAGGGGATCATTTAACCCAAAGGTGTAAAGATCCACTTCTTGTTTTTCCGATAATTTTTCGGCATAGCTCAAACGACTCAAAAATCGATCTTCGTAATCCTCCAATGAACCCTCCTTTCGAAGCGCTGCTAATTCCCCTAAGGAATTTCCTTGCTGTTCAGGACCAAACCGCCGTGTGACCAAATCCACAAACTCAGTCCAGATCGGTTGGCCATAGCGCCCTTCCCAACGGGTGTACCAAGTCTGCGCTCTGCCCGTTAGATGATATGAGGCAGTCCAAACTTTATCCTTCTCCCTTGTCCTTTGGGCCCTGAAGAACTGCTCACACCGACTTAGCCAAGGAAAAGGGTCTTCCTTTCCATCGTATGTAGGGAAGGACCACTTTAGTGGCTTTGGCGGCACATCTTGCTCTTCGCTTTCAGCCACCTGTACTCGCCGCGGCTTGGCGGGAACAAGCAATTGCTTCTCCTGATGTCGCTGCTTAGGGTTAACCGGGACCAGCACCTCCGCGCTGACCTCCGCGTCGTCCCCTGCTTCGGTGATGGCCTTGCCGCGCCCTGTCTCTAGCCGCATGATGGCCAGATGGTGTGCACGTTGCTGCTGTGAGAGATCCTCAACCAGCGACTCGATCTTGGTGATCTTCTCCAAGCACGGCTTGATCTCAGCGAGGAAGGACCCAATCTTTAGCAAAGCCGCCGCTGCCTGGGTCTCCTGGCCCTCCTGCGACATGCTGATGCCAAGAATCGGTGGCTCTGATACCAAATTGTCACGGCTGGGCAATAGAAATCGCCGACTGCTGGAGCAATCGGGAATCAGGAGGCCCTTGGCTCTCCAGATCCCCGAGTTGCTGCACGGCAGAGGCAAAAGAAGAGATATACTCTGGTAATTCGATAGATCTATTCCTCAAATCATAGCCTATTTATAGCCGGGCTAAAGGCTTTACAAGGAAATACTAATTTAGGAAAGCCACATATGGAAATTAACTAGAATATAGAATAGAAGGGACTCGGCTGGCTTAATTAGCCGCATCCGTGCCAATCAGGGATAATTCTGGCACGGGTGTGGGCTTAGCCCGCCGTCCATACACCAGCCCATAGCGGCCTTTAGGAGGAGCCGCCGTGACACATTCTATGCAATACAATAGTGTTGTTTCTGGTTTGTGATTGTTGATTTATATTAACCTATTGGAGCCCACGTGTAGCTTGACTAGCTTTGGCAAGACTACAACTCATAAATTAGGGTTAATCACATCCACACCATTATTAAGACCATTATCTAACGCCATTATAAAATCAATATCCTCCCCATGCCATTATAATTTCAAAACTGTTGCAAACATGCCATGTTGGGGCAGAGGCGCGCGGATGATGGCGGCGACGCACATGGGTGGCGACTGCTTGCCGGATAAGGTAGGAGACTAGGAGAGAATGAGAGGATGGAGGAAGAAGATGAGAGCAATTTGATCCATTTTGGCCTATCAAATCTGAAAATGGCATGTTTGCAAATATTTTAAATTATAATGGCATGAGAGGGAATATCGACTTTATAATGGCATCTGTGAGATAATGGAACATAACAATGGCTTGGATGCAATCTGCCCCATAAATTTTGATTGTCTTAATTATGATTCTTAAATTCTAGTAAGTGAATGCATGTGTGCCATGTGACTACAAGCCCATACCAATTACATGAATTCTTTGGGCATAAAATTCTTTTGAAGGGAAAAACTTCAATTGCAGACGATACTTTACAGTAGACAACGAAGAAAAGAAACAATCATTGGAGCTAGGGTTGAAGTTGCAACATGACCTGATTGATGTCGTATCATTTGGTTGGGCAATTGCCTTTTTATAACACCTAATTGGAACTCCTCACGCCAATTTCTTTAAAGAGTAAAATGCACTGCCGGTCCCTAAACTAGTAGTCGATTCTCATCCAGGTCCCCAATCTATGAAATTGCAGGTTTGGGTCCCTAATCTTTTTAAGTGGATTCATCCCAGTCCAAAACTGCCATGTGACAATCCTAGAGCTGACGTGGCGTTGGCATGGCCGTCCATGTCACATAAATTACTTAAAAAATTTAGAATAAATCCTAACAAAATTCAAAAATCATAAAAAATACGGGAAATAGTAAAAAAATTAGAAAAATTCATAAAAAATAGAAAAAAAGTAGCACTTGAGGGCTCCCACACGCCCAGTTCAACTATAGAGGGATTAAAGGCGACCACACTGTCTTTATAATTTTTTAATATGTTTATGATTTTTTCATATGTTTATGCTTTTTTTATGATTTTCCATGATTTTTTATTATTTTTATGATTCTTTTGATATTTTCTATATGTTTTTAATGATTTTATTGTTTTTCTTTTTCATTTTTATGATTTTTAAAATAAGTTTCCCACATTTTAATGTTTTGTTTCATTTTGTAATGATTTTCACGTATTTTTATGTTTTTTTATTGATTTCCCCTTTTTAAAACTATTTTAAGTGACATGTCAGCGCCTTGTCAGCTATAGGGTTGCCACATGGCAAGTTTTGGACTGGGGCGGACTTAGTTAAAAAGATTAGGGACCCAAAATTGCAGTTTCATAGATTGGGGATCTAGATGAGAATTGACTAATAGTTTAGGGACCGCCTGTGTATTTTACTCTTCTTTAAAATATGGCATGCCTACCATTTTCTCCACCTTTTAATTTTTCTCCACTTTGGCTGACCAAGCTGCCCTTCTTCCTCATTGTCTTCTTGTCCTCAGGGGCCTAGCTCTTTTCCCCTTTCGTACTTAGGCATCTATCTCTCATCTATCCGTCAATGCCACTGCCTTGAGCATGGAGCAGCTCGCCCTTGACCCTCTTGGCAGAGATCCTCTGTTGCCACCTACACCTCTCTTTCCACATAACTGCCCTGAGCTTGCCTCAGTGTTGCTTCCCGGAGCCCCTTCGCAGCCGCCTCCCAATGGCTGCTGAACAGAGCCTGCCTAGATCCTCTCTCTCGTTGAAGCACCACCTTATTGTATTTTGAAGAAAATGGTTTATATAGGGTTATATTTTGATAGTCGACATGATTGGGTGTCATTTGGCGCGAGATGTGCTAATTTGGCGTAATAAACTTAAATTTTTCCATTTGGTTTCATATTACCATTGCTTGCTATGCTATGGAGTTGAATGAATTCAAATATTACTTTTTGAATATGTTGTCAAGATCAGCTAAGAATTATTTAACAAAAAAGTCCTAATCACATGTAGAGAACATTTGAACTATATAGTTTTGGAATAACTTTTCAGGGTCCCTTACGAGTTGCTATCTTTGGGGCTTGTACCCAGAGCTATGTATCTAAATTAAAAATACCTTTTTTTTTGTTTGGTCCGGAAATATTTTATCTAGACTTCTCTGTCCAGAAGATTTAGTTAGTTGCATTCTTTTATGCCTTAAAACTGTTAGTTAATATTTGATTTCCTTAAAACTTCCTTAGAAAAATCATTTCTTTAATATTCTCTAAGGAGTTGAAGGAATTCAAATTTTTCTTTCTAAATATGTTGTCAACTATCAGCTAAGAATTGTGGGCGTGTTTGGTTGCTGGCCGTCACTCGCCAATCCGGTTCGGCGCCAATCCACTGCGAGCCAACGCGCGCCAACGAATTTGGCCGCTATTTCAACGGGGGCGCGAGCGTTGGCGAGGGCGAAGGAATCGGGCGCCAATGCTCGCGCTGGTGTCGTCGCCGAAGGCTCGTTGTGGATTGGCACGGCGAACGGCTGGGAACCAAACAAAAAAGATCCTAATCGCATACATAGAACATTTTGAACTATATAGTTTTGGAATATCTTAGTAGGGTCCCTTAAGAGTTGCTGCCTATGGACTACATGGGCCCAGGGTATCCTCTAGAAGGCCCATGAGGAGGCAAATGGGGAGCGACTCAAGCTGGCTGGATCGGGATAGAGACCTTTGGGGTACGCATAACTTGATCACCAAGGATGCTCCTGACGATAGAGTCAAGCTTCATGTAATTAGGAGATTCATACTTGCATATCATATGCCGGTATAACCGAATTTAGTATCATGTACTGGATAGAACCATGTAACCTTATCCCTTTTGCCCTACATAAAGGGAGGGGTAGGGGACATAGAATCACCGATAGCTACATCAGCATGAACATCTTCATCCATGCTCACGTAGAAATATAATAGCAGAGCACAGGACTAGGATATTACCTCCGAGTTGAGGGCCTGAATCTGTATAAATCTTGGTCTTGTGTTACCATCTAGTTTGGTTCTAGCGCATAAGTCCGTAACAAATTCATTGCCGACGGTGACCTCATATTAGCCACCAGTCGACACTGCCATCGGGGCTTGTACCCAAAACTATGTATCATAATAAAAATACTTTTGTTTTGTTTGGTCTGGAAATATTTTATCTAGACTTATCTGTCCAGAAGATTTAGTTAGTTGTGTTCTTTATTGCTTAAGACTGTTACTTAAGATTTGATTGGATTATGGAAATTCATTTAACAAAAAATTCATTTCCTAACAAGTAAAGATCTTTGATGAACTTTGTTTCATTTAACAACTTTTCTAACAGCGTAATTGGCATTTGACAATACTTCATTTGTCTTTTAGCAGAGCACTATCTTTTTTTGTCAGTTCATAACAAACATTGTCCCCTTTTCATAACATACTCTAGGACCAGTAGTACAGTGAAGTTCCGAGTCTGAGCGTATGCAACCTCTTCTATCTTTGAAGATATGAAAAAAAATTGCCATGAATTATTTTGCTCGGTGACCTAGATGAGTTCTGGGTGGAGTGCAGGTGCAGGGTTGCATGGTACATGATACTGGGTTTGGTCCCCAACAATGCAAGTAGTGAATACAGCCTAGAAAACAAATACATTTTGGGTTTATCTAGATTTTTTTAAAAAAATTTGGAGGCCATTCTCAGACATCACTCTTGAACTACATTCAAGAGTGTGACAGTTTCAATTTTTTAAAATTTTTTATAGGGAATTTATGGTGAAGCTTATTTATTCAAAGCATTCACTTGGGCGAGGTAGGTTATATTTTGACATGGGCCATCAACGGAGGCAGTAGTACTTTATTTACTGGTCTCAACTCTACTAGTTTATTCTCCTTTGCTGTTTTTTAAATGTGTGTTATTTCTACACACTTCTATGCTCATGGTAACAAATGGCAGTGATATGATTATTTTCACTATTAATGTTATGTTGTATTTTCAGTGGAAATTCCTCTAGTATCTGTTGGTGACGATGGCAGAGTATTTACTGCTGGAGGCAATGAAGGCAAAACCAAATATGAATTGGTAAATAGAGAAAATAGGAAGCTTAGTCTTAGCAACACTCCATTTCCCCTTACATGTGCACTTCATAAAGATAATGTTCTAGCGGACCCAACTGCAGAAGAAGAATCAACAATAGACACCTCCGTGACTATTGTTCTAGATTCTTCAGACCGACTAGTGTCAATACAAAAACTTGGAGGTGGAGTGACATCCATGACAACTATTAAGGTTTGTCTGTTAATCTGTGCTTCAAAAAATGTTTTGTGGATCAAACAAGGAAGATAAATGTGTATTTTGGTAAATGTTGCTTTTTAGGTATTGCAATGTGTCATTCACTGGGACAAACCTCATGAATTTAATAAAAAAGGATATTATCACTATTTAGTATTTGAGTGAGGTCAGAAGGAAGCCAATATAATAGAAGTTAGAATTGATGCTTTTTTTGGGTGCAGGGGAAAAATTTAGGATTTTTTAATCAACTTATAGCATGTATAAGTTACTGCTGGATATTTTAGCCAATTGTTATTAATTGTATTTGATCTTGCAAATTATAATATCTTGAGGTCATGAAACCTATAACTTCTGTAGGAGTGCATTAGCTTGGCAAAGGAAAGGAGAAAAATGTTGAGAGAGATTCTGATGGACTTTGTTGAAGCCATGGAAGTGGACCAAGCTGAATAAGCTGAATCTAACCAGATTATCGCTTGGCGACTCACCTTCTTGGATTTAATTGTGGCACATGTGTTTTTTCTTTTTTTAACTTTCTAATAGTTTCTGTTAGATGAACACAAGCAGGGAAATCCCCAAACATATTTGTGTACCTTGAGTCCATGACTGTAGCAAAGCTAAAAAATTGCTACCCTGTTTGATTCACCGTAAATTAAAATTTAAATAAAATTTATGACCTTGTTTCACTCATAGTAAATTAAAATTGAAAGATATCGCTGGGAATTTTTTTTGTACAAGCTATATGAATTAACACATTGTAACAATTTTTTAGGGCTGTTAATGGTTCTCAAAGATGTTAAAAAATATTTTGAAATTTATAGTTTAGTCTTTCGAGGCTCTTTTACTCTTAAAATTTTTGGCTAAAACGATATGTCAAGAGTTTTAGCCCACGTCCTAATTTCATCGCTTCTGGACGACTCATTTGTCTGATTATCAATGAAACTTGGGAGTCTTGGACAAGATGTTAAATTCTGTAAACGTGGATGTCTTATATTAGTCATAGTACAATGGAACTGGAATTTCTGATGTTTTAGCAGTTGTTTACTGAGCTATGGTCAAATTATTCAAATTTAGTCATGTTGGATATGCCATGTATGAAAATATGCGAGGGGCGTCCGAGCGGTGCTGCAACGTATGGAGAAATAACTACAGATCGGCACGGTGTTCATTTGTTCCAGATTTCTATCAGCTAAAGGAGTAGACAATATAAACTTGGGCAAGATGTTAAATTCCGTTAACCTGTGTCTTATATTAGTCATAGTACAATCGAGCTGGAATTTGTGGTGATTTAAAAATCGTTTACTGAGCTATGGTTAATTTATTCGAATTATGTCATGTTCGATATGTCATCTCTATCTTCAATTGTCGATTCCTTTCGTTGCTTCGCCTCCCAGCTCCCGCCACCAAAGCCTTTCAACGCCGCCGCCTTCCAATCCCCTCGCCGCCATCGCTACCCTTCAGTGTTCCTCGATGTCGTCGGCCTTCAAAGGCAGCGCCGACGGGATCCCGCATGCCGCCGCTCTCCAGTATTGCCCGATGCCACCAGCCTTCAAAGGCAGCGCCGACGGGGTCCCGCGCGCCTCCTCCCACCAATCCGGCACGACGCCATCCTCCAATCCGCTGCCGGGATCCCTTGCGCTGCCACCCTCCATTCCTGTGGGGGCTGCCTTCCTTCAAACGCGGCACGGCAGGGATCCAGTGTGATGTGACCGCCACTGCCCTCCAATCACGAACGGCACCACCAGCCTTCAATCCCACATGCTGCACTCTCCTCTTTGCGCCAGCAACTTCGAGACGGTTGAGCCGCCCAGAGACTTCATCGACCATGCTGCGCTTCAGGCCCCAGGTGATTCCTCCAATTCTTCGTCTAAGGTCGCGTTCTGCTGCTCCCCGATTTCTATTTCTATTTCAGTAGTGCTAATCTTGCGCTGTTGTGCTATGCTTTAGGGATGTAATCTAATTGTTGGCTGCTACTGTTACTTAACGAACTGAAACGATGAAATAGTAAATTAGATTTTAACAACGAACCGGTATGGTGAGATCAGAAGCAGAAGTTAGTGTGTAAATAATAAGTAGAACAGAAACTCCAAGCTTTAATCTATGGATTCTGAGATCAAAAGTTGTCATTTTTCATTTAAAAGAACACTTTCACTTAACCTCAGATCGAATTGCTAGCGGAGGTGAGATGAGAGATTAGCGACTGTCATTTATATTGGTCAGCAAATGCATTGACTTGATAATTATTGTTTATTTTGTTGTTTTTCCATTTTGGCAGCCTGGCCGCACGTTAAGTCCAAAGAGATGGAAGTTGCTCCTCAATGAGGAAGGTTGTCTGGACACAGCTGGAATGCTCAAAAGAGTGCAGCGTGGGGTAAGCTAAACATTTTCTCCAAACTCATAACTAACAGCTTAGTACAACATATTTTTTGCATCTCATACTAAAAGAGAAATGTCATGTATTTCATGTAACTTGCACAGTATTACCGTCATTTAAGATTCTATGACAACCAATGCCAAACATGAATTTACAAGGATTGTAGATTTCAGAAGTCTGACATATAGTCATGTGAATCAACATATGATTCAGAAGTCTGACATATAGCTAACAAGGATGTACATTTTGATTTAAATATTCTGGTCATAGCGTACATGTTAACGGATTCATGGAGTTCTTAATGTTTTGCAGATACTTGATTTACATCTTGGAAAATATTTCTATATTTATCATTTCATCATGAGCCAGATTTACAATGGCCATGCTTGGATGCCCTCTTCATTCTTATCTTCACGGTATAGCTGGTATAATATTTTTATTTGTTTTTGGGAACAATGTATCCAATTGTTCGAAACCAGTCATTAGAGTCCACTCATGGTTGTAATTGGATAACATTTTCATATTCATTGCCAACCAAGATCCTTTGAGGGGTTCATAGAATGCTCTTCACCCCGCTTCCTTAGGAACCCAAGTCATTGCAGCATTGGACAGTAGCAAGGGTAGAAGTTTACTTTGATTACAAGATATAATTATTTGCGCACATTTATGGACTCAGAACTTTAACACACATTGATGAATTTGCAGGATTTATTTTTTATTCCTCTAGCGTACATATTCATGGCTATTGTGGCCTGGTGCTATGGTTGCAGAGTTCTGCTTCTTTGGCCATAGTGTAGCTTTACAAATGGCCCAACAGAAGGATCTGAACCCATCAGCCTACCGTTAGGACAGTTTGGTTTGATCTTTATGGTATGATTTGTTGATTTGTCAATTGTAGTTTCTGCTTCAACACAACTTATTTTTGCAAGATTAATGATGTTTGTCCCGTTAGAATCTTACCTAGCATCACAAATACTATTTCTTAACTGTTGAGTGTTACTTTTATAGGAAAAAGGTTTAGCTGCAAATTCTATTTTTAATGCTTATTCTTTGTTTTGCAAAATCTAATTCTACATATCTTTTGACCAGCTCTCTTTTCTAAAAGCAAATGTCAGTGTCATCATAGTTTTTAAACTAGACGTTCTAGGAGTTACATGCATTTTTAACCATTTCCTACTATCGAATGGTTATGTAGAGTTTTTGAATTATATATGCTATGAGTTCATCCATTTTTTGACCATTATCTACTCTTCAATTCTTGTGTCAGATATATGAATGTTAGAGTTGGAAGAACATTTCAGCTTTCTAGACCTTTTTCCAATGAAAAATGTCTAGAGATGCTTTCTAGTTTCATCTGGTAATAGTAGTGACATGATGTCAATTTATTTGTTTTAGCAAATGTCAGTGACATGATTTTCTTTGAGAGCTTTCTCCAAATATCTATTTTTTAAAATAATAAGTGATAGGAGTTCATGATTTTTTTTTAACAATTCTCTGCTCTTGAATTGCTAGATATCGAATATTTGAAGTACTTTTTGATAGGAGCCTATTTGCATTGCAATTTCTTATCTTCTGCCTATTTATTTGAAGTACTCCCAGAAGAACCTACCAACTATGGCTACCATAAATGTGCTTGCATCTTGCTTTCGTAGTATCGTCCTAATTGTTGCCTTATTTTATTTCACTTGAAGAAAATATAAAAACTAAATAGAGTGCTTAGTGATCACACTGATTAATATGGAAAAGAATATGAATGTCAGAATGTGTGCTTTGTATTTCCTATATCATCAATTTTGTGTGATTTTGTAATGTTCATTTTTCACTTGAAGAATAGAGTGCTCATTAAGTGCTGTAATGCTTTTTTACCTTCACTATGCATGAGATGGGGGGACGAAATTCATATCAGTTGCATGTAAATTGAGTGAAAAAAGTACTTGTATTTTTGGTGTTGGAAATCTTCGATAGTTTACAATTTGTCATGTTCTGATAGGGCATCCAGATTTGGCTAAGAATGGTCATGCTTCTTTGACAGGATGAATTGGTTAGTACAACCTCTATATTTGGATGTTGTACTTGATATTATGACAGCTCTCCTATATATGCTCAAACAACTCAAGTGAGTGTTACCTATTAATACTAGCTAATAATTTCCGCATGTTTAATTCTTACCATGAAATTGGAATGTGCAAGTGCATCTAGGCCCCAAATAAGATTTTTTAATTTTGGTGATCGATAACAACAGTGTATGAACAAATGTATCCATTGAGCAATTCTTAAGCGGGAAAGTTGAATTATGTGACTTCTACAATGCACCAAGGGGGTAAGAGTTTTCCACACCATTGGATAAAACATACATGGTTTAGATATATTCATCATCTTGCTTGCTGATCACTCACCTATTGAATCAAGCAAAATGAATGGTACACCAAGGGAATTGCTGGTCACTTCTATAGTACACCAATGGTCACTGACCCATTGAATCAAGCAAAATGAATTGTTAAGATGGTGCTTTGAACATGTAGGATATAGAAGCCAAGGGCATATTAAGCAAAGAGGATCCTGCTACAATTTGTGTGGATGCCCTGGATCCCAATCCCCAAATGACGCTATTTTTTAGGTAAGTAGATCAAGCAAGCTTTAAGTCCTAGCATTACGATTGAAAAAATGTTTCCTTTTAGTGTACTTGAAATATTTTGTATATTTTGTTAGCATACATACTTCACTACCTGAATTTCTATAATAAATAAATAAATGTTATATTAAAATTTCCTGGTAGGAATCTTTTTAGTGTGTTGCTTCAGTTTGATTATGCTTGTTATATTTCCCAAAATCTCCATTAGTGAAAGTTGCATATAGTACCTTGGTTTTTTTTGTTTGACGTCTTTGACTTTTGAGCACGCCTTTGACCATTTGTCTTATTCAAAAATTTAGTGCAACATGCAAAAAAAGGTCATGTTTAAAGTATCTTTATCGATAAAAGAAATCACAACAAATTAAATGATATTTATATAATTTTTTGAATAAGACGAATGGTCAAAGATATGTTCAAAAGTCAAAAGCGTCAAACAAAAAAATAGAGGGAGTAATTTGTTTCCTGCTGCACAACATCAGTTTGATTCATCCTTTATTTTCTGCTGCAAATTTTTTCATATGATATTTTGAGCCGTTCTTCTCCCATTTCTTACTAGGATCGGTTTACATTTGAACATTAGTAGTTTTTATTGTCACCTACAAGGAGTATCACTTATACTTGTTTTTTTAGTACATATTGTGAATATGTCTATTTCAAAAATGGTCATAGAAATTGGGTTTTTGTATCGTCCCTGACTTCCAACATCCTGCAATTTGATGTGATCTTTTCCTTGCTAGCTTTTACTGCTAACATTTAGGATGTCGCTCCAAAAGTTGAAGCCAAGATTCACCGTTCAAAGTGAGAATCAAAGGGTCTTTTCAAGGAATTAGATGTACTATTTTTTTACGGCTGTGGTTATATTAAGCATTTCTATAATATATTTGCCTATTTGGTAACATGTATTATCGCATTGTGATGACGTGCTTTGCACGTGCACGCTTACTAGTGTATGAAAATATGCTAGGGGTGTCCGAAGCGGTACTGCAACGTATGCAGCTTTAAATAACTGTGGAGTCGCACGATTAGAGAACCGAAACTCTATATGAGTAGAGAACCGAAACTCTATATGAAGCAATTTTATACAACTAAACTAGTAGACAACCGAAACTATAAGAAGCAATTTCAAACGCTGACCCTCTTGCCAGTTTCTGATTCATTTTAAACCACACAATAGTAGCTGCATAGCACATTCAGCTAGATGCGCATCCAAATGACCTACAAGTACAAGTTCTGGATAATGAAAAGTTCTTGTTATTCCCTGCTGTGGTGCAAAAGGGCTCAAAGCAATCGCTTGTCGTGGAAAATCGATTGATCATCTCAGAAAAATAGCTTAACCAAAGATTCGGATGAATGAGGTGCATAATCAATTGATAAATAGAAGATGAACCAGCCTTGCTTTGTCGCCCTATCTACAAAAAGCATACGATCTCTTAAAGACTCTTGACACTATCCATGACAGGCAGCAGTTCACCTGCCAAACATTTTCTTCACTTGAATCATCAATCAAAAGGTTTGATGAACCACAACTTTCTTCTTCCATTATCCCATCTGAGTGAAGACACCCATGGGACTGCTTTGATTTGGAACAAGAATCCTTTTCTCTAAGCAGCTTGTCCAGGTCTAGTTGGCAATCACACTCGTGAGTTGTGACCAATCATGAGTCAAGGTACGCCCTTATGTTCATTTAATTGTTGTCATATGTACCAAATGCAAAAGAAATCTAATTACAACACCATGAATCACGATCATATATGAAACCAAACTTCTCATAATCTTATAGCATTTTGAACTCCTGAATCTCATCAAACAAACAACGACAGGTACAATGGAAATGACAAACCCGATCGAGCGTTTTTCTTCTTTTTCTTTGACTTTAGCATCACAAGACTAACAAATATGCTTAAGAAAGAAAGGAGAACTACGCCAGCAAGCACCGGGATTAAAATGGCATACTCTTGAGGCAGAAAGTATTTGCGGACAAAGTGGTCGCTGTCAACAAATGGCTAGGCAGGAAAAAAAGGAAGCAAAATCACACATCCAACAAAATATAATGAAATTTTTATTTGAATTGGAACATAGAAAACTTAGAAGCCACTAACCAGGATGATGACCTAGAATGTATAGTATGTAAAGATGGACAGACTTGTCGCGGTTAACAAAAATCCAATTGCCTTGTCTCCCAACTCCATTTATCTAGAAATGTATATAAATCTGACCTTAATTTCAGATGTAAAACTCAGGTTCCTGCATGCACACAAATGCAAATTGCATGAGAAACCAAACCATAAAACAATTAAATTGGAGTTGTACGAATGGAAACCATCCCATATCCCATGTGGTAAAAAGTAGACTGTTACCCCCACCCTTTCAGTACAAGCCCAATTTTCTAGAAATAAGAAGGCGAACAACTGGCGGTCGCTCCATTTGGTAAACTCACTTACGCAATTTAATAATGTAAATTTTAGAGCACCAAAGTAACAGTAAAAATACATATAGAACCAAATAACAATACTAGCAGCCTAGTAACTATGATGAACCATGTCACATGCTTTCATTTCATCAATTTAGGCACTGCGATCCAAATACCACCGCTGCCTGATGAAAAATCCCGTATTATTCTGCATAATCAAAGAGAATAGCAGAAAATTTTGTAGCTTAGTAACACTGATTCACTATGGTGAACCATGCCACATGCTTTCATTCCCTCAATTTAGGCATTGGGATCCAAAATATCACAGCTAATTCATCAAATCAGAATTCCCCAATTGGAATTTGCAAGTATTAATCAAAGAGAAAAGCAGCAAATTTTGGATTTGTTTATAAAAAGCTCAGAGGTATTCTAATTACTTCGAATCAGACTGCTGCTACTCCTTAGCCTTCTCGCATCAACAGAGTGTGAGATGGTTGTTGAGCAGTAATATCACATTCAGGAAATGGAGGGCTGTATCTATGTCAGTGAACATGATCAGACAGACGGTATGTCAGTGAACATGATCAGACAGACGGCAAGATGTCGCGACTTCGGCTTCATTAGGATCCACTCATGATCGATTGCTAGTCCCAAGGATCAATGCTAGCAACTCATAAGCGACATTTGTCGAACATCATCACACAGCCACAATTAACTATCAAAATAACATAATATGCAAAAATAATTGTTGCACAACCACTTATTACAATAGTTTGATTAAGACGACATAATATAGTTAAGAGTACGGAAATTCAAATAATGCAGCGAAAATAAAGTATGACGATACTCTAATCTAACCCTTGAACGACAGCTAGTCGAATCCTACTGATCATGTGGATAAACCGGACCCGATTCTTCTCTTAAATACAAATATATTCATGTTTTGTATAGTGAGTACACGGCTACTCAGCAAGAATCCTTATAATGAATGCAAGGATATAAACAAGAACGGGGTGGCTATTTCACATAAACACTTATTCTAGTCAAATTAATTAAAGTGTTGTAAAACAAATTTATAGATCAATTAATAATGATAAGATTCCCAACATAAACACACATAGCTCGGCTCCCAAAGCCACTATGCAGAACTGCACAAATTTCGAATAACTCAAACCAAACCAACCCATCATGTTAATTATTAACACATGAGACTATCATGTACGACCTTCCTCCCTTTCCATGACCGTGCGAACGGCTATCATGATAGTTTTAAAACTCTGCATAGTGGAGCACACTTTACCCATAAGCCTAGTGGTACTTTTATGTCTTAGCTCTCCTTAGGTGCCTAGACCAAGTAACCATACAAGGAGATTCATTAGTTTCTTCTACTAATACCAATGCCGCCTCTAAGGTTTTGACACTACGGATCCCTCTCTTGAGCCAACAGACCGCAGCCCGATCTTTTCAATGTATCATGTGCTAACAGTTTTTCCTAACTATTAAGCCAGGGCTAGCACAAGTTGGCCGACATGCTAGAGCTAACACTTATGGTTGCGCTTGTATGGTTTGGCCGGATAAGCACACGTCAAGGGTTCACAGACCAAGGTGACTACCTTCACCACAATCCTCAATTCACAAAATCATGCGACTTGCCACCTTTAGTCAACACACGCCACATAGGTTTTAATTGTTTAGGTTATTAAAGTAACTCTGCACCTCCAATTATACCAAGTCACAAAAATAATTAAATGATGAATAAGCTAAACAATTACCAACCCATGAGCACTAGCAATTATGCACTAGGATAGGCTAGGAAATACTAATGCAACAATAAATAGGCTAAATTCATAGAGTAGATAACTCGGTGTGAATGTAATAGGTGTCTGTCCCTTCCATCATTTCATGCATGAAAACTATGAACAAAAGCAATAACGGGTGAGTTTTACAAAATAGGAGAGCAAGATGCTGGGATCGCCTTCGAATTGCTCCTGGGATCCTCCTTTGAACGGCTCCTTAAAACCTCCCGAGCAGTTCGCACACGTACGATCTACACATAGATGCAAATACATAAGAATAGAAAAATAATCAACAAAAGATATAACACAATAAAATATATAAAATTCTATGCTATTTATGTGATTTAATGGATCTAGAATCATCTAATTTGGAGTTCAGATGCTCCCTAAACAATTCTTGAAAGATTTGGGAAAATAAGAAATCCCAGAAATAAATAAATAGTCTTATTTCGGTTAACCGACGGCAAACCGAAGAAACCAGCGGAACCGGCGGCTTGGCGAGCGGGCAGCGCAACGGCAGGCCGAAGGGGGCACGTGGCGGCCTTTGGTTGGCGGCGCAACGCGCGAATGGCAGCGATGCAGACGCGTGGCGGCAACGCAGCGAGAGATGACACAATGGCGACGCGTGGCGGCGATGGGACCAAGCGCGGGCGGCAACGAGCGCGGGAGTGACACGTGGCACGATGGTTCAGGCTGCGGCGGTGATGAAACACGTGCCACGGGTGGCACGGGTGGGGCCGAAGCGCGACGTGCATGCGCAGCGCTGGCGCGAGGAGGCGGGGTGAGACACACAGCGGCGTGCGACTGGTGGGCAGGAATGACAGGGCGGCACGCGGTTGATGATGCCGGCAGCGGAGAGGTGGTGTGGCAGTGACGGCGGCGACTCTTGCAAACTCCGTCGAGCGATTTCTCCCTCAATTCTTGGCCAAAACATGCGATCCATATATGCATCTGGACCGTCTCAACGAGTTCTACATGATGGCATCATATACTCTCAGGTTTGGACAAGGCACAGAGAGGAATGCCTCAAAAACTCCTCGGCGGTTGGAGTTTTGGCGACTAGGGTTTGGGATCTGAGGGTCTCTCGAGTTGTGCACTTGAGGGGGGGGGGGTTTGGGTGTATTTATACTACCAAGAACGACCTAGGTCAGGCCTTAAGGTGGGGGAACTCTGAATTGGGCTCAAATTCTACTCCGGGTAGGATTAGGACTCTCAAATTTGGAAAATACCCAAATCCATGAATTTTGGCCTGGGCTTCTATCCTAGCTCGAGATTGGACTTTTAGAAACTCTCCTCTAAATTTGGGCTTGGGCCTCTCTCGTTTGCTCAACATTTCATGGGTTTGACGAGCTCCCGGCAGAACAGCAACACTTCATGAGATCATGAGCTAGCCTTGGGATTTGGGCTTAAATTTGGAGGGTGGCGGCTTTAAAGAATTACTGGAATTTTTCTAGAATCTTGTCAAAAGGTTTTCTAGGATTTTGGCTTAAACCTAATTTAAAATAATTTAAACTAGGGTTTTGTATATCACAATTCCCTTTTATTTTTATTTTTAAGGTTTTATCAATACAAGTGACATACGATGAAATAGAGGATGTCACACATGAATAAGGGCAACGTGGCTCACTCACGGCTTTAGGGACAACGTGAACCCCTTGATAGAGCCCTGTTTTACTGGCTAGAACTATACACAAATCACGTCTTTTAAAGAAAAACAGTAGCTGAGCTAGGATTTAGCAGGAATATCGGGTACTAGGCAAGCCTTTAGACGACTAATTACCACACATAATTCTATGTTCATATAAACACAAGAAAACTTGTTCATTGACTATTTTTTTGTTTGTTTCACTTAAATCATGGTCTAATACACATAGGAACTTTTTGGGACAAAAACAAAGGTTGATACGATTAATATAATTTCAGGTACCGATGACTTTAATCTTAAATGTGCACACACATTCGCAACAATGCAACAAAGCAGCCAGGCAATCATATATTCACAACATGTGCAGACTGTTCGGTTTTGTGTCAAATATGTGTATGAATAGGTTGCATGGACTCTGTGTTATAATAGGCATGATTGGTTTTGAGTTAAAGTCGGACTATAGCCAGACCTCCACTATATAAAGGGAGGCAGCCATGGTGTAACTAGGTGAACGACTTCATAATAGTAGCATAGGCAAAAGAAGGTCAGCGATCGGTATGTGGTCGTGACATGGTCAGCCAGTGTGCTGAGGTATGATGGATTGAGGAAGAGCGCCCATAATCAGAGCCCCCGCACATGTAGGCGAAAGCTGAACTGCGTTATTAAACATCGTGTCTCCTGGTGTTGTTCGTGATCTTGCATTAGCGCATATCCTAACAAGTGGTATCAGAGCTTGGTTGGCGAGGTTGACCATGCTATATATAAAGGGAGGCAGCCCTGGTATAATCAGGTGAACGACTTCATAATAGTAGCATAGGCAAGAGGAGGTCAGCGATCGGCTTGTGGTCGTGACCTGATCAGCCGGTGTGCTGAGGTATTATAGATTGGGGAGGAGCGCTCATAATCAGAGCCCGCAGATGTAGGCGAAAGCTGAACTTCGTTATCAAATATCGTGTCTCCTGGTGTCGTTCATGATCTTACATCGGCGCATGTACTAACACAGACCTCGTAAGGCCATAAGGCTCTCTCCAACAGGAATCCCTAAATTTGATCCCTATAAACTCATATACAGGCTTCCTTTAAAAAAAAACTTTCCTTATATTTCTCCCATCTTTAACAGTGCTCCCTATATGGAGAATTGTATAAGGGAATGAGAGAGAACCTCGACATATAAGGGAATGGAGAGAAAATCTCTATTTTAGGGAACATAATAGAGAACACTGTTGGAGCAAATAGGGAGAGAATCCGTCCCCTATTTTGGAGTAGAGGGCGCTTTAGGGGAGCCTTTTAGAGACAGCCTTAAACAACATCATCTAAAGCGTCCTCTACCTCAAAATGGGGGATAAATTCTTCCTCTATGTGTTTCAACAGCATTCCCTGTTACGTTCCTTAAAATAGTGTTTTTCTCTCCATTCCCTTATAAAGGGGCTGTCGGGGATAAAATTACGGCCCATTGCCATGGCCCACTCCCTGACAGCCCAATCAAACAGCCTACCAGGGCCCAGCTCCCTGGAAGGTTCTATCTGGCCCATATGCATCTTGCCGAACAGCCTCTGGTGGCGTGATGTTGTCTTGACCAAGGAATCGTGTTTGAGTCCGTCTCGAACAGGAGTCCTGCACGGCTACGTGAAGACCCGGACGTTGGTTTCTCGGATTGGATTAGGAGTCGTGATCCCCAAGACTAGGAGTATTCCTTATCTGCCTCGGAATATATTTGGCACGTTGAGTTCATTACGATCTCGTTGTTAGCCCGGCCCGATATTCCCTCGGTAGGTCGGTTTGCTCTGCACTATATAAACGAGGCCCCTATGGCATTTAGGGGGCATCTGATCAATCTTAGACGAGTTTTACGACTTGATCTAGCTTTTAGCACCTGATATACACCATAATCTCGCCGAGACTTGTTGGTCTCGTCGAGCCATCTCTTGTAATCACTCCTGATATATAAGAAAGGCTGGACGTAGGGCTATTATCTCTCCCGAGAGGCCTGAACCAGGATAAAAACCCCTGTCTCCTGTTCATTATTGTTGGTGGTTGTTCGGCGTGTCTCCTATCTTACTTCTAAAGAACCTTAGCGACTTGAGATCGTTATCTCAACCGTCGACAGTTGGCGCCGTCCGTGGGGATACGCAGATCGAACATGTCGACCACCATCAGCGATACAGAGATTCTTCCTGAGGGCTACGACTCAGAAGGGCAGGATGTTTCTTCCCCTACCAGCTCGAATCGGTCTTATCGTCCTAGATCGATGTCTGTGTCTGAGACAGAAGTTTCTGGATACGCTCCGGAGATGGTCTCAGGTCGAGCTCCCGTCATTGACGATGAATACGGAGCTGATGATCTTTACGCTGGTTTAGATCTATCAGATTCCAAGGCTATGTCGGTGGATTCCTCCTGTGGCGACACAGTGATGACACCGTCTAGCGCGCAATCGCACGGCCACCGCGTCGTCAACATGACCGGCACAGGGACTTCGAATCCTGCGCGGGTCCCGGCGGCCGGAGAGATCGAGCAGATCGGTTCTGCTCGGCATCCAGATGAGGCTGCATTAGCTGCTCGCGAGCAAGATGTTGTTCGCCGCACTTTTGACGAGTCCATCAACCAAACTCTGGCGCGAATCTGCGACCAATAGCGTCGGCGACGCGATCCGCCTCGCGCACCTCGCCAGACTCCGGTAGAAGTTCACCTGCCGGGTGGAATCCCGCGGTCTGACTTAATCGGGCAAGACGCGGATGCTTGAGGATCGGGACCGATTGAGCGAGCGGAACGGCTCGAGCCCCAACAACCGTGTCAGATCCGCTCACCAGGACAATCTCGTCCTCGTGAGCGATGAAGTGGCTACTCACCTTGAGAAATTGGCCGAGGGCCTTAAGTCTGTAGGTGAGGCCTCATCCGGGCAGCGCGGTGAGCCTGCCCGGGTGGATTCGAGCAGTGAGTGATCCGATCGATCGCGTGACCACCGTCACCATCGAAGGATCACTGTCCACGAGCAAGCTGCCCGTGGTCACCGCCGTTCGCCAAGTCCCCGTAGTCATCACGACCATAGGGGCAAGCGTGCGCGCGACGATCACGGAGGATCCCCTCGCGAAGAGCGCGTTGTCGCGACCACAACGAAGGAGCGTGGGGGCTTATCACGGAGAGAGTTCCTCCAAGCAGAGACCTCCCGCTCAGCAAGAGTTCCCCCGACCAATAGGACCAATGTCTTCTCCAGGCTAGGTTCTGCCGGGGAAGGTGGCCGGTCTTACGCCTTGGGCTGCAGGGCTTTCTCTGACGAGCTTCGCTCTGTTCGGTGGCCCTCAAAGTTCAAGCCCGGACACATGGAAAGATACAATGGGACCCAGAACCCAGAGGAATTCCTTTCCATCTACGCTACGGCCATCATGCGGCCGGGGGTGACGAGCTTGTCATGGCAAATTACCTTCCGACTGTCCTTGATGGTACTGCTCGGACATGGCTGTTCAATCAGCAAGAAGGTTCCATCAGCTCTTGGATCCAGCTTTGTGACGCTCTGATTGCCAATTTCCAGAGCTGTTACGTGCGTCTGGGCAAGGAGGATGATCTGCACCAGATGATCCAGATGAATGGGGAGACCCTCCGCAACTTCGTTAAGCGTTTCATCAAGATTCGCAACACGATCTCGAACATCTCGGACAAATCTTGTCGACGGTTGGGATATTGACCCAAGTCAACCAAGGTTCTTCAAGGAGGAGATAGGAGACACGCCGAACAACCACGAACAGCAACGAACAGGAGACAGGGGTTTTTATCCTGGTTCAGGCCTCTCGGGAGAGATAACAGCCTTACGTCCAGCCTTTCTTTATATCAAAGAGGATTACAAGGTGGAACTCGGCGAGATCAACAGGTCTCGACGAGTAGTATGCGAAAATCTATCTGCTAAGGGTCTAAGCTAGAAGCTAAGATGTAAAACTCAATGCCAGGGATCCCCTAAACGCCAAAAGGGGCCCTGTTTATATAGTACGGAGCAAACCGACCTACCGAGGAATATCGGGCCGGGCTAACTACGAGATCGTAACGAACTCAATACATGCCAAATATAACCTACGGTAGATAAGGTAAGCTCCTAATCTTGGGGATCACGACTCCCTATCCAATCCGGGAAACCACGTCCGGGTCTTCTCGTAGCCGTGCAGAACTCTGTTCGAGTCGGACTCAAACACGAATCCTAGGCCGTTACGCACCGTGCGGTCGAGAAGAAGTTCGGCGGGATGCACATGGGCTGATAGAACCTTCCAGGGGCTGGGCCTGGTAGGTCGATCGATTGGGCCGTCGGGGAGTGGGCCATGGCAATGGGCGTAATTTAATCCCGACGCCTAGCCCCGAGACTCAAGTGGAAGGACTCACTAGAGTGGGGTCGTCCTCTTGAGACTCAAAGTCACGAAGAGGTATTTTTCCTGCTACAAAGGCAAATAACGAGCGACCGAACAGGTTATGGTTCAACCGAACAAGACTTGTTCGGGACGAGAATAAACCCGATCGATGCCGAGCAACTCCGTTCGTCGAGCGAGGAACGACATCTGTCCGAAAGCGAGCACTCGGCCTTCGGTCTGAACCTTTGGAAAAAATAGCCGTTAGCGGAACTCCAACGATAACTTCCTATCGCCATGGCGGTGAAAGCAGACGACCGTTTTACCTAGCCGTTGCGGTAAAAACTAGCCGCTCAGGACAAAACCGTTCTGAGCTGCTTATCTGGGACTATAAAAGCACCCAAGCCGCCCGCTGCCGCCACTCTGCTCTCACGCCTTTCCTCTCTAAGCCCTACCTCCAACCACGCTTTCGAAGATCAAGCACCCAAACTCCATCACCGACCACCTTTCGTTCAGCCACAGGAATCGCTATGGCCAAATTCACGGGCATTAGCTTGACCGAGGAGGACCTTAGGATCTGGGAGGAGGAGGGCCACATCGACACCGTGGTGGAGGCTGTCCGGAGAGGAGGATACTCGGAGCCGCTCGAGGAGAGTTAAATCGACTTGAGCAGTTTGCCTTTATTGGGTTGAGGTCTCTCCAGAGCGACTTCGTCGAGGCCTTCTTGAACATCGCCGTATTGGAGGTGGCAAACCTCAATCCGAACTCCATCCTCCAGATGGTGTCTTCGCACACTGTGCGAGGGCTATCTGAGCATCGATCCACCGGTGGGCTGTTCCTCCACTACTACACAGTGGCGGAGCAGCTCCGCCGCTTCAGCTGGGGGTGCTACTACCTCAAGCTCAGGCCACCGCCGACGACGCGCCGTACCCTCGCCCACCACTGCCGACTCGATGGGCGCGTGGTGGAGTGAGGTGGTTTTACAAACAAGCGAGCGGCGACAAGTCGTCTTCACCGAAAAGCGCCAAAAGGGAACCCCAATGCCTCGGCGGAGATGTCCGCGAGGATTGGTACGACAAGAAAAATCGCCTCTCGTGAGCCTCGGGCTCACGGGCGAGAGATCATTCGGGACTTCACAAATGAGCAGAGGTCATCATTGCGGAGAAGGTCCTATCCTTCTACAAGATAGAGGATGGGAAGACATTACAAGGGAGAGCACGGGTAAGTGCCTTTAAGACTCAACCTCTTCATTGATTATTTCCTCCGAACAGAATTAACGATTCCATCATCGGCGGAGAAACCAACCGGCGCATGGGTGACCGAGCGGGTCGACGCCATGCTGAAGGCGGCGAAGAAGGACGGGGAGGTCACCGGCGAGGTGGCGTACACCTGTCCGCGCAACGTGCTCGTCCGCACAGACGAGGTGATTACTCACTCCCAGTCTGTGTTGCTAGACTCGCAATGTTGTTTTAGTGCTAATGCTCACTTAAAACGCTGGGAGGACCAAGCTGATCCTTGGAGGGATCGTGAGGAACTCTCCGGTGCGAGAAGGAGAAGGTGAAGAAGGGCAAGGCCAAGGCGGCAGCAAAGCCCAAGGTGGCGGCCGAGCCGACGCGGAGCTCGCCGCGACACGGGGGCCGCCAGCCGTCGAAGAGACCAGTGCTGCGATGGAGCGTCACCGAAGCGGACCAAGCGGTAGCCAGGTCAGCCCAATGAGGAAGAGACCAAGCCCTTCCTCCTCGCCGAGCAAAGTGACGAAGAGGTAAAGAACATGACCCTCGGCTTAGGCGTTACTCATGAGACTCACCCGGCCATTTGGCGCGGCTCAACAGTCGCCGGCGAGGAGGCTCGAAGAGGAAGTCGCCGCAAGGAAAAACTTCTTCTTGCTGCTGCGCGAGGGCCTTCGGCTTACCGGGGAGCCGAGCTCGTCGCCCGAACACCCAAGGGCAGCGGCGGAGAAGCCGCCAAGGAGCCCCCGAGGAAGAGGCGGAAAGTTCCAATGAAGAAGATCGGGATCAAGCCTCTCATGGCGGTATGTAGAAACCCAACTTCAGATCTCCCACCTACCGACCGCATTAGACTTAACGATGATCTTTTTTTCATCACCGCCCAAGGAGAGATCACCACGATGATGTCGAGGCGCTCGGCGGTCGCCTTTGCCGAACATCTGCACGGGCGCTTCACGGGCGATGAGGCTAGCGTGCCTCAAGGACAAGTTGGCGGCATGGAGCTGCTCTCGTCGAACTCGGCGGCGCTTCGCGCTTAAAAGCGCCAGGGGAAGCGGTGGAGACGGAAGAAGCGGTCTTGCGCGCGCCGCAGGCGTGAGGCCAAGACGACGGCTCGGAAGCTGCGAAGCGGGACCGAGCAACCGATTCTGCCAGTGCCGTCGCGAGGGCGGCTCACCCCGAAGCGGCAGGATTCTCTGGCGGCGGGTGAAGCCCGACGCCGAGGAGCAAGAAAAAGCCCGGCGGTCGCGCAAGTCGTCCCGCCCGTGGAGGCTACGGCGCCACCAACCGACAAGGCTCGGCCTCGCCCGAAAGTTCGGGCGGAAGAGGAGGAGGAAGAGGAGAGGGAGCGCGGAGACGAAAGCGCTTCGCCCGTCGCTCCCGCTCCCGAGCAGGTGCGCTCCCGCAAGAAGAAGGAGCGATCAAGGCAGCGACGGCAAGAACGCGTCCGTCTCATCCCGCCTGACGAAACCTTCGTGACGATGGCCTCGAGGACCGCTGCGCCATGATCAAACGCCGACTTGGCAAGGTAGGCACCAAGACCAAATCTTGTTCAGCTTAGCTACATCATCGCAAAGTAGTTAACTTGTTCTTCCCTCTCAGGTCTTCAGGGACACCATGGAGGAGCTCGAGGCGGCGTCACCATCGGCGGGCGCCCGTCTTGGCGTCGCTCCGGGAGCACCTCAGGACGAGGGAGTCCGAAGCGGGGCCCTCTGCACCAGCCCAAAGTCGAAGCCGGCTGAAGGCGAAGGTAAAGAGGCTCAAAGTCCAACTGGCCGAAGAGAGGCGTTCCTGCGAGTCTCTCCTAGGAGAGGCCGAGGAGCTTCGCGCGCAAGCCATTAAGGCGAGCACCGCGGAGGAGAAGCCGGGCCGCTCGAAGTGGCTCGAAGAGCAGCTCGCTGACGTTTCCCAATGGCGGGATCAGCTCGCGGCGGAAGCCAAGAGACTCAAGGCCCAGCTCGCCAAGGAAGAGCAGACTTCCGCGGGTCTCCAAGCAAAAATCTCGACCCTGTGGGCTTCACAGGAAGAGATCGAGGAGATGCGCGGGATGACGGTGAGGGCGATCACCGCAGAGAAGAAGGTCAAGGAGCTGGACGAGCAGCTCAAGACGGCCGAGCAGCGGAGTCGGCCAGGCGAGGCTCGACCGATCAGGTGCCGGGCCAAGACCGAGGAGGTCGAGGCCATCCGGGCAGAGGCTGGCGCAAATAAAGCGAACAAGGAGGAGATCGAGCGCCTCGAGCTGAAGCCCGGAAGGAATCAAGGCTCGGGCGAAGTCGTGCGCCTCAAGTTAAGTTGAGGAGTGAAGGAGCGACTTGCTCCTAAGTAGCACCATGTTGTAACCGAAAGGGCCTTGTACTGAAACTTTTGAGTAATGTAATAAAGTACTTACTTTTATTCACGCAAAAAGCAGCAAAAGACAAGAACGAATGAAACTAAGAGAAAAGCAAGCAGCTTAGGAAGTTTAAGAAAACCGGTGGGCGCTCGCCTAACTCCGGCCCCGTTGTGCATACGCTCGGAAACACGAGTTTGCGAACCCGAGCAGTGCACAAGAGAAAGAGCGACACCTAGCCCCGTGCAGACGATGCTCGAGAACCTAAGCTGCGAACTCGAGCACGTGTGTAGAGAAAAAGCGACACCGTATCTTGCTCGATTAGTTCCATGATGCGCTTTCGTTGACATAAGTTAGGCTGCTTGTTCAGAGTAACCGAACAAGGAAAGTGCCTCTGCGGCGGGGGCTTACGAGAGCGAGCTTTACCAAGTGGTCGCGCATAGCGGTAAGTGCCTCTGCCATGGAGGGCTTACGAGAGCGAACTTAGCCGCATGGTGGAAAGGCCGTGTTCGCAACCCCGAGTTTAGGAACTTATTGAAACCAGATACGGATAGGGAACAATCCTTAAGATTGCGGAGCCAAGAGTTCGCAAGGTCGGGCAGACCATCAAGTGTTACCAGAGAGAAAGAGGTAGTCTTCAAAAGACAAGAAGTGAAAAAAGGCGCAGAGGTCATGAGAATTCACTTAACTATTGGATTGAACTTTATATGGTGCCCGAGAGACTTGGACGAACTAAAGTAGCAAGTTTACAAAAAGCGCAGGCTAAGAAAATGCAAAAAGACCTACACAAAGAACTTACGGTCTGGTCGATGTTCAGTCTTTGGTCGACTCTCTCCGTCCTCCATAGCCAGCGAACAGCCCAGGCGAAAGGAAGAAACGACCGTGAACGGGCCCTCCCAACGAGGAGTTAACTTGTTGGCATTGGACAAGTTCTGGACACGGCGCGAACGAGGCCGCCCGCCTTCAAAGCCCTTGGTCGAGCCCGACTTGGCGGCGTCGTTGCGAAGATCCTGCTGATAGCGCGCCATTCGACTTGTGCCCGGTCACGTGTGCCTTCGAGGAGATCGAGATAGAGGAGGCGATCTTGCTCGTCGTCAACTAAGTTGACCGAGCTCGTCTGGCGAACCGAGTCTGATTTCGGTGGCGGGATGGCTTCGCACCATAGACCAATTGGAAAGGAGTTTCCCGGTCGCCGGTGGCCGTCAGTCTGCGAATCGCCCGAGGGACGGAAGGAACCCGTCAACCCGAACCTTCTTGTGCTCGAGAGAGCAGCAAATACCCGCCGTTTAATACCTGGACTATCTGTCCGTTAGCTCGCTCATTGCTCCATTGCTCGTGGATGTGCCACGAGGCGAAAGCAACCTTGGTGCCCGGTATTCGCGATATTCTGGAATAGCTCGCTTGAACCGGTACCGTTATCCGTGATCGCCTTATGGGGAATCCCAAAGCGCGTGACCACATTGCTTTTGAAAAGCGAGCAGCCGTTTTAGGCGTGAAGAGGCGACAGAGCTCGCCTCAATCCACTTTGTAAAAGTGTCTATGGCGACAAGCGGTGTGTATAGCCCTTGTACCCCTTAGGGAATGGGCCGCAGATCCGCACCCCATGTGGAAAAAGGCCAAGATGGGGATTGTTTGGAGCTCTTGGGCGGGCTTGTGTGCCTTCCGGGCGTGAAATTGGCAAGCCTTGCACTTAGTCACGATGTCCGGGCATCTTGTAACGATGGGCCAATAATAGCCCATGCGAAGCGCTTTGCCGACGAGTTACGAAGGGCGTGGTTGCCACGAGCACCCTCGTGTATGTCCCTAGAAGGAACACACCCTCTGTTGCGAGATGCACTTGGAAGAACTCCCGAGCACCTTGGCGGTAAAGGTGCCATCCATAAGCTTGTATGGGCGGCACGCCATGTAAGCCGGAACGCTTCGGCCGTCGTCAGACGGGTCCCATCTCGCAAGGTACCGGACAAATGGCGTTGTCGGTCAGCGACTGCTCGATAACGGAGACAAAGCACCACTGTCTCTGTTGCCTCGTCCGGAGGCGTGATTGAGGGCTTGTAAAGGTGCTCGGCGAGCACCCTGCCGGAAGCGAGGTTCGCGTGAGGATCAAACTTGGATAGCTGGTCGGCCGGAAGTTGTCCTTCCTTGGCACGAAGAGCACCGAAGAATCGAAAATGCCGCTCAACTTCCTCACTTCAACCGGTATCGCGCCATTGAGTCATCGCAGCACCGATACTCCTTGTTAACTGATTGATGACCAGTGTGAATCTCCTTCACGGTTAGCCGTTGGACACCAAGCGACTTGCGCTCTTAGTCCCGCGAGGAGGCCTCGTACTCTGCGGCGTTGTTAGTCGCCACAAAGTGTAGTTGGATAGAATCTGGAGTTGCTCTCCTTGAGGAGATGAGAACAAAGCCAGACCGTCGAGTTTCGGTCGTGAGCCATCGAAAACATGGTCCAAGAGGGTTCATCGGGTTGCTCGGGAGCTCCACTGGATTTGGGCGAACAAGTCCATTCAGCGACAAAGTCAGCTAGGACACGTGACTTAATAGCAATTGGGCGACAAATAACAGATCAAACTCGCTAGTTCCATTGCCCACTTAGCTATCGTCCGCTAGATTCCTTGTTCCGAAGGATTTCTCCCGAGAGGAGCGTGGTGGGACCAGATGTTTGATCGCTGGAAGTAGTGGCGAAGCTTCACGGAGGACATGAGCAAGGCATAGAGGAGCTTCGGACCTCGAGTAGCGCTCCTTTGATCCGTGAAGTACCTCGCTCACGTAATAGATTGGTCATTGTATGCCTTCCCTTTCGACCGTCAAGACCGCGCTCACCGCTTGTGGCGTGCAACGAGTACTGGCGGAGCTGCTTTCGCCATGCAGCGGGGTAGTCAAGGCGGGAGGATTGGACGGTATCGCTTGAGATCTGGAAGAATCTATCGACTTCTTCCGTCCACTCGAAACCATTGTGCTTCGCGGGCCTTAAGAAGGGCGCCCCGTTACGCCTTCACGGGAAATAAACCTACTTAGAGCAGCCATCCGCCCAGTGAGGCTCTGTACTTCCTTTATGGTAGTTGGAACCTGCATATTTTCAATGGCCTCGATTTTTTCAGGGTTGGCAGAAATACCTTGCGAGCCAATAACATAACGAGCAACATTCGGATCGAACACCAAAGGTACACTTCTCTGGATTTAATTTTATTCGATGCCTGGTGAGATTACGAAAAGTCTCTGCCAGGTCTTTTACATGATCTGGAGCACACTTGCTCTTTACAACTATGTCGTCGACATAGACCTCGAGTTTTTTCATGTTGCTGCGGGAAGGTCTTCTCCATTAAGCTATTTGGAGCATTAACACCGACATTCTTGCAGACCGAAAGACATGGTCGTATAGCGAAAGTGCGAAAGGGTGATGAAGGTAGTCTTCTCTTCATCCTCGGGAGATCTTATTTGGTGGTAACCGGAGTAAGCATCTAAAAACTCGAGAGCTGGGCGTCATGATCGCATCGACCACCGGTCAATCTGAGGCGGCGAAATTGTCCTTAGGACAAGCGGCGTTCAGATCGTGTGATCGACACACATCCTCCACTTGCCGCCTTTCTTCTTTACAATGATAGGGTTGGCTAACCACTCGGTGTGATCAACCTCGCGGATGAACCAATGACGGCGCTTTATAGTCGATCTTTGATGATCCCCTGTTTGAATTCAGCGCGAAGCTTACGCGAAACAGGCTTTTGTCGGCAGACGACCGGTTTGTGCTCGATGACCTCCTTGGGACTCCGGGCATGTCGGATGGCTCCCAGGCAAATACATCTGCATTAGCTCGGAGGAAGGCAATGAGCTCGCTTTCCTATTTGGGGTCTAGATTGGCCCCCAAGTGAACTGTCTTGAAAGTATCATCAAGCGGCAATGAACTTCCTTGGTTTCTCCCCTGGTGAAGGGAGACCCTAGGGCGTCTGATTTGGTCTGCGAGAACCTCGAGACCACGCGGCGGAAGCTGGTCGACCAGAGGCAAGGGGCGCTCGTCGCGATCGAGGCGACTTTATGTTGCCCTTGACCGTGATCACACCGTTAGGACCGGTATCTTCACGCAATGGTAAGCGTGGTGGGACACGACCATAAACTTACCGAGAGATGGCCTGCCCAAGATTGCGTTGTACGCCGATGGGAAGTCGACCACGTCGAAAGTGATCAACTCTGTCCGGAAGTTGCTTGGGCTGCGAAGGTGACAGTAGGACAACACCCTAACGGCTTGATGCTTCTCCGGAACAATTCCGTGAAGGGCATTGCGACTTCCTTTAGCTTGGAACGAGGAATTTGCATCTCGTCCAAGACTTTAGCAGAAAGCAAGTCCAAAGCGCTCCCGCCTTACACTAAGAGACGACCAACTCTCGCGTTGCTGATGGTCGGGGCGACCAGCAGTGGGAGCCGCTGAGGCTTGGTCATCCCAGTGGGGCAATCTTCCTGAGAGAAGGAGATGGGGACCTCAGTCCACTTCATCGATTCAGGCTGAGGTTTTGCCTTTTCGATGTTGTGGACCTCCCGAGCAGCTTCCTTGAGGCTGCGCCGAGAGGTATAAGCCGAGGAGCCGCCGAAAATGACGGCGATATGGTTCACGGGCTCTTGATATTCATCATCATCTTCCCGATCACCATCGTCGGTTTGGCGCTTGGCCTTACCGGCATCACCTTGTTCGGGTAGGGTGGGCATTGGGCCCTTGCCATTGTAGAAATCTTCGAGCTTTGCAGCCCAAGTTCTACAGTGGCGTATATCGTGCCCGTAGTGCTGGTGGAACTTGCAAAATCGGTCGCTCGGACCTTTCTTGCCTTGTCCGCCTCCCCTGAGCGAGCTTTTGCCCTTGTAATTATTGTTGGGCTTCTTCTGCCCATCCTTGGGAGGAGGTGCGCGATCCATACCTGCGACGGTATTGTTCGCATCACCTTTGTTCTTCTTCTTCTGGGACTTCTTGTTACCAGGAACATTCTTCTTTGCTCTTCTTCTTCTCATCCACACCGGTGGTAGGCGGCTCGCCCTTGTCGAACTCCTTTTTATCTTGAGCAGCTCTGCAGCGTTGGCATAGCGGTCAGCCGCCTTGAACAGGTCGTTGGCGGTCCAGGTCTCGTTGATCTCGAGATCCTGGGTGAGCCGCTCGTCGCGGACTCCGTTTTTGAAGGCGCGGACAACAGATTCATCCGAGATGTTCGGGATCGTGTTGCGGATCTTAATGAAACGCTTCACGAAGTTGCGGAGGGTCTCCCCGTTCATCTGGATCATCTGGTGCAGATCATCCTCCTTACCCAGGGCACGTAACAGCTCTGGAAACTAGCGATCGAGGCGTCACAAAGCTGGTTCCATGGTGATGGAACCCTCCTGCCGACAACCACGTCCGAGCGGCACCCTCAAGGACGACGGGAGGTAATTAGTCATAACGAGCTCGTCACCCCGGCGCCATGATGGCGAAGCGTGATGGAAAGGAATTCCTCACGGGTTACGAGTCCCATTGTACCTCTCCATGTGACCGGGCTTGAACTTTGAGGGCCACCGGACAGCTCGAAGCTCGTCGGAGAAAGCCCTGTAGCCCAAAGCATATGACCGGCCACCTTCCCCGGAAGAACCTAGTCTTGAAAAGACGTTGGTCTGTTCGCGGAGGAACTCTGCTGAGCAGGATGACTTCGGCTGGAGAAACTCTCTCGGGACAATCCACCACGCTCCTTCCTCGTGGTTGCGACGACGCTCCTCACGAGGGACCGTCCGTGATCATCGCGCCGCTTTCCCCGTGGTCGCGATGACTCGAGGACTCGGCGAGCGACGGCGACCACGGGTAGCCTGCTCATGGACAGTGATCCTTCGACGGTGACGAAGGTCACGCGATCGATCAGAGCTGTCCGAACCATTCCGGGCAGTTTGGCTGCGCTGCCTGGAGGAATTGTTGACTTCTCCTAGAGACTTTAGGCCTTCAGCCAGTCGTTCTAGGTTAGAAGCAACAGCATCGCCCATGCGGGCGAGGTCGGCCTGGTTGGTAGATCTAATCACCGAAGCCATGGCCGCGAGTCGTTCCCGACTCTGCTCTAGGGGTTCTGGGACCCCTGAGGCATCCGCGTTTTGCCCGACCGGAGTCCGGTTTCGCGGGGAACCAATCCGGACAGGAGAAGCTTCTGCCGGGAGACTTGGCGAGGGCACGCGAGGTGGGTCGCGACGCGGTCGCTTGCACCGATCGCGGAACCGTGCCATGATCCGTTGATGGAATCGTCGAGGTTTGGCGAATGGCGTCTTGCTTTCGAAAGCAGCCAGCCATGACCTCGTCTTGATGCCGAGCAGAGTTAATCTGCCCGACCTCGCCAGCCGCCACAGCCCGTGCAGGATCCTCAGAGGTTCCTACATCGGCCATGTAAATGCTGCGGGGGCCATGCGAAGGTATGCTAGACGGTGTCATCGCTGTGTCTCCACAGGTGGAATCTACCGACATAGCCTTGGAATCGACAAATCTAAACCGTCGTAAAGATCATCGGTTCCGTAGTCGCTGCCGATGGCGGAGTGCGATCTGAGGCTATCTACGCCATATAAGCGGAGACATCCGCCTCGGTGCGGAAAGTGTTGAGACCGAGCGGATCGATCTGAATCGACAGGATGAGACATCCCGTCCCTCGCCGAGTCGTAGCCCTCGGGAAGTATCTACAGACGCCGACGAAGTTCGACATGCTCGATCTGCGTGTCCCCACGGTCGGCGCCGGTGCCGACGGTTGGGATATTGACCCAAGTCAACCAAGGTTCTTCAAGGAGGAGATAGGAGACACGCCGAACAACCACGACGACAAAGAACGAGCAGGAGACAGGGGTTTTATCCTGGTTCAGGCCTCTCGGGAGATAATGACCTTACGTCCGGCCTTTCTTTATATCAAAGAGGATTACAAGGTGGAACTCGGCGAGATCAATGTGTCTCGGCGAGTAGTATCTGAAAATCTATACGCTAAGGGTCTAAGCTAGAAGCTAAGATGTAAAACTCAATGCCAGGGATCCCCTAAACGCCAAAAGGGGCCCTGTTTATATAGTACTGAGCAAACCGACCTACCGAGGAATATCGGGCCGGGCTAACTACGAGATCGTAACGAACTCAATACATGCCAAATATAACCTATGGTAGATAAGGTAAGCTCCTAATCTTGGGGATCACGACTCCCTATCCAATCCGGGAAACCACGTCCGGGTCTTCTAGTGGCAGTAACTCGTTTGAGTCGGACTCAAACACGAATCCTAGGCCGTTCGCACTGCGTGCGGTCGGGAAGCTGTTCGGCAGGATGCACATGGGCCTGATAGAACCTTCCAGGGAGCTGGGCCCTGGTAGGCTGTTCGATTGGGCCGTTAGGGAGTGGGCCATGGCAATGGGTCGTAATTTAATCCCGACAAATCTGTTATCCGCGCCTTTAAAAACGGAGTCTGCGACGAGCGGCTCACCCAGGATCTCGAGATCAATGAGACCTGGACCGCCAACGACCTGTTCAGGGTGACTGACCGCTATGCCAACGCGGCAGAGCGTGTTCAGTACAAGAAGACGTTTGACAAAGGCGAGCTGCCCACCCAGCCTGGTGTGGAGGAAAAGAAGAAGAGAAGCAACAATCCTGGTGACAAGAAATCCCAGAAGAAAAAGAAGGGTGATGCGAACAACACCGTCGCCGGTATAGATCGCACACCTCCTCCCAAAGATAGGCAGAAAAAGCCCAGCAATAACTATAAGGGCAAGAAGCCCACCCAGGGAGGCAACGAAGACAAGAAAGGTCCGAGTGACCGATATTGCAAGTTCCACTAGAACTACGGGCATGATACGCGCTATTGCAGAACCTGGGCTGCAAAGCTCGAGAATTTCTACAACGGCAAGGGCCCAATGCCCACCCTACCCGAAAAAGGTGATGCCGGTAAGGCCAAGCGCCAAACCGATGATGGTGATCGGGATGACGATGAATATCAAGAGCCCGTGAACCATATCGCCGTCATCTTCGGTGGCTCCTCGGCTTATACCTCTCGCCGCAGCCTCAAGGAAGCTGCTCGGGAGGTCCACAATGTTGAAAAGGGCAAGCCTTAGCCGGAATCGATGAAGTGGACCGAGGTCCCCATCTCCTTCTCTCAGGAGGATTGCCCCACTGGGATGACCAAGTCTCAGCGGCTCCCACTGGTGGTCGCTCCGACCATCAGCAACGCCAGAGTTGGCCGTGTTTTGGTCGACGGCGGGAGCGCTTTGGACTTGCTCTCTGCTAAGGTCTTGGACGAGATGCAGATTCCTCGCTCCAAGCTTAAATAGGTCGCGATGCCTTTCTACGACATCGTCCCGAGGGAAGCTGTTCAGCCATTGGGGCAGATTGTTTTGCCTGTTACCTTCGGCAGTCCAAGCAACTTCCGGACGGAGTTGATCACGTTTGACGTGGTCGATTTCCCTTCCGCGTACAATGCGATCCTGGGTCGGCCATCTCTTAGCAAGTTCATGGCCGTGTCCCATCATGGATACCATTGCGTGAAGATACCAGGCTCCAACGGTGTGATCACGGTCAAGGGCAACTACAAGGCTGCTCTAGATTGCGACGGCGATCCGTTGTCTCGGTCGACCAGCTTCCGCCGCGTGGTCCCGAAGTTCCGCAGACCAAGTCTGCACGCCCTAGGGTCTCCCTTCAGCCAGGGGGAGAGACCAAGGAAGTTTCGCTGTCTCTGGATGATTCCTCCAAGACCGTTCATCTAGGGGCAAATCTGGACCCCAAATAGGAAAGCGAGCTCATTGCCTTCCTCCGAGCTAATGCAGACGTGTTTGCCTGGGAGACGTCTGATATGCCCGGAGTCCCAAGGGAGGTTATCGAGCACAAACTGGCCGTCCGGCCTGACAAAAAGCCTGTTCGCCAGAAGCTTCGTCGCTTTTCGGAATTCAAGTAGGGGATCATTAAAGATCAGCTCGGCAAGTCGCTCACGCGGTTTCATCCGCGAGGTTGATCACACCGAGTGGTGGCCAACCCCACATCGTAAAGATGAAAGGCGGCAAGTGGAGGATGTGTGTCGATCACACGATTTGAACGCCGCTTGTCCCAAGGACAACTTCCGCGCCATCGATAGACCACCGGTCGACGCGATCCGGATGCCCAGCTTTTGAGCTTTTTGGATGCTTACTCCGGTTATCACCAAATAAGCATCTCCCTCGAGGATGAAGAGAAGACTGCCTTCATCACCCCCTTCGGCACTTTCTGCTATACGACCATGTCTTTCGGTCTGCGAATGTCGGTGCCAATGTTCAGTAACTTTAATGGAGAAGACTTTCCCGAGCAATGCTGAAGAAACACGAGGTCTATGTCGATGACATAGTTGTAAAGAGCAAGTATGCTCCAGATCATGTAAAAGACTTGGCCGAGACGTTTCGTAACCTCGCCAGGCATCGAATAAAGTTAAATCCAGAGAAATGTACCTTTGGTGTTCGATCTGGAATGTTGCTCGGTTATGTAATTGGTTCGCAAGGCATTTCGGCCAACCCCGAAAAAATCGAGGCCATTGAAAACATGCAGGCTCCAACTACCGTCAAGGAAGTTCAGAGCCTCACCGGACGGATGGTCGCCCGAAAGGTGTTTATTTCCGTCGAGTATAACGCGGGCTGCCCTTCTTTAAGGCCCTGCGCAAGCACAATGGTTTCGAATGGACAGAGGAAGCTGATCGATCTTTTCAAGATCTAAAGCAATACCTGTCCAACCCACCTGTCTTGACCACCCCGCAATACGGCGAGCAGCTCTTACTCTATCTCGGCTGTATGCCTCAAGCGGTGAGCGCGGTCTTGACGGTGGAAAGGAAAGACATCCAGCGGCCAATCTATTACGTGAGCGAGGTGCTTCACGGATCGAAGGAGCGCACCACGAGGTTCGGCTGCTCTCGCCTTGCTCATGCCCTCCGTAAAACTTCGCCATTATTTCCAGCGATCAAATCTGGTCCCGACCAAGTTCCTCTTGGAGAAATCCTAAGGAACAAGGAAGTCAAGCGGTCAGATAGCTAAATGGGCAATGGAACCGCGAATTTGATATTCGCTTGTCGCCTTAACTGCTATTAAGTCCCGGTCTTGGCGACTTTGTCGCCGAATGGTCTGCCGCCCCAAATCCTGTGAAGCTCCCGAGCAACCCGATGACCCCTGGACCATGTTTTTTGATGGCTCACGTACTGGAAACTCGGGGGCTGGATTCGTTCTCATCTCCCCTTAAGGAGAGCAACTCCAGTATTCTATCCAACTACACTTTGCGTCGACTAACAACACTGCGGAGTACGAGGCCCTCCTCATGGGACTTAGAGCGCAAGTCGCTCGGTGTCCAACGGCCGACCGTGAAGGAGATTCACGGTGGTCATCGACCAGTCAACAAGGAGCATCGATCTGCGATGACTCAATGGCGCGTACTGGTTGAAGTGAGGAAGTTGGGCGGCACTTTCGATTTTTCGAGGTGCTCTTCGTGCCCGAAAGGACAACTTTCGGCCGATTAACCGCCCAAGTATGGATCCTCACGAGAACTCGCTTCCGGCAGGGTGCTCGTCGAGCACCTTCACAAGCTCTCAATCACGCCTCCGGACGAGGCAACAGAGATGGTCTGCTTGTCTCCGCTATCGCCTTGAGCAGTCGCGGGTTGGACAACGCCATTTGTCCGGTACCTTGCGCGATGGGACCCGCCAAGACGGCCGGCGTTCCGGCTTATAAGGCGGCTGCTCCATACAAGCTTATGGGCGGCATCCTTTATCGCCGAGGTGCTCTGGGAGTTCTCTCCAAGTGCATCTCGCAGCAGGAGGGTGTGTTCCTTCTTAGGGACATACACGAGGGTGCCTGTGGCAACCACGCCTTCTTCATAACTCTGATCGGCAAAGCGTTTTGCATGGCTATTACTGGCCAACCGCGTTACAAGATGCCCGGGAGATCGTGACAAAGTGCAAAGCTTGCCAATTTCACTCCCGGAAGGCACATAAGCCCGCCCAAGAGCTCCAAACGATCTCCCCATCATGGCCTTTCTCCACATGGGGACTGGATCTGCTCGGCCCGCTCCTAAGGGGTACAAGGGCTATACACACCGCTGTCGCCATTGACACTTTTACAAAGTGGATTGAGGCGAGCTCGGTCGCCTCTTCACGCCAAAACGGTATGCGCTTCTTAAAAGCAACGTGGTCACGCCGCTTTGGGATCCCCATAAGTCGATCACCGATAACGGTACCAGCTCGAGCGAGCTATTCCGTGAATATCGCGAATACCGGGCACCAAGGTTCGTTTCGCCTCTGTGGCACATCCACAGAGCAATGGAGCAGTCGAGCGAAGTAACGGACAGATCGTCCAGGGTATCAAACGGGGCGTGTTCGCGGCACTCCGCGAGCACAACAAGGCTTGGGTTGATGAAGTTCCTTCCGTCCTTTGGGCAGTTCACACTACGGCCAGCCGGACAACCGGGGAAACTCCGTTCCAATTGGTCTATGGTGCAGAAGCCATCCTGCCCGCCGAAATAGTACTCTTTTCGCCTCGCACGAGCTCGGTCAACTTCGTTGACTACGAGCAAGAGCGCCTACTCGATCTCGACCTCCTCGAAGGCACACGCGACCGGGCACAAGTCAGAATGGCGCGCTACCAGCAAGATCTTTGTCGGCACGCCGCCAAATCAGTTCGACCAAGGGCTTTGCAAAGGCGATCTCATTCTCGCGCCGTGTTCGTAACATGTCCAATGCCAACAAGCTAACTCCCACGGGAGGGCCTGCTCACGATCGCTTTCTCGCCGCGGGGCTGTCACCGCTATGGATGACGGGAGAGAGCTGACCAGCACTTGGAACATCGACCAGCTTCGTAAGTTCTTTGTGTAGATCTTTTCTGTGTTTGCTTAGCTTCGCGCTTTTTATCAAATTTCGCTCCTTTGTTCCTCCAAGTCTGTTGGGCTCCATGTAAAGTTCAATCCATTTATAGTGAAATTTTCACGGTCTTCTGCGGCCTTTTCACGTCTCTGTCTTCTCAAAACTACCATTTCTCTGGTAACACTTGATGGCTGTCCGGCCTTGCGAACACTTGGCTCCGCAATCTTAAGGATTTTTTCCTGCTCGTATCCAGTTTCAACAAAGATCCACAACTCAAGGTTGCGTAACATAGCTTTTCCACGTCGCGGCTAAGTCTGCTCTCGTAAGCCCTCCGCGGCAGAGGCACTTACCACCTGGCGCGACTACTTGGCAAAGTCTGCTCTCGTAAGCCCTCCGCGGCAGAGGCACTTTTCTTGTCCAGTTATCCTCCGGAATCGCCTAACTTACGTTAACGACCAGCTTTTGGAATACGCCGATCAGATACGGTGTCGCTTAACTCTCTCACGACGCCCTCGAATTCGCAAACTCAGGTTTTCGAGCACCGTCCGTACCGGGGGTTAGGGCATCGCTCTTTCTCTTGCGCACTTGTTCGGGTTCGCAAGCTCAGTTTCCAGCAACCGCTGTGACGGGCCGGGAGTTAGGCTAAGCGTTCTACCGTTTTTCTCAAAACTTTCTAGCACTTTGTGTTGCCTTTGCTCTTATTTGCTGCTTTCGTTTTGTCTCTTTTCTCGCTCTTTTTGCGAGAGAAAAAAAGTAAGTTTTATTAATTAAAAATTTGCGGTACAAAAGTCCCTTTGGGTTCTGACCTACAGACTACTTAGAAGCGAGTTGCTCCTTGAGCTCCTCGACCACTTCCTTGAGACGCAGGACTTTCCCCTGGGCTTTGAAACCCTCTCGGCCTCACTCGAGACGATCGGCTTCCTCCTTGCTGACCTGGCCTGCTCCGTTGCCTTCATGCGAGAGCTTGACCTCTTCGGTCTTGGTCCGTCGCTCAGGTCGAGATCCTCGCTCGCTAGCGCTCGCTTTCGGTAGTCTTGAGCTGTTAGTCCAGCTCTTTGACTCTTTTCTCCGCGGTGATCGCCCTTTTACCATCCTCACATCTTCTCGATCTCTTCCTGTGAAGCCCACAGAGTCGAGATCTTCGCTTGAAATCAGCGGAGGTTTGCTTTTCCTTGGCAAGTGGGCCTTGAGCTCCTTGACGTCATGCGAAAGCAGCTTCCGCCACCCAGGACACATCGTCGAGCTGCTCCTCCAGCCACTTCGTGCGGCCCGGCTCCCTTTCGCGGCAGCTTGCCTCGCGGCTCAGTCTGCTGGCTCCTCGGCCTCTTCCCAAGAGCCGCGGAGGATCGCTTCTCTTTGGCCAGCTGAGCTTTCAGCTTCTTTACCTTCGCCGCCAGCCCGCTTCGGCTCCTAGCCGGCGCAGAAGTGCCCGCCTCAGCTTCCCGCGTCCGGAGATGCTCCGGAGAGGACGCCAAGACGGGCGCCCGCTGGTGGTAACGCCTTCTTGAGCTCCTCCATGGTGTCCTTGAAGACCTGGGGAAGAAGGTCATTTTAGCCACTTAGCGATGATATAGCACGACCAGGGTTAGGCTTGATTTCGAGCTTACCTTGCCGAGCCGGCGCTTTAGTCCCCGGCGCAGGCGATCTTCGAGACCATGAGTCACGAAGCCTCGCTCGTGCGGGATGAGACGGGCGCGTTGCTCTTACCGCCGTCCTCTGGGCTCCTTCATCTTGCGGGAGCGCACTTTCTCGGGGGCGGGAGCGACGGGCGGAGAACTTTCGTCCTCGCGCTCCTGCCTTTCTTCCTCTTCCGCCCGGTCACCTTCGGGCGAAGTCGGTGTCGCCCCACCGGGCAACATTGGGGTGTCCATTGGCAGGGCAGCTTGTGCGCCCTGCTCGTGGCCTTCTTCTTGCTCCTCGGCAGCAGGGCTTTCGCCCTGCTCGCCAATCATCTCCGTCGCCTCAGGGATGGGTTGCCCCTGCGACGAAGTGCCCGGCGGGACCGTCTGCTCGGTCCCACCTCGGGCAACTTGCGGAGCCATCAGCTTGGCCCCACCGTCCGTGGCGCTGTGTACCGTCTCTTCTGTGTCCAGTCGCTCCACCGCTCCCTTCAGCGCGTCGAGTTGGTCGCTGTAGTCTGGAAGGAGCAGGCTCCACGCTGCCAGCTTGTCCTTGAGGTCGCCAATCTTCGCTCGCCCATGACGCACCGTGCAGGTGTGCTCGGCAACAGAGACCGCTCGATTGCCGCCTCGACGTCGTCCGTGGCAATCTCCTCCTGGGCAGCTGTTGAAAAGAAGGTAATTTGAGCCTAACGCGGTCAGGAAGATAGTAAAGTCGAAAGATTTGTTACTACATACCTGCCGTGGAGGGGTCGATCTTCTTCTTCGTCGCTAAGACTTTCCGCCTCTTCCTCGGGGGCTCCTTAGCGGCTTGTTCGCCTTGGCCCCTGGTTGTTCGCGGCGATGAACTCAGCTCCCTGGTGAGCTGAGCGCTCCTCTCGCGCAACGCAAGAAGCTTTTCCTTGCGCGCGACTTCTTCCTCAAGCCTCCTCTGCTCGGCGACCTGCTGTAGCCGTGCCGTATGGCCCGGGTGAGCCCGCGTGTAACGCCTAAGCCAAAGGGTCATGTTCTTTACCTCTTCGTCGCTTTGCTCGATGAGGAGGGAGGGGCTTGGTCTCCTCCCGCTGGGCTGATCGCGCGCCCGCTTGGTCTGCTCGGCGCGCTCCGTCGCCGCGGGTGGTTCCTTCGCTAGTTGGCGGCCGCCGTGTCGCGGCGAGCTTCGCGTCGACTCCGCCGCCACCTTGGGCTTTGTGGCCGCCTTGGTCTTGCCCTTCTTCGCCTTCTCCTTCTCCGACCCGGAGAGCTCTTCCACGATCCTCCCGAGGATCAGTTGGTCCTCCTGCGCATTGGAGAAGCGGATGTTAGCATTTAACAACGGTGCGAATCCGGTAACACGGACCAGAGTTCAAGCAATTACCTCGGCCGTGCGGATGAGCACATTCCGCGGACAGGTATAGCCCACCTCACCGGTGACCTCGCCGTCCTTCTTCGCTGCCTTCAGCATGGCGTCGACACGCTCAGTCACCCATGCGTTGGTTGGCTGGTCTGCCCGAGTAGGAGAGCCTGTTAGTCCCTGTTCGGATGAGTTATCCAGTAAAGGTTGAGTCTTAAAGGCACTTACCTATGCTCTCCCTCGAGGTGTCTTCCCATCCCTCTATCTTACGGAAGGGATAGGGTCTTCTCCGCAGCGGACAGATCCTGTTCGCTGTGAAGTCCCGGATGATCTCCCTGCCCGTGAGCCCGAGGCTCACAAGGGAGGCGATCTTCCTCGTCAAGTACCAGTCCTCGGCGGTCATCTCTGGCTGAGGCATTGGCGTTCCCTTGGCCGGCGCCTTCCCGGTGAAGACGAGCTTGCTGTCGTCGCTCCGCCTGGTGTAGAACCACCTCGTCCACCACGCGCCCATTGAGTCGAGCAGCGGTGGGCGGGGGTACGGCGCGTCGTCGGCGGTGGCTCGGAGCTTGAGGTAGTAGCACCTCAGCGCCGAAGCGGCGGAGCTGCTCCTCGTCCATCAGATAGTAGTGGAGGAACAGCCCACGGTGGATCGATGCCCAGATAGCCCTCGCACAGGTGTGCGAAGACGGCCATCTGGAGGATGATGTTCGGATTGAGGTTCGCCACCTCCAATCCGCTGATGTTCAAGAAGGCCTCGACGAAGTCGCTCTCGGGAGACCTCAACCCGAACAGTGCGAATCGCTCGAATCGATTTAACTCTCCTCGAGCGGCTCGGAGTTTCCTCCTCTCCGGCAGCCTCCAGCCTACGCGTCGATGTGGCCCTCTCCCTCCCAGACCTTCAGGTCCTCCTAGGACAGGCTGGTGCCAGTGAACTTGGCCATGGCAGTTCCCAGGGCTTGACGAACAGGCTGGAGGGTGGAGTTCGACTCCTTGATGCTGAGTGTGGTTGGAGTTAGGGCTTGGAGAGGAAAGACGTGAGGACAGAAGTGGCTGGCCGCGGGCGGCTTGGGTGCTTTTATAGTCCCGTATGAGCAGCACTGCAACGGTTTTGTCACAAAACGGCTAGTTTTTACCACAACGGCTAGGTAAAACGGTCGCTTTGTTTTCATCAAGGCCATGACGGAAGTTACCGTTGGAATCGCTAACGGCTATTTTTTCCAATGTCGGCACTTGAAGGTGAGTGCTCGCCGCGGCAGATGTGATTCCACATTCGACGCAATAGAGTTGCTCAAGATCGATCGGTTCGTCGGTCCCGAACAAGTCTTGTTCGGTTGAACCATAACCTGGTCGATTAAGCTTGTTACACGCCTTTGTAGCAACAAAATTTCCCTCTTCGTGACTTGGAGTCTCAAGAGGAAGACCCCACTCTAGTGAGTCCTTCCACTTGAGTTTGGGGCTAGGCGTCGGGGATAAAATTACGCCCATTGCCATGGCCCACTCCGACGGCCCAATCAAACAACCTAGCAGGCCCAGCTCCTCGAAGGTTCTATCTCGCCCATATGCATCTTGCCGAACAGCCTCTGGTGGCGTGATGCTTAACGCCAAGGAATCGTGTTTGAGTCCGTCTCGAGCAGAGTCTGCTGCGGCTACGTGAAGACCCGGACATTGGTTTTCCGGATTGGATTAGGAGTCGTGATCCCCAAGGCTAGGAGTATGCCTTATCTGCCTCGGGATATATTTGGCACGTTGAGTCGTTACGATCTCGTAGTTAGCCCGGCCCGATATTCCCTCGGTAGGTCGGTTTGCTCTGCACTACATAAACGAGGCTCCTATGACGTTTAGGGGGCATCTGATCAATCTTAGACGAGTTTTACGACTTGATCTAGCTTTTAGCACCTGATATACACCATAATCTCGCCGAGACTTGTTGGTCTCGTCGAGCCATCTCTTGTAATCACTCCTGATATATAAGAAAGGCTGGACGTAGGGCTATTATCTCTTCCGAGAGGCCTGAACTAGGATAAAAACCCCTGTCTCCTGTTCGTTGTTGTTGGTGATTGTTCGGCGTGTCTCCTATCTCACTTCTAAAGAACCTTAGCGACTTGAGATCGTTATCTCAACCGTCGACTGGGGCTTTCTTTCATTCCCCTATACAATTCTCTATATAGGGAATGTTGTTGGAGATTGGAGAAATATAGGCAGAGATTTTTTAAAGTAATCCCCTATATGAGGCTATAGGAGGAATTTAGGGATTTTTGTTGGAGAGAGCCTAACTCCTCGATGCTCTAGTTTTTCCCGTCTCATCTCGTCTGCCTTGTTGCATACTTGCATGTCTCTCGTCACCGGCGCCTAATCGGGAGGCCCGAAGATGGCCGTGCCTCCGTGATTTTTTCAGGTTTTCTACAGTAACCGCTAGTAGGGCAGCCCACAATTTCTAGGTATGACTAGTTCTTCTAATTCAGTTCAGTCCTTTTTATTTCAATATTTAGTAATTTTTGTCATGGATATAGAAGATCTGTCATCAATCACTGTCTTTTAGATCTTAGGTTAATCGGCAACGTCAGTCATTCAAAGAATGAAAATGATCCATCCTATTTTTTTTCCCTAGAAGCTAGATGAAGTTCGCAGCCTTGTGTGAATAATTTTATTCCAATTGAGGTGCAACTACCGCGATACACTAATCCTACTATTGATGATACCGCTCATCCTAGTCTAACTGATGTGCAAGCTTTCGAGCAAGCCAAAATTATAACCACTGCATATAGTAGTTTATATTGAAAAGGATCTAACCTAGAGGCGAAGATTAATTCAGACGACCTTATGGAGTTATCTTCTGGGTAATCCGTGGTCGTAGAGCTAAATTCAAACTAATAGAGATATAACTAAGTAACTTTATTTTGGAATCGAATTAATTAATGTTTTATATTAGGGTTTTTTTCATCCATGCCATTATTAAGTTGCATATATTCAGTTCTGCCATTATTAAGTGCATATTCTTTAAAATGCCATTTTGTCTGCAATCAAACCTCAGCGCTGCCATTGTGAACGATTTTGAGGGATTTCTAGAATATACGAAATCAAAATACGGTTGGAAATACGTCTTACAAGTAGGGCCCGCGTGTCATACACACATCTCCTTCTACCTCATCTTCTTCCCCAACTCCAGCTCCTCCTCCTCCCTCATCTCCCCTAACTCCGGTGAGATCTCCACAACGAGGATAGCTCCGGCCACAAGCTCTCCGGCAGCGAGCTCAAAGAAAGGGCGGCTTAGCGGCGCAAGGGCGGCGGCGCGCGGGTGGCGGCGAGCAAGGCGGCAGGCGGGCAGCGAGCTCCAGCAGTGGCGGCCGAGCGGCGCAAGGCGCGGCGGAGCAAGGCAGCGGGGCGCGGGAGCAGCTCCAGCGGGTGCGTGAGCAGCAACGGCGGAGAGCTCGGGCGTGAGCTCGACGGCAAGCTCCGGTGGCGACGAGCAGCCGCGGCGGCGGGCGAAGTTCCGGCGGCACAAGCTCCGGCAGCAACGAGCGACGGCGGCGCTAACTCCGGAGGCGGCGGCGCGAGCTCTGGCCGTCGAGCTCGCTGCTCGTCGCTACCGCAATGGAGATGGGAGCTCACCGGAGCCTGCTGTGGGGGGGGGGGAGGGGAAGAGGAGGGCGACGAGCTCAGGGGGCGACGCGAGGAAGATGGAGATGGGAGCTCGCCAGCGCCGGAGTGCGAGGAGAAGGGATCTCGCCGAGCCGCCGCCGCCGCCAGCGCCGCCGCTGCCGCCGCCGCGCGCTTCGCCCCTCGTGCCGCCACCGCCTGCTGGAGCTCTCCCGCGCCGCCGCCCGCTGGAGATGAGGGGGGAAGAAGAAGGGAGGAGGAGGAGGGAGGAAGAAGATGCTGTGGGAAGAAGAGAAGGAAGGAGGAAGAAGATAATGAGAGGATGACATATGGGTCCCGCTTGTCAGATACGTATTTGGACTGTATTCGGACGGGTATTGCTGAGGAAATACGTTTTCGGGGCCAAGAATGGCAGCACTGAGGTTTGATTGCAGACAAAATGGCATTTTTAAGAATATGCACTTAATAATGGCAGAACTGAATATATGCAACTTAATAATGGCATGGATGAAAAAAAACCCTTTATATTATGTATTTAAGGATGTTTTTATTTACATGCATTATTTTTAAATATATGTGTGTAGTATAGTTTTGGTACAATTTTTCTTAGTGTCAATTTGGCCCCCTATGTGCCATTCCTGGCTCCGCCTCTAGCTGCCACTTTTCCTGACCTCCCATCAATGCATCCTCGTCTTCTCTGGCCGCCGCACCTCCCAGTCACCTTCGGTAGTCGCGACAATGCTGCCACCTCCCCTTTCAAATCTAGATGGTGCCACGCGCTCCGCCTTTTCCTGCACCTTCCCATTGTAGGCACTGCCGTCCCACTCCTCCACCTAGTTGGCGCTACTACTCTGCATTGCGATCCCTCCTAGACGACACCACCATCCTCCTCCTCCTGGTCCAAAATCCTAGCTGCCTCCTGAAGCTCTAAGCTCGTGAACTTGTTTGACGCTACTCAGTAGCTCGCTCAGGCTCATCTCGCTTGCTAAACGAGCCCAAGCCAAGCCTATTTCCTAGCTGTAGCCCCTCAAATTTTAACTTACCTTGAGGGTCGATAATCCCATGCACTAGTCCCTGGATCGGTACACTTTGCGGAAGATCACATAGCTGATACATGCATACATCGATTAAATAGAATCCCTAAATATTACATAACATGTTACGCCCTTAGGCGAGTTTAGTAAGGCGGACAATACACGCCTTAATATTACAGAACAGCGTTCAAAGTAATGCAGCTATCCCCAAAATATTTACCCAAAAGAATCCCCTATTGGCTAGCGCTCCACCAACGACCGGAGCAACCCCTATGACTCTTTAGGTCCACCGAAGTCCTGTTCGTCGTCTTCATGGCACGCATACGGGTCCTCCTCGAGTCCCTCGTCTAAAGAAATTAAGTAGGCGAGGTCAGCGTCATCCAAACACTGGCTAGTTAACACTTCCCTTAATGCACATAGTGTTTAAAAGGCTTTATTTGGAGGAAGGGTTTATTTTATTCACGTAAAGCCAAGTTTTATAAGATTTTGGAAACATCCTAACTAGCATCAGCTAGAGTTTGTACTGTTTGGTTAAATCAGAGGCTTGCCATCTTACTAATGCACCCAAACCCAACTGATCTACCAAACAAACCGACCAACCCATATTCGACCAACTCTCGACCAAATACACAATCCAGCTTAACCAATCACCCTGAATTTCTTCTGGTTGCCCTTGACATTTCCTAGTTCCGCCATCTTTACAAGATTTGGCAATCCTGTTGTGGACCACACTTGCCATGGCATGCCCGTCTCGGCTAAGGGGGTTGCCAGTCCTCACTAGCCGACCGTAATCCTGGGGATGTGTGGCCTTTATCACTCTCGGTGATGACCCATGCCGGTCCCTATCGAGAATGGTCCCAGAGGGTCTCCGTAGAGCGCTCACAGCTGGCGATCCAAGACTCGTACTCCGCGCGATGGCCACGCGTTGTGTTGGAACCATCCCTCAGATGGCAACGATCCCCGCTACGCGTGTTACTCCGCGCTCCTCCTAGGTAAGCCCTGGCTAAACCCAGCACTAGGCACCTGTTCCTCAATCATTCATAAGGATGTCCTCTAGGGGCAACTCACCGGTAAATCTCTACTTCCATGGTCCTCGACCGTACCACACTTGGACTATCCCAACCAACCGACCAGACCAGACCAGACCGACTTCCCACAAAACCTTACACTCAAGCAGAATCAGCCCAACATGCAACTATTAGCCCAAACTGTCATATGCCGTATCATATTTGAATGAGAATAATGAATGGCCGGTGAATATCGGTTCACCGTTCCTTGGCGATTATCCGAAACATTTGTTTAAGCCTAAGCCAGGCTAAGTAAGTTTTACCCATTAGATAGGGTTAAAGTGGTTACCAGACAAATCATAGGCTAACAAGAGTAATGACAATCAAGGCAGTCATTAAGGCTAAACAGGTCAAGGGCAAGCATGTATTACATGATTAACAACTAGGCAGTTTACTAAGCATGCATTTAAATACTAAACAAAATAGTTAACAGAAATCTGGGTAATGAATCATGATATTAGTGATGTTAATCCGCACTAGGGAAAGTCGCAATCTCTCCCTAATAGAGACAAACATCTAAAGAGTGTTAACTCGCCTTGCTCAGTTAGGTGTTCCTCCTCGGCGTCCCCAAACCTTCCTTCGGGATCGCCTACGTCTAATCACATAATCAAACCAATAATTACTTACTATTGTAACAAAAATCATGATGCATGCACGACCTAAGCTTTACCCTTGACATTAATGCCTAAGATCGATTAGCGAATCTAATTTTTTTTATGATATGCTATGCATGACAAAGTGCATTAATAATGATATTATCAGTAGATAATAGTCTACTATTCCCCAAAATACGATTTCGTACGGTAAGGTCGTAATTGGGTGATTAGGGTTTTTAAGCGACATAAGATGACGACGTTTCGAAGTTTAACCTACGTACGGGGTAAAGTTTATCGGAGTTGACAATATACTAGGTGCTTCTAAATAAAAGAGATAATCCTAAGTTATATCCCTTATTAACATATTTTCTAAAGTCAGCTCCTTAAATAATTTAATAGGAATGTGTTAATTATTTGTTGGTGTCTAAATAAATACTCCCATGAATATATTAAAGCATGGATGGCATTTTAAAATATTGTAAATTTATTATGGTAATTATCTACCCATTATATTACCTTAAGAATTTTAGGACAGAGTCTTTATTTAATATAGTTATAATTACCTTAATTTCTACTTATTCATTTTCTTATAGAAAATCTATCCAAATTAAAGAACAGTGCCATTTTCCAGTGCAGAGGTAGTTTTCATATTTTTATAAATTCAGAAATGGTCTAAGGTATTTACTCAAATTTTTCTAGAATTTTTGGGAGTCTCTAGCTATTTCTAATAATTCAAAAGCTAAATCGGCATTTATCTAAATAATAAATTCACTGGAAAAAGGTTAAAATCTCTCGGGCCAACCCAACCAACGAACCGGCCCATTCATGAAATGGGCCCACGGCCCACGCGCTTAGCGTCTGCTACCGGTCGAGAGGCAACGCCAAGGCGCTTTCAAGGATCGTTTTTTGAGGTCGACGCCTTCCTTCCAGCGGCGCCTCCACTTAACCAGACAGGTGGGGCCGAGGCCCACCGGGCAGTGACGCAGCGCCGGGGGTTTTGAGCTAGCGTGCGCAGGGGCAAGCTTACAGGTGGGACTCGCTAGACAGCGACTCAGCGTGTACGGGTCAGCACGAATCTTGGCGCGCTATCTACGGCCGGAGGCTTTTGTCTTCGTCGGTTCATCAACGTGGCTGGCGGCAATGGCGGGCATTGCGGCGGCGCTACAGGCCAGTCCGTCCATGGGCGTGCGTGCCCTAGCATCCACGGCTTCCTACGACCCTAAGGATGCCCTCGTCGAGGCCGGGGTATTCGCGCCAACTACGGGTCTATAGGCTATGATCATGGGCGTCGAGCTAGAGGAGCCAAGGAGGTGCTCACCACGGGATTTGACAGGGACGGTTGGCGGCAGAGAGCTCGTCGGCTGCCAAAACAGAGGCAACGGTGGCACGGCAGCTTCGAGCGCCCCTGCTGAAATTGATCGAGGCGAAAGGGTTAGGGCACTATCTAGTAGCTCAGGAAGGAAAGGATTGGGCTATGGCTCACGGATTCGCCAGGATTGATTCGGTGCCGGCGAGGAGCGGATTTGGGGGAAAAACGAAAACCGGCGCCGGCGGGGGAGTTCCTGGCTTTATAGGCGAGGGGTAGTGTTTCGGACCCGAAGGCGCGCTCATAGCGACTCGGGAAGGCGCGGCGATCGATCGACGATCGCGCAGAAGCGGGCAACAACGATGATGGCGGTTGCCGCGCACGGCGCGAACCAATGCAGAGCAGAGCTGATGTGCACTAGATCGGCCCGATCTTCTGGTGAGGAACAATACGTCGGTTTGGTGTACAACGAAGTAAATGGATCAGCTACTAACCACAAAATCAGTAACCAAGCAATCGCAACGTCACCTCGATGAACCGATCAACAAAGTGGAAACCCGATCATTTTTTGAACCTGCTGCAACCGAGAACAAGCAAGAATAAGATGATAACAATTTTAATCCAATAACTCAAACATGGGTGAGGTTCTGTTTCTCGTCACGGGTGGTCTAGTCGACACACGCGAAAACGAGGAGAGACGCACACGGGGTCAACCAAAACACAACAAAACCTAAATGTAGAAAACGGCGGCGGCCACATATATAGCAGCGGCCAGAGGGAGTGGGGCGCCCAAGGGTGCAGCCACCACCAAACCCTAGTGATACATGGGCCATAGGCCTAAAAATAAGGTGATGCAGCACCCTGAAATTCTAGTCCGAAATATTGTTCTACATTTTCCCGTCACTCTGGAGTGAATCTGGACGTGGGGCTGGATCCATTGGAAAGCTTTTCTCATCTTTTCAACGAGTGGTCATACATCGAAAACGGAGTTCGGGAGCCCGAGTTACGTCCGTTTGAAGTTGACGTGCTGCTAGATGGCCGAACCGGGCTTTTTGGCGTCTTGGGCTTTCATGTGAGCCTTCCTTGAGTTGTCGAGGCCTCGCGAGTCTTGGACTTGTTGCGCTGCTTCTTCGGAGAAGGCTTGAAAGGCTGGGCTTATGGATTAAGGCCCCTTGGCGACGAAGATGGAGCAGCGTCGGTCGTCGTTGTAGCGGTCGGAGAGGAAGGGGGGGCATCGGTCACACTGGTCGTATCCACGCTGGTGAATGTCCTCATCAAGAGCAGAGCAGGGTGGCAGCGTGGTTTGGAGCGGCGGGCTGGGCCACCGGGCAGAGAAGGAAGGAGAAAGGAGAGAGAGAAGAGAGGAGAAAGAGAGAGGGACTGGCGGTGGGGCCCACATGTCAGCATGAATTCAAACAATTTTTGAAATTTCAGAAATTTGAAATTTGTCCAAATTTTGGGCTCTTACACTAGCTCGGTCAGTCGAACAAGCTCGAGCCGAGCCACAGTCCTGGCTCGTTTGAGCTTGGCTCGTTTCCACTCCTATTCGTAGGCACAAACCTAGGCCCAAACTCCGACTTAAATGAGTGCTTTTCGTCTAGCCTACCAACCGTTTGCACTTGCAACTAGATCTAGGGAATTTGGGAACGCATCAGCAGAGGAGCAGAGCATCTGTGAGACTGTGATGGGGAGTCGAACGTCATATGGCTGAGCGGTAGGAGTCACGCCGCCTGGTAATCATCGAGGACTTGGGGAAGCTGGCCACAATGCTATTTGGGACACAAGGAAAGAGGCTGCGCCACTGCATCGTCGTTAGGGACTCTAGGACGGAGGCAAGGAGGTTGCGATGTTGTCAGAGGGTTCGGAAGGGACGTAATGGCAGTGCATCGCCTCATGAAGTTGAGCAAGAAGGCTACACTTGGAAGATTCCTAGACCCGTGTCGTGCCGCCACGTCTCGTGTTTGTAGAGGGGCTATGTCGCAGGGGAGCTACCATGCAGAGGGAAGGTTGCACTCGAGAAGAGCCTATCAAGCCGTCACACAGAGCCAAATCAAATGATGGGATGGGAACTAGGAAGTGATGGGTTGCGGACGACAACTAGAATATGGGATGGGAAATGATGTTAAGGGTTAATTAGGGCATCTACAAATCAGCTGGCTATAAGAAGTTCACCTTACTTTTTGGCTTATGTGGACGAAAGAAAAGGAGGAGAGAGATAGAGACTAGCTTTTAACTAATAACCGGTCTATAGTGGGTTAAAAGGTGCATGGCACATATTACATATGGGTCCATATCAAATTTAAGAGTTAATGTTATAGCTAATCCATTGGGGGTGTTGTATACAAGCTATTAGTCGATGACATGAAACTTTTTTTTTATAGCTAATAGTTGTTTCTACAATTAGAGATGTGTTTTTATAGCTAATAGTTGTTTCTACAATTAGAGATGTCCTTAAAGGATGTCGAGTAGGCCGGTTGTACTCGACTATATTGGAGTAGGTCAAGTAGGTTGATGGGCTAATGAGTGGGCATGTTTACAAACCCGAGCAAGCATCAGCAAGGTCAACGCTGACGAGATCGCAGCGACGGGAACGAAGGGCGGGCGAGCGCAAGGAAGAGGAAGGTGGGTTGCACGGGCGATTTATCATCATCAATAGAAGTGCAAGCATGAAAACGCGCGGCCTCCGCACGCCACGTGGCTGTCCTCCCGCCAGGCAGGGCTGTGTCTGTCCTCCCGCCCGGCGTCGCCATAGCCGTCCGATCGTGCGATCCAGCCAGATCCGGCTGTCCGTTTTGCTTTAATGTATAAAACAGTTTTTACCGCACACGTTTCAGGCGCGGGGATGGTTCGACCGGTTGGTTAGCGCGGTCGGTTTGTTGTCTGTGCGGCGCGTGTTCGAATCCTGCTACCTCTCCACACTGCGCATTTTCCGTCACGGGCTGACGCGCTCCCCTCCACGTGCTCGCGCGCGTGCGCGTTCTTCCCGCCCGCGCAGCCCCCATTTTTTTGCCAAAGCCTTTTGCTGCGCGCTCGCGCTTGCGCGCGCCATGGGCGCGCTGTGCAACTAGTCCTATACATATTCCTAAAAAAAAGTGGCATATATCCATAATTGCATACAACAAGCTTCCGCCAGCAATCGAACTCGTTATTCTGTTTCTCAAAAAAAAAAAAAAACTTGTTCTAACACGTGAGGGTTCAGTTTTCTACTGGTTGAAAGAATTGATTGCTTCCACCATGCTATGCAGGTTCTCATACGACGACCCGCGGGGCGAGCGGCCGCCTCCGCCTCCACCTTCCACCTCGCCGCCCGCCTCCGAATCTCCTCCGCCTCCATCGCTTCCCTGACATGGCCGGCGACCTGCTCCCTCTTCACCTCCGCGTCCAGCCGGAGGCCGACGCCCCACACCTCGCACGCGTACTTGCAGTTGGTGTACTGGTCGGCGAACCCCGGCCAGCACACCATCGGCACGCCGGCGGCGATGCTCTCGCAAGTCGAGTTCCACCCGCTGTGCGTCAGGAAGCAGCCCACTGCCCGGTGGCGCAGCACCCGCTCCTGCGCGCACCAACCGGCCAACCGGCACCGGCCCGCCGTCTCCGCGGCGAACTCTGGCGGCAGCGCCGCCAGCACCGGGACACCCGGGACGAGGTTCTCCCTCATGGACCACAAGATCGGGCGGCCGGTCGCGGCGAGGCCCCACGCGAACTCGGCGAGCTGGCCGGCGCTGAGAATGGCGAGGCTGCCGAAATTGGCGTACACGACGGAGCTCGGTTCTTGCGCGTCCAGCCATTGGAGGCACCCGGTGTCCTGCTTCCACAGGCTTAGGCCGTCGGCGTCGATGTCGGCGTCGGCGTCGTTCAGGTGGTGGTGGAGGAGGGAGCCCAAGGGGCCGACGGTGTAGATGCGCGGATACTCGGCGCGGAGGGCGGCGTTGACGTCGGCGTCGAGGCCGTCGAAGGTGTTGAGGATGAGCGCGCCGGCCTTGGCGCAGTTGTTGGCCTCCGTGTCGTTGAAGCGGAGGCCGACGTCGTCCGGATCGGTGGTGCGAACGAAGCTGGAGACGTCGCCGAGGCTGATCGGCGGCAAGCCAGGGATCCAGTCGATGATCGTCGTGTCCAGGTAGCCGTTCGTCAAGTAGCTCTCGTCTGCAAAACGAAATGGGAGTAGGATTTTCTTGATTTCATTTGTGTCATATGGTTGGTTGGTGAATGGATTTGCTGAAAATGGAAAATTGGTTCACATGAAAAATCTTTTTGGCAATAAATCCGGGCTTACCGGAACCCCGGGTTAAACTTTTGAACTGGCCAAAAATATTCATTTTTAAATAAATTTCATCAAACTTTGTACGTAATATTAAGACGGACAAGGGACAGCTAACTGTGAACACAAAGACTCACGTAGACCAGTGGTTGGGTCTTGTGCACAGAAACAGTGGTTTCAGTTTTTGGTCCCAAGTTCAACAAATTTGATCTTTTTTTAGTCTTTTTGTTTAAAAAATTCTGAAATTCCGATTTTCATAAAAATCGTCCTTGCCGGTTAGGACCAGTAAAATTTTAGCGGTAAAATTTCCCTGAAGTTCACATATGGGATGATTAAAGGCGGAAGCAAGGAAAATAGTTGTGGAACCTGTTCACCAGCACATACACGGTACACAGTAACAGTCACAGTACACCAGAGGTAGGAAAGATTCCTAAGTAGTTGGATCAAATAAGTAAAATTGAGATATATATTTAACATCTTACTTTACAATATTACTCCCTCCGTGCTTTTTTTTGTTTGACGACTTTTGACTTTTTGATACGTTTTTTACCATTCGTCTAATTCAAAAATTTAATACAAAGATGCAAAAAAAATAAGTCAAGTTTAAAGTACCTCTATTGATAAAACAAATCACAACAAAATAAATCAAATTTACAAAAAAAATTAAATAAGACAAATGGTCAAAGATAAATCCAAAAGTCAAACGCGTCAAACAAAAAAGAACGGAGTATAAAGTATTTAGATGTTTTTGCAAACATTAAGATGGACCCGATAGCTATGTTGAAAAAAGTAAAAAAATCTATTTTTTAAACAGTAGTCAGGGGCTCTGCCAGATTCATTTAAGAGGAACAAAACAGTTACAAGAGCAAAAAAAAAAAAAACCAGAGAAGACAATCCTAAAAAGGCTACACAAAACAGGTTGTATAGCAGAGGACTAAAGGACTAAGAACTGAGCTTGCAACATGTTAACCATGGTCATCGCAACCAAACGTCATCTCTATTCAAGATGTCAAGTTTAATTAGCTGGACAATCTGGTTAGCTGGAGCATAAACATGGTTGAATATTCTTCCGTTGCGCTTCTTTCAAATGTTCCAACACACATACATGACGAGCCCATCAAATGGCGCCTTATTGTACTATGGAACTTCTTCCTAGTCAGAAGCCACCAGTCACCGATCCACATGCCCGAGACCTGTAAGTGGAATAATTCGATGCAATCCCTTTCATTGAAGATTGTCCGCCAAACAAGCTTTGTGTAAGTGCAAAAGATAAATAAGTGGTTAGTCGTTTCCGCGTAAGCACCACAACGGACAGAAGAAGTAGTTCGACCACCCTCTTTTCATAAGATTATGTGCTATCAGAATCCTGAAACGCTGTCCAGACAAAGAACTTGCACTTTGGTTCCGCTGCCGTTTTCCATTTGCACCCGAAATGGCTATAGATGACAAATCCTGGAAATTGCATTTCATAAGTCGGTACTTTCCATCACTTTTCTAGCGCCACTGATAGGAATCTTGCTGGTCTGGCAGAAGGGAGAAAACCTGAACCTGTTGCCATAAGACGAAGAATTGTTGGAGCTCTTCCGCATGGTTAAGATGTATCAGCCCACGTATCCAATGAGCAGGCCTTCCTTAAATGTCAATCTTTTTCTAGCTGCCTTATTAAAACAAAGCGGTGCTATCTCACAAGGTGCTTTATTATTTAACCATCTGTCATACCAAAAAAGACAGTGCTCCCCGTTGCCTGGAGTAATTGTTACCGAGGCCTTGAACAAGGTACAGGTCCAGCTGGTCACATGGCAGCTCGTTGTCGTACCAAGGCTTGGATGGATCAGCCAAGACATCCAAAGCCATCGAAGTCGGAGTGATCTTCCAAACTGCTCCAAGCTCTTCAATTCTAACCCCAAGCCTTTTGGGCCTCCAGACCTTTCTCTAGCTGACGAGTGCTACGAGGCATCGAGCATTTGGGTCTCCTTTCCAAAGAAAGGCACGCCTGACGCCAGAGTTTGTCAATACGTTGGATGGCCCATCTGCTGAACTTAGCCACAGCAAGATGGTACACCGCTTGACCTGTAATCACAGAGTTTATGAGGGCCAAACGTGCTGATCTAGACATCAGTTTCCCTTTCCATCTAGACAACCTTCTACCAATTTTGTCTAAGAGGTACTGGTAGTCACTCTTAATGAGTCTTGACGGTCTGATAGGGAGCCCCAGATAGGTACAAGGGAAGTGCTTAATCTGCATTGTCAATGCACCCGTAACTTCTTGGATTAGGTTTTGATCACATCTGATCGGGTAGATTTCACATTTCTCAGTGTTTACCTTGAGCGCGGAAGATTTTCCAAAGACATTTAATATGTTGTCCATTTTTGTAGGCTTGAGGAACAAGGCCACATCATCTGCACATAAAGAGATTTTCATCTTATCCACTCCGGATCCCAAATTGCTGAGCACCCCCCAGTTGTGCAGCCTTAGAAAAGTTTTTTGGCAGCGGGTCAAGCGCCAAGATGAACAGCATTGGCGACAAGGGATCACCTTGACGTAGACCTCTCCTATGTCTGAACATTCCCCCGAGACTGCCATTAATGAAAATCCTTGAAGAAGATGACAATAACAGCAGAGAGATTCAATTTCTCCAAGCATTTTCGAAGCCCATGAAGCTTAGAAGATCTAAGAGATATCCCAACTAATGGAATCGAACGTCTTAGCAAAATCAAGCTTGATAAAGAAACTCGGGCTTTTCTTTTGATGAAGCTCTTTGACGACATTGCTAGTACTTAAGAAATTATCTTGGACGCATCTGTTACGTACGAAGGCATTCTGCGAGTTAAATATGATGCCATCCATCAGAGATGCGAGTCTGTTGGCGAGGACCTTGCTAAATAATTTTCTGAAGCTATGGCATAGACTAATGGGTCTATAATCCTTTATGGACCGGGCATCCACCTTTTTCCTTAGAAGAACAATATGCGCACTGTTGAGCAGGTTGAACTGTCAGGCCATTTGCTCCGGTGCAGCTGCCTAAAGGCCTCCATAATACTATCATGTAGAAGCTGTCAATGAAACCTTCCGGCCCAGCTGCTTTATCATTGGGAACGTCCCACACTGCTCTTTTCACTTCGTCTTCCTCAAAGCTTGCATCCAAGCTGGCCAAGTCATTGGTTAGCATTCCAATATTATGCCATTCCAGAGCCAAGTCTCAATGAATCATTGTTCCTAGAAGCCCCTTGTAGAAAGTAAGGAATTCTCCATGCTTTTCCTCGTCTGTGATCAGCACCCGGCTTTGGTCAATTACAGTTACAACAGAGTTCTTCCTTTTCCTTGAGTTGACTTTCATGTGAAAAAATTTGCTATAGATATCCCCCTCTCTAATGTAAGTAAGTCGTGGACGTTACTTTATCCTAATCATGTGAAAAAATCTATTTGGATTAACGGGTATAACCATATTTAAGGCCACCTGATACCTCACCTCCAGCCTGCCCTCATTTTTAGAGGCAACAATAAGAGGTTGCCCTGGGGATGAGCTCTAAAGTCTAAAGACGGTGCTTAATCTGGATCATGTATAGCGCCTAATAGTCAGATTGCAAATTACGTGGTGCACTTCAATCATGGATTTCAAATGCCCTCTTTCATTGATGTTTTTATCCTTGTCACTAGGAGTATTTGGAAAGTGAGGAATTGTTCTACATTCCTGCAACAGGCCCCTTGATTCATATATTGCAGAGATTCCGATAGTTCTTCCAAATGGAGCTTAGAAAGGTTTTTTATTTCGGACTACAAAAAGAAGTTGATACGGTGGGGATCTTGCTAACTGTTTTCTTAAAAAAAAAAGAGAAAAAATCGGGTTTCTATGTTTTAAAATGTCATAGTTTCCACTCATGAGGGAGGATATTATTAATTTTCTGATATCTGAGTAGCTCCTAGATCAGATGCCCAAGAACAAAGCTGACAATGTAACCCAATACTTCTAAATAATTTGACATGTTATTTAAAAAAAATGTGACGTTCAAAATAATGTAACTTGTTTCATGGAAATTGGTAACAACCCTCGAAATTATAATAATATAAGTGCGCCATTTGTCCTCAGCCAAGCATCGTGATTTATGGAGAGTAAACTTGCCTTCTCCCATGGTCTTTTCCAAAACAAAACCCCACAAAATCTCAAGACAAAAGCAATCAGATCCTTTCTTTCCCTTCTCTCTCCTTAAATGACTCGATTGCTTTTGTTTCAAATTTTTCTTTTTTTTTTTTGTAAAATATTATGTGAGAGAGGGTTGACCATACGTCCATACAAATCTCCATACACGACCAATAACTAGGATAAGCCCGAGATTTCATTGGCCAAGGGTAATCGTATTTCGCATAATATAATATGCAACAACACTACACGCACTAACTAATCCGAATGCTACATCAAGATATGAATAATGTTTCAAACATTGGAGCATAGGTCTTAAAAGCTGTATAAACCTTTTCTAAAAAATAAAAGAATTTCTTGGTTTCATCTGTTAGATCTATTACCTTTGAGTGGCAGATAACCCCTTATTCTGAGCTCCCGGAGCCTCATGTGGCCCATGAGCGAGGCGGCGCAGCCGCCCCACAGCACCGTGGTCGGGATGCCCAGCAGCCCCAGCTCCCGCGCCACCCCCAGGGCGAAGCTCATCAGCGCCGTCGGCACCACGCACGTCACCGGCGGCACGCCGGCCGTCGCGCCCAGCCGGAGGAGGAGCTCCCTGAGCGGCGCCGCGCAGAGGTGGCTGGTGGCCTTGGACAGGCCGAGGTCGTAGTCGCCGTCGTCCCGGTCGGAATCGAGCAGGCCGTCGGGGATCGTCTCGAATCGGAAGCCCTCGAAGCGGCCGCGCACGGCCGCGGCGGCCTCCTGCGCGCGGCTGTGGTTGTGCTCCGTGTTGACGAAGGTGATGTAGACGCCATGGCGGTGGAGCAGCTTGGCGAGCTGCAGTGATGAGATACTGATGTGTTCCCGTTAATAACTAGGGCATATCCAATCGTCGAGTCAATACTAGCTAGTATAAAAAAACGGAAAGGCTGGTGACCGCCTCCGGTCCCGCGCGCTGCGGGCGAACACGCGGGGGAGCTGTGCCGAGATGCGGGTGGGTTTCCACGGTTTTTTTTGGGTGACCATAATTTTTGACTGGACGCTCTAATTCACAAACCGTTTGCACCAACGTGTTTCTCGTATTTTTAAGAACAAAACAAGATATATGTCGTCACATAACTCTTCAAACTTACTTGGTGAAAATTAGGTTTCGCCTACGGAAACTTGGGTTTCTCCTACTGAAATTTTGATTTCATATTCGTTAAACTTGTCAAACTGTCAAGTTTCATCAGGTTTAATGCAAGTTTTATCAAGTTTCAACAGGTCTCATGCAAGTTTCTTCAAGTTTCATCAGGACAATTTAAGTTTCAACAGGTTTCATCCAAGTTTCATCAGGTTACATCGAAGTTTCATTCAAATTTCATCAGATTTCATCAGCACACAGCCAAGTTTCGCTAGTATAGGTGTAACTTTCATAAGTGCCTTCTCTTAGTTTTACATCAAAAAAATTGAAAAATTGAAAAAAAATCAAAAAAATTTAAAAAGTATTTAAAATGGTTGCTCTCGATTTCAGAAAAATTATGAAATTTATTCCACGCATTTTGAACACTGTTTGAATTTTATACAAAAATCAAAAGTTTAATTGAAAATTTAATCAACTGCATCTAGCCAGGTCTCGTGCTGTTAGTCCGTGGGATGCGGGTGCATAGCAACGCTCGAATCCGCGCGGTGCTACTGATCCAACGGCTCAGACTGGTCCGGCCCGCGCGCCAGGCGTCGGACGTTCGACGCCTGGCGCTCACCTATAAAAAAAGCTCCATGTCATTTATAGATGGAGAGATCCCGTCCCCCCGCCCCCCGACGGGATCGCTGGCCCTCCACCTCGCCCCCTCGCTCGCTCGCGCCCCGCCTCCTCCTTTCTCCGCTGCCTCCTTCCTCCTCCTCGACCAGCGGGCGGCGGCGCCACATTCCGCCGAGCCAACCTCTCGCGCCGCCGCCGCCAGAGTGCTCAGCGCCCACCACCTCCCGCCTCCACCACCACCTGGCCGGCGCCTCATCGCCGCCTCTTCGCCCGCTTCCCGTCGCCGTGCCACCCTACCCACCCCTAACGGACGGGGGCGGCGCGGTCCCCGCCGTCGTCAACCCAGCCGCCTTCCGCTCCTCGGCTCGGCGGCACTGCCGCCTCTGCCGCCGTCCTTACCCAACCCCGACCAACAGCCGGTCCGCCGCCTCCCCGACCTCCCTCTAAACCCCCAGGATAGAAAAATCCCCAACCCAAACCCTAGCCCGAACGGCGACGGCGAGGTCAGCTCTTCCTTCCTCCTCCTTCCTTCTTCCTCATCCCTTCTTCCTCCTCTGCACAACGCGCGCGGGGAGGGGGCGCTGGGCGCGGGATGCCACGTGGCGCGCGGGGGACCGATCCCGTCCGGATCCCGCCTGGACAGGATCCCATAGAGAAGAATTTCCCTTATAGATAGCTTGTAAAAAACAACTCCAATGAATTAGCTATAACGTTGACTTTTCAATTTAATATGGATCCATATGTAATAGGTGCAGTGCACCATGTAATTCGCTATATACTGGCTCTTTAAGAGCTAGTCTCTAATTCTCTCATCTATCTCTCTCCTCCACATAAGCAAAAAGGTAAAGTGAACTCATTATAGCCAGCTGATTTGGCACCATTGGAGGTGCCCTTAATTTATACAATCACCGAAGATATTTCTTTAAAAGAGTGGCATTAGAACTGACGTCCTATTTCATTAAGTAGGAGAAAATAAATAAAAACCCATTAAACACGGTGTACAACCACAGTGCAACCACAGTGCATCCGCTGTAACCCTGGCCAAAGCCACACACCACCGGTCAACACCGAGACAGAACACACACCTATAGAGGGAAATGCAGCGCAATCCCTACCACCAGAGAGAGAAAGAGAGAGTAAGGAAGGGAGACGCAGGCTACAATCGGCCACACAGGACACCACCAAGCAATGACTAATGGCTAATAAAGAAGGACGAGCTAGGAACCACCCAAAGAGGCACTACGATGCCTTCAACAAGGAGTCGCCGCCGCTGCAAACTGCATAGAGCTTTCGCCCAGCAGAGGAACAATACAGCGATGTCTCCAGAAGGGAACGACGCTAAAAGCGCCGTGACCGCTTGCCTAGAAAGAGCTAGGTAGGCTTTCACCCGTTGCACCCATCCCTTCCTCCACACCGTGGGTCTATCGTCCACATTAAGAGCAAGCCAAAGCGCCGACCCGCTGAAGCTCTAGCTGGAGTCCAGCCGGTCCCCGAAACACGACAAGGAAGACGCCACCACCACCATCATACGCCTCACAGAGAAGGGGAGGGTAGGACAGCGACGAACAGAACCTCGCTTGACGGAGGGAACGCCGAGTCCCAAGGCACGATGAGGAAGACGCCAGCACCGCCATCATTCACCACGAATATAAGGGAGGGTAGAACCGCGGTGGACGGGACATCGATTGGGGGAGGTGCGCCGCGTTTGCGCCTAGGCAGAGAACCAAACAGCGTAAAGCCAAAGAAGGGGTGCCTGACATGCCACAACAAGCATCATCGTCTAGACCCAAAGGAATCATACTCTATACTACCGCGACACCCCGACCGTCGACGCACCACCACTATAGAGGCGCCACCGAAATTGAACAACCAGTCGTCGGATCTGCTCCACCAAACGTTGGAACAACCACGGCATTGGCTGACCGCCGATGCACTGTCCTAAGAAGACAATGTCAGAGATGACGGCCACGGTACCAGGAACAACGGCCGTGGAGCATGCCAACTCATTCCACTCCGGTGCTAGGGCCATGCTAGATCCGAGCCACCTACTGACGGATCTGGCCTAAACGCCGCCGGAGTGGACCCCCGAGCGGCCTCTTGCGAGACGGGCACAAGAGGAGGGGGTAGGAATTGGAAAGAACGGAGACGGGGAAGGGAACTCCAACCGCCATCACTGACCTCCAACAAGTCATGGAGCAGGAGGAGGACGCAAAGCGACCCAGCCGTCGTGCCACCGGCTGGCACCACGCAGTGGAGACTGGCGACAAGAAGGCGGCCAGGGAGCCACAGTGCCACACAGGCGCCGACGAGGGCTGCCGAATAGCGGCTCCTCGCCAACGAGGGCCGCCGAATGGCCTCACGAGGATGACAAGTCACCGAGAAGCCACATGCAGCGAGGAGTGGCAACGGTGAGAGGGGGCACCTCGCGCGCATGCGGACGAGGGAAGACCGGAGGCGGAGGGCGGGGACGACGGGCGCGCACGCGGAGACGGAGGCGGGGAAGAAGCCGGGCGCGCATGTGGAGGCAGAGACAGGGAAGAAGCCGGGCGCGCATGTGGAGGCAGAGGCGACGAAGCTGAGCGCACACATGCACGCGGAGGCGGAGACAAAGGAGCCGTGGCCGTGCAAAGCTCCTTCAGAGGCAGTGCTTGCGCTGCGCGGCAGCGGCTACGGCGGTCGTCGTAGGCCCACCGCTGGACCAGGTTGCATGTTGTCGGATCCGGACGCCGTCGGCCGAATCCGGAGGCTGAGGCACTGCTTCCCCGTCGACGCGGCGGAGGCGCTGAGCCGCTAACGGCACTGGCGCTGCGGTGCGTCGGGAAGGAGGCGGCGAGGCGACGGGAGACGGCGAGGCGACGATGGGAGGCGGCGAGGCGACGGGAGGGGACGAGGAGGCGAGGCGAGGCGGCGATGGGAGGGGACGAAGCGGCGAGGCGATGGAAGGGGGCGAGACGGCTAGGGTTTACTAGGGGAGGGGATCAGGGGAGGGGCCGGGGAATGGAAAGGGGATCAGGGGACGGGCCGGGGAATGGGGAGGGAATGGCCAAATGGGCCAGCCGGCCTGGGCCGCGTGCGAGTGCATGAACGAACTGCGTGCGTGCGAGATGGCTGGAGCCTGGATGGGCCTGCAAGGTTGGGTCATGTTGCATTCGGGTATCTCGGTTTTTTCGGTTAACACACATTAAAAACCAAACCGAACCATATAAACCGAACAGTTCTGAAACAAAAACCGAATGCTAAGCAGAATACCGAAATAACCGATAATTTTGGTTAATTCGGTTCGGTTTGGTTTTTCGGCTATCGGTTAATTTTGCCCACCCCTAGTGGCGGTAGCAACGACGCTAGGGTTTGACAGGCTTGGAGGTGGCTGGGTTCGTCTTCCCCGAGTTGCCCCCCGGACGACGTGAGGCCAGGGTGTCGCGGTTGGAAGATGGAAATTAGCACGCCACGCACTTGTTCATCATCAAGGATATGGCTCATCGACATGATCATGTGCCGTATGAGATAAATTATGTACTATATTAGCTTCGCTATTTATAGCGCATAGCGCTCCCATGCCCCAGAGCTCGCCCTGCCTCCTTACCCGTTTCTTTGTTAGGCCACGTCACCCTTGGATGTTGCGCTGTCTGATTCTACCCTGCTAGCCTTCCATCTGGCTATCCATTTTGCTAGCTCGCCTGGGTGGACGGGTTTGCAGAAAACCCCCCGAAGTTCATGAATTTCTGGTCGAGTCCTCATCCGTTCGCGGAACAACGTCCCTGTTTAGTGCTTCTCCTGCCGCGAACATTTTCGCTCACACCCTTCAAGTTTTTTGCCTCTCGCATTGAGCCCTTTTTGTCTTTGTAGATACACTTGGAGTTGTGGAAAAATTACTCGCAAATGCCACTAGGTATAAGTGTACCGGCCCACCCCTAGGTACCATTCCCAAACCCTGGCTCCCCGTGTCTCCGCCTCGCCTCCCCCTCCTGCAGCCTCTCCCTCTCCCCTTCCCTCCACATCATCTCGTTCTCCTTTGCCGTTGTCTTCGGCTCTGCTTGCTTTCCCCCATCCCTCCGCGCCATTGGCGCCTCCTCTGCCACCGTGGCCGCCGCTCCTCCTTGGCCCGCGCCGTCACCGCCTCTTTGCCTACTGCCGCCGCTCCGGCTGCCTATTCATTTTTACTCTGTTCATTTCTTCATTACGATGTTCAAAGCACAGATAGATGGGATATTTTATCCCTGTTACGAATTTGTGGTAGTTGCTTTGCCCTCTGGATGCTTCATTACCTATGCAGATATTAAAAAATGCAAAAAATCCATAATAAATACTATAACACTAATGCAGCCTGCTGCATATTCTATTGCCTACTTTCTGTTGCCTTCTTCCTATGCATGCACATCGGTGATGGTCCTTTTAATATTTGACGGCAAGCATCAAGTTATACAAGGATTGGCCTGAATATTTGGGGTAGTTTAATTTAGGAGTTCAAAACTGCTTCAACTTTTTTTTTTTTACAAAAAGAATATAGGCATGTACTAACACTAGTGATAGAGAAATTGATATTGATGCCTTCTGAAAAAGATGTTCAAGCCTGATTTGGATGGGTCTACCAAACCTATAGATACAGTATACCCACGGCATAGGTTCCTATGTGTTAAGAGTTGTTATTGTATGGTTATCCTGGCTAAAGATGGAATCCCTTCTGAATAGAAATAGTTGTTGTATAGATAGAAACCTGGGATTCTATCTCTAGTACAACTTGTATTTGCTGCCGTTTGTGGCCTGTATAAATATGCAGCATACGGCCTCTACGGAGGCATGACGCTTCCCTAAAGTTTTACATGGTATTAGAGCCTTTCTTCTTCCATCAAAAACTAATCTAGCTTCCATGGCGTCATCTTCATCCACTGCCGCGCCGACTCTGTTCTCACATCCGGTATCAGAGAAGTTGACCAAGGAAAACTTCCTGGTTTGGCGTGCCCAGGTATTGTCGGCTGTGCGTGGAGCACGGCTAATGGGCTATTTGGATGGCTCAAAGGAGATGCCATCTTAGACGATCACCGTAGATGAGACGGAGGTCGAAAATCCTGATTACACCCCATGGATTGCTCAAGATCAACAACTTCTCGGGTACCTTCTCTCAACTCTAACGAAAGAGGTGCTTGTTCAAGTGGCGCATCTTGAGAATGCCTGTGAGGTCTGGAAGGCCATTAGTGAGATGTTTTCATCTCAATCCAAAGCACGGATTATTCAAATCCAATCACAATTGTCCAGAGAGCAGAAGGGTGATACAATAGCTACGGCGTATGTCACCAAGATGAAGGGCCTCGCTGATGAGATGGCTATAGCCGGGATGAAGCTTGAAGATGATGACGTTGTGTCTTACATCCTAGCAGGACTAGATGCTGATTACAATGCGTTTGTATCATCAATTTCTGCTAGAGATAACGTTTCCTTGAGTGATTTATATGCACAGCTTATTGCTTATGAAGCTCGACTGAATCTTCAGTCTGATGGAGGTTATCAATCCTCAGCGAACATGGCCTCCCGCGGTGGTCGTGGACACAATCAGTACAGAGGTCGTGGGCGTGGCAATTTCCGCGGCCGTTGGGGGCGTGGACGTGGTAATGGCCCAAAACCAACATGTCAACTATGCAACAAGGAAGGGCATACTGTCCATACGTGCTAGAAAAGGTTTGATCGATCTATTACTGGAGATGATGGAACAAATTGGTACACAGATACCGGTGCTACCGATCATATAACCAGCGAGTTGGAGAAACTTTCAACTCGAGAGAGGTACCAAGGTCAAGACCAAGTACATGCGGCAAATGGTGCAGGTATGAGCATATGTCATGTAGGCCAAGCTATTTTTCATACCCCTACTCGAGATCTTTATCTTAATAATGTTCTCCATATTCCTAAGGCACACAAAAATTTGGTCTTTGTTCATCGTCTTGCTATAGACAATAATGCCTTCCTTGAATTTCATCCGGATCGTTTTTTTGTTAAGGATCAGGAAACGAAGAAAATTCTACTCCAAGGGAGATGCCGAGATGGACTATATCCTATTCCATTGATGCCCGGTGCTCATGCTCTTTCAGTCACCAAGCCCTCTTCTTCCAGATGGCATAGTCGTTTTGGTCATCCTTCTTTTGCTATTGTTAGCAGAGTCCTTAAACAAAATAATATCCCTTATGTTGATGAGTCGAATAAAGATACAGTCTATGATGCCTGTCAACAGGCTAAAAGTCATCAGTTACCATATCCTAAGTCTATTAGCAGGTCTTCTGTTCCATTAGAGCTTGTTTTCTCTGATGTCTGGGGAAAAGCACCCAAATCTATTGGAGGATATGAGTACTATGTAAGCTTCATTGATGACTTTAGTAAATTTACTTGGGTCTATCTTTTGAAAAAGAAATCCAATGTGTTTCAAGTTTTCATGAACTTTCAGAAACTAGTTGAGAGGCACTTTAATCGAAAAATTCTTACAATGCAAACCGACTAGGGTGGTGAGTATCGGCGATTGAACTCCTTCTTTCAACAAATTGGCATCACCCATCATATTTCCTGTCCACATACCCACCAACAAAATGGTTCCGCAGAACGTAAGCATCGACATATTGTTGAAGTTGGTCTGGCTCTCCTTGCTCATGCACTATGCCTCTCTAATTCTGGGACGAAGCATTTCTTACTGCTACCTATCTCATTAATCGAATCCCAAACCGTGTGATTGGTAATTGGTTTCTCGACTCCTTTGGAACGTCTATTTCATAAGAAACCAAATTACACCTTTCTTCGAGTTTTTGGCTGTGCTTGCTGGCCAAATCTCAGACTTTATAACAACCACAAACTCCAGTTCCGTTCTAAACAATGTGCTTTCTTAGGATATAGTAACCAACATAAGGGATATAAGTGCCTTGACATTACCACTAGCCATGTTTATATATCCAGAGATGTGGTCTTTGATGAGTCCGTTTTCCCGTTTGCCAATCTCCATCCTAGTGCCGGTGCCCAACTTCGTGCTGAAATTCTTCTTCTTCCTCACTCACTATTAAATTCAGGGGGTATGCAAAATAATGAATTTACTGTGACAAATGCTACTAATGCTATCTCCGAAAATTCTCATGACCATGTCATAGAAGAAGATAATGTTTTGCAGCAAAATTCAGGTGCTGCCACCGAAGCTGATTCTGGTGGTCATCTAGGTGTTGACATCGACAGTGATTCTGGTGGTCTTCTAGGTGTTGACATCGAGAATCATTCTGGTGGACAAATTTCCATCATTGGGACTACGAGTCATGGAACCAATGCAGATGCCGGTGGCCATGATTTTCCTACGTCACCGTCACATTCCACGGGTGCAGAGACATCAGCTTCTTCGGTGGCTCCTGTGGGGGGACTCTGAGTCTGGAGCTCCCGGCGAAGAAATTATACAACATACTAAGATTAATCGCCCTCACACAAGGTCCCAAAAGGATATCAGAAAACCTCGTGTTCGAACTGATGGCACTATTAGATGGGGGTTATTGAGCTCGTCTAGAGAGCCAACAAGCTTAGATGATGCCCTCCGTAATACAAATTGGAAACGGGCTATGGATGAAGAATATGCGGCTCTTATGAAGAACAACACCTGGCATTTGGTTCCTTATCAGAAAGACAAATTTAATTGACTGCAAGTGGGTTTATAAAGTCAAGGAGAAGCCTGATGGTACGATCGATAGATATAAGGCCAGACTGGTAGCGAAAGGTTTTAAGCAAAGATACGGCATTGATTATGAGGATACTTTTAGCCCTGTTGTTAAACCTGCTACCATTCGTCTTATTTTTTCTCTTGCAGTTACAAATGGATGGAGCATGCGTCAGCTAGATGTTCATAATGCGTTCCTTCATGGTGTTTTAGAGGAAGAAGTTTATATGAAACAACCACCTGGGTATGAAGATAAATCTGTGCCCAATTTTGTGTGCAGATTGGAAGGCCATATATGGGTTAAAACAAGCACCTCGAGCCTGGTATTCTCGCCTACATGATAAATTGATACATCTTGGTTTTAATGCTTCTAAGGCAGACACATCGCTGTTTTACTTCAAGAGAAGAGATGTTGTTATATATTTTTCGGTATATGTTGATGATATAATTGTGGTAAGCTCGTGCTATCAAGCTATTTCGGTTTTGCTTCAAGGTCTTCGAACTGATTTTGCTCTCAAGGATCTAGGACAGCTTCGCTATTTCTTGGGAATTGAAGTTACTTCTGATCAAGAGGGCTTGATTTTGTCTCAAGCAAAATATGCAGCTGAACTGATCACACGTACAGGGTTAAAAAATTGTAAGGCAGTGAGCACACCGCTTTTAGTGTCCGAAAAACTTTCAGTGACCGCAGGAGATCCTTTAGGAGAAACTGAAGCTAAAGCTTATAGGAACATTGTTGGGGGATTACAATATTTAACCTTAACTCGTCCTGATATTGCTTTTGCTGTGAACAAAGTTTGTCAGTACCTACATGCTCCAACCACGGTTCATCGGACAGTTGTAAAAAGGATCGTGCGATATATTAGTGGAACACAGAGTGTTGGTCTGAAAATTGTTAAATCGGGATCTAATGTGATTCATGCTTTCTCTGATGCTGATTGGGCAGGATGTTCAGATGACAGGAGGTCTACTGGTGGATTTGCTATTTTCATAGCCTCTAATCTTGTATCATGGAGTGCCAGGAAACAAGCAACTGTTTCAAGATCAAGTACAGAGGCAGAATATAAAGCATTAGCCAATGCGACGGCAGAGGTTTTTTGGATTCAAATTCTGCTCGGTGAGCTTGGAATACCTCAAGCCAAAGCAGCCATATTATGGTGTGATAATATTGGAGCTACATATTTATCTGCCAATCCAATTTTCCATGCTAGGACCAAGCATATTGAAGTTGACTATCACTTCGTCAGAGAAAGAGTCGCTAAGAAATTGTTAGACATCTGATTTATCTCCTCAGGTGATCAAATTGCTGATGGTTTCACTAAAGCTCAATCGACATACAAACTACAAGAGTTTAGAAACAATCTTAACTTGTGCAAGTTATGATTGAGGGGGAGTGTTAAGAGTTGTTATTGTATGGTTATCCTGGCTAAAGATGGAATCCCTTCTGAATAGAAATAGTTGTTGTATAGATAGAAACCTGGGATTCTATCTCTAGTACGAGTTGTATTTGCTGCCGTTTGTGGCCTGTATAAATATGCAGCCTGTGGCCTCTACGGAGGCATGACGCTTCCCTAAAGTTTTACACTATGAGATGGCCCAGACTTATGGTTATGTTTATTGATATAATGTTGGCTGTTATTACCCTAACCTATGTCAACAGTTTAACCTATATTAAGCTTCAGGTTAAACTTATAGTTGTGTTTATGAGTGTAATGTAGATCATACGAACAGATCTATATTTCACTCAGACCGGCGAAGAGGTTCTAATTTTCCAAGAGAAACCCTACTTCAATTTTTTTCCTCCTAATTTGTGATGTATGATACCGACCTATGCACTGCCCACTTTCTTCCACAAAATAAATGCGCTTCATCTTCATACCAGTGCTTCTATTGTTTTAGTTTTAGTTTTCAGTAGAGCAACATCCCTACTATTCTTGAGTTAATCCTACAAGGTTGTTTTTACTCTCTTTCTGAGATCAAAGCAGACATTTGTTCATGCCTAGGCATTTGAGATGAGAGCAAACTCCTTGAAATTTGCTTGGGCGTAGTTTTCTTCTCTAAAAGAAGAGGAGAGGACAGCATATTTGCCCCTAAATATGTGATTTTATAGGCTTCTTTCTTTCGTCACAGAAATTGATTGACCTTGCTAATTGTTTTGAGTCTGCCAGGTTAAACGATTGTATTTGAACTCTAGAGCTAAACTTAGATATTAATCTACATAGTTTCTTCTCATATTTGAACTCTAGAGCTAAACTATAGTTTCTTCTCATAATACAGCATAGCCATTCATAGATTGTTTCAAATCCGGAATGTAAGTAATAATCTACATATATTCTTGTCATAATACAACATTGCACACCGGTTATACGTTTAATTGAGATCACATTTCAGCAATTATCATGTTTTATTTTGTTACTATCTTCAATAAGATTGGTCACTCATGAATTGCAGCACCAGCCGCCAATAGTTCTGCTTCATCATGCATGTCGCCATTATTTTTTCAGGTTCTTACCTTGCAAACCCTGTACAATATCACTGTAGTTTTTCTTAGAGGCTCACCGCCAAACGTTCAGTACAAGAATTCTCTAAGTACAACTTATACTTGAATGCCTTGATTCATTATACTTTTTGTTCTATCCATACCTTCAGATTTTTTAGAAAGTTTTTAAATTTTAATTTGTGTTTTTTTTCCTATACATGCATGCAGATAGAAGGGGGACAAAGATGAACCGAGACCACTGAATTGATTGGTGGATCTCATTTACATGGCACTAAATGATTGGCCCTTTTTGGCTATACATGCACATAGAACTGACCAAAAGATGAACTGAGACCATTAGGTTCTTTAACATTTTGACTTTCTGCATTTTCAATGTTGTTCTCTCTATTACAAAACCACACTTCACCAAAACCCTACCCTCAGTTCCCCCTTCCCTAATCTCTCAGTAATAATTATTGCATCTAAAGCCTCTCACTTCACCAAAACCCTACCCTCAGTTCCCGCTTCCCTAATCCCTCGTCATTTTACTACCGCCTTTCTTCTCTCCTACCACGCCGACGCCCTACTCGGCCTCCGCCTCCCCCTACCTGTGCCCCACTGCTCCCCTTCTCCCAAGGCTTCCCATGCGTGGTGCTACGACGGCGGCTCCACACGTGTGGTGCTATGGCGGTGGCTTCCCATGCACGACGCCTTCTCTTTCGCGCCGTCGTCGTCCCCGTCTCCGCGCCCACGCTGCCGCCGCATTACGGCAAATTTGATACATGGGTTCCACACACCGAAACTACCCAAAAGGTGGTTTTGATTGACAAAAGTTTTATTTTTGTCAGGTTTTAATACCTTGGGGATTGAGCTCACCAATTTATTTCAGGAACCAAAATGGGTTAAGGAACATAGTTTTGGGACAAAACTAGCTCTTGTCTTTTCTTCATGGGGGCATGTATTAGGACTGGAAATGAGCTGAGTTGGAGTGAGGCAGACTCTAGAGAATTGGCTCACTCATTATCGAGCCAAGCCCAACAGAGGTAGTTGGGATGACAGAGCTAGGAACCTGGCTCGGCTAAAGTTCGCGAGAAGCTCGTGAGCGCACCTCTCGGACACATTCATCTGCATCTCTATCTTCCTCTCTCTCTCTCATCTACTCATTCAAGGAGTTGTTTGTGCTAGCGACCTTATCCTCTTTGACACCCCCTCCTCCTTCTTCGATGGTGGCAACTCCTCTCCATCAACTCTTATGCAAACCGCCAAGAATTAACTACAGTAACATCATTGTGCCATAGCATATGAGGGAGACTTTGACCAAAGGAAATTTGGAACAAGTTGGCCAATCAGTTTATGAGCAAGACTCTAACCAGCAAGCTATATGTAAAGCAAAAGTTGTATGAGTTGAAGATGTAGGAGGGGTTCAATCTGAAAGTACACGTGGATGTTTTCAATCAGTTGGTCATGTATCTAACACAACTGGATGTGCCAATTAAGGATGAAGATAAAGCATTATTCTTCTATGTTCGTTGCCTTCATCCTTTCAGCATTTGGTAACAATACTGACACACACAAATATAGCATTAATACCGAGGATATTACTGCGACGCTTATGACTTTATGAAGAATAAGAATGTGGTGGAAGAGCCTCAGTCTATTGCTTTGCTAGTCATGGATGATCAAAATGGTCATAGGACAAGAAAGAAGAACAAGAGTCAATGCTACAAATGCATTGAGTGGTGGCACATAAAGGACTTTCCATGTCCACCAAAGGGAGCAGTTGCTAATGTGGCAATGTGCTCAAGTGACTCAAAAAAGATAGTTGTGAGGTTATCTCAATGTCAAATGAGCAGCCAATGGAGGCGTGGGTGCTAGATTTAGGAAGTTCTTATCATGTGACATAAATATGAGTGGTTCTATTCATACGAGGCTGGTGATTTTGACTTAGCCTACATGGGAGATGACACAAGTTACTGTGTTGCTAGAGTGGGTGTGTTAAGATCAAGAATTTAAGATGCATGACGAAGCTGAGCAGATACTTTAGGGTGTGAAACATGTGCTAGAATTAAGGAGGAATCTCATCTTGTTGGCGATATTACATGAAGAAGGGATGGCACTCCAATTTGATGGAAATATTGTTGAAGGAAACTAAGGCCAAGAGGGGGTGAATTGGACTAATTTTAAAAATCTTTTCGTGTTTTTCTAGATTTTAGGGAAAGTTAAGGAAACCAAGCTTGCTAGTGAAACCTAGGCTACCGAAGGCAAATAGAGGCAAGACACAATGTCACAGTCACAATAGCACAATAAAAATGGAAAATTTGTGAAAATAGACAAACAATCTTTTTCGGGGTGAATTAGACTAATTTTAAAAAACTTTTCATGTTTTTCTAGATTTTAGGCAAAGTTAAGAAAACCAAGCTTGCTAATGAAACCTAGGCTACCGAAGGCAAATAGAGGCAAGACACAATATCACAGTCACAATAGCACATTAAAAATGAAAACTTTGCGGAAATAGAGAAACGATCTTTTTCCCGAGGTTCGAAGATGAACTACTACTCCCTGTTAAGGCTAGCTCTCGACACACGAAAGCCGGCTCCCTCTCTAGCCTATGCCTCTAACCACTTGTGGTAGCCCTTACACCAACACACGGTGAGGTGAGCTCTAAACCTCTCACACGGTCTTGAGTGCTCCCACATGCGGCGAGCTCCTCAAACCTACCACCACCAACATGGGGTGGTGGCCACCGACACACGATGGACTTCACCCCGACACACGACGTCGACCCTCGACACATGGAGGTGCTTACCCTGACACACGGAGGTGCCCCCATCGACACACGGTGGTGAGAAGAAGAAGAAGGAGGCTTGGGGAAGATCTTCACTCCGGCGAGAGGGTCCCGTAGAGCACGAACACACGAACCAATCCCTCACCAAATCACCTCACACACGCTCATAGGGAACCCTACCCTAGTTCTCCATGGGAGAGAGCTCTTCTCACTCGGAATAGGTGGCTAAGGAAGCAAATGAGTCTGTCACCTTATCCTCTCGGTGTTGAACCACTTAAATAGTCCCCACTACAAGACAGAGCAACGAGAACTCGTGAGAATCTAAATGAACTGTGCCTGGACAGTCTTCCCAGATAGTTTGGATGCAGTTGAGTCAGCTCTGCCAGGTTGCGGTGTCAAAACTGAGCCAGTTAGCCTAGACAGAACGAGTGTCCGGACAGTTTGGGCACCGGTCACTTGGCTCAATTAGCACAGGGAGGCGAAACAAAGCCAAGTCGGCCGGACACAGCGGTGGTCGAACAAACCAGGCAACCTAGCCAGACTGTCCGGGCACCGATCAGTTGGCTCTGCCAGCCGGCTGCCTACCCTCTTTTACTCAAACTTGCCCTGATACCCGATAAAGAGGAAAACTTCACTCGAGGAAGAGCTTCGTCCTAGGAGTACATGTGGTCGAGCGTCAGGATCCCGCCTTCTACCCGATACTTACTCTCCTCTCCCCCTATTCAACTAATTTACAGTGGTAGATCTTCGCTTCTCTTCACCTTCACCTCATTTCACCATGATGAACAATGAGTTGAGCACCCTAATTTATAGTGTGAGAGTGGCTTGGGGGCTACTCGAGCTGGGGGAGCTTCATGGGCTGACAAGTGGGGCCAGCCATCCTAGGTGGGCCAGCTGGCCCTTTGATCCATTGTCTTCAACTTGGATGGCCAGGATTAGCTTCCAAAGACGGTTGCCGAAGCATCCAAGGGGTGCTGGCTTGATGGTTAAGTCGACCGACCTAGGGTGGGGTGGGTCGGTGCAGGGACTTCGTCCCTGGCCGTCTGATGCACCGTCTTAGCTCTCTGATGGCTTGGATTGGCTCCTTAGGTCGGTTGGTAGTTGTACACGTGTTGCTCATGCCAGATGTGGGCCGATCGATCCAAGGGTTATCCCAATCTATCCATTGATCTCAACCGAAGTTGATGCAACGCTCCACATGCATCAAAAGTATGCTTCTTTGCATGTAAGAGAGGGCACGAGGATTTGGGCTGACAGGTAGGACCAACCAGCCCACTATTTCAGTGAAATTTGTCTTATTTTGCATACAGTAGTTTCTGGGATCAAACTTCACGAAAACTTGTGGAACTCGGTTAGCATAAAGCAAAATGCCCTATTTGATATCCTAGGATCATTGATTTTAGTATAATGTTGGGGGTAAATATAGTGGATAACGAATGCCAAGACCCCTCCCCCCACCCCACTTTATTCCTTTGCTCGTCCCAAGTAAGGAGATAGAATTATGCACAGGGTTAAGGAAAGACAAAGGTGGAATTGAATGACAATTTTATAAAGGAATCTAACTCAGCATAAATATTATTCCAAATTGTGCTTCACTCATGTGTTGTTCTGCGGTGGCTAAAGACCTCAACTTAAGAAGTTGACAAATGGAGCAACTGGATTGAGAACGATTCCTTTCCTCTTCTAATCAAACTTGGGATTTTTCCTCTTTTACAAAAGATAACTTAGCTCACTTAGTCCATTAGTGGTCCTCTCAAATCACTCAAGAGTGTTTAATTTCTCATCAGGGCCTAATGCCAACTTTTGTCCTATAGCTAGAGGCTTATGTGGAGTTCAAGGTAGGGTAAAGTGGCTTGTCTATTGCCATGTTTATTGTGAAGTCAAGACAAAATTCTGACGAAGTGTGTAGCTCTCCCATTTGCAATCATATAGAGATAAAATAATCAGGGGTGAGGGAGGAAATGGACTCACGCCAAAGGAATAGAATAAAACACAAGTGCAAGGATATGTGGTACTGATGAGTCCAACATATCAGTTCTTGTGTTTAGGAATATGGTAGATCTCTGTCACCGACAAAGCAGAGGCCTCGTGTAAAAGGCTCCATAAAGGATGGGTACCGGGCAGATGAAGACTATCCATCCCGTTCCAGAGTGGGACCTTGGCCGTAAGGATATTGGGAACCTCCTGCATCAGGTTGTCTCCAACTACCAGCTTCGTGATGGTGGGTTCCCCAGCCTCCATACTGCTCATATCCCCGAGTGCCATACCCGTAGGCAGGCGGTCCCCATCGGTCCCATTCGGCACTAGGGTCATAATGGTGAGCAGAGGCGGGGTTCTCCCCCAGATCATGGCCAGATGTGCTGTGTTCGGACATGTGTAGCTCATGCTGGTGCTGCTGTGCGTGTTGATACTCCTCTTGCTGGAGGCATGCGTGGCTTTGTGTGGTAGGACCTAATATGCTATGACGATGGGGCTCTCTAATGCTAAGGTCAATATTGAGTCTCCGGCCAGTGTAGAGACCGAGCCTTGGATTAGGCAAACAGACCTCCATATTGCTACCCAAGATGTGCATAACTAAAGAGTCATCGGGGTTCTTCCCCAAGATATGCCCTTTCACTAAATGATCCTTCCCTATGAGTGGAAAGTGAGTTTCTAAGAAGGTAACTGTAGCATTCGCTAAAAGACCCATGCTTTCAGCAATGCAGGTGGCAAGCGACGTGCAGTCTATGTCACCATCCCAGGTTCTCATTTCCAACCAGGGCCGGTCCTGTGTTTTCTGGGGCCCGGGGCAAAATTACAAACGGAGGCCCCTAACATAACCAAGAATTTTTTATGCTACCATATAATTAGAAAATATTCAATGTATTTTTAAAATTAGTATCGATAAACAAATGAAAGTACACAAATGAGATTATTTACCTCAGAAATTTCTTCTAACATTTCTTGATGCAAAATCATCAATGATGGCCTCAATATTAATATCGTCCAATAACTTCGTCTCAATACATAAAAGTTGCCAGTCTTTCTTGAGACATTGTAAACCTCAAATAATTCTTCAATAATTATTTACCTTTTATCGTTTCCAGATGTATATTTCCTAGGTGGCATGATGTCGATAGCGTTCTACAAGCAGCAAATATGAACATAAAATATAAAATGTATTAATAGATTTATAGATGAGTGTAAGTACGATTGTACGAAGCTGTAAAAATAATAGGCTTAGAGAGGGGGATCACAAACCCTGAATGGATTAGGCGATTGGCGGCGGTTGGCAGAGACGCGGAGTGTCCACAGGCGTCAGGCGATTAGGCGATTGGCGATTGCGAATCACGGAGTCGGAATTTGATCTGCAACCGACGCAGCGCTGCCTGCGGCCTGCCTTGTTGGGCCTCCTCAACGGCCAACGCACGCGCTGCCGAGGAGCTGCGCAGCCTGCGTTACGATGGGCCATCGCGACTTCGCGAGGCGGGCAGTCAGCGAGGCCTAACAGAACTACAGAAGCATGGCTGCATGGCCCATCGCGAGACATGCATGGCGCTGGCACATTGACGCACCGAGGCGGAGGCATCAGGCAGCGCTGGGGGGCCCACGATTTTTGGGGGCCTGGGGCGGCTGCACTGCTCGCCCCCCCCCCCCAGGGCCGGCCCTGTTTCCAACCAGTGTGTAAGCATGCTAATAGTGGGGTTAACCAGTTTCTTATTGACCATAGCATATATGTAACTTATCAATACTAACCATGCGCATGCCCTTATGTGAGTTTATAACCATAGCCTGCCAGCGGTGCATGAATCGAAGTGTGGGATTGTGTATTTCATTCATACGGGGAGTTTTAGTGTAATTCTTGCTAGAGATGGCCAACCAAAGATCGTCACAATTAAAACCTCTCAATTTTTTGGGGCAATTTTGCATCTAATGGAGAAGCCTAGATGCCTAGTTAGATATCTTGCAAAGAACACTCGAAAGGCTCATTGAAAAATCTAAAACAAAATCTAGCTCCATTATCTAAAATGCGAAGTGTCCGAAAAAATTAAAGAGTTAGAAGGTGCGAATCTTTTTCTGTGATGGTGACGAAGTCGGTCCATCCAATGGTTTGGAAGGCTTCCGTAAAGTTGTTTAGGAGGCTGATCCGAATCAACAACATTGGGTCGTAAGACCGAGCGTGTTGAAACATGCAGTCCTGGAGCACGTTGAACATTTTCCTCTCCCGATTATCGAGGAGGATGATTTGTTTAGGTGGCGGCATTGGCGCAGGCTACCTAGGCCCTCCAGTGGTGGTAGGCGTGGTGCAGTCGACAGCACGGCGGGGATGAGGGCGCCTGTGCGATAGTGGAGGGCGAGGCAAGGGCGCCGGTGAGGTAGTGTGCGTCGTGAAAGAGAGCGCACGGGCAACGTTAACAAGAAGTGACGTAACAACTGTGTCTGGTAACAACTGTGTTAGATTATGCACAGCTAACAACTGTGTTGGTAGCTCTAACTGGTAGGCAACTTCTCTCCTCTTTGTTATCAGAAACGAACCAATATATCTTGGTGACAGCTTACCGGACACAATGAACCTTTGTTGGCCCTTCATGGGGGACACCTTTAGATAAACATGAACACCCACTTCAAATTTTAGGTCCCTATGCCGATTGTTGGCATAGCTCTTCTGCCTCGATTGGGCTGCCTTCAGCCTTTCTTGTATCATCTTGACTTGTTCCTCTACCATCTGGAAGATCTCAGGACCGAACACCTTTCTCTCCCCTGCCTCATTCCAATAGAGCGGAGTGCAACACTTATGTCCGTACAGGGCTTCGAACAGTGCCATTTGTATGCTCGACTGATAACTATTATTATAAGAGAATTCTACATATGGGAGAGCTTCCTCCCAATCCTTTGACTTGGACAGAGCCACTAATCTAAGCATGTCTTCTAGTATCTGATTTATCGTCTTTGTCTGCCCATACGTTTGCGGGTGATAGGCACTCCTAAATGCCAAGTGAGTAACTAGCAGTGACAACACTTGCCTGTCACAACCCCGGCTTCACCGGGATCCACTCACAATCAATTGCTAGTCCCAGAGATCAATGCTAGCAACTTGTGAGCGACAGTTTATTGAACATCATCACACAGTCATAAATAACTAAGAGAAATTACATATTATGCAAAAGTAATTGTTACACAACTACTTATTACACTTGTTTGATTAAGGATGACATAATAATGTCCACAATATGCCAGAGTGCGGAAATTCAAATATGCAGCGGAAAAAACAATATGATGATGCTCCAATCCGACCCTTGAGCGCCAGCTAATCCTTATCAAAGTCCGGGACAAGATCCTCCTGATCTTGAAGATAGACCGGACCTAATCCTTCGCCTGAACAAATATATCCGTGGTTTTTGTATAGTGAGTACATGGCTACCCAGCAAGAATCCTTATATATGAATGCACGGGTATAACAAGAACAGGGTGGTTAATTTGCATAAACACCTATTCTAGTCAATATTAATTAAAGTGTTGTAAAATCATTTGTTGAACAATTAATAAGATGAATAGACTCCCAAGATAACATACAGAGCTCGACTTCGAAAGCCCCTCTGCAAAACTGCACAGGCCTCGAATACTCAAAGCCAAAACCAACCCATCAGGTTATTATTAAACACATGAGACTACCATGTACGACATTCCTCCTCTCTCATGACCGTGGGAACGGCTATCATGATAGTTTTAACTCTGCAGAGTGTAGCACAATTTACCCATAAGCCGAGTGAAACTTTTGCGTCTTAGCTCTTCCTTGGGAGCCTAGACCAAGTAACAATACAAGGCGATTCATTAGTTCCCTCTGTTAACACCGATACCCCCTCTAAGGTTTAGACACTCGGGCCCCCCTCTTGAGCCAACGGACCGCAGCCCGATCTTTCAAAGTAAAGTGTGTTAACAGTCTTCCCTATCTACTAAGCCAGGACTAGCACATGCTGCGCAACATGTTAATGCTAGCACTTATGGTTGCGCTTGTATGGTTTGGCCGGATAAGCACACGCCCAAAGTCCTTAGACCAGGGTGACTACCTCCACAACAATCCACAGTCCACAAAACCACCCGACTATGCCACCTTTAGTCAACACACGACACATAGGTTTTAGTTGATTAGGTTAAACTAACTCAGCATCTCCAATCATACCAAGTCACAAGAATAATTAAATGATGAACCTAATCAACTACCAACCCACGAGCACTAGCATCTATGCACAAGGGTAGGCTAGGAATAACAAATAAGGCAGCAATAAAGGGCTAATTCACAAGGTCAATGACGCAGTGTGAATATAATAGGTTCTAATTCCCTTCCCATCAGTTTATGCATGAGAAAAATAAATAAAAACAATAAACGGGTGAGTTTTGTAAATTGGGAGAGCAAGATGCAACTATCTTGCCTTGGTAGTACTCCGGGTCTTGGGAACCTCCTCCGATCGGCTCCTGGAAACCTCCCGAGCAACGAGAATACGGACGATCTACACGTATATGCATATATGCAAGAAACAGCAAAACAATCAACAGAACATATAGCTCAATACAATATATAAAATTCTAGGGGATTTATGGAAAATAATGGCTCTGGAATCACCTAATTTGGAGTTCGGGTGCTCCCGGAACAATTCCTAGAAGTTTGACGAAAATCAGAAAACTTTGAAAAGATTAAACCGGTTTAAACAGAGAAAACCGGCCGAACTGGGCGAACCGGGCCGTCTCGGCACAGCGCGGCGGCACCGGGGTGACACGCGGCGGCTGGATCAAGGCGCGCAGCGGGGTCAGCGGCAGCGCAGCGTGGCGATGGCGGTGGCGTGGGCGGGAGACGGCGGCGGCTTGACACGCGGCGGCGGCATCGACAGCAGCGGCATGGCTAACCGTGGCGCGACGCGTGGTGGGCGGGGCAGCGCGCGACTTCGCTGTGGCGCGGCTGAGGCGGGCGGCGGGCTGGGACACGCGTCGGGCGCTGGAGGCGCGGCCGATACGGGTGGCGAGGCGGGCGAACCGAGGTCGCCGGAGGCGAGGGCGGTGGCGGCGCAGCGGCTAACTTCGACGAGCTTTTTCTCCCTCAATTCTTGGCCAAATTGGATGATCCATATATCCATCTTGACCGTCTCGACGAGATCTACAACATGGCACCATCTAATCTTGAGTTTGGTCAAGGCACAGAGAGGGATCTGTAGAAAAGGGTTTCGGTGGGAGGATTTTTGACGGCTAGGGTTTGGGACTTGAGGGATTTCGTGATGAGAACTTGGGACAGGGGTCTTGGGGGGTTTATATAGTGCTAAGGATGACCAGGGCTAGGCCTTGGGCTAAGAGGTGTTGGGTTAGGACTCGAATTCTAATCCGGATAGAATTCAGATAGGCTGCGGGCTTGTTTATCAAGAAAATTGAGTTTCCTTTGCTGGATTGGGCTGAAATTTGGAGGGTAATTCGGATTAGGCTTCAAAAAGGTCACCTCCAAATTTGAGCATGAGATTCCCTCGTTTGCTCGTTATTTGATTGGTTTGACGAGCTCCCAACAAACGGCAAAACTTCAAGGAATAACGAGCTAGCTTTGGAATTTGGACATGAAATTTGGAGGGTTGCCTAATGATGGCTTCAAAGAATTACTGGAATTTTTCCAGAATTTTGCTAAAGGGTCTTCTAGGGTTTTGGCTTAAACCTAGTTTAAATTAATTAAAAAACAGGGTTTCGTATATAACAATTCCCTTTTAATTTACTTTTGGGTTTTCGAAAATACAAATGACATACGACAAAATAGAGGATGTCACATTGCCTCCAAAACTTTGAGGTAAACTATGTCCCTCTGTCCGACACAATTCTCTTCGGTACACCATGCAAACTCACAATGCGAGACATATATACATCTGCTAATTTGTCACTTGTGTATGCGGTCTTGACTGGTATGAAGTGTGCCACCTTTGTCAATCAATCGACAATGACCCATATGGAATGATATCCCCTTCGGGTCTTTGGTAATCCTAGTATGAAATACATACCAAGCTCTTCCCACTTCCATTGGGGTATTGACAAGGGCTGGAGCAACCCTGCTGGTCTCTGACGTTCGGTTTTCACACACCGGCAAATGTCGCATACTGCCACATAAGAGGCTAAATCATTCTTTATCCCGGTCCAACCATACCTCCCTCTCAGGTCCAGATACATTTTGTTTCTACCTGGGTGTATGGAATATGTCGAGTCATGAGCTTCCTTCATGATGAGCTCCCTGAGTCCATCCTTATCCGGTACCACTATTCTCTTGCGAAACCAAATGATTCTAGCTTCATCCATTGCAAACCTTGGGGCTTTATCTAGCGGCAATCCTAAAGATCCCCTCATCATCATGCTGGGCCTCCTTGATCTTCTCCTCCAATGTAGGTCGTACTTCCATGGGGTACAGGCTTCCCTGTGGAACTACCTCCAGGTTTAACTTCTGCATGTCGGCAATCAACATATCACATCTAGGATTTTGGCTTAGTGCATCGGAAATTGTAATTGCCTTCCTAGGATGATAATGTATCCCTAATCGGCCATCTGTTCTAGCCACCTCCTCTGCCTCATGTTTAGATTCGGTTGGGTGAATACTTATTTCAAACTTTTGTGATCTGTGTACACCTCTATACGGTTAACCATGAGATAATGTCTCTAAATCTTTAGGGCATGCATCACTGCTACTAACTAAAGGTCTGAAGGTCATGAGTCGGGTAGTTAACCTCATGTGGCTTTAGTTGGCGTGAAGCACAGGCCACGACCTTTCCTTCCTGCATCAGCACACATCCTAGTTCGAGTTTTGATGTATGTTGGGAAGCACTAGAACTGGTGCTGCAATCAGCTTCTCCTTTAATAGTTCAAAACTTGTTTGGCATGACGGTGTCCACTTGAACTTCACATCCTTCTTCAATAACTGGGTCAACGGTTTTGCCACTTTAGAGAAATTCTCAATGAACCTCCTATAATATCCTGCCAGACCAAGGAAACCTCGCACCTTGGTCACGGTCTTTGGTTCCTTCCATTCGAGTATCTCTCTCACCTTCTGCCCATCAACTGACACTCCTCCCTCGGAGATCACATGGCCTAGGAATGATATCTCCTTGATCCAAAAGTCGCACTTGCTGAACGTAGCATATAATTGGTGTTGCCTCAACAGTTCAAGCACGATTTTGAGGTGCTCAGCGTGCTCCTCCTCATTCTTTGAGTAAATTAAAATCATCGATGAACACTACCACAAACTTGTCGAGGTACTCCATAAATGTCTTGTTCATCATTTGCATGAAATGCGTTGGGGCATTCGTGAGTCCAAATGACATCACCAAAAACTCGTACAACCCATAGCGAGTGGTGAAATATCGTCCTTCTTGATCATTGTTTGATGATATCCAGACCATAAGTCTATTTTTGAGAAAACACAAGCTCCTTTCAATTGGTCGAATAGGTCGTTGATTCTAGGCCGTGGATACTTATTTTTTATGATGACCTCATTGAGTGACTGGTAATCTACACACATCCGAAGTGTGCCCTCCTTCTTCACGAATATAACCGGTGCTCCCCATGGAGATGTGCTTGTCCTGATGAAACCGTTATCCTTCAACTCTTGCAGTTGCTTCTTCACTTCTGCCAATTGGGTTGCATTCATACGGTACGGGCACTGAGATATCAGGCTCGTACCTAGGTACACATCAATATAAAATTCTACGTCACGGTCCGGCAGCAGTCCAGGTAAGTCTTCGGGAAATACATCTGGGTATTCGCATACTATAGGCACCTCCTACAGTGGTGGCTTCTCTCCTTCTGGTCTCATCACCTTTATGTGATTAAGTACTCCCCCTTGACTTTCTTGCTCTCCCGATACATATGTGACTCTAGTCCCATCAACATTAGTCAAGGTGATAGCCCTACGGGCGCAATTAATCTGACTTTGGTACTTTTTGAACCTGTCCATACCCTATATTATCTGTATACCAGCTGTCTAGTGTAATCAAGTTTGACTTGAACTTGGACCCTTTTATTTCCACTTCTACATCAAGACATTCCATTATTGTCCTCATGGATCCTCCAAGGGATTGTATCATTAGGGCTCGTTTTAAAGGCACTAACACCCATTGATTTTTATCCACTAAATCTTGAGCAATAAAAGAATGCGATGCTACCGAATTGAATGAAACTATAGCAGGTACAGAGTTTGCTAGAAACGTACCTAGCACGACGCCAAGAGCGTCCTCCACCTCCTCGGTGGTGACGTGGTTGACACATCCGGTCCCCATCTTCTGCACTGGCTTGAAATTCTGTGCATTGCGATACTGTCCCCCTTGAGCCTGTTGGAACTGACTTCCGTTCTTTTGTGGGCACAAGTGGGAGAAGTGTCCCGCTTGATTGCACTTGAAACAAGTGACTCCTGCGGCACTCGGCGCTGCATTCTTGCATTGGTTCAGTTGGTTATTCCCGCCTTGCGTGTTCGGCTTCGTTGGCTGCTGATTGTTCACTCCTTGTCCAGGTGCCTGTGGTTTGGGCACAAAATTGAACCTCCGATTCCCAGGGTGTTGATGGTGTGGGTGATTATGATAAGAACATGTTCGTCAAGGATACGTTCAACGCTACATCAAAATGGCTTCACCGACCTTCATCTTGGCCATGTAGATCACACGGTCGATCACACAATTAGCCGCTGTCTCGGCTTCTGGGCATGGCACCATCACATCCAGCAACTAGGCCGCCTCCCATACATGATGGCATATTCAACAAAAACGTATCTCCCTATCTACAATGTCTGCAACTGCAGCATGTCATGTCGATCAAAGTAAGACACGCAAGGAAACCAAATTACGAGCTCAACTCGAATTCTACTCCGGTTCGGCCATCATTGCGCACCCAGCATTCAAACGGATGCCCAGGCCGCATACGAACTCCGTTGTGGACGTTCTTAGTATCCACGGAGAAGCCCACGATGAGATCTTTCCAACGGATCTAGCCTCACCTCAAAATTCGTTAGGAATTAGTGGGAATAAGAAAAATAAGTTGATGCATCAACAATTGGGTCAAACCTGGGTCTTGTAAGCGTGTTGGGCCATGGCCCACGTGGAGCACGCCCCGAGGGAACTCTGGAACAATCAGGGATCCTTTGCCGCCTATCCCATGATAAATAGGGTAGCCGCCACTGATTTAGACTTGGGTTTTGTTTAGTTATGTTTAGTCTTTGCTACATACCGGTATTCGCGTGTGTCGGTTGAACCGCATGTTTGATCGTTACAGAACCCCGCCATATTGTGAGTTAATTGTTTCATCTTGTTCTTGCCAGTTCTTCAATCGCTTGTAGGATCAAGGACCTTTGTGGTCAGGTTGATCACGCTCCGTTGAGGTCAATAACCATCTAGAATTAGTGTATCGATCGCTAAGGCGCAACGTATTAGACGGTTGTAATCGGGCCGCCAATATCGATGCCTACCAGATCGTAGTTATTCTCCTCTCATCGAAAGATCGGGACCCCTGCCCCTATCAAGGTTTTATTAAGTGAATGCGTGATCTCTAAATAATACCAAGGATCAACAAAGGAAGGTGCAATCTCACACCAGGCCAGTCCTAGCCTACACTAGTCAAGTTCAATTATGAAAATGGTGAGACTACAAGTGAAAACCTCTCATCCTGTCCATGACCGTCGACACGGCTATCATGATAGTTTTAACTCTGCAGAGTGTGTACACGTTCCCCACAAACCCTATCTCCTCCTGAAGGAGATATGGTACAAGACTATTGCCCGCCTCGGTAGGGCGCCTACTACTTTTGGACACCACCCGAGGGCGTTCCCCATTTAAGCCATTCGGTCTCGGAGACGAACCCGTCCCTCAGGTAAGGTCATGTTCCTTACCCTAGGGCGATAGTATTGAACCGTAATTGGACAAGTCGGGAGCAAATGGTTAGTGGGTTTCGTAGGGTATTAAGCCAGGGCCGAAGGCACAAGTGGTTGTACTATTTAGTTTTGTCTAGCATGTCACAAGCTTGAGTCCTTAGAAGAGGAGACCTCCATACCACAGCCACAACACAAAAACCATGTCGATTGGGTCTCCTCAAACCAACCAGACATTGATTTTAGTTGATTAAATTTTAATCAAAACACAACAAAGCCTCGTCTCTGCCATCCCATTTTTATAAGTGAATAACCAATTCAACGCTACCACCAAGACAAAGGATAGGCTACGAAACAATAGAGGGTTTCATCAATCAAGGCTACAACTTGCTAGTAGAAAACTAGCATGGTCAGGTACACACGCACTAGTCTAATTTGAATCCTCAATAACAATTAAAACATAAAGACATAAAGTGCCGGCCAAAAATCAACAAAAATAGCATAGAAACCGACGAAAATACCATAATTTCGTCGGTTTAGCGAACAAATTAGCCCGACAAAATATGCTAGATGAAAATAAATACCATTTCGTCGGTAGCCGACGAAATTTACTCATTTTCGTCGGTTTCTCAGGCTAGCGACGCCGACACTCGGCTAACGTGGCAGGTAATTTCGTTGGTTAAAGTCGACGAAAATAGTTGCCACGTCGGCAAAAACTAAAAGCAGTGGAGGTGTCGTGTTGGGCTAACGTGGCACCTAATTTCATCGGCTTTGGCCGACGAAATTATCGGCCATGTCAGCCAAAATATAAGCAATGGAGGTATCGGCATTGGTTGACGTGGGATATAATTTCGTCTGCCAAAGCCGATGAAAATATTTTTAATAAAAAAAGGGTATTGTATTTGTCGAGGATTAGATCACGGCCCATAGCCATGGCCCACTCCCTGACGGCCCAATCGAACAGCCTACCAGGGCCCAGCTCCTTGGGAGGTTTTATCAGGCCCATGTGCATCCTGCCGAATAGCTTCATGGCTAGCACAATGCGTAATGGCCTAGGATTCCTGTTTGAGTTCGACTCGAACAGAGTTCTGCACGGCTACGTGAAGACTCGGACGTTGGTTTCCCGGATTGGATTAGGAGTCGTGATCCCCAAGATTAGGAGGTTACCTTATCTACCGTAGGTCATATTTGGCATGTATGAGTTCGTTACGATCTTGTAGTTAGCCCGGCCCGATATTCCTCGGTAGGTCGGTTTGCTCTGCACTATATAAACAAGGCCCCTACGGCGTGTAGAGGGGACTTGATCTGGCTTTTTTTTATCTACTAGACACGTGATCTTCGCTTGTACACCCATAATCTCGCCGAGACTTGTTCGTCTCGCCGAGCCATCTCTTGTATTCATTTTTGATATATAAGAAAGGCTGGACGTAGGGCTATTATCTCTCCCGAGAGGCCTGAACCAGGATAAAAACCCTTGTCTCTTGTTTGTTGCTGTTCGTGGTTGTTCGGCGTGTCTCCTATCTCCTCTTTAAAGAACCTTGGTTGACTTGGGTCGATATCCCAACCGTCGACAGCTGGCGCCGTCCGTGGGGACACGCAGATCGAGCATGTCGAACTCCGTCGTGATCTGAGATACTTCACGAGGGCTACGACTCGGAAGGACAGATGTCTCATCCTGTCGATTCAGACGATCTGTTCGGTCTCGAACACTTTCCGCATCTGAGGCAGATGTCTCCGCTTACATGGCAGAGATAGCCTCAGATCGCACTCCCGTCATCAATGACGACTACGGAACTGATGATCTTTACGACGGTTTAGATTTGTCAGATTTCATGGCTATGTCGGTAGATTCCACCTGTGGAGACACAGCGATGACACCGTCTAGCATACCTTCGATGGCCCCGCAAAGATTAACATGGCTGATGTAGGAAACTCGAGGATCCCGCGACGGGCGTGGCGGTTTGGCGAGGTCGGGCAGATTAACTCTGCTCGGCATCAAGACGAGGCTGCGCAGGCTGCTCGCGAGCAAGACGTCATTCGCCGCAGCCTCGACGATTCCATCAATCAGACCTTAGCACGGTTTCGCGACCGGTGTAAGCGACAGCGTCGCGACCCACCTCGTGTGCCGGCGCTAAGTCTCCCGGCGGAAGCTTCCCCTGTTCGGGTCAATTCCCCGTGTGACCGGACTCCAGTCGGGCAGAACGCGGATGGTTCAGGGATCCCGGGACCCATAGATCAAAGTCGGGAACGGCTCGAAGCTATAGCAACGGTCCTTAGATCCACCAATCAAGCTGATCTCGCCCGCATGGGCGATGCTGTTGCGTCTAACCTAGAGCGACTGGCTGAAGGCCTAAAGTCTCTAGGAGAAGTCAACAACTCCTCCAGGCAGCGCAGCCAAACTGCCCGGAATGATTCGGACAGCTCTGATCGATCGTGTGACCCCGTCCACCATCGGCGATCATCGCCCATGAGCGAGCTACCGTGGTCGCCGTCGCTCGCCAAGTCCTCGTAGTCATCGCGACCACAGGGGCAAGCGCGCACGCGATGATCACGGACGGTCCCCTCGTGAGGAGCGCGTCGTCGCCACCACGAGGAAGGAGCGTGGTGGATTGTCCCGGAGAGAGTTTCTCCAGGCCGAGTCATCCCGTTCAGCAGGAGTTCCTCCGCGCAACAGACCAACGCCTTCTCAAGACTAGGTTACTGCCGGGAAGGTGGTCGGTCATATGCTCGGGTCTGCAGGGCTTTCTCGGCGAAGCTTCGAGCTGTCCGGTGGCCCTCAAAGTTCAAGCCCGGTCACATGGAGAGGTACAATGGGACTCGTAACCCGAAGAATTCCTTTCCATCTACGCTTCGGCCATCATGGCGGCGGGGTAACGAGCTCGCTATGGCTAATTACCTCCGATCGTCCTTGAGGGTGCTTTGCTTTCGGACGTGGTCGTTCAATCGGCAGAGGGTTCCATCACTCATGGAACCAGCTTTGTGACGCTCGATCGCTAATTTCCGAGTCATTACGCGCGTCTGGTAAGGAGGATGATCTGCACCGATGATCTAGATGAACGGGAGACCCTCCGCAACTTCGTGAAGCGTTTCATTAAGATCCGCAACACGATCCCGAACATCTCGGATGAATCTGCTGTCCGCGCCTTCAAAACGGAGTCTCGCGACGAAGCGGCTCACCCAGATCTCGAGATCAACGAGACTGGACCGCCAACGACTGTTCAAGGCGGTGATCGCTATGCCAACGCTGCAGAGCGCGTTCAAGATAAAAAGGCGCCGACAAGGGCGAGCCGCCTACCACCGGGTGGATGAGAAGAAGAAGAGCGAAGAATGTTCCCGTGACAAGAAGTCCCGTAAGAAGAAGAACAAAGGTGATGCGAACAATACCGTCGCGGTATAGATCGCGACCTCCTCCCAAGGATGGGCGTAAGAAGCCCAACAATAATTACAAGGGCAAAAGCACGCTTTCGGGGAGGCGGACAAGGCAAGAAAGGTCCGAGCGACCGATTTTGCAAGTTCCACCAAAGACTACGGGCATGATATACGCCATCAGAGAACTTGGGCTGCAAAGCTTGAAGATTTCTACAACAAAGAAGGGCCCAATGCCCACCCCGCCTCGAACAAGGTGATGCCGGTAAGGCTAAGCGTAAACCGACGATGGTGATCGGGAAGATGATGGTGAATATCAAGAGCCCGTGAACCATATCGCCGTCATTTTCGGCGGCTCCTCGGCTTACACCTCTCGGCGCAGCCTCAAGGAAGCTGCTCGGGAGGTCCACAACGTCGAAAAGGCAAAACCTCAGCCTGAATCGATGAAGTGCACTGAGGTCCCTATCTCCTTCTCTCAGGAGGATTGCCCCACTGGGATGACCAAGCCTCAGCGGCTCCTACTGGTGGTCGTCCCGACCATCAGCAACGCGATAGTTGGCCGTGTCTTAGTGGACGGCGGGAGCGCTTTGGACTTGCTTTCTGCTAAAGTCTTGGACGAGATGCAAATTCCTCGTTCCAAGCTAAAGGAAGTCGCAATGCCCTTCTACGGAATTGTTCCGGAGAAGCATCAAGCCGTTAGGGCGAGTTGTCACGCTGTCACCTTCGCAACCCAAGCAAGCGCCGGACGAGTTGATCATTTTCGACGTGGTCGACTTCCCATCGGCGCATAACGCGATCTTAGGCGAGCCATCTCTCGGCAAGTTTATGGCCGTGTCCCACCACGCTTACCATTGCGTGAAGATACCGGGTCCTAACGGTGTGATCACGGTCAAGGGCAACTACAAAGCTGCTGCGGATTGCGACGAGCGATCCCTCGCCTGTCGACCAACTTCCGCCATGTCTCAAGTTCCGCACTAAGTCTCAGACGCCCTAGGGTCTCCTTCACCTGGGGAGAAACTAAGGAAGTTCCACTGCCGCTGATGATACTTCCAAGACAGTTCACTTGGGGGCCAATCTGGACCCTAAATAGGAAAGCGAGCTCATTGCCTTCCTCCGAGCTAATGCAGATGTATTCGCCTGGGAGCCATCTGACATGCCCGGAGTCCCAAGGGAGGTAATCGAGCACAAACTGCTGTCCGGCCGACAAAAGCCTGTTCGCCGTAAGCTTGCCGCTGAATTCAAACAGGATCATCAAAGATCGACAGCAAACCGCCATTCTTTGGGTTCATCCGCGAGGTTGATCACACCGAGTGGTTAGCCAACCTGTCATTGTAAAGAAGAAAGGCGGCAAGTGGAGGATGTGTCGATCACACGATCTGAACGCCGCTTGTCCTAAGGACAATTTCAGCGCCTCAGATTGACCAAATTCGGTCGATGCGATCATGACGCCTTCTGAGTTTTTTAGATGCTTACTCCGGTTACCACCAAATAAGCATCTCCCCCGAGGATGAAGAGAAGACTGCCTTCATCACCCCTTTCGGCACTTTCGCTATACGACCACGTCTTTTCGGTCTGCGCAATCTTTGGTGCCACGCTCCAAATTTTAATGGAGAAGACCTTCCCGAGCAAATGTGGAAAAAACCTAGAGGTCTATGTCGACGACATAGTTGTAAAGAGCAAGTATGCTCCAGATCATGTAAAAGACCTGGCAGAGACTTTTCATAATCTCACCAGGCATCGAATAAAATTAAATCCAGAGAAGCTCCTCTATGCCTTGCTCATGTCCTACAGGAAGCTTCGCCACTACTTCCAAAGATCAAATCTGGTCCCGACCACGTTCCTCTGGGAGAAATCCTACTAACAAGGAATCTAGCGGACGATAGCTAAGTGGGCAATGGAACTAGCGAGTTTGATCTCATTATTTGTCGCCCGAATCGCTATTAAGTCACGTGTCCTAGCTGACTTTGTCGCTGAATGGACTTGCCGCCCAAATCGTGGAGCTCCCGAGCAACCCGATGAACCCTCTTGGACCATGTTTTTCGATGGCTCGCTTTGCTGGAAACTCGGGGCTGGTTTTGTTCTCATCTCCTCAAGGAGAGCAACTCCAAAGATTCTATCCAACTACACTTTGCGGCGACTAACAACGCTTCAGAGTACGAGGCCCTCCTCGCGGGACTAAGAGCGTAAGTCGCTTGGTGTCCAACGGCTAACCGTGAAGGAGATTCACAATGGTCATCAATCGAGTTAACAAGGAGTATCGGTCTTCGCGATAACTCAATGGCGCGATACCGGTTGAAGTGAGGAAGTTGAGCGGCATTTTAGATTCTTCGAAGTGCTCTTCGTGCCAGGAAGGACAACTTCTGGCCGACCAGCTATCCAAGTTTGGATCTCACGCGAACTCGCTTCCGGCAGGGTGCTCGTCGAGCACCTTTACAAGCCCTCAATCACGCCCCGGACGAGGCGACAGAGCAGTGGTGCCGTCTCCGTTATCGAAAGGTGTCATGGATGGTCAACGCCATTTGTCCGGTACCTTGCGGATGGGACCTGCCGACGACGGCCGAGCGTTCCGGCTTACAAGGCGTCTTTGCTCCATACAAGCTTGTGGACGGCATCCTTACCGTCAAGGTGCTCGGGAGTTCTCTCCAAGTGCATCTCGCAATGAGAGGTGTGTTCCTTCTTAGGGACATACACGAGGGTGCTCGTGGCAACCACGCCTCCTTCGAACTCGGTCGGCAAAGCGTTTCGCATGGGCTATTATTGGCCCATCGTTACAAGATGCCCGGACATCGTGACTAAGTGCAAGGCTTGCTAATTTCACGCCTCGAAGGCACACAAGCCCGCCCAAGAGCTCCAAACAATCCCCGTCCCGGCCCTTTTCCACATGGGGTCTGGATCTCGCTAAACCCATACCCTAAGGGGTACAAGGGCTATACACACCGCTTGTCGCCATAGACACTTTTACAAAGTGGATTGAGGCGAGCTCAATCGCCTCTTCACGCCAAAACGGCTGTTCGCTTTTTCAAAAGCAACGTGGTCACGCTTTGGGATTCCCCATAAGTCGATCACGGATAACGGTACCAGTTCGGCGAGCTATTCTGTGAATCTGCGAATACCGGGTACCAAGGTTCTGTTCGCCTCGTGGCACATCCACGAGCAATGGAGCGATCGAGCGAGCTAACAGACGAGATAGTCCAGGTATTAAACGGCGGGTATTTGCTGCTCTCGGCGAGCACAAGAAGGCACGGGTTGACGGTTCCTTCCGTCCTCAGGCGATTCGCTTTCTGACGGCCACCGGGCGATCGGGAAACTCCTTTCCAATCGGTCTATGGTGCGAAGCCATCACGCCGTCGAAATCATACTCGGTTCGCCTCGCACGAGCTCGGTCAACTTAATTGACGACGAGCAAGAGCGCCTCCTCGATCTCGATCTCCTCGAAGGCACACGCGACCGGGCACAAAGTCGAATGGCGCTACCGGCAAGATCTTCGCCAAGACGCCAAAGTCGGTTCGACCAAGGGCTTTGAAGGCGGCGACCTCGTTCTGCCGTGTCCGTAACTTGTCCAATGCCAACAAGTTAACTCCTCGTTGCGAGGGCCCATTCTGATCGTTTCTTACGCTTTCGCCCGGGCTGTTCGCTGGCTATGGAGGACGGGAGAGAGTCGACCAAAGACTTGGAACATCGACCAGCCGTAAGTTCTTTGTGTAGGTCTTTTCGCTTTTCTTAGCCTGCGCTTTTGTAAACTTCGCCGCCTTAGTTCGTCCAAGTCTCACGGGCACCGTGTAAAGTCCAATCCAACAATTAAGTGAATTCTCGCGGCCTCTGCGCCCTTTTTCACTTCTTGTCTTTTGAAGACTACCACTTTCTCTCTGGTAACACTTGATGGCTGCCCGGCCTTGCGAATTCTTGGCTCCGCAATCTTAAGGATTGTTCCCTATCCGTATCTGGTTTCAATAAGTTCCTAAACTCGGGGTTGCGTAACATGGCCTTTCCACCTTGCGCTAAGTCGCTCTCGTAAGCCCTCATGGCGGAGGCACTTCTTTCTCGGCGCGACCACTTGGTAAAGCTCGCTCTCGAAGCCCCAGCGCGAGAGGCACTTTCCTTGTTCGGTTACTCTCGGAATCGCCTAACTTACGCCAACGAAAGCGGACTATGGAACAAATCGAGCAAGGTGCGGTGTCGCTCTTTCTCCCTACGCGCGTGCTCGAGTTCACAAGCTTAGGTTCTCGAGCATCGTCTGCATGCGGGGCTAGGGTGTCGCTCTTTCTCTTGTGCACTGCTCGGATTCGCAAACTCGTGTTTCGGCGCGATACACAACGGGCCGGGAGTTAGGCGAGCGCCTACCGGTTTTCTTAAACTTCCTAGCGCTGTTCGCTTTTCTCTTAGTTTCGCTTCGTTCTTGTCTTTTTCTTTGCTCTTTTTGCGTGAATAAAGGTCGATGCTTTATTACATTACTCAAAAGTTTCAGTACAAGGCCCTTTAAGATTACAACCGCGATGCTACTTAGGAGCAAGCTGCTCCTTCACTCCTCAACTTCTAACTTGAGGCGCACGACTTCTCCCCGAGCCTTGATTCCTTCCCTAAGCTTCAGCTCGGGCGTTCGATCTCCTCCTTGTTCGCTTGGCTTGCGCGCGGCCTCTGCCGGATGGCCTCGACCTCCTCGGTCTTGGCGCTTGGTGATCATTGAGCCTCGCTCTGGCCGACTCGGCTGCTTTCGGCCGCCTTGAGCTGCTCGTCCAGCTCCTTGACCCTTTTCTCTGCGGTGATCGCCCTCACCGTCATCCCGCGCATCTCCTCGATCTCTTCCTGTGAAGCCCACAGGGTCGAGATCTTTGCCTGGAGACCCGCGGAAGTCTGTTCTTCCATGGCGAGCTGGGCCTTAAGCCTCTTGGCTTCCGCTGCGAGCTGGTCCCGCCGCTGGGAAACGTTGGCAAGCTGCTCTTCGAGCCACTTCGAGCGGCCCGGCTTCTCCTCCGCGGTGCTCGCCTCAATGGCTTGCGCGCGAAGCTCCTCGGCCTCTCCTAGGAGAGACTCACAGGAACGCCTCTCTTCGGCCAATTGGGCTTTGAGCTTCTTTACCTTCGCCTTCAGCCGGCTTCGACTTTGGGCTGGTGCAGAGGGCCCCGCTTCGGACTCCCTCGTCCTGAGGTGCTCCCGGAGCGACGCCAGTACGGCGCTCCGCTCGATGGTGACGCCGTCCTCGAGCTCCTTCATGGTGTCCCTGAAGACCTGAGAGGGAAGAACAAGTTAACTACTTTGCGATGACGTAGCTAAAGCTGAGCAAGATTTGGTCTTGGTGCTTACCTTCCCAAGTCGTTGCTTCAGTCCGTGGCGCAGGCGGTCCTCGAGGCCATGCGTCACGAAGCCCCGCTCGTGTGGGATGAGGCGGGCGCGTTCTTGCCGTCGCCGCCTTGTTCGCTCCTTCTTCTTGCGGGAGCGCATCTGCTCGGGTGCAGGAGCGACGGGCGAAGCACTTTCGTCTCCGCGCTCCTTCTCCTCTTCCTTTTCCTCTTCCGCCCGAACGTCTTGAGCGAGGCCGAGCTCACTCCACCGGTGGAGCCGTTGTTTCCACAGGCGGGGCGACTTGCGCCTCGGGGGTTTCGCTTTGGCGGTGGGGTTTCGCCACTTTCGCGGAGAATCCGTCGCCTCGGGGTGAGCTGCCCTGCGACGAAGTGCTGGCAGACCGGCTGCTCGGTCTTGCCTCGGCGATTCGAGCCATCGCCTTGGCCCCAAGTCCGTGGCGCCACTGCCGCTACTTTTGCCTCCAGCCGCTCCACCGCGTCTTTGGCGTGTCGATCTGCTCATTGAGCCAGCGGCAAGCGAGCTCCACGCCGCCGGCTTGTCCTTGAGGCTCGCCCGACCTCCTTTGCCCGCCTGCGGACGCGCATGCAGATGCTCGGGCAAGCGGCGGCTTCGAGAGCCTCCTCGGCGTCGTGTGGGCGGTCTCTTCTTGGGCAAACATGAAAAGAGATGAGCGTTAAGTCTAACGCGGTCGAAGGTTGGAAGATCTAAAGATCGATTCCTACATACCGTCGTGGAAGGCTTGATCCCGATCTTCTTCGCCGAGCCTTCCGCCTCTTCCTCGGGGGCTCCTTGGCGGCTTCTCGCCTTTGGCCCTTGGGTGTTCATGGCGACGAGCTCAGCTCCCTCGTGAGTGGCGCTCCTCTCGCGCAGCGCAAGAAGTTTTTCCTTGCGTGCGACTTCTTCTTCGAGCCTCCTCTCGCTTTCGGCGACTGTTGCGGCCGATCCATGCGGCGGGGTGAGCTTATGCGCCTGAGCGAGAGGGCCATGGTCTTTACCTCTTCGTCGCTCTGCTTTCGGCGAGGAGGAGGGCTTGGTCTCTTCCCACTGGCTGACCAGCGCCCGCTTGGTGCCGCTGCACGCCTCCGTTACGCGGTGGTCTCTTCGACGGTGGCGGCGGCCGTGTCATGATGAGCTCGCGTCGGCTCACCGCCACCTTGGGCTTCGTGGCTATCTTAGCCTTGCCCTTCTTCGCCTTCTCCTTCTCAGATCCGGAGAGTTCCTCAACGATCCTTCCAAGGATCAGTCGGTCCTCCTGCGTGTTTTGAGAAGCGGACGTTAGCATTTAAACAACGTTGCAAGTCTAGCAACATAGGTTGAGGGTAAGTAATTTACCTCGTCTGTGCGGACAAGCACGCTTGCTGGCAGTGTGTCGCCACCTCGCCGGTGACCTCCCGTCCTTCTTCGCCGCCTTCAAGATGGCGTCGACCCGCCGGTCACCCATGCGTCGGTTGGCTTCTCCGCCCAATGTAAGGGATTGTTAGTTCCTGTTCGGAGGAAAGAATGTATTTAGAGGTTGAGTCTTAAAGGCACTTACCCGTGCTCTCCCTTGTGATGTCTTCCCATCCCTCTATCTTGTAGAAGGGTAGGACCTCCTCCGCAATGACGGACCACATTGGCTGTGAAGTCCCGATGATCTCCGCCTGTGGAGCCCGAGGCTCACGAGGGAGGCGATCTTCCTTGTCAGGTACCAATCCTCGGCGGACATCTCCGGCCGAGGCATTGGCGTCCCCTTTGCCGGCGCCTTCCCGGTGAAGACGAGTTTGCTGTCGCCGCTCCGCTTGCTGTAGAACCACCTCACCCACCACGCGCCCATTGAGTCGAGCAGAGGTGGGCGAGGGTACGGCGTGTCATCGGCGGTGGCTCGGAGCTTGAGGTAGTAGCACCCCAGCGCCGAAGCGGCGGAGCTGCTCCTTGTTACTGTGTAGTAATGGAGGAACAGCCCCACCGGCGGATCGATGCCGAGATAGCCTTCGCACAGGTGTGCGAAGACGGCCATCTGGAGGATGGAGTTCGGATTGAGGTTCGCCACCTCCAATCGGCCGATGTTCAAGAAGGCCTCGACGGTCGCGCTCAGAGACCTCAACCCGAACAAAGGCAAACTGCTGGTAACGATTTAACTCTCCCTTGAGCGGCTCGGGAGTATCCTCCTCTCGGGCAGCCTCCACCACTGGTGTCGATGTGGCCCTCCTCCTCCCGGATCCTAAGATCCTCCTCGGTCGAGCTAGTGCACGTGAATTTGGCCATAGCGATTCCTGTATCGGACGAAAGGTGGTCGGTGATGGAGTTTGGGTGCTTGATCTTTGGCGTGGTTGGAGCTATGGCTTAGAGAGGAACGTGAGAGAGAGTGGTGGCAGCAGGCGGCTTGGGTGCTTTTATAGTCCTGTATAAGCAGCTCTGCAACGGTTTTGTCCCAGAACGGCTAGTTTTTACTACAACGGCTAGGTAAAACGGTCGCCTGTTTTTACCGCGCAGCGATAGGAAGTTACCGTTGGAGTCTGCCAACGGCTATTTTTTTCCGGTGTTTGCACTGAAGGCTGAGTGCTCTGCTCGGACAGATGTCGTTCCCTGTTCGACGCAACGGAGTTGCTCGACACTGATCGGGTTTATTCGGTCCCGAACAAGTCTTGATTCGGTTGAACCATAACCTGTTCGGTTGCTCGTTACATGCCTTTGTAGCAGGGAAAAAATACCCTCTTCGTGACTTTGAGTCTCAAGGGGATGACCCCACTCTAGTGAGTTCTTCCACTTGAGTCTCGGGGCTAGCTGTCGGGATTAGATCACGCCCATAGCCATGGCCCACTCTCGACGGCCCAATCGAATGCCCTACCGTGGCCCGGCTCCTTGGGAGGTTTTATCGAGCCCATGTGCATCTGCCGAACAGCTTTATGGTCGCACGATTGCATAATGGCCTAGGATTCTGTTTGAGTTCGACTCGAACAGAGTTCTGCACGACTACGTGAAGACCCGGACGTTGGTTTCCCGGATTGGATTAGGAGTCGTGATCCCCAAGATTAGGAGGTTACCTTATCTACCGTAGGTCATATTTGGCATGTATGAGTTCGTTACGATCTTGTAGTTAGCCCGGCCCGATATTCCTCGGTAGGTCGGTTTGCTCCGCACTATATAAACAAGGCCCCTACGGCGTGTAGAGGGGACTTGATCCGCTTTTTTTATCTACTAGACACCGATCTTGGCTTGTACACCCATAATCTCGCCGAGACTTGTTCGCCTCATTGAGCCATCTCTTGTATTCATTTTTGATATATAAGAAAGGCTGGACGTAGGGCTATTATCTCTCCCGAGAGGCCTGAACCAGGATAAAAACCCTTGTCTCTTGTTCGTTGCTGTTCGTGGTTGTTCGGCGTGTCTCCTATCTCTTCTTTAAAGAACCTTGGTTGACTTGGGTCGATATCCCAACCGTCGACAGTATTATTCGCAGAAATTTCATAGAAAATCACAGAAATTTCACAGGAAATCACATAAAATTCACAGATATTCATATCATCACAAATGTGTGCAACATGACATGATTATCCAACAGAAGATATATAAGAGCACATAGATGCAAATAATACATGATTAAGTCCGTACAACAACACATGACCGCAATACACAAGTTAAACATCAAGTCATCCAACTCAAGTTCTACATGGACATAATATAGTGCATCATTAAGTTATCCAGCAAGATACATAATGGAGCTTCTAACTCGCAGGTGAGTAGGACCCATGACCGCTACCTGCCGCATTGCCGCCTCCCAAGTTGACGAATCGGTTGACCGAAGGTGTATCCAAAGAAGAAACATCGTTGTTGCCTCTAGGCCCACCTTGAGCAGTTGGAGGTGGTGTTGCAAAGCCCTAATCAATTGAAGATAGTATTTGTGAGAGCGCAAATAGAAGGAAGTTAATAAATTTTATTAAGAAGGTGTAAATTTATTACCGGTTGTGTCTCTTGAAATAAAAAGCCAGACGAAGGAGGCAGAGGCCGAAACGCAAGCAATATAATATTTGGCCCAAACTGAGAGTAGAACATTGCCTATAGTGAAAAGAACATGAAAATGTATTAAGTTTGAGCTAATTCATAAAATTTTCAACTATATGTACTTTCATTTCCCAAATATCGAGTTAGGGAGGAAAATAATGTCATTTTATTCCTAAAATTGTATCCATTGCAAGACAAGCATTTAATAGCGACAAATGAGCTAATCCACACAAATTTGGGCCATATGCACTTATATTCTTCGATTATCGAGCTACCTAGCCTTATAATGAAATCTTGTTATTAAATTGACATCTAATGCACAAGCATATAGTAAAGACAAATAAGCTATTTCACACAAATTTAAGCAATATGGAACTGTCTTCTCCAATTATCGAGGTAGGAAGGCAAATAATGCAATTTTTGTACTAAATTCTCATCCAATTGGAAGATGTGCTCCTACTAGAGGAGTTGACCTAGTTCGGGTAAAGTCCGCTCGTTTCGATCGCGTAACTCAGTATTGGGTTCCAAAGGCAGTTCTTTTATTTACCAATGTTGAGCAACGTTTCTTTACTCGTTGACTCAAGTGTGTCGGGCTGGGAAGAGGAACTTGTGGATCATCGATTCCGGTTGTCGTCGTCACAGGACCGGAAACTCTCGTTGGCTCACCTCCCTAGTCCGTCAGCCCTAGGGTGAGAAAATCACTTTTGGGGACGCTTCTTCAGGTCGTGCGCTCGCTCGATGCTCTATCCAGATTAATGATGTGGCTATTGTCAGTAAGTTTCGCTATAACTTGCTTTCGGTTTCTCAGCTGACTAATGAGGGTTTTGAGATTCGCTTTAAGCAGAATGAAAGTTTCATTCTTGATTCTTTTGTGTATTTTGTTTGCGGGATCCACAGATTTGGGAGAGTTTTTTGTTTTGATTTTCGATCTTCAATTGCTCTTCTCATTGCATGATTGCTTCAGAGTCCCATGACATCTCCTACTGGCAAAGTAGATTGGGTCACATTGGTTTTTATCACTTGACCAGAGTTAGCAGCCAGGATCTGATTCGTGGTTTAGCCAAACTCAATATGGTAAATGACATAGTTTTTGCTCCTTGTCGACACGGTAAAATGGTTGCCGATGCTCATCCACCAGTCACCAAGGTTATGACTGATGCACCGAGGCAATTGCTCTGTATGGACACTGTTGATCCTTCCTGAGTGTAGTCCGTGGGTGGCAAGTAGTATGTGCTGGTTGTGTTGATTTTTCACGGTACCCTTGGGTTTACTTCATGGTGACCAAGAACGAAATATTTGGTCATTTTCCTTTTATAATTGGTCTGCAGATTGTCAATTGAGTTTCCAGGAGCGCTTCGCACAATCCATTCAGACAGCAGCACAAAATGAAAGAATGCACATGTCGATAGCTTTTGTTCTGATTATGGTGTTGTGCATCAATTCTCTTATCCGCATGTTGCCCAACAAAACGGTGTTGTGCAAAGGAAGAATCACACTTTGGTAGACATGGCTAGGACTGTGCTTGATAAATATTCTACCGCTAGGCATTTCTGGGCTGGAGCTGTTTCTACGGCTTACTATGTTTCAAACAGGATGTTTCTAAGATCCAATTTGCATTACACATCCTACGAGCTTCGATATGGGCGCAAGCCTAGTGTTTCACATTTTTTTGGTGTTTGGATGCAAGTGCCTTATTTTGTAGTCTGAAAATTTGGACAGATTTGAATATTGATTTTCACATGGCATTTTAATTTGTTATACAACTTCTGCAGTTAATTACCGCTCTGGGATAGTACAAGGCGTAGGGTAGTGGAGACTTGTGAGGTCATCTTTGATGAGGCTATGCCAGGGGCAATGCCAGATATCTCAAGATCCGACTTGCCCTTCGAGCCTATCTTTGTTGAGAAGGGAGTCGTTGGAGATGAAGGTTATACAGAGCCTGACCTCGACTTGACTCTACCGGTGGCTCCTTTAACTTTCAGTGTTATTTCTCAGGATCACCCCTTACCTTCTGCTTCTACTCAGCTCTCACCTTGTGCTTCTAAGCTCTCACATATAGAATCTTCGCCCGGTGTCTCTTAGCCTACCTCTCCTGTTTCTGAGGTAGAGGCCACTTTTAGGGCTCTTTGACACATCCAAAAAGAGCATCTCTCTGAGCAGATGATCGGTGATTTTACCGAGAGGATGGTTACCCGATCAAAGTTAGGTCTTACTCACATTTGCTTATCTGCTGCTTTTGTTGCTTTCTTTGAGCTGAAGGATGTCACCTATGCTCTTTCTGAACCACATGGGTGAATGCAATGCATGAAGAGTTGAAAAGTTTTGATAGTAACAAAGTCTGGCAGCTTGTTCAATGCCCTAAATGACATAATATAATAGGTACTAAATTGATGTTCAAGAAAAAGCAAAGTGAGGATGGGGTAGTGGTCAGTAATAAGGCTAGGTTGGTTGCTTAAGGTGTCACTAAAATCTATGGGATAGATTTTGATGAGACCTATGCTCCTGTTGCTAGACATGATTCCATCACGATTCTTGCTGCATTATGGCATCTATCAATTTCAAACTGTTTCAAATCTATGTGAGAAGTGCTTTCCTGAATGGATTTATTAAGGAGGAAGTATATGTTAAACAACCTTCTTTGTTTGAGGATTCAAGTTATCCTAATCATGTATACAAGCTTGATAAGGCTCTATATAGGATAAAACAAGCATCCAGTGCCTGATATGAGAGACTAAAAACTTACCTATTGAGTAACGGGTTTGTGATGAGTAAGTTAGATCAGACCTTGTTTACCCGTAGAATTGGTGCAGATTTCATCCTGTTGCAAGTCTATGTGAATGACATAATCTTTGATTGTTCCTTCCCTACTCTTGTTTCTGAGTTCTCAGAGGTGATGAGCTCGGAATTTGATAATAACATGATGGGTGAACTCAATTTCTTCTTGAGCTTCTAGTTTAGATAGACACCGGAGAGCACTTTCCTTCACCAGAGCAAATACACCAAAGACCTGCTAAGTCATTTTGCGATGTCTGATTGCAAGCCGGACTCTACTCCGATGGCGACCACCACAGCCTTAGGGCCTGATGAAAATGATGAACCGGTCAACCAAAAAGTGTATCGTAGCATGATTTATTCCTTGCTCTATCTCACCTCTTCACGGCCAGACTGTAATACAGTTTGATATGTGTCTATATGCCCATTTTCATGTTTCACCTAAAGTGTCTCACCTTCAGGCGGTGAAGCGGATCTTCCGCTATCTCCGTGCGACTGCAGACTTTGGCCTTTGGTTATCTGCTGTCTCTTGTCTATCTCTTAAAGCCTTCTTAGATGCGGGCTTTGCTGGCTGTAGGATAGATAGAAAAAGCACTTCTGGCAGTTGCCAATTTCTTGGCACTTATCTTGTTTCTTGGTCCTCTATAAAGCAGTCGAGTGTAGCACGGTTCATTGCTGACGCTGAGTATGTCACCGCTGCTAGCTATTGCAGTCAGGTGATCTGGTTGTTCTCTACCTTGAAGGACTTTGGGTTGGTTGAAGCAAGTGTTGTCACTCCTTTGCGACAACACCTCTGCAATAAACATTGCTAAAAACCTAGTGCAACACTTTAGGACAAAGCACATTGATCTGAGATATCACTTCCTTAGAGACCATGTGGAGAAGGCTGATATAGTCTTCCAGTTTGAGGACACTGATCACCAGCTGGCTGATATCTTCACCAATCCTCTTGACAAGGTTAGGTTTGAGACTCTGCAGGGATAGTTTGGGGTGGTGAGCTTAGCAAGCCTATCTTGAAGGGGAGCTAACTTTCTACTATATGTAATATATCTTTACTGCTTTCCCTGCATTTCCTCTGGGGTGCATTTGGGCTTGGTTAGTCTTAGGCTATCAACACACTCTTCACTTAGACTTCTGATGGGCATTGATACGGACCTCTCATTTCATGCTTATGTTGCTATCATGCGTAATAGGCGGTTTTCTCTCCTTTGGCTCGATAGAATTCTCACAGTCTTATAGGTCTATCAGATGCACTCTGGGTAGAAAGGGTCTGTGTCGAGTCTCTTGCTGGAAACGGGCAAAATCAAAATTTTTCAACCACGAATCAACCAAGAGCACATGTAAGTAGAGAATCACAGATCGTTACCCTTGACGCGTAGGTGCAGCGGAAGCAGTTTCTCGTGCGTAGAGGAAGTAGATGTACACGTCCCTATCACCATCGAGTGCTAGCCGGTGTTCGCCGAGTGCTCGCTGGTGCTCGCCGTGTGTTCGCCGATGTCTCACCTGTGCTCATTGACGATCCAACCGAAGAGTGCGTCCGTGTACGGCAGCGCCTCTAGCGTTATCCACACGTACCGAGCACGAATGCCTCACGGGGTGTGCTAGCACCTTGCCGTGCGGCTAGGGTTTCTGGAGTGCAGGAGGGGCACGCGATGGCTAGGCATGGTGAGGGCTCAACTCATCTACTAACGCCACCCCTATGCCTCTCCTTATATAGTCACGCTAGTGGGCTTCGGTCTTTTAGGGTTCTATCTCCTACGTAGATCATATCCACGCACAAACCAGTTAAATAGTTCCAACTCGTTAAGTGTGTGACCCGTTAGGTTCAGTGCAAGTCGCCCGTGGATCCAGAAACTTGTTTCCAATCCACCGATCAATGGCGACACCTAGCAGTACGTACTGACCCCCGAATGCACAGAATCAATATTCGGCTGAACCTTGATACACTCACATACCGATCCCTTTACCACTCGATACCAGTCAAGCTCAAGGCGAGATGCTCGCCACCCTTGTTGATGACTCGACCAATTCACTCGGCAGTGAAATGGATACATAACATGACTAACTCCTTAGTCATATTAGCACGGCCGTGCGCTTTTCCTATCCATCCACACAAGGGGCCCAAAGGTAACTCTTCTGTTATCAAGTAGGGGCAAATCCCATCTTGATTATCGCACCTCTGGCTATGTATCGTGGCATACCCAGTAGTCACCTTTATAACTATCCTGTTATGGTGTAGCGTTTGACGATACCAAAGTATACGAGTCAACATGCTGGACATCCATGACAATCTTAGGTCTAAGGACCATATAGGCGTACCACTCGAGACTATACGCTGATGGCGCTATAAGAGATAACAACTCACAGCGTCTCGGAGTAGGTATGTCTGACTGCCAATGTTCTCTAACATGCGTCCATGCTATTGGTTTGATATCTCCATATCTATGATATGTGAAACATTACCATCAACCAATACGTATGCTGATCAAATCATAACCGCTTCTCGTAATGATATGGATCAAGGACCCGTTCAGAATAATATTATATAACAATGTGTTTCATAATCAAGTCGTACATAATGGACAAAGTCATGACATTTATTCAGGGAACCGATAAACAACGTTATCATATGTCCATGAACAAAGACGTGGTACAATCATCACTATGATTGATCTAAAACATATCCCTTTCAATCTCCCTCTTGCACTAGAGTCAATCATACAAGTATAAATACCCATTGCTGTTGTGTACGCCTCATGCTTCCGTTGTGGAAGGGACTTGGTCAACAGATCAGCCACGTTTAGATCCGTGTACACTTTGCAAACTTTCACATCACCTCTCTCAATGATCTCCCGGATCAGGTCGTATCGCCTGAGTATATGCTTAAATTTTTGGTGAGACGTAGGCTCCTTCGCTTGTGCAATGGCACTACTATTATCACAATAGAGGTGCACTGGACAGGATGCACTAGCGACTACGCCCAACTCAGAAACAAATTTTTTGATCCAAACTGTCTCCTTTGCTGCTTCAGAAGCTGCAATGTACTCAGCCTCCGTCGTGAAATCTGCTACTATTTCTTGCTTAGAACTCTTCCAGCTCACTGCCCCACCATTGAGACAGAATACAAACCCGGATTGTGATCTTGAATCATCTCTGTCTGTTTGGAAGCTGGCGTCAACGTAACCTTTACGACGAGCTCCTCCTCTCCTCCAAAGAACAAGAACATCTCCTTATTCCTTCGCAGGTATTTAAGGATGTTCTTTACAGCCACCCAATGACCATCACTAGGATTCGATTGGTATCTGCTCGTAACACTCGGAGCTTATAACACATCTGGGAGCGTACATAACATAGCATACATGATGAATCCAATAGCCGAAATGTACGGAATCCGACTATGCTCTCTTGCTCATCAGGTGTCGAAGCACACTGAGTCTTGCTGAGACTCACGCCATGTGACAGTGGCAAGAAACCCTTCTTGGAATCATGCATGCTGAACCGTTTCAGCATCTTGTCAATGTACGTACTCTGGCTTAATCCAATTAAACTTTTTGATCTATCTCTGTAGATCTTTACGCCCAAGATATAAGCTGCATCTCCCAAGTCATTCATCGAGAAACTTTCTCAGATAAGCTTGTACAACATCTAACATTGGAATATCATTTCCGATCAACAGTATGCCAACTACATACAAGACCAGAAATATCAGTGAGCTCCCACCGGCTTTCTTGTAAATACAAGGATCTTCATTCTTGATGAAGCCAAACTCTTTGACCACTTCATCAAAACGGAGTTTCCAACTCCGAAATGCTTGCTGCAGTTCATAAATGGACTTCCTAAGTTTGCATACCTTGCCAGCATTAATAGGATCGACAAAACCTTTAGGTTGTACCATGTACACGTACTCGCTTAGTTTTTCATTCAGAAAAGCCGTTTTGACATCCATTTACCGAATCTCATAGTCATGGTACGCGGCAATTTCTAGCATGATCCGAATAGACTTGACCATGGCGACAGACGAATAAGTTTCATCATCGTTGACACCATAAATCTACTTGTACCCTTTCGCCACCAATCGTGCCTTAAAAATGTGAAAATTTCCATCGGAGTCTATATTTTTATTAAAGACCTATTTGCACTCTATGGTTTTTACACCATCAGGATGATTAACCAAGTTCCAAACTTGATTATCATACATGAACTTTCCGCAGGGACCAGGAAATTGGATCTAGCCATAAGAGGAATGCTTGGTATAAATAAGCCACTTATTGGTCTTCGACCCCCAATGTCACTACGAGCGCCGCCGATAAGTGCAATGGGATGTGGCTAATTATCTATCTCTTTACTCGAAATGGGAGCAGAGCAGGTTTGAAAAAGGATCTTAGAGTGTCTAGGGTTGGGTCAGGAGGGTCTCTTAACGCCTTCCTTTTTCTGCCCATCGAAGTTATTTCCCAAGGACTTGCCATCGGAAAGGTGCTCCATCATGTGGAACATAATCCTCTCAGGAGCACGGCTTGCCCGCATGGACCTCCGTGAGGCTGGCACCTCATCATCAGGTACAGCAAAACCTTGCTCATCCTGCTGAGTGCTAACTGGAGCTGAAACATTTTCAGATGTTTCCCGAATCTCTTCGAGTTGCACCTTGCTCCCACTAGTTGATGAGGACATCAACATGAAGGATATAACCGCTGCCTCTACGTCATCTACTTCGTCTCCAACCACATCATCTACTTCGCCCACACTCGATGCTACGACTCCGTCATCGCCAAGTGGCCTAAATCCAGGAGCTCGGCCTTTCAAGCCCAAGACAAAGGACCAGCGCATCAAGCATGCACCACGAGGAAGGCCCACACACCAAGGAAGGCCCATATGGAAGCCCAAGATGCTAGAAAGTCCGGTTCAGCCATCCAGCAGCACGTCAACTTCAAACGGGTGTAACTCAGGCTACCGAACTCCGAATTCGGCGTGCGACCACTCGTTGGAAAGCTTTGGAGATCAGCTTTCCAATGGATCCAGCCCAACATCTAAATTCGTCCAGTAGCATCGCGAAAACGCAGAAGAAGGTCACGGGCCACAATTTCAGGGTGTTGCGTAAAACCTTATTTTTTAGCCTATGGCCCATGTATCCTAGGGTTTTGGTGGTGGCTGACCCTAGGGTGGTGGACGGTGCCCCTATGCTGGCCGCCACTCTATATATGGCTTCCGCTGTCGTATGTTGTCTCTTAGGTTTTTGTTGTGTTTGGTAGACCCCTCGTGTGTCCCTCTCCGAGATTGCGCGTGTCGACTAGACCGCCCGATATGGGAAACAGAACCTCACCTTTGGTTTGAGATATTGGTTTGTTCCAATTTCTATCTACTTGATTCTTGCAAGTTTCTCAATTGCTCACAGGGATTAAGATCGATCGTGCTGGACACGGTTGATAACACTCGAGTTGGTGGTATTGCGATTGCCGGTTTCTTGCCCTCGCTGGTTGGTAGCCGAATATCACAACATCTTCGTCTCGCAAATCGATGTATCGTTCTCTCTAGAAGATCAGGCCGACCTCAGTGCGCATCACTCGTCCTTTTGAAAAACTCTTTCTCTAAAAAGACACAAGTTCGGTAGACAAACACTTTGCCTTCTTTCTGATTATAAAAATAATACCCTTCGATCTCCCTTGGGTACCCCTAAAGAAGCACTTATCTGATTTGGCGTAGAGCTTATCAAACGTCATACATTTTACATAAGCCTCACAACCCCAAATTCAAAGACAAGATAATTTGGGACGTTTCCCTTTCTATATCTCATATGGTGTCTTATCAACGGATTTAGACAGAACCCTGTTCAACGTGAACGCAGTTGTTTCTAGAGCGTGCCCCCAAAATGACAATGGAAGATCTGTTTGACTCATCATAGAGCGTACCATGTCCAACAAAATTCGGTTCCTCCGCTCGGATACCCCGTTCCACTGAGGCATGCCAGGTGGAGTCAATTGCGGAACAATTCCACAATTCTTTAGATGATTGCTAAACTCTTGGCTAAAATACTCATCTCCACGGTCAGACCGCAGAAATTTAATTTTCTTACCTAAATGATTTTGTACTTTATTCTGAAACTCCTTAAACTTTTCAAAAGATTCAGACTTGTGCCTCATTAGATAGATATAGCCATATCTACTTGTCGGGGATAAAATTACGGCTCATTGCCATGGCGCACTCCCTGACGGCCCAATCGAACAGCCTACCAGGGGCCTAGCTCCCTGGAAGGTCCTATCTGGCCCATGTGCGTCTTGCCGAACAGCTTCCTGGCTGGCGAGATGCGTAATGGCCAAGGAATCGTGTTTGAGTCTGTCTCGAACAAGAGTTCTGCACGGCTACGTGAAGACCCGGACGTGGTTTCCCGGATTGGAGCGGACGTCGTGATCCTCAAGACTAGGAATATGCCTTATCTGCCTCGGGATATATTTGGCATGCATGTGTTCGTTACGATCTCGTAGTTAGCCCGGCCCGATATTCCCTCGGTAGGTCGGTTTGCTCTGCACTATATAAACAGGGCCCCTGCGGCGTGTTGAGGGGTCAATCCTACAGGAGTTTACGCATCTAGCATCTCGTAGACACCTGATCATTGCATTGTCGCTCTTATACACCACAATCTCATCAAGACTTGTTAGTCTCGCCGAGCCACCTCTTGTATTCATCTCTGATATATAAGAAAGGCTGGACGTAGGGTTATTATCTCTCGAGAGGCTGAACGGGATAAAACCCCCATCTCCTGTTCGTTGTTGTTCGTGGTTGTTCGGCGTGTCTCCTATCTCAATTCTAAAGAACCTTAGCGACTTGAGATCGTTATCTCAACCGTCGACAGCTGGCGCCGACCGTGGGGACACACAGATCGAGCATGTCGAACTCTATCAGCGACCGGGAGATTATTCACGAGGATCGACTCGGAAGACGGGGCGCCTCATCCCCGTCGATTCAGATTGATCTGTTCGGTCTCGAACGCTTTCGTATCCGAGGCGAAGTCTCGCCTATATGGCGAAGATAGCCTCGAATCGCACTCCGTCATTGGCGATGACTACGGGCGATAATCTTTACGACGGTTTAGATCTGCGGACTCCAAGGCTATGTCGGTAGATTCCACTGTGGCGACACGGTGATTAAACCGTCAAGCATACCTTCTCATGGCCCCGGCATCATCACATGGCGATCACAGAACCTCCGGAGATCACGCGGGATGCGCGGCGGCGGTCGAGCGATTAATTACGCTCGGCGGCAAAGATGAGGTCGCTACCGGCGCTCGCGAGCAAGATATCATTCGCCGCAGCCTCGACACCTCCATCAATCGAGACCTTAGCGCGGTTTCGCGACCGGCGTGGCGGCGGCGTCGCGACCCACCTCGCGTGCCGATGCTAAGTCTCCCGGCAGAAGCTTCCCCTGTTCGGGTCAATTCCCCGCATGACCGGACTCCAGTCGGGCAGAACACGGATGGTTCAGGGATCCCGGGACACATAGATCAGAGTCGGGAACGGCTCGAAGCTATAGCAACGGTCCTCAGATCCACCAATCAGGTCGATCTCGCCCGTATGGGCGATGATGTTGCTTCTAACCTAGAGTGATTGGCCGAAGGCCTAAAGTCCCTAGGCGAAGTCAACACCTCCTCCAGACAGCGCAGTCAACCTGCCCGGAATGACTAGGACAGCTCTGACCGATCGCGTGACCCTCATCACCATCGAAGGAGCACTGTCCGCGATCAAGCTACCCGTGGTCGCCGTCGCTCACCAAGTCCCCGTAGTCGTCACGGCCACAAGGGTAAGCGTGCACGTGATGATCACGGACGGTCCCCTCATGAGGAGCGCGTAGTCGCGACCACGAGGAAGGAGCGTGGCGGATTGTCCCGGAGAGAATTTCTCCAGGCTGAATCTTCCCGTTCAGCAGGAGTCCCTCCGCGCAACAGGGCCAATGTCTTCTCGAGACTAGGTTCTGCCGGGGAAGGTAGCCGGTCATATGCCTTGGGCTGCAGGGCTTTCTCTGACGAGCTTCGTGCTGTCCGATGGCCCTCAAAGTTCAAGCCCGGTCACATGGAGAGGTACAATGGGACACAGAACCCAGAGGAATTCCTTTCCATCTACGCTACAGCCATCATGGCGGCCGGGGGTGACGAGCTCGTTATGGCTAATTACCTCCCGACTGTCCTTGAGGGTGCTGCTCGGACGTGGCTGTTCAATCAGCAGGAGGGTTCCATCAGCTCATGGGACCAACTTTGTGACGCTCTGATCGCCAACTTCCAGAGCTGTTACGTGCGTCTGGGCAAGGAGGATGATCTGCACCAAATGATCCGGATGAGCGGGAGACCCTCCGCAACCGTGAAGCGTTTCATTAAGATTCGCAACACGATCCGAACATCTCGGACGAATCATTGTCCGCGCCTTCAAAAGGAGTCATGACGAGCGGCTCACCTGGATCTCGAGATCAGCGAGACTGGACCGCTAATGACTGTTCAAGGCAGGTGACCATATGCTAACGCGGCAGAAGCGTCTGATCTAAAAAAAAGGCATTCGACAAGGGCGAAATGCCCTTGACTGGTGTGGTTGAGAAGAAGAAGAGCAAGAAGAACCACGGTGACAAGAAGTCCCGGAAGAAGAAGAATAAAGGTGATCACGAACAATACCGTCGTTGGTATAGATCGCGCACCCTCCCAAGGATGGGCGAAGAAGCCCAATAATAACTACAAGGGCAAAAAGCACGCTCGGGGAGGCGACAAGGCAAGAAAGGTCCAAGCGACCGATTTTGCAAGTTCCACCAAAGACTACGGGCACGACATCGCCATTGCGAACTTGGGCGCAAAGCTCGAGATTTCTACAGCGGCAAGGGCCCAATCCCCACCCCGCCCGAACAAGGTGATGCCGGCAAGGACAAGCGTCCAGCCGACGGTGGTGATCGGGACGATGATGACGAATATCAAGAGCCCGTGAACCATATCGCCGTTATTTTCGGCGGCTCCTCGGCTTATACCTCTCGGCGCAGCCTCAAAGAAGCTGCTGGGAGGTCCTAGCGTTGAAAAAGGCAAGCCACGGCTGAATCGATGAAGTGGACCGAGGTCTCTATCTCCTTTTCTAAGGATGATTGCCCCACTGGGATGACTAAGCCTCAGCGTCTCCCTCTGGTGGTCGCCCCGACCATCAGCAACGCCAGAGTTGGCCGCGTCCTGGTCGACGGCGGGAGCGCTTTGGACCTGCTATCAGCAAAGGTCTTGGACGAGATGCAAATTCCTCGCTCCAAGCTTAAAGAAGTCGCAATGCCTTTCTACGGCATTGTCCCGGGGGAAGCTGTTCAGCCATTGGGGCAGATTGTTCTACCTGTTACCTTCGGCGGTCCAAGCAACTTCCGGACGGAGTTGATCACATTTGACGTGGTCGACTTCCCTTCCGCGTACAATGCGATCCTGGGCCGGCCATCTCTTGGCAAGTTCATGGCCGTGTCCCATCATGGATACCATTGCGTGAAGATACCGGGCCCTAACGGCGTGATCACGGTCAAGGGCAACTACAAAGTCGCTACGGATTGCGATGGCGGTCCCTCGCCTGGTCGACCAACTACCGCCGCGTGGCATCAAATTCCATGAGACCAAGTCTGCACGACCTAAGGTCTCCCTTCAGCCAGGAGGAGAGACCAAGGAAGTTTCACTGTCCCTTGATGACGCTGCCAAGACAGTTCACTTGGGGGCCAACCTGGACCCCAAATAGGAAAACGAGCTCATCGCCTTCCTCCGAGCTAAAGCAGATGTGTTTGCCTGGGAGCCATTTGACATGCCCGGAGTCCCAAGGGAGGTCATCGAGCACAAATCGCCGTCCGGCGGACAAAAGCTTGTTCGCGGAAGCTTGGCGCTTGGACTTCAGCGGGGATCATCAAAATTCAGCTTGGCAAGCTGCTCGCTGCTGGTTTCATCCGTGGGGTTGATCACACCGAGTGGTTAGCCAACCCTGTCATTGTCAAGAAGAAAGGCGGCAAGTGGAGGATGTGTGTCGATCACACAGATTTGAACGCTGCTTGTCCCAAAGACAATTTCCCGCTGCCTCGCATAGACCAAATGGTCGATCGATTGCGGATCTTGACTCTTGAGTTTTTGGATGCTTACTCCGGTTATCACCAAATAAGCATCTCCCGAGGATGAAGAAAGATCCTTCATCACCCCTTCGCACTTTCGCTATAATGACCATGTCTTTCGGTCTGCGCAACGCTGGTGCCACGTTACAACGCTTAATGGAGAAGACTTTCCCAGAGCAGTAGCGGAAAAACACGGATGTCTATGTCGACGACATAGTTGTAAAGAGCAAGCATGCTCCAGATCATGTAAAAGACCTAGCCGAGACATTTAAGTAACCTCGCCGGCATCGAATAAAATTAAATCCAGAGAAGTGTACCTTTGGTGTTCGATCCGGAATGTTGCTCGGTTATGTAATTGGTTATGAGGAATCTCTGCCAACCCCAAAAAATCGAGGCCATTGAAAACATGCGAGGCTCAACTACCGTCAAGGAAGTTCAGAGCCTCACCGGCGGATAATTTCTCTGGCGATTCATTTCCGTCGAGGCGAACGCGGGCTGCCCTTCTTTAAGGCCTGCGTAAGCACAATGGCCAGTGGACGGAGGAAGTCGATCGGTCTTTTCAAGATCTTAAGTAATACTGTCCAACCCACTGTCTTGACTACCCGCGACACGGCGACGGCTCTTGCTCTATCTTGGCTGCATGCCTCAAGCGGTGGCCGGTCTTGACGGTGGAAAGGGAAGGCATCCAGCGCCAATCTATTACGTGGCGAGGTACTTCACGGATCTAAGGAGTTACCACGAGGTCGAAGTTGCTCTCGCCTTGCTCATGTCCTCCGAAACTTCGCCATTATTTCTAGGCGCATCAAATCTGGTCGACCAAGTTCCCCTTGGAGAAATCCTATGGAACAAGGAAGCGGTGACGATAGCTAAGTGGGCAATGGAATTGGCGAGTTCGATATTACATTTGTTTGCCCGAATCGTTTGTTAAGTCACGTGTCTGGTGACTTTGTCGCCGAATGGACTGCCGCCAAATCCTAGGAAGCTCCCGAGCGACTGATGACCCCCTTGGACCATGTTTTTGATCGCTCACGACTTTGAAACTCGGGGCTGGTTTTGTTCTCATCTCCTCAAGGAGAGCAACACGATATTCTATCCAACTACACTTTGCGGCGACTAACAACGCTGCAGAGTACGAGCCCTCCTCGCGGGACTAAGAGTGTGCAAGTCGCTTGGTGTCCAACGGTATTTGTGAAGGAGATTCACGGTGGTCATCAATCGAGTTAACAAGGAGTATTAGTGTTGCGATGACTCAATGGCGCGATACCGGTTGAAGTGAGGAAGTTGGGCGGCATTTTCGATTTTTCGAGGTGCTCTTCGTGCCGGGAAGGACAACTTCGGCCGACCAGCTATCAAGTTTGGATCCTCACGCGAACCTCTTTCCGTGGGTGCTCGTCGAGCATCTTTACAAGCCCTCAATCACGTCTCCGGACGAGGCAATCGAGACAAGTGGTCTTGTCTCCGTCATCGAAAGCAGTGCATGAAATGGACAACGCCATTTGTCCGGTACCTAGCAGATGGGACCCTGCCCGAAGACGAAGCCGAGCGTTCCTGGCTTACAAGGCGTGCTGGTCCATACAAGCTTGTGGACGGCATCCTTTACCGTCACGGTGCTCTAGGAGTCCTCTCCAAGTGCATCTCTCAACGAGAGGTGTGTTCCTTCTTAGGGACATACGAGGGTGCTGTGGCAACCATGGCTCTTCGAACTACGGTGACAAAGCGTTTACGCATGGGCTATTATTGGCCCAGCGTTACAAGATGCCCGGATATCGTGACTAAGTGCAAGGCACGCCAATTTCACGCCCGGAAGGCACACAAGCCCGCCAAGAGCTCCAAACGATCCCCCATCATGGCCTTTCTCCACATGGGGTATGGATCCGCTCGGCCGTTCCTAAGTGGTACAAGGGCTACACACACTTGCTCGTCGCCATCGACACTTTTACAAAGTGGATCGGCGAGCTCGTGTCGCCTCTTCACGCAGCACGGTATGCGCTTTTTCAAAAGCAACGTGGTCACACGCTTATGCGATTCCCCATAAGTCGATCACCGATATCGGTACCCGCCCGGCGAGCTATTCCAAGAATCTGCGAGCAATTTGGGTACCAAGGTCTGTTCGCCTCGTGGCACATCCACGAGCAATGGAGCGATCGGCGAGCTAGCGGACGAATCGTCCGGGCTATCAAGCGGCGGCGTGTTCGCGGCACTCATGAGCACAACAAGGCTGGGTCGACGAAGTTCCTTCCGTCCTTTGGGCTGTTAGCGACTCTCGCCACCGCAACGGCGGGCGAAACTCCTTTCCAAGCGGTCTCGGTGCGAAGCCATCCCGCCTGGCCGAAATAGTACTCGGCTCGCCTCGCCGAGCTCGATCAACTTGGTTGACGGCGAGCAAGCGCTTACTCGATCTCGATCTCCTCGAAGGCAGCACGCTAACGGGCACAAGTCGAATGGCGCGCTACCGGCAAGATCTTCGCCAAGATCTTTGCCAAGTCCGGTTCGACCAAGGGCTTTGAAGGCGGGCGACCTCGTTCTGCGCCGTGTCCAGAGTCCATTGCCAACAAGTTAACTCCACGCTGGGAGGGCCCATTTACGGTCGTTTCTTACGCTGCCGGGGGGCTGTTACTTTGGCAATGGAGGACGGAGAGAGTGACCAAAGACTTGGAACATCGACCAGCTTCGTAAGTTCTTTGTGTAGGTCTCTTTGTGTGTTTGCTTAGCCTTGCGCTTTTTGTCAAACTTCGCGCCTTAGTTCGTCCAAGTCTCTCGGGCACCATGTAAAGTTCAATCCAATTCTTAAGTGAATTCTCGCGACCTCTGTGCCCTTTTCACTTCTTGTCTTCAAGACTATCTCTTTCTCTCTGGTAATACTTGATGGTCGCCCGATCCTTGCGAACTCTTGGCTCCAATCTTAAGGATTTTTCCTGCCTGTATCTAGTTTCGATAAGTTCTGAACTTCGGGGTTGCGTAACACGGCTTTTCCACCTTGTGGCTAACTCTGCTCTCGTAAGCCCTCATGGCGGAGGCACTTCTTTGCTTAAGCGCGACCACTTGGCAAAGTCTGCTCAGTAAGCCCCCGCGGCGCAGGCACTTTCCTTGTTCGGTTATCCTCGGAATTGCCTAACTTCCGCCAACGAGCAGTTTATGGAACAAGTCGAAAAAGGTGCGGGTGTTGCTCTATCTCTCTATGTACGTGCCCGAATTCGCAATCTTAGGACTTCGAGCATCGTTAAATGCAAGAGGCTAGGGTGTCGCTCTTTCTCTTGTGCATCTGCTCGTTCGCAAACTTAGGTTTCGGCGAGATGCTGTGACGGGGCTGGGAGTTAGGCTAAGCGTTCTCGGTTTTCTTAAACCTCCTAGCTGTTAAGCTTTTCTCTTAGTTTACATTAGTTCTGTCTTTTTGCTCTTTTTGCAGGAAGAAAGGTGTAACATCCCCATTTTCAAAACCCTAAAAATCATGCATCATTATTTCATTAAAAAAAATTGAAATAATTTTATTTTGAAAATGTGCATGTTACCTTTTAAGGATTTCATTCGAGATTTTGAATATTTTTGGCAAAAATCCAAATCTATGTTTGATAATTATTAGTTTGATTAAGGTGCAATAAAAATATATATTTAATTTAAATCTAACTTGTAAAATGCTTTTACTATTTTGGCAAAAACCAAAAGGATATTTTGGTAACTAATATTTAGCTTTAATATAAAGAATGTTTAATGTTAAATAATATTTGGTGTTTCAAAATAATTGTTTATTAAAATTAAAGGCTATATTTAAAATTAATGCTTGATTTGAGTTTAATAAAAATATAAATGAGTTAAATCTAAGATTTGAAAATGTTCTTATTATTTTAGTAAAAATTTGATTTAATCCATTTGAATTTGAAATCTGATCTCAGAAATTTAGAACGTAATTTTTTAAAAATTTTCTGGCAGTGTGCCCCATCTCTTCCTTTTCTTTTTCTTTTTCTCTTTCTTTTCTTTCCTTTTTCTCCGTTCCCGCTCGGTCAGTTGTCTTCCGGAGCTCCTCTCACACACAGTCTTGTTGTGGGTCTCGCCGCAGACCCTCGCCGTGGCGTCCGAAGCTCGCCGACCCCACTTGCTGCCGTGGACCCGCCGCCATTGTCCTCATCCGCCATCATGTTTATAAAGCCAAGACACTCCCCGCTACCCTCCTGCTCCTCCTCTGTCCCGGCCTTGGCTGGTTGTCGCCCGTGCCACTGTCCTGTGGCCGACGTCGATGAAGACACCGCCACTTGTAAGCCGCCCCTCTCCCGGAGTTGCCACAGGCTCGCCACGCCGTGTCTCCCTCCCGCCGATCCATCTCCACGACGCCGTACCATCTGGAGTCGCCTCGGCCTCAATCCGCACCTCCCGAGCTCCACCTCACCTCCCGAACCCCTCACAGCACCTCTGACCCTCTTCTCCTCGCGCGGCGACTCCCTCGCCAGTGCGCCACCGACCTCCACCACCCCGAGCGCCGCCACTTCGCCAAGGCGTCCTCCAAGATCTTGCTGAGCCATCCCAGAGACCCCCACCGCCTCCTCTCCATTTATCCTCGCTCACCCCACCGGGCCTGCCGCCGTCATGGGAACACCGCCGCCGAGCCGTTTCCCGCCCTCCTGCTCTGGCCGCTGCCCATGGCCCCCACCCGTCAGCGCCCCCTCCTCCCCTTGGTGGCCAAGCCAGGCAGAGCCAGGCCGAGCCGGCCCGGCCCACCAAGTCGGGTCAGCGCCGTGGGCCTGCACCAAGCCGGCCCAGCCGAGAGCAGAGCCTGACCCTCAAGGAAGCCTTGCCTTGCTCTGAGCCGAAGGTAGCCGCCGACCCATTTACTGTTTCTTTATTTTGTAATGCAGAAAATTAATTTATTTCATATCTTTTGCAATATAGCTTCAAATTTAGTAAAATAAACTTCTACAGATTCATAAAAATGTAAACTTAAATTTAAAAATATCATTTTCACCATTGCATTCACATTTTTGTATGTGCATTTATTGTGTGATTATTTGTTTGCGCTAGATCCGGATACCGGCGTCGTTGGAGCCGAGGACCTACCCGTACACGCGGAACACTGGATTCACGGCAAGTCATTGTTGACTTATTCCCTACAATGATTGTTGATCATATTGCCACCTAGATTTATAAATGCTTTTTCTAGAATTGTGAATATGCATGATAGTTGAAATTTAAAAATGCTAATTACTTAGGCTGATTAGTTAAATGCCCATTAAATTTATCATTATCGTAAAAACCTGATCCTTGTCAACCCTAGGAATATATAACTTGTTTATTGCCATTTCATTGATTAGTTCATCGTTAAATGCTTAGCCCTGCTATGTGTTGCTTTATCGTCCTTTGTTATTTAGTGTGAAATGCAATGTTTGAAATCGTGATTTAAAGACGATTGATCTTTGTCATGTTTGATAAAATGGAATTTGTTGGGGTACAATAGTTATTGTTATAATGGGAAATTATTTTGAAAAACCTGATTTGGGTGGATGGTTGTATGGATTGGTGCAGTATGCACGAGAGTCGGGCCCAGTGTGGGAACCACCCAGATCCTTTAGGACCGAGTCCTTGAGGTAGACAAACTAAGTTCAACAGTGCGACCACGAGTGCTTGTATGGGCAAGCCCGGTTGAGTACCCTTCAAACTCTTAGTTCGGGCATCTCACTTGGTGGAATAGGCGTTGAGAATCCGTAGCACACGGTGTCGCGCAGAATCCGTGGTTAGCGGAATTGAACCGTGGATAACGGAGACCGCTCGATTCGAGCAGATTTTGATAGTGCCGCGGATGGCGGTGCCACGAAATTGAGTCGACATCCGTGGATAACGGTGTCGCATGATTTGAACCTATTAGCGCGAGGAGGGGGCACCGCAACCGAGTACCGGACGCAGGTAGAATCCTTAGCGGTGATGCCTGAGCTAGGAGTGAGTTGGTTAAAGACCTTGTGGTGGTTTACTAAGTAAATTACCTCTCGTGGGTAAAGCGTGCAACCTCTGCAGAGTGTAGAACTGTTTGGACAGCCGTGCCCACGGTCAAGGGCGGGCGACGGAGCGCTGCCTCATGGTAGTAATTTTCTCAATTTGTTTTCAAAATGGCGCTTTAAAAGAAAACCACGACAGAACGTCGTGAGTCTTGTTTTGGGCCCTCGCAGCAGGACGCTGTGAAGTGATTGAGTTAGCATGACAGGTAGTCATGAGATTTGCATGGCGGCTAGCCCTGAGATTATAATTTTGACATGGCGGATAGCCTTGAGATTTGGATTTGGCGGCTAGCCCTGATATTGGATTTCTATGGCAGATAGCCATGTGATCATTGGATGGGTATGGCAGGTAGCCATGAGTTGCCCGTGCTGGGTTAAAACCGGTGGGTAGCCGGAGATTCAAAAGAAACATATTTGTTTTAACTCTTCTTAACCCTTTTTATATTTTCAAAGATATAGGAAAATTTATAAAGATGGCTTTCATAAATGAAACCCTGAACCTCCTTTGCTAAAGCCCTCATTTGCATATGTCAATTTGGCTTGCAGTATTTGCACATATACTCACCCTCGCGTTCACTTTCATGGGCTGCTCATTCAACGGCGGTTTCGAGTCTCGAGTTACTATCCGGACAACGTTGATCCTGAAGACGATGGATTCGCCGATGTTGTTCAGGACGTGGATTTCTTCGACGCCTAGGATCGCTACTATAGCCTTGCCTGTGGGATTGTGTTGGAGTTCTCTTTTGGATTTTACTATGTACCCATGCTTCCATGATTTTATAGCTGCGTGCGATCTTTTGTATTAAGAGCCTTAATGGCTGCACTCTGATGTAATATTAAATGTTTTAATAAGAATGGTTATGATCCAAGTTCGGAAATCAGTGTGTACTAGCTCTCGATCCGAGGACTAATGCGATAAAACCTGAAGGGACTCGACTTCGTTCAGCGAGTCCGACAAAAGGTAAGTGCTTTATTGCATTAATCAAAAGTTTTAGGTACAAGGCCCTTTAAGATTCTGATGCATGGCGCTACTTAGGAGTAAGCTGCTCCTTTAGCTCCTCAACTTCTAACTTGAGGCGCACGACTTCACCTTGAGCCTTGATGCCTTCCGGGCTTCACTCGGGCGTTCTATCTCCTCCTTGCTCCGCTTGCTTTGTCTGCCGCTTCTGCCGGATGGCCTCGACCTCTTGATCTTGGCGCTTGGTGGTGGACAGAGCCTCGCTCTGCTAACTTCATTTTCACGGTCTTGAGCTGCTCGACTAGCTCCTTGACCTTGTTCTCTGCGGTGATCGCCCTCACCGCCATCCTCACAGATCTCCTCGATTTCTTCTGTGAAGCCCACAGGTCGAAATCTTCGCTTGAGTCCGGAGGTCGGCTCCTCTTGACGAGCTGGGCCTTGAGCTTCTCGGCGTCCGCCCATGGCGCCTTCCGCCAATGGGATGCTTGACAAGCTGCTCTTGAGCCACTTGCGGCGTCGGCATCTCCTCCAGCGGTGCTTTCGCCTTCACGGCTTCTACAGCAGCTCCTCGGCTTCTTTAGAAGAGCCTCGGAGAATGCCTCTCTTTGGTCACTCACCTTGAGCTTCTTTGCTTCGCCTTGACCTTTTTGGCCGGGCGGTAGCAGAGCTCCGCCCGAGCTCCCTCGTCTGGAGATGCTCCCGGAGGGACGCCAGTACGGCGCTCCGTTCGATGGTAACACCGTCCTCGAGTTCCGCCATGGTGTCCCTAAAGACCTGAGGGAGAAGATCAAGTCGATCACTTTGCGATGATATAGCTAAACTGAACAAGGTTTGGTCTTGGAATTTACCTTGCCCAGCCGATGCTTCACCCCGGCGTAAGCGGTACTCGAGACCGTCGTCCACGAAGCCTTCGTCTTGCGGGATGAGACTGGCGCGCTGCCCTTGCCGCCGTCTCCTGTCCTCCTTCTTCCATGGAGCTCTTACGCTTTCGGGAGCGAGGCGATCGGGCGGCGCTTTCGTCTCCCGCTCTGTTCTTCTTCCTCCTGCCCGATCACCTTGGGCGAGGTCGGTGCCGTTCACCGGGCGGCCTTTGGAGCCTCCACTGGCACGACGACTTGTGCCGCCCGCTCGTGGACCTCTTCTTGTACCTCGGCGGCGGGAACCTCGCCTGCTCGCCAATCACCTCCGCCATCTCAGGGATGGACCGCCCCTGCGACGGAGTGCCCGGTAGGACCGCCTGCTCGGTCCCACCCTGGGCAGCTTCCGGAGCCATCACCTTGGCCCCGCTATCCGTGGCACCTTGCGCCGCCTCTTCTGCCTCCAGCCGCTCCACCGCGCCTTTGAGCACGTCTGTCGCTTTTGAGTCTGGCGGGAGCGAGCTCCACGCCGCCAACTGCCCTTGAGGTCGGCGGCCTCCGCCGCGATGCACCGTGCAGGTGCTCGGGCAGCAACGAACACTCGAGCGCCGCCTCGACGTCGTCCGTGGCGGCCTCCTCCTGGGCAGCAGATGAAAAAGACTTAGTCAAGCCCAACACGGTCAGGAAATTCGTAAGGTCAAAGAGATTCATTGCTACATACCTGCCGTAGAAAGCTTGATCTTGATCTTTTTTGCCGGAACCTTCCGCCTCTTCCTCGGGGGCTCCTTGGCGGATTGTTCACCCTGGTCCCTGAGTACTCCCGGCGATGGGCTCAGCTCCCTGCTGAGCTGAGCACTCTTTTCGCGCAACGCAAGAAGTTTTTCCATACGCGCGACTTCTTTCTCAAGCCTCCTCTTTTCGGCGACCTGTTGTAGCCGTGCCATATGGCCCGAATGAGCCTGCGTGTAACGCATAAGCCAAAGGGTCATGTTCTTTACCTCTTCGTCGCTCTGCTCGGTGAGGAGGGAGGGGCTTGGTCTCTTCCCGCTGGGTTGACCGCGCGCCCGCTTGGTCTGTTCGGCGCGCTCCGTCACCGCGGGTGGTCTCTTCGACGGCTGGTGGCCGCCATGGCGTGGCGAGCTCCGCGTAGGCTCAGCCGCCACCTTGGGCTTTATAGCCACCTTGGCCTTGCCTTTCTTTGCCTTCTCCTTCTCAGATCCGGAGGGTTCCTCCACGATCCCCTCAAGGATCAGCTGGTCCTCCTGCGCGTTTTGAGAAGCGGACGTTAGCATTAAACAACGGTGCAAATCTAGCAGCACAGGCTGAGCATGAATGATTTACCTCGTCTGTGCGGACAAGCACGTTCTGCTGGCAGTGTAGGCCACCTCGCGGTGACCTCCCGTCCTTCTTCGCCGCCTTGAAGATGGCGTCGACCCGCTTCGGTCACCCACGCGTCGGTTGGCTTCTCTGCCCGACAGAGAGGATCGTTAGTTCTGTTCGAGGAAATAATCAATGTAAAGGTTGAGTCTTAAAGGCGCTTACCGTGCTCTCCCTTGTGATGTCTTCCCATCCCTCTATCTTGTAGAAGGATAGGGCCTTCTCCGCAATGACAGATTACATTATTGTGTAGTCTCGGATGATCTCCCTGCCCGTGAGCCCGAGGCTCACGAGGGAGGCGATCTTCCTCGTCAAGTACCAATCCACGGCGGACATCTCCGGCCGCGGCATTGGGGTACCCTCACGGGCGCCTTCCGGTGAAGGAGAGCTTGCTGTCGTCGCTCCGCTTGCTGTAGAACCACCTCGACCACCATACGCCCATCGAATCGAGCAACGGTGGCCGAGGGTACGGCGCGTCGTCGGCGGTGGCCCGGAGCTGGAGGTAGTAGCACCCAAGCGCCGAAGCGGCGGAGCTGCTCCTCGTTACCGTGTAGTAATGGAGGAACAACCCCACCGACGGATCGATGTCCAGATAGCCTTCGCACAAGTGTGCAAAAACGGCCATCTGGAGGATGGAGTTCGGATTGAGGTTTGTTACCTCCAACCCGCTGATGTTTAAGAAAGCCTCGACGAAGTCGCTTTCAGGAGACCTCAACCCGAACAGTCGAACTGCTCAAGGTAACGAACTCTCCTCCAAATGACTCGGAGTTTCCTCCTCCCCGGGCAGCCTCCAGCTACCAGCATCGATGTGGCCCTCCTCCTCCCAAGTCTCCAAGTCCTCCTCGGTCGGGCTAGTGGCTAAGAATCGCCATAGCGTTCCCCGTGGTTTGACAAAAGTTCTTGTCGCGGAGTTTGGCTGCTTGATGTTGGCCTTGTTGGAACTAGGGCTTAGGGAGGAAAGGCGCGCAGCAGTGGCTGGCAGCAGGCGGCTTAGGTGCTATAGGCTCAAGCGAGCAGCTCAAGAAGCGGTTTGCCACAAAACGGCTAGTTTTTATCTTTATGTGGCTAGGTAGAACGGTCGTCTGCTTTTCCTTTTGCAATGACAGAAGTTACCGTTGGAGTCATCAACGGCTATTTTTCTCCAGCGTCTGTCTTTGAAAGGTCGAGCTCTCTTTCGAGCAGATGTAGATTCCTGTTCGGCGTAATAGAGTTGTTCGGCATTGGGCAGGTTTGTTCGGTCCCGAGCAGGTCCTGTTCGGTTGAACCTTAACCTGTTCGGTCGTTTGTTTCGCGATTTCGTAATGACGAAATTTCCCTCTTCGTGACTTGGAGTCTCAAGGGGAAGACCCCACTCTAGTGAGTCCTTCCACTTGACTCTCGGGGGCTAGCTGTCGGGGATAAAATTACGGCTCATTGCCATGGCCCACTCCCTGACGGCCCAATCGAACAGCCTACCAGGGCCTAGCTCCCTGGAAGGTCCTATCTGGCCCATGTGCGTCTTGCCGAACAGCTTCCTGGCTGGCGAGATGCGTAATGGCCAAGGAATCATGTTTGAGTCCGTCTTGAACAAGAGTTCTGCACGGCTACGTGAAGACCCGGACGTGGTTTCCCGGATTTGAGCGGACGTCGTGATCCTCAAGACTAGGAGTATGCCTTATCTGCCTCGGGATATATTTGGCATGTATGAGTTCGTTACGATCTCGTAGTTAGCTCGGCCCGATATTCCCTCGGTAGGTCGGTTTGCTCTGCACTATATAAACAGGGGCCCTCAAGGCGTGTTGAGGGTCATTCCTCTGACGCCACGATCTAGCATCTCGTAGACACCTGATCATTGCATTGTCGCTCTTGTACACCACAATCTCGTTGAGACTTGTTCGTCTCGCCGAGCCACCTCTTGTATTCATCTTTGATATATAAGAAAGGCTGGACGTAGGGCTATTATCTCTCCCGAGAGGCCTGAACCAGGATAAAAACCCATGTCTCCTGTTCGTTGCTATTCGTGGTTGTTCGGCGTGTCTCCTATCTCAATTCTAAAGAACCTTAGCGACTTGAGATCGTTATCTCAACCGTCGACACTACTAAAGTCATCGGTGAAAATAATGAAGTATTGATAACCGCCTCTGGCCGTAGAGCTCATTGGTCCACTTACATCAGTATGCACGAGGGCCAACAACTCACACATCTTCTCACTCGAACCAGTAAAAGGTGTCTTTGTCATCTTGCCAAGTAAACAAGGTTCGCATGTTTCAAAAGATTTAAAATCAAATGAATCGAGAAGACCATCTTTATGAAGCTTTTCCATGCGTCTTTTGTTTATATGACCCAAGCGACAATGCCATAAATAAGTGCAATCAAAATCATTTTCTTTGAGTCTTTTCGTATTAACATTATTAATAGAAGTATTACCAAGATCTAGCACATACAGCTCACTTACCAATGGACAGTTACCATAGAGGAAAACATTGAAATAAATTGAACAACGCTTGTTCTTTATTACAAAGTCAAAACCATCTTCTTCCAAACATGAAGAAGAGATAATGTTCTTACTCAAGATAGGAATGTAATAACAATTATTTAATTTTATAACTAAACCAGAAGGTAACGATAAGGGATAGACACCGACAGCCTTCACAGCAACCTTTGCTCCATTGCCGACGCGAATTTCCAACTCGCCTCTCTTGCAATCTCTAGTCCTTCTTACCCCTTGCAACGATTTGCAAGTGTGAATCATTGCACCGGCATCAAATACCCAAGATTCAGTAGGACAAGTTGCAACATTAACTTCTAAAACATTAATACCTAAATTAGAAGGTGGAACCTTTCCGTTCTTATTATCTTCCAGGAACTTTGGACAGTTCCTCTTCCAATGCCCATTACCTTTGCAGTAGTGGCATTTGTCAGAAGAAGTAGGGCCATTTCTTTTGGTCTTACCATCAGATTTAAATTTGGTGTCTTGGATTGTATCCTCACCCTTACCCTTGCCCCCACGCTTCCTCTTCTTACCCCCTTCCTTTTGAACCACCATAACATGTTTATTACTTTTCTTGATGCTTTCCTCAGCTATCTTTAGCATCACATGCAATTCAACCATGCTTTTCAGCATGCCATTCATATGAAAATTCATGATAAACAGCTCAAAGTTTGCAGGAAGCGATTGGAGAATCACTTCAGTAGCGAGCTCTTCGCTTAGAGGAAAACCCAGTTTTTCTAAATTCTCAATGTAACCAATCATCTTGATCACATGAGGGCTCATCGGATTACCTTTAGCCAGCTTGCACGCAAACAAAGCTTTCGAGATCGAGCATCTCTCAGTTCTTGCTTGGTTCTCAAACATGCTACAGAGACCCACGATCATATCGTAAGCATCCGCTTCCTCATATTTCTTCTGAAGCTCAGAATTCATAGTAGCAAGCATGAGACAGCTAACATCAAGGAAATCATTGCAGTACTTGTCATAAGCCCTGCGATCAGCGGCAGTAGCATCATCCCCTGGTTCTTCAGGATAGGGATCCTCTAGAATATGTTCCTTTTTCTCTTACTTGAGAACAATTCTCAAATTTCGATACCAATCAATAAAATTTGTTCCGGAGAGTTTTTCTCTCTTCAGAATGGATCGCAAATTAAAACCATTATTTGCAATAACATGCGGCATCTACAACAGAAATAAATAAGCAAAGTTTTCTATTAAACAAAAAATACTCCCACTAAGATCACTTTCCCTCTTACGATCTCCGTGAGACAAGATCCATGGTCACCGCGGTTCGGGTAATGATTTATCAATACCATTTGAACCCGCATTATATGTAGGCAACGCATTGCCAATCACATCGTATGTGACTCTTGCTTGCTGGGATGGCATCATATGCCCCGGCTCCCAACGCTGATGCCCCGAAGTCCCAAATCCTATTTGGAGCTCCGTCAAGCAAACCAATACTATGCGTGTGGATGCACGGGTTAGGCTACACCCACCCCATTGTACAAGGAAGAAGACGGCGTTCTTGAATTATCAAGACCTAACCCGCCAACCTACATGACAATAGGTGCAGCTATTGGTGAAAGGGCATTTACTCTTAATTTTTCTGAGGGAAACTATTCTGTCAGATTAACATATTCACCACATATGACGTGAAAGGCTAGCCAAGTAAGGTAAATCAACACAGATAATCATATTAAACTGTGAACTAGTATGGCACATGACTTGACGATCTCCATCTCCACGACCATCCTTGTCCACCAGGCCACCTAGGGTTGAGTCCACCATGATATTGCACTACACTACTACATCTAGAAGCTAGTGACAAAATTACATGAGGATTCAAAGCATCACATGTCGGCAAGTAGGCCGTTATACAACAATGGACAGCCTTTAGCTGCAATTAACCATAACGCGCAGGTCATAAAATTACAACAATGCATCACATACACAAGGGTCCACACTGTCCACATCAAACCTCTGCAAAAACAAGTTAGGCACAGAATCGATAATGCGCAAGATGTGAACCACTTTTAGTTGTTAATTAATCACAGTTCACGGCGGCGCATCATGTGGGGAACATAGATAAAATCTATGAAAACGCAATAAAAATTCCAACCGGATTGATCACATCAAGCCAACTGTCGGATCATCAACATGACCTAATTTTCATTAGGCCAATCATATCGATCCAACGCGCGAGGTCCCCTTGAGAAAACAACAATGCATGCGACCTCGACCTCGATCTGTTGCCCCGATCTATTTGGCACGCTCGCATCCCCGATGGTGTTACCAGCCGGTAGGGGATTTGTGCGACACGAATTTGAAAGAGGACGAACTAATCTTTTTGATCACATCATGCTATCAACTCATACCTCTACCCAGACTAACGATTGATGCAATCAACCCATGAACAATCACATCAACACATCATTATATGCGCCTTATCCAGGTACAATACTACACATGATCGGCTCTGATACCACTGCTAGGAAACGGGTAGTCTATGCGAGCGCAAAATCAAAATCGAATCACCCAAGAGCACATGTAAGTAGAGGATCACAGATCATTACCATTGACACGCAGGTGCAGCGGAAGCAGTTTCTCGCGCATAGAGGAAGTAGATATACATGTCCCGATCACCACCGAGTGCTCACCTGTGCTCGCCGGTGTTCACCGAGTGCTCGTTGGTGCTCGCCAAGTGTTCGCCGATGTCTCCCCTATGCTCGCTGAGTCCGCGTACGACAGCGCCTCTAGCGGTATCCACACGTACCGAGCAGGAATGCCTCACAGGGTGTGCTAGCACCTCGCCGTGCGGCTAGGGTTTCTAGAGAGCAGGAGGGGCGCGCGATGGCTAGGCGTGGTGAGGGCTCAACTCAGGTGCTAACGCCGCCCCTATGCCTCTCCTTATATAGTCATGCTAGTGGGCTTCGGTTCACTAGGGTTCTATCTCCTACGTAGATCATATCCACACACAAATCTATTAAATAGTTCCAACCGTTAAGTGTGTGACCCGTTATGTTCAGTGCAAGTCGCCCGTGGATCCAGAAATCTGTTTCCAATCCACCGATCAATAGCGACACCTAGCAGTATGTATTGACCCCTGAATGCATAGAATCAATATTCGGCTGAACCTTGATACACTCACATACCGATCCCTTTGAAACCCGATGCTAGTCAAGCTCAAGGCGAGATTCGCGCCACACTTGTTGATGGCTTGACCAATTCCCTCGGCAGTGGAATAGATACATACCATGACTAACTCCTTAGTCATATTAGCACGGTCATGCGCTTTTCCTATCCATCCACACGAGGGGCCCAAAGGTATCTCTCCTGTTATCGAGGAGGGGCAAATCCCATCTTGATTATCACACCCCTGACTATATATCATGGCATACCCAGTAGTCACCTTTATAACTACCCGATTACGGTGTAGCGTTTGATGATACCAAAGTATACGAGTCAACATGCTGGACATCAAGCCGTACCTAATGGACAAAGTCATGACATTTATTCAGGGAACCGATAAACAATGTTATCATATGTACATGAACAAAGACGTGGTACAATCATCACTATGATTGATCTAGGGCATATCCCTTTCATCTCTAGTATCTGAAATAGTGTTGTCTTTCCTTGTAAGATGTGTGGGGCAAATGAGACAAGAGTCTGAGCTTGAGTATTTTTCTGATTCTTACTTTAATCTCTATGAAATGCAAGGTGCATTCTTTATTTTTCAAACTCTTTATTTAATGTTGTGTTTTTCATGCACAATATTTTGGATGAAATTGTTGACTCACTTGTTGAGAAGTTTTGGGAAACTTTGCATTAGCATATAGACTTCTTTTTGTGTTTTGCAGCTTTTGCTATTATGCTTTTGAATTTGGGCTTGATAAAATGTCTTTCCTATTCTCATCATAGCTTATGCTAACTGTTTAAATGGATAGCGAAGTTAAAAAATGCAAATGTTTTGTTTTTTCTAAAAATGCATGACCCGTCCTTTCCAAATGCTTATTGTTTTTCATTTTCAAAACTTCAAAATCCTTTTTTGAAAAGTTTTGTCGATATATTCATCAAGGGGGAGTGTTAAGATCCATGTGGAGGATACCCGATGTTATGATGAATATATGTGAAGTTGTATAAATTTGGTGTGATTTTGAAATACTTTGTCAGAGCATTTGTCAAAATGAGAGTGAAATTTGAATCGGTGTCCGGTGATGATGGGCAGTGTCCGACAGATTCGTATCTGGATTGATTGTGTGGCAAATTGCATTCAAATGATCATTTTGTGCATGGTTTTCAATGTTGGCGATGTTTGTGAAACTAACCTTGTAGAAGAAAGTATGTGTTTGGTTTGGACTCATCTCTGTGATGCTAGTGCCAGTGGGTACATGGCTGACGTCGTTCCACGGAGGCGAACTGGAGGTTCGAGTGTCCGAGGGCATGCTGGCGACCTGGTTCGATACCTGGTGGTCACAAGAGATGGCGTGGACGAGAAGCTTCACTGCAGAAAGGATCCGAGACAGCTAGAGGCTTTGCGTTGGTCACTTGGTGGCGAAGCGTGATAGATTGGTGGGCCCAGTCATGAATTGTCGACCAGGATGATGCATGGAAGGTGCAAGGATGCTTCCGAATGTATATGGCGCGAATATTCCTTATCAAGAGTGAGTTATATGGTATGTGTGTTGTACACCGTTGATCCTCAGATCAAGGGTGGAGGCAACCCCTATGGTTCAAAGGGTCTCACCCCTGAGGCTATAAATAGAGGGGGAGGGGAGCATCTCCTCCTCACCCCTTAAGTTAGAAATTTTAGATTAGTGAGAAGGGTGTGTGGGAGAGAGGGTGGCACCTATGAGTGATTGCGGTCGCGAGAGAGGCTTGTACGGCCTGTTTGGTTCGCGCCCAACATTGTCACAAATTGCCACGTCTAACATTAGGTAAGTTTGACCGAGTTAGGTCTGCGTTTGGTTCACCGCCATACTTGTGGCAAGATTCCTCTCTTCTGTGCGGGTCCCGCATGTAAGTGGCATAATAAAGTGTGGCAAGATTCCCCTAGCTGTGCTAAAGTGTGCTGGATAAATTGCACTACAGGAATCCGAGGTATTTACGTTGGTCAAAGATATTTACGTTGGCTGGAAGAAAGCCAACGTAAATACAGGGGGTATTTATGTCGGTCCGCCTTGACCGACGTAAATAAAGATGTTTACGTCGGCCAGTCGACGTTAATAAGGGATTTAGGACTTGCGTGATGGAGGCCACCTGATGCTAGTGTTTACGTCGGTGGCCGACGTAAATTGGTACTGCATTATTTACGTCGGCCAATACTGTTGAGGGCCCACCGCACCGCACCGCACCAAATCGGGATATTTTGGAAACCTAGCTCTAAACCGTGCCGCCGTCCCTCGCCCCCGCGTCGCGCCTCCGTCCCTCGCCCCGCGCGCGCGCCGCCCCTGTCGCGCACGCCGACGCCGCGCCACCGCCGAGCCACCCCTCGCCCCAGCTGCCGTCCCTCGGCCCGTGCGCGCCACCGACCCAGCGTTTGCCGCTCACCGCCACGCTGCCGCCACCCCACGCCACCATGTCGCGAACGCACGCCGCCGCCGAGCCACCTCGCCTGCCGTGTCGCCGCCCTACGCCCAGCGCCGCCGCCGACGGCGCCGCGTGCTGCCTCACCGCCACGCCGCCTTCCCACGCCGCCACCGAGTAGCGGCCCACGCCGCTCTTGAGCCGCCGCCCTCCACCGCCCGCTGCCCTCGCGCCGCCGCCCACACCACCGAGCCGCTGCTCTCCACCGCTCCGCCGCTCCACACCACTGCGCCGCTGCCCCTTGCCGCCCCTCTACCGCCGTCCTACGCCGCCGAGCCGCCTCCCTCCACCACGCCGCCGAGCCGCTTCCCCCCAGCACTTCTTCAAGGTACAAGGATACATGTGCACTAATTATCACTAAGAGCCCTTGATTACTTTTTAGTTAAAACATTCATTAGTTTTGTTTATAAAAATTTAACGGTGATGATTAACATATGTCTTAATTTTATTCCGTAAATAAAAGGTTATAATCAACGTAATAATAATAGTTTTCCGTTGTCAATTTCCACGAATAACTATAATAATAATAGAAAATTTATAGAAATGTTCGTAGCTAGTTATTCAAGTACTAGTGTCCTCTGGTCAAACCTTATTTGTAGGTCAGCATTATTTTAGGTTTAGGGTTTATTTTGCCAATTGTATGTTATTTGAGGTGAGCACATCATGTATATTATAGCCTTACTTTATATATATATATATATATATATATATATATATATATATATTTTTTATCGTTTTGTTTTCATGATTTAAATATGTTTAAATAAACCAGTTTTTGAAACACAAGTCAACCCAACCTACACGTCAACCGTTTGGGAGCGACACCGATGATTTTGAATTGTGATATGTGTCGCTTCCGAATTATCCACGCTATTGGACAGCTTGGGGATGGACGGGTTAGCCCATGGTTTGTCGTGGCATGTGGTGTGATCTGAATGGAATTTCGGCTGCGTAACCCCGTTGTTCTCCGATGCACAAGTATCATATGTGCATTTAGAGAACAGCGGGGTTACGCTGCCGAAATTTCATTCAAATCGCACCACATGCCACGACAGACCATGCTAACTCGTTCATCCTTGGGTGGGTTTAGGACCTAACTTTGCGTAGAACTCCTATCAGGATCATTAACCCATTTTTCATGTATTGTTGCATTTAGTACTAACAAAGATGGCTGAAGACCGTTGATGGATGTACACTCAAGAATAGAAAGTTAACACACAAAGTTTTCTGGATAAGGTTTTCTCCCCGGATCCTCCTGGCCGGTTAGAGAAGTGTCCATGAATTAAGTGTCATATTTTTGCCCGAGTGATAAAATCTGTTATGGCCGGCCACCTTTGCAAATTTGGCTTCATACCGAATTACCTCACATGGTATGAACATGGTAAGTCACGGGCCATAGTTGTCTCTGATGAAGATGATACTACTGATAGAGTGGATGATAGGATGGATGAGATGGTTCAGTACTTGGGTCGGCAATTTCAAAATGCTCCGGAGGATGAATTTGTGCGTCATGAGGATGCACCGACCATATCAGCCCAGAAATTCTTTAGCCTCTTAGATGCTTTAGGTAAGCCTTTGCATGAGGGCACCAAGGTGTCAGTCCTTTCGTTTCGAACACAACTTACGGATATAAAATCAAAGTATGGCTTCTCTCAAGGGTGTTACAATGATTTGGTCAAATTGATTTGTGATGTCCTCCTAGAAAACCACAAGTTGCCAAAAGTTATGTACTACTCAAAAAAGATTTTGGCTGGTTTAGGGATGCCTTATAAGAAGATAGATGTATGTGTTAACAATTGTTGTTATTCTGAAAGAGTAATGCTGCGAAGAAAACTGTTTAGTTTGTGGAAAGTCTAGATTTGTACAAACAATTGATGTAGAGGGGAATGTAGTGACAAGTGATACACCAATGAAGGTTCTGCGTTTTTTTTCTTTTAACACCGAGGCTACAAAGATTGTACCTATGTGAGGAGACTGCCCAACACATGAGGTGGCACAAGGAAGGCGTACGATTCAGCGAAGGTTTCATGTGTTATCCATCCGATGGCGAGGCATGAAAGACATTGGACCGACATGATGAAGATTTTTTCCAAAGACCCAAGAAATGTTAGAATCGGATTAGCGACCGACGGGTTCTCTCCTTTCAACATGAATGTTGCATCGTACTCATGTTGGCATGTGTTCTCAATTCCGTACAATCTTCCACCTTCGATGTGCATGAAGGACGAGTATTTGTTTTTATCCCTTGTCATACTAGGGCCAGAGCATCCTGAAAAGCAATTAAATATCTTTATGCAACCTTTGGTCGAGGAGGTTATGGAGTTGTGAACAGGGGTCCCAACTTACGATAAGAGTAGAAAACAAAACTTCAACATGCGTGTTGCCTATCTCTGGTCCATCCATGATTTTCCTGCATATGGCATGTTTTCGGGATGGAGCACGCATAGCCGAATGTCTTGTCCAGTATGCATGAATGACACTAATGCGTTCCGTTTGAAACATGGTCGCAAGTTTGGTTTCTTCGATTCCCACAGTCGCTTCTTGCCTCCTTCTCATGAATTCAGAAGACAGAGAAATGCCTTTCGTAGAGACACGATAATCACAAAGGACCCGCCTAAATGTTTGACAGGATCTGAGATTTTAAACTGGCATCGTTAGCTAATTCCCACGAAAGATGGTTTTGAAGGGTTTAAAGAGTCACACAACTGAACTCTCATATCTGGTATCTGGTGTTTGCCCATGAATGTCTCTGATCCGACCACATAATGTTAATGTTATGCACCAGGAACGTAATGTTGCAGAAAGTATTATCAGCGTGTGTTTTGATTTCAAAGATAGGACCAAAGATAATGTGGCGGCTCAAAGAGACATGGCTGATATTTGCAATCGATCCTCCCTTGAGGTGAGAAAGGACCCAACAGGGAAATAAGGCAAGCCACATGCCCCTTACTATCTTAAGAGCTCTGAAAAAAAGAAGGTCCTAATGTGGATGAAAATATAAAGTTTTCTGATGGTTACGCGGTGAACCTAAAACGTGCGGTGAGCATCGAGGCTGGTAAACTGAATGGTCTGTAAAGTCATGATTATCATGTAATCATGGAAATACTAGTTCCTGTAATGTTCCGTGGATACTTCCCTTATGATGTGTGGACAATTTTGGCTGAGCTTAGCTACTTCTACCGGCAGCTTTGTTCGAAGAAAATTAAGAAATCAATGATGTAAAAGTTGAAGAAAGTCATACCTGTGCTAATATGCAAGATGGAAAAGATATTTTCACCGGGGTTCATGAATGCAATGCAACATTTCTTGGTGCATCTACCATACGAAGCAGAGATTGGTGGTCCTATACAATACCGATGGATGTACCCAATAGAACGAAACTAGAAGAAAATTAGGTCAACTGTGGGTAACAAAATTTGAGTTGAAGGTTGCATCGCAGAGGCGTTGTTTCTCAAAGAGATTTCATATTTCTCTAGTACATATTTGTTAGATGAGCGCAATGTCTATACCCATATGCCGAGATACAAACCATTAGATTCCACGCATGGCTTTGATCTTTATTTATTCCGAGGACATGGACACACCGTCGGTGCCAATTTTACTCAAGTGTTGTCCCGCGAAGAGTGAAATGAAGCAATGTTATATCTATACACCAAAATTTCAGAAATGGAACAATATTTCACGTAAGAATCCGCTCCACTAATTTATAACTTGGTTTTGACGTTACCTTCTAACTTGATGAAATGAAATGCAAGTTGTTTGATCAACAAAACTAGAATTCAACGAGACAACCTACAAATACTCAACTCGATAATTTGTGACGCAATGGCTTACGTGGTGGTCCTAATTTTGTGACTTGGTTTCGTCAACATGTATAGTTCTTATCACGTTAAAATTTAAATAATCTATATTCAACTATCATGTAATTGTTATTATAATATTTGCAGTGTATGCGTGATGGAACTGTCCATGAGGACCTCTGACAGCTATCACACAGTAGCACTAGCGCAAGAAAGTTTGGGCGTTACGATGTGAATGGGTTTCGATTTCGTACCGCAGGATTAAAAGGAAGTCGTCCTCTAGGCGCCACAATTAATAGTGGAGTTGGCACTACCGCAAAGGATGCAGATATTTGAGAGAAAGAGTATTATGGTATATATTCTTCAGAACATAGTGGAGATTAAGTTTGGCGGTCAAAAAGATTTGAAGGTAGCTTTCTTCTATTGTGATTGGTTCAACGACAAAACAGGGATTCGATGAAACAAAAATCTTGGTATGATAGAAGTTAGACATGAATCAATGTAAGATCAAGCCTCCCATGGGCTGATTGATTTTGGTAATTGATGGCAACTAGGCCGTACAGCCGGAACGCTAAGGATAAGGACCTCTGTTTTTATATAGTTCTTCTATTTTCCTTGTGTGCGTCTTTGGCTAGACTACATCTCTCTGGTTGCAGGGTCCCACTGAGCACAGGTCCAGAAACATCAGCCGTGGGTCCCATGGGGTTCCGAGAGTGCAGTGTTAATCTTGAGCGAACTCGAGCGAGTACACTGTCGAGGTCACCGCTAAGTCACCAAAATACGAGGCGCCAAACTTCCCGCCAAGTGATCGCCGTGCTTGGGGTGAGGTCGCTCGGCTCGCCGAGGGGTCGCCGTTGCTCGCCGAGTGATCGCCCGTGCTTGGGGTGAGGTCGCTCGGCTTGCCGAGGGGTCGCCGGTGCTCGCCGAGTGATCGCCCGTGCTTGGGTGAGGTCGTCCGTCTCGCCGAGTGGTCGCCGTGCTCGCCAGTCGCCGTGTTGGGAGAGGTCGCCCGTGCCCAGGGGTCGCCCGTGTCTGGGAGAGGTCGCCCGTGCTCGCCGAGGGGTCGCTGGTGCCGGGGAGAGGTCACCCGCGTTCGTGGAGAGATCGCCCGCGCTCGGGGAGAGGTCGCCCATGCTCGGGGAGAGGTCGCCGATCGGTCGATCTGAATCTCGCGATTTAATCTGAGCCATCCATTTCTAGGCTTTCGCCTTAGGCCTATAAATAGGGGCTAGGAGCACGGGAGAACCTGAGAGAGAGCCACCATTAAGCCGCCACCTCTTGTCTTAGCCACCAAGAGTGCTCCTCCCATGGTTCCCATCTCCACCTAGGGTTCCATGTGCTTGAGAGATTGAGAGGGAGAAGAAGAGAGGAAGAAGAAGAAGAAGGTGACCCTACCTCCTCTCATCTATCTCCAAGGTTTTTCCCCAACTCCCATGGTGTTCTTGCCCTAGTTTCATGGTGGGAGAGAGAGGGAAGTGGTGAGAGACGATCTCCGATCTAGTGCTCTTGGGATTCCGTCGCCGAAGAGATCGTCGTCACACCACGAGCTTCATCGGCCGTACGACTACATCGACCGTGCCGCAAACCCACCATTCGTTGGTGGTCACCGCCTTATGTAGGGGTGCATCCTCTCCATCCGTTGGAGCCCTCAAGTCCGCCGTGTGTCGGCGGCCATCTCCGTGTGTCGGGGGTGCCAAGGTATCCGTGTGTCGGATCCAAATCCTCCATGTGTTGGGGGTACCTCATGTGTTGAGGTGAAATCCACCGTGTGTCGGTGGTCGGTGCCGTGTGTCGGTGCCGTGGGTGTGAGGAGCTCTCGCGTGTGAGAGAACTCGCCTCCGTGTGAAGGTTTGAAGCTCGCCTACCATGTGTTGGTGAAGAGCTACCACAAGTGGATTGAGGGCTAGGGACGAAAGGGTCCCGACTTCTCTGTGTGAGAAGTTTCCTCAACGGAGACGTAGGTGCTCATGTGTTGAGCACTGAACTTCGGTAAACAACTCGGTTTGCGTCTTCTCATCTCACTCGTTTACTTCCGCTCATTGGATTGATCGCTTGCGTGTGAGTGCCATCGAGCCTCCTTGTAGTCGGTCGTGCTTATTGTGATCGCTTCCGCAACTAGGCTATAAATCTATCGATAGCTTGGGTTCCTAATTTGACTAATTAATCAAGCTAATTGAAAGAAATAAAATTTGAAAAGAGCCGATTCACCCCCCCTCTCGGCCTAGGATCCTTACAAGTGGTATCAGAGCTCGGGTCTCTAGTTGTATGACATAGAGATGGCCGGCCAGGGGTAGTGTAACCGCCAATAGGATTCCTCTGTTTAGTGGCACTAATTTTAGCTTTTGGAAGTTGCATGAAAGTGTTTCTCGAGGCCATGGGAATGGATGTTTGGAGGGTCGTAGAGTCTCCTCATGGTGTCACACTCACTAACAACATACACTTACACCGCACAAAACAAACTCTTAGAGACCGATGCTAAGGCTATGAGCGCTTTGTTTTGTGGTTTGAGCATGGAGGTCTGCGATAGAGTTAGCAATCTCACTAGTGCACACGACATATGGATCACACTCATTGAGATTCACGGGGCACTTCGCTGTTAAGGAGGGTAGACTAGTAGTTGTCAACGGCGTTATGATCGATTCGTAATGCTTCCAAATGAGAATGGCAATGCTATGTTTACTCGGCTTAACCCCATCCTTAATGAGCTTAAGGGGCTCGGTCACACTGTTGCAAATGATGAAGTGTGCAGGAAGATGCTGCGGATCCTTCCCAAGAAGGACTACCGGGACATCATCACCTATCTCACCAACAGCGGTGACGTGGAGAAGCTGGCACCTGACTTTGCTCGGCAAGATCACCGCACATGAGATGATGCTTCTCAATGGTCGAGAGAATTCCCTGCTCGACAAAAGAATCAAGTGATCGCCTCGAAGGCTAGTGGATCCAAGCGAGTGATCCCAAGTCAAGTCAAGTGAGAATGAGGTGAGATGACATGGAGCGAGATCGAGGATGGCTTCCAACACTTTGGCTTGTTCATGAAGCAAGTGGCAGTTCATAAACAAGAATGGCTATGGAGGCGGAAGAGGATGAGCGAAACTCACATGCATCATCCGATGCTATGAGTGTCGGGAGAAGGGACATATTGCTTGATGTGTCCTCGGAAGGGCAATACCAAGTACAAGGACAAAGGAAGGGAGAAGGGTGATGGCGAGAAGCCAAGGCGGAAGGACTACAAGAAGAATCCCGAAGTCGAGTTCAAGGGTGCGCTCCTCACAAGGCAAGAGGCTAGCCTTTGTGGGGGAATGGGTGACCGATGACAGCTCCAGCGACACGTCAGCTTCAAGTGATGACGAGGAGTCAAGTAGCCAAGGATTGGCCGGCATGGCAATCACTCAGGCTGTGCCACCACCGCCAGCCTTCCCTCCAAGATGTCTCACGGCCGTCACTGAACCTCAAGAGTGGTACTCCGATGATGACGAGTCTGCTTCCTCTACTTCCACTACACCAGAGGCGACATCGACTCCGACAGACATCGCCAAGTGCTTGATGGTCAAGCCATCTAGAAATGAGGTTTGTGACTCTGACTCCGAACCCGAAGATGAGGCGGAAGTTGCTAGAGGTTACCTTGCTCAAGCACTTGACTTTCTTGAAAAGGAAAGATCAAGAAACATGAGACTTCAGGAGCGTCTTAATGACTTAAATGCTAGGTTCAATGATCTTGTGTCTAAGCATGAATCACTAGAAACTGAACATGACTCCATGATGGGTTCTAGTAATGCTATGACTAAGAAAACAAGTGTGCTAGAAGAAGAGAATAGGGCTATGAATGAGTCGGTAGAACATCTCCTTGCTACCATTCATGAGCTTAGGGCTAGTAATGAGCGGCTTCTAGCCGATAATGCTTCCATGATTGCTTTGCCTGTTGCTCAATCTGTTGATGTCCCTGATTGTCATGCTTTGGTTGATGCTCTGCCTGCTATCTTGCCTGTTCCTAGTGATGTTGTTGATGGTGCTCCTGCATGTTCCATAATTGTTGCACCTCCTAGGATTGATAGCTCTACTTCATGTGATGATCTGATTGACTTGACCCTGATTACTTCTAGCTCTAGTGGTTCCTCTAGCAATGCTCATGAGTGTACTCCTGATAATTGCAAATTTTCTTTAGCTGCTAGGGAATTAGCTATTGAGAATGGTGAACTTAGAGCTAAACTTGAAAATTTTGATAAAGGACTTGGGAAGTGCTATGAGGGTAGTCTAGCCTTGGATAAGATGCTCAAGGAACAAAGAAAACCTTCCTTAAAGGGTGGCTTGGGTTTTACCCCTCAGAAGCCAAAGGGGAGGAAGAAATCCAGTGTTTATCGAGCATCTGCCAGTAGGCAAGGTTACCATCATTCTCATCCCAAGAAGAGAAGCAACTCTGGGTCTAACAAATTGCACACTAGCAACAATGCTCCCAGGATGCACAATGGACACCACCGCACATGGCAAGGACCTCCTAGGCACTATAACTCCATATGGCAACAAAGAAATCATAGTGCCTGGCAATATGGTACTAAATATAACACTTGGAATGGTCCTAGGTTCCACAACAACTAGCAAGGTCCTAGGTTCAACACTTGGCATTCACCTAAGCAAAACTTCTGGAATGGTCCTTCTAGGCACAACAATGGTAGACCAAACCCTCCTAGGAACCAAAACCGCAACACTTCCAACCACACACAACCAAGATTCCCTAGAGCACACACTGAGTTGTATGGTCACTACTTGCTCAAGAAAAATGATCAAGGTAGGATGACTGTTAGGTTTGTTGGGCTCAAGGCTGAGAATGAGCACAAGGCACATGTTTGGGTGCCCAAGTCATTGATTGGTCGCTTTGCTCGTGTTGCTTCTGGTTTGAAGGCTAACCCTCGGGGACCTCCTGTGTGGGTCCCTGAGTCACATAAGTGATCTTCTCTCATGATAGGTGAACTACCGGAGTGGAGGGTGCCATTGGATCATCGACAGTGGGTGCACTCAACACATGACCGGCAACCCCCGGTTGTTCACCTCAATAGGGGAGGAAGGCGAGATTCCCCCCATGGTCACTTTTGGAGATGGAAGCAAGAGCAAGGTTCTTGGAGTTGGAAAGGTAGCAATTTCTTCAGATCTTTCAATTGACAATGTGCTACTTGTGAAAACTTTGAGCTATAACCTCCTCTCTGTTGCCCAAATATGTGATTTGGGGTTCCATTATAATTTCTCACCTCAGGGTTTGTTGGTTATGGACAAAAATGAAAACCTTGTGTTTAAAGGCTTTCGATTTGAAAATTTGTTTCTTGTGAACTTTAATGAGCCTGCTGCATCCGTCTCGACTTGCCTTGTCGCCAAAGTTACCCTTGGTTGGCTTTGGCATAGGCGTCTTGGGCATGTCGGCATGGCTAATTTGAAGAAACTTTTCAAAAACGAGTTGATTCTTGGGGTGAAAGATGTGACATTCGAGAAAGACAAGCTATGCAGTGCCTGTTAGGCCGGCAAGCAAGTGGCAAGCTCACATCCTGCCAAGAATGTCATGTCTACATCTCGACCTTTCGAGCTTTTACACATGGATCTTTTTGGACCAATTACCTATGTGAGTATCGGGGGAAATCTCTATTGCTTGGTCATTGTTGATGACTTCTCCCGATACACCTGGGTCTTCTTTCTACCTGACAAAACTACAACTGGAGATGTTTTCAAAAAGTTTGTAAAGAAAGCCCAAAATGCTTTTGATTGTACCCTCAAGAAGGTGAGAAGTGACAATGGGACGGAGTTCACTAACACTTCATTGAGTGCTACGTGATGAGTTAGGGATTGATCACGGTTCTCGACTACCTACACTACTCAGCAAAATGGGGTGGTTGAGAGGAAGAACAGGACGCTGATCGAGATGGCGAGGACAATGTTGGATGAGTACAAGACTTCACATCATTACGAGGTGAAGCAGTCAACCTGACACATCTTTGCATCAACAGTTTGTATCTTCACAAGCTTCAAGAAGACATCTTATGAGCTGCTTGTGGGAAGGCGACCCAATGTCTCCTACTTGAGGTTTTTGGTACGCAAGGTCTACATCAAGAAGAAGCGGGAACACTTGGGCAAGTTTGAGCGAGTGGACACTTTGGGATCTTTCGGGCTACTCAACGAGGATCGTCCTTGAGTGTATAATGAGTCCAGTGGATTGATTGAGGAGAGCTGCGATGTCAAGTTCGGCGAGTCCAATGGGAGCCAAGGAGAGCATGAGAACTTGGATGATGTGGATGGTGAGCGGTGGCAAGGCGGTGGAGGAGATGTCGGCCGGTGATGTGAGGCGGTGGAGGTTCGAGAGGGAGACCGAGACGGTTCCACCACCTCTCACACCGAACCAAAGGCGGACTCGGGGGCGTTGCCTCAAGATAGCTCAAGTGTGGAGCCAATTCCAGAGGCAGAGACGGCTTGTGAGCCAGATGCAGAGTCAGCCGAGCTACCACCACAGTTGATCAAGACCCATCACACCATAGCTCGTGATCATCCAGCTGATCAAGTGATTGGGGACTTGACTCAAGGCGTGCAAACAAGGTCAAGGACAGCCAGTGTCAGTGAGGTCAGTGCTTTGGCAAGCTTCTGTGAGCACGTGGCGTTTCTGTCTGAGCTTGAGCGAAAGAAAGTGGAGGAGGCACTGAATGACCCAGACTGGATCAATGCGATGCATGAGGAGATGAATAACTTTGAGAGGAACCAAGTCTGGTCGCTGGTTGAAGGGCCTAAGGACCACAATGTGATTGGCACCAAGTGGGTATTCAAGAACAAGCAAGATGAGCTTGGAGTGGTGGTGCGCAACAAGGCGAGACTTGTGGCTCAGGGCTTCACACAGATCGAGGGTATAGACTGCGGAGACACCTATGCCCCCGTGGCCCGTCTGGATGTTATTAGACTGCTTGTGGCGTTCTCTACGTGCCACAACATCGTTCTCAAGCAGATGGATGTGAAGAGTGCTTTACTCAACGGGTACATAGGAGAGCTAGTGTTTGTGGAGCAGCCTCCGGGGTTTGAAGATCCACAGCACCCCGATCATGTGTACAAACTATCGAAGGCTTTGTATGGTCTTAAGCAAGCACCTAGGGCATGGTATGAAAGGCTAAGAGACTTTCTCATTGGAAAGGGATTCTCAGTTGGAAGGGTTGACACGACACTATTCACTAAGGTGGTGAATGGAGATCTGTTCCTGTGCCAAGTGTATGTGGATGACATCATCTTTGGCAGCACAAATGAGTCCCTGGTCACAGAGTTTAGCGACATGATGAGCAAGGAGTTCGAGATGTCGATGATGGGCGAGTTGAACTTCTTCTTGGGATTTCAAATCAAGCAACTCAAGATCGGGACATTCATATGCCAAGAGAAGTACATCCACGACCTCCTCAAGCGCTTCGACATGAGTGACTGCAAGCCGATCCGGACACCAATGGGGACGAACTGCCACCTCGACCTCGACAAAGAAGGTAAATATGTCGACGAAAAGCTTTACCGTTCCATGATTGGTGCTTTGCTCTATTTGACTGCATCTAGGCCGGACACCATGTTTAGTGTGTGCATGTGCGCTAGATTTCAAGCCTCCCCTAAAGAAATGCATATGACTGTTGTGAAACGAATACTTAGATACCTGAAACACACACCAAGCATAGGCCTTTGGTTCCCGAAGGATGCGCGGTTTGAGCTCCTAGGCTATTCTGACTCAGATTATGTCGGGTGTAAGATCGATCGCAAGAGCACTTCCGGGGCATGTCACTTTTTGGGTAGGTGTCTTGTGTCATGGGCGTCAAAAGCGAGAACTTCGATGGCGCTATCTATCACCGAGGCCGAGTATATAGCGGCAGGAGTTGTTGTGCACGGTTGCTTTACTTGACACGATCCTTTGTTTGACTTTGGGCTAAAACTTGACCATGTGCCTCTTCTATGCGACAATGAGGCGTGGTGAAGATAGCGTGCAACCGGTCCAACACTCACGCACCAAGCACATTGATGTCCGTCACCATTTCCTTGGGATCATGTGACAAAGGGCGACATTGTGGTTGAGCACGTCTTGAACGGAGGACCGACTTGCCGACATATTCACCAAGCCACTCGATGAGGCACGATTACGCAAATTGAGAAATGAGTTAAACATTTTAGATAAGTCAAACATTGCTGAGTTGGTCGGCGTATACATGTCATTCATTGCAAATCTTTTGAAGCCGTTTGAGCATTTAGGTGCTTTGCTTGTTATCTTTGGATGTTATTCATTTGACTATATGTTCATCACATGAAATTGATAGCTATAGCATGTGTTTACCCTGTCACTAGCTCAACTTGTGCTTAACTCAATATATCATGCAATTGGAAGCCATGAGTATGTGTTAGGAGGGCTATAGCTTCTAGTCTTATTTGATTGCTCTAAACTTTTTGGTGGATCTTGTGCTTCTAAGTCTAGATTGTGTTCTTCCATTTTGCACATGTCTTTACTTCGCTAATTTGAGCAATTTTAAAAAAATGTTGAGCCAAATTTACAAAGTGCGCTAAAATGTGAATAAGGCCAAAATTGATCATACATGTCTCACCAATGCCTCCTCGATGAGATAGCTTGCCATGGCACTAGGCATGAACTTAGGGGGAGTTTTGGATTACCGAGACGTTCATCTTCAGTGTCCTGCTGGGTGGCGCCGCTTGTGTTTTGAGACATGGCAAATTTTAAAAAAAGCAAAGTGCAAAATGTGAAATATTTCAAAATGAGCTCAACTAAAATGTTTTAGTCTCAAATAGACACGGCGATCGCATGTGTAGCTTGGATTGCACCTTCTAGTGCTATGGAGTATCGTGTGTCCCCTTTGAGTTTTAGAGCAACTCTTGATACTTCTAGCTATAGTTCACCTTATACTTGCTCTAGGTCATAATAACTTGAAATTATACATCTATCAATTGTGCTCTAGTTGATCTTGTGACATTGTGACCTTGAGATGGCTAGATTTTGAGTGTGATGAACTTATGGGCATTCGTGCACTAGTACAACTTTCAAAGCGTTTCATTTGCTAATCCCATACTTTGCTACTTTCTGGTCATTGATGCCAAAGGGGGAGAAATTAGGTGCAAATCCATGTTTTTGGGCATTATCATGTTTTGGGGTGTTTACAAGTGGTAGACTTAGGAGATGCGTTGCTCCTAGGATGAAAAATTAGGATGGAGATGCTTTGCTCCATGTGATGTGATGGTACTATCGTGTCTTACAAGTGGTATGCATTGATTTAGGGGGAGCTCATGTTTATGTGTACATTGCATTTTATTCGTTGGCCTAGTCTTTGATATTGTGCTATGCTGTGATGCAATGTTTCTGGACTAACCCATTGCACGTAGATTGTATTTGTGCCTTGTCATGTTGGATTTGCGGTGTTGTCATCAATTACCAAAAGGGGAGATTGTAAGATCAAGCCTCCCATGGGCTGATTGATTTTGGTAATTGATGGCAACTAGGCAGCATCGCCGAACGCTAAGGATAAGGACCTCTGTTTTTATATAGTTCTTCTATTTTCCTTGTGTGCGTCTTTGGCTAGACTACATCTCTCTGGTTGCAGGGTCCCACTGAGCATAGGTCCAGAAACATCAGCCGTGGGTCCCATGGGGTTCCGAGAGTGCAGTGTTAATCTTGGCGAACTGGAGCGAGTACACTGTCGGGTCGTGACTAAGTCACCAAAATACCTGAGAGCGCGAAACTTCCCGCCAAGTGATCGCCCGTGCTTGGGGTGAGGTCGCCCGGCTCGCCGAGGGGTCGCCGTTGCTCGCCGAGTGATCGCCCGTTGTAAGATCAAGCCTCCCATGGGCTAATTGATTTTGGTAATTGATGACAAATAGGCCGTACAGCCGGAACGCTAAGGATAAGGACCTCTGTTTTTATAGTTCTTCTATTTTCCTTGTGTTCGTCTTTGGCTAGACTACATCTCTCTGGTTGCAGGATCCCACTGAGCACAGGTCCAGAAACATCAGCTGTGGGTCCCATGGGGTTCCGAGAGGTCGCCGGTACTCTCCGAGAGGTCGCCGGTGCTTGGGGTTAGGTCGCCCGGTGCCGGGGAGAGGTCGCCCGCGTTCGTGGAGAGGTCGCCCGGGTCGCCGAGGGGTCGCCCGTGCTTGGGGTGAGGTCGCCCGGCTCGCCGAGTGATCGCCCGTGCTTGGGGTTAGGTCGCCCGGGTCGCGGAGGGGTCGTCCGTGCTCACCGAGGGGTCGCCGGTACTCGTCGAGTGGTCGCCCGTGACGGGGAGAGGTCGCCCGAGCTTGTGGAGAGGTCGCCGAAAACAAGCGCACTGTCGGACGGCGTCCGACACTTGTCGGACGGGGTCCGACAGCGTGGAATTCCCAGTGAGCACGCTCAAAATCGACTAAGTCCCAGACGACACCGTCCCTGTCGGACGGCGTCCGAAGCCCATCGGACGGCGTTCGACGGCGTTTCGGCAAACGACCGAACACCTGGCGGGCGCTCGTTCGCAGCAAGACTGATCTCTGTCGACGCGTCCGATAAGCCACCAGACGGCGTTCGACGAAGCACAAAAATGGCCTTGATTCTCTGTCGGACGGCGTCCGACGGGAACCGGATGGCATCCGATCGGTCGATCCGAAACTCGGGATTTAATCTGGGCCGTACATTTCTAGGGTTTCGCCTTGAGGCTATAAATAGGGGCTAGGAGCACGGGAGAAACTTGAGAGAGCCTCACCTAGCCGCCACCCCTTGCCCTTAGACACCAAGAGTGCTCCTCCCATGGTTCCCACCTCCACTTAGGGTTCCATGTGCTTGTGAGATTGAAGAAGAGAGTGAGGAAGAAGAAGAGAGCACCCCTTAGCCTCCTCCTTGTCGTCTCCAAGGTTCGTCCCCTATCCATGGTTGCCATGCCATCCTCCATGGTGGGTTGAGGGTTGAGTGTCTCCAGTTTTGTGCTCTTGGGATTCTTGCTACCGGGAGACGTCGTCATCGCCTAGCTTCATCAACCGTACCACAAGCAAACCCTTCTTCGTGAAGGTTACCGTGCTTCCCACGGTGCTTCCTCTCCGTCCGTCGGGGTGTGCAAAGCCGTAAATCGTGTCGACGCCACCTTGCTTCCCAAGGTGCTCTTCTCCGTGTGTCGGAGATGTGCTAAATCCTCGGTGTGCTCGAGGTCGGCTTCGCTTGTGAAGTCGGTGTTTGAGTCCTTCGCGTGTGAAGGGTGCCGGTCGTGTGAGGTTTGGAGCTCGCCTACCATGTGTTGGTGAAGAGCGCCATCGAGTGGATTGAGGGTTAGGGACGAGAGAGTCCCGACTTCTCTGTGTGAGAAGTTTTCCTCAACGGAGACGTAGGTGTTCATGTGTTGAGCACCGAACTCCGGTAAACAACTCGGTTTGCGCCTCTCTGTCTTATTTACTTAACCGCGTCTTGATATCCACTGCCCGTGAGTGCCTTCGTGCCTTCTACACTTGTGCATCGATTGCTTCCGCCAACTGGACTTGTGTAGGAATCCACACGCTAGCTGTGTGCCTTAACTTGCTTAAGTGGCTAAGTGCAACAAAAGTAAAAATTGAAATAGTCCGATTCACCCCCCTCTCGGCCTTAGGTTCCTTCACCCGTGCTTGGGGTGAGGTCGCCCGGCTCGCCGAGGGGTCGCCGGTGCTCGCCGAGTGATCGCTCGTGCTTGGGGTGAGGTCGCCCGTGCTCGCCGAGTGGTCGCCGGTGCTCGCCCAGGGGTCGCCCGTGACTGGGAGAGGTCGCCCGTGCCCAGGGGTCGCCCGTGACTGGGAGAGGTCGCCCATGCTCGCCGAGGGGTCGCCGGTACCGGGGAGAGGTCACCTGCGTTCGTGGAGAGATCGCTCGCGCTCGGGGAGAGGTCGCCCATGCTCGGGGAGAGGTCGCCGATCGGTCGATCTGAATCTCGCGATTTAATCTGAGCCATCCATTTCTAGGGTTTCGCCTTGGGCCTATAAATAGGGGCTAGGAGCACGGGAGAACCTGAGAGAGAGCCACCATTAAGCCGCCACCTCTTGTCTTAGCCACCAAGAGTGCTCCTCCCATGGTTCCCATCTCCACCTAGGGTTCCATGTGCTTGAGAGATTGAGAGGGAGAAGAAGAGAGGAAGAAGAAGAAGAAGGTGACCCTACCTCCTCTCATCCATCTCTAAGGTTTTTCCCCAACTCCCATGGTGTTCTTGCCCTAGTTTCATGGTGGGAGAGAGAGGGAAGTGGTGAGAGGCGATCTCGATCTAGTGCTCTTGGGATTCCGTCGCCGAAGAGATCGTAAATCGCCACGAGCTTCATCGACCGTCGACTACATCGACCGTGCCGCAAACCCACCATTCGTTGGTGGTCACCGCCTTGTGTGAGGGTGCATCCTCTCCATCCGTTGGAGCCCTCAAGTCCGCCGTGTGTGTCGGCCATCTCCGTGTGTCGGGGGTGCCAAGGTATCCGTGTGTCGGATCCAAATCCTCCATGTGTTGGGGGTACCTCATGTGTTGAGGTGAAATCCACCGTGTGTCGGTGGTCGGTGCCGTGTGTCGGTGCCGTGGGTGTGAGGAGCTCTCGCGTGTGAGAGAACTCGCCTCCGTGTGAAGGTTTGGAGCTCGCCTACCATGTGTTGGTGAAGAGCTACCACGAGTGGATTGAGGGCTAGGGACGAAAGGGTCCCGACTTCTCTGTGTGAGAAGTTTCCTCAACGGAGACGTAGGTGCTCATGTGTTGAGCACTGAACTTCGGTAAACAACTCGGTTTGCGTCTTCTCATCTCACTCGTTTACTTCCGCTCATTGGATTGATCGCTTGCGTGTGAGTGCCATCGAGCCTCCTTGTAGTCGGTCGTGCTTATTGTGATCGCTTCCGCAACTAGGCTATAAATCTATCGATAGCTTGGGTTCCTAATTTGACTAATTAATCAAGCTAATTGAAAGAAATAAAATTTGAAAAGAGCCGATTCACCCCCCTCTCGGCCTAGGATCCTTACAATCACGCCTTGGAGATCACAACTCATTCGTACTTGCTCACCATGTTGAGCAGGTGTACTATCTTCCATATCCACGCTGAAAGAAAAGTTTAAAATCTTGGTGGGTTGTACATAAAGTGAATCCTCCGGGCCGCTTATGCACTTCTGGAGCCGCCGAGTATATCAATAGCATGGATGACTTAGTCTATGAGGAAGACAGTTTGCCAGCCTCATTTGAAGTAGACATTGGGTCCGCACTTCATGAATTAGTGGGCGATACAACAAATGTTATTGTGGAGAATGTTAGAAGGAAAAAGCGACGTCGTGCATCTCAAGATGTTCTAGAAAAAGGACAATGTAGAGCCGATGTGCATGAACCTTTTGTCACTGATTACTTCTGAAAAGTACAAATGTTGCACCTATCTCTTTATCTATTTTTGATATTTTACACATCTTTATATACTAATATAGTTTTTATAAAACAGGATGAAATTATTTTTCCGGCATACAAGAAAATCTATAAAAAGGATGGGTCTTCATAGAAGAGTCAAGAATCACTTTTTAGAGGATCCAGTTATTAGCAGAGCGGCAGAGATAGTTTGAGAGGTGCCTAGAGGAGGTCGCTCGTGAGGTGCCTAGAGGGGGTCACTCAGGAGGCCTACAGTTTGTATGTATAATTTTAATTGTGTTGTCTTTAATTTTTTAATATGCATGTACTAATTTTTTTAACAATTAATTCTCAGGAGGCCAAGGAAACTAGGGAGGTTGTGGAGGAGGCTGTGGAGGAGGGAGGGGAGGAGGCTATGGTGGAGGCTGAGGGAGGAGGAGGCTATGGAGGAGGCTGAGGGAGAGGGATGTTGAAGAGAGTGCGGAGGGGGACAAAGAGGAGAATGACGCTAGTGCTGAGGGATTGGATGCTCCTGCCAGTAAATATAAATAATTTTGTGGAGTTCAGCTAATATTCTGTTTTTGTTTCAGGTATAGAGAGACTAATCAGATTCCCTTGGTAGCAGTTCCTCACGCACGCAGAGTTATCCTACCACATGGTGATTGGTAAGCAAGCGTTCTACAGTTTGGGCATTAATTATTTCCTACAGTTACGATAAGCTATATAACACTATTTGTAGGCAATGGATAGATGTAGAATGGACAGGCACGAACAGTATAAGACAAGTGAATGGTACGCTAGGTTCTCTTTTGCGTTACCATTATCCTGGCCTAGTGGTGATGAACGGTGTAACGGTGCCAACCCTGAAGTGGGCTCATTACAAGGTTGCTACAGATGGGATGCATGGGAATGTTGCCCACCGAGTGTGGGTGGACTTTTGGGTAATTATCTAAATTCTTTGTTCTCATTGAATTTTTCTATATATACAATTAATGTCTAACTAATTTATCCATTTTCTATGAAGGAGAGATATCGTTTGCCAAGTGATCAGGAACAGTCTCTACAAGAGAAGGCAAGATATATTTTAGAGAACACAGCAACCATGACGGTGAAGAAGATGATGTCTCAATTATGATACACATATTTTTCATATAGTGACTGTTTCTTAGTTAGGATATCGACAATACGAAGCAATAGGTTGGTTATTAGTTAATTTTCTATAATTACTAAGTTTTTTCTTTTTCTATTTATAGTAAGGTTCGGTCAATTTTTTTAATTCTCATTTTGACTCTAAAGAAAAATTAACAAGTTGCACACTAAGCATAGCCATTATATTAAAAGATTTATCAGTTTTCATTAAATCTTATAGAAAGAGGTAAAATTTATTCTTTTTTTAGGGATTTCAAGAAAAAAAAGGCTCTTACCAGGCTCGTATCCATGCGGTGAGTTTGTATTATAAGAGGGTGCTACATCAAGATATGAATAAGAAGCTTGGTGCGTTGAAAATCTACCTTCGGGAAGATCGGTACCGTTGGCCAGAAGTTATGTTGCCTGGTTCAACAAATGCCCTGAAGCATGGAAGCTCTTAGCCAATACTGGGCTTCACCTGACTTTGTTCAGAATTCAAACAAAAAGAGGGGTAACAGGGAGGCGGGCCCAAGGGTATCTCAGCGGTATGGAGCCGATGGACATCTTCGCCTTCTGCGACATATGGTAAGTTTCTTACGGTACCATATGGGTATTTATAGGTTCACTGTCGATATTTCATTAGTTTAGTTTACTAATGTTGACTAATGTACCATATGTTGACTAATTTTGTTCTATAGGAAGCTCAAAGTGGGTCTCGACCTACTGAAGTCGAAGCCAATATTAGAGATCACCTTGGCTTTGATCCAACACAGCTAGACCAGCTATGCAGTGGCAAGGCGACACAGAGCTTGGTTAGTAAAATTGTTGTTCTAACTGAAGTGATTTCTTTATTATATCCGTATGCATGTATATGCTGCGTAGGCTTCTTATGGACAAGTGATGGCCGATACTCATGGACCTGACTATGATTGGAGAAGAGAAGATGTCGATCCTGTCGTTCTATATAATAGTGGAGGTGGCAAGAAACATGGAAGATTCTCCATGTTCAATGGCGTTCTGGATAGTAGCGTTGTCTTAAGTTCGGCAAGATCCTCGGCATCTTCGTAAAGTAGTGGGTCGGCCGCTCGTGAGACCCAACTACTACAGAAGCAGTTGAGACAACAAGTTGCACAACAAGCTGCACAACAAGCTGCACGAGAGGCCCAACTACAGGTGCAGTTGAGGCAACAACAAGAATACTTTGTTTCATTTCAGACAAAACAACAAGCAGATATACATGTAAGTAATCATTGAACCTTCTCCATTTCAAATTGTTGCTTATTTCTGTTCTAAATTCATGAAAATTGCTAAATTTTACTTCGTATTAATGCAAACTGCAAAATTATGGTCGCCCTAAATCCGTTGTTATGAATTCTATTTGACTGCTTCACATTAATGAAAATAGTTCAATTAGTCCAATTATTGCCCATTTCATCGTAATTTAACCTAATACATGCAAATGACTCTTTCGAACTTAGAATTGTTGAAATTATCTGTAGGCATATATGACACAACAGTTTGTAACCCCATTAAGTCTTCCTCCATTCCGGCCTCCACCTGTATTTACACAGCAATCTCCTATCACGGTACGTATCAAGCTTTTTGTATATTATGATGTTGTAATTTAATAATACTAATATCACATTGTAATGTAGGGTTTGGTGAATCCTCCAGATGTCAATGCTGGAGGCGCTTCTTCTTCGAGGACTCCGCTGACCGTTGGAGACTTTCTTGCCTCAGGAGACGATGCTGGTAGCGGACATCCGTTCAACAATACCCCTCCAAGTTGATGTTGTTAACTATCTTCTGGTATATGTGTGCGGACATTACTGTGAATTATCGTGTGTGTGAAAATTTGTTGGTGAATGTGTTGTTGACGCTTGAGATGTTAGGACTATGTTGAAAATGTGTGCGAACATATGTTGACAGTTTGAATTATTTGTGTGCCAATTGAGTTGATGAAATATATTATGTATGTGTCAATATTGAGATGCTAGAACATGTGATGATATGATGATGGATTCATGTTTGTATTTGAAGTGATGATGGATTCCTATTTGTATTTGTTGCTTGTTGAAAATAGGCTGAAAAACAGAAGGTATTTTGCCAAACAACAACTCCAGTATTTACGTCGGCCAGGCTGGCCGACGTAAATACTCGACGTGCCACGTGGCTCAGACGTCCCGACCCCATGTATTTACGTCGGTCGTGGCCGATATAAATAGTGCAAAAATAAGTGGTCCACGGCGATGCCCCCATCCGATGCCGGTATTTACCTCGGCGGCCGACGTAAATAAGCGTATTTACGTCGGTTTTTATACGTCGGCTTGTTTACGTCGGTCTGCTGGCGTAAATAGCTATTTACGTCGGCTATTCAGCTATTTACGTTAGGTTCTGGCTGACGTAAATACCTCGGACTCCTGTAGTGTTGGAGAACTTACCTTATTCAGGTTTAGCACCTTAGGGGTGAAAAACTTAACCAAATTTGGCAGCGAACCAAACAGACCCGTAATCTTCCAACTATCTATGCAATGAAACCTTCGTTCATCAAGTTCATGGTTCGTTCTTGCTAGTTCATATGTTTTGTTTCTTTGGTGGTTTTTATTGCAACTTGTTTATTTACCTCCCCTGCTTCTTTATGCTTCTGATCCATGATGTCATGAGGGTGCTCATATGGTTTTACATCACTTTTGCACCCTATGATAGACTACAGGTCAAGTTTTTCATCAAGTTGCAAATCTGTCAAAATTCATTCTTGTGCAACAGTAAGTGTTTGGATTTTAGAAAAATCTACAAACATCATTTTTGAGTGATTCTTGATGGAGGTGCATGATTCATTTATCTATCTATTGTAAAAATTTGAAGTCATGTTTTTGAAATGTTTAGGAGTAATGAGATGAACACCGAGCTCAAAATGTTCTGCACAATGATCTTGACATCTTGTGGTGTTTATTTTTTCCTGATTTTTCTACAAGGCGTTTAGAGTTTTTTAATAGAGTGCTTCATGACTCAATTGTGCATAGGGAGATAAATTTCCACAAATTGTGAAGCACCAGAAACTCACTATCTCCCTGCTACAAGTGAGAACAAATTCTAGGGAATCTGCTTTTGCTTTTCTGAAAGTAACTTTAGTGATTTGGCTTGATGTGCTTTAATAAAACAATCTTTGAATTGATTCCTTTCTTTTTAAACACTTGACAAACATGATTGTGATTTAAAAATCCCCACAACTCTTATGCTAGGGGTACACATAGTCGTCGAAGTTGTTCGTATTTAGAGAGTATGGTGGGTTCAAGGAGCACCGGGTCGAAGAAAAATCTTCCAGGCTCCCATTCACCCCCTCTGGTCGCCGCAGCAGGTTTTCAACTCACCTATGTGCAGTCCTAGTATTCCAAGTGCAGTAAACCGGGACGAGGTCTAGAAGCCTCCTTGGTCTATACCTTCATCGTGGTTTCAACTGCGGCCTTCGCCATCGTGGCTTGCCACGCAAAATGCTGTGGAGACCTTTGCAGAGGTTCCTTGGGCACCATTCACATGCTTCTAACACGTGGGCTTTATAGTGAACCTGCCCTTTCCTAATGCCCAGGATAGCGTTGCCTCAATGGTCGCTTTCTCTAATGCAATAATAGAAAAGAAAGGTTAGAGAAATCAAAATAGAGATAGCTTGATTCCCTTCCGGTCTACCAACTTACTGCTTCGTCACAGTCCAAGACGTTCTTAGGCCTAGCGGCCCTTGTTTCCTACACCTCCTTGTCCCATGGGGTCCCAAATAATTCCGCTATTCGGTGGTCCACCCACGACATAGCCGAGGCTACAAAGCTGGATACCCTATGTGAGAATCGGAAAGAAATAAAAAAGAATGGAAAGTGTTGCAACAGTTACCTGCATTGTCTTCTTGGGTGATGTTGTTCCATTCGAAGATTTTCCAAAACAAGTGTTTCCTTGCTCATAGGAGGCATATCTAGGTTGGACAAGTAGTCTCGAGTAATGCCTTCCCTGGTTAGATTCAATTTGGCGAGGGTTGCTATTTGTTTGATAAGGGCCTCCTTATGCTGGACCTTCGGGTGAGGAGTGGAGGCGATCTTCTCCAGGACCTCCCTAGTGTTGATAATGTTGTTGTCCTTGCTTTGATGTAGGCATAACTAGTATTGCACCCACCCCGCACATTTGTGTGAAGGAAAAACTAGGCATGTGGTCCTTCCTAGGTGCTTGCTTCGTCAACTACTGGTAGAGTGTCTAGTAATAGAGGAAAAGGTTCGCTATCGGAGCAACCCCTGAGAAGCCCTTGCAAAGATGGATAAAGATTGCCATCATGATGGAGTTAGGTTTGAGGTTCATGGGCTCGAGCTTGCACTGCGCCAGGAAAGACACTGCAAAGTCATTCTTGGGACGTGCTCCAAGAGTGAAGCCACATAGGCAGTCTCAGGCATGCGGAACCCATGGACAGAAAAGAGTTTGAAGCAGACAATATCATCTTTCCATGGCGCAAGAATCTCCTCACCCCCAGGCAACCTTCATAGGAAAGGCAACGGGGAAGTTGGGGCAAAGAAATGGGAGAGGAAAGGCAATTACGCTAAGGAGACTTAGGCCCTGTTCTTTTGAGCTGATCTGAACGGCTGAACGGCTGAAAAGACTGAACTTTGAGAGCTTCTCGAGATAGTCTCGAGATTCGGTTACATTTCGTTTGACTTGCTTTTTAAAGCGTTAGGACCCATCTTCGAAACAGCGAAAAAACAGACTCAAAAAACTCAAAGCACATGTGTTTTCAAAACGTAGATAAGCCGTTAAGCTATTAAGCCGTTAAGCTGTTAAGCTAAAAAGAACTGGGCCTTAAACAAAAGGGCGAGAGGGAGCAAATCGAGGAAGCTTTTACCTCAAGTGCCTATTTTTATGAGAAAGACTTGATCATGCTCCCCAAGTCGCTAATGGTAACCTAAAAGACTAGGCGCAAGAACTGGCATGACTGGCAGGATCCATCTCGTCAGCTCATTGTTCCTAAGAGCTAGTAAATATAGAGATATTATTCTTGCCGCACAACAATAATTTTTTGGAGGAGTTTCCCAGAGGAGTTGGTTGGGTCTATTACTCAGACTCGAATGGTTCCTGCCTGATTAGAACATGTGCCTGACCAAAAGGCTAAGATTGCTTGGACAAGCTTTATACTGCCCGTGCATGGCATGAACCTACGCTGTCAGAGCCAAATCCCTTGGTGTTCTAAGCCTCAAGGGGAAGGTGTTAAATAGTTTTCCATTTGAGCTTTGGGGGCTAGCTATCAGGAATTGGGTTACGCTTTCCCCGGGCGTTGCCACACGATCCAAGAAAAGTTCTCGTGCTGGCAATACATGGCCCTGGGACATCCACACGAGGCTAGGCTCTGTACCTCTACTCGGGCCTTGCTGTAACCTGTAGGAAATGACGCTTCACTAGTAATCCCCTACGGACAACCATGCCTGTCCCAAGCATCGACGCCCAAGCTATGTGTATGTCCGGGGGATCAGCGAACAAGACAACAACTCCTGTAAGATTCGAAACGTGCAACAAGGGAAGTTGTTGCGGTCGTGGGGCGTTGTGGAAGTGGTGGAATCAACGGCGAAGATCGTGCACGTTAATTGTGTTGACGCATTAGGCGCACACAATGCCGTATAAATATCGTCCATGCGTGCAATAGTAGAGTACATTAGAGACATGCAATACACACCCCGTACTCGTTCTTCTACCATCAAAGAATACATTAGAAGCAGTGCTATTCCCCTCATTTCGCATTTGCACAAGAATTCATAAATATTTTGTGGGAGTAAGTTTTCTAAAAATGTGCAACCATCTTTAACATTGTATCAGTTGCCTTTACCACTATTTTTAAAGTGAAATGTCAATGATTAGAGACATGTTGAAGACAGCCGTTGTATTAACGGTTATACTTGTCCTAAAGGGTTTGTGGTAGCTATAAGTGTTACATGATGTTTTTATGGTTGGCTTGGTCTTACGAGTCCAAAAAATTTGACCTTCATATGAAAACTGTGATTAGGTCTTAACTTTGGATATCATAATGCTATGGTAAAAATAATTTAAAAAATTGTAAATATTGGTTGAAGTACGCCAGCGAAGATACTTATATTGGTTCAAAAAATCTTTGCAAAAGCGACGAAAGATATGCGGCCAGGCGCACCAGCGTGCTCTCGTAGGTTTGGAGAATCCAAATCCAACACCGTAACAAATAGGCTGTTTGGTTGCCTTCTTAGTTGAACCAGACTGTATGAACTGAGCCAGGCTGGTTGGAGCCAGGCTGAGATGATGCAAATGATTGTTGTTTGTTAGGTGTATGAGATTGTACAGGCTGCATAGAGATATTGTTTGGTTGACTACACTTAGGGGTGAAAGTTTCTGTCCGTATCCGAGATATCCGAGTTATCCGAATTAAATAGACAACATATTTTAAAAAAGTATTTAGACCGTTTTATTAACCTTCATTCCAAAAACAAAATATGAGTTGTATGGGAAAAAACTGTAATGTTTATGTATCTATCCGAGCCAAAAACCTCTATCCGAATGATCCGAATACGATCCGTTTTCACCCCTGTCTACACTAAGGAGAGAATGGCATGGAGAAATTCAAAAGAGGAATGAAAAGTTTTTAAAAATAAATTCTAGAAAATCAAAATAACAAAAAATCAATTATGAAAAAAAATTCAAAAGAAAGTCTCATAAATAAATAAATTCAAAAATGAAAATTTTAAACTTTTAAAATTTATATGGCAAGTGTGGTCTCGTAAAATTTATATGGCAAGTGTGGTCTCGTTTTGTTCAAAAAAATATCAATAACCTATTTTTGAAATCGGTTTGGTAATCGAAAATATTAATCAAAAGATATAGCAAATAAATGAATCAAATATATCGCGCATGTGGTTGTTCTTTGATCCGTGGAGCTCGACTTCGGGAACGCCCAATTTGGTCAGATATCTCTGAGCGCAGCTCGGAAGGATAATTAATCTGGAGAGCCTGGTTTATATAGGTAAGAAGACAACTGAATACCCCTAATTTTGTATCTCTAGATGTAAAATTCCTTGAGTACAGACAACCAAACAGCCCGAAAAAAAAACTCCCCAAGTCCCGGTTGTCCTTGTGACGGGCAGATTCGTTCGTCATCAGCGAATCCAGCCAAAACTGCTCCCCGCGGCACCGGTCCACCAATCGCAAGCAGCGGCGACTTCTCCCAATCTCCCCCTCTCGCTTTCCTGGCCGGCAAGAACAACGCGAGCAATCGCCGTCATCCACGACGACACGCAGACGCAGGTACTAGCTAACTATTTCCCCCATCTCACTCAGGCTGAACTGCGCGCATCTTTCTGGTGCGTGGTTCTTGGCGAGAATCACGAGCTGATGGCTAGCCATTACTGGATTTTGTCACACAGCTCTCCTTATTCCCTATCTCCTTTCTAGATTGGGCGGCGGCGGCGGCGGCCAGCAGGGTGGGGGATGAAGCTGTTACCGAGGGAGGCGGACAAGTTGTCGCTGCACAATGCCGGGTTCTTGGCGCAGAAGCGCCTCGCCCGGGGGCTACGCCTCAGCTACGCGGAGGCCGTCGCGCTCATCGCCGCACAGGTGATGGACATGGACATGCTGCACTTGCCCCTAGTCAGTTCATACGCATCTAGCCTGAGCCGAGGGCATAGTTCCCTCGGCCACATCGTATCACCAGCCACGCACAGCTGGAACATATTTTGTTTGTTTGGTGAATGCGATGTCCATGTCGGAATCTCTTGGTTTGGGTGTTCCGATCACTTGCCGCGAGGAAGAGTGTGCAGATCATTATCTGAACTCTTTTTTGTAGTTGACTCAACAAAAGGTAGCGAATTTATTCGACTGCTGCATGCGTTGTTTCCATGTAGTAGTTATTTCGACGGAAGTAGCATGAAGTGAGGAATCGCCATGGAAAGCAATGTGGAGACACCTCCTTTTCTGCTTTGTGGCTGTTAAGATTCTTGGTACTGCTTTGTTTCTTCTACGCTGCTATTGCTCTGCTGAGTGCTGACTATTCCTTCTGGAAAAGTTTTTCTTTTTTTTTTTTGAGAGAGCTTTTTTGAAAAAATTGTTACTATGGGCCTCTTTGGATAGGAGGATTTGGATTCCGCTACTGTCTGGGAGTTACTATCCTGAGAATTTTAATCCAAAAATGCCCTATGAAGTATGGCAAGTCTTGTTGGGACTGTACACCAATACACCATGATGCTGCATGGAGTATTTTTTCTTACCGTTTGGAGTTCACATGATTGAACTAAGCCTTTCTGTGCTTTCTGACACAGATTCTTGAGTTTATCCGCGATGGAGACAAAACTGTAACAGACTTGATGGATTTAGGAAAACAACTACTGGGCAGGTTCGTTTGTAAACTAAGTTTACTGACTGATCTTGATCTATTCCAATGTATACTTTTCTATATTGTATTACCTGCCTAATCTGAAGCTCGCAACGAGGATAAATTCGGTGATACGGCTCCCCATGAAGGACACCCCCCATAAAATTAGATCTCAAATTGCTTTATCCCTTGAATGATTCATAAATGATACATGACATCCCTTTTATAGTAACCGACTTGGACCTTAAGAAACTAATATAATCTCTATCTCTGAAAACCGGGGGGAATTGCTCAAATGACACTCTTTAAAATTCGCATTTGCTTAAATGACACTTACGGCCACTTTCAGTAACTCAGATGGTCCCACATGTCATACTCACATGTAAATTGGCACACGAATTCAGTGTCATTTGGGCAATTTTTGCTTCAAAACCTATGTACTCTAATCCCTAACTAAAAACAACCACCAAACTCGTGCTACAGTACCTGCTGTATTGTTGACATCGCTATAGTACCACGGTTCTGTTCATGGGCCCATTTTAGGCCTGCTGCCCATAACATATCGTGTTTATCGCACATTGCATGACGCATTGGAACTTATACAATCTTGGCGTGACCAATTTATATATTGAAATCCTTGAGGCTTTTGAAAATAAGTTAACTGGTGCCAAATTTACCATAGATAGTACCTATAATAAAGAAACAGCATAATGCTAGCAAGCCTTTTCATCTTCGAATAATAGCAAGAATTTCTTTGGTTTCGTGTGAAATCCATATAGTATGTGAAATTTTGGGGGCACCTGTTGAGATCTTGTGTTAATTTGCATTGCTCATTTGTTAATTATTATACACAAATATTTTGAGGTTTGCGATATACTTTTTGACTTCAGTAGTTGTATCCATTGTCTAAGACGTTGATTTAATAATTGTGTGGACCTTCTTCATACAAATTAGTATGTCTTGTAGTCCATATGTTATAATTTTTTTTTAATTATTGTCTTCACCTAGATGGCCTTGTGCTACTACTATTAATTCAACATAGTTTTTCTTTTTGCGTTGCCTATCAGGAGACAAGTTCTTCCAGCTGTTCCACGCCTTTTAGACACTGTGCAGGTTGTTTCTTTGCGCCTACAATTCACAATTTTCCTCCATCCCAGGACCTTCATTTGCTTGCCTATCATGCTTGTCCATAGAAAGTTTCTAAAATTTGTCTCGATTCATACCACTTCTACCAGGTTGAAGGAACATTTGTGGACGGAACAAAACTAGTTACTGTACATGACCCTATTTCTTCTGATGATGGAAATTTAGAGTTAGCGCTGCATGGCTCTTTTCTCCCAGGTTGTCACGGTTCACTTCAAAAGTTCATACTTATAATTATATACCTGCTGGATTTTCAAAGAAAATATGATGATCTGCCGGTTCTAGAATCTACTGAAGTATTCAATTTTTCTAAAGAAATTAATAAGCAAAAATAACCCAAAGACATTATTAAATTGTTGCAGTGCCATCACATGATAAGTTTTCTGGAAGTGATGTCGATGACTCTCCTGGTGAAGTACATTTCAACCCAGATCACATAATCCTCAATCTTCACCGGAGGGCTATAACACTGAAGGTTACTAACAAGGCAGACAGGCCTATCCAGGTGAGCTCTTGTCGATACATTTTTTTTGGGCCTGGGCATACATCTACAAAAATCTTTCTTTTCTATTGTATTGATTGTTGAATTTAATTCTTGTTCACTGAATTGTATCTTTCCTTTCCTGGTTTTTCTTTGGTTTCTTTGTTTCAGTTGCTGTCAGTTTTGTGCTGGTCAATGTGATCAGATAGTTTGTTTAAGCTCGAGGGCTGGCTCAGTCTAGGCCAGAACGGGTTTACAACAGTAGTGGTGTGAGTGGCACACGATGCCATGTTGTGTGGAATGGCACACGACGTGTGTGGCATAGTGGGTCTTTAAGTCTTCTATATATCAAGCAATAGAGTCAAGAAAAGCTATCAGTTACAGCACCAAAATTGCCTCTGTTCTCTAGTTTCTCTGTAGTGTGTCATCAAGTGCTTGTTCTCAGCACTCTAGCTGATGATCAGCACCGAGAGGAGGGAGATTGAGTGCGTACCTGAGAGATTTGAGAGCCAAAACCCAACATTGATCATTGGAGTCAGAAGAAAATATTTATTAGATAATATTTTTAATTACATTTCCAAACATGGAGTGTGGCCCCAACTGATTTTCAAAATTGGACCCAATTATTAGTGCTATTGCTTGTACTGCAACTGCCTGTACCATGCATAGCGCCTGATCACTAATAATGTCACTAAACCATGTTAGACTGAACATGCATCGGTTTTTAGATCTAACTGCATAGTTGGTATAAGCTGAATGGCTCTAACAATGTGATTTGATGTCCTAAGTTGTTATGATCACTGGACTATTACCACAATGGGTAGTTGTGGCAAGTCCTAAACCTGTCCTCTTCAATTGCCTTTCATGGTGGTATTTGTAAGGCAATGGGGATGAGCAACTTAATTCAATATGTGCCCAAATGGGTTGTATTATACATGCAAAAGGTGAGAGGATAAAATATACAGAGAAGTCCCTATAGAGGGCAAGAAATACAAAGAGGACCTATTCTAACACGCCCCCGCAAACTCATGGTTGATCAACAACATTGAGTTTGAAAATGTGTACATCATGTTGCGCTCTAGTGCGTGCCTTGTTGAAGAAGTCAGCTAGCTTAAGTGTTGAAGGCACATACTGAAGTGTAATCACTTAATTTTGCACTTGAGAGAGAACATAGTATGCTGCAACGCCAATGTGCTTGGTGAGCTCATGCTTCACAGGATCACGGGCAATGCTGATGACGACAATGCTGTCGGAGTACGTCAGTGACGGAGTGGTGGCAAGGACTCTAAGATCACCAAGGAGCCAGCAAAGCCAAGTGATTTCGGCCGTGGCCGAAGAAAGAGCACGAAGCTCAGCCTCGGTGCTGTAGCGAGACACAACATCCTGTCGCTTGGTCTTACAGGAGATCAATGTGGAGCCGAGGAAGACGCAGTAGGCCGAGATGGACTTGCGATCAGTGGGATCGCTAGCCCATGTAGCATCCGAGTAAGCCTGAAGAGAGCTGGAGTTGGAGAAGAGCAGGCGACTATCGGTCGTACCATGCAGGTAGCGAAGGACCCAAAGAAGGTGCCCATAGTGCACACTCGTAGGACAAGCCATAAACTGACTGAGGATATTTGAGAAAGTAGATTCAAGTGAAGTGAGAGTAATCATCAATAAAAATTAACAAACCAACGATGGCCCCCTTTCGGAACGAATGGTGCAGGTTCCCATACATTAGAATAAACTAAAGCAACAGGATGATCCGACACAGAGTGACTGCTGGAATAAGGCAGCTGTAGCTGTTTGCCAAGCTTACAGCCCTGACAAGGGAGGAAGGCATCATTACAAACCTTCCCAAGGACACTACGACTCACAGGATGACAAACGAGGACTCGACATGACCCAAACGATGATGCCACCGAGCAAAACTAGTGCAGGTGGTGGTGGTGAAGGAAGTGGCATCGGACGCGACGATTGACTGGCTTAGATATGGAGGTGGAGTAGCGGAAGGAAAGCGAAATCAGTCAAGTTCCCACAGCCGTGGGGAGTCACGGGTGCGCCGGCCAGTACCAACTAGTGTCCTCAAACTACGAGCCTGGTAAAATAAGAGTCAAACTCGGGAGTGATGCTGAAACCAAGATCAGTAAGTTGGCCAGCAGATACCAGTTGCATAGTAAGACAAGGCACATAAGAAACATAGGGAACAATAAAAGATGTGTATAGAGTGCCCTGGTGAGCAACCGAGAGGAAGGTGCCATCAGCTGTTTTGATAAGCATAGGACTAGCTGGGAACCTCAGAGAGGTGAGGTGAGTGGAATCAGGAGTCATTTGAAAAGGGCTTTCAGAGTCCAGATACCAGATCCAAAAGAGGGAGACTGGCTAGCAGTGACAGGAAACCGTAGGAGACCTAGAGAGCTCGAGGCGCTCAACTCATTGAACCAGAGTGGGCCCACTCAGGAGCACGAGACTCAGAGCCCTGAGAGGGACCGGCATTGCCGCTGCCAGCAGGGTTGCCAGACTGCTGACGCTGCTTCCTCAAACGGAGAGTCCTGCACTGCTAGATCGTGTGCTACGACGGCAGTAGTTGCAGAAGTTGCGAGATCCCCCTGCGGTAGGGGGCGCTACTATTGTTGGTGTAGAAGCAGCGGGCACCACCACAACCCCCTGCGGTAGGAGGAGTGGGAGCAGAAGGAAACGACAAATTCACCGAAGGCACAAGCAGCTCAGGAGCACGCAACACAGTAGCCGACGAAGAGAGAATGCCACGAAGGCGAGTCTCCTTAGCCCGGACCTGAGTCAGCGCCTCGTGTATGGTCGGAAGAGGCGAGCGGGCCAAGAGCTGAGCACGAAGGGGCTCGAACTCCGGGCGAAGCGGCTGAGAAACTAGAAGACGTGTACCAAGATGATGGTCCTGGAGACGAACACACCGCGTGTAGGGGTGCCGGCTCCAGAGCGTCCAGCTGACGGTAAGCATCGCCGAACCGACGGTGAAAGTCATCAACAGTAGAGTCCTGTTGCTGGAGTGTATCGGCCTCACGCAAAAGATAAGGGTAGAGCGTCTAACTACTAGGCTGATAAGTGGCCTGGATGTAGAGTCACATCGCCCGAGCAGGCTCTATGGAGACCACGTCAACAGAAAGATCAGGACGCATGCTACCGACAAGAAACTGAACAGCACGATTCTCAGTAGCAGTCAATCGCTTAGTCGCTCAACTGCAGCGTTGTACGTCCGGACAGCGGCGTTGTAGGCCTCCTGAACAGCGGGCGCAACAGCACCACCATCCGCAGCGAGCTGAGGAGCAGGACCAGGGGCCGTAGGTAGAGTTGGAGGGAGAGTGGTGCTAGTGAGATGCCCCTAAAGCCCCTGACCGTTGAGGCAGAAGCGAAGGAGAGTAGACCAGTTGCAGAAGTTTGACCCGTCAAACTAGATGCTTGGGTTGAGCCAAACCCAAGTAGCGAGATGATGACGCCATGTCACAGCTACTGAGGGCCTCTCTCCTGGTTTCCTCTCCTTCAGATCAGCAAAATCAGATCAGCAGCAGCAGCCGGAGGGTGGCGCGTTGAAGATGTGCTGAAGGGTGGCGCCGGCCTAGGGAACAGGTAGCAACAACCCGGATGCAGCGGCACACAGCGGCCACGCGGAGCCAAAGGAGGCCGGCAGTCCTGAGGCGGCGGCACACAGTGGCCACATGGAGCCGGAGGACGATGGCGAAGCCAGCAACGTGCGAGTCGGAGGGCGGCGAAGCCATCGGCGCGCGAGCAACGCGGGAAGAGGCGACGCGTGTGGGCACAAGGCAGCGTGCGAGGCGGCGGTGACCCCAGGCGGCAGCCCACGGTGGTGACGCGAAGCTAGGACGGCGAGGTGGCGTTGGCCCGTGTCGTGGAGAAAGTCGACAGCGCAAGCCTAGATAGCCTGCAACCTCAAGGCGGCGAGGCCGTGTCGGGCAGCGCTGGCTGAGAGGTGTGGAAACTTGGCTCTGATACCATGTAAGGCAATGGGATGATACCATGTAAGGCAATGGGATGAGCAGCTTAATTCAATATTGGCGCAAATGGGTTGTATTATACATGTACAAGGAGAGAGGGTAAAATATACAGAGAAGTCCCTATAGAGGGAAGAAATACAAAGAGGACCTATTCTGACAGTATTGGGGCCTGTCACCGTGGTTCTCTTTCTTATCTCAATCCATGGTGCTCTCTCCATGTATAGATGAGTCACCCTCCCCAATCATCACGAGCTAACCAACTATATCTTGTCAAACAAATCTTGCTAATTTTATTGATAAAAACACAAGTAATAAAACTAACTAATGTCAGATGGGAGAAAATATTAATGGTCCTGTTAATGCATTATTGTTATCATGTGTTGTTTTAACATGATAGAACACTATTCCTCTAGAAAGACTAAGTAAAAATACCTTCAAATTGTCACCTATCAAAGTTTTGTTTGCTAATTTATTGTTCTATTGAAGTGGGGTTCCATTTAATATAAAATAGGGTAAGTGCTGGACAAGAGGACACGTTCATGCAACTAGTAGTTTAAATTAACTAGGCTAGGCCTTATGGATATATGGTGTTGAGATCGAGGCATATGGACGCCACTCAATAAACAAGAATTGGTGATGGGTGGCTTAACTGTAGAGGTGGCGAACCAATGAATCGGGTTGGCCAGGTTTGTGCTCGCTTGGCCCAGTTCATTGTACAAATCAGACCTACCCGGCCAATGGGCTGGGTGTCAGCACAACCACGTTTTGTACAATGAATCTGGCCGACCGAGTTAGCCTAGTTATAAACGGGTCGACCCCAATTTCGCCCAATGATATATATATATAATTAATAAAATAATTTTATTTAATAAATATGTCTTATAAAATAAAAAAATAAATGTGTTCCTTAACTGCATCTGCCAAAATATTTTAGGAGTTAGTGAAATAGGTATTAGTGTTGAACCATAGCAATGCAAACTGCCCATTCATCCATTCATAACCTCGTATTGGAGCCTAGGGCTTTATACAACAACCCTAGCATGTGATAGTGTTTCTCGCAACTGCTGCCTTCCCTCCTGACATCAATGTCCGCGTCCTCCTCACTGATGCAGCACCGCTAAAGCCTCCAAACTTGTGCAATGTCATCGTGGTGACTTAGTTCCAGCCGAAGGTTCTTTCGGTCTTCACACCGGCTCAAGAACCACATGCCTTTGATTCTAACCTCTCTATGTATGTCAGGCCAAACCTGACACCTTGGCTCTCTTAGTTCCCTAGCTAGTCTTTTTCGGGCACTGGTTGGGACACTCTTCACACCTCTTTTCATTTTCCTTCTGTCTCATGTTCGCCAACTTGATATGTGCCAATTAAGATTATTATTGTATTACTCTCGAGTCTTATTCTTGTTCTCTTAAAGACATCGTACTAGGACTCAAGTTGGCATTTGCTACGGGCTCCATGACTCCACACGTCATTGGGAGCTCGGCTAGCTTAGTCTTTCTTCTATTTCCACTTGCCTCTAGCAACTAGTTGTCCAGCACTACTTATACCACTATCGCTAGTGGAACCCTGTGGTTCGTCGGGTTGGTTCTCCCAAGATGTCACCATTGATTAGTCTCGTCCCTTCTTCACTTGTGATTGATGCTCTACCTTGCCTGCATTTGTTAATTCTCTTCCGTCCCTGAGAATTCCTCTTTAACTCTACCACATCTGCGACCTTCCTCATCTCCTTCTCCATCACTTAGCTCATCTCCACCTACGCAACCTTCTCATCTTCACCTCTAGCACCATTAATCTCATCATCAACTAACCACCTTCTCACCTACCACCTTTTGTTTTTTCGCCTCCATTACACTCGTCCCACCTCCTTCTAGTTCTCCTCTTTTAGGCACTGCTCCTCCTTAGGTTGCCCCTCTTCCTCTAGGGCCTTATCCTAATCCAGGGACTCATCGTTGTTTGCTCTTCATGATCTGAGCATGATTACTCGCCCTGATCACTACGGCTTTATTGCTTCTTCTAGTCCTTCCTTTGAGCCTAGTTTGTATCATGTTGCTCTTGCTCATCGTGATTGGCAATTCACTATGGCCAAGGAGCTTGCTACTCTAGAGTGTACCGACACTTTGGATATTTGTCACTCCTATCATGTGCAAGTGGATCTACAAGATTAAGGACCTATTCTCTACAACTTATTTGACTTATCTACTTATTTTATTATTTTTGTTTAAAATATAACTGATTTGATTTTTTCAATCCATCTTTTTTCTATTATTAACGCGTGTCTAAAAGCTGTCTAAAACAAGTCAAACAAAGGTAACCCCGCTCTCGAGTCCACCTTGGGAAACTCTCGAGATTAGGAGATAAGTCAAATAAGATAAGTTGGGGAGAAGTGTAGGACGTAAGACTTCGTTTGATGGCTCCCTTGAACGCTATAAGATGTTTCTTGCTGCACTTGTTCTTTTATCCCATTTATATAATTATTTTCTCAACATGGTTAATATTCAGCTTCCTTCTTGGATGCCTTACTTGGCATTTGGCAGTTAAAATATTTTTTTAATAAAAATATGTACCCTTGTGAGTTTCTAGATTCTGTTGCCATTTGAACACATGGGAGAAATTACAAATATGTGTTTGACTTTGCAGATTGGGAGCCATTACCACTTCATAGAGGCCAATCCTTACCTGGTTTTTGATAGACAAAGAGCCTATGGCATGAGACTGAACATACCTGCTGGAACAGCTGTTCGGTTTGAGGTATTTCAATTTTATCCATCCTCTTGGCATTTTTTTTTGCTTCACATAAACTATTCCCCCAGGACTACTGCTTAGTTTCACAAATAATTTGAACATTGTACTTCTAAAATTCTCAATAACCTGATATTATTTATTTGTTTCAGCCTGGGGATGCAAAAAGGGTTACTCTTGTAAGTATCGGTGGTAATAAAGTAATCAGAGGTGGAAATGGCATTGCTGATGGTGCTGTTGAGAATTCTCAGCTTATTAATGTGATGGAAAAGGTTACGGCAAATGGTTTTGGACATGAAGATTATCCAGATGCAAGGTGGTTTGCTTACTTATGCCAGAAGATAACTTTAGTTTGCTCTGTTCGATTTTCCATGAGGTTTACATTTGAAGTTTGGTTGCAGTGAAGGTTTTATTGGTGATGGTACATTTGATTATATTGTTGATCATGAAAAATATGCGAGCATGTATGGACCTACAACTGGTGATAAGATCAGGCTTGGCGATACCGATCTTTTTGCTGAGATTGAAAAGGACTTTGCTGTATATGGTGATGAGTGCATATTTGGAGGTGGAAAAGTTCTAAGAGATGGAATGGGACAAGCCGCTGGTTATCGAGAATCTGCCTGCCTCGATACAGTTATAACAAATGCTGTCGTGATTGACTATACAGGAATTTACAAAGCTGATATTGGTATAAAAGGCGGACTTATTATTGCTATCGGGAAGGCTGGGAACCCTGATGTAATGGATGGTGTGCATAGCAACTTGATTGTGGGGGTAACTACTCACTTCTTGCATCACTGCTATAAATTTCTTAAAAAAAGGCACTACCATTAAAATAATTTTTCCCCAAAATCTTGCAGGTTAATACTGAAGTTATTGCTGCTCAAGGCATGATTGTAACTGCTGGTGGCATAGATTGCCATGTTCACTTCATATGCCCTCAGTTGGCAGAAGAGGCAACTGCAAGTGGTTGTGTTCCTTACATTAGCTACAACATGTATCTTACTTTAGTTGCAACAATCATGGACAAAAAAATTACATTCTTTCGACTATAATGAAATCTGATGGAATTTCTTAAATAAAGAGTTCTGGAGTGAAATCTTTTTGCGCAACTTGCATTTACTGCAACCTCTTTATGGTTGAAAAGCATTATTTCACTTACAAAAACTTTTCATTAATCACTCAAATGGATGTTTGGAATAAAATTTTTATTTCTTGTCTCCTTTTCTTTTTTAGGGGAAAACCATAGGGAATGTCTTTATGGTGTAAAGAATATCTTAAATAATTACAAGTTTATAGTATGCATAAGAGTCTGAAAATCATAGGGAATTGTCTCTCCAAAAAAGGAAGCTTTTTTTTATGCCACTCATTCTGGAAACATGCAAAATGAGGTCTTGCTTGAGAGATGTTAACCATGCTTTCCTGACTATGTGAACAGGATTAGTGAATGATAATCATCATAACTTTAAATTATTTGTGTATATTATTTCTAGGCATTACGACATTGGTGGGAGGTGGAACAGGACCAGCACATGGAACTTGTGCCACAACTTGCACTCCTGCACCATTTCAAATGAAACTCATGTTGCAGTCCACAGATCAATTGCCAATCAATATGGGATTCACAGGCAAGGTATCTACGTTTTATGTCATGAACATGAATTATCAAAGTTCAATATTTTATATCTATGAAATTATATTTATTTTTACACCAAATTTTATTAGCTGTGACATGATTAAATAGTTTCAAGGGTGTTATACAGCAAACGGACATATACATTTTAATTTTTTAACATTCAAGAGCTTCACAGTTGGCATTTCATACGAGTTCTTTTTGGTGATATATAAAAAAAAACACTGATGATTGCTATCCAAGTATCTTATAATTAATGCCTTATTTGTTTCAGCTTAAATTAAATTAATTTTTTTATTTTTTGTATAGTTCAAATTATGAAATACTTTGTAGTCATTTTTGTGGTGTTTTAAATAGTTCTTCGTAGAGTTCGTAAAATAATTTTTTCATAATTTTTTATCCTTTTAAAATGTCTTTCGAGGGGCCATAACTTTTTCAGATTAAATTTTCAGTATTTCAGCTGAAACAAACAAGGCCTAAGACAACCGAAACATGGTGTTTGATAGGCTGGACTGCTGGCAATGATTTGCTAATTGATTGGTTTCTTTATACCATGGATACTGAAATTCATTTCTTATAGCATCTCCAAAAGAAGCTTAATGGGTGTCTATCTTTAAATTTAGGGATTTCTTTTTTAAAAAAAGAAAAAAGAAACACCAGGAAGGGCCGCTATCCTAGAAAAGCCTCAAAAAATTTTGCAAAAAGGAAGGAATAGCTGTTAGCTAAATTTGGCAAGCCATTCTTGAGCCCCAAAACCAATTTTATGTGGACAATTTCCAAGAAGTGTGGTGCTTATTTCCAAGAAGTGGTTACTTTTGCTGATGGTTGTTGGTGTGCATAACTATTTTAGAGCCCTACAACTTTCAGGGAGTACCTATATTGCCATAAGTTTTAGCAACTCCTTCAGGAATGCCCTAAGAATTTGTCCGAACGTTGGCCTAATTATTGAAGTGAGTTCTGAAATGTGATTCTCTATTGTTGTTCAAAGTATCGAGTTTTTTTGCTCTTCTTGTGAATGTGCAGGGAAATACTGCAAAACCTGATGGCTTGGCCGAGATAATTAAGGCTGGAGCTATGGGTTTGAAACTGCATGAGGATTGGGGAAGCACACCGGCTGCAATAAATAACTGTTTATCTGTTGCAGAAGTTTTTGATATCCAGGTAAGCTATCTTGTATTATCAGCTTGTATAACTGTTATGCCTGTATACCTTTATTATGGTGATGCTTATTTAATGTGGACAGGTTAATATCCACACAGATACCTTAAACGAATCAGGTTGTGTGGAGCATACAATTGCAGCATTTAAAGATAGGACCATACATACGTATCATAGGTATGGAATATTCTTTATTTATATTTGACATTTATTTCCTGTTATTTATATATGGATTGGAATGCAACAGAAAACTGAATTGTCTGATATCTTAGAAAAATGCACTAAATATTCCATTACATTTTGTAACTTCGATGGAAATGTTACTCAGTTTGGATTACAGCATAGCCAAAATATATGATCGAATTAAATTTATATTCTATATTCTATAAGTATATAAAACAATATAAACAATGTTTAAATGTATCTTCTCTAATTTGCCTTTTTGAATTTAAGTTATATCATTAAATCAATGTGGACACAGTTCAGAATATTTTAAGCTCCTCTCCTTCTTATATATTTTTGTAGAATATAATAAAAATATTCATGAATACTTTGCACTGGCAATTGAGCATGGCATTTTTGCAAAATGTTATGGATTTTTGGTTTATTTCCTTCCAATAGATCAGGACATAGGGTTTGAGGATATTTTTTGTTTGTCTTGAGGATATTTTTTGTTTGTCCTATTTGCTGTCTGAGTAAGAAAAAGTGAGCTTCCAGACAGAATAGTGATCGGAGGGAAATCTGGGTGGACAATCCATTGGTTCACCCATCAACTGTAGGCTGCAGAATAAAAAATCAAATCCAGAAAGTACCTTCTCAAAATGGAGTAGGTGATATCTTCAAGAGGCCAAATTTAATCATATATGAATTAAAACCCTGCAAGTACTTTCTCAAAATGGAGCAAGTGATATCTTCGAGAGGACAAATTTAATCATATGTGAATCAAATCCAGCAAGTAGTGTCTCAAAATGGAGTAAATGATATCTTCAAGAGGACAAATTCAATCATATATGCTAGATACTTTGAACTGACACACTGGAACTAATTATACAGGTTCTTTGTTATTTCCATAATGTCATATGGACATTTTATCTCTGTTAATTTGGGGCCTTGTAGTTTTCATGTCAACATGCTACTAAATTATGTTGGATTATTATCTAATCGTGCTATTATATATAATAAACAGTGAAGGTGCAGGTGGTGGTCATGCCCCAGACATTATTAAAGTATGTGGTGTGAAAAATGTGTTGCCATCATCAACAAATCCAACCCGACCATTTACTTCGAACACCGTAGATGAGCACCTTGATATGCTGGTAAACATATTGCTTGAGCCCCAGAAATCTCACGCCAATATTATGGATATTGCCCAAGAACTTGTTTGTGATTAATTGTGCTTCTACTGCAGATGGTTTGCCACCACCTCGATAAAAACATTCCGGAAGACGTAGCTTTTGCTGAGTCACGAATTCGAGCAGAAACGATTGCTGCCGAGGACATCTTGCATGACATGGGAGCAATAAGTATCATATCATCTGATTCACAGGCTATGGGACGCATCGGAGAGGTCAGTTTGATATGCTTATGGTAAATTTTCCTTTTCACGGTGAAAAAAATTGGTATCTTATGTTACTATGGATGGTGGAAAAAAATTTTAGTCAGCGCTGATGAAATATCACTGTTAAATACACATCATGCCCATCAAAAACATTATCTAGTTAATCGGTGAAGTACAAACTGTTGTTGCATTGATAATTTTTTTTTTGGATAGTAAATGTAGTCAAATCTATCAATTACATCTTCCCCATTAAACCATAATTTAGTTACTTGTAAAGGGCAAACTATTGATATTTTGATTAGCGGATACTTGTACGAGCTATATCTGCTATGCCAACCCTCAAGGGTTTGACGATCACTGCTCCACGACATGCTGATAGGCATTCAGAGTAGAAGTGTGGTGACTGGTAGACCATCCATGCTAGGCATTGGTTCAGTAGGACGGTCAAGAGCTGGTGGACACGGATGATTCCTGGTAAGGTGGCCTCAGATACGCTGGTTGTTGAGGAAGATCCTTAGCATGGTGGACCACCTATCTCACCGATCAAAGCATAGTTGACACTCCTATGGTGCTGCTTTTGAAGATCCTACTCACAACTGTCACTTGGTTGGAGTCTTGTATACCTTGGCATTACTAGTCTTAACATATCTTAGTCGTTCACAATTTGAGTCAATTCATGTAGACTCCTACTGAGATACATTACAATCACCTTTGTGTTCCGCGCTACTATTGGTGATAACTTATATGTTGTTCTCTAGCTCCATCTCCTTGCAGCTCTAGGCCTACTTAGATACTTCGTGGGCTAGCAATACCTCTGATCACAAGTCCTTTGCCTATTATGCCTTCCTTAGCTCTTCTTTAATTGCCTGGAAGACTAAGAAGCATTAGACCGAGGCTGAGATGACTTAGATAGAGTGGCTGCTAGCAGATTTTGGTGCAGCTCTCTCGGCACCCATGTGTAGTCTGACAGCTCTAGCGTGATCAACATCGGTTTCATCGCTCACGACACAGTGAAGCACGAGCTCACCAAGCATATCGGAGTTGTTGGTTCCACCCCTCATTACCAACCATAGTTTCGTTGTTTGCCTTTTGTTTATCTTATAATATTTACAACATGAATATCCCAAATCAATCACATTTATACATATATCAAGGCAAAATTAATGGACTTTAAAAGGCTATTTTAGAACTATTACTGATATAGGAGTATATCTTGCTTCCAAATATATACCAAACATCAAACAATAGAGTTTCTTCTTAAATGCATGACCCCTACCTAGCTTTAAGTCTCCTAAATATTATACAATGCTGTCAATTTTTTGTTAATAAAAATTAGCATTCAACATTCTTGGAGAAGGATGAAATTGTTTATAGCACGCTTGAACTTCCACTATGAAACACACTTTACCGACACCTAATATTTTTTATTTATTTGCTTAAATATTTCCTTTCAGGTGATTACTCGGACATGGCAAACTGCAAATAAGATGAAAATCCAGAGAGGAAGGTTATCTGGACTAGGTGACCCTGATGCTAACAAAGACAATGATAACTTCCGAATAAGAAGATACATAGCAAAATACACCATAAATCCGGCTATAGTAAATGGTTTTTCAGAGTTGATTGGTTCTGTTGAGGTAAGTGACTCGTGATAACTAACTCTATCCCTTCTATTTATTTTCTTTATTCAGTATTGAACAGTTGCACTCCCACCATATGTTCACACTTCTACCATGCTCAAAATGACATGGAAACCTTACATGTACCATACCTTACATGTGGCATGAGAGGCAAATTCTTCTATACCATGGCAGGAGTTACAACATCATTGGAACAAACCTCAACAAATATTTCTTTTCTAAAATTCTCTCGCTAAATATTAAGCTATAAAATATTCCACACTTACCCATAAAGCATCTTTAATAAAGTTTTCTATGAACTTCCTAGCTGTTGGAGATTCTCAAATATTCTATAAGTTACCAAGTATGCATTGCTTCTATTCTCAACAATTCAATAGACTTGTGCAATTTAGAAAATGACTTCTTTTCCCCATGAACATGGGCTGTAACTAGCTCGAGAAAATATCTTCCTTGTCACTTGTCAGGGTGGAAATTGCTATGTTTAGATAGTTATGATATGTTCAGATGGAGCCACTTGAACGATTATGCAGAGATATTTTTAATAATCAACATCCCTTCCAGATGTATCATTAGTACCTCAATTTAACGCTAACTTATCCTTTGTCTTCTTCTTCACAGTAATTCCATTGTTAAAATCATCATGGTTCATTTTTTTTGACAGGTGGGAAAATTAGCTGATCTTGTTATTTGGAAACCTTCTTTCTTTGGTGGAAAACCAGAAATGGTGATAAAGGGTGGTGCCATTGCATGGGCTAACATGGGTGATCCTAATGCTAGCATTCCAACACCTGAACCTGTACGAACTTCTTTCTATGTGAAAAGATAGTTATTCTATTTCTGCCATAATGTTTGCATTTTGCAGAGCATCCGGGATAGTGTTGCAAGAGAAGTGTTCTTCCATGTGGAATTGAAATTTATCAAAGTTTTGTTTTTCCCTTTTTTTACTCGTCTTTTATTTGAGTTACTTACACATACTTAATTTTTGAATTCAAACTTGCCATGACACTCTTCCGGTGAACTTGTTTGCCGTCATTTCCCCACTACTCAAATAGTACATGACAAAACTGTGTTTTTAAGATTCCGCAAATTCCGTCCTGTACTTGCAAAAAATTGAAATATGCTACTCGTACTTTGGAAATGTGCTATCTCACACCATTAATAAATCTCATGATTACATTCTACTAGCTATCTCACACCATCAATAAATCTCAATCACACAATACAGGTTGCAAACGACAAATCTTTAGGGTATGTGTATTTGCAGAAACCAAAATGAATGGATAAGTCTCATTCATGTGTTCCTAAACAAGCTCCTTATAGGTGAAAACCTTATGCAGGAAGATGCATTTGTTTGTCTCTTGAATCTTCATGCAGGTTATGATGCGACCTATGTTTTCTTCATTTGGAATGGCTGGAAGTTCTAACTCGATTGCATTTGTGAGCAAGGTCAGATCAGCTTTAATTATTGAGTGCATTTTGTAGCTATATAACTCACCTTGAAATTGTCTGCCTTCAATATTTTAGTCACCTTTGATAGAGCCACACCCAGTATAGTTAGACTGGATGAATTATTTCTAGGTGACACTTTCTAACAGCCCAAACAAGTGTACAGCTACAGGATGGAAAGTGGTCAGCACGGTTCCTCCAATATGTTAGTAGTGGGATACTGGAATGTTTATGTGGACCAGGGATTAAAAAACCATTTTGGGGTCAAAACCGTGTATCCCGCGGAGACGGTTTACCGTGGTTAGCTGCGGTTTTCTTTTGGTTTGGGGCATGAACCCGAATTGGAATTTTGACAAATTTCCTTGCGGTAGCCGTGGTTTTTTGGCGGTTAACCCTTATAGCCCATGATCTTTACTATATTTGTATTTTTTAACATAAAATCAAATGAAATGATGATTAAAATATTGATTTTTAAATTCTATTTAAGCCAAAGTGCTTATAACAATTAATAGTATTTTTAAAAATTTTATACAAGTTTCGAATTCAAATTTCATCTAGTGAATTCCGCCCGGATGGAACCGTCGGTTTTCCAAACCAGCTGGTCGTGGAGCACAGTTAACCGTGGTTAACTGGTGTTTTTGTAAACCCTGATGTGGACATATAATGGGTCAAACGTCTATTTCTACGTCTGTATCTACAATTTTGAGCGGTGTAGGCTTCTAGGGTACTTTGTTGAAAACTTGAAATCCCTTGCTTGTGAAAAGCATCGTAACATGGTGGTGACCGCAAATTGGCATGGACCCATGTTTGCGAACATATGGAATAATAAGCCCCCTTTCCCTCAACCCCCCTCCCCTGTTCACTGTAAAATTCAGTCCTTAACTACTATAGAACTGGATAAGCATCCACCCTCAATTGTTTATGCCGGGTATTTTCCCCCGAGTTCATTTGAAGCTTGTTTTAGTTGACATGACAAACAAGTCATTCGAGTCAGCAAATACATTGATGAAAAAATAGTGGGCCTGTCAGCCCCTATTCTTTTCCTCTGTCTCTCTTAGCAGTTGATATGCTCTCCCAAGCACCAGTGTCTCCCATTGTTCCATGCTTTTAGCAAGATGCGTCATCCACACTGCCACAGTGCTGACTCACATCACTTTCCTATACAAGAAGCTTTAGAAATCCTGCACAAGCACCAAGGAATACATGGAATCAAGCAAGAGATTGATCCTTTCCTCCACTAGCAGCAAGAAAATCTGTTGCTCACTGCCGACAATGGTGTCATAGTGACCACTAAACATCCAGCCGCACCATGGCACACCCTGCTCTTTTGTAATTTTTTGTAAAAAAATACGCTGCCATGTCAACCAAAAACCAGCTCACAAGTCAGCCAAAGCCACATCTGTGTCATGTCAGTTTAAAACCAGGGTGGACTAGCCTAGGAGATAAGAGGTTCCCGGTATTGATAGGTGAGGGTGATCAAGTAGTTTTGTAGTCGAGGGTTGAATTTCAAGGCAAACTGGGATGGTTCACGAAGATCAATTGGCCTTTTTCATTAATATTGTGATCTAAAGATCAGTTCTTTGTCAATGAAAATGACTGGTGCTCAATTTCTCAATTGATGACAGGCTGCAAAAGAAGCTGGTGTTGGAACAGAGTACAAACTAGCAAAGAGGGTGGAAGCTGTTAGTGGCGTTCGTGGTTTGACAAAATTGGACATGAAACTCAATGACGCACTTCCAAAAATAGAAGTTGATCCAGAAACATACAAAGTTTCTGCTGACGGAGAGGTTTTGAGATGTCAGCCAGCACGAACAGTACCATTATCTCGGAACTACTTTCTCTTTTAGAAAACAGATTTGTGGCCAATTCTTCGAGGCCGATTCTAATACTTCTATATCGTTACATCTCAGATTTGTAGGGTATGTGCTACTTCATTCTGTATCAATATCATTTTTTTCCGTGTAGAACACACTGTAATTTGGCAAAAAATATGATCGGTTCAAGTTGGATGAAAATGGCAGCATGATGAATAGCATCAGCCATCAGAATGTAATAAATACTGTGATATGCGTACTACACTACTGCTTCAGGATTTGTACAATTCGAGAGATCTGAATGCTGTAAAACGAGCAGATCTTGTCCAATCTGAGTGAAATTGCTAGGTAGGTTTGAGAGCTATTAATAGTAAGTAGAGATGAGTTAAATCGCACCGAGTAAACCTCATCTTCTTGTTCATGTTTCAATATCGACAATTTTCCTTGATCTCACACAGTAATCTCGAGATTTTTTTTTTCCTTTTCTCGGTTGCTATGAATAGACCATCCGACTGTAGTGCTGATCAATTTGTGGTCCTTTTTATGTTGAGTGTGATCATATTGTCATTTATAAGCAACATAATATTTTTTTAGTTAACAACGACAACAACAAAGCTTTTAGGTCCCAAACAAGTTAGGGTATGCTAGAAATTAAACCCAATAAAAATCACCAACCTTTTTATATACATATATAAAAGAGTGAAAGAAAAAAGGGTGAACAGCTAGATCATACTTCACTCTTTTTTGCATATACTTTGAACTGTACTGGCAGGTCTTTTGGACGAGAACACTGCATGCATAAATGGAATCAAATACCAATCTAATGATCTTTTACAATTTGTATATGTAGAGTTGATAAACAATTGGCACCCAATTTGTGGGCACTAATTTCATCGCACAACTAATAATCTACACTTATTAAAACTCTATTTATCCAATGCACAGGCACTACAGCTTGGAGCTAGTTTGACCCAATGCTAATTTTACCAAGTCCTTTCGCAAAATCTTACCCGCATCATTTTTTGGTATGGAATCTACAAGGAAAACATGATGTATTTGCTTATAATGCACAACCTGCATGCCAAATAAAGAGTTTTAGCTAAATTATTATACCCAACACAGACGCCGAAATAGCTCTGTCAATGCTTACACCTGTTTAGCGACAAATTCCTTGATCATCGCCTCATGCAAATCACTCCTGGAGCGTCTTACAACAAATGCAACTGGCAACTCACCAGCCTCATCATTAGGGTATCTGTAAGGGGAATGATTAACATGCGGCATTTTCAGTTAAGGAAGTTTAGAGAGCTGGTTAGCAGCAATTTGTTTTTGCAAGTGATGGTATACTTACGGGACAACAGCAGCTTCAACAATATCTGGGTGACTTTGAAGCATGTGCTCCAATTCTGCAGGAGCCACCTGCATTAAATAAATGGCACCAGGGAAAAGTATAAATTTAATTAGCAACACAAGGCCTGCCAGACCATGACGTACTATGCAGCACCCCATCTATAACAGTGTAGGTACCTGGTAGCCCTTGTACTTGATCAACTCTTTCAGTCGATCAACAACAAAGATGAATCCATCTTTGTCAATTCTACAAAGATCCCCAGTTCTGAACCAACCTTCATAATCCAATATTGCAGAGGTAGATTCCTCATCACCAAGGTAACCTACGCTAATTTTTGAAAGAGATGAAGTATTAGCATTCACCCATTTTTAATCAAACAGAGCCAAATGATCTTTTATTCTTTGGCTTTAGATTATTATAGGCTAAAGCAAAGTGGCATATTAAACAATTTATACTTCCTTTTGTCATGAAGTTATAAAGAGTTCACTAGTATCACCAAGGGTCAAATGCAAACAACCTATCTAAGATTTTTAATCTTAGGGATAAAGTTGCGTACATCGACCCCGTTTATCCCGCTTTTGCAGGAGTTTTCTTGGAAATATTGGGGTATGATGATGGTGATGATGAAGAAGAAGTATTAGCACGGGTTTATAAAACCATTAAAAGGTGATACCAACACAAAGCTAACAAGATGTACGGCACAGTCAGCAGACTCAACGTTGTCAAATAAAGACAAAAGAAGATGCTTAGTTGCTACTTGCTAGAAAGCAACATCCATCAATACTACTAAATTAGAATGCTAAGTTCCCAACTTGCTTATGTAAAGTATCAAATGCCTTTCATCTATCCATATTTTGTAATTAAATAGAAAGCTTCGTTAGCATCTTTCAGTGTCTCAAAGGGCAATCATGGACATTATATTGGTGATTAGTCCAATCCTACCTCTATAACGAGTGCACAAGAAAATAATTAGTTCGATATAGCACAATTCCCATAAAATGAAAAGGTGAATCTCAAAGATGTCCTTTTATCTTTTAAGATGAATTCAATGTGCGCATACAGATCTGAAGATATTGTGGATTCACTTGAACAATAGCTATCGGAACAATGTTGTTGCAAAGTAGCATGATTGCCAACATAAATAAAATGTACCTAGCAAACTATTCCATCAATGCATGATGAGAAAGCCATACCCTTCATTACGAAAGGTCCTCGGACCCAAAGCTCGCCTGCTATACCCGGAGGCAGAGCAACCCCTGTTGCATGATCAACAATCTTTGCTTCAGCACCCCATGAAAGGCGCCCCACTGACCCAATTCGCTGACATTCTTTTACCCCAACAGCCCGGCAGAAACCGGCTGTTGTCTCCGTCAGCCCATATCCCTTTGGCAAGTGAAAACTAAAACATTAGTGGCCATGATGAAGAACACCTCGAAAGCAAAGGAAAAACATGAGCTAACATTTATCCCAAGAATTCTACTATTATGATAAAGATAATTGTAAGCCACTGTTAAATGAACCATCGCCATATGAAAAGAGAACAAAGTCACGTATTAACAACAACAAACAACAACTTGTCATAAATGGCATATGAAGTAGCTCAATCAAAGCCAACCTGTGCAACACAGGCGTGGGGAAATTTATGCAAGAACCGCCGTATAAGCTCAACCGCTACGGGCGCGCCACCACAGTTCACCATCTGCAGCGTCGCTGTACTTGCAATCACACTCTCGTCCTCCTCAGCCGCTCGCACAATGGCTAGCAGCGACGGCGGCGCCAGCGCGAGTTGCGTCACCCGAAACCTCCCCACCGCGCTCAGAACAGCCCTGGCGTCAAACTTCCTCACCGTGTGCAGCACCAGAGTCTGCGCTGCCATCGCCGCCCTGAGGCAGAACACGAACCCGTAGATGTGGAAGATAGGCACGGGCAGCATCAGCACCGAGGCCTTCGCCGCCGCATGCACGGCACCCGAGGTCATGAGGTTGCGGTGGGTCAGCACCACCGCCTTGGCGCGCCCCGTGGTGCCGGACGAATAGAGTATCAACGCGGGGTCTGACTGGTAAATCACAGCCTTTTCATGGACCAAGGCATCGCCAGGTGCTTGCAAGAAGGAGACGAATCTTGGGGAGTCGAGGAGGACGGTGTTGAGCCCGGGCGGAAGCTTGGCGGCCGAACCCTTCACGGCGAAGGCGACGGAGGGGCCGGATAGCGCGACCAGCCGCGCGATCTCCGTGGGCGTGAAGGCCGGGTTAGCCGGGGAGACGACGGCGCCGACGGCCAAAAGCGCGCAGTAGAGCACCGGGACGAGCAGGCCTGGCGGCGCGAGGACGAAGGCGACGTCGCCGCGGGAGATGCGGAGGCGCGCGCGGAGCGCGACGGCGAGGGCGCGGACCCGGGAGAGGAAGGCGGGGAAGGGGACGGCCTCGCCGGTGGCGGCGTCGACGAGCGCGGGGTGGGAGGGGAGGGGGGAGGGGAGGAGGGAGAAGGCGAAGTCCGGGAAGGAGAGAGGCAGGGCGGGGGGCGGAAGCGGGACGGGCGCGCGGAGGCTACGGAAGATCCCGGTGGCGGCGCAGTAGCCGCTGCGGGGGTCGACGGCAGCCGGAGGCGGAGGGGGCTGCGGCATGGCTGCTCTGGGCGGCAGCTTGGAGCGGGAGCGCGCAGGAGTACGGGTACCGGCGTACTGGGCCAGGAGTAGCAGTACTGCGTACTGGCCAAAAAAGTAGGGATGGCAAGAGAAAATCGCTTATTTGTCAGTCCCAAGAGTGGCTCACTTCTATCTGCACCCCTAAGATTACCATCTCCTGTTTGTCATCCCCAAAAGTGGCACCACCTCCAATATGCCATTTTTGCCCTATTTCCCTCATTTCTATCCTTTTTCCCTATTTCCAAAAATAAAAAGGCATTTCTCTCTCTTCCTTCTCCTTCTTCATGACCGCCGGCCAACTCCCCATGGCCGCCGCCGCCTCCCCATGGCCAGCAAGGCCGCCCAGCTCGGTGCCGCCTCGGGTCTCTGCCGTGGAGCTTCACCGCCGCCTCGGGGTCGAGTCGTGGAGCTCACGCCACCTCCGAAGCGCTGCCGTGGAGCTCATGATCGAGCTCTCTGCTGCCGCCTTATGGCCGTCTTCGCCTCCGTCGCCTCGTGCTTGTCGCGACAGCTGCCGCCTCGAGCACGCAACGCCGTCGAGCTCAGCCCGCCTCCCATAGCTGCAGATCAAGCTCCGTGGGCAGCCGCTGTTGAGCTCCGCCATGCTGCCGCCACGCCGTGAAGACGCCGACTTCGGAGAAGAAGAGGAAAAGGGATGAAAAGGGTGGGAAATTGTAGGAAATTTTGAAAAATGGGTGAAAATGGTATATTGGAGGTGGTGACACTCTTGGAGATGGCAAATAGGGGATGACAATCTTGGGGGTGGCAAATAGAAGTGAGCAACTCTTGGGAGTGGTAAATAAGCGATTTCCTCGGATGGCAATGAGTACAAACCCGCTACATATTGCTATCCTAAACTCATACCTATGAAGAAAAAATATGTACACTAAAAACCCATAACCATGGTGAGTACAAGTTTTTTGTCCGTGCTCATGCCCATGCGGGTTTCTCATACCAATGGGTCCCATACCCACGAACATCAAAACAACACTTTAACAATCAATTCAACAATGCTTAATAATTCAAAAAACAACCAATACAAAATAACAATTAGTTATTCAGCGATCAGCACAATTACAAATAGTTCATTCACCACCGTTACAAAATATCTAGTTCATTCAACAGTCAACACCATTATTTAACAGGACACAACCAAAAGGAGGTAAAATAAAATGACAGCAGGCATCTACACTTTAATTCTTGATTCTTGAGTAAAAATCTCGAATTCCAAGTTCCTACATGAGCAAAAACAACAAACTAATCTTAGAAGACAGATTGCTTAAAAAGATATTTGTATAGTGGTAAACAGATTGTTTGCTAATCTCGCCTTAAGGCCCTCTTGCATGTCTTGGAGGCAAGACCAAAAGGTGGCAGGCTGTTTGTTTTTCTCATCAACCTATAATGAAAACAAAAATGAATTGGTTTGCAGCCATAGAAATAAACATTTTTACAGTTCAATTGTTTTAAATATACCTTTGTATTTGTTTCGAAGCCAATCTTGAGAGCACATTAAAACCTTCAACATCTTGGAAGTGAGCATGCTGCAATGCTTACTAAGAACTCTCACACCAGTGTTAAAAGACGATTCTAAGGCAGCTGTGGTAACTGGGATAGCAAATATGTCCCTTGCAATCCTTCTCAAAGTAGGAAACCGAGTTCCAGCCACCTTCCACCATTCTAAAACTTTGAAGTTCTTCGTATGCATGTCTAACATTTCCTCATCCATGTAACGATCTAGCTTAGATTTGAACTCCATGCTTGCTGGTCTTATACTTGCAACGCATGCATTTATAGAAGATAAGAAGTCATCATTGGCACCAAGTGAATGGGCTGATTCATTGTCCTCTACATCATCTTCCACATGGTACTCACACATCAGGTCATCCAACAAAGTCTTGACCTCCATAACCTTGTCCTCACATGCTTTACCGGTCGTGCCAAGTCCTCAAAACAGATTAGTAGCACTATAGCTTTGAATCGAGGATCAAGAATAGTTGCAATTCCCATTAGCCCTTGAATAACCAATATTTGTCAAACTTGGCTACCATATTGGTTGACATTGCTTCTACTAATGGATTGCCACAAGTAGACTGTTGGCTAATTTTCTTTCTAATCTCAGTTTGGTGAAGTACATGTTAGCAGTCACATATTCAGTTCCAAAAAACAATTCAGTTATGCCATTAAACAACCTAAGCCTTTCCACTACATTTTCTGTAAATTTCCACTCTTCCTCAATGGGCACAGAGGTGTACTGCTTGGCTACACGGCTTGCTCTCATGAAAACAGTCTTGTGAGGCAATGTAGTCCTCAACATATTGAAAGTTGAATTCCATCTAGTCCTAAATCAAGTCCTATCTTTTTCTTGTTGTCAACCTTGACAAACTTTGCTATCTCCTCAAACTTTTCAACCCTTTTTGGTGTGTCTGCCCAATAAACTACACTATCACGAATGTTCTCGATTGCATCTTTCAACTCTTCTAAACCATCCTTTACTATCAAATTAAGGGTATGGGTAGAACAGCGCATGTGTAACAATTTTCCATCACTCAAAAGCTTATGTTTTCCAAGATTCCTCACAAGGAAAGGGATTATCGCATTATTTGTGGTGCAGTTGTCTAGAGTCACCGAGGATATTTTCTCATCAAGATTCCATTCAACCAAGAGTTCATACAATTGTTCACCAATTACTTCAACACTGTGAGGAGTAGGAACATAAATAAATCTACATTTAAATAGTAAATGATGTAAGTAATCGGATCAACAACAAAACTAGTGTGCACTAACATGCATTCAAATCCACATGTCATAATGTTTACCTCATGATAATATTTCTAAGAGTCCAAGATTCATCAATAAAGTGGGTTGTGATGGACATGTAACCTCTCCTTTGGTTGTCAGAGGTCCATGTATTCAATGGATTTCTTCTTCTCCAACTCATATTGCACCATAATATCATATCTAAAATAGAAACAAAAAAATTACAGAGTACTGTTCGCATTAGGAAATGCGACACAAGTACATAAATACATAACAAATCAATAGTACAAGGCATATGCTTTTATACTTAATTGTTGTGTTCCTACTCCCAATTTTGAACAATGTCTGAAGTGTACTTACAAATCTTCGAAAGCCAACGTGATCAAACATACTTAAAGGGTACTCATGTAGCACTATCATTGCAGAATTCTCTTCTAGCTATGTCTTGATCAAATGTATAGTTCTCCATTGATACTGTTCCTATATCTGTACTACCGAACCTCAATGAACATTGCGCTAATGTCTTTCCATTCAGCTTGATCTTCTTTTGCACACAGGTCTTCATATGAACATAAGGTGCTTAGTCCCCATTTGTGTTTGCTGCAGAAAGCTTCTTGAAGCAATATATGCATTTTGCCTGGACCTTGCCATTGTATTTCAGTCTCTTGAACTCTTTCCACATAGCTGAAGTGAGCTTCCTCTTAGAACCAGCTTGAATACAATTTTCTTCCTCTTCTTATACATCCATTGGCAACGAGTCGCCGTCAGATTCAGGTTGAGTTGACCCAGAGAGTGGAGGTGACTCCAAATGTGCTTGCGGTGCTTGAGACAATGGAGATTGACTTCCACTGGTCATAGACATTTTGAATCTGATATATATCAAAATTATAAGCAAACTTTATAATGAAAAAACCACATAATTTACACACAAATAGCAACAACTAATGAAATGACCAAACAATTTTATCAACCCTATGACACATTGCAACAAATGTTTTGCTTACCCCAAACAATTTTTGGGCCAGAGGCAGCACGCGAAGTTGGAGAAATAGGAGGTCGGTAGTTTGTTCCACCTGTTGCAGCTCCAATACGCTTTACAAGGAGCCTTTTTGCATCAGCGACAACAGGCTTTGGCTTATGCTTAGGCAAGGCGTTGTTGATGATGGCCGCTGCTTTAGTCGGTTCTTGAGCAACCTTGTCGGTGTTCTTTGGATCTGGCGACGACCGGTTCGATGCGTCGGCGTCCCATAGGAATGGGACCGACGGGGGAGAGGACAGATGGAGCGAGGTCAGTACACAGACAGCTGCAACCGCAAAATTACGTTATTGAAGAGGACTAGAGGAGGAAGAGGATCACTGCCTGTCATTCTCAGAACCGAAGATTAAAGCCATGCCTGGTGGGCGTTGGTGGCAAGTGGCGGTGGCGTCGTGGTTGGGGGCCTAGGGAGTGCACAGAGCGTCGTCGCTCTTGCTGGCGGTGGGGCGGCGGCGGCGGGGCTAGCGGCGGTGGCGGCGTGGCTAGGGCCTGCGGAGTAGGTGTTGGCGTCCACTAAACTTCAAAATTATACGCCAACATAAGCCGGAACTCCAGTAATTTGGGGGAAATCAATGTTTATGATTTCATTTTATTTAAACTAATAAATTTACACAAGTTTTGGTGAGTATTTGTCCACATGAAAAAAGTGAAGAAAAACCGGAGCTGAACCGAGGCCGGTTGGCCGACCTGGACTTTTTGCCCAACCGGCTCTATTTTCTCCCAGGTAGTCAAGAAGCACAAAATGAAGATATCTACGCCATCCACTCACGTCGGTTTGATCCAAGGGCAGCAGTTCCTTCACAATTGGGTGACTTGGCTCTTAAGGAAGCCATGTCTAAGAACCTTGACTGCCAAAACTGATGCAAGGGAAGATCTACACCGCACAAGAAGCATCCCAGGTGAAGGGGATGGCCGGGATCAACCGAAGCCCGGTGGGCTGACCGGGGTAGGTTCCCTTTGATTCTCTTTTGGATGGCGGCTTGCTTACACGTGTCCCATTGCTTGGAGCTCACTCATTGACTGCGGAAGGCTATAAAAGGACCCGCTCACCTCACTTGAGAACACACACCACACCACTTCATATCCCTCTTGATAGGGGCGGGGGTCCCGATCTTTCGATGAGAGGAGGATAACTACGATCTGGTAGGAGTCGATATTGGCGGCCCGACTACAACCGTCAAGGACGTTGCGCCTTAGCGACCGGTACACCAACTCCAGATGGTTATTGACCTCATCGGAGCGTGATCAACCTGACCACGAAGGTCCTTGAACCTGCAAGCGATCGAAGAACTAGCAAGAACAAGATGAACAAGCAACTCACTTGCAGATATGCATTAAGTATCTCACAAATAATATCACAAAGGTGGGGTTTTGTAACGATAAACAAGCGGTCTAACCGACACGCATGAATACCGGTATGTAGCAATGGCTAAACATAAACTAAACAAAACCCAAGTTACATATGAGGGGTGGCCATCTATTTATAGACTATTTAGGTCGGTTTGCTACATACCGGGATACCAAGAACGTCCAAAACGGAATTCGTATGCGACCTGGGCGTCCGTTTGAATGCAGGCTGCATGTTGATAGCCGAACCGGAGTAGAATTCGAGTTTGGCTTGTAGTTTGGTTTTCTTGTGAGCCTCCCTTTGACCGACGTGACTTGTATGCGTTGTAGATATGATAGAGGTGGAGATACACCTTCTTGAATATGCCATCACATATGGGGGGCGGCCAAGGTGGTAGCTTAACTGCTAGAGGTGACGACGCCAAATCCATTGGCCAACTGTGTGATCGTCCTGGCCGAGGTGGAGATCGATGAAGCGATGTAGATGAAAGCATCATTGTAGAAACAGGCTTGATCATATCTATGCCGAACATGGTGTCATCACCTCTCATTTGGAGTTACTCTCCAGAGTAGTTAGTTTGGGAGTTAAAGTTGAGTCGAGCTGAAGCTCGGATTTCCGGAATCATCTTTGGGAATTCGAGTAATAGCTCGTGTACCCTTTCAGTTCTAAGACTTGCTTTTATAATATATAAGTGTTTTCATTATTTGTGCTGAGCATATTTACACTAAGTGGAAAGTTTGAATTATTAGAGCAGTCGATCAAGTTCATCTAGTTCCGAGTCTAGGTTCATTCTCATATGCTTAGAATAGCCTAAGTATTGAACTTGGATCGCTTTTCTTGGATCCGAGGAGGAATGATCGGACGTAATAGCAGATGTGGTGTATGATATTATCTCTGACTTGGTTTATACCTAGTCCAACGTACTTTGTGGTACGTGGTAGGTGGTGACAGCTCTATCCATTCGAGATTTATCTCACGTGTAATCCACTGCGTTAGGATTTGGACCAGTAGGGCCTAATCGAGCATTACAAATGGCTTGTTGCACGAGGGAAAAGGCAACAAAAAAGTTCAGATAAATACAAAACTTGACTATATAATATCAGCTCTCTTGACTACATGACTATACATAATCTAACTGCAGGAAAAAAAAGTGCTAGTCACTCCTAGGAAAAGTGCGCACCTCAACACTTGTCGTAGGACTCCGTCAGAGCAATGTATAACAAACTCTTTTCCATCACTATCGCTCTCGTAGGTGGGGCTGCACTTTCGAATGGTGAAAGGTACTTTGGGTTTGCTTTCTTGACCCTTTTGCCGCGTCCCAACCCATCGTCACATTCTTCGACCACCTTGCTCACAACGTCAGCTACTGAATCGAGTGCTTTAGCAGCAGCATCGTCAGCACTGGCTTGGATTGGGTCTGCTTCAGCAGCAACCACGGCATCAGCAGCAGCTTCGCCCAAACATACTTCAGCAGCAAGCACGACATTAGCGTCGCCAGAAGCTTCACACACCAAAAAATAGGTTGACTACAACTCAACAAAGAGACTGGCTACTTTATAAAGTAAAACTTGACCACGACAAAAGATAAGTCTAACCTCCATGTTGATTTGCGTCACCAGCAACAGCCGCATCATCTTTGTTTGCATTCCTTTCAACATCAAAAGAGTTTTGGTCTGGCTAGTCAACAATTCCTGCCAAACACCCTGATTCTACACACATTAGGCAAACACCGACAAAAGCTTATATTCAGAACTTGCCTCGTACATCACACCTATTTGACTAAATTTACCACCACGCCTTTATATCAGATAAATCCTAGCAAAAAACGAAAAAAACATATTGACCTCTAAACTGTGGTGCATCAGCAGCACCAATCAGGTTTTCTTCATCTGCATTGACATCATTAGCATCCCTAGAATGAGATGCACCACCACTTCCTTCGGGTCTTTCGGCAGTCATGTCCGTCCCTCTTGATTCTGCATAAATTCAGGAAGCACACTTTAACTAAATGTAGAAACAGACCTTGACTACTATAACAAAAGCAGTTTGACTATATATGTCCAATATGCACCAGACACATGAACATAATGTAAAAACTTACCATCCTGGGCTGCTGCGTTCTGACGCTCATCGTCGTCATGGACAACCTTTGTGGTTTCTCTCAACAAATTTGACTGTGTCTCTGCAATTGCTTTGAAATGCTCCTACATTTCATGGTCGTCAATGTCCCTCACTCTATCAAGAACCTCCTCGCTGCACGCCCCTGTCAATGTTGCGATGTGATGACCCAGATTGGGGAATGAAATATCTGGGCCGCCTTGCGCAAAAGTGGAAGGTTTTGTGGAGGAGAACTTGGGCTGCATGTAGCACGTATCCTGCCTTTTCTTCAAATGTTGACATTGGATAACACAAATAAAAAAAATGCAGGCAAAAACTGTATCCAAATGAAGGGAGGGGGACAAAGGAATATGGAAAATACACCGGTAGCCGACTGTAGCAAGGCTTGCCATCGGCACGACCATTGCTATCTACAGTCACCAGCGCGTTTATCATGTCTCCATTGAAATGTTTGATCTGGGGCATTGGTTGCCTAGCCGGAGCATGCTTTGTCACCAAATTTTCAATATAGTAAATTTGCGTATGATGCACAAACCTCTAGCTGTTAAGCTAGACAACACATTAATTCATGCTTGACGACAAATATGCCTGACTAATGACTACATAAAACAAACGTAAATGCAAAAAAAATGAAAATAAAACCACAAACCAGCAAGAATGCGGGCGACCCCTGCAGCCCAGGATTAGCTTTGCCGATGCTCTTAGCATGGTTCCACTCCCTCACGCTTGTCCATATGTGGTTGACAACGACTTTGCACCAGTCCACATGTGGGATGCGCCCCACCTTGTCAATGAGGGCGACATGCTTCTTTGGGACATGGTAGCTGGAGGTGCTTATCAGAAGCTTTGGTACGACAATTAGCACGAAGCACATAACAAATAACTCATCAACCCCCTTTTTCTTTATCTCTTCCGTCAACCTAAGTGTGATATCAAAAAGGCACACAGACTGTGTCAAATATATGCTGACTACATGTACAAAAGCATCCTGAGTACTTATACATGCTAGTGCTAACTGCAAAAACAGCATGAGTGTGATGTCCATAGGCAACAGCATGTATGTTGACTACATGTACAAATGCATTCTGGCTACGCATGCGAGCTATTACTGACTGCAAAAATAACCTGAGTGTGGTGTCCAAAAAAAAGGCAACAGAATGTGTGACATTTATGTGGACTACATGTACAAATGCACCTTGACTACATATACATGCTAGTACTGACTGCAAACTGTCTGGTTATACAGAAAAATGTAAAAAAGGTGCTACCTTTCACTTGTGATGCCTTCTGGAAGTTACGGTGCGATGGTCTCAAGAAGAGTCTTCGAACCGACGATGTTTGCCTGGGGAGTCGTGTAAACGTCCTGGTCCCTTAGCTTCACCGTGCGAAGCTAGTTCTGGACGTCGCGGCCGCGGATGCGAACCTGACATATGCGATCTTGGTCCTCCACTCAGCGTGAGTCCGGGTCCGCCGCGCCAGTGGCAGTCTCCTCGTATCCGACAAGTGGAGAAGTAGAGTGATGATCCTCTGCGCCGAGAACAAAAACTTCTTGGTAGTTACGGACCTCAGCGCTCTCATCAGACTCGGAGTCAGAAACAGAGAGGCTGACTTGTTTGCTTTGTCCAATGGGTTGGCCAGCATTGATGACACCCACGAATATAGTTGGATCCGAGTGGATTAACCCGACTGGATCTTATGCGCTCGCCGACTGGTTATCTCCTGTCTAAATCTCAGAGAAAATCCGTGCGGAGGTCGCAGCGGAATTCTCGAGTCCGGAGGGAAATCTAGCCAAGGGCATTGAGTTGTTGTTGGGCAGAATAAAATTCACGCCCATGCGGTCGAGCCCGCCTAGTCCTTTTTCGTCTTCCTCAGGAAGAGGTGCTAGGTCGAACAGTGAGCGGGTCAATCCGTCGAAAGTACTTGCTGAATTCTCCAAGCCAAGGGGCAATGAGTCCCGTTGATTGCGCGTACCTTCTTGCGAAGGATCTCCTTAGGAGGAGAGAGACGAAGATTGCCAACGCCATCGGCGATGAAGTCCAGGGTGCCGAAGTGAAGGGACTGCCCCAGCCTCATGGCGACGTGCAGCGATCTTGAAGAAGCCATCTAGCTTGAGAGATGATCTTAATGCTGCCCCCTACCTGGCGCGTCAACAGTCGACTGATGGTTAACTGGGGATTATCGTCGGCAATGAATTTGTATGAGGGGCGTTAGTAAGAATTAAACTAGATGGTAGCACAAGACTGGGTTATACAGGTTCGGGCCCTCAACACCGAGGTAATACCCTACTCCCTGTGCTCTGGGATTATGATTGATCAAGATGCGGGATGCAAGATGACCAAGATGATTACAGCGTATGCTCTATGATGTTGAGATCTATTGTGCTGAACTATGCCTATGGCCTCTACCCCTCCCTTTATATAGTGTAGGGGGAGATAGAATTATACGGTAGCATGTGATACACGGTACCTAATTCTGTTATGTTGTTACATGTCATGTATGCGCTGATCTCCTAATTACATAGAGATAGATCATATCCTCGGGAACTTCCTTGGAGCTCAAGGCGCGCGTAGCCCGAGTGGTTTTTATCCCTAATCAGCCGGCTTAGATCGCCCCCTATCTTCTTCCTTATGGGCCTTCTAGAGGATACCCGGGGCCCACGTAGTCCACAGTCCCCCCATCGCCATTGCCCGACCGCCATCTCCCCCCTCCCCCGGCTCCGGCGGCATCACTGCCGCCTCCCCTGCAGCCCTCATGAACACGACCCCAAACCTGCCACCCGAAAACCTAAACCCAAACTCCGGCGAGTAACGGAAATCATCAACGGGGTTGGCGTGTGAAAGGAACTCTACGGCCTAGAGGGGGTGAATAGGCATTTTTAATTTCTTTGGGTTTACTTGATTAAGCAACAATATTAAGAGTGACCCAATTCTAGATTCTAGTGTCCTATTAAGCGGAAGCAAATTTAATGGCACGCACTAGCAACCTAATTTATCTCATCCAAACATTCAAGCAATTTAGCAATTCAAGCGAGAAGTAAATGCGGAAGTAAATGAGACAAGAGAGAGGTGACACGGTATTTGTTTCACCGAAGGTCGGAGTCACCACTCCTACTCTCCGCTAAGGCTAGCCCTTGCGCACAAGGACCAACTCCCTCTTGAGCCACACGCCTCGCTTACTCCCCGGTAGTCGTTCTGCCACTCCGGCGAGGTGGACTCCGTGACCTTCACACCGACTCAAGAGTAGCCACACGCCAAGGCCTACTCCCAAGCCCACTCCTCCAAGAAGAGCACCGTCTTCAAGAGTAATAAGCCCGAATTGCCTCGATCATGCCAAATCGAAGGACTTCCATGAAGCTCGGTTTGTGGGAAGGTAGGTGGTGGATGAATTGGTGGAGGAATGGCTCTAGAACACCTTAAGATGAGTAGATGTTGGCTATAAGTGAAGTGGAGCAACAAACCTCAGTAATGGTTGCCTATCCAGATCAATAATACCACCGGATAGGAACTAGCCGTTGGAGCTCGGGAAGACTCCAAAAACTAGACGTTACAATACCCGTCGGACCCGGTCCGATGACTGCAACCATGCCTCAGAACAGCTGACACACATACTATCGTACCCGGTCCGATGGTGGTCGTACCCGGTCCGATGGAGCGTTTAGGCGCTGGAATAGGGCACTGTCGGACTCGGTCCTGAGATGGTCGGACCCGGTCCGACTGCGCCGGACTCAGTCCGACCAGCAACAGAGCAGAGATTCTAGGGTTTGGGCTTGCAGACCCAGTCCGACGGCGATTAGACCCGGTCCGATTAGCACTGAAAAGACCCGGATCAAATGATTTTGAACGGGTTGGGATCTCTAACTATTTGTGGATGGCTTGAGGGCTAAGACAAGGAGAGACTCGGCACGATCGAAACAACTAGACCCCTCTTGAAGCATGGGCGAAAAAAGGAAAACCTAGCTACTCCTAAACCTACACATGACCTCTTCACTCGTCCGGTCATGCTTAGATCATCTTGAAGCAGCTCAAATATTCGCCGAAGCCTCGCTAGGGTTCCATGAAAGGTCCAAGAACTCCCTAGCGCAAAAGTATACGTCATCAATGCCACTAAAATAATTAGGGCTCAATGATGCTCACAGCGTGAGAACGTACCAATCAATATCCTCCGCAACAACGGTGTCCCGCGTGACCAAGTCCTCAACGCCTCGACAATGGCAGCGGCGGCTACGAGGATTAATCCGATGGTGGCGGCGACGAGGATGAAACCGAGGGCGGCGGGCCGACGATGGGCGAGAGCACACAACCAAACTGGGGGAGAAACGAACGGGGTGGGGAGACGACGGCGGTTTGAGACGAATGCGGAGTGGGTGTGGGGGCAAAATGGGAGACGACGACGGCGGTTTGGGCATGGGCAGTTGCTGAATTTTGCACCGTGTGAGGCGCACAGGCGAAACCAGGCCCGTGGGGCGCGGTTGTATCGGACGGCTGCAAAAGTACTGGGTACACCAGAGGGCTGTGTGTGCTTAGGAACATGATATATATATATATACCCTATAAGAAATACTACACCTAGGTCGTTTTGGCCGCTAGTTCGTTACCCTGAACCAGTTTTTTGAATATGGATTAGCAACGTAATTAATGCCCCTAAAAAAGATCATGGCATATTTTTATCACCCATACTATTATCTCTCTCCTCTCTCCTCACGTGCAACTGTCCCCAATTTTTCATCCCGTAGCTTTTGACGTCGTCGCTTCTGCTAGCGACCGCCCCCAGTGCCATGACCAACTGCACCCCAACGCTGCCTGGCCGCCGACCCCGCCGTCCCACCGGCGCCACACTCCCCCTGGCCGTCGTCCTCGCCGTCGTCCCCGACGCCGCCGACCGCCGTTCCTGGCGGCGCCCTCCTTCTTGCGCCCGACGTCCCCCAACAACTGTCCCTACCGTCTCGACGCATCGCCTGTATACCAGGCGTGGGGCCCTGGCGCGCAACAACAGCGGGCGCTGCGGAGCCTTGACGCACTACGGCGACGACGGGCGTTGGTGGGTGGCACGAAGACGACGGAGCCACGACTTGGCCAATGCTGTCGTCACGTGGGCTCAGCCGCTGCCGATGTCGTCGCCCTGAACCTCTCGGATCCATATCTGGGTGTCAATCTCTAGTCTAGCGCCGCCACCGTCACCAATGTTAGGATATGCGCTGATGCAAGATCACGAATGAAACCAGGAGACACGATGTTTGGTAACGCAGTTCGGCTTTCGCCTATATCTGCGAGGCTCTGATTATGGGCGCTCCTCCCCAATCCATAATACCGCATCACACCGGTTAACCAGGTCACGGCCACATGCCGGCCGCAGACCTCCTCTTGTCTATGCTACTATTATGAAGTCGTTCTATTGGTTACACCAGGGCTGCCTCCCTTTATATAGTGGAGGACTGGATAGAGTCCGACTTTAACACTAACCAACCCTGCCTATTACAACGCAGAGTCCTTGTAACCTACTCGTACACATATTCGACACAATACCTAACAAACTCCACCTTGGAGAATATGGGCTTCTCCACCTTGAAGCCGTTCCAGCGTCTTGCGCGAACCTGTGCACCCGGACTCTGGTTGCATCCTTCCTTTGGATATTGACTCTCCTTGAATCTGCACATCTAGATCCAATCTTTGAGTCCTCGAGCAGGCTTCCCAGCCGCCACCATGCACCACGACTGTGCACGGCAAAACATGCCGCAACCTGGCTATCTGCATCCATGACACAGCTTCGCCCTCAGTGTCGTGATGCAGCGCCTCCTGTGCAACATCCGGTCGCATCACTGCTCCCGTCGTTCCAATCTATCCGGCATCCATCCGCGCTTGCCGGTCTGATCGCGAACGCCTAGGTCATCGCCGTCACCTACTGACCTCGCCGGCTACTTTGTCGGCCTCCGATCACCTGGCCTAGGTAGATCCCCGCCAACGGTAGCCCATCGAACGGTTCGAACCTCCTGCCTGAAGTGTCCGACACCACCGATCGAATCGTCGATCACCGCCATGCTCCACCTTGCACCGATATGGCGTTTTCCGCGTGAAAGAGGATCCTATGGCCTAGAGGGGGGTGAATAGGCAATTTTAAACATTTTCAATTATTCTCGATTAATCATCATATTAAGAGTGACCCAATCCTAGTTTCAATTATCAAGCGAGCGGAAGCGATAAACAAGTGGTTAGAAAGACAAAGACATGGCATCACAATTTATCACAAGCATTGCAATGAAAGAAAGTGCGGAAAGTAAATGAGAGAGAGTGATACGGTATTTGTTTCACCGAAGTTCGGAGCCGCAACTCCTACTCTCCGTTGAGGCTACCCCTTGCGCACAAGGACCGGCTCGCTCTCGAGCCTAACGCCTCACTTACTCGTTGGTAGTCGTTCCGCCACTCCGGCGAGGTGGACTCCATTACCCGTACACCGACTCAAGAGTAGCCACACGCCAAGGCCTACTCCCAAGCCCACGCCTCCATGAAGGATGCCGTCTTCAAAAGTAACAAGCCCAAAACGCCCCGATCATGCCGGATCGAAGGACTTCAATGAAGCTCGGTGTTGGGGATGAGTGATTTGTGGCTTTGATTGGTTTGTGGGTGGAGGAATGGCTCTAGAACACCTAATTGATGAGCAATAAATGTGGTAGGTGAAGTGGAGCAGCAAACCTCAAAGAAGCCAGCCACTAGACAAGTATTTATAGCCCCCAGAGCAAACTAGCCGTTGCCCCACGGAAGGGGACAAAAGAACTAGCCGTTAGCCTTTACCGGACACCGTCCGACGGGCACCGGACGCCGTCCGACAGCGGCAAATGCTCACTGAAAAACAACTCATCGGACGCCGTCTGGTCACCACCGGACGCCGTCCGACAGAGAAAAATGATCACTGTTTTTAGCTTATCGGACGCCGTCCGGTGACCACCGGACGCCGTCCGACAGAGTACACTGTTCAAAGGTTTTTCTGGTCGGACGCTGTCCGGCAGCCCCCAGACGCCGTCCGAAGAAAGTGATTTTCCTAAAACAAAGTGCTCGAGTGTGTGGGAGAGTTGAGGTAGGTTTCTTTCTCTCTAGAAAAATCACAAAGATGTTTTTAGGTATTTTTGGATGAGGTGGACTAAGAAAACCGATTTTTGGAGAAGTCGCAAAGATCCGGCATAGTCCGAGAGATTCAAACCCCTTTTGAAAACCGACAAAAACGGAAAAAAAACCTAACTACTCCTAATCTATACGTGACATCATCTCTCGTCCGGTCACGCACTTAGAATCTTGGAGCAGCTCACAAATTTGTCGAGGCTTTAAATTAGGGTTTTACGAGAAGCCGAGTCTTCACTAGGGTTTCGAGAAATCCAAAAACCCCCCAGCACTTAATATCAAATATTTTTTGACATCAATGCCACTAATAAAAATTAGGGCTCAACGATGCTCACACCGCGGCGCCCGTGTATGCATAAACCCCGTGTCTCTTTCTAGATCTTCCCCATGGCCAACCTCGCCAACCAAGCTCTGATACCACTTGTAAGGATATGAGCCGATGCAAGATCACGAACGACACCAGGAGACACGATGTTTGGTAACGCAGTTCGCCTTTCGTCTACATCTGCGGGGCTCTGATTATAGGCGTGTCGGTGTAATAAATACTGGGGTATGAAGAGTCCTAAGGAAGGCTAGGAGAGCGCCGGGCGAGGGCCCCACACGTCAGGCGGGCGACCAGACCCCAGCGTGTGGGCGAGCCCCTCGGCGTGTCCGGCGGCCCCAGCGCGTCGGTAGGCGCCAGACCCAGCGCGTGGCGAGCCCCTCCGGCGCCGGCGAGGCCCCACACGTCGAGCGGCAACCACGCCCGGCGTGTGGCGAGCCCTCGGCGTGTCCGGCGGGCCCCACGCGTCGGCGGGCGACAGACCCAGCCGTGGGCGAACCACTCGAGCGCTGGCGAGGGCCCCACACGTCGAGCGGGCGACCGAGCCCCCGCGTGTGGGCGAGCCCTCAGCGTGTCCGTGGGCACCACGCGTCGAAGCGGGCGACGAGCCCAGCCGCGTGGCGAAGCCCTCTAAAACCCCCACCGCAGCGGGGCCTATGTGGCGAGCGTCGAAAAGGGGTCTTCGGCGAAGGCTCCCCTGCTGCGAAGAGCGGCGCATTCAATGCGACACTACGCGGATAGACATATGAAGAGATGATTACCGCCACAGTGACCTCTGCAGCTCTGATCAACTGTCACTGTGGTGCAGCGGAATTGACCGGCAAAGAGAGAGTTTGCAGTCTTTGAGCTGGCCGCTCGCGTCAAAAGGGGCAGAGCTGGGCCCCACCCGCAGTCTCACTGGCGTGTTCTTGCGGGTAAGAAGCCACTTGCGAGGCACGTCTGCAGCACGTTTTCGTCTCTCCTGTCATGTCCCTCACGTCTTATCAGTGTCCTAAGCGTACTGTACTGCCTACCCCCTCGGCTCTCTCCGTCAGTTCAAGGCTTGTATAAAAGGGGAGGAAAGAGAAGCGAGAGGGGGGTTCGAAACATTCTGTAACCACATTTCATACAACCACAACACGGAAAAGAGCTAAGGCTCGGCAGGAGTAGGACTATTACCCGCGAGGGGGTCCGAACCTGGGTAAACCCTGTGTGTTGCTCCTCGCCGCGTTCCACGCTCAAATCGAACTGAGCTCGGGTTGATCGTCTAACAGGATAGAAATCTGATAGGGGTGTGATCCGCAGTGGTTGAGCGGAGAGCACGCCGTCAGTGGTGCGCCAGGTAGGGGAGCGCTAGCATCAAGTTCGAGTTCTTCGACCTCTCTTCAGGCGGTGATGGCGGATCAGCAGTCCGCGATGGACTAGGAAGCGGTCGCTAGAGCCGCGGCCGCGGCGTCGGCTGCGGCAATGGCGGTGGATCAGCCGGGCGGCGGCCCCCGATCTAACTAAGCGGCGCTGGCCTTGAGGAGTGCACTCCGCACAAAACCTCCATGTGGCGGAGACCTGTTTGACAACCCGCCGTTCGATAACTCCGGACTCTCCGGCGGCGCCGTGGCTGGCCAGTTTGGCCCGCTACGTGGATGCCGCCGTGGCGGTAGTGTAAGTCGCGGGGGCGTGGGAACCGGTGTTTTCGCTTCCTCCCGCTCTTTGGTTTCTCCGCATCCCTCCCACGGATCTCCTGGCGTGAGGGAGCGGGGCAGACGACAGAGGCGAGCAACTCCTCACGGGGGTTCGCCGGGTAAGCGTCTGGTGGCGGGATCTCGGTCCCACTTGGAGGACCGCCATCTGCGACACGGAGAAGACCTGCGCGACAAGCTCTGCAGACGGCACAACCGAGTGCGCGACAGCGCCGACGCTGCCGCCCGTGGGGACCAAGATGGTTCCCGCGATGCTGCCTCCGCCAGAGAAGGCGGCGCATCTTCGGCGTCGTCCGGATGGCGGGCACGGCGACGGAGTCGCATCCAGGCAGAGGCTCGAAGTCGATTGCAGCGCCTTTTGAAGGCTGCGCGCGCGTGCGATGGTGGAGAGGTTCGCCTGCCGCCATCGAGAAGTACGATGGTTCCACCAACCCCGACGAGTTTTACAGATCTACACTACGGTGATGCACCGATCGCGAGGTCGGGAAGGTTACGCGAACTACTTCCCTTGATCCTCACCGTGAGCCCGCTCGTGGCACATGAACCTACCCGGTCGGTGGGGTCGTGGAAGGAGCTCTCCGAGCTCTTCATCACCAACTTCGAGGCACGCGTTCGAAAGCGGCTTGGAGTTGAAGGCGATCTCCACAATGTGGAGCGAGAAGAAGAAGCGAAGTCATTGCGACTTCATCCAGCCGCTTGATCAGTTCACAACACCATTCTCGACATCTCCATCGACGCCGTTATCACGACCTTGGGAGAGGCGCCGAGACCCCAAGGTCATGGAGAAGATGGCCACCCGCAAGATCAAGGCGACGGAAGAGCTCTTCACCACAGCCCACAAGTCGCCCTTGATGGAGGCTCGCTCCGCCCATTGCAAGGCGAGGGGCCGTTCTTGGCGGCGAGGCCGGACCTCGAAGAATCCCGCGCAAGGACAAGAAGAAGCGCAAAGCGGCCAAGACAGGCAGTCTGGCCGCCGAGCGCGACGACAACGACGACGACAATGACCGCCGCGCGGTGGCGCGGGCGGGCGAAGAAAGGAGGAGGTCGCGCGGCGCGCGGTAGGGCGGCCCAGCAGGGGCGGCCATGGCGATCGCCGTGGTCACGGTGGCCCCGCGATCGCGACGAGGGGCGAGACCGCCGTCCCCGTGAGTGGAACGGAGGGACTTACTGTCCCATTCACCGCAACAATTCTCACGACTTGGCTGATTGCCATGTCGTCAGCAAGCTGGTGGACAAGCGCGTCCACGAGCAACAGCAAGCGTCCGGCAGCGGCATGGGCAAGGAAGCGGCTTCGCTTGGTTTTCAGCAGGCGGAGCGCGAAGTTGCCGTCATCTATGGCGGATCGGCCATCTATCCATCCCACGCTAGTTTTAAGCGTCACGATGAGAGGTGTCTTGCCGCCGTGTCGGCGTCGGGTCGACAAAGCGCAACCGTGTGGTCGAGCACCGATCACATTCGATCGAGCCGATCACCCACCAATACCGCCCGGCCGGTCATCTCCGATCGTGGTTGCGCCCACGGTCTGTAATATCAAGCTCGGGCAGGTGCTGGTGGACGGAGGAAGCTCTCTCAACCTCCTATCCGCCCGAGTCGCCAAGGTGCTCCAAATCCAACAGCAGGAGCTTCCACCGGCGCTCCCGTTCTTCGGCATCGCGCCGGGGGCTGAGTCCGTCCCTCTCGGGCGCGTCAGCCTCCCGGTAACATTTGGAAGCTCCGACAACTTCCGCACGGAAATGCTCGAGTTCGAGGTAGCCGACTTCGACCTCCGTATAACGCCATCTTGGGTCGGCGGTGACCAAGTTCATGGCGGCCTGCCACTATGCGTACATGGTGGTGAAGATTCCGGGGCCAGCTGGCCCCATCATTGTGAAAGTGGACCGCCCGGAGGCGCTCCGCTGCGACAAGGATGCTCTCGCTTTGGCGGGGGCAGTCGGCGCCCAGAAGGCCGAAACTTCGACTCTGGGAGCTCCTCCGGCGAAGATCCGTGCCTCCCTCGGTTCGTCCCTGGAGGTCAAGGCGATCTCCCTGAGCGAGTCAGACCCTGCGAAGACCGTTCGGGTGGGCGCTTCCCTCAGCGCCAAATAGGAAGGCACGCTCGTCTCCTTCCTCCAGTCTAACGCAGACGTGTTTGCTTGGCAACCGTCCGACATGACTGGGGTCCCCAGGGAGGTGATTGAGCATAAGTTGGCAACGTTCCCCGGCGTGCGACCGGTTGTGCAGAAGGTTCGGAAGCAGTCGGTGGAGCGCCAGGCCGTTATCCGCCAGGAGGTGGACAAGCTTTTGCGGGCGGGCGTCGTTCGGAGCGTCGCCCATCCCAGGTGGCTCGCGAACCCTGTCCTCGTCAAGAAATCCAACGGGCGGTGGAGGATGTTCGTCGACTTCACCGACCTCAACAGGGCGTGCACGAAGGATCCGTACCCGCTGCCCCGCATCGATCTCATCGTCGACTCCACGGCGGTGCGGCGGTTGTGCTTTACGGATCGCGACTCGGGTACCACCGTTAGCATGGCGGAAGAAGACGAAGACAAGACTGACCTTTGTGACGCCCATGGCCGTCTACTGCTACATGAGGATGGCGTTTGGATTGAAGAATGCAGGCCCAACCTACCAGAGGGCCATTTACATCGCTCACCGCCCCAAATAGGGCGGAACTTGGAGGTGTACGTCGACGACCTGGTGGTGAAGTCCAAGAAGGCGGAGGAGTTGATCGGCGACATGAAAGAAACCTTCGCCAGCCTGAGGAAGTACTGCATCAAGCTCAATCCTGAGAAGTGTGTGTTCGCCGTTACGTCAGACAAAATTCTTTGATTCCTCGTCTCCCGAGAGGGATTGAGGCGAACCGACAAGATCGCGGCGATCGAGAATATGAAGCCCCCGACGCGACTTCGGCAGATGCAGTGCTTGGTGGGCTGCCTGACTTCCCTGGGCCGCTTTATAGCTCGCCTGGGGGACAAAAGTCTTCCTCTACTCAGGCTCCTGAAGAAGACCAACCAGTTCTAGTGGACGACAGAGGCGCAGGAGGCGTTCGACGGGCTGAAGAAGTATCTCACTTCCCCGCCCGTGCTGGTCGCCCCAGACCCGGGCGAGTCACTGATCCTTTATGTCGCGGCAAACCCTTAGGTGATCAGCGCAGTGCTGGTGGCGGAAAGGGAAGGTGTTCAGCGCCCCATCTACTAGATCAGCAAGGTCCTCCACGACACCGAAAAGAGGTATTCGCAACACCAGAAGATGCTCTACGCCCGTCTTGTGGCGTCCGGGCTAACGTCACTACTTCGAGGGCAAGAAATCACAAGGTTGACCAAGTACCCTTGCGGAGATCCTCTTCAACATGCGAGGCGACGGGTCGCATTACCAAGTGGGCCATGGAGTGGCGAGTTCGACCTCAAGTTCGCTTCGAGCGGCCATGAAAGGGCAAGCTCTGGCGGAGTTAAATCAGCAGTGGACTCCGTGGACGTAGAAGCTGAAGGCACCCGGCAGACTCGCCGTGGACTCTCTTCATCGACGGCTCATTCCGGTTGGAGGGGGCAATGGTGTCGTCTGGTGTCTCCCACCGGCGACGTCGTCCGGCACTGAGTGGTCTTTGGAGTTCAGCGCTACCAACAACGTCGCGAGTCTGAAGGACTACTCGCCGGGCTCGGGGTGGCCGGTCTGGGCATCCGTGGTACAAGTCAAAACGACTCTCTCGGTCATCAACCAGCGAGGAAGAATTCACATGTTCGGATCCGTCATGGCGGTCTACTGGCGGAGGTGCGCGGTTGGAGCGACATTTCGAGGGTTTGGGCCGCTCACATCCTCGCCGCGACAACTATATAGCCGATGAATTATCCTGTTGCCTCGTCAAGGGCACTGCTCCGGCCGGGTCTTTGAAGAAAGACTCACGCGCCGTCTGTCGCATGACCCGATTCTGGTGGGGGCGGCATGATGCTCGACGCAGCTCCGCATCTGGAGGAGACGTCAATGTCCCCGCAATTGCTCCCCCGTTGGAGGGAGGATCGGAAGAAGCTGAGGCGGTTGAGTCGAAATGCCGTGCCCGCGAGTCGTCGGCGACAATGCTAACGTCGTCCGCTCGTCCGGGAAGGTCGATGGATGGATCGATCCTAGCCTACTGCGGGACGGAGTGATCCCGACGATGACGCGTCGGTGAGAAGATAGCGTGCAAGGCCAAGCGCTTCGCCCTGATAGGTGGGGACCTGTATCGCCAGGGCGCAAACGGAGTTCTACTGAAGTGCGTCACTCGGGAAGCGGGGAGTGCAATCCTCTCTGAGATCCATGGAGGCATGTGCGGGAGTCATTCAGGCCGGGCGTTAAATCGGAAAGGTCTTCCGCCACGGCTTCTCTTGCCTCTGACCCTCGAGAATGCCTTGGTGGTGAGAGAGATGCGGCGTGCGGTTCATGCTAAGCAGATCCACCGACCGGCCTTGGCGCTGCAAACCATTTCGCTCTCTGGCGTTCGCGATGCAGAAATTTGAACATTCTGGCCCGTTCAGCGGGCGACGAGGGCTACGCGATCTGCTCGTCACCGTCGACAAGTTCACCAAGTGGGTTGAAGTCTCGCCAGTTCCGGCGATCACGTCCGCTGCGGCCATAAAGTTTATGAAAAGCATCTTCGTCCGGTTTGGCGTCGCAAGCAGGATCATCACCGACAACGGTGCACAGTTCAAAAGTGCCGATTTTTAAGATTGGTGCGAAGAGCTGGGCACCAAGCTGTGCTTCGCCTCCGTTGCACATCCGAAGAGCAATGGGCAAGTGGAGCGGGCCAATGGGGAGGTGCTCAAAGGACTCAAGACAAGGGCGTTCGACCGCCTGGAGAAGCGTGGCAAGCGCTGGGCGGAAGAAGTTCCCACTGTGTTGTGGGCGCTGCGGACAACTCCCAACAGAGCCACCGACGAGACACCTTTCTTCCTGGTGTATGGCTTTGAAGCGGTGCTCCCATCGGAGCTCACCTTCGGCTCCCCAAGGGTGACGGCGTTCAGTGAAGACGGAGACCCTGACCGGCGTCAGGCTGAAGTAAATCTCCTGGAGGAGATCAGAGACAGGGCGGCGATCCGAGCCGCCAGGTATCAGCAGGCACTGCGCCGTTATCAAGCAAGGCGGGTGTGTGAGAGAACACTGGCAGTGGGCGACCTCATTCTGCGTAGAATTCAGGCGGAGGCAGGCCGCAACCAGCTGTCTCCCCTGTGGGAGGGCCCCTTCAAGGTGGTCTCAGTCTCCCGCCCAGGCTCAGTCAGGCTCGCATTCGAGGATGGTCGCGAATTGGCGAACACTTGAAACGTCGAGTAGCTGAGAAAGTTCTACCCATAGGTAGCTGTGCCAGGAGCTCTTTTTTTGGCCTCCCTTTGGAGCCGAGCGGCGAGGTCTTCCTACTTCCCCGCTCGCCTCGGGGGCTGCGATGTACAAAGCCATCTGCCAAATAAAGATAAGTTATGTATCTCTGTGGGCATCCGTTCTTTTTCGCTTCTAAAAGTCTGTTAGAAAACATTCTGTTGAAATCTGGTAGCGAAAAAGTACTTAAAGCTGATGGCCCCTTAGTTGCAAGGGCGAACGCTTGAACTTGCGGCTGGGCGAGGCGAGGCGGACGGAAGGCGGGTTCTAGCACGTGTGTGTCTGCTCGGTCTGAAACAGCAGCAACGACGGCACCAGTGACTAGACCACTTCCAGAAGCTAAGCTCTCGCCACGCAACGTTCAAGGTCGGTTTGCCAAGAGGCCATAAGGGTTGAAGTAACCAGATGCCTAAGTAAAGAGCGCTCGCTTTCAACAGAACGTTCTGTCTAAAACTTTTGGAAGTCAGTTGCTTAGCCTCAAAAAGTCTGTTAGAAAGCATTCTGTTGAAAGCTGGTAGCGAAAAAGTACTTAACACTGATGGCCCCTTAGTTGCAAGGACGAACACTCGGAGCCGCGCCACCATATCCTCGTCGATGGCGGAGGCAGGCAAAGCTGGACCAGCTACCGGCGCGGCTGGAGCAGCGTCCCCGCGGCGACGCTTGCTGCGCTTAGGGGCCATTGGAAGTTGGCGGAAGTGCGGTGGCGAAAGCTAAGGAGTGAAGAAACTTGGTGGCGGTGGCAAAGGAAAGCAGGAGGCAGCTCAAAGCACTTTAGCGCGCGGAAGGATTCGTTACGGCGCCAATGGACGAAGCATTTATAGGCAAAAGCGGCGGCGCGCGGTTTGATTCCGTCCCAACTTCAAGGCAGCATCCATCATTGCCTGCAAGGCCCGGTTTCTGCGGCAAAGCGCACGTTCCTCAAGGATGATTGTGCGCAGGTGGAGAATTAGGCGTACGGCCGCCGCAGGAGGTGGGCCCCCCACGATTCGTCTCTCGCCGCACAAGAAACGGTGGAGTGTCAGCACGACGGTTCGCGTATCATGGTGGACCCGGGGGCTACTGTCGGTGTAATAAATATTGGGGTATGAAGAGTCCTAAGGAAGGCTAGGAGAGCGCCGGGCGAGGGCCCCACATGTCAGGCGGGCGACCAGACCCCAGCGTGTGGGCGAGCCCCTCGGCGTGTCCGGCGGGCCCCACGCGTCGGTGGCGACAGACCCAGTAGCGTGGGCCCCTCGAGCACCGGCGAGGCTCCACACGTTAAGCGGCGATCGGTCCCAGCGTGTGGCGAGCCCCTCGGCGTGTCCGGCGGCCCCACGCGTCGGCGGCGACCAGACCCAGCCAGGCGTGGGCGAGCCCCTCAGGCCGGCGCGAGCCCCCCACGTCGAGCGGCGACTGAGCCCAGCGTGTGGCGAAACCCCTCGTCGTGTCCGGCGGGCCCCACGCGTCGAGCGGCGACTGAGCCCAGTGGCGTGGGCGAAGCCTCTAAAACCCCCATTGTCAGCGGGGCCCACGTGGCGAGGCGTCGAAAAGGGTCTTGGCGAAGCTCCCCTGCTGCGAAGGGCGGCGCATTCAATGCGACACTACGCGCGGATAAACAGATGAATAGATGATTACCGCCACGATGACCTCTGCGGCTCGATCAAGCATCCTTTGTGGCCGCGAAATTGACCAGCGAGAGAGAGTTTGCGATCTTGAGCTGGCCGCCCGCGTCGAAGAAGCGGTTGGGCCCGCCAGCCTCTCAGGCGTGTTCTGCGGGTCGGGCCACTTGCGAGGCAGCGTGGGCGGCGCCGTCTTGTGGATAGCGGCATGTTTTTTCGTCTCTCCGTCACTGTCCTCACGTCTTATCAGTGTACTAAGCGTACTGTACTGCCTACCCCGTCGGCTCTCTCCGCCAGTTCAAGGCTTGTATAAAAGGGGAGGAGAGAGAAGCGAGAGGGGGGTTCGAAACATTCTGTAACCACATTTCATACAACCACAACACGGAAAAGGGCTAAGGCTCGGCAGGAGTCGGACTATTACCCGCGAGGGGGTCCGAATCTGGGTAAACCCTATGTGTTGCTCCTCAACGCGTTCCACGCTCAAATCGAACTGAGCTCGGGTTGATCGGCTAACAGGATAGAAATCTGATAGGGGTGTGATCCGCAGTGGTTGAGCGGAGAGCACGCCGTCAAGGCGCTCCTCCCCAATCCATAATACCGCAGCACACCGGTTAGCCAGGTCACGGCCACACGCCAGCCGCAGACCTCCTCTTGCCTATGCTACTATTATGAAGTCGTTCTATTGGTTACACCTGGGCTGTCGTTCTATTGGTTACACCGGGGCTACCTCCCTTTATATAGTAGAGGCCTGGATAGAGTCCGACTATAACACTAACCAACCATACCTATTACAACACAGAGTCTTTGTAACCTACTCGTACACATATTCGACATAATACCTAACAACCGACGCCCACATCCATTACCGCCACCGTCTTCGGTGCCCCCAACAGGTGTTGTCCCCATGTCCGTCTTGAGCATCCCCGCTAGTTCACCTGCGCCCCGCGCCGTCCGCCGCCTTGGCCCCGGCGCGGCCCTGTTCCCGACGTCCTTGAGCGGCTCCGGCAACACAATCGTCCCATGCATGCGCCACAGCCTCGACCGTCCAGGCTTTCGCGCCGCGGCATCGCCGTCCCGGCGTTCGAGCCATATTCCCTACTGGTGCTACCGTCTCGGCGTCCGCACTGCAACCCCAATCGATGCCTTCGTCCCCGCCGTCCCGCGCCCTCGTCGTGGCCTTGAGTGGCCCTGCCCTCCTGCCATCGCTAGGGCGCCCTGGCCAGAGCCACCGCCTAGCGCCCAACCACATCTTTGGCCCTCCCGCTGGCCTCGACGCGCAACTCCGCCGTCATCACATCGTCCTTGATCAAATATGTTTTTTTTTCAAAATGGTTGAATACTGTGATCATACGGATAAATTTGTAGTAATGTTTTTGTATTATTTTTGTTATGTCGAAGGTGTGATAATTAAAAACATGGAAAAAAAAAGTTAAACAATGTCGGAAGATGGTTAGACGTTAGTTAAAAAATAAATTTTGGTTAGATGGTTGAAGGTTTGTTAGACGATCAGAGAAAGTTTGATGGCGATAAATGGTTAGTCAAAAGATAAGATTTGGTTAGACGCTTCGAAAATATGGTTAATATTGGTTACACGATGTTCCAGCGAACGTCCAAAATTTTTAAACATGATCATACGATTGACGAAATGGTTGTAATACAGACGAAATGGTTGTACCGAATTTAAAGGACAATTAAATAGTAATAATTTCAAAAATATAAAAACCGTATTTTTCATCAAATCTGGCCTTGTTTTGCTAGAAAAAATGTCAGTAATACAGTGGTGAAAACCATTTGTCAATCTGAGTCTTAAATAAAAAATTACGACGAAAAAACGGATTAAAAGTCTTTTGCATGGCTAGTTAATGCACCCCCCACGTTTAGGCATGCAAACACACGAATTAATGATTAGTTCATGATAGTTTCTTGGTTACAATCCATGGACGCATTGGTTATTCTATAGACAAATTTGAAATCGAAAGAATTAATGGTAGCTACATGATGGAGAGTTACTGTTGTGCGCGACCGAACCTCGCTCCGACCCAGGAAAGAAAATATTTCGTCTGAGGGGTGTGTGTGTGTGTGTGTGTGTCTAGAGTTGGGCTGGGGTCAGTCGGCGATCCGTCAGTCGCGCCGTCAGTTACGCGTATTCTACAAAATCTATGGTGAAATTCTTCGATCCGAACCGTACATTTTGTTCATCTCGATAAACACTCCTAGAGTACCAAATTTTACAATTGTTTGATTTTTTTTTGCTGCAGCAAGAATGCAAGTAGCAGAACTTATCAGTAGCAGAAAGCAAGCAGCAGATTAAGCTGTTGGATCAAGATCCAACTGTTCTCCGTCACTCTCCACTTGATACACATAGCCTTAGGCCATGTTTAATGTGTTGGGTCCGTGAAAGGGTAGGCTGATTTGGAAAATACAAAATAAATAGCAAAAAAATCAAACAATTGTAAAATTCGGTACTCTAGGAGGGTTTATCGAGATGAACAAAATGTACGGTTCGGATCGAAGAATTTCACCATAGATTTTGTAGAACACGCGCGACTGCCGACGCGACTGATGGATCGCCAACTGACCCTAGCCAACTATCTCTCTGTATATATATATACTAGTAAAATACCCGTGCTCTGCCACGGACTATAAAGGGATAAAAGAAAAACATAATTCGTAGACAAAAATATAAGCATGAAGTGTGATTTGCATGATAGAAATTATGTGTGAAATCAAGAGTCACACCGAGAGCAGCAGAGAAGGCCAGTTGCAAATAAGAAACACCCAAATCTATGACTCTACAGCATGACAATTGCATGACAATTACAGCATGACAATCTGCAAAAGGAAAGGTATTTGTAATTGCGATTCAATCATTTCCTACATCAAGAAGACAAAAAAAGATTACATTAGTTCAACACCCTGCTTACGCACTTAGCTCAAACGTAGCACAACACCTGTGCTCTGCCACGAAACTAAAGGGGAGAAAGGCAAACATAAATTATAGAAACATAAAATTTATAAATGGTTATTTAACTTAGCAAAGCGTGCATTCGTCTTGTCTGTCGCAACATGATTTTAAAGTAAAATAAAAAAATAACAATGAATCAAGTATATTCAAAATAAATATAATGGCAATTGAATTGTACATACATTCAATCCAATTACATTTTACTTTAAAAAGAATAGTGAAGTCCTAAGATTATTATTTTTCAAAGCATCACAAAAATGAGATAACTAAAATTAAAACTGTTCTAAATAAAAAAAATTAACTATTCGGCTTATCTAAACAAATTCTATGGACTAAATAGATCAACGTTTTACTGAAGATCTCATATATGGCATGCATCTCATACATTGCAGTTAATTCCATATACAAGCACTTCATACAAAACAAAATCTAAAAATAAAACCCAAAACACTTCAGTTGAATCTCATTGTTGCATCCAAGTTGTACATACTTTTCACCTAAAAACCATGAATCAGATATAGGAACCTTGCTAGCACCATCTATTATCAGCATAAAAAAGTAACAAAAAATAATGGTTATTTAGCCCTTGAGATTGTAAATATGTTTTCGCTACTATAGTTGACCAAGCATTGGTACACAAAAGAATCATATATACTTATAGATGGACCATGCATTGGATAGGCAGGTAATTGAGATCACCCAAAAAATCATATGACAAGAAACACATTTAAGAATTCTTCTAATAATCTATCTGTAGTAGGTTCTTGAATGCTTAGTCCTAGATAACAGTTTCCATTCTAAGTAAACACATCTTCTATCATAAAATTAAAAACTAAAATAACTTGTCTCAACACCATTTTGACATGTTGCAAATAAATACAACAACAGATGTGTGGTTACGAAAACTCATCATGGTGGGTGGGTTAACTTTTGCTAAGGAATATTTATTTTGCAACTAAAATCAAACACAAAAGTTACATAGATGGAAAACTGGCCCAATCAAGTGGAATGCTTGACCTTGAATTTTGCGGTGGTCACAAACAAAGCACCTTGTTGAAGAAAATAACATGGTCATCTCAGGTTCCTGATATACAATCTCAGGTTCCTGATATACAGCAAAGCACCCTAATTCCACGATTTTCAATATTCTTGTATACCAATGAGAAAAATCAACAAAATGAGATTTTAAACTCACAAAATTGATGAAAGTGATCGCTACAAGCAAACACTACATTAAATTTAGCAAAAGTATATATGTCTATCAGTTTTGAGAAGAACATAACTTACATTAACCAAAAAAGAGATGAAAACAACAAATAAAAAATAGGTAAATTGAAAGAAGTTAGAGAGATGAAAACAACAGTGAATCAGATATAAACCCTTTCAGGGGTTGTTTTCAATAAAACTATTTCAGGGGTTGTTTTCAATAAAAATTCTGTTTGGAAGGTTTCATCTATTCCTGTTGGTCTATCTAGTTGATCAGAAACAATTATATTTTCACTTTTTCAGAGGCATTCCTCCTGATCTTGCAAATTTTAAGCCTAGTTTTATACAAGAATTTTCTTTGGTCCTGCTTAGAGCTAAGAAATAGTATCAGTGTATCACCCGTGATCATAGATTGGTTCAACATTTTCAAAGCTTCAGTTTGTTAATTGGCTTTTTTTTGTATATCTCTTGTAATTATGATTGTAGAGTTCTTAATATAAGTTATTGGTATTGAAGCTAGATCATGCTAGCTGCAACCAAACTAACAAAATTATAAAAACAAGGACTTGCCACTGATCATGTGAAACAAGGACCTAGCTACTAGAAATAATGAGATTTAACTTACTGCTAATATAGCAATTGAACAAGACTAAAGAATAAATCTGCAGATTTAATAGTAGATCTAGGAGTAAATGAAATCCCATGGACAATGAAAATACGCAGATCTTACAAAGTTATCAATCACAATTCCATCTCAAATAATATAGTAAGAAGGAAATGATATCACGCATGTGCAGCTCATTTGCACATGGAACTTCAACCCATAAGATCAAGTTCTTGATATATTCAATCTGCAAAGAAATCAAAATTCAAAGTATTTTCAGACATATCGATAAATGGCTAGATCTCATCCAAGGTTATGTGTTTCTAAAGGCACAATTTTCACAAGAAATCAAAGCAGACACTTTTTTTCATACGCCACACAGAACAACCTTAGAGGAAGGTCCACTAAAATGCGACTCTTCTATAATGCTAAAGACATTTTCAACAGTCACAGTCCAAAGTATTATCCCAAGGGATCTTTAATGAAAAATAGAATCGTAACAATTTCTATCAGGGACCAAGGAAAATAAAACTCTAATGGTACCATGCAAATAAAATAAAAGCAAGAGATTGAGGACACCATAAAAAAATTGAAAAAAGTGCCGAATGCCCAAGTATTATACTTCAGCAATTAAAAACAACTTTTCTTCCATAACCTACATATAAAAGGACTGAAGAAGATTGGTGATGGTCTAAATCAATCTATCTATAGTACTGAAAAGAAGAAAAATAGTAGGATGGAACAAATAAACCCGAGAGCATAGAGGTTCGGACTTGATGCAACTAATTCCATACATTGGGGAATCAGCGTTACAAAACAAATGTGTAATGTGTTCTATTTCTACTAAAGAAATATGCAAATCCCTTGTCCCTTCTAATTAACACAAGATTTCTTAGATTTATTTTGTAGTATAGAATATAGATAATTCATATACAATGTGTACAAATATTGAAATATTGGTCATAAAAACAACTAAACAAAGATCCAAGCTTCTGGAATATTCAAAGCAAGCATGCAATAATCCATAAGAAATTATAGAGGAAAGTGTAATTTGTACCAGAAATTATACTGCATTAGGGACTCATTCCCATCATCTTCATAAGCGCATTAACTTCAACAGATGGAACCTGGAAAGAGAATTTACCGTGCGATCAAAGCATTGGATGCATGGGACGTGCATGGCATATATGCAAATATGCAACCGTAGCAAATTTAAAGATACCTGGCACATTAGTTGAAACTCCATCTTCACAATTTATACCAAAATCACCAGAAGCTTCAACCGAAGCATCACCAAACCAACCACTTGCGCTATGCAGAAATACTCTGTGACCACGAAATCATAGAGTTGCCACTATTTCCAGAAAGTTAAGGATGTCACTAAAAAACCTAATTAGGGGTTCTCAGTGCCTAGGGTTTGATCACGAGACAAATCTTACAACAATGCTGGGGCCTATGAGGAGAGAAAGGAGCTTAGGCTACCTGCAACGGTGGACGACATGTTCTGAGCTCCGAGGGGACAACGGCGGTCACCGGGCGTGGCAAGTCCTTGTTGACGCCGCCGCCATTGAGCGGAGAGAGGCGACAGCGTGGCCACCGCAGAGAAGGAGAAGGCAAGGCGGCGCCTCGGCCCACACAGGCGTATGAGAAGGCGGGCCCCTTCAACCGTGCTCAAGGAATAAGGGGCGGCGCCTCGGCCGCAAGTGAAGGAGAGAGGAAGGGCGGCACCTCAACCGTGCTCAAGAAAGAAGGCGACGCCTCTGCTTTGATGCAGAGGGCGGAGCTTTCGGGCGATGATGACGGGGCATCGGCAAGTCACGCTAGATAGAGGACGATGGGGTGGCGCGCCGCTCCGCCGGTTGCAGTGGAGACGGCAACGATGTCCCCGGTTGGAGGCGGAGGAGGTCCCCATGGAGTGGAGGTTGCGTTGGGAGGGTGGCGGGCGGCGGCGGCCGGGAGGATAGAGGGAGGCGGCGCCGCAGGGAGTCGACGGTTGCGGAGTGGGTGAGAGAGACGGAGATTGCGGCGGCGATGCGGGTGAGGGGAGGAGGCGAGGCAGCGCCAGGTGAGGAGAGCGAGGGCGAGGCGCCAAGCGAGGAAGAGGAGAGAGAGGCGTGGTTTGGGGAAAGGAGGGCGGCAAGCGGGTGAGGCCGTGAGGCAGAGGGGGGAGCGGCGGCGGCGGGTGAGGGAGAGGGAGAGGGAAGCATCGCAGGCGAGTGAGCAGGAGCCGGGAGCGAGCGGTGACGTCGGCGGTGGGGTAGGGAGAGGGTGGCGGCGGCGAGTGCCCCGTATAGGTCAGGGAGGTTGCGTGGTACGGCTCTAGGGTTGGGGGAAGGGGAGGAGGAGGGGAGCCATGGAGAGGAGCGGAGGGGTGGGGGCGGGATCAGGCGGCTGCGGTTCAGAGGTCCAGACTCCAGAGGTTAGGGGCGGCCGGGCGGGATCAGGCAGGAGGTTAGGGTTTTTATGAGCGAATTGCGTGGTACGTTGGATCAGATGTAATCGGATGGCTCAGATTGTAAGTTCGAACTACCACCACCACCACCACCACGACCACAAGGTGCTTTAATATAGTAGAGATAGAGATATATAGAGTGGAGCTAAAGTACTGTTAGGAGTACTTTAACTAAAGTACTCCCACGTTTCTGTTCATTGGATCTGTTTCCGACCCCTCCCATCCTCGGTTCGATTTGTACCCCACGGCGCTCCCCAAAATTTCTTCCTCCCCCGCTCGTTCCCCTTCCCGTCGTCCGCGAGCTCCCCATCCCGACGCGCCTATCCCGGGCGCTCCCCGCCGAGCTCCTCCCTGCGCCGACCGCCGCCGACGGGGCGCCCGCCGCCTGGGCCGCACTCCACATGCTCTCCGTCTGCTGCCCCGGCCTCCTTCACGTCGGCGTCCTCCTCAAGCCCTCCGACGACTTCGGGCTCGAGCTTGACATCGGCCCCGACGCCGCCACCGAGCTCGAAGCCACCGCCACCACCTCCCCTCTGCCGCCCCACCCCGCTCCTTCCACCGGCGACTCCGCCTCCGCCGCGTGGTCGCTCTACGATGATCTGTAACTGGACGCGGCCTACGACTGTCCCTCGTAGTCCCAGATCCCGGCCACCGCAGCAGAGCGAGAGGACGAGGGGGCGGTGGCAGTGGCGGAGGCCGACGCGGCGTGGTGGCAGGCAGCCGGCGGCGGGCACGGCGGTGGGTGGGGGCGGTGGGGGCGCACCTGGCGTCGGAGGTCATGGACGCTGATCCGGGAGCAGCGGAAGAAGCTCCTGGTGAGCCGATTCCGCAGCGGCCGCCTGTACCTGTGCGAGTGGCCGAGGGAGGGGGCGATGGCGGCGTTCAAGGCGGCGGGCGGCGCGCCGGCGCCGCGGATCGGCGTGGCGCAGTACCTGGAGCGCATGCAGCAGTACGCGGGGCTGGAGGCGGAGTGCTACGTGGTGGCGTACGCGTACGTGGACAGGGCGGCGCACCGGCGGCTGGCGGCCTCCGTCGCGTCCAGGAACGTCCATCGCCTGCTACTCACCTGCCTCCTCGTTGCCTCCAAGGTTCTTGACGACTTGTAAGCATCTTCCTTATCTAGTCGCCTTCGCCTCTGCCTCTCTTAATTAAGTACGTAGCAAAATCTTCTTGTAAGCAATTACACTTTGATCAGGTTCATGCTCATGAAGCATACAAGTTATGATTCCTGCGCCATTTTCTTTCCATACAATTTCGCTATCCCTGATGGCCTGAACCTTCGGGAGATAAAAAAAAAGAAGAAGAAAACCTTCATGAGACAGGATGGACGACAATTAGTACTACCTTCAGGAGATAGTAAATTTGATGCTACTAGAGATAGTATTACTATAAAGCATTAAGAATTTCAAAGTTTCTGGAATCAGGTTTACTGTAATGCTGGAATCGGTTTACTGTAATGGATTGACAGTTTTACTATAACTAGGATTAGGTTTAGTTCGATGTAAAGCATTAAGAATTTCAAAGTTTCTGAAATCAGGTTACTGTAGTGTTGGAATCAGTTTACTGTAATGGATTGACAGTTTTACTGTAACTAGGATTAGGATTAGGATTAACTAATATTAGGTTGTTTACATGCAATACGACTTCCCCTTTTCATAGCACTAGGGATGGATTTACTACAATGATTTAATAATTGTCATGTTACTGGAATCAGGTTACTGTGTTGGATTGTGAGTTTTACTATAAGTACAATTAAGTTCACTTTGTTGCAATTAGGTTTACTGCAATGCTGGAACCATGTTTACTGTAAACAATGGAATCTGTTTCTTGTAGTGGTTGAATCAGGTTTAATGTAGCACTGGAATCAAATTTACTGCAATAGATGGTTTCTTGTAATTCTAGAACCATGTTTACTGTAACACTGAACCAGATTCTTGTAATGTTGGAACCATATTTATCAGTAATCGATGGTTTTGCTATAATGTAGTCCTGAATTTTGTTTTTGTAGGTCAAGTGTGCAAATGAACCAAAATCATGCCATGAACCACACTTTGGTATGGTGTTTGCATCTAAGAAGGATGCATATGATTACTACAATGAGTATTCATAGAGTCAGTTTTGGAGTACGGAAGGATAAAGGGTACACATCGAAGAAGAAGAATGAACCCACGATGAAGAGGTTCCTTTACTCTAACGCTGGAAAGTTCGAGTCCAAAAGAAAAGGCTCACGGCTTTGTTTTGTTTTCAAATAGAAGTACCAGCCCTTGTGAAAAATGCATTTAAAAAAATGCGATGGAACAAGGTTCCCTGTAATGACTTGCTTTATTTACAATATTTTCATGTATGAGTTTATTGTAATTCTATGAAAATTGTATGGAGTTTAGGGTCAGGATGACTTTTTTGAATGAGTTGTAATTATGGATGATAAAAACAAGGAACAAACGAGGTTTACTGTAATAGATTGTTGTATTTTACAATAATGCGTCTACCAATTTACAATAACGTGCTAATCAATTTACAATAATCCGACCAAGAGAAACCGAGCCAGCTTGGTAGTAAAACTAAGTCCATGCCCGAACAAAACAAGTCAAACTCAATAGTAAAACTGAGTTCATGCTCGAACATACTTGACCCATTTACAGTAATGTGCTGAACAATTTACAATAATGTGCTGATCAATTTACAATAATCCCGGGCAAGAGAAACCGAGGCAACGGTAATAAAGCTGAGTCCATGCCCGAACAGGCTTGACCCCATTTACAATAATGTGTTAATCAATTTACAATAATTTGAGTAAAGAGAAAACAAGCCAACTTAGTATTCAAACTGAGTCCATGTCCGAACAAGATTGACCATTTACAATAATATGCTAATCAATTTACAATAATATATTAATCAATTTACAGTAATCCGAGTAAGATAAAATCGAGCCAACTCGGTAGTAAAACTTAGTCCATGCCCGAACAAGCTTGACCCATTACAATAATGTGCTAATCATTTTACAATAATTCGAGCAAGAGCAAACAAAGCCAACTCGGTAGTAAAAGTGAGTCTATTCCCGAACAAGCTTAACACATTTACAACAATGAGCTAAATCAAATTTACAATAATCCGAGCAAAGAGAACACAAGGTAAAACTGAGTCCATGCTCGAACAAGCTTGACCCATTTACAATATATGGAGCACGACAGCAGCAACATCTATCTGCACCTACTCGATCTACGCTAATGCATCCGCATCGTCGTGGTCGGTGTTGTTGTGGCCGCCGCATTACCATGTAGCTGCTTCTGCAAGGTGATCACGAACCACGGAAGGAGCTCTAAAAAGACATAGTTGATTATATATAGCACCAACATGTAGACATAATGTTTACTATTACAAAAAAAAAGACCATTTACACTAAGATAAGAAAAATTCAAGAAACAATACATGGAAAAAATAAAAAAACGATGTCTACAATTGGTAAAGACCATTTACAATAATAGCACATGACTGTTTACTAGATAAGAAAAGTTGAATACAATACATGAAAAATGAGAGCCCCCACAATCCGAAGGATGCGAAATCGATGTGACTTTTTTTGAATTTAGTAAAAGCTACTAGTAAGCTATTGTAAATATTGCTTCATAATTATAGTAAACAAAAATTATATTCATTGTGGTTTGGTTTACTCTAGTTGGAAATCATCATTTACTATAACTCATAAGGAGTGTATTTACAAAGCATGTTGCTGAGTTCAGATTATAATAAATTTGCATGTAAGCTAGAGAAAGTTGCCTAGGAAATTACATCTATTCAATTACAGTAAATAGACCTCCAATTACAGTAAACAGATCTATCCAATTACAGTAAATATACACTAATGAATATTCAGATTACAGTAAACATGCCTAGATGTTTACAATAACTAAACCTATTCAATTACAATAAATAGACCTCTCCAATTACAGTAAATAGACCTCTCCAATTACACTAAATAGATCTGTTCAATTACAGTAAAAATACACTAGTAAACTCATTACAATTACAGTAAATAGATATGTTCAATTAAAGTAAATTGATGACATTCCTGAAGAAAGAAAAGTTCCACCTGACCAGGATTTATAGTAAAGCATCGTAATAATTTATAGTAAATTGATGCTTCTCAATTATATTAAACCACATTTTTTTTTATGGATTGGGTTGCTTCAAAATTACAACCTCTGTCCCGACGGTCCTAGTTAACTAGTTCTTAGAAATAACCGAACCTCTCAACAATAGCTACTATATACATTGATTTGTTTCACAACAATCGTGTTAATAATGTACCTGATGTTCCACTCATTATCTAGATGAACAGGGCATTCATTTGCTCCTGATGCTTCAGCTTCCATCTTAGCCTTTGCAGCTGCATCTCTAGCAGGTTTTAGTTGCATATATTCATTCTACAAATGATTCAAACTATTGTCATTTGGAATTTTTCACCATTTGACCTAGAAAATATAGTAAGAGTGTTCAAAAACACCAATACCTGTCTCTGTACATATGCTGGATTTTGAACATTGTGGATTTGCTTTCATTTCCATTGTTGGGAAGTAATCCTTAAGTGCATTATATCCCTGCACAATCAATAAGGCATGATAAGATTAAGAAAACTAGAAATTTCTTTGGTTGTCAAATGTCAAAATGAGCATGCAGGTAAACATGAGCTGAAAACAAACTACTGATAGAAACCTGGATTGCTAGGATCGTGCATTCCCACGATCCACCAATCTCAGGTTATAATCGTGCACACCGCACGCACTTGCCATCGCATCGAGCAGGTTCGGCATCCTGTCAAAAGCCTCGTGTGTCCATGGAAGCAGCAATTAACGAGCTCCAAGTTCTTGCCATGCCAGCTGAGAGATCGGGGTGTGGAGATGTCCAGTAGCTCAGTGTGCTGTTACCTGTACGGCATCTGCAGTGGGTAGCGGAAGCCGGAGCTCTGGTTGAGGGAGGCGTCGGCATCGAGGTCCTCCTCCGTGAACCACGCCGGCAGCAGAAACGACGGGCCAGCGAGGTCCATGATCTCCTGCCCCTCTTTCGCCGTGGGGATCTTGGCGCCGGAGAAGAGGACGTAGAGGGCTTCGGCGGCAGGGCGGCGGCGGCTAGGGCGCGACGGCGTGGCTACCACAACCAGGCCAAGAATCGAGTGGCTTTGATACCAATATTGTCACAGCGTTGATATTAACAGCAACAATAACTGAGTTTGAACAGATTTGATAGTAGAAATGGGGTGAGGAGAAGGGAAGAACAGGTGAGAACGAGAGAAATAGGCAGGAGGATAGGAGTTCCTCTTAGGATTACAAAATTAGCATGTCTGTTACAACGCCGGAACGGCTTAAAAGCAAAAGCGAAACTGAGCAGGCGAAGCTGCTTGTCAGATAGCGATTTCAGTTGGAAAAGCTACAGCAAATACTCCTTTGTGTCTCAGCCGTTGGATCATGATCCTAGAGCCGACCTTGCGTACCCCTTCGCTTAAGTGGAAGCCGGCGGTGAATGTATTCCCGAGCCGATTATCTTGGCAGCGCCCTGAAGCTGTGACAGCTCCTCCCCCTTAGAATGATCCTTGTCCTCAAGGAGAAATTTTGGAAAAATCTTCTTGATAAAATCAGCGTCTTCCCATGTTGAAGCTTCTTTAGGTAAGTTAATCCATTTAATTAGCCATTGAACTACGGGGGCATTGTGTCTCGGAATAATCCTCCTTTCCAGAATCTCTTCAGGACCAACATGAATATATCCATCTTCTCCAACCAAAGGAAGTCCTTGAGCTGGAATTGCTTTGGCACCAATGTGTTTCTTCAATTGACTCACATGAAAAACAGGGTGTAAATTAGTTCCTTCAGGGAGAAGAAGTTTGTATGCTACTTTACCAATTTTCTGTATAACTCTGAATGGACCATAATACTTAGAATGTAGCTTCAGGCTTTTGTGGATACTGAGGGCTGATTGCCTGTAAGGTTGCATTTTCAAATAAACCATATCAGAAACATTGAATGTTCTTTCTGATCTCTTCTTATCAGAGTATTTTTTCATCCTGTCTTGTGCGTTCTTGAGGTTATCTTTGGTGAGTTGGTTAGCCAATTGGCGTTGAGCTAAGCAATCCTTAGCTTCCTCCATTGTATCATCTGGAACTATGGTTTCTGAAATCAGAGGTGGAGGAAATCCATACAATGCTTGAAATGGAGTCATCATCAGAGAGGAATGAAATGTGGTATTGTACCACCATTCAGCAAGAGCTAGCCAGCTTTTCCATTTCTTTGGATTTTGAAAAGTCATGCATCCGAGATAAGTTTCCAAGCACTGATTGACCCTTTCTGTTTGGCCATCTGATTGTGGGTCATAAGATGTGCTGTAATGGAGTTTAACTCCTGCTGCTTTCATGATGGCCTGCCAAAAATGGCTTGTAAATATTTTGTCTCTGTCAGTAACAATTTCCGTTGGAAAACCATGTAGCCCATAAATGTTTTCCATGAAAGAATTGGATACATGTTGGACTGAAAATGGATGGCAAAGTGGAGAGAAATGAGCATATTTGGAAAATCTATCAACCACCACAAAAATGCAATTCTTGCCATCAGAAGTAGGTAAGCCTTCAATAAAATCCATGGAAATGCTAACCCAAGCCTTTTGAGGTATAGGAAGTGGTTGTAATAAACCTGGGTAGGGAACATACTCGGCTTTGTTCTTTTGGCAAATTGGGCATTCCTTAACCCATTGCTTGATATTGTTTTTGATGCCCTTCCAATAGAAGTTTGCTTTAATCCTTTGATAAGTGGCCTCCTCCCCAGAATGACCACCCAAAGCCGAGTTGTGATATTGCTGGAACAATTTCGATCTGAGTGTGCCATCGTTGCCTATAATGATTTTACCCTTGTAACGCAACAGTCCTCCATTAGCAGAGAAATCTTTGATTATTTTTGCATCAAAGACAAGTTGTTTGATGAGGTGTTTACACCATTCATCTTCTTTGTAGCTGTTCAGAACTTCCTTTGTCCATGTTGGGATGGTTGTCGTGATAGGCATCAAATGATCAATTGGGAGTCTAGATAGTGCATCAGCAGCAGTATTTTCTTTGCCCTTCTTGTATTCAATTTTGTAGTTATAGCCCAATAGCTTGACCAAAAGCTTATGTTGAATGCCATCTATTAATTTCTGGTCCTGCAAATATTTCAGACTCTGGTGGTCAGTTCTGATTACCAATTCTGATCCGAGAAGGTAGTGCTTCCATTTTTTCACTGCCTCAATAATAGCTAAGGCTTCTTTGTCATATGTGGAGTAAGCCTGTGCTGTTGAACACAAAGCCTTACTGAAGTAAGCAATGGGTTTGCCTTGTTGCATGAGCACAGCTCCAATTCCCTGACCACTAGCATCTGCCTCTAAGATAAATGGCTTGGAAAAGTCAGGGAGTGCGAGAACAGGAGGATTTGTCATGACTTGTTTGAGAGTGTTGAAAGCTTGTAGCTGCTGAGTCCCCCAAATGAACCCATCCTTTTTAAGAGCTAGATATAGTGGCTTGCAAATGATGCCATAGTTTTGAATAAATCGTCTATAATATCCTGTCAGCCCCAAAAATCCTTTTAGCTTAGTGGAATTTGTTGGAATTGGCCAAGAGAGAATATCCTTTATCTTTGTTTGCTCTGTTGAGACACCCTCAGAATTGATGATATGCCCCCAAGTAGTTCACCTGTTGTTTGGCAAAAGTGCATTTGGACTGCCTGGCAAACAATTTTATGTTCCTGCAATGTCTGTAGCACCAATCTTAAGTGAACAACATGTTCTTCAGGGCTTCTGTTGTATATTAAAATGTCGTCAAAGAAAACTAAGACGAACTTCCGCAAGAAAGGTGCCAAAATATTGTTCATAAGTGCCTGAAATGTGGCAGGAGCATTTGTTAACCCAAAAGGCATCACCAAGTATTCGAAGTGACCAATGTGAGTGGAGAAGGCAGTTTTGTAGATATCTTGAACTGACATTCTCACTTGGTGGTAGCCGGATCTCAGATCTATTTTAGAGAATATTACCGAGCCATGTAACTCATCTAAAAGATCCTCAATGATAGGGATAGGATATTTGTTTTTTATTGTGTTTTTGTTCAGCTGTCTGTAATCAACACATAATCTCCATGTTCCATCCTTCTTTTTCACTAATATTGCTGGTGAAGAGTAGGGACTCATACTGGGTCTGATAATCTTGCTCTTGAGAAGGTCAGTGATTTGAGCTTCCATTATATCCTTTTGCTTGTGAGCAATTCGGTAAGATCTTCTGTTTACAATTTTGTTTTCATCCAACAATGGGATTTGGTGATCACACTTCCTCTCTGGAGGTAATTCCTTTGGTTCATCAAATAAGGTAGCAAAATCTTGCAAGACTGCCGTGATATCCGAGTGTATGAGTTGATCATTGTCATCATTTGTCGCAGAATTGATCATGTAGATGATAGCCCCGATAGCTCCCTTATCAAGAATCTTTTGTGCCTTTTGCATAGATATTAAGATATTCTTGTGTGGAAAGGCTTCATCATTTAGCTCGATAGGCTCTCCCTTAATTGTAATAGTGATTTTTCTTGTCTCAAAGTTCAGTTGTACTGGACTATATTTGGATATCCAATCGGCGCCCAAGATTATGTCATAACCCATGAGGTTAAGGAGATGGAATGGATCTGTAAAGTGATGCCCTTGAATACAATAAGGTCTATCAATGCATTTAGCTTGACTGTTGATTGTTTCTCCATTAGCCACAATTACTTTGAGTGGCTGTGTATTCTGAATAGTCGCTTTACACCGGGTAGCAAATTTGGTATCCAAAAAGGATAATGTGTGCTAGTGTCCACCAGGGCAGTACCAATGCTATGATTCATCTTAACCTTTAGTGTGAAAGTACCTCTATGTGTGCCTTGAATGGCATGGGCTGATATCATAGCGGTTTTATAATCTGTTTCCTGAGCCAATTGTTCACTGTCCATCAAGGTTGTTTCAATTTGTTCCTGAAACAGGGCTTCTTCATCTTGGTCATCCATCACTACCTCCATAGACCTTAACTGCTTGTTCATTTTGCACTGCATTTTGTGTCCAGGGAACCAAGGTTCTTGGCATTTGTAACACTTGCTACCTTCATTGCTTGACTTGTTAACTATTTCCTGCCCTTTGTTATCTGAAAGAGGATTGTTTTCCCTTTGTGTCACCCTGGGAAAGGTCACATTCTTAGTTCCAGCCACCTTAGCTCCTCTGTTTGGATTAAACATATTTCTTTTGAACAAATTTGATTGTTCCAAATTCCTTGCCATCCAATAAGCAGTATCCATATCTGCTGGTTTTTGTATTTGAAGATGGTATTTGTTGTACTCTTGCAACCCACCAATGAAACTGTTCAGAAAATATTCCTCAGATAATCCAGGGTATGTCTTCTTGACCACTCCCATAAGTTTTTCAAATGAATCGATGTAATCAGAGACAGTTCCAAAGTGTCTAATAGCATGAAAGGATGCTATTTTGTCACATTCAGATTGTCCTTCAAATCTTTTGGCCAAAACTTTGCAGAAATTTTCCCAAGAGATGGTATTTATATTGATACCACTACTGTTCAGCCAGGCATCTGCTCGTCCTTTGAAATATAAGGAGGCTATTTGGACCCTCTGCCAAAGTTGTATTTGAGATATTTCAAAAAAAATTTCAGCCTTCTTGATCCAAAAATCCACTTCCTCTCCTTCAAACTCCGGAAATTGTAACTTAGGCCCTTTGGCAAAAGACCTTTGGTAGTGATTGTCTTCTTGAATGAACCGATTGTACGTCCTCAGTCCTGGTATATGATGTTGCGGTTCACTGACCACTGTGGCCACGCTTGGTCCAGCCCATGTGATGTTTGGATTGCCCGAGTGGTTGGGTATAGCTGCTGTGAAGGGATTGGATAAAAGAGGTGGTATTTGTGTGCTCAAAAGAACAGTATTTGCAGCTCTAGTAATGTTTGCAGCTGGCTCAGAAGCAATGTTTGTAAGTGTCGGATTGAGGGAAATCTCAGGAACATTTCTGGGCGCCATGGGTGTCAGACCGAATGGTATGGGAGAGCTATTGTGGATATAATTACCCTGATGACTAGAAGCATGATCAGACAAGTGCTCCGGAGTTCTGGACAACAGAGCATTCATAGCAGTTAAGAGTTGATCAATCTGTCTACCTTGATCTTCTTGGGCCTTCTGGATCAGATCAATACCCATACGTAGTTCATTCAGTTCCTCGGTAGTTGCATAAATAGCTTCTTCTTCATCATCCACTGTCTCCTTGCCTTGCCTTGCCATCATCAGAAAAACCCAAAAATGCAAATATGTTGGTATCTAGGCTTAGGGATTTTACGAGGCCTAAGCCCAACCCTCACCTGATTGACCCCAGACTGCAGGGGAGGATCAGATTCAAGGAAGTTTATAGCAAAGCAATGAACTTTGCACCCTCAAATTCAGTTCCTGTCCCTAGAACAACACTGGATGGACACAGAACAACGACTTAGGAATTTTAACGAAAGAACTCGCCTTTCAACCCTTGCCAATGATCTGTACCACAACCAGGCCAAGAATCGAGTGGCTTTGATACCAATATTGTCACAGCGTTGATATTAACAGCAACAATAACTGAGTTTGAACAGATTTGATAGTAGAAATGGGGTGAGGAGAAGGGAAGAACAGGTGAGAACGAGAGAAATAGGCAGGAGGATAGGAGTTCCTCTTAGGATTACAAAATTAGCATGTCATTAACAGCCGAACGGCTTAAAAGCAAAAGGCCCGAAGCGGTAAGCGCTTGTCGATAGCGATTTCAGGTTGGAAAAGCTACAAAAATACTCCTTTGTGTCTCAAAGTTGGATCATGATCCTAGAGCCGACCTTGCGTACCTTCGCTTAAGTGGAAGCCGGGTGAATGTATTCCCTAGCCGATTATCTTGGCGGCCTGAAGGCTGTGACAATGGGCGGCGGCGGGCGGCTAGGGCGCGACGGGCTTCAAGGCGTGGCGAAGGATTTGCTAGGGCGCGACGGCACGACGGCGGCGGCAGCGGCCTTGGCGTGGCGGTGGCGGCTAGGGCGCGACACCACCGCTGGGCATGTTGGATCTGGTGGGAGAGAGGCGAAGGTATTGGGAAAATTGAAATGAGGGGGAGGGGGAGAGGGCGCGGGGTGGATGGGACACGTGGTGATTTGTGGGTGTGGGCGTACTTTAGCTATAGTACTCCTAAGAGTACTGTAGTCTTTGTCTATATATATATATATATATATATATATATATATATATATATATAGAGAGAGAGAGAGAGAGAGAGAGGCAAGCGTACACCCTAGAGCACGGATCTCTCCGTGCTCCCAATGTGTTTTCGAAATCCGAGATGCCTAACAACTGATCCGAACCGTTAATCTTGTTCGTCTCACTGAAATGTAGCCAGTAACCATGTTTCGTATTTTTTGAATTTATTTACTATTTGTTTCCTATTTTTAAAAATCAGCTTTTTTGGACGCACCACAACTAATTGGAAGACTCATTTTTGAAAATAGGAAACAAATAGTAATAAAATTCAAAAAAATACGAAACTTGGTCACTTGCTACATTTCAGTGAGACGAACAAAATCAACAGTTCGGATCAGTTGTTAGGCATCTCGAATGTCGAAAACACGGAGGGATATGTGCTCTGCGGTGCACGCTTGCCTTTCTATATATATATATATAACACATACATATATATACACATACATATATATACATACATATATACACACACATATATCTACGAGAACGTATCCTGTGCAAACGGGGTTCCCGTGCAAACCAACTAGCAAAAGTCATGAAAAATTCTGAAAAAAATTATACACGTACTTCAAGTCATACTCCACCTATATATAAAATTTTAGGTTCAAATTCGTTATATTAACTAAGATACATGATGACAAGTGTCCCACCCCATCATCCATGCAACTAAGATACATGATGACAAGTGTCCCACCCCATCATCCATGCAACTAACTTTGATTAACCTATTTACTTCCGTTTTTCCGCCGTAACTTTTTTTAGAAATCTCGAATTAACGAACCGTTTTCACTATTGAATTCCTGACATTTTTTTGAACAAATCTAGACTAGTCCCGCTCGTAAAAACTTTTCTTTACTATAAATCTAACGGTACTTTACTATTTCTTATGAAACACTTTACTATAACGTGTTACGTAAATAGTATTGTACACGTGAAACACGTAACTGTACATGCGAAACACTATACACAGAGAAGTAGTAAAGTATATAGAGAATATAGTAAAGCTTGTTGATGATTACAGCAAAGTAAAATTTTTAAAAGTGAGACCGGTCTAGTTTTGTTCGAAGAAATGAAGCGAATATAAAAGTGGAAACGGTTTATCAATCGGATTTTTCAATTAAAAACTATAGCGAAAAAACTAGATTAAATTGCTCGCGTCATCCCCCACCACATGGGCTGCGGATACTAGATTTGGTCCGTCTTTACTATTTTTTCTGTGAAGTTTTACTACAATTGGTATGCACATTTACTATAATATGTCTGCCGAAGTCTGTGTGCGTGGGAAAGGTGGAGAAAATGGTGGAGGACACGTGGCGGGCCATAAACGTAGGAGTATTTTAGTCAAAATACTCCTAAGAGTATTCTATTGTTTATCTATATATATAGAGGAAAACGGAATGGGACTCCATGGAGTCAGTGCTCCATTCCTTGTTACTGTTGGATTTCATCAAGATTCGTGCATATAAAGTAAATACATGCACAACAACATTATCATTTGTCATACAAAGGTGTGAATGCAATAACTGTGTAATTAATTGTTTCCAAACAAGGTACGGAGCATAGGCTCCATGGAGTCCCAAATACTTTTACTATACATATATATAGGAGTAATATATAAGGCTCCATGGAGCCTAGGCTCCCATCTCATCTATCATTGATTTTTTTCTGATCAGATTTAAAATATTGCATTTGCTTAGCGGGTTTCTTAGCGATATACCCATATAGCTTCAAATATGCCATACAGTCTACCAAGGCGCAGCGATGTCCCCGGCGGCCGGCGCCCCTTCCACCCACCACGGCGCCCCTTATCCTCTACGCGGCAGGGGCGGCCCTCTCCCTCTTCATTGGCGGTGGCGGCGCACCCCTCTTCTCCTGCCGGGCGTGGGACGTAGCACGGGTGCGAGAGGCGGTGGGCGCCCTCCACCACGGCGCAACGGCTCCCAGGTTGCGGTGGCTTCCCCCAACCTCGGCTCTGGGCGGCGGCCTCCCCCTTCCTCAGATCGACGCGGTGCCCCCCCTCGAGCCGACGCGGTAGCGTCCCGCACCTCCGACCAGCACGGTGGCACCCTCCTTTGAAGCTCCATCCCCGATTCGCTGCCGCCCTTCCTCGGGCTAGCGCGGAGTTGCCCCCCTCTACTTCGCCAACGATGCAGCAACTCCCCTAGCTCTCTCTACCATGGTGCTGCGATGACCCCGATGCCCCTCCCTCCAAGCACAGTATTTTCTCTCCCCTCCACGTTTCCAAACCAGACCCCAATACTCTTCTTTCCTTCCCATTACAAACCAGCGACAGGCAATGGCGGAGTCTTCCTCAAATCCGACAGAGGCCACCCACCACCGTGTCGTCCTCCACTCCGGCGACTGTTGCCCAGCTCACACGGTTCCAGATCCAAGCTATCCGACCTCGTCGGCATCAGATCCACTACCTGCCCTGTCGTCCCCATGACAATCGATGGCGCCATCCAGCGTTCGACCTCCGTAGCTCGTACAACGTTGATGATGTTTTCAACACCCACTCCCCCTTTTCTGCGCTCCAGCACAACGTCCTCTACACTCCAGCGATCCCCATCTGCCATATTCCTCGTGCAAAAGCCATAGCAGCCAGTCCGATTGGTGCATCAGAATTGCTGAATCGACACCAGTCGAGCCCTTCGAATTCAGTTTGTATCAGTGTGAAAATGTGATGTGTCCTTTCACTAGGTAATTACTTTGTTATAGAACTATTTTTTGAACATGTAATTGCAACATGTCTCCATTCCATTAGTTAAGTAATTTTGATTGAATCTTTAGAACTCGTTATTTAAATCGAGGCCAGCTGATGCAAAGAAATTTACCATGTTTGTGTATACTCAGATTGATACATACCCTGATTTATACATATCTCTACATGGCTTAAACATTACATAATGATTTTCTTGATGAGTACCTAATAAGAAACTGTCTAGGCAGATGGACACTTTTTTGACCACACCCTCACATACTCAAGCTGATAAATACCTAAATATAAGTGTACCTCTCCATGGCTTAGACTGATAAATCTTATACTCTAATTGATACATACCCAAATACATGTGTATCTCTCCATGGCTTAGATACTGCATGATGAATTCTTAGTATGTGAATAATTAATTAGAAACTTTCAGTGCAGATGTACATAGGCTTTCAACCACGTATATGTCTGACTTCTTTTACTTTTTCTAGATGATGCAAGCAGAAGATAAGAATCTAGGTATATTGGTGGTCAGCTTGTCAAGGATGAACTTTAGAAGCTTGACGTGGCCAGTTTAAGCTAATGCGACATAAAAAGTTGCCGAAGCAGAGCGTGTATCCGTAGGAGTATATAAAAATTGTCAAAATATGAATATATATCAAAAGGCTCCATGGAGAGGTGACATTATATACATGAAAGTGACATTATATAACTCCATTATATAACTCGTCTTTATACAAGCATGATTTTTTTTACGAGCATGTATATACCTGACAAAATGCATGTATCCAGCGTATATACCTTTTACCGTAGTTTGTGGTTAGTGTTGCATATGTTTTTGCAAAGTGCAAACATACTCTGAATTTTGACAGAAGCATAACTGAGTTGATCTCTACTTGATTCTCTAGTTGAATTTTGTGGTCAGTTTACATCACTGAGTTGATCTCTAGTTGATTATACTAATTTTGATTAATCTATTGTATGCTTATAGCATGATCAGGTGGCTCGCTATCACCGACCTGCATCAGACGTTAGCAGCGCCACGCTCGCCCGCCGTCCGAACTTCCTTTGCACGCACTGTGTCTCTGCTTGAATTTCAATTCAAGCCTTGCCTTCGCCTTCTTCTTGGCCGGCCGCCAAAGCGTCGCGTCTTGGGATGCTCTTAGGAAGTATGTTCAGATTTGAGAAGGCATGCACTATTTTACCGCTGTAGTGATTTAAGAAGGTAGGTAGTATGTACAATTGTTTAATAATTTATTTCAAATTTGAAGTGCTTTCTTTTACAATCTAAATACTTGATGTGGTGTGTGTTTCTCATCTTCAAACTGCTTTGTGTTGAATAAATCACAGGTGCAAAATCAAATGAAGCGGTGATATGTAAATATATGTGAAGCCAAGTTCATACCCTCACCAAGTTCAACCAAGATGAAGCCAGCCCAAAATCAACAAACTTTTAAACACTGATCATGCATGGTTTATACCCTATACATGCATTGCATGCATCCCCTGCATCTTTGCATTGATGTATGGATGGTTGCACTACAAATAATAAGCATCTGCTTAATTCGATTACATGCGTTTGTATCAATTTTGTAAAGATACATACAATTTGAAAAATGAATGCGATTTGGAAAAGTCTACATCAGTTAAAATATCTTGTGAAGAAAATATGTATACACTCCTATGTTAGTTTATCCATATACACATACACATTTCAATACAAGAGTGTTACTGATTTCATATACTTGTCATGTATACAGATGACTAATAGAGTATATACCTGATTAATCAAGTGCGTATACATGAAAATAAACACGCTAAAAACATTTGGTTTTATATACTCTTAAAAGGATTCAAAATTAAATGTATATCCATCCATATATAGTCATCTCAATCGGACGTGTATATGAAATTTATTTAAGCAAGTAGCGTATGATTAAGAAATAAATTAATGGGTGATTAAGGAATCAATTAATTGCTACGTTCTAATTTTGAAGGTATCCGCATGATATCTGATTAGCTTAACGGGTATCAACATGCAAATCCATTAATCAAATGATACTTTAGATGATAAAATATCAACGGTGGATCGCAATGGAGCCTACTCCTATGAGTATTATAACTATAGTACACCCAATTTCCCCCACCATCTGATCTCCCTCTTCCCCCTGCCACTAAAACTCAAACACCCCACCCTGGTGTGTTCTCTCCTATCCGTTCTCCCCCATCCCCTATAGCTAGTAGTTTCCCTCCGGCGCGCCAGCGACGGGCGGCGGGGCGACTCGTGAGGCCGTGAAGGTGACTGGCGGTGGGAGCCAGCGACGGGCGGCGAGTGCGTGTAGATAGACAACAGGTGTCGCGGCTAGGGGAGGCGAGAGCGAAGCGGCTCATTGGCAAGGTCGTCGTCGAGGCGCAGCGGCACAGCACTCGGGAGTAGCTAGGCTGCTGCCCATAAAAGCCGACGACAACAAGCCTCACTAGTGTAGTCACTGGTCCTCTCTCCGACATCGCTACCCACAGATGCCTTCGACGACGAGCTTTAATAGCTATGGCTCCATATCGAGCATCAATAGTATGAAGAAGTTCATGGCCCTTTGCCTCTCCTCCTGTTCAACTGGTGTGACATTTGGATCTGCTTTGAGAAATTAAATTGCAGCTGGCAATCAACCATGTGAGGTTCCTTCTTCTTTGCTATTCCAATCAATTGAACTTTTCTAATTGCTGTTGTGTTGTGTTTTACTGTTCTATAAGTTAGACTATGCTAATTGCGCTTTTTGTCCTGTACTGGAAATGTTGAACATGTTGTTAATTCTTTATTGTTTAATCTATTAAATTTTAATTATTGTGTGGCTGACCTTTACTACTAGTTTTTGTTTATTGTATACCTTACTACATGTTGCATTTGTCTTTGCTATTTATTATATGGATGTTTGTTGTTTGCTGTCAATCTAGGTATCTATTTCATGTTTAGCGTTAAAAGTTTGTATTTAAATGATCACATGTTTTTTAACAGGTCTGAGTACCTTGTGAAGGAATGCCATTCACTTCCAAGAAAGCGACTTATGAATTTTACAATACATACTCTAAGAAGATTGTATTTGAAGTTAGGCTAGTACCACCGCACATTATGTAAACCCCATGTTTTCCACACGTCCTCTTCTCCCTCCACTGTCTTATAATAATTCAGTAAATTCATGCATATAATGTAGTAAAGTGATTCAACCAAGGAAGTAAAGATATTATATATTGTGTATTCTCCCATTGTGCACGCACGAATGGTGCTCAATACGAATTTTATTTCCTGTTTCCGCTATTAGTTTTCGCCATTAGTTCTGTTGACCGGACGATTTGCACGAACATGTTAAAGATAGTTTTTCAAACAAAACAAGATCACACTTGCCATACAAAAAATGTCAAAATTCTTTACTACACTAGCAAATATTATTTTAATATTTTCACGCTATACTTTATTCAGCACATTAGACATATAATATACATAAACAGTAGTAAAGCTATGTACAGACGGAATATTGTGCACATAATAGTAGTAGAGTATTTCACAGAAAGTAGTAATGCTTTGTTTATGATTGTAGTAAAGTGATTTTTAAAAAGTGAGACCGGTCTTTTTTTAAAAAAAAATATGAGGAACACAATGGCGCAAAGAATCTGAGCTCTAAAAAAAAATGGAAAAAACACGAAAAAATATGCCACATGCATGCGCATGCATGCATGGAGGAGAGGAGCGTGCATGAGGATGGGGAGGGAGGGAGAGGGACACGTGTCAACATATGGATGTGGGAGTATTTTAATTTATATATAGTAAAAGTACTTAATGCTCCATGGAGCTTGTGCTCTGTACCTTGTTTGCAAACAATTAAATGTGTAGTTACTTTGTGTGCACGGATCTTGGATGAATCCAATGGCATCGAAGCATGGAGAACTGACTCCATGAAGTCCCATTCCGTTTTCATATATAGTTACTATTGTTCTGTGTACAGTATTCCGCATGTACACAGCTTTACTAATTGCCTATTGGTTACATGTATGTAACGAGTTGTAATAAACACTTGTAGTATTCATGAACCCATACATCAGATTCCTAACATTGTTTTGAAACTTTTTATAAATAAAGTGCAAAGCACAACAGGGTGTTTTCACATGCACAATTTTTTTGCACACCAACTGTAATGAAACTATATGGTCATAGACAAACAACAATCCTTCATCTTTTCAGTTTCTCAATTTGCAATGAACAATAATCCTTCATCTTTTCGCCATGGTTTATTAAACTAGATGAATACAACTACATATTGGTATATACATGCTAATTGTATAATGTGTTGTTCATATTCATTTGTGTTATTGTTCAAAAGAAGAAAACTAAGAGGTGATAATAGAGCTCCCAATTTGTACTGTTTGTGCAGATTCTGCTCTACCCAAGAATTTGTATAGGTATTAATGGCATGAAGATACCGCTAAATCGATTAATACAGGGATGCAAGAGCTAAAGTATAGGGTATACGAATTCTAATTGTATAATGTGCTGTTTATATTCATTTGTGTTATTGTTCAAGAGAAGAAAACTGAGTGGTGATAAGAGAGCTCCCAATTTGTGCAGCTAGTGGAGACTTTTAGTAAAGTTTCTTAACACATTATTTGTAAATTTCTTAGCGCATTATTGTAAATTGATTAGCACATTATTGTAAAGCCTGTTATTGTAAATTTACTATAATTTGAACTCACCAAGATCCTTATAAATACATTACTTGTGGGCTATAGTAAACGTTGCTTCCCATTATAGTAAACCATTATAAAAAAATTATTTTTTACTTCAACAAATCTAATTTTTATTTTACAAATAGGTTTTACTAATAGTAAACAAAGGCTCTTACTCCTGTAAATACATGTGTTCATTATAGTAAATATTCTTTTCAAGTTTTGTAGTATATAAATCCTTACATGCTACCTTTTTTTCCACAGTGCCAAATGAGCATGTCCAAATGAAGTCGGGGGCATTGGTGATGGCACAGTGACTGGAATGGATAAAGCTGATGACATTGCCCAAACAATAGGGGTCCTAGGCAATTAATTTTTGTAGTAGAGACATGTGTGTTCATGTATTTCAAGACACATGTCACGTGATGATAATTTTATAGTACACGCAGTCTCTGACTACTGTAAATGCATCTGCGCATTATATAAATGTTGTTTAATTGTGCATAAGACATGTGTGTTTATGTTGTTAAGTCATCTCTCTAGAGTACGCCCATGTATCGAGCTTGCTAAGTTTAGAGCTTGCCATGTGTTTCTCGACCCTTCCTCAACAAATCTAATTTTTATTTTGTACAAATAGTTTACTATGTTTTTAAATTATAGTAAAGCAAACTTTATTTGGTAAAATCAGTCTAATTTTGTTGGAAAAATGTCAAAATACGTTCCTTATTGTAAATTGGGCAACATATTATTGTAAATTTTATTAGCACATTATTGTAAAGTTCATTATTGTAAATTTACTATAATTTGAACTAAGAATACATCCTAGTAAATAATTCTTTGTGAACTATAGTAAACGTTGCTTCCCAACTATAGTAAAACATTTTACAGAAAATATTTTTTTACTTTGACAAATACATTTTACTATTTTTAGTATTAGAGTAAAGTGGAGTAACAATTATAGTAAACAAAATTATATTTGGCAAGACCGGTCTAATTTTGTTGAAAAAAATGTAAACAATATGTAAAAACGGTTTGCCCATTGGAGCTCGCAATCAACGGTAAAAGTAGAAATAACAAGAGAAATTAGCGTAATTAATGCTCCATATGCTTGCACCAAGGAAGCAATCTGACCAATTTTTTTTTATCAGCGTTTACTATAATTTGAGTGCAAGTTTACCATAATGTATGCACAGGTTTACTATAATTTCCCTAACAGAACTGTCACCCCTCAATTTTAACTTACCTTGAGGGTCGACGATCCCATGCACTAGCCCCTGGATCAGTACGCTAGCGCGGAAGACCAAATAGCCGATACAAGCATACATTGATAAAATAAATTCCTGAATATTACATCACGTAGTCGCGCCTTAGGCGACTTTAGTGAAGCGCCCATACAAGCCTTAATTACAAAAGGATAGTTCGAGTACAACGGACACCAAAATATCTACTCAAAAGATTCCCTATCGACTAAGGTCCAACAATGATCGGAGCGCCCCTAAGACTCCTCGGGTCCACCATGGTCTGTCCGTCGTCTTCGAGACATGCGTAAGGGTCATCTTGACACCATTATCTAAAGAATGTAAGTAGGCGAGGTCGGCGTCATCCAAACGGGCTAGTTAACACTTCCTTAATGCATTTAGTGCAAAGAGGCTTTATTTGGAGGAAGGGTTATTTTATTTATGTAAAGCCAAGTTTATAGGACTTTTGAAAACCACCAAACTAGCAATTAACTATCACTTGTATTGTTATGAATAAATCGAGTTTTCCATCATAATCATGCATTCAACCCAAATGACCAACCAAACACACCAACCAAATTTTATACTCAATTACTACCACTTATACTCAATTAACACACAAATTGACTAATCCTCGATCATAACCCAACCAGCTTACACAATCACCATACCAGCTTATTTGTTCCTCATGAACTTTCCTCCTGGTTGCTCCCAACCAGACTTTCTCCTGGTTGCCCCCAACCAATCCTAGTTCTGCCATCATTCCAGGATTTGGCGAAATCCCGTTGCGGACCACACATGCCATGGCATGATCACCCCGGCCTAGTAGGGTTGCCGGCCCTCACTAGCCGACCGTCACCCTGGGGATGTGTGGCCATTATCACCCTCGGTGATGGCCCATTCCGGCCCCTATCGAGACTGGTCCCAGAGGGCCTCCGCAGAGCGCTCACTCCTGGCGATCCACGTCTGGTGCTCCGCGCGATGGCCACGCGTTGTGTTGGAACCAACCTGGGCAGCGATCTTCCGCTACGCGTGTTTATCCGCGCTCCTCCTGGGTAAGCCCTGGCTAAACCCAGCACTAGGCATCTCGTGCCTAAATCATCCATCAGGATGTCCAAATCCAACTAGGGGCAACCCACCATTCTTTCTCTACTTCCACGGTCATCGACCACACCATATCACACACTTGGAATTTCCCAACCGACCAAGTATCCCCGTATTCATACCCACAAACACAATCAGCCCAACATGCATCTACCAGGCCTATCTGTCATATGTCTTGTCATATTAAATGAGAATAATGAATGTCCGGTGAATATCGGTTCACCGTTCCGTGGCGATTAGCCAGAAGATTTGTTAAGCCTAAGCCGATCTAAGCAAGTTTTACCCATTAGGTAGGGTTAAAGTGGTTATCAGACTAATCATAGGCTAACAAGAGCAATGACAATCAAGGCAGTCATTAAGGCTAAACATATCAAGGCAGGCATGTATAAGTATAACATGATTAACAATTAGGCTGTCTAATAAGCATGCATCTTTAGTAATTAAACAACATAGTTTAAGGAAAACTGGGTAATGAACATGATATTAGTGATGTTAATCCGCACTAAGGAAAGTCGCTATCTCTCCCTAATACGGATCACATCTAAAGAGTAAGTGTTAACTCGCCTTGTTCTGGGAGATGGTCCTCTTCAGCGTCCCCAAACCTTCCTTCGGGGTCGCCTACGTCTAATCATACCAACAAACCACAATTACTACTAATAATGCGATGAAAATTCATGATGCATGCTCGGTATAGATCCTAGCTTCGTCAATAAGCCTAAGATCGATTAGCGAACCTATCTTGCGTATGATATGTTATGCATGCTATTGTGCATTAATAAATAGTATTGGTACTATATATAATAGTCTCTAAACCCAAAATACGATTTATGCGGTAAGTCGCAAGAGGTGATTAGGGTTTCTCGTCAACATAAAATGGCATGTGTGTAATAATATATATATTGGAAAATTTACGCCTACGCTAGGTTAGAGTTTAACGGGGTTAACAAGTAGTAAAGTTTCTAGATAAAGAGTTGGTTCTAGGTTTTAAACATTATTGAATATATTTCTTGAGCAGCACCTAAATAGATTTTGCAAGTAAATTGTTGGTGTCTATCAATAAATGTCCCTTGAACATAAATATAATTTCATATATGTATTTAAGTGGAAATGTTAATTTGGAATATTCTCAGATTTATAGAGACACTCTCTAAATAACATATTTTCTAGAGATTATTGGGGATCTGAGCCATTAATTTAATAAACAGCAATTAACCTAAATTCACTTAATCATTTCTATATAAGCAACTTCTAATTTCAACGTACAGTCGAAATTTCCTATACAGATGAAGGCTTTTCATATTTTTATAAAATCAAATATCATCTCTAGTATTTATCTAAATTTTTCTAGAATTTTTGGAAGTGGTTACCTATTTTTAGAAATTCAAAACTATATTCGTATTTAGCTAATTGGCAAATTGCTGGAAAATAATTAAAGGCCTACGGGCGAACCAACCGATTTAACGGCCCGCAATCCAAAATGGCCCACGGCCCAATTATTCTCATAGCCAAGCCATGCAACCAAAGGCGCCACGCCAAGGCGGGTTTCATGGGCACAATCGCAGCGAGGTGGCGCCCGGCTCAAAGGCGTCTCCACTTGAGCCGACAAATGGGACCGGGCCCACGTACAGCGACCAGCGCCGAAGCTCAAGCCAGCGGCGAAGGAACCCGACGGCGGGCCCGCATGTCGGCGACTCCTACGCTCGCTCTGCGCGAATCTCGCGACAGATCCGACGACTCTCGGTCGTCTTCTTCCTCTGGCGGCGACGTGGCGAAAGCGCGGCGAACGACGCGAGGCGCTCTGACCTTTCTCCGGCCAAGTGCGTTAAGCGCATTGGCATCTACGGCCCTAGGGATCCTAGCGGTGCCGACATCGAGGCCAATGGTGGCGGACGCGCGCGGCGGCGGCGGCGGCTGAGCCGAGAGTTCACCGGCGGCGTGAGCATGCGCTAAGCATCTACAGGTCATGTGCGTGTGCAGGAAGCATGTGGGGAGGTTGAGGGTGCTTACGGAGCCTTGAGACGGGTGTGAGGATGGACGGCGACGGTGGTCAGCGGAGCACGCGGCGGCGGCCGAAACAGAGCAACTGACGCAGACGGCTCGAGGTCCTCGCTGAAATTGGAAGAGGGAAAGGTCAAGGGGACTCAGAGGCCTTCGAGGCGAGAGGAATTGCACAACGGCTTACGGGTTCGTCGATTTCCCGAGCGCACCGGCGAGATTCGGATTTGGGGGAAAATGGCTGGGCGGCGCCGAGAGGGGATTTCGGCTCTCGTTTAAGGGGGTGGAAGAGAGGGGAGTGGGTGCCGGAGCGGGGTCCTGCGTCGGGGACTATTAAGGTGACGCGACGGGAGGTGGCCACGCCGCGAGCTTCTTTGCCGGTACAAATACAAGCGGGCGGGGCACGGTGCCCGGGCTAGGAGAGGCGTAGCCTTTTGACGAATTGAGCCGAATGACGAAGGCGGTGGCAGGGAAATCACGCGCGGGATCCTTCTTTGACGGACCGACGAGCTCCGTCGTCTATCCGGTGGTCCGAGGCGGCGGACCGGTCTCCCGGCGAGGCGTGCGGCGGCGAGCCCGAGGCCGGCCAACTGGGGGTCGACACGGCGAGCTCAACACGACGCGACGGCAATGGCGTGCTCAAAGACGGCGGCAGAGCACGCGGCGAGGCAGAGAGAGGAAGAGAGAGAGAAGAGAGAGAGGAAAGAGAGAGAGAGGGACCACAGTGGCTGACAGTGGGTCCCACGTGTCCGAGGGTTCAAAATTTTAAACGAAATTTGAATTGACACAAATTTTAAATTCATCCCCAAATTGGGGTGTTACAAGAACCTACCGCGTGGGGAGGGTGGGAGGCGCCATTAGGGAGGAGGGTGCGCACGTGGGAGGATGGCAAGCACCTTTTGGGAGAAGGGGAGGGTGGAAGGACATGTGGCAAGCTCTAAACATGGGAGTACTTTAGCTCTATATATATAGTTCCTCAGTGGTTTTTCTTCCCATCGGAGCCAAAAATACCAAAAAGAGTGCAAACTTACATTTTTAGCCACTTATGGTTGATAAAAAGGTTGTCAACACAAAAACCATTAATCCCAAATTCTCTACAATTTATGTTTACAACACTTAATTTTTCAAGCATGGTAATACCCTAAAAATGTGCAACAACACCAACACTTAGAAATTATCGATGGCACACATTGCCTCACCCAAAACTATTCAAATATGCACAAACTTTGTCAATATCGTTCATCACAACATGAAGCAAACTTCACATGGTCCCACATCATGACAGGGGTGTAGCCTTCCTCTTGCCTTTCCCCTGACATCATCTATAGGCTTTGGTCGAGGTGGGAGCTAGTCTTCAACTGTTGCCATGGCCTTCAGAGGCAATGAGTAGACGTGATATGAATTTTTTTAAAACAATGAAAGGAAAGATCTTGTGTGGAAGAAGACATATGCAACTAATAGAATGGAAGGAAAAAGGAGGATTAGAATAGATGGAATTACCCAATAGGTAGTCATGATTTGATATTTTTGAAAAAAATGAAAGGAAAGACCATGAGCGAGGTAGGTGAAATTGTCCAATGGGCAGGTGTGATTTGAATTTTTTTGAAAAGGATGAAAGGAAATAACAAGTGTGGAAAAGGAGATGCGCAACTAATATAATTCAAGGAATTACAGAGCAGCAATGGGATATGTGGAACTATCCAATGGATAGACATTATTTGGCTCTAATTTAAGCACAGATGTGAGAATAGAGATAGATGGTAGAGATTAAAAGTTTATGAAGCCGCCACCACAACCACCATAGGGCTCTTTTTAATAGTAGACATATCGGCCGGTACTATCCGTAGTTGTATTTATATATGACAACATGTGCTTAATTTGGACCCATGTCTGGTAAAAATATAGGTACACATAAGTGATGATCAATATGCAACTACATGTGACGAAATCCCTACTAAGGTCTTCTTTGATTCCTTATTTAGGTTTGGTTGTAGTTGAAAAAATCGATAACCTTTAAAACCGATAAGAAAAGACAAAATAAACTATAAAAAAATTTGAAAATCTTTTAGAAAAACCTACAAAGTCGAAAACATTATTTGAAAAATTACAGTGAATGATTTGTAAAAAAACTTAATTTTATATCCAACAAAAACTAAACTATATATGTTTGTTCCCACTATACACTCTGGAACAAGTGACAATGTACAACTCAAATATGCACGTTGATTTAACCGAACAAATGAAATGCACCGCGGGGAACAAAATAAATGACTTGAACTTTATGGCCAAACCAAGTGTGCTATACAAAAATGTAACATGCACATTTAACTACCGTAACAAATGAGATGTAGTGCTAAAACATTCATTTTGAAACTAATGTAGCAAATTAAATATATTGAACTGCGTGTGCTATAAGATTTAGAATTAATATGCATATTAAACCAATGCAATAAGTGAAATGAACCGCTGAATCATGCACCTTGAATTACCGTATCAAAACATCTTCACCGCTGGTGGTGCGCTGGGCTGAAACACGCCATCGGTCAGGTATTTATCATCTTATATCTTAACTAATGCATGTACAGCAGAATTTTGCTGCAGATTAGTACGCCAATAACACAACCGCGGCTCACAACCTCGACGCTGCACACAGCTGCAGATGCTTCGTTAGCTGCCTTCTCAAGATCTTCCCGGCTGGCGATTTCGGTATGGCATCGACGAACAACACCTTGCGGATCTTCTTGTACGGCGCGACCTGCTTCGCGACGTGCTCCATGACCTCTGCCTCCGTAACCTTGCTTCCGGGCCGCCTCACGACAAGCGCCACAGGTATCTGCCCGGCTTCTTCGTGAGGGTACCTACGATTTCATTGGAATCAGTGGCTCACTGCTACGATTGCGATCGAGCCACCTCTCTCAGGATTTTTGTATCCGTGAAATTTCACCAGAAATTTGGGGTCTTGCCGACTCTTGCGGCCAAGGACGAAAAAGCCCATTTGGGTCATATTTAGGCCAAAAAATTTTTAAATTCAAATTTCGGCCATATTTTAACTAAAATTTGTTCAAATTTGGTCTTTTTTATGTTCACATTCGACAGTTTTCGTTCGATATTTCAGCCAAAATTTTTAAAATTTTTAAATTTCAGATTTATCTTTTGGGAATCGATTTTTTGTGTCTGCCGAAATAAAAAACCCTCATACATGTTTTTATGCTTCTATGCCGAAATAAAAAACCCTCACCAGAATCGATTTCGTTTCTTCAAGTTTCTTTGCTTGAGCTTGGCTACTTGGCTGTTACATAAAGAGCGCTTTGATTTTCTTCAATGATCAAGTCTACATATTAAATTAGCCTCATACTGATCATGCTATTTTTTTTCAAAGTAAATAGACTCTTAATTTCATGTATTAATATGAAGTTAACAACATTTGAACTTGTGATGAATTGGCCGAAAGAAGAATGAAGAGGTCGTGATCATTTATGAGGCACATCAAGTACGGTGAACATGAAATAAAAAAGCAAAAAAAATAGTATATGTGCACACATTATTGTTACTTAGATTTATACGTTTCCATTTTTGGATGAAAAATGAGTCCCTGTTAATTATTAATTTCAGCATAACTATTTGGTACCGACAAATCATATATAGTAAAAGCACATGTTTGTAGTAACTGTAGCCGGTCAAGTCCCATTGCAAAACATGTTTGTACAAAACTAATATATGCAATTCTATTTGCATTTATCAGATGCGAGAGATAAGCATTTGTGAACTTACGGCATAACTGCAGCATCGACAATTTCTGGGAAGGATTGCAGGACAACCTCCAGCTCTGCAGGTGGAACCTGCAGTATATAATTTAGCCAGCAAAGATCAACGATGAACAACCGCAAAAGTGCTTCTACATCAGTTTCAGTACTTCGTTCAGTTTATGAGCAGACCTGATAAGCCTTGTACTTAATCATCTCCTTCAGCCTATCTACTACGAACAGAAACCCATCCTGATCGATGTAGCAAAGGTCACCGGTCTTTAGCCAGCCTTCGGAATCGAAAGTACTGGCATTCGCCTCATCGTCACCAACATAACCTGTAAAAGATGACTTGAATATGTATGCTATGCGATACTAGAATAATACTACCTCCGTTTTTTTGTTTGACGCCTTTAACTTTTCGATACGTCTTTGACCATTCGTCTTATTCAAATTATTTTTGTAAATATCATTTATTTTGTTGTGATTTGTTTTATCAATACAGGTACTTTAAATATGTCTTATTGTTTTTACATCTTTGCACTAAATTTTTGAATAAGACGAATGTCAAAGATGTGCAAAAAAGTCAAAGGTGTAAAACAAAAAAAAAACGGAGGGAATAACTCAGACAAAATTGTGCATATTGCAGGATCATGCTAGCTATCTCGTTGCCTAGCTACCTGTCATGACAGAAGGCCCTCTCACAAATAGCTCTCCTCTCTTCCCGACTGACAAGGGCTCGCCGCTGACATGGTCGACGATCTTCACCTCGTGAGTAACCTGCGTCTACTTATTTTTGCGAGGGCTTCTGTTTGGCCCTCGTAACTACATTATTTATAACGAGGGCTGGAAATTGCCCTCGTTATTTAATACGTTATTACGAGGGTATAGTTTCGGCCCTCGTGTATATTTTTTGGCCCTCGCGAAATTGGGATATTCCAGTAGTGCTACCTGTCATGACAGAAGGCCCTCTCACAAATAGCTCTCCTCTCTGCCCGACTGACAAGGGCTCGCCGCTGACATGGTCGACGATCTTCACCTCGACGTTCTGCGTGATACGGCCGGCAGATCCTATGTGGAGACACTCGTCCCGGTCAATCATCCTTGATATACCCCCAGCTTCTGTTGAACCATAACCCTAACAAGAATTACACCACAGAGTTTCTGATTAGAGGACAAGTAGAAAATCCCCGTGTGTGAATGTCACACGATTTACCTATGTGAATCTTATCAATTGTTTTCATTTATTGCTTGTAGGATAGACATATCTTATTAAGCGCTAAAGAGCTATGATCGGCGTTAAAACCGGACTAACATCCTTATAAAAAAAATGCTTTGTACTCAGGGATTGAGAAACAAACTATTAACTTTGTGAACAGCTAAAGAAAATTTCTATTCGCTCATGGAATTAAAATCATAGAAAGATATTATTAAAAAAATCACAGCAAATATATTTCTAGAAAGTGAGTTTTGAGCGTATAGTCAAAATTAGTAGATCCTAAATCAATCTTTTTAATTCATTGCTTAATTCATAACATGATGTTCTGTTTATACATATGTCTGGCTTAGACCGTAAGAAAACAATCTTACCCCTTTTGGAAACTAACATCAATCAGATCCTAATAATATTATCATATATAGGAAATCTTTAATGACAACTACTAATACAATAATATCATTAACTTTATTCTTTATTGCATGAAAAGTGCGCGTGAACAATACTTCCAATACCTATCGCAACAAGCTGTTAGGAAGGAAAATTATTGAGCACCAGCCTCAGTGTCGCCTTGGTGTTCATCATGCACTCATGCTAGCTACACCGTCCATGTTTGGTGGTTAATGCCAGTTGATAGTTTGCGTGAAATTATGGAACCATGGAGCAGCGCACATTGGTTGTAGTCGGGTCGCGGCACCGCCTATATCGTTGTTCCCGATGTTGTTTTACTTTTGTTGATGCGCCATGCACGTCCTTGAACAGTTGAACTCCAATACATATGGATCCGTCGGAATGGCGATGTCGTTGGAGGTGGTGGCCACAGTGACGAGCTTTGTTTCAACTTGTGCAATGCCCGTAGCTTCTTCCAATTTTGCAAGTTGGACATCTCGCTTATCCAACTTATTGTTTATGGCAGCAAGTTGTGAAGTGTTGTACACCATCTTTTCTTTGATAATATTGATCTTGGTGAGAATGACCATGATCATGCCTTGATCTCCGTGGAGGTGAAAAAAAGAACATAATGCTATGAGGAGCTAGAAGGGGTGTCGTGTGTGGCGCACGTGGTTGATCCTAGACCAATTTTTTTAATCCATTGCTTAATTCATAACAACTACATGACTATAATAATACCATTTTATACCAAATGGAAATTATTTTTTTAACACAACATGAAAACTAATATGAATCGAACCTAAATAATATAATATTACCTAGTCAATCTTTAATAAATGGAAACGACTAAACCCAACAAATAATATCATTAACTTTCTAATACCTCAAGAGATTATTTTCTGCCGTGATTCCAACACCTATTGCACCTACATATGCTAGCTAGGGCCCACATTAACATAACACATCTAGAAGGGGAAACAAGATCCTAGCGAGGTTATCGACCAATCTTTAAATTTTTTGCTTAAATTTTTTTTTAAAGGATGTGACATTCCTTTTAGAGCTAGAGATGGCTAACTTAAACTTTAAAAAATAATCTTATCCCTTATGCCGCAATCGAAACATAATAATATGATCTTATTTAGCCATTATCTAATAGATAATGGGGTAGCAGTTTGGAGAAGGGTAGCAGCACAGCCGGAGGAGGGAAGGAAATTTTATGACCCCGGTGCCACCGTTGCACCTAGAGAGAGATAGAGAGAGGGAGGAAATGAGCTAGAGAGAGAAAGATGAGGAGAGAGAGAGAGAGAGAGAAAGAAAAGATAATGCCATGGTAACTTATATGGCACCGGGTGCCATATAAGTTTTTTCCCCGGAGGAGGGGTTAATGATGTACGACCTGTTAGGAGGGCCATGATGGGGGAAGAGATGTACATTTTAAAAAATTTAGATATGTGAATCCATTTCGATTGTGATACAGCTGATGGCTTGTTTGAACTAACTTTTAGACGGAGCTAGCTAAAATAACTTAATCTAGGTTCGTTGGCCTATGAGCTAAGCGAGCCAAACACGAGTTTCCAGTGAAGTGGTTGACGAAATGAGAATTAAATTGCCGGCCTTACTGGCCGAAATGAGGTTGCTAGCAACCTTCAGATCTGCTCCACTCCTGTGGAGTCCTGACCAAATTTGTGTCGGCACCAAACATCTGCCCAGGGCTTGATTTTGCGCGTGGCAGCTTGATCCCCACCCACCGAACTTGCCACAAACATCGCGAGCTACCGCGCTCGATGGTGTCCGTGCTTGCAAGTTGCAACGTTGTGCCTGGGCCCAAACGTAACGAAACAACCATGCACCACGCCGCAGTACTATGCAACGGTGCAAGCTCATGCATGGCTCATGATCGAGATCGGCCACGCGCGTCAGAGAGATGAATTCCTTGTTTTGGATCCCATCACGAGGTTTCGATCCCATCTAATGATTCCGGCAATGGCTGAACAGAATCATTGCCGGACAGGAAGATGTCGGGTGGGGCCGGAGTGCACTGGAATGGTAAAACTTTTTGCTCCGCGTTTTTTTTCTTCCCAAAGCGGTGTGAATAATGTGTTCAAATACAATTATTGGGCTATTGGCTATAGAATATGCACAGTGATCGATAGAGGCGTCTGCAATCTAAATAACTGGCATGCCATCGGTAGACCGTGGTGTGGACAACAACTATTATTAGGATGTCTATAAAGTTGCTTAATTGTGATAATATACTGGCGTCATCTCTATAAACTAAAAAATATAGCATCACAACCCGTGAAATCGACAAATTATTTCGAATTTAAAAAATAAATTCGATTGCTAAAATTCAACAAAATGTTCAAAATTCACTTTCCTTTTCCATTTCTTCTCCTTATTGTTTTTTCTCATTCCTTTTCTTTTTTGACCGTGAGTCTCTCTTTTAACTCTTCCATTCCATTTCTTTCCTACTCCCGTGCCCTTTCATTCATTTCGTCTTGTATCTTCTTCTACGTGCCGGTGCCCAACCCCCTTTTCTTCTTCTACATGTTTGTGTTGATGTTGTATAGATAGCTGATTTGGAGCGTTATACACGTTTTTAGGCTCTCAGTCAATTTAGGGTGTGTTTGGTTCATGGCCAATATGTGCCAATGCTTGCCATGCCAATTGTTGACAACTTTGATCAAATTTGGCTTGTGTTTGGATTGCAACTATTGAATGGCAAGATTCTCTCCTCCCATTGGCAACTTTTGTCATCCTAGTTCTTTTTTGTGCCATTGGCTAGCTAATTCATTGGCAAAGAAATTGTTAACCTTCGAATGGTCATGCCATTCAATGGCATGACAAGTTGGGATAAATTTTGTGATCAACCAAACACACCCTTAAACCCACAAGGTATTAAAGGTGGGAATTTTTTGACTTTTAACCAAAAATCCTCAATAAATACTAAAGGTGAGTCAGTCCTTAATATGTTCCTCTTCCAAACTTCACGCATCATAATATCCCAGAACAATTCAAACCTAGGGTTACAGTATTGACTGATTACGGGCATGCTTGGTTCGTGGCCTTGAATGGCCATGCCAATTAATTGGTCATGCCATTCTAGGGCATGACCAATTTGTTGGTAAATTTTGGTCGTTTGGATTGTAACCAACAAAACATGCCAAATCTGCTAAGAAAATTGGCAATTGTTTGGATTGTTGCCAATGAAATGTGTCAATTAGTATTATTCAAATATAGAAAATGGGTTGATTGTGATTATATATGAAATATAAAATTCGTTTCATGCAATTTATGCACCGTTTGAAATACAAAAATTATTAAAAACTTAAAAATTATAAAAATGGATTGGTTATGGTTTTATATTAACTATAAAATTTGTTTCATGCAATTTTTAAATTATAAATTTTTGTAAAAAATAAAAATTATAAAAATGGGTTGATCATAATTTTATATGAATAATAAAATTTGTTTCATGAAATTTGGACACTGTTTGAAATTTATAAAAAATAAGAAAACAAAATCAATCAAAATGAACCACAGGGCTACTAACTAGTCACTGAGTGGGCTCGTGCAGGTTGGCACATTGGCACAAAGGCTCCCGCTGTGTGGAAAAAAATTGGCACGGCTAGTTTTTGCTTTGGCAACCCAATGAATGGTTGTGAGTCAAACTCCTTCCAAATTACATTTTTTAATGAAGACTATCCCTCAAAAATAATTAACTTTGGCCCTCACTCCCTTCCTTGATCTCCACCATCACTGCCCCTCCTTATTTGCAATCGTCCTTTGCCATTGCACACTTCTAACTTCTCTGGTGCACTACTATCTCTTCCTCTGTCTTCATCTCTAGATCACCCCCCATTGTTCCCCGCGCTCCATTGCCCTTGCCTCTCCCTCATATTGGTCAGCTATGGCTACTATATCAATATCCCATCACCTCACAATGACCCATCATCTTCTCATCCATCCATTAATTGATTTTGCCTATAGCCCTGCGTTTGTCCCGCTGGTGGTGGTATCACCACCTGGCCCCAATATCATGCTTCCTATGCTTTGGTTTCCCCACCAAGCGAAGGGTGCAGTGAACTTCGCATTATCCCCATGAAGACAGCGGGAGAAAAACAAAGCAGGAGAAGATGGAAGAGATGATGAGAACATTAGCAACACGGACATGATGGTAATCATCACATCGACATCCATGCTGCATGGACATGTTGAAGGATTCCGGTGACAACGAGAATGAGCCGGCATGAATCGTTAACGAGCCATTCAAACTGTCTACACTAGATGTATAGCAATTTATTGATCTACCTTAGACTAAAATTATGGCCAAACAACTCCTCGTACTCAAGCATAGAAGATGAATATCTTTTACTGTATAGATGTATCTAGTTTAGATCTCTTTCTACAGGTAACTAAATCAGTAGAAAAAATTATCGACTATCGACGAATGGAGTGTCCGGTCTTCTCTTAGAAAAACAAAACCAGGAAAAAGAGGGGTAGAACAAAAAACATGAAAAAGCTATGAACGAGGTTTTGCGCATAAAACCGTTAAACTTTGAGAGTGAAAACACTTCAAAACTAGGGGTTGCACGCAGCAACAAAAAAAACTTAATAACTAGCTAGTGCTACGCATATCATAAGTCATCAAACCTAAGGGCCTGTTTGGATCCATTAGCAGCTAATTGTTAGTAGCTAACAGCTAATAGCTAGCTAACTATTAGCTGCTAATTATTAGCAGGTACCCTATTTAGATCCATTAGCAGTTAGCAGGTTGAATAGTAGTTTGGGAGTGAAAAATACCCATCATACCCTTACTGCAATTAATACCCATCCAAGGAGAGGAAAGAGGAGCAATAAAGTAGGGGCAAAGCAGTCTTTTTTCCATCCATTAGCAGTTGTTAGCAGCTTTGGAGGTGCTAGTGGGATAATTGTTAGCAATTGTTAGCTGCTAACAATTAGCAGTTTTTAGCAGGCTTGTTTGGATCCTTAGCTGCTAATATTAGCAGCTAATTGTTAGTGCTAATGGATCCAAACAGGCCCTAAGCAGCTAGCAAATGGCTCATTGCGGCTCGCGTGACGTACGGCGGCTCGTTCAATCCTTTACGTGTGGCTGTTGAATCATAAGTGAATTGTCCTCCCTTCTTCATCAGCTTGGGTGAACTAGTTAGGGCGTGCAGCTTAATACGGTATAAGAGTCAGAGGTCTCGAGTTTGAGTCAAGACCGGTGCAATTAAATAAGTCTCCCACTCTATTCTACGTTTGTGGCCTAGGAGAGCCTCCACGTGCAGGACAGTGTTGAAGTATAAGTGAATGCAAAAGCTTATCCTTTTGGGTTAACTTGTTAGGGCATGCAGCTTAATAGAGTCTTTACGCAGTCTTTATGTGTGGTTTTACGGTGCCCAATGTGGCTTTTTGGTAAAGGCTTTTTTATTTTTGTTTGGTTATAATTTTGTTTGAAAATTTTTATTAATTTTATACAAACCATTCGGTGTAACATTTAAAATATTTTTTAAAAACTTCATACATATTTTTCAAAAAATATCAATATAATCTATTTATTTATTTATACCTTATTTCAAAAAACATCAATTTTTCATGTACAACAAAAACTAAGAATCAAAGGTCTTACCGAGAGATCACGTCATGGTGCTCCCATGAACAAAACGGTGATGGAAGCATTTTCATTTCTTCAAACTTTTTGATTTGTGTGGCTACACGACGCGCCCGTGACTTCTGGCAAGCAGAGCCGCTCGGCGCGGTTCTGCCAAGCATCTTGTTGCAGTGTCCAGTGTACGTACCAGGGGCGCAAAGGCCAGCAGTACGAGTCAATTGTTTTGAGACCATATATGTGAGTTGGAATCCTAGGTCGCAACGATAAATAAAAATTTAAACGAGAGTTAGTCGAGCGATACCCTTGAACACCATGGTTTGTTGCGAAGTTCCACTATGCATGAAGCGCAGAGTCGCAGACACGCGCGTAGAAGGTATCAACCCATTCTTGTATTGTTCTAATTCATTTTCTCTTCATAATTATAGTAGAAATTTCTACTAAAGTGGCCACGTACGGGTCACATTTGATGCCATCTGGGGAGAAGAAATATTAATTACGAACATGCAATTCCCATTGGAAAAAACAGCACGAAAGACATGAAGAGTGTGAGGTTTATATAGGAACAAATTACTTGTAGGGCTCCGGAATTTGATCGCTAGAGCGATTAGACACTGTCCTTTCAATTCTAGAATGTGACACTTTGTTTAGTGGCGTTTAATGAATAACTTTTATAATTAATTGTTTGTAGTTGTAGTGATTGGTGTGCCGTTGATAGGAGCCAAGCTATTTTAAAACTAAGGATATTCCTAGTGCATAGTATCATATTTCAATATCCAAGAATGCCACATAGGATGAAAAGTACGATACTGTTAGAAAGAAACACCCTCTATAATGCATGATACCATACTCATATTTTTAAAACAATTAATTTATCTGATGTTGTGTCTATGAGAGTGGACCTATGGCATTGGATTTTGTGATATGGCCTAAGATATCGTGCGAAAGCAGTATCTTGCTCAAGATACAGCTTTCTTCTCCCTCCTATTAAATGTTGTGCCACATCAGCAAAAATTTCTATGCGGCATCTTATTAATGAGTATGATACTACCCATTGGGAATAGCCTAAGTAATCAAAATTAGATGTAGAGAACCGAATGAGTATGCTATCTATTGGCATAAATTATATACACAACTCTTTTGCCCCGTGCTCTCCCTTTTCTCCCCCGATGAGTTCGCCGATAAGGAGAGGGTGGGGACCCGTGCTCTCCACCAACCCTTTTCCATTCCCTTTCCACCCTTCTCCTCTAATTCCCTAAGCACAATGCTGCAGGTCCATATCTAGATCTAGATCCTGCTGATCTTTGTAAATGTAGTGTCCTCCTAACGTCATGAGGTGAAGGAGGATAGCCACTAGGTCGCTTATGTGGGAGTCTATGGTTTGTTCCGATCTTTCTCCGGACATCTTTCATTATATGGATGTGTTGCACGCTAGCATCTGAGGAAGTGATAGAGTACTGAAGCTCTGATGGCCGTCCTTTGTTGGTGTGTTGCTATTCTAGCCTAGATCGCTAGATTAGAGTCAAATGTAGTCAATAATGATCGGGAAAACTAGATCTAGCTGTAGCTCCAATTAATGGAACCGAATGATGATCTATGGTGGTGAGCCCAACAATAACAGTGAGTGCTAAAAGGGTGTTCATGTGTCAATTCAAAGATAAATCTTAGTGTCTAGTTTTTATCTAGATTCTACGATAGCGACAGCCATTGTTGTTACTTTGCTGCAAGCGTCATTGAGGGGCATGGATGTTTCTACTGCATCGCCTCATGGTTTGTTGATTTAATGTATGCAAGTTTATTATGAATTTTGAGTTGCTATATTTGGTTTTCACTGGACCATTGCTATCTTCATTGCTATCTTCTTACTGTATGTGAGAAGATTTTGAAATTGGATGCTTTTATAAAATCACGTAATATTTCTTGAAGGTCAATGGTCATGATAAATATATTATGATGGTTGTCCCATCAAGATGTTTGAGTCGTGTGGTTGTTATGAGTTACAAGTTCATTTTTCTAATTTATTACTATCTTTGTTCTTTTTTATTTGACGCCTTTAACTTTTTTACACATCTTTGACCATTCGTTTTATTACATAAAGCTATGTAAATGTCATTTATTTTGTTGTGATTTGTTTTGTTAATAAATATACATTAAGCATTACTTATTTTTTCCATGTTTGTACTAAATTTTTTAATAAGGCGTATGGTCGAAATCGTGTCTAAAAATCAAATGTGTCAAACATAAAAAGAGAAGAGAGTACTTGTCTTAGCATCGTGTCACGTAAATCTAGGGAACGGGATATGTTGGAAGCCCTTTCGACCCACCTATTTTTAGGATCGATCGCATAGCAAATTAATTTTTTTGTATCAAATTAATTTTTTTTTGTATCCTCTCGGTTGTTAGATTATGATCCGTGAGTTTACGTACAGCCATATGCTATATATGGAGTGTTCGAGAATCCTATTCAATCAAAAATAAATTGAAATCATATTATTTTGTTTCAACCTAGCCAATCCAAAAATATGTAGTTATCCCTAAAACAGCTTCAGCTAGAACCTTCGTATATAATATGAAACGAATGTCAAAAGCATGCTACGTTCTTATCGCCTCCAGGAATTGTTTTTATGTTTATATGTGGCACCATGCGGCAGGCAGTGTCATGGATCGATGAACTGCTCCGACCCAAACTTCATACTAATAAATAATCCAACACGCTACACGACAGTACTATGATTATTTATAAGGCCAAAGTAATTAAATGTGTTATCTTTCTAACCAATATTTTCCCGTCCTGTGTACGTAAGCCGCATTAAACCGCTTCTCAGAATTATCAAAGCGCAGAAGGATCAGAACGTCTATCATTGGACCTACGGCCGTAATATGATTGCTGACATTTCTATTATTTTCCGTACGTGATTCATGCTGCACATGCTTCAATTTTAAAAATATTGTAACTTTTCGAACAAAACTCTTGTAGATTTTTTAACCACTTCTTGGAAAAAAATGTTTTATCACATATACTCCATTTCAGAGCATGATACTCCATTTTTCATAATTTAGATGAAATGCCAGTAAATGTTTTTCTTAGGAAATAGTGGAAGTTAGTACTCTTTTTTTTACGCCTTTGACTTTTAGACACACATTTGACCATTCGTCTTATTCATTTTTTAATAAGACGAATGGTCAATGTCCTGAACAAAAGTCAAAAGCGTCAAAAAACAGAGGGAGTACCAAATTAAAGACAATTTAAACATAGGAGAAAACAAGAGAACGAGTATATATGTATATATATACATGGTAAAGTTTTTTGCATTAATTAACTGCTACACGGAGAGAAGCCTAATACGTTTAGGGCTGTTAAAGTGTTAATGGGTTTAAACCCAACCCATATCCACCCACTCCATTTAATAAAACTACTATTTTTTTCAACCCACCCCACCCCATTTGTATTTGAACCCACCCCACCCTATTTCTTGTATAAACCCAAACCAATCTAACCCACACATCTCATATCGGTTCAACCCCATTTCTCTACCCATTTGAATATATTTCTCAACTCAATTTTATATGAAGATTATATTTTATAAAGAAAAACACCTTAGTTTTTTCTTAAACCGTGCATTCACACTATAAAAAATCATTGAAATTGTTTGAATTTTTTTTGTCATGACTCTATACATCTGGACACATCTCTGTGTACATTCGCGTGGCAAACAGAATAGATGAGCCCATATGTAAAAATTGGTGCTTTCGATAAAGTTGATATGTCCAAAGGCCTGCCGGGTTTCGGGCCGGGCTTGAAAAAGCCGGTTACACGGGATCAGGCCCAGCCCGATTCGGTCTGACATCTTTTCCCAGTCTCGGGCTCGAGCCTAGCCCAAAGCCCAACAAGAGGCCCAAGCGGCCAAGTCGGCCTAGTGGACTTTTTAGATTGGCCCGGCTTAGACTGTTCATGGCTATTTCTATTATAAAACAGCTCAGTTTTTCTTTAATTTCGCGTTCACACCATAAAAAATCATCAAAATCATCTGATTTTTTTTCTATAACTCTACATATCCGAAAGCAACTTTGTGCAAATTGGCAAGTCAAACTGAATAGGTGGGGCCCGCATATAAAAAATTATGATATATTATAGAACCCATATGAATTCATTCAATCTACGCTATTTGGCGGCGCTCATGCTTTTGCAAGCGCCGCCGCCTCCATGCGGCTACAGCTTGCAAAGACAAACATGCAGTGGTGGGATATATTCGGGTGGGTCCAAGCACGCACCACGTATGCCATGCGCAGTACCAAGTCTGTTTGATTTTTTCACCAAAATATTTTATTCTTCTACCTAATGAAATATTGGAAAAACAATACCAATTTATTGAAAAAACATATTTTTTTCAACTTCGTACTTTTTTCCAGAGAGTTTGCACTGTCAAATATGAAAACAAAATAAATTTATAATATATCAAAAATAAATATGAAAAAATTCCATTATCGCTAGTTCGCTACACTTTTTTCCGTTAAATGGAAATATGGAAAAACAGTAGAAATTTAATGGAATTTTTTGCGCCTGCACGATTTCACAAATTTTAGGCTCCTGTACTTTTTCCCAGTGATTTTGCACAGCTTTTCCACCATTTGTTTCATTGGAGAAAGCGTATATCTTTTGTGAAAATTTTTTTACTGCAGAGCAGAGGTGCTTTTTGCATAAGGGACCATCACGCTGTAGCGTTGGATGCGTTGCCATTTTTTTTGCATGTTGAATAGGGAGATGGGGGCGCGACAACTTTTTTCCTACGCATGGGGTCCACTCTATGGCTTGCTTAGCTTTCTGCCTCCTGCGCACAACGCCTGCACGATTCCCCTAGACGTAGACGCCCCTTTCGTATAGGCCGTGCCAAGGCAACATAGACTCAACACTCATATTCTAGTTTCATCTCATTTTTTACTAGTTTTTTGTTCACACAAGTTTGACGAAGACGTATATGTAATGCTAGTTTGTGTTGGCCTCAAACTTTATTTAGACGAAGAAAGATTCTTTTGTTAGTTCAGAAATCATCACCATAACACAATTGGTTTTTTTCACGAATCGTGTAGGCTACACAAAATCGCCTGCATTTTGATGTAAATTGCAGGTGCCTGTGCTCAAACTCAAAATGCAGGCGACTGCCATCAAGACACTCTCTTCATTCAATACAAACCCATGGGTTGAACCCGTTTGAACCCAAACATTTTCAAACCTACCCTACCCCACCCTAACCCATTTCAACTTAAAACCCACCCCACCCCCAACCCATTAGCAACATCAAAACCATTTCCACCCATCCAAATCAACCCATTCTAAAACCCAACCCATTAGCACCCCTAAATACGTTGCTATCCATGCATGTCCACCATACAAGCAGCAGTTAGTGTTTACTACAAGGGACACCTTTTAGGGGCTTTGTTGTAATTTCATATGTTTTTAGGGGTCTCCATGTAAAAAAGTTGTTTTTTTTTGTGTCATCATCGTTCAATTTAATATAATTTCCTTCATAAAAGAAGCAAATCCTCTACGGTCACCTTTTTCTTGCTCAATGCCGACACAACTTAAAAATTACTTCCTTCTCGGCTTCGCTACTCCCGTTTACTCATCGATATGTTAAAAAATTTGGATTTTCGGAAGCTTAAAAGATTACAATAGAACTATTGGAAACTTGGAATCAAGATCGATAGGAATTATGAACTGGAGTACTATCCCAGCCAGAGAGGAAAAAAAACCGATGGCCGGGGGCGCTACCTCACAAATACCCAAGCAAAATCGTACGGTCGGAAATTGGATGTTTGGAACGTTTTTATCCTAACCATTTTGACAGTATTTTCGGCAGTTCGAAAGAAAGAAACAACAGAAAAATAAAATAAGAAAGCGACAAACTGAGTAGAGAGACTCACCATGCAGAGGTCCACGTGCGGGAACAGTCCCCGGAATCTCTCCGCCGACGCCCTGGACAGTGGTGCTCCGCCGCAGATCACCCGCTCCAGGGCCGCAAGGCGGCCTGCCTCCTTCGCCATCCCCACCACCACCGGCGGCGATGCCGTCATTTCCGTGACCTCCCACCGCTCCGCCGCCTCCACGAGCCCCATTAGCCCGGCCCGTGCCGCCGCGTCCGTCATCACCACCGTCGTCACCCCGAGCGCCACCCCCATCAGCGCGAAGAAGAACCCCAGGGAGTGGAACATCGGTGCGCCCAGCAGCGTCCTCTCGTGGCCCTTTCTCATCTTCATCGCGCGCAGCGCGTGGAAGCCCGCCAGCATCGCGATGAAGCTCCGATGCGGCAGCGCCGCGGCCTTCACCCGGCCCGTCGTCCCGGAGGAGTACTGAATCGCCGCCGTGTCCGACTGCCGGACGACCACCATGCCCAGGGCCGGCTCCTCCGGCCGGTCGTCCTCCAAGAGGAAGCGGCGGAACTGTGGGGAGTCGAGGAGGATGACGGGGAGGCCGGCGGGGAGCTTGGCGGCGGTGGTGGAGACGGCGAACGCGACGGACGCGCCGGAGAGGGAGACTAGGCGGGACATCTCGGCGGCGGTGAGGGCCGGGTTGGCAGGGGACACGACCACCCCGTTGGAGAGGAGCGCGAAGTAGAGCACGGGCAGGTCAAGCCGCGCGGAGGCGAGCACGAAGGCCACGTCGCCGCGGCCAAGCCGGAGGCGCCGCCGTAGTGCGCCGGCGAGCGCTCGCACCTGGGAGAGGAACGCCGGGTAGGATACGGCCTCGCCGTTGGCGGCGTCGAGGAGGGCAGGGTGCGCGGGGGGAGGCGACGGCAGGAGCGAGAGCGCGAACGCCGGGAAAGAGAGCGGCGAGCCCGTCGGCGGCAGATGCACCGGCGAGCGGAGGCTGCGGAACGACTTGGTCGCGGCGCAGTAGCCGGTGCGGGCGTCTGCACCTCCGTTGCTTCCGCCGTCGGCGTTGCCTGCCGAGGTGGGAGTAGCCATGTTTCTATTATGTGTCGCGACTCGATTGCGATTGAAGCGAGCGAGAGTTGGGACTTTGGGAGGCGCAGCAGGGGTGGTGACTGGTGACTGGTGGCTTGGTGAGGCCAAGCTAGCGATCTGTTGTGAGTGGCGACTGGTAAGAGGTAACTGAAGGACTTCGAGATCTTTGCAAAACCTGAACTTTTGGTTTAACTGGGCTTTGAGCTTGGGAGTTTCTCCGATCTCATGAGCTCTCGGTACAACAAGCAGCTGCCAATATATCATCTTTTTTTTTTTTGTGTTTACCCCAGAGGATGACGATCCATCCATGAGACGAGATGCCCCAGTACGTCCACGCAAGCGGGTGTCGGAGTAGTTGGAACAAATGAGCGTGGGCTCTGCAAGCTCGCATCGCATCTACTCACGAGCGAGTCAGGAAGGACCACATCAACACATCGTCTGATTCCTAAAAAAATTTAAGCACTGCATCCTTGCAACCATCCTACGACATCATCCGGCCTCCACGCTGGTCTGCTGCCTGCTGAAGCATGCAGGAACCAGGACGCACTGTCAAGCAGCACAGGGCATGACATGCGAGGTCCTCATGGTACTACCTTACCCGAACTTGAACTTGCTAAATTGTCACTAATTGGACATTAACCATGTAATCGACCGGCTGCCCATGCGAATTGACACAAGTCAACCTACTAATCGCTCTGGCCAATTAATCGGTCAAACATTGGGCTGGAACCGATTAATGCCCGCAAATGCCGCATCAGAAATCGGGTCATGGAAAAAAAAACATGTGCCTATGTGGACATGTGGCCTGTGCGTTACCCCTTGTGTCACAAACAAATTTAGGCTATGAGCAAATTAATGAAAAGTTTAAATAATTAGTACTAAATTAAAGTCAAAGATAAAAATTCATATGCAATTGGAAATCATATTTTTCTCTCTCCTCATACCTTGCCTGTGGGGCATTCTATCAAACAACACATGCAACGTCTCCCTCTCCCTCTCTGTCTCTGTCTCTGTCTCTTTGTCTTTATTTCCTTCCCTCCCTCCCTCGGATGCTCTGTTCTGGCGCTAGCCCATGCTTCGCTGTACCTTCTCTACCGGCTCCAATGCGCCAGCACCCAAATGGCTCTGCACTGCCTGCACCTTGTACCGACACGCCGCGCCACCGTCGTGTCCGTGCTCTGCTTCCCTTGTGCGCGCAACCTGCCTGCTTCGTAGTCGTGTCGCATCATGCCGTGTCGAGCCGGGGTTCGTGGTTGCAGGTGCACCTGCTGCGTGTCGCGCCGCTGACCGGTCCGCCACCTCAGACCACCGGGCAAATGCCGGAGATCGTCGTGTCGCTGCAGCCGTATCGCACATGCCATCCCCAACTGCTCAGCACCCTCGTCCTTTGCCACCGCAAGTCAAAAGTCTACCCTAGACCATCGTGTCGCCCTACCCCATCATCGTGCCTCCCGAGCGTGCCCCCTCTATGATCACGTCGCCATTAAGACCCCCGCACCTTGCCACTCTGAGCTCGCCGATGAACCCCCTCAGCTCCTCACGACGCCCTATAACCATGGCCCAGCCGCATGCCCGTCCTTTGAGATTTACCCCAAAATTTCCCCCATTTTCCCCCAAATCGACCGCCACGTGGAATCTCGTCGATTCGGTGACCATGATTTGATTCCCTTCTCCTAGAGTTCCTTCGCGAACCTTGTAGCCAATCCCCACTACCAATTTGGCTAGGCCATCGATAAAGAATCTTGGCGCCAGGAGCTCTGCTTTGACGGTCGTCACCGCCTCCATGGCGACCAACCACCCAGGACTTCCCCGGCCTCGAGCGACCCCTCGGTGAGCACCCACCACCCCAAGGGATGCTTCTGCCCCCTCCAAACTTGCATGTGCGTGCTTGAATCGAAGATGTCGTGCCTCCCCGAGCCTATCCCCGCTGCTAGGTTGGGCGTTACCACATCGCTGCTTGGTTCACATCGCCGTTGGGACCAATAGATGGGGGCCGGGGTGGGGATTTCATTTTGTTGTATCTCCCAAGCTGTTGTGTCCCCTTGCGCCGGCTAGCCGAGCCACGTCGGGCTCCCATGGGCATCCAGTGCGTGCGTCGTTGGAGGAAGACAATGAACAAATGGATTGAGGGGTGAATGGCTGACATGTGGGGTCAGGCTAGTGTGTGGTTCTTTTTGCGGCATGTGGACCATCGGCCCCACGGGTTAATAAGTGGAAGCGTAATGTTGGAAATACGCTTTCAGCTAAGCCTTCGTGTCCTGACCTCAGCCAGGTTCGGCCCAATTATGGCCCAAGGCCAGCCCATAGCCAGATTTTACAATTAACAACCAAGTTCATCATTTTATGTGGTATAACACGTTTGTTGGATTTATTTAAAATAGCAAACAATCATAGAAATTATAAATTTTGTAGACAAATACTACAGGGGGTTTACTACCTAGGAAAAATATCACAATAAATAGTGTAGTGGAAAAATTAAAATAATAAAATCGTATAAAGCCCAATGGCAACCTTTTTCTTATTTTACAATAGGGATTCATAATTTAGTAAAAATTTGCAGACACCTCCTAAATTTCTAGAAAATTCATGATAAATACTAGAGCCTATTACAAACCTTATAAGATTATTATCCTAAGCATTGTTCATAGATTCTCTCTTATTAAGTAATTAGTGAACCTCCGAAGTACTTTTCTATGTAGAAAATTGATGAGGACATCACCAACGTGGATACAACCAATGTGACCACTGCCCCTCCTACCTCTCCAACCACTGCAATGACTACCGACGCCGCTCCGTCGCCTACCATCAACGTTGTGACTCCTTCATCGCCTAGGGGCCTTAATCCTAATGCCTAGCTTTTCAAGCCTTCTTCGAAGAAGCGGCGCAACAAGTCCAAGATTCGTGAGGCCTCGACGAATAAAGAACAGCCCATATGGAGGCCCAAGATGCCAACTAGCTTGGTTCGGCCATACAGCACCACGCCAACTTCAAACGGGCATAACTCGGGCTCCCGAACTCCGATTTCGGCCTGCGACAACTCGTTGGAAAGATTAGGAGGTAAGCTTTCCAATGGATCCAGCCCCACATCCAGATTCGTCCAGGAGATTTGGTAAATGCAAAAGAATGTCACGGGCCACAATTTCAGGGTGCTGTGTCACCGTATTTTTGGGCATACTTTCCATGTAGCTTAGGGTTTTGGTGGGTGCCCCTGGTTTGGCCGACCTACTCCCTCTGGCCGCCACTATATATGTGGCTACTGCTTCTCTTCTATCCTTAGATTTTATTGTGTGTGGTTAACCCTGTGTGTGTCCCTCCTCGTGTTCGCGTGTATCCACTAGACCACCCGTCACTACAGGAAACGAAAACAATCTCGAGTGCTGAAATAAGTCTCGACGGCCATATCATACTGTCGATATTATGAACTACGTCTCGACGGCCACATATAAGCCGTCGAGAGAGAGGTCCACGGCTAAGCATTCTCGACGGCTGAATAAATTAAATAACCATACGTCGAGTATGAACCGACGGTTTGCCGAAAGCCAAACGGCGTTAGCAATCTCAACGGCATATTGTTACGCCGTCGATACAACAATAATCAGAATATACATTTTCAATCCTATAAATTATATTTTAATTGATATTTATTTTTTAAAAGTAGATAAATCAATTTAATAAATGTGTTATACCTGAACTTTTAATTTTTTTATTGTTAATTGAATTTGAATTCTTTGAATTAAAGATTTTCGTAGAATAACTAACGACTTACCCGTTATAGTACGATAACCTAGAACTTAGCCGGGAAACACCCCCATTTAGTAGTGTTCGTCACGATCGATCCTTAGAAATTTTTTATATTTTCGCTGATGATATGATTTGATACTCAAACATGAATTCATTGTTTGTTGATACTAATAAATTTTATTTTGCATTTTTAGAAATCAAATTATGTTGGGTTGACCGCCGAGTCCAGCAAAGGGCAAAACAGTCTAGACATGTACTTCTCTCGACGGTTTACACCCTAACCGTCGAGATTATGCAATTGTGTCGAGTGTTGTCAAACAAAACCCTCGAGTGTACTTTCTATCGACGGCCATAGAATAAAGGGTCGGCGAGAGAAATGAGGACCTGTCTCGACGGCTATGGATGGCCGTCGAGTGAATTGATTTTCCGCGGGCCCAACTGGCCCAGTCACTATTGACGGCTAATGATGGTTGTCGAGTGTATGGTCCTCGGGATCCCAACGGCCATTATTTGTCTCGACGATTGCCCTAAAACTGTCGAGACAGATTGATATTACTCGACGGCATTAGGGTAGCCGTCGAGAGTAATTGATCTGACTCGATGGCTTTACGTTGGCCTTCGAGAGAACGTATATTTTGTACTGCGTTTCGGTGGGACTTAGGCACATTTGTGCCTAAGTCCCACCCGCGCCGCTGCCTCCTCCTTCCCCGCGCCGCCACCGCCGCCGCCGCCTCCTCCCCTCCCCCGCCTCCCCCTTGCCACTGCCTCCACCTCCACCTCCCCCGCGCCACTGCCTCCTTCGCCTCCCTCGTGCCACTGCCTCCACATCCTGTCCCCTCCCTCATATCCGATGCCGCCCCATCTTGACAACAGATGTATGAGGTAAATGAATAATTTTTTTTCCGTGCTTCTTGTGTAGTGTTGACGGCCATGTATCATTAATCGATACTACTATTGATTTAGTGAATAAATTAGGAAATTATTAATTAAATAAAATAAATTACAATTAATAAATAAAATAAAATAAATGTAATGTTAATAATTGATTATTTACTCTTGAATAATTGTAATGCAAATGTAAATAATTGTGCTTCTTGGTTAGGTTTATTGAATAAATTAGGCAATAAATAAATAAAATAAAATAAATAATTGTATTATAATTAATTGATTATTTACTTTTCAATAATTATTTACTTTTTATTAAATATAGAATAAATTGGGTAGATTTGCGATTGATTGTTGATTGTTTATTAATTCGTAAATGTTATTAATTACCTTTTTGTTTAGGTAATATATTAGGCGTAATACTATTTTGTCCACATTAGTGTTTTTCAATTGTGACCCAGCCGTACGTCACCCATTCGGAAATGGCACAACTTGTATGGAACATGAACGGTGATTCGTTTTGTTTTCATACGAGATGTGATAAGCGTTTCCGAATTGTCCAGTGGACTGCCATATATGGGCGTCCCAGTGGACAGCCTACGAATGACCGATCGAGCAAAATTCATTGCGACACTGGTGGGTTCGAGACGATAATTTTGACGGTATAATCCTAAGAGGTTCTCCTGTGTATAGCATATGTGCTCGGTGGTTTTAATAACCCTCCTGAGCCATCGTTGCACTGGAGAACCCTTAGGGTTATGTTGCCGAAATTTCGTCTCGAACCCACCTGTGTTGTAATGAATTTTGCACGATCAGTCATTCGTGGGTGGGTTTAGAAGCTTTCCTAAGCCTGTCATGAAACCCTCACGTGAAATGACGCTTGCCTACGATAGATGGAAGAACAAAGAACTGGGATGTACGATGAATGGCAACCCAATGGACAACACACAGATGAATGGTACGAAAAGACCGGTGAATTCGTAAATCATGCTTTATGTGATTGATTGAGCACGTTTATACCTCAGACTACACCCGATAGCTAGGTTTCTTAATAGAAACCACGAACCGCACTCCCCTAATTTACCAACCAATCTGTGCCTTCCGTTTGCTGCCACCGAAACAATAATTTTGTGTGTGTTTGTACTGTGCCGAGAGCAATCAAAAAAGAAGGAAGAGCGATAAAAAAAAATTTTGTGACAGCTAGTAACAAAAAAAGAGAAAGCCAACCAAAAAAACAATTAAAAAACAAGTGAAAAAGAGAGAAGTGAAAAGAAAAGCAAAAGAGAGGTGAAAAAAATTGAGTTATGTTTCAATTGTTGTTTTGTGACTATTTCAGTGATTAGGCTCGCATCTCTAGTATGGTCTAACCTAGGACCAGCACAGTACCATCGTTGAACGCTTATTCAATTTGTATTAACTAGTGTGATTATAGTATTTCCTTACGACATATTGATACCTATCCAAGCTCCACATACTATTAACCTACAGGAAACGTACCTTACAGTCATTTTGTCACCTTCTGAGTGCATGATACCATCAATTATCGATTGAACTTGACAAGCTGCAGGGTAAGAACTGGTAAGAGCTTGGTGAGAGCTTCAAGTGTGAGAGATTTGTCAATTCCAGCACCTATTAGCAGATAGGGTTTATACATCCTTGAGTATTTTTTATCTACTAATAACAATGGCAAGTTTACGTATGAAGAAAAAATTCCCTTCCATGAAGGATTATATTGAGGATTCTCCATACTTGACAGAAAGAGAAAAGAAATGCCTGCAGAAAATTGAAAGGGAGTGTCTTGAGTCTTTGAAGAAATTAAGAGGTGAGACGGTCGAGTGTGGGATTCTCCCTTCGACCAAGAAAGAGAAAGCACAATTGAAGAAGAAATTGAAGCCTGCATCACACCAAAAGAAGGATAGTAAGTGTATTTCATCAATATGTAAAGATAAGAATGTGCTTGCTATTCCTGCGACTAACTCTATAGGCAAGAATGACCAAGATAGTGTGCACCTGAGAGCTGGAATGACGGACAAATACATGAGCCTTATGTCTAAACATGTACTTAGTGCACCACCGGAGCATGCTAGTCAGACTCAACGCAACAACTTATTTCAAATAAAGTTTGTTGTGCAAGAATGTGCGGTGCATGTCATCATTGATGGAGAAAACTGTAGCAACTTCGCAAGCCAAAACATGGACGAGAAGCTTGGCTTGACCATGACTCCAATTCGACAGCCTTACTCAATTTAATGGTTCAATTCTTGTTGTAAGGTTCAGGTAACAAAAACTGTGCGAGTTCCTTTCTTTATCGGTTATTACCATGATTTTATTGATTTTGATGTCTTACCTATGAAAGCATGCTCACTTTTATTAGGTAGATCTTGGTTATATGATGTACAAGATATTCACAATTGTAGAACCAATCAATATTCCTTCATATTTAATGGAAAGAAAGTGATTTTGGAACCCGTTAATCCTACTGAAATAATTAAAGATAAACAAAAGAGAGCTAAAAATTAGGAACATGAGGGTGATAAAATTGTTAGCAATGCACAAAACTTTGAACCAAAGACAAAGTAGGTAGTACATTTAGATAAAACTGTGTCCTCCCCAGATACCGCATTGCAAACACTTGTTTCTTTGCCTTCTGTCGTCACTAACATTTTGCAAAAGCATAACGAGTCGAGGACGAGTCCAATTCAAGAAGGGGAGGATAATGAGGACATCACCAACGTGGATACAACCAATGTGACCATTGTCCCTCCGACCTCTCTGACCACTCCAACGACTACCGACACCGCTCCGTCGCCTACCATCGACATTGTGACTCCTTCATCGCCTTTGGGCCTTAATCCTAAATCCCAGCCTCTCCAAAGAAGCGGTGCAACAAGTGAGACCTCGATGAATAAAGGACAGCCCATATGCAGGCCCAAGATGCCAACTAGCCCGGTTCGGCCATTCAGCAACACACCAACTTCAAACGGGCGTAACTCGTGCTCCCGAACTCCAATTTCGGTCTGCGACCATTCGTTGGAAAGCTTAGGAGATAAACTTTACAATGGATCTAGTTTCACATCTAGATTCTTCTAGAAGCTTGGGAAAATGTAGAAGAATACCACAGGTCACAATTTCAGAGTGCTGCGTCACCGTATTTTTTGGCCTATGGCCCTTGTAACTTAGGTTTTTGGTGGGTGCCCCTAGTTTGGCAGACCAACTCCCCCTGGTCGCCGCTATATATGTGACCGCCGCTTCTTTTCTATCCTTATGTTTTGTTGTGTGTGGTTGATCCGTGTGTGTCCCTCCTCGTGTTCGCGTGTGTCGACTAGACCACCCGTGACGAGAAACCAAACCTCACCCTTTGATGAGTTGATTTATCAGTTATCGTCTTGTTCTTGCTTGTTCTTTGTTGCTAGCTTGTTCAAGGATCAATCGTGCCTAGCTTGGTTGATTGCCTCGTGTGGTAACTTTGCGATTGTTCGGTTGATGATCCCGTGGATTGATAGGGTCGTCACTACACCAAATCGACGTATCGTTCTCATCAAACGATTGGACCGACCTAAGTGTAAATCAAAAATAGATCGAAATAATTTGCTTGTTAATAGAAACTAGAACTAAGTTGGGAAAAATGTGGGAGAATTATACAAAATATAATATACTCTTATAAACCCAAAATTAATGTTAGAAATCCTAGGAAGGTTAATTAATAGCGATTATGATAGTACTAGATGGAGCCCCATTAATTAAGATAGTGTGTGGTTTATTAAAAACTCAAGGAAACATCTTTAGACATAAAAAGGAAACGTCTTTAGACTTAAAACAACCTTTGGGTCTTAGGATAAATCTTTAGACCTAGAAATAATATATAACACCGCTCTCACCATACAATAAACTAAAGGGGAGATATTTTGGGATCTTTTACCTTTATCATAGTCCTTATAAGATCGTAGAAATGCAATTAAACACCACAAAACTATATACCTTATTTTGGGATTATTATCTAGGGTTCTACTAATATTGATAAGGTAAATAGATTCGAATCGCATTGTGAGATCATGCATGACATGTCCTTTCGTCAAACACCCGATACAATCTTCCTTAGGGTAAAATAGGGTCGTCGAACGAAAGCGTAATTGCATTTATGCATCATATCGTTAATCATGTTGTATACATGCCTGTTCTTTGTAACTTTATAGCCTTATATGACTGCTTTGGTTGTCATTATCCTTGATTAGCCTAAGTCTAGCCAAGTAACAACTTTAGCCCTACCTAATGGGTAAAAATCTGCTTAGACTTCCTTAGGTCCAAATAAATCTTAAGGCAAAAAGGCACGGAACGGTGAGCCGATATTCACCAGTCATTCATCCATTCATTCAAAATTTATGACATGAGACAGTTAGGGCTGATAGACGAGTGTTGGGCTTGATGTTGTATGTTGGTATGGTTGTGTATTGTGTTTGGTCCGGTTTGGTTGGTCGGTAAGGGGCAGGAGTGATAATGTCAGGGATTGTTAGCTTATGGTGATGAGCTGGTTAGATATGAATTGTCCCAAGGGAAATATAATGGGTATGGATGACCAAGGCATGAAATTCCTTTGTGCTGGGTTTAGCCAGAGCTTACCTAGGAGGAGCGTGGAAGAACACGCGTAGCGGGGGAGCGCTGCCATCAAAAGGATGGTTCCAACACAACATGTGGCTATCGCGCAGAGTACAGGTATTAGATCGCTAGCTGCGTGTGCTTTGCGGAGGCACCCCTGGGATCACTCCCGGTAGATACCGCATTGGTCGTCACTTCATGTGATAAAGGCCACACTTCCCCTAAGATGACGTTAGACTAGTGGGGGTTGGCAACCCTTCTAGGTCATTGCGGGCAGTGTAGTCCAAGGATGGCGGATTTTGGAAATGAGATGGGGGCAATGTTAAGTTTGGTTTGGTTGAGGTCGAGGTTGAGTATATTTGACGAGTTCGGATTGGTCGACATGGAGTTGGTTGGTAAGGTCTGTCGGTTAGTGTTTTTATTGTGGTTATTACAGTGTTGAACTCCTTGTTTGCGTAAGACAAACATTGAACCAATGAGCTAGATAGGGTAATTTTAAAACTATCCTAAAACTAGCTTTACGCAAATAAAAGAAAACCTTCCCTCTTCTTGAAGCCTCATATCATCAAGTGCATTAAGAGGAGTGTTAACTAGTTAGCGTTAGGATGACGTTGACCTCGCATACTTGCACTCTTTTAGATGAAGGATAAAGAAAAGGATTTGTGCGAGTGTAATGAAGGAGATGATCAGGGCTACGATGGTCATGATGTATTTTAGGGTTTGTTCCAGTCGCTTGCAGGAATGCATAGCCATTGGAGAATTATTTGGATGATCTTATATATGTTGTTCTGCTGACTTTGATGATTTCTCTATCTCAGTCGTATGGTTTTTTGGCATATTTAATATTAATCCTGCGACATTTAACCAGGAAAGTAATATTCGGAACAATGAAACGTATGTATGTATGGTACTCGGCTATGTATGACACGCACTAGTGTACTGATCAAAAGAATAGTGCATGTTAAGAGCGCTCTCTAGTAAGTGTAAAAATGACGGCTGACAGAGCTGGTATTAGGGCCAGGTGACTGTGGGAACCCATAAACTTAGTGGCCACTAGCAAATGGATTCTTTGTACTTTATTTGAAAAAATTCATAAAACCCAAAATTGCTACTTGTAACTCCAAATTTTATCACTTACCCTAAATTTTATCTTTGTACTTACCTAGTTTTAAAACCAATGACTTTGTAGAATGGAATACAACCTAAACTGGATAAGGGGGTTGTTACTCCGTGCCCGTGACCAAGTGGAGGCCATGAAGACAACACATACCCAGGCGAGGTTGAATGCATACCGAACAACTCCCCAGCTAGAAAAGGGAGAAAGGGCATTACGGCTTAAGACATCGTTCACAAATGGACAGGACGGTACCTGCTTCAACTGCCATCAAGCTGGTCACTTCACTAACCGTTATCCCACAAGGGCCCCAAAGAAAGCCATGACCAACATTCTGCATGATCTTACTCCAACCAGCATGCCTCTTGCCTTGGCACTTCCACAAGAAATGGTGGAGGCGAATGCAAAGCCGGCACCCAACAACGACAACCACCCTAATGCATGTGTTGCTGCACCACCTCTAATGATCGCATGGGGATGTGTTAGTTCTCCCAATAGGTGCTCAGGGGCGGGAGCCCTCCGCTTCGGTATCCGCCAACAACGTCAGTGATACTTTGAAGAACTCCCAAAAACAGGTTGACGATGTATCCTATGGAACCTTAGACTATCCTAGTCCCTAACAAATAGCACCCTTATTGTACTATGTGCCTTAGTACTGAATGATGGTAGCCAATACGGTATTGTAAGGTGGTTCGCATTATTAGAAGATTAAATGTATCTGAAACGTTATTTGTGTACTAGTGGGGGCTGGCAACCATCCTAGGTCATAGCGGGCAATCTATGGCAAGTGTGGTCCACAACGGGATTGCTAATCCCGAAAGAATGTGGATCTTGGAAATGAGATGGGGCAATGTTAAGTTTGCTTTGGTTGAGGTCGAGGATGAGTATATTTGATGAGATTGGATTGGTCGACTTAGATTTAGTTGGTAATGTATGTCGGTTGGTGTTTTTATTGTGGTTATTACAGTGTTGAACTCCTTGTTTGCGTAAGACAGACATTGAACCAATGAGCTAGATAGGGTAATTTTAAAACGAGTAAAATGCGCAGGCAGTCCCTAAACTATTAGTCGGTTCTCATCTAGGTCCCTATTATTTGAAACTGCAGTTTTGGATTCCTAATCTTTAAGTGGGTTCATCCCGGTCCAAACCTACCATGTGACAGCACTGAAGCTGACGTGGCGCTAACATAGCCGTCCATATCACATAAATTACTTAAAAATTCTAAAAAATCCTGAAACATTTTGAAATCATAAAATTACGGGAAATCATAAAACAATTAGGAAAATTCATACAAAAGATTAGAAAAGAGTAGCACTTGAGGGCTCTCATACGCCACGATGCTAGAGGTCTTGCGCTTACAACTATAGAGGGATTAAATACGACCACACTATCTTTATGTTTCTTTTAATAATTTTAATAATTTTCCATGTTCATCATTTTTAAATGATTTTAACGTATTTTTATGATTCTTTTGATATTTTCTATATGTTTCTAATTATTTTCCTGTATTTTTATGTTTTTTCATTTTTATGATTTTTAAATAATTTTCCAACATTTTCATTTTTTAATGATTTCTAAATTATTTCCCCGTATTTTTATGTTTTTAATTCCTTTTCCCTTTTTAAAACTAATTTATGTGACATGTCAGTTCCACGTCAGCTTTAGGGCTGTCACTTGGTAAGTTTGGACCGAGGCGGACCCACTTAAAAAGATTAGGGTCCCAAAACTGCAGTTTAAAAGAACGGGATCTAGATGAGAAACGACTAATACTTTATGGCCCGCTCGTGTATTTTACTCTTTTAAAACTATCTTAAAACTGGCTTTACGCAAATAAAGGAAAACCTTCCCTCTTCTTGAAGCCTCGTATCATTAAGTGCAATGAGAGGAGTGTTAACTAGCCAGAGTTTGGATGACGCTGACCTCACATACTTCCACTCTTTTAGATGAAGGACAAAGAAAAGAATTCGTTCAAGTGTCATGAAGGAGATGATCAGGGCTACGATGGTGATGATGCGGTTTAGGATTGGCTCTAGTCGCTTACAGGAATGCATTGCCGTTGGAGAATTCTACAGATGTTCTTATATATGTTGTTCTGCTGACTCTGATGATTTCTTTATATCAGTTGTATGGTCTCTTGCCATATTTAATATTAAGCCTGCGACATGCATGCAACTAGTTATGTAATATTCCAACAATTAAACGTATGTATGTATGGTACTCGGCTATGTATTACACGCACTAGTGTATTGATCAAGGTACTAGTGTATGTTAAGAGCCGCTCTGGTATGTATAAAAATGAGGGCTGACAGCTTGTGTCTCCCTCTGGTCTGGCGCAGGGCTTGTGCAGATTGTGCGACAGGGTCCCATGTCATTAGTGCCACCAATTATAAAGAATCTAGGGCCGATATTTTGTCATATATCAGAAATGAATCAAATTAGCATGAGTAGCCTAGCGGTATGGAAGGGTGCATGTAATCAATAGATTTTGCATATAAATCCACAACAAGCTTTCTTTTATTTTGTATTGTCATTTTTATTCCATACTCATGATCGGTCCAATTTTAAAACTTTGTTATACCTTTGCATCGGGGTCTCAATTTCAATTTTTGAACTTTGCTATATTTTTTTACTGGGATCTTAAGACTGGCCTAGGTCTCTCTATTCCATCTCCTTTGTCTTTCCCTATGTCTATATTTGCCTGTTCCATACCCCATATTTCCATCGTCCCTCGACAATGCTTGAGACACGCGAGGGGTTTCTCACAGGCAATCACTTTTTTCTACAAACGGGCACATAACTGTTACTCCCTCCGTTTTTTTATTTGACGCCTTTCACTTTTTGGTACGTCTTTGACCATTCGTCTTATTCAAAAATTTTGTACAAAGATGTAAAAAAATAAGACATATTTAAAGTACCTCTATTGATAAAACAAATCACAACAAACTGTATGTTCTACTATTTTTCACTCTAGATATCTCCTTTTCCGAGTGGAGGAAATCGAGATGCCAAAAATCATCCACACAGCCAACGCTTCACATGGGGGCACACGCTGACGCATGCACGGTGCCCAAAGAATTTTCTGTCGCAGACGGGCAAAACGTATTCGTGCATCACCGCTCCCATCCCCACGTGCCCGTTGCCGGGCGAAAAAAATACACACAATTAATTTTCTTTTTTCTTTTCCCTAGATGTCTCCTCTTCCTATTCTACGACGCGGAGTGAAAAATCAAAAAATGAGAAAAATCACAAAGCCCTAGAGGACTCCTCTTCCTATTCTACGACGCCAAATTGATAATCACAAAAATGAGAAAACAAAATCACAAAATTAAGGGGATGCAATATGAGAACTTCCCACACGGTCACTAATCCTAGTAATACCCTTTCACCGACACACTAACTTTGGAGTTCTTATGAGATCCGGTGCTTTAGTGATGATGTGATCACATCTAATATACCTTGTGTTTGTTTTCCCTATGTGACTCTTGACCTAACTCCTTTTCCCTTTCTTGTGCCTTCCCCATTGTCCCTAACACCGTGTGTGTGTGTCGTCCTCCCAGCCAACGCTTCATAGTTCTCCCATCGGCCGGGTGCAATACCCAAGGGGTTTTCTCGTGCCACATACATGAAAATGTCTTCTGATATCTCCGCTCCTAGCCTCAGATGTCATAATTCCCCTTTTTATTCACGTTCAGCTCAATAGAATTATTGCGGACAATGTATGCTATATGATTGTAAACTAACATACTAGCCCCCCAAAAGCTAGTCGGGCATGTTAATCCTCAACCAGGGCAACAACAATCTCTGCAAGCATCCTTGTATGGTCTTTCCTCCAAAGAAATAAGAACACAATTGCAAGGATGTATTGTACTAATGAACCCAACACATCGGATCTTGTGTTTTAGGAATGATGGTCTTTCCTCTTCTTTTGAAATATTGAGTCCCTTTTCAGAAAATAAGAGGTTTATGGAACTTTGAATTTTTTTATGTGAAACTAAAGATGGCCTGTCTCCTTTCTTTTTCTTTTTCTCTTTTTTTTATAATTCCTTGCCTCTTATAAAACTAGGGACTTTGAATGCAAATCTTTAAACAAAGTAGAGCATTTATTTTTGAAAGACCATCATACAGGTAGGTATGGTGGCACTAGATAATAAGAAGGGTTTCTAGTTTTTTTAGGATGGAATTCCTGGCGAAGCTGTACGCATGAATCTAGTGAGGAAACTAGCATTACCAGAAACAAATAGGCTAGTAAACAAGAGGTACGCAAAGGAGAATGATTGGAATATATGAAGTTATCCCAAAGGATTCAAGTTTATACCAAACTCAACACAAGCATGAATGCATATAAGCGGGCTCAGATCTGACGCTAAATTTTTGGCTTTGGTAGGTAATAAGATTGCTCACGGAATTTATGAGCCAATGTTTTCACTTTTTAAATAAAAACTTTTGAGACATACTAAACTCTTATAGAGAAAGACTACCATTTTTGTGTTATCTCTTATAAGTCAACACTTTAGAAGAAGGTTATTCCTAACAAAGTGAGACTCACAGTTATAGAACTATAATCAAGGAAGAAAAATTATGCGAGCCAATTATAAAGTCTAGTTGAGCTATAGTCTAAAGTTTGTCTCAATTTGTCTTCACAATGATTTTAGTGTTGTTTGCCCCATATTTAGCTTGAAAATGAATGAATCACAAAGATAATAAATATTTGAGATCCAATAGAAATACTGAACTTGGCGGCGATCCAACGGTCCCGAAAGGGGGTCGACTGGTCCAAGGCCTGTCGAACGGCGGGCCTGACCTAGGTTGGCCAGCCTAACTTTTGCGCCCATCAGGTCCAGTTATTTTCATGTACTTCTTTACTCTTTGTACTCCTTCACACACGTTTGTTAAAAAGGTTGATTAATGTGGAATTTGCACCAACCGAGGCAAGCCAAATCAACAAATGCATTTGAAGCAAACAACTCAATTCCGTTAGAAACCACACAGTACAATGCAAATTGGAGGCCCATTCATTGTAGAAAATAAAATTTTGAGAAGAAAGCTAAAGCGCCTATAACTTTATTCTCTTGCAAGCCTACTCTTCTAGGATCAAATGGATGGTCATAGAGCTTAGGGTAGCCCATCTTTGGCATAGCGCTTGAGCTTTGGGGGGGTGACCTTGCGAAGGACAGTGAAGTTGTCCTTGTAGTCCATCATGTTGATCTGCATCTTCGCCATGTGCTCCTCTAGGTTGTTCTTCCTCTGCTAGTTACCAATGTGCACAGATCGAGCTCCTCCCCATCACTAAACTCCATCTCCCCAGGCGGTCCACTAATAGGTGGCTGTGTACGAGTACGCCTAACCCTCGCACGAGAGGGAGAAGAGTCAATGGACTCGTCAACTAGTGGTGACACCTTCTCCAATGGATTCCAATCACCTTCCCACCTTCCCAAAAGTCCTTTGCCTGCGCACAGTGTAGCGCGGTGGGGAGTTGGTAGGCCTCTCTGGAGTGTACTCCGGAGACTTGGGATCCAGCTGCTCATACTTCATCAGCGCTTTGCCCTTCTCCATCTTGAATGCTGCTCGATGGGTGACATTGGAACAGCCTCGTGAAGGAGGCAAAACCAACTTTCTCGACACCACCTTTTTGAGGCAGAGCTGCCCCATGGTGGCTCGAGATGGCGAAGGAGCATGCACCGCCTTCCCTTTTCTGTTGGATCGGAGGAGGTACACCGGACGGGCAGCAGTTTTGGGTAAACAATGGTTTTGGAAGTGCTTTGGACGATGCAGCTTTTGGTGGATCTGTGGAGGTGGCCTTTGTCGACGATTGGGATATCGGATCCAAGTCAACTAAGGTTCTTGAGAAAAGGGAGATAGAAGACCTGCTGAGCAAGGCAAACAGCGATCAACGACGAACAGGGAGACACAGGGTTTTTATCCTGGTTCAGGCCTCTCAGGAGAGATAATAGCCCTATGTCCGGCCTTTCTTTATATCAAAGAGGATTACAAGGTGGAAACTCGACGAGACGAGCAGGTCTCAGCGAGATTATGTGTGTACAGGAGAGTAATGTGCGATAATATGAAGTCTCTTGGCTGTAAACTCGTCTTGGATTGGCCCCTCAACACGTCGTAGGGGCCCTGTTTATATAGTGTTGAGCAACCGACCTACCAGGGATAATCGGGCCGGGCTGACCACGAGATCGTAACGAACTCATACATGACAAATACATCCCGAGGTAGATAAGGCATACTCTAATTCTTGGGGGATCACGACATCCGCTCCAATCCGGGAAACCACGTCCAGGTCTTCACGTAGCCGTGCAGAACTCTTGTTCGAGTCAGACTCAAACACGAATCCTAGGCCATTACGCACCATGCCAACCCAGAGGCTGTTCGGTAGGATGCTCATGGGCCTGATAGAACCTTCTAGGGAGCTAAGCCCTAGTAGGCTGTTCGATTAGGCCGTCAGGGAATGGGCCATGGCAATGGGCCGTGATTTTATCCCCGACAGCTAGGCCCCGAGACTCATGTGGAAGGACTCACTAGAGCGGGGTCTTCCCATTGAGACTCCAAGTCACGAAGAGGGAAATTCGCTGTTGCAAGGACGTGCAACAAACGACCGAGCAGGTTAAGGTTGAACCGAACAAGACTTGTTCGGGACATAACAAACCCGATCAGTACCGAGCAACTCTGTCGCGTCGAACAGGGAAACACGTCTGCCCGAGTAGAGCACCCAGCCCTCAGTGCAGACACTAGAAAAAATAGCCGTTGGCAGATCTCAACGGTAACTTACGCTACGCAGTGAAAATAGGTGACCGTTTTTACTTAACCGCTGTAGTAAAATTAGCCGTTTGTGGCGAAAATCCGTTGCAGAGCTGCTCGTCTGGGACTATAAAAGGACCCAAACCATCCGCGGCTTGTCACTTCCACTCTCACGCACCTTTTCTTCTCGAGCCCTTTTCCAATCGCGCAAGCATCAACAGCCACAACCTACCTCCAAAGCTGCTTGTCCAAACCTTCGCTATGGCCAAGTTCTAAGGCTCTAGCATGACCGAGGAGGATTTGAGGACTTTAGAGGAGGAAGGACACATCGATGTCGACAGCTGGAGGCTGCCCGGGGAGGAGGAATCACCGGAGCCGCTCGAGGACGAGTTCGTCAACTTCGAGCAGTTCACGATGTTTGGGCTTAGGTCTCCCGAAAGCGATTTCGTGGAGGCCTTCCTGAACATCAGCGGGCTGGAGGTTGCGAACCTCAACCCTAACTCTTTCCTACAGATGGCCGTCTTTGCACACCTGTGCGAGGGCTACCTGGGAGTAGATCCGTCGGTGGGGCTATTCCTCCACTACTACACCGTGACGAGGAGCAGCTCCGCCGCTTCGGCGCTTGGATGCTACTACCTCAAGCTCCGGGCCACCGCCGACGACGTGCCCTATCCTCATCCACCACTGCTCGACTCGATGGGGCCGTGGTGGATGAGGTGGTTCTACGCCAGGAAGAGCGGCAACAGCAAGCTCGTCTTCACCAGAAAGGAGTGGTATCTCACCTGGAAGATCGCCTCTCTCGTGGGCCTCGGGCTCACGGGCAGGGAGATAATCCGGGACTTCGTGGCGAACAAGATCTGTCCGCTGCGGAAGAGGTCCTACCCCTTCTATAAGATAGAAGGCCGGGAGGACATCACCAGGGAGAGCACGGGTAAGTTCCTCAAACACTTAATCGTTCTTTGGTGATTCATCCGAACAGGAACTAACGACTTTCTTCTGCTCGGGCAGTGAAGCCAACCGATGCATGGGTGACCGAGCAGGTCGACGCCATGCTGAAGGCTGCCAGGAAGGACAGTGAGGTCACCGGCGAGGTGGCCTACACCTGCCCCAGGAATGTGCTCGTCCGCTCACCAGAGGTATCTTAAACAGATCTCCACTGACTTGCTACACTTGCACGTCAACTGCATACTTACATTCGCTTCGCAATGTGCAGGAGGATCAGCTCATCATCGGGGGGATCGTCGAAGAGCTCTCTGGGTCAGAGAAGGAGGAAGCGAGGAAGGGCAAGGCCAAGGTGGCCTCGAAGCCCAAAGTGGCCGCCGAGCCGACGCGGAGCTCTCCGCGCCATGGCGGCCGCCAGCCCTCAAAGAAGCCCTCTGCGGCAACGAAGTGCGCCGAGCAAACGAAGAGCGCGCTCGGCCAGTCAAGTGGGAAGCGCCCAAGCCCCATCCTCCTCACCGAGCAAAGCGACGAGGAGGTACGAAACCTGACCTTATGGCTTACGCGCTATACGCGGGCTCACCCGGGCCATATGGAACGGCTGCAACAGGTCACCGATCAGAGGAGGCTCGAAGAGGAAGTCGCGCGCAAGGAAAAACTTCTTGCGTTGCGCAAAAAGAGCGCTCAGCTCACCAAAGAGCTGAGCTTGTCGCCGCAAGCGTCTGGAGGCCAAGGAGAAGAAGCCAAGGAGCCCCCGAGCAAGAGGCGCAAGCTCCGTCAAGGAGCAAAGAAGCAGAAGGTTCAGTTCCCTGCGGCAGGTACGTAGTGGCAAAGTTGTTCCCTTTACATTATACCGAAAGGCGCAGGCCTTAACTCCCTTCCTTTTCATCAGCTGCCCAGGAAGAGACCGCCACAGACGATGTGGACGCGGCAATTGAGCAGTCTTTGCGCCCGAGCACCTGCAAGGTGCTTCGCGAGCAACGAGATTGCTCGTTCTTAAAGACAAGCTAGCAGCGTGGTCAGCGCTTCCGCCGAGCTCCAGCGACCAAGTCGACGCCTTGAAGGGCGCGATCAACCGGCTGGAAGCAGAAGAAGCGGGGCGCGTCACCACGGAAAGCGGAGCCAAGGTATTGGCTCTGCCGGCTGCCCAAGGCGGGACCGAGCAGGTGGTCCTGCCAAGCACTTCGTCGCAGGGGCAAATCGTCCCTGTGGCGACGGCAACCTCCGGAGAGCAGGGAGAAGCCCCTGCCACCGGAGAGCAAGAAGAAGGTAGCGAACAGGGGGATCAAACCACCCTGTCCGTAACCCCACCGACGTCTCCAGCCAGAGAGGCGCCGGCCTTGCCCGAGGTTGCCCGGGCGGAGGAAGAGGTGGAGCAGGAGCCCAGCAGCGACGAGGGCGCGGCCGCCAGCCCTCCTAGGACTGAGGGTCCAAGGGAGAGAAGACTAGCCCCTATGCGGGCGCACTCTGACAGGAAGAAGCCGCAGCGCAGAGAACGTCCCGCTGCGGCCGCTCCGAGCAGCCGGGGATTTGCGACCCAAGGCCTCGGGGAGAGCCTTCGCCACAACTTGAAGAAAAGGCTCGAAGAGGTAAATCCAGAACCGAAATTCATCCTCTTAGGTTACGAGCATATCAACTTGACGAAATTGTCCTTCCCTCACTCAGGTCTTGTGGTCGACTATGGATGACCTCGAAGAAGGCGTCGTCCTTGAGCGCGGCGCCATCTTCGGCACCCTTCAGCAGTGGCAACAATCCAAAAGTCAGAGCCGACTGAAGGCGAAGGTGAGGAAGCTCAAGGCCCAGTTGACCGAGGAGAGGCAAACCTCCGCGGCGCTCCAAGAGAAGATCTCCACCCTGTGGGTATCATAGGAGGAGGCCGAGGAGATGTGCGGGCTTGCCGCGAGGGCGAGCACCGCGGAAGAAGGGTCAAGGAGCTGGCCGAGCAGCTCAAGACCGCCGAGCAGCGCGCTAGTCAGAGCGAGGATCTGACCGAGCAGCTACACGCCAAGACCAAAGAGGTCGACGCCCTTCGTGCGGAGGCCGAGGTGCAGGCCAAGCACAAGACAATCAGCAAGGAGGAAGCCGAACGTCTCCGAGCTGAAGTTACAGAAGGAATCAAAGCCCCGGGTGAAGTCGCGCGCCTCAAGTTAGAAATTGAGGAGCTAAATGAGCAGCTTGCTTCTAAGTGGCAGTAGGGCTGTACCCTGAAAGGTTCTTGTACCTGCAAACTTTTGTTAATGTGAATAAAGAGACTTACCCTTTCCCTGCAAAAAAGAGCAGCAAAAGACAAGCACGAGCAGGAAACTGAGAGCAAGGTGAAACAACGCTAAAAAGTTTTAGGAAAAACGGTAGCACGCCAGCCTAACTCCCAGCCCCCATTGCGCATCTGCTCCAAAACCTGAGTTTGCGAACTCGAGCAGGTGCACAAGAGAAAGAGCGACACCCTAGCCCCCGGTACGGATGATGCTTGAAGACCTAAGTTTACGGAATCAAGCACGTGCGTAGAGAGTTATAGCGACACCCATATCCTGATCGGCTCATTCCATGAACTGCTCGTCGACGTAAGTTAGGCGATTCAGAGGGTAACCGAACAAGGAAAGTGCCTCTGCCGCGGGGAGCTTACGAGAGCATGCTTTGCCAAGTGGTTGTGCCGTGAGCGGTAAGTGCCTCTGCCGCGGAGGGTTTACGAGAGCAGACATAGCCGCGAGGCGAAAAGCCGTGTTACGCAACCCTGAGTTTAGGAGTTTGCTGATACTGGAGATGGGCAGGGAAACCCTGAAGATTGCGGAGCCAAGAGTTCGCAAGACCAGGAAGCCATCAAGTGTTACCAGAGAAAAGATAGTCTGAGAAGACAAGAAGTGAAAAGGGCCGCAGGGGGCCGCGAACATTCACTGTTTATTGGATTGAACTTTACATGCAGCCCGAGAGACTTGGACGAACTAGGGCGTGAAGTTTGACAAAATGCGTAGAATTAAGGAAGCAAACAAAGGACCTACACAAAGAACTTACGAAGCTGGTCGATGTTCCAAGTGCTGGTCAGCTCTCTCCCGTCCTCCATTGCCAGGCGAACAGCCCCTGAGCGAGCAGTAGAAACGACCGTGAACGGGCCCTCCCAACGGCAAGTTAGCTTGTTAGCATTGGACAGGTTCTGGACGCGGCGTAGAACGAGATCGCCCACCTTCAAAGCCCTTGGTCGAACAGATTTGGCAGCGTGCCGGCGAAGATCTTGCTGGTAGCATGCCATTCTAACTTGTGCCCGGTCGCGTGTGCCTTCGAGAAGATCGAGTTCGAGCAAGCGCTCTTGCTCTGAGTCAACCAAGTTGACTGAGCTCATGCGAGGCGAGCCGAGTACTATTTCGGCGGGCAAGATGGCTTCTGCACCGTATACCAATTGGAAAGGAGTTTCCCGGTTGCCGGTGGTCGTGGTGTGAACGGCCCGAGGATGTAAGAACCGTCAACCCGAGCTTTGTTGTGCTCATGAGTGCCGCGAATACGCGCCGTTTGATACCCTGGACGATTTGTCCGTTAGCTCGCTCGACTGCTCCATTGCTCTGTGGATGTGCCACAGAGGCGAAGCAGACCTTGGTGCCCAGCTGTTTGCAGTATTCCTGAAATAGCTCGCTTCTGAACTAGGGACCGTTATCGGTGATCACATTCCTTTTGAAGAATCGCACAGCCGATTTGGCGTGAAGAGATGACACAGGCTCTGCCTCAATCCACTTTGTAAAAGTGTCAATGGCGACGAGAAAGTGTGTGTAGCCCTTGTAACCCTTGGGGAAAGGGACGAGCAGATCCAGACCCCATGTGGAGAAAGGCCAAGATGGGAGGATCGTTTGGAGCTCTTGGGCGGGCTTATAGGCCTTCCGAGCGTGAAATTGGCATGCCTTGCACTTGGTTACTATGTTCCGGGCATCCTGTAACGCAGTGGGCCAATAATAACCCATGCGAAACGCTTTGCCGATCAGAGTCCTGAAGGAGGCGTGGTTGCCACAGGCACCCTCGTATATGTCCCTAAGAAGGAACACACCCTCCTGTTGAGAGATGCACTTGGAGAGGACTCCTAGCGCACCTTGGCTGTAAAGGATGCCGTCCACAAGCTTGTATAGATGAGCACGCCTTATAAGCCGGGAACGCTCGGCTTCGTCGTCGGGCAGGGTCCCATACGCAAGGTACCAGACAAATGGTGTTGTCCAGTCCGCAGTCTGCTCGATAACGGCGACAGCACCACCTGTCTCTATTGCCTCGTCCAGAGACGTGATAGAGGGCTTGTAAAGGTGCTCGACGAGCACCCCTGTCGGAGCAGGTTCGCGTGAGGATCCATACTTGGATAGCTGGTCGGCTAAGAAGTTGTCCTTCCTGGGCACGAAGAGCACCTCGAAAAATCGAAAGTGCTGCTCCAACTTCCTCACTTCAACCAGGTATCACGCCATTGAGTCATCGCAGCACTGATACTCCTTGTTTACCTGACTGATGACCAGCTGTGAATCTCCCTTCACAGTTAGCCGTTGGACGCCGAGCGACTTGCACGCTCTTAGTCCCGCGAGGAGGGCCTCGTACTCTGCGGCGTTGTTAGTTGCCGCAAAGTGTAGTTGGATCGAATACTGGAGTTGCTCTCCTTGAGGGGAGATGAGAACAAACCGGCCCCAAGTTTTCAGTGCGCGAGCCATCAAAGAACATGGTCTAGGGGGTTTCTTCAGGTTGCTCAGGAGTTTCCTGGGATTTGGGCGGACAAGTCCATTCCGCGACAAAGTCAGCCAGCACCTGGGATTTAATAGCAGTTCGGGCAGCAAACAGAATATCAAACTCTGCAAGTTCCATTGCCCACTTAGCTATATGTCCGCCGGCTTCCTTGTTCCGTAGGATTTCGCCTAGAGGGAACTTGGACCAGTATTTGGTGCGCCTGGAAGTAATGTTGAAGCTTCCTGGAGGACATGAGCAAGGCGTAGAGCAATTTTTGGACCTCAGGGTAACGCTCCTTTGATCCATGAAGCACCTCGCTCACGTAGTAGATTGACCGCTGGATGCCCTCCCTTTCCACCGTTAAGACCGGGCTCACCGCTTGTGGCGTGCAGCCAAGATACAACAAAAGCTGTTTACCATGTCGCGGGGTAGTCAAGACGGGTGGGTTGGACAGGTATTGCGTTAGATCTTGGAAAGATCTATCAGCCTCCTCTGTCCACTCGAAGCCATTGTGCTTGCGCAGGGCCTTAAAGAAGGGCAACCCGCGTTCGCCTTGACGGAAAATAAACCTGCTTAGAGCAGCCATCCATCCTGTTAGGCTCTGAACTTCCTTAACGGTAGTCGGAGCCTGCATGTTTTCGATGGCCTCGATTTTTTTTAGGGTTAGCAGAGATTCCTTGCGAACCAATGACGTAGCCGAGCAACATTCCAGATGGAACACCAAAGGTACACTTCTCTGGATTTAATTTAATTCGATGCCTGGTGAGATTACGAAAAGTCTCGGCCATGTCTTTTACACAATCTGGAGCATACTTGCTCTTTACAACTATGTCGTCGACATAGACCTCTAGGTTCCTTCCGCGCTGTTCTGGAAAAGTCTTCTCCATTAAGTTACCGAACGGGCACCAACACCGACATTGCGCAGAGACCGAAAGACATGGTCGATAGCGAATGGTGCGAAGGGGTGATGAAGGCAGTCTTCTCCTCATCCTCGGGGGAGATGCTTGTTTGGTGATAGCCAGAGTAAGCATCTAAGAAACACAAGAGCTGGGCATCCGCAGAGCGTCGACCAGCTGGTCTATGCGAGGCAGCGCGAAATTGTCCTCAGGACAAGCCGCGTTCAAATCTGTGTGGTCGACACACATCCTCCACTTGCCGCCTTTCTTCTTTACAATCACAAGGTTGGCCAGCCACTCAGTGTGATCAACCTCGCGGATGAAAGTAGTAGCGAGCAGCTTGCCAAGCTGATCTTTGATGATCCCCTGCTCAAAATCCGAAAAGCGTCGAAGCTTCTAGCGAACAGGCTTTTTGTCCGGCCGGACTGCTAGTTTGTGCTCAATAACCTCCCTTGGGACCCCGGGCATGTCAGACGACTCCCAAGCAAACACGTCTGCATTAGCTCGGAGAAAGGCAATGAGCTCGCTTTCCTATTTGGGGTCCAGATTGGCCCCCAAATGAACTGTCTTGGAAGAGTCATCAAGAGACAGCGGAACTTCTTTGGTCTCTCCCCCTAGCTGGACAGAAACCTTGGGACGGGCAGACTTGGTCTGCGGAATGTCGGGACCACGCGGTGGAAGCTGGTCGACCAGGGCAAGGGATTGCTCGTTGCAATCTAGAGCAGCCTTGTAGTTGCCCTTGACCGTGATCACGCCACTAGGGCCCGGTATCTTCACGCAATGGTATGCATGGTGGGACACGGCCATGAACTTGTCAAGAGATGGTCGGTCCAGGATCGCGCTGTAGGCCGATGGGAAGTCAACCACGTCAAACATGATCAACTCTGTCCGGAAGTTGCTAGGGCTGCCGAAGGTAACGGGCAGAACGATCTGCCCCAACGGCTTAACAGCTTCTCCCGGCACAATCCCGTAGAAGGTCACTGCGACCTCTTTGAGCTTGGAACGACGAATCTGCATCTCGTCCAAGACTTTGGCAGAAAGACTGCGCACTTCCGCCGTCGATCAAGACACGGCCAACTCTAGCGTTGTTGATGGTCGGAGCGACCACCAGTGGAAGCCGTTGAGGCTTGGTCATCCCAGTGGGGCAATCCTCCTTAGAGAAGGAGATAAAAACCTCGGTCCACTTCATCGATTCGGGCTGTGGTTTGCCCTTCTCAACGTTGTGGACCTCTCGAGCAGCTTCGTTGAGGTTGCGCCGAGAGGGATAAGCCAAGGAGCCGTCAAAGATAACGGCTATGTGGTTCACAGGCTCAGGATAGTCATCCTCATTGTCCCGATCACCACCGTCGGCTTGGCGCTTGTCCTTGCCGGCATCACCTTTTTTGGGCAGGGTGGGCATAGGGCCCTTGCCGTTATAGAAATCCTCGAACTTTGTGGCCCAGGTCCTGCAATGGCGGATATCATGCCCGTAGTGCTGGTGGAACTGGCAGTATCGGTCACACGGACCTTTCTTGCCTTGATTGCCTCCCTGGGCGGGCTTCTTGCTCTTGTAGTTTTTGTTGGGCTTCTTCTGCCCGTCCATGGGAGGAGGTGCGCGATCTATACCGGCGACGGTGTTGTTCGCATCACCTTTGTTCTTTTTCTTCTGGGACTTCTTGTCACCAGGATTGTTGCTGCTCTTCTTTTTCTCATCTACACCAGGCTGGGCGGGCAGCTCACCCTTGTCAATCGTCTTCTTATACTGAACGCGTTCTGCTGCATTGGCATAGCGATCAGTTGGCTTGAACAGGTCGTTAGCGGTCCAGGTCTCGTTGATCTCGAGATCCTGGGTGAGCCACTCGTCGCGGACTCCGTTTTTGAAGGCGCGGACAACAGATTCGTCCGAGATGTTCGGGATCATGTTACGGATCTTAATGAAACGCTTCACGAAGTTGCGGAGGGTCTCCCCGTTCGTCTGGATCATCTGGTGCAGATCATCCTCCTTGCCCAGACGCACGTAACAGCCCTGGAAATTTGTGATCAGAGCGTCAAAAAGCTGGTCCCAAGGGTGGATGGAACCTTCCTGCTGATTGAACAGCCACGCCCGAGCAGCGCCCTCAAGGACAGTCGAGAGGTAATTTGCCATTACTAGCCCGTTACCCCCGCTGCCATGATGGCGATAGCGTAGATGGAAAGGAACTCCTCTGGGTTCTGGGTCCCATTGTACCTCTCCTTGTGGCCAGGTTTGAACTTGGAAGGTCACCAGACAGCGCGGAGCTCATCAAAGAAGGCCTTGCAGCCCATGCTGTACGACCGACCACTTTCTCCCGCAGAACCTAGTCTTGAAAAGACATTGGTCGTGTTGCGCGGAGGAACTCTTGTTGAACGGGAGGACTCAGCCTGGAGAAATTCACTTCAGGACAGTCCTTCGCGCTCCTTCCTCGTGGTCGCTACGATGCACTCTTCCCGAGGTGATCGGGACACAGGGGGCAGCCCGATCTTCTGGTGAGACTCGAGGGGATAATTTCGATTTGGTCGGAGAGGCGACCTTGACGATCCGTGATGGGGACACAGGGGGCAGCCCGATCTTCTGGTGAGACTCGAGGGGATAATTTCGATCTGGTCGGAGAGGCGACCTTGACGATCCGGCTACCAACCTCTCAAGGATGACAACCCGGCAATCGCTAAACCACCAAACCTGCTCGTTATCAACCACGCCAAGAACGCGGTTGACCTGATCACGAAGGTCGTTTCCTACAAGCGATCGAAGAACAAGCAAGAAACAAGATAAACACAATCTAAAATTGCAAATAAGGATGAAGCACTTGGATAAATTTGAGGTTCGATAACTCGACTCGGGTGGTCTAGTCGACACACGCAAATTCGAGGCGGGACGCACACAGGGTCTACCAACACACAACCAAACCTGAGCAAATATGATGGCGGCGGCTAGTTTTATGGTGGAGGGAGGGGGAGGACGGCCAAAGGGGTGGAGGCCAAGGTGGAGGACGTTCTATGGTTTCTCCCCACGTCCTCAACCTGGGCCTAGGCCCCTCCGTCAAATTACATGGCCCACGGCCCAAGGAAAGTGACGCAGCACTTGGCAGATTTGATCTATTGTAGTATTTTGCAGTTTCTCGCTGATCTATAATGAATTTTGCCATGGGGCCAGATGCGTTGGAAAGATTATCTCTTATGCTTTCGGGAATGTCCTCATTTGCCTTATTTCGACGTTGTATGTGGTCTGGGCACCCGTTTAAAGTCAGGGTGGTCGCTGATGGTCGAACCGGGCCTCCGGGAGAGTTGGGCTTGCACTTGGCCTTGCTTGAACGTGGGAGATGCTCTTGGGCCTTGATGATATAGTGTTTAACCTCCCCCATTGATGGCTTGAATAGCTTGGCCAAAGGATTGAAGCCCTCTTGGTGTTCTTCGTCATCATGTCGTCACAGCGTTTCAGCGCGTCGATGTGGCATGGATGTAGACGACATCGGCAACGTTGTAGTGGTAGAAGAGGGAGGCATCATGTACGCATCCATCCTTGTCATGTCCTCATCATCCTCCCCTTCTTGAATTGGAGTCGTCCTCGACTCCATCATATGCTCCTGCAAAAGGTTAGTAGAGACACAGGGCAAAACATGTACATGCTCCATAATCAAATCAGTGGGATGACGACATATATAAACACGATTGCTCATGTAATCCCCTTTGTCATTATTTTTAGTAATAGCATAAATGATATTTCTTGATAAGCATGAAACTCCAGCATTTTCAAAAAGCATCTCCTTTAAACTATTTAGATTGCACAAACCATCAAAGTTAATGTAACCCAAAGTATTTGAAGAAGATATCAGTTTCAGCTCATCCTGTTCACTAGCAATGTGGATGACATGTTTATTTTCATTTTCAAAATGGGTGTTTGACTCCAAAACTGAAATTACATGTTCATTCATTAGTTGTGGCATTCATATAAGTGAAGCACTATCATAGAACTCTGCTTTATCACAAGTAAAAGCAAGCAAATCATCTTGTGACAAAGGAAAATCAAATAAGGGTTCCACTAATGATTGCTCTACAATAGCATGGGTAGTGGACAATTTCATATCGTCACAATTATTATCATCATATCGAGTAAGAGCGTAACCTTTTTCATTACCTTGCAAGGTTTCCTCAGTTAACCCAGGAGTAATTTCAATAGTTTGCTCTCTACTCACGGCAATGATCTGTTCTTCTTTCATGTGCTCCTCTTTATCCTCCTCTTCATGACGCTTATCTTCCTGTATAATGTTAGCTACAACAATAGGCGCAACCATGGGTTCATCTAATGAGGTAAGAAATTCATTCAAAGATTCAAGAAATTTATGTTCAGCAGTACATGCACATTTATACAATTGAGAGAGAGAATTGTATGTTTCATTGATAAGAATATCACGAATTTCCTCATTTAGTCCTTTCAAGAATCTATTTTCAATTGCCTCTTCACATTCATTTAGTTCACTTAGTCGTAACAAGGTTTTAAATGTCTTATAGTACTGTTTTACCTTCATTTTACCTTGTCGCAAGTGCTTGAAATCGAGGTAAGCATCTTCTGCATCATAGTCATCAAATATATATCTAGGAGGAGGTTGAGCAAATATTTCATGCTTCTTCACATATCGAGGGAAGATATGACCTGTCATTGTTAGTAGCAAACAAAAAAATACATAAGTAGTATATATTTCCTATGAACCACTAGGTGGTGGAGTCGATTAAGTCACAGTCACTCAAACATTTACCTTGTTCTTACAAGTTCTTACCACACAAGCAGGTGGCGCAATCGGTAGCTGGTTCGTGATAATCCGAGCAAGGTGGTGATAAAGCGATAGCAAGGCCTGTCCCTGTTTGGTTAGTAGTATGTGGAGCTTGGACAGTCTAGTATTTGTAGCAAAGGAAGAACTATAACCACACTAGTCAATTCTAGTTGAATATGAGTTGAAACGTCAGTATTGTGCTGGTCCTAGGCTAGATTGTATTAGAGACGCGAGCCTAATCACAGACTAAGTCATAGAATCGCTGCTGAACACTGCAATGAAGCTCCACAACTTTTCTCCTCTTTTTTTCAACTTTTTCTCTATTTTTTTTTCACTTTCTTTTAGGTGCGGCTCTTTCAATTTTAGCACCTGCCTTTTTTTTTTCAAGCCCTGCCTTTTGCCTTCTGGCCGAGACAGGGGGATGCGATTTATTTTGGCTGCCACGTGAAGGCAATTAATAAGGCAATATGCACCGACCAAAATCTGAAAAGGAAGGCAAATTCTGTTTTTTTCTTATCCCACGGTTTGACCAACAACTGGCTCGGAGGGGTTGAATTAAATATGGAAGGTGCAGCTTTCCTTTTTAGATAAAAGCTGATTTAGATTGATCGCAAAGGTGGAGACCGAGCTGCAATTAAAAAGATGATGCCATGAATTGGTTGGCTTGCCAAAGATTGGAAGGAGCAGCAACGTAACCGACGAGCTAATTAATCAAGGTGTGGCACATTTTTTTTTTCTCGGACTGATGGTGGAACGGCAGAGAAAAATATGAATCCGAGAGCTATCTTTGGAAGGGGCTGGATGAAAGCGGCGGTAGAAATTCACGATGAACAGGACGCTATGATAAAATCTGACTCGAAATCAAAACTCCAAGGATCCAAACGCTAAGACCAGCAACGACACGACGATGCAACGAAAATAAAACAAGAATTAAACTAGGAAGCAATAGCAAAGGCTAAACGGGCTTGGATCAAAGGGAAATCACACGACGAACTGTTTTTTTTTGTAAGCAATTTTCTAGACTCTAGGACGAACAAGATGAACTAAACAAAAGATAAAGGGTGTTCTCACCAGGCAACCGTCGCTCCGATACCAAATACAACCTCGCAAGGATGACAACCCGGCAATCGCTAAACCATCAAACCTGCTCGTTATCAACCACGCCAAGAACACGATTGACCTGACCACGAAGGTCGTTTCCTGCAAGCGATCGAAGAACAAGCAAGAAACAAGATAAACGCAATCTAAAATTGCAAATATGGATGAAGCACTTGGATAAATTTGAGGTTCGATAACTCGACTCGGGTGGTCTAGTCGACACACGCAAATTCGAGGGGGGACGCACACGGGGTCTACCAACACACAACCAAACCTGAGCAAATATGATGGCGGCGGCTACTTTTTATGGTGGAGGGAGGGGGAGGACGGCCAAAGGTGTGGAGGCCAAGGTGGAGGACGTTCAAGGGTTTCTCCCCACATCCTCAACCTGGGCCTAGGCCCCTCCATCAAATTACATGGCCCACGGCCCAAGGAAAGTGACGCAGCACTTGGCAGATTTGATCTATAGTAGTATTTCACAGTTTCTCGCTGATCTATAATGAATTTTGCCATGGGGCCAGATGCATTGGAAATATTATCTCTTATGCTTTCGGGAATGTCCTCATTTGCCTTATTTCGACGTCGTATGTGGTCTGGGCACCCATTTAAAGTCAGGGTGGTCGCTGATGGTCGAACCGGGCCTCCGAGAGAGTTGGGCTTGCACTTGGCCTGTTGACTCTGATGGCTGGGTAGAATTTGAATTGGTCATGGATGATTTGAATGAATTAAGGACAACTCGAATGAAGAACTTAGTGAAGTTAATGTTAAGTTTGTTGCAGAATTAGATGATGCTAGAAAAAATTTGTTTCATGTGACTTGTGCCCTATAGTCTGTCTTCTTGATGAACCCTGCTTGCTTTGTCCTGATCCATCTGCACACTCATTTAAAGACCGAGTTAGTCCAGTTGCAGACTGTAGCGATCATGCTCCACCTAAGGACCCAGTCAGCTTAGATGAGAGTTGTAGCTTCCTCTCACTTTACTCTACATGCCATGATCGCACACTATTGAAGGTTGAGAATTTGAACTTGAAAGCTAAGATTTCTGAGCTTAATGATGTTGTTCTTAATTCCTCTATGTGTGATCGATGTCTTGAGCTTGATGGATGGGTAGGATCTATCAGTACATAATTGATAGATTTGAGGATAGGTGGACCCAAGCCCAATATGCTGACTGTCTTTCCTGTTAGGCTATCAAAAGGGGAAGTTAAGATCCTAAGTGAGAAGTGTCCCAAAGCCTTAAAAAATGGTACAACTGATGGCCAGGACTCTTCAGACTCTTCCTCTTCTTGCGGGTTTTGTCCCCAACTCCATCAGGAGTGTGAGTAACTCATGAGCACTCTTGAGAAGTTTGTTGGGGGGACAAGCGGAAGCTAAACTTGATACTTTAAAAACTTACGCTATCAAGGGGTAGAGGTCTAGGTTACAATTGGATAGAGCAAAACAAGGTTACAATTGTTCTTAGGGATAGTTGTTAGGTCCGCAGAGATTGTTAGGGAAAGTCATACTACATAGTCTATTCAGTCTGAGACGAAAGCTCCACAGAGTTCACCTAGGAAGAGTGTTCGTCCTACGACTCCTGTCCCTGGAAATGGAAAAGGAGTAGTTTGCATCTTCTGCGATAAGATAGGACATACTGAGCAGAACTGCTTCCGCCATGCTAAGAAAGCACGTGAGGAGCATAGGAAACATGTTAGAATTCAAGGACCTCCTATGAAACCTGAATCTAGGTTCGTTCGACCTTACGCTAGACCGGTGGGTATATGGCCAGGACTTGGAGCTCAGCCTTCTATTGCTCGTCCTGTTGCCAGTCTAGGGCATGAGCAGCATCGTTCTCAGGATGTATCTCCTGTTGGTTACAAAGGTGAGTGTCTGTGACGTGAGGTGATAACTCCATGGTGGAGGAATGACAAGATGGGTAGGAAGCACGAACATAATGCACCCGCCTTAGATTAATGGCAGGCTACACCTAATCCAGTGTCAGGACGTTTCCCTACTAGAAGGGATGGCCTAGTCCGAGTAGACTATGTTTGGTATGGTCGAATGACTCAGTATTGGGTGCAAAAGATGCACTGGTATTTCTCAATGTTGAGCCACGTTTCTTCACTCGTTGACTTAGGCGCGTCGGGCTGGGAATGGGGACATGTGAATCATCTGTTCTGAGTTTTGTCGTCACATGACTGGAAACTCTCAGTGATTCCCTCCTTAGTCCGTGAGGCCCAGGGTGAGAAAATCACCTTTGTTGATGCTTAGTCAGGTCGTGTGCTCGCCCAAGTCTCTATCAAGGTTAGTGACCAGGTTGTCCTTAAGGATGTCACACTTGTCAGCAAGTTTCATCATAATTGGCTTACGGTTTCTCAGCTAACCGCTGAGGGTTTTGAGGTCCGTTTTAAGCAGAACGAAAGTTGCATTCTTGATTCTTCCGAGAGTTTTGTTTGTGGGATTCATAGATTTGGGAAAAATTTTCGTGTTGATTTCCGATATTTGGTTGGCTCTTCTCATTGCTTCATTGCTTCAGAGTTCCGTGACACCTCCTTCTGTCATAGGAGACTGGGTAAAATTGGTTTTGATTCCTCGATCAGAGTTAGCAGCCAAGATCTGATTCCTGGTTTGCCCAAACTCATGATGGCCAATGACAAAGTTTGTGCTCCTTATCGGCATGGGAAGATGGTTGCCTCAACTCACCCACCAGTCACCAAGAAGATTACTAATTCACCTGGCAATTGCTCCATATGGACACAGTTGGTCCTTTTCGTGTGCAGTCTGTGGGTGGCAAATGGTATGTGATCATTGTTGTTTATGACTATTCTCGCTACTCTTGTAGTCTATTTCATTGTGAACATTGACGAAACATTTAGCCATTTTCGATCCTTGATTCGTAATCTTTCTGTTGAGTTTTTAGGGGCGCTTCGCGCAATCCGTTCAGATAATGGCACTGGCTTCAAGAATGCACAATTTTGAAAACTTCTATTCTGATTTTGGTGTTGAGTATAAGTTCTCATCTTTGCACGTCGCACAACAAAATGGCGTTGCGGAGAGGAAGAACTGCACCTTGGTTGAAATGGCTAGAACAATACTTGATGAATATTCTACTACTAGGGATTTCTAGGCCGAGGCAATGCCAACTGCATGCTATGTGTCAAACAGGGTGTTTCTGAGGTCCAAGTTGCATCGCACATCTTATGAACTTCGATATGGGCATAAGACAAGTGTTTCACATTTCAGGGTATTTGTATGCAAGTGTTTTAATTTGAAATTAGCAAATTTGGACAAATTTGAATCTCAATCTTCAGATGGCATTTTTCTTGGATATGCATCTTCTGCGGTGAATTATCGTGTCTTGAATAATGAGAGGCGAAGAGTTGTTGAGACTTGCAAGGTAACCTTTGATGAGGCTATGCCGAGGGCAAGGCCTGATATCTCAAGTTCAGACTTGTCTTTTGAGCCAATCTTTGTTAAGGAGAAGGTCACTGAAGATGACGGTTCTTCATAACTCGACCATGACTTAACTCCACCGGTGACGTCTCCAGTTTACAATGTCGTTCCTCAATCTCATCCCTTACCTTCTGCTTCTACTCAGCTCTCACCTTATGCTTCTAGGCTCTCACCTATAAAATATGATTCGCCCGGTGGCTCTGATCCTACCTCTCCTACTCCTGAGGTAGAGGCCATTTGTAGGGCTCCTTTTCATATCTAGAAAGACCATCCCCTACACAGATGATCGGTGGTCAGAGCGAGAGGATGCTAACTCGATCGAAGTCGGGGCTTTCTCACCTTTGCTTATCTGCTGCTTTCGTTGCTTCCATTGAACCGAAGGACATCACCCATGCACTTTTTTATCCTGTTTGGTTGAATGCGATGCATGAAGAGCTGGAGAACTTTGAGAGGAACAAAGTGTGACAGCTTGTTAAACGCACTAAAGGACATAATGTAATAAAAACTAAATGGGTGTTCAAGAACAAGCAAAGTAAAGATGGGGTAGTGGTTAGAAACAAGGCTAGATTGGTTGTTCAAGGTTACACTCAGATCAATGGGACAGACTTCGATGAGACCTACGCTCCTATGGTTAGACATGATTCCATCAGTATCATTGCGGAATTTATGGCATCCAATGGGTTTAAGCTGTATCAAATTGACGTCCATAGTGCCTTCCTGAATGGCTATATATTAAGGAGGTTTGTATGTGAAGCAACCTCCAGGGTTTGAGGATTCAACGTATCCAAATCATGTATATAAGCTTGATAAGGCTCTATATAGGGTAAAACAAGCATTCAGGGCCTGGTATGAGAGGCTTAAGATCTACCTGGTGAGCAATGGGTACCGAATGGGTAAGGTAGACTAGGCCTTGTTTATCCATAGGGGAGATAGCAATTACGAGTGCCAGCCAAGATTTGGCCATTGTGAAGTCATTATATCCTTGAGTGGAGCTCAACGCTATCCAGGAAAGCTTCGCTCGCACGGTTAATGACGACTAGGTTGACACCCTTATGGAAGAAGTCTGTGAGATCTGTGCTGCCCTGGAGGCGAATTTCGACCTGGGTCCCCTATAAACAATATGTTGATAGGACATAGATGACTCTAAAAACTAGTCTACTTTTCGCTTATGATTTTCATTTTTTTTTAGAAGAAGTCCAATTTACCTCCCTTAACTATTGCAGAAGTTCATTTTTCCTCCCTCAACTCATTTGTGGCCGTTCGATACAAGATTGGACGGTCAGATCCTAGTTGATGGAGGCAATGTGGACTTTTTCAATAGTTGATGGAGGCAATGTGGACTTCTTCCTTTTTTTATAATAATCCTAGGAGACTAAATAAATTTTCTCTAATATATTACAGTAAAACATATGTGATTTATGCCTTGGTAAATTCCTGATATTTTTCTGAGCCTATAGAAAGTTTGCCAATATTTTTTTAAGTTTCCTGTTATTTTTAATCCCAGCACAAGATTTCTAGAATTTAAAATCAACTGAGAAATTCCTTTCTAAAAATTTCGACGGAAAACCCTCCACTTTGGACCACGCGTCGATGGCCCATTCGGCTCACCACCAACGGGCCTCGCTTGTCAGCCCAACCCAACCGATCCCGCGCGGCCCCCTCCACGTCGCGCGAACGGACAACATCTGGTCATCTTCTTCCTGTCGCTCACGTCCCTCTCCGCCACGCAGCTGCTTCGCTTGCCGAGCTGCACCGCTACCACGATTGATCCTGGCACCACTACAGCCGACGTCATCATTGGGTCGTCAAATAGAAGATGAAGTCGGCACAGTAAGGAATCCAGTGACGCATATTATTGTTGGCGATTCTTATGCACCACAGAATTAATCCGCAAGCGGACGAAAATCACGGTAGTTTTCACCCAGGAGTATTGTGACATCCTCTATTTTGTCGTATGTCACTTGTATTTTCGAAAACCCAAAAGTAAATTAAAAGGGAACTGTTATATATGAAACCCTGATTTAAATTAATTTAAACTAGGTCTAAGCCAAAACCCTAGAAGGCCTTTTTGAAAATTCTGGAAACATTCCCAAAAATCCTAAATGCCATGTTTTAGCCACTCTCCAAATTTCAAGTCCAGAGCCTAAGGCTAGCCTGTGTTTCCGCAGTGTGACGCCGTTCTGCCGGGAGCTCGTCGGCCCAATGAAATGACGAGCAAACGTGCTAGACCCAAGCCCAAACTTGGTGGAGACCTATTTGAGGCCTAAGCCTACCCAAAGCAAGAAGCCCAAGTCCAAATTCATTTATTTGCAAAAATACCAAATTTGAGGAGTTCTAAACCTATTAGGAGTAGAATTAGAGCCCAATTCAACTTCTACCTTTTGGAGGCCTGCCCATGGTCGACCAGAGCAGTATATAAGCACCCCAAGACCCTCCCCTCAGCACCACAAGTCGTGAACCACACCAGAGCAACCCTAGCCGTCGCAAAACCCATGCCCAAGGTGAGTTTTTGGGTAGATCTCCCTGTGCTTGCCGCAAACGAACTTGTAGAAGCCACCATTGCGTAGATCTCGTCGAGACGGTCCAGTTGCATACCCGGATCATAAAATTTGGTGAACAAACGCGTCCAGAAAAGCTCACCGGAGTTTCGGCTTATGCCGCCGCCGCCCTCACCGCCGGCAGCCTCGGCGTGCGCGCCCGCCGCCGCATCTGTCGCCGCCGCCATCCAGCGTCCACCACCTGTCCCGCCCCACCGCCACCTTGCCGCGCCGCCGGGTTCTGCCCGCCGCCACGCATCACGCCAGGACGGGCCGACGACGCCGCCAGATCCGCCGTCGCCGCGCGTCGCTGCCCGCTTCGCCAAGACCGCCACCGCCAGCGTCGCCGTGGCGTCCGCCGTGTCGCCGCCGCATCATCTCCCCCCACGTGCCCCACGCATCGGCCGCTGCCGCGCCGCCCAATCCGCCGCCGCCGCGTGTCCCGCCCGCTTTGCTGCGCTGTGCTGAGCCGCCGCCGATTCGGTTGGTTCGTCGGTTTTCACTGGTTAACCGGTTTATTATTTTCAGCCTTTTCTGATTTTCCTAAAACTTTCCGAATTTGTTTAGGGAGCATCCGAACTCCAAATTAGATGATTCCAGATCCATTATTTTCCATTAATCCCCTAGAATTTTATATATTTTATTGGGATATATGTTCTGTGGTGAATGTTGCTGTTCTTATGCATTTGCATTATTTGTGTAGATCGTCCGTGCTCCCATTGCTCAGCGCTGTTCCCGGAGTTTCAAGAAGGAGGCCCGCAAGACGCTGAGTACTAGCAAGGCAAGATAGTTGCATCTTGCTGTCCCTAGTTTACAAAACTGACCTGTTTATTGTTTTTATTTATTTTTCTCATGCATAAAATGATGGAAAGGGTAGAAACCTATTATATTCACACTGCGTCATTGATCCAGTGAATTTAGCCATTTATTGCTGCCTTATTTGTTATTCCTAACCTATCCTTGTGCATAGATGCTAGTGCTCGTGGGTTATTAGTTGTTAGGTTATTCATCATTTATTAATCTTCTGACTTGGTATATTTGGAGGTGCTGAGCTACTTAATAACCTAATCAACTAAAACCTGCGTGGCGTGTGTTGGCTAAGGTGGCAAGTCGGGTGGTTTTGTGGAATGAGGATTGTGGTGGAGGTAGTCACATTGGTCTAAGGATTCTTGACGTGTGCTTATCTGGCCAAACCATACAAGCGCAACCATAAGTGCTAGCTTAAGCATGTGTGCACCATGTGCTAGTCCTGGCTTAGTAGTTAGGGAAAACTGTTAACACACTTTACTTTGAATAGATCGGGCTGCGGTCCGTTGGCTCAAGAGGGGGACCTGCAGTGTCTAAACCTTAGAGGGGGTATCGGTGTTAACAGAAGGAACTAATTAAATGCCTTGTATTGTTACTTGGTCTAGGCTTCTAAGGAAGAGCTAAGATGGAAAAGTACCACTTGGCTTATGGGTAAAGTGTGTTACACTCTGCAGAGTTAAAACTATCATGATAGCCGTTCCCACGGTTATGGGAGGTGATATGGAAATTAATCAGTTACGTGCTCATTTGATATATATGTTCTATGCTTGTTATTCTACTACAATTCATGAACAAAACAAATGGAATTTTAAATTAGATGATATGTACATATATCATGCACACACACCCTTCTTTGTGTTTCAAAGAATTTCAGGTCACCAAAAGATATCCAATAATCAAAAGACGAGGACGTCTTTTCATGAAGAAAGGGAGGATGATGCGGATATACACACGACCAACTCTTTTGAATTAATGACATCTTTTGACTGGAAAGAACTGTTGAGCCGGATTAAAAATAATACGATAAAGGAGACAATCAAGCACAATGAAAGAGGAGAGGAATCAAATTTCCACTAGCTTGATGCAATGAGATGTCATCGCATATGTCATCACCATAAAGGTCATGACATATGTCAATGGAGGAAGAAGGCATCAAATTTTCCAACTAGTTTTCTTGCAAGCCAAGCCATCAATATATGCTGTGTACTGTAGCACCGCCGTACTGTAGCACCGCCATACTATAGCAACACTGTAGCACCGACCTAATACCACTATAAATAGAGGGCAACCCCCTCATATGTAAGTAGATTGAGAATTTTCAGAAATATACTTCTTATTCTAGGGCTTGTGTTGAGTTATTCCACCCCCATAGAATTGGGAATTATCTGAGTTCTTGACTCCGTAGTTCTTGTGATTGCCTCTGGGATTGCAAGAACACGTCTACTTCACGTTAGCAAGTAGACAACCGGATCAAAGCGTGTGGTTGGGTGAATCGAGTGTCGCAGGTTGCCGTAATTGAGACGGTGATTGGCGGTGTCATTCATCAGGTTGCACGGATCCATTATCTCCAATCCTACGTCGTGAAGATCGGGCCTCAGTCGCGGACGCTGATCCGTATCAGGAGGGGAGGAAGGTCGTACATGGTAGTGTCATCTGTATCTAATAACTTGATGGGTTGGTTTTATTTTGAGTATTCGAGATTTGTGCAGTTTTGCAGAGGGGCTTCCGAAGTCGAGCTCTGTTTGTTACCTTGGGGAATTCATTCATCTTCATTAATTGTTCAACAAATGATTTTACAACACTTTAATTAATCTTGACTAGAATAGGTGTTTATGCAAATTAACCACCCTGTTCTTGTCATACCCGTTGTTGACGATAATTGCGCTCAAAGAAATTAATTCGCAAGCGGACGGATATCACTTGTAGTTTTCAGCAGGAGTATTCCTAGAGTTATCGAATCCACAGGGAACGAGGGTTAAAGAGACAATCCTCTATATCTTAATTATTTAAAATACCTGCCAGTCTAGGTAAGGGGGGTTAGGATAAATAAATAAAAAGGACCGGTGACACACACAAAAGATAAATATTCATACACAAATAAAGAGAAAGCTACTCTAGCTAGATAAACAGTTGGGAGGGCAGCGAGACAAGTTTAATAAGTTCACAAAATTGTGTGATTCTGTTTATTGAGTGAGCTTTGGTAATCAAACGGTGGTTCACTTGGTATTTGTCGTCGGAGCTCAGACATTCACTACCACTCACTATCCTGAATTGAAATCCCGAATGGTTATGATCATTCCGATATGACTCTACTGATCCAAACCCGGACGCTGTGGGTTACGCACGAGATAATTAATATCTTCGGTTGGATAGGGCTGTCACCACCTACCACCTACCACATATACGTGGCCCGGGTGTAAACCGAGTTAGTCCTAGTCTCAAACACCACGTCTGCTACTATTTCTAATCAATCTTCCTCAGTACCAAAAAGAAGTAGGTTCAATGCCTGGCTCTTACAGTATAAGAGTGAGAACCTAAACTGATTCCAGACGAATACAAGCTACCGGTAAGACAAATCTACACAACTCATTCATGTAGATATACTCAACTCAAATAAAGATCAACACATAGACAATGAATGAAGTGATCTCACTAATTGAAACAATTAGGAAAGGGTATAAGAGCTATTACCCGAATTCCCGAGGACACTTCCGGAACTCTGAGCTTCAGCTCGACTTGACTCTAACTCCCAACTACTACTAGACTAAGAGCTATTCTACTATGTGGAATGAAGAGTATTGTGATGTGTTGTGTGTTGTGTGTTACAAGTGAGTGAGTGGGTCTATTTATACTGATCCGCAGCCAACCGGGGACTTCCACGTGTAGGGACAAGTGTCACCTTCCCCCCCTTCAAAGGAGAATCCAAGGAGCATCGGGGGTCGGCCGACCTACTTTGAGCTCATCTGGCCGTCAATTATTGTTGTGATGCTCCATGGACGGTGTAGATTGCCTCCCTAAGTCGGTTGATTAAGTTGACAACCGCAAGTTAGGATTCCTTAAGAATCCTATGCTCATTTGTGATGGAACTGGTGCCTTTGGATCAAAGCGACTGAAGTGGGCGGTGGGTGATGTAAACGTGCAAACAGAAATACACGCGAACATGTTTTGTGGCCCGATCGTCACAGTGGATGAAGATTCTTGAGATAATTGTCACCACGTGACCTGACGAAGAGGTAGTGCACCACGAGATATTTCACACGCGACGAACTACCAAGACAATTGCCCTTCCACGTACCAACGAAGCCAGCCCATGCAATCACACCATATAGACATGAAGGCACGAACGGAATGAACCGCAGTTCGGCGTTCTACAACTCCCTCAGGAATCGAAAGAATAAAGGTTGTAAGTCCCTCAAGACTCAACAAGACTCAGATTATTACATATGTGTTCTGAAAACTGGAAATCCAAATGTCCCTCACGCTTCCTAAGCATAGTTATTTATAGTGATGGTCTAATTGCTAACTGAAATGCAAGTCCTAGACATGTGGATGCATGCATTTAGTGGTCATCAAGAAAATTAAAAGATGCAACGGCTGTTTATTCCCATTATTAGCTCCAAGTAACTGATATTTCAATGCTTCGTTGTCTTCAATGGCTGTGGTGGTTTATCTCCTTCTCCATTAAAAATGCAGCCCCAAATAAGTGTCTTTTCTTTGGTAATTCTTTAGTTCTAGACCACTACCATGTCATGCTAAATATCTTCATGTAAACCATCATTTCTGAGAATTATAAAACAAGCAGATGAAAGCACAATATTTTCTGAAATATCAGGATTAGATAAAACAAGGTTAGTGTTCACCTAGGCTTGCATTTTCTTCTCTAGTTGCTTAGACCTGCTTCTAGTAATGGGACCTACAATGTCACTAGCATTCTTATCAGATAATGCATCTGTACCAGGCATGTCCTCATTAGCCTCCCCCTCTTGAAAAGGAGTCGTCCTCGACTCAAGTTCTCCAAAGAAAGGAGTCAAGTCTTTGACATTGAAAGTTGAACTGACGTCCGTGTAGTCAGAGGGTAACTCAATCTTATGAGCATTGTCATTGATCTTCTCGAGTACTTTAAAAGGACCATCTCCTCTAGGTGATAACGTATTCTTGCGCTTTTGAGGAAATCGCTCCTTACGTAGATGAAGCCACGCAAGGTCACTTGGTTTGAATGTAGCCTGTTTTGCATATTGAATGGATTTCTTCTCAATATTCTTTCTTGTTTCTTCATGCAATTTCTTAATCAAATCTGATCGCTTTGCAGCATCCAAATTCAGTGTATGCTGCACGGGTAAAGGCAAAAGATCCATAGGAGTATGTGGTTTAAACCCATAAACAATTTCAAAAGGACAGAAACTAGTGGTTGAGTGTACTGCCCTGTTATAAGCGAACTCAACATGTGGAACGCAATCCTCCCACATCTTTAAATTCTTTTTCAAGACAGCTCGTAGCATTGTTGATAAAGTACGATTCACAACCTCGGTCTGACCATCAGTTTGTGGGTGGTATGAAGTCGAAAACAGTAACTTGGTGCCCAATATACACCACAATGTCTTCCAAAAGTAGCTCAAAATTTTCGTAGCACGATCAGAAACAATTGACTTGGGTACGCCATGCCAATGAACAACCTCCCTAAAAAATAAATCAGCAACATGTGAAGCATCATCGGTCTTATGACATGGAATAAAGTGGGCCATCTTTGAAAATCTATCAACTACAACAAATATAGAGTTCCTCCCCCTCCGAGTGCGGGGTAATCCAAGAACAAAATCCATAGAAATGTCTTCCCACTGTATGCTAGGAATAGGTAACGGAATATATAAACCGTGAGGATTCAGGCGAGACTTGGCTTTCAAACATGTTGTGCATCTTTCGATGTGGCGCTGGACATCACGTCTCATGTGAGGCCAAAAGAAATAATCGGAGAGCATATCTAGGGTCTTCTTAAATCCAAAATGGCCAACTAAGCCACCAGCATGCGCTTCCTGTAGAAGAACACTACGTACAGAACAAGCTGGAATGCATAACTTATTAGCACGGAACAAAAATCCATCATGCATATAAAACTTATCCGAACCTTTCCCTTCAACACAAATAGAAAACACATCCTTCAAATTAGAATCATCTGAATAAAGATTTTTTTATAGACTCAAGACCAAACACTTTATTTTCTAATTCAGTAATCAAAGCACATCTTCTTGACAAAGCATCAGCAACAATATTATCCTTACCTTTCTTATGTTTTACAACATATAGGGAAATGTTTCAATGAATTCAATCCATTTAGCATGCCAACGATTTAACTTACCTTGACTTTTCAGATATTTTAAAGCCTCGTGATCAGAATGTATAACAAACTCTTTAGGCCAAAGGTAATGTTGCCAATTTTCCAAAACACGCACTAAGGCGTGGAGCCTTTTATCATAAACAGAGTAGTTTAGATGTGGACCATTTAGCTTTTCAGAAAAGTATGCAACAGGTCTACCATGTTGAATTAAAACACCTCCAATACCAATGCCACTAGCATCACACTCAATTTCAAAAGTCTTACCAAAATCCGGTAGTTGTAGCAGTGGCGCTCCACAAAGTGTTCTTTTCAACTCTTGGAAAGCTTGTTCCTGTTCAACTCCCCACTTGAATGGAACATCCTTCTTTGTCAAATTGTTTAGTGGTGCAGCAATTGTGCTGAAATCTTTGACAAACCTTCGATAGAAACCTGCAAGGCCATGGAAACTTCTAACTTGGCTCACATTTTTAGGCGTTGGCCAGTCCTTTATCGCTTTGATCTTCGTTTCATCAACCTAGATGCCCTACGCAGTCACAACAAATCCATGAAAAACAACACGGTCTGTGCAAAAGGTGCACTTATCAATGTTCCCATACAATTTTTCAGCTCTCAAAACAGCAAGTACTTTGTGGATATGCTCAACATGCTCATCAAAAGATTTACTGTAGATCAAAATATCATCAAAATAAACAACTACAAATTTGCCAATAAAAGCTCTCAAAACATGATTCATTAAACGCATAAATGTTGAAGGAGCATTTGTCAACCCAAAGGGCATCACAAGCCATTCATATAAGCCAAATTTTGTCTTAAAAGCTGTCTTTCATTCATTACCAATTTTCATACGAATTTGGTGATAGCCGCTGCGTAAATCAATCTTGGTGAAAATAGTTGAACCACTCAATTCATCTAACATATTATCAAACCTAGGAATAGGATGACGATATCTAACAGTTATAGCATTAATAGCACGACAGTCAACACACATTCGCCAAGACCCATCTTTTTTAGGGACCAAAAGTACCGGAACAGCACAAGGAGAAAGGGATTCTTCAATATAGCCTTTCTCCAAAAGCTCTTTTACCTGTCGTTGAATTTCTTTTGTTTCTTTAGGATTAGTGCGGTAGGCTGGGCGATTTGGAAGAGAAGCACCAGGTACCAAATCAATTTGGTGCTCAATGCCACGAATAGGACGAAGACCAGGCGGCATCTTGTCAGGGAACACGTCCGCAACATCCTGTAATAAATCAAGAACAACACTAGGCAATGTAGATGATAAGTCATTAGCATCAGCAGTTTCCTTGCACAAGAGTACAAAGAAAGGGGTTGTGGCATTGCGCACATCTCTCAATGTACTCCCCCTCACTAACAAACACTCATTTTTTGGATGAACTTTGTTGGTATTGTCAATAGGCTTTTTGGAGTAGGATGGCTTAGGATCCGCTCTCTCACTCTCTTTGTGGTTCGCACTCAATTGTCTTTTCTCACTACCCTCTGTTTAACCGAGCAACATCAGAAGCATGGATCTCCTCTGGGGATAATGGAACCAAAACAATTTTTTTCTCGTTATGCACAAATGTATGCTTATTAGAGCGACCAAAATGTATAGAGTCAACATCAAATTGCCAGGGACGCCCCAATAGTATATAGCATGCTTGCATAGGAACAACGTCACAGTCCACCACATCATGATAATCACCAATGGAGAATGATAACCGCACCATGGAGGACACTTTCACAGTTCCTGAATTATTGAGCCATGGCATATGATATGGATGCGGATGACGTCGTGTTTGCAACCCAAGCTTCTCAACAAGCAGTGCACTAACAATATTATTGCAACTACCACCATCAATTATAAACCGACAAACCTGCCCTTTCACTTTGCATCGTGATTGGAACAAATTATGCCGTTGTCCTTTTTCGGCTCTACCAACTGAGTAGAAAGAACACGACGAACCACCAAAGAATGATTCGATGTATCCATGTCATGGGACAAATATGTAGAAGTAGATTTGACAGAGGGCTGCAAGGCAGATGGAATAGATGAAAGACAACATAGCGGTAACTCCTCCCCTACTTCAGGAACACAAATGCTCCTTTCTATTGCCTTGTGAGTGTGCACCAATTCAGGAGTAGAAAAATCAACGTCCAAATAACTCAAACCAGCAAGGAGATCATCAAAATCAGCATGAGTAATATTCCGGGCAATATGAAGAGTGGTAATTGATGGACTACCTCCCTCACCAACATACTGAAATGATGGATGTGCCAAACAATTTAGGCTCAACTCACATTCACCGTCTTCAGCATCATACTCATAAGTTTTCATATTCTCATCTTCTGAAATGAAGTCATCATGCGCGTCCTCTTCTTCACTTTGTGAATCATAAGACCCATCGGCAAGAACAATAATAACACGATGATTAGGACACTGAGCTTGTTTATGGCCATGCCAGCCACACTTAAAACACTCAATATTACTTGTCTTCTTTCCATTAGAAGGGGAAGAATTAGAACGATTGGAAACTACCCCTTTGTTCTTTGGCTCAAATGATTTTGCTGAAAAAGAAGCCTGATGGGAAGGCGTAGAAGGCGCACGAAAGGCAGATGATCATGACCCTACACCTTGCTGCTGTGGACGACGCCATGGAGTAGAACTATTACCAGCTGCACTAGTCAGAGATAATCTGTTGTTCTGCCCTCTTAGCAAAATGAACTAACTCTATCATATCAGTGTAAGTTGTCATGTCCACCTTATTTGCAATCTCTTTGTTTAACCCAACCAAGAAACGAGCCATCTTGGATTCTTCATCTTCATTGATCATTGTTCGAAGCAGGCACAGTTCCATTTCTTGGTAATACTCATCAACTGTGCGATCCCCTTGGACTAAACGCTTCAGCCGCAAATGCAGCTCACGAGTGTAGTATGCAGGAACGAAACGTCTCCTCATCTCTCGCTTCAATTCCTCCCAAGTGATATGATCATGTCCGACACGATGGAATTCAACATGGACTTGGTTCCACCAAGTGACAGCATATCCTTTAAACTCAATTGCAGCAAGCTTTGCCTTCTTTTCGGCAGAATAATTATAGAAATCAAAGATTTTATCCACCTTGGTCTCCCACTCAAAATAAGCATCAGCATCCTCTTTTCCAGTGAATCCAGGAATGGATACCTTAACTTTTCCCAAACCATCATCATCGCGACACCGTTCATGATCACCCTGTCGTCGATTACGACGCTCATCATGACCACCAAAATGACGGTCATTATAATCACCAAGGCGACCAAAATTGTCACCTAGATGGCCGCGGAAACGACCACGATTAATATTATGGCCACGTCGACGATCAATGTCATCCTCAAAGTCAGGATCATCAGCATAGTCAATAGGTGCAATAGGAATTCGTTGGGCACGACCAGTAAATTGTGGTCAAACAGGAGCACCTGGAAAGATATTGAGGCCACCTCCTTGACCACGTTGTGCATGATGTGCAGCTTCAGCTTGGAGACGGGCAGCATTAGTGTCTCTAGCGGTGCCATCAGCACCGCCATTATTTCCATTGTACACTGGAAACTCAACTTGTTGTGCCGCAGGTGGCACTGGCGGTGGTGAAGCTTGTAGGCCTTGGAGCTGCTGCATTAAGTGTGCCATCTGTGCACGCATCTCCTGAAACTCCTCAATAGAGATACCAGCAACGGTATTCGAAGTGGAACCATGTGTGATTCCGTTTCCTGACATGTGTAGTATGAAAAAAATAACAGGAAAGAACACAAAATATATGTGGAATCACTCCCTCACCTCTTACTTACCAATGTTCTTTGTCAACCTAAAGGGTGAGAACCGTGGCGGCAATCAATAAGGGAACAACGATTGTATCAAAGTTGACGGTGCACAAAATATCGGGTTGCGTTGGGTGGAAAAATTTGAAAGTGCTGCAATCTGCAATTTAGTAATGCATAGTCGAATAATAATCCAAGTGAATCACAAGCCTAAGTTGCTGTTAAAGAAATATGGAAAGATATGCAACCAATGCAGGGAAAACACAAGGAACAAAATGACCTGCACGAACTGAACTCCGGTCAAAACTAAGATATTCCTTTCTCTTCTTCTTTTTTTTTTGAAGCCTCTTTTTTTTTATCTGGTCCTTTCTCTTCTTCTTCTTTTTTCAGCACATACACACTTAGAAAGAGAAAAAAATTAGATCAGTGGCATATTTGGGGAAGTTCAGGCTATTTATATCACATACGCAGATATGGGTAGCAGTTTGGGGAAGTTCAGGCTATTTATATCACATACGCAGATATGGGTAGCAGAAAACTAGTACGTGGGAAATAGGATATGTAAAAGTAACAAAGGAAAAGAAGGGAACAAACAGCAACTAGACAATGACCCACTGGATTAAAACTCGAAAATACAAACTAAAACCAGATGCAAGATGAGGATAAGTAATATTTTCTTTAGGATTTCTTGGACTGTAGGCTAGAAAAAAAATTAAGCTAAACTAACAGAGATAGAACAATCCAACCATAGCAACGGAGGCTCTAATAACAGCTGATGTAAACGTGCAAACAGAAATACACACGAACATGTTTTGTGGCCCGATCTTTACAGTGGATGAAGATTCTTGAGATAATTGTCACCACGTAACCTGACGAAGAGGTAGTGCACCACAAGATATTGCACACGTGACGAACTACCGAGACAATCGCCCTTCCACATACCGATGAAGCCAGCCCACGCAATCACGCCGTATAGACGTGAAGGCACGAACAGGATGAACCATAGTTTGGCGTTCTACAACTCCCTCAGGAATCAAAAGAACAAAGGTTGTAAGTCCCTCAAGACTCAACAAGACTCAGATTATTACATATGTGTTCTGAAAACAGGAAATCCAAAAGGTCCCTCATGCTTCCTAAGCATAGCTATTTATAGTGATGGTCTAATTGCTAACTGAAATGCATGTCCTGGACGTGTGGATGCATGCAGGTAGTGGTCATCAAGAAAATTAAGAGATGCGACGACTGTTTATTCCCATTATTAGCTCCAAGTAACTAATATTTCAATGCTGCGTTGTCTTCAATGGCTATGGTGGTTTATCTCCTCCATTAAAAATGCAGCCCCAAATAAGTGTCTCTTCTTTGATAGTTCTTTAATTCTAGACCACTGCCATGTCATGCTAAATATCTTCATGTAAACCATCATTTCTGAGAATCATAAAACAAGCAGATGAAAGCACAATATTTTCTGAAATATCAGGATTAGATAAAACAAGGTTAGTGTTCACCTGGGCTTGCATTTCCTTCTCTAGTTGCTTAGACCTGCCTCTAGTAAAGGGACCTACAATATCAAAAGCATTCTTATCAGATAATGCATCTGTACTAGGCATGTCCTCATTAGTAGGGATGTCTCCAAATTGTGCTTTTAGACCACTTGGGAGAACTTGGAGCCGGATTGGTGATATGTCTGGGTCGGCCGGCATAGTGGGTCGGCCGGCCCGGCTTTTTACTCGGTTCGGCTCTGATTTTCCCCATTTTGTACCTGTAGACCAAAACTCACCAAAACTTGTGGAACTTTGTTAGAATAACTAAAATGCTAGTATAAACCTTGATTTTTCCTTCGAAATGATAGAATTTCAGAATATGTTGACGTATAAAGTTGGTGTTTATTTGGCGTCAACACCTGTGCATTCATATGTAAGGATTCTTGCTGGTAGCCTTGTACTCACTATACAAACCACGGATATATTTGTTCAGGAGAAGACTCGGTTCCGGTTTGCCCACAGGATCAGGAGGATTCTGTGCCGGACTTCGCGGAAGACTACTGTTGGCGATTCTTACGCTCTTAGAAATTAATCCGCAAGCGGACGGATATCGCTTGTAGTTTTCACCTAGAAGTATTCCAAGGTATCAAGTCCATAGGGAACAAGGGAGAAAGATAATTGTAATATCTATATTATTGAGATACCAACTAGCTTGCTAAGGGGTAAATATGATACGATAAACAGACCGGTGACCCACACACTAAGTAGAGTGCTACAATAATTAGGCAGACAGTTGGGAGGACAACGAGACGGGTTTAATAAGTTCGTAAATGTTGTGTGATTCAGTTTATTGAGAGAGCTTGGGTGATAACGATCAATGGTTCACTTAATATTCGTCGTCGAAGCTCGGACATTCACTACCACCTGCTATCCCGAATTGGAATCCTAAATGGTTATGATCATTTCGATAGGGCTCTACTGATCCAAAGCAGGATGCTATAGGTTACACGCAAGATAATTAATATCAACGGATGGATAGGGCTATCACCACCTACCACATATACGTGGGCCCGGGTGTAAACCGAGTTAGTCCTAGGCTCAGACACCACGTCTGCTACTATTTCTAATCAACCTTCCCCTGATCCTAGGAAGATGATCTAGGTTCAATACTTGGGCTCTTTCAGTATATGAGTAATAACCTAAACTGATTCCAGACGAATACAAGCTACCGGTAAGGTTAATTCACACAACTCATATAGTAGATATGCTCAATCTCAAATAAAGCTCAACACATAATAAAATGAATGAAATGATCCCACTAATTAAATAAATAATTAGGAAAGGGTACAAGAGCTATTACCCAAATTTCCGAAGACACTTCCAGAACTCCGAGGCTTCAGCTCGACTCGACTCTAACTCCCTACTAATCTACTCTAACTAAAGAGCAACTCTAAGTGAAGTGGATGAAGTGAAGTGTGGTGTTCTGTGACATCCTAATAAATATTAGAATGTCCCAAGTCTTATCAAAAAGAGAAAATCAATTTAAAATTTATTTATTGTGAATCTTATATGAAAAACCCTAAATTTTCAAACAATTATTTACATATAAGAATTTATCTTACTAATTATTTTCATTTGACTTCACAAAATTACAAATTTAAATGCAAAAGCTCACTCCTCCCTTTTATTCGTTCCTCGGTCGGAACCCTGTCTTTGTCTCTCAATTGAAATCTAGCTCGACCGAAACACTGATCTCCTGATAGAGCTAACCTTTGTCTCTCTCTCTCGGTCGAGTCAACCAAGTCCCTAAACCATGATCGACATTCCTTGTAAACTTGGCCGACCAAACCTAAATCCTCTCGGTCCAGCCAAAACCCTGGTCGAGTCTCCTTTGAAAACTTCCTCTCTCAGTTGAAACCCTAGCTCGATTCTCAACTGAAACCCTAAAATCCACAGATTAAGCTGGTCGTCCATTCCCTCCCTCGGCCAAAACCATAACTCCGGTCGACCTCTGTCATAACCCTTGCCGGTCGAACGTCCGCTTCTCTCGACCGACAAATCCCGAAACCATAATCTTCCTCGGCCACACCCGAACGTTCGTCCCGATCAAAACCCTAGCATCCTCCAATACAGACCCCTTTCCTCTCCTCGACTTTAAGCCGAATCGATCCACCCTTCCCTACCGCTTGGTCGAGCCATGCCTTTAGTTTTCCGTCCATTATCTATCAACCCGAAACCCTATTTTCAACTAACCTCTGTCGAAACCCTAGAGGGTCAATTGTCGTTTCACTCGGTCGAGACCAGTCCATGGTCGAACCTCTTTCCTTGCACCTAGGTTAGTCGCAAGCAAATCACTCCTCCATCTTTCCACTACCTTTTCCCTTTATCCCCATTGATGGAAAACCTAAACCCGATCGATCTCCCTTGCAACCCTGACCGGTCGGACTTCCACCCTCTTGGTCGACATCCTTCGAAACCCCGCCTTTGTCTCCTTTGGTCGAGGCAGTGCCACCATTCAACTCGTAGCTCACCAAAGACCACCTCTGATCTGCATCGAGCACCGCTGATGTCGTCGATCCCTTGACGCATCACATCATCTCCTGCACCCGACCTTCGTCCTAGAAAACACAATCCAACACGAATCTCACCCCAAAGCAACCGGATTCGCCGATTAGCCCAATCGGGCTCTATCTCTAACTTCCAATCAATTCGGGTCCTAAACTCAATCCCACGTCCACAACCCGACCCCATATAAATACCGTGCAAAACCCTACCCCAATCATACCCCAATCAGATCACATCCACAGCCGCCGCCCCCATCCTCAGCTCATGCCGCCCCTGTGTTCCTCGTCGCCACCGGCCAAGCCGCCCAATCCGTCGTCGCCGTCCTGGTGCCGCCTCTGCCCAGGTCCTGCCGCTGCCGTGCCGTCCCTGCCCATGGAGCGCCGCCCCTGCCCCGAGCCACCCTGCAGTGCCGCTGCCCCTGCGCCCCTGGCCATGCCGTGCCGCCCAGATGCCGCCGCCCCCATGAAGTCGCGCCGCCTCCGCGCCCTTGCTGGAGCCGTGCCGCCTCGCCCCCTGCTGTGGAGCCGCCTGCGCCGCGTCGTCGCCGGGCGCCGCCCTGCCGTTGCCGCCGCCGGCCCTGGCCTAGCAGCCGCCGCCGCGCTCTGCGCCCCGAGCCGCTGCCGCCCTCCGTTGCCGCCGCCATGCCTTGCCGCCGCCCCACCCCAAGCCGCCGCTCTGCCCCCGGGAGCGCCGCCGCCCAAGCCGCAGCACGCAGCATAAGCCCGATTCGCTCTAAACCAATTTTGTTGATCATGAACAGTGCACCTTCGCAATTTCGTATCTCTCAAACCATTCATCATGAACAGTGCACCTTCGCAATTTCGTATCTCTCAAACCATAAGCCCGATTCGCTCTAAACCAATTTTGTTGATCCTCGTTTGATCCCTATTACCTCCTGTATCAATTTGGTATTTTTCGGAATTCTCCTTGTAGCAACCTCTGCGCGTGCGTCTCGTTTTGCGTGACGTCATTGCCGACTTTACCGAGCGAGCGTTTAGGGACACCATTAAAGAGAAAAATATTTCGGAATGAGTTTGCTAAAATTCGATGCATGATTGAAAGACCGAGTCATTATCGGCCATAATTTGATCAATATTTTTATTAAAATATATTGTCTATTGTTTATTTGTTTGCATCCCGTTTTACGAGTAGATCGTCTGTTTCCGCGCTGATCGGGAGGATTCCAGGAGCCGTTTGAAGGAGAATCCCAAGACCCGGAATGCTACCAAGGCAAGATAGCTTGCATCTTGCTCCCTAGTTTGCAAAACTCACCCTTTATTGTTTTGTTACTTTTTCTCATGCATGAAATGATGGGAAGGGTAGAACCTATTTATTCACACTGCGTCATTGACCCTGTGAATTTAATATGTTTATTGCTGCCTTAGTTGTTTTCCTAGCCTATCCTTGTGCATAGTTGCTAGTGCTCGTGGGTTGGTAGTTGATTAGATTCATCATTTAATTATTCTGGTGACTTGGTATGATTGGAGATGCTGAGTTACTTTAATAACCTAATCAACTAAAATCTACGTGGCGTGTGTTGACTAAAGGTGGCAAGTCAGGTGGTTTTGCGGATTGAGGTGTGTGTGGAGGTAGTCACCTTGGTATAAGGAATTTGGACGTGTGCTTATCCGACCAAATCATACAAGCGCAACCATAAGTGTTAGCTTTAACATGTCGGCCAACATGTGCTAGTCCTGGCATAGTAGTTAGGAAAAACTGTTAACACACTTTACTTTGAAAAGATCGGACTGTGGTCCGTTGGCTCAAGAGGGGGACCCGAGTGTCTAAACCTTAGAGGGGTATCGGTGTTAACAAAAGGAACTAATGAATCGTCTCGTATTGTTACTTGGTCTAGGCTCCCAAGGAAGAGCTAAGATGCAAAAGTTTTACTCGGCTTATGGGTAAAGTATGCTATACTCTGCAGAGTTAAAACTATCATGATAGCCGTTCCCACGGTTATGGGAGGGGAGGAAGGTCGTACATGGTAGTCTTATGTGTTAATAATTTAATCTGATGGGTTGGCTCAGTTTGAGTTGTTTGTGGCAAGGTTTGATCTTCAGAGGGGCTTTCGAAGCCGAGCTCTGCGTGTTGTTCTTGGGAGTCCGTATCCATATTAATTGTTCTACAACTTTGTTTTACAATACTTTAAATAATTTGATTAGTGTAGGTATTTATGCAAAATAGCCACCCTGCTGTTGTTATTACCCTTGCATCATTATAAGGACTCTTGCTGGGTAGTCGTGTACTCATTATACAAACCACAGATAAATTTGTATTCAGGAGAAGGATTAGGTCCAGTGTATCTTCAGGATCAGGAGGATCTTGTCCCGGACTTTGATGAGGATTAGCTGGCGCTCAAGGGTCGGATTGGAGCATCACTATACTTTTTTCGCTGCATATTTGAATTTCCGCACTCTGATACATTATCGACAATAGGATGTCATCTTTAATTAAACTATTGTAATAAGTAGTTGTGTAACAATTACTTTTGCATAATATATAATTTCTCTTAGTTATTGTGATTGTGTGATGATGTTCAACTAACTGTCGCTCACAAGTTGCTAGCATTGATCTCTGGGACAAGCAATGGATTGTGAGTGGATCCCGGTGAAGCTGGTGTGACTTGTTCTTGAAAGTGAGGTGAGGGGGTTCTTTTATAGTGTTCCGGAGCCAATGAGAGGGTGCCACGGCATGGGACACTTGTCATCTTGCCACCCTCCAAAGGGGGAATCCAAAGGGCATCTTGAGGGGGTCGACCGGCCTATGTGGGTCGGCCGGCCCACCCTTTTCATCATCTGATCACCAATTTTCTCTAGGATGCTTCTTTGATGGTGTAGATTAGACCCTTAAGCCGGTTGATCAAGTTGACATCCGCAAGTAAAGAATCCAAGGAAATCCTATGCTCATTTGTGAAGCAACCGCGTCCACTTGATCAAACCGACTGCAATGGAGGGTGTAGATGTCTTCAATTTGTGCTTCTAAGCCACTTGGGAGAAGTTGGAGCCTGATCGGTGACGTGGCTAGGTCGGCCGGCCTAGGGTGGGTCGGCCGGCCTGGCCTTTTGCCCGGTTCGGCTCCGATTTTCTCCAGTTTGATCTTGAGGACAAATACTCACCAAAACTTATGGAAATTGATTAGTTAAAATAAAAAGTTAGTATAAACCATGATTTTATCCCAAATGACCGGAATATCGGCGTGTGTTGGCGTATGAATTTGGACTTTATTGGGACGCCAACACACCCTCTGACTTGAACTTTTGCTCGTCCTCGAGCAAAGCGATCAAAATCGAACCCGGTGGATCAGGATTGCATCAATATCATTAATCAAGAAACATCAAGTGCACAAGATAATACTCCTTATTATTTGTTAACATAAACTCGTACAAGCGTATCCAAACCTTGTACTTATACCTGTAGGGCTTCCAAAATGCCACTTCATCTTAGGCAGTTGAAAGATAGAACAACCAAGACGAAGCATTGTTAGCTTATCGTTTTTTAGGATGGTCTCAGAAAATGTTTTTTTTGAAAATTTTAGTTCCTCTATTAGTACTCTCAAATCGCTCAAGTGGTATTTATTCAACCCTCACCAATGTCTTAGGCCAATTCTTATTCCTATATTCTAAAGGCTTATGTGGAGCTCGAGGTAGGGATCAAAAAGGCCTACTTAGGCTGCATAATTTTATTAAGTCAAAAATTGTACCTAATGAAGATGGTGTCACTTCGCATTCTGTAAGTAGAGAAATAATGTCCAGGGGTGAGGGAGAGAATGGACTCACGCCAAAGGAATGAAGAAACACAAGTGCAAGGATGTGAGGTACTAATTAGTCCATCACATCGAATCTTGTGTTTATGAAAACAGTCTATACAACTTCTTTATTTTGAGCAAATCCCTTTTATGAATTTTTTTTAGATAGCCATTTTTTATCAACTCTTTCTCTCTCTCTTTTTTCTAGGAGATCATGAATTTCTCCTCTTTTCTTTTCTCTCTTTTTTTCCGAGGAGATCATGAATTTCCCCTCTCTCTCTTTTTTTCTCATTCTTTTTTTAGCCTCTCAATTTTCAAAAGGTTGAGAGATGACTCATCATAACTTTGAATTCTTTAATTGGATAGACTGTATAGGTAGGTATTTAGTGGACACATTGAAGAACTAGGCTCGTTTTGATAGGGGGAGGAATATCTGGCGGAATGGATGCTTTATTCCAATGTGGAATTTAGCATTGCCAAATATGAAAAAGGCTAGCAATCAAATGGGTACACGAAAGGAAATGACCGGCTTTGAAGAGTCACCACCCCTTAAGGTCACAAGTTTTGACAAAACTCAACACAACCATAAGTGGCTAAAATGTAGGTTTTAATATTTTGAGTACTTTTGGCTTGGGAAGAAAATCCCAATGAGGAACATATCGTAATTTTTTTTCGAGACTTTTCCTTACTAGAGGTATGAGCAACTAAGCTCTAATCATAGTCATATCCTATCTCACAACAACTTAAACTTGGAGCAAAAATATCAACATCTACTAGGTAAAGACTTGGCAGAATTACTCCTCATACCAATAAATGTTAAAGTAAATAAGAGTACTAAATTTGTAAACCTAGTGTTTAGAGAATAATATAGAGCAATTTTTCATCATTTCCTTAGGTAAAAATCAACATTTATACCTTTATTCAAAGGGAAATATTTTTGGTCTTTTTATTCTTTTGCAAATTTTTATGACTTTTTTTAACATGCAAATGACAAATGCAACTAAACAAACTCCAATTTAATGGTAGGGCAAGAGGTGAAACATGCAAGGGTAAGGTAGAGCAAAATGCAAGGCAGGCTGGATAATCTGACAATGATATAGCAGCAGCAATAATGGGCAGCAACAACAATGGCAATAGCGAAGTAAATGGGAGAGAGGACAAGGCGTATCTTATGGAGTCAATGGTCCAACCATGTGTTGGAACCAGGCCGTCAAAGGGTCGATGTTGGCTCGAAGGTTTTTGGCCATCGTCTAGTGTTGCCTACTGTGACGGCCAAGCGTTCGATGAACGTCTCTCATGTCAACACCTAGTGTTCCCACTATCTCTCTTACAACGTGGAAGTCTCGTGCAAAAGGCTCAAAATAGGAAGGGTAACAAGCCAATGATGGCCTTCCCGTCCTACAGTGGACTTTGGTTTTTTGGAAATTAAGACCTTCCGGCTTCGTGATGCCACAAGCTCCCAATCTCTTGTTCGTGGGTGCCCCATCCTCAATTGATGAAGTGGTGCGCCGCCTCTCATCCACGTATTGTGGCAAGGATTGATGTGCTTGGGTTGAGCGTGCTGCTCACGATTGTGCTTGGCTTGCTAGCGACATGCATGACAATATGTCACCGGCCCAGAGAGGCTAAGTCTAGGGGTTCCATGGCCTTTATGTTGAGGGTCAGATTTCGGGTGACACAAAGGTTGAGCCTTGGATTAGGCAAGCGAAACTTGGTCGTGGTTGCCGAAAATCACATGAAGTAGGGTTGTATTCATCTACCCTCAAGACTTGCCCTTTGGTGTTTCCAAGAAGGTCACTCTAGCACTCTCTAGAATCCCCAAACTTCCCACAATGCTGGTGACAAAACAAGTTCAGTCTATGTCATCCAACATGCTTCTTATTTCTAGCCAGTGCAATACCATGTTTGTTTTTGGAATCGTGGGTTTCTTTTTAGCATACAGGTATTGAAGTCGATTGCATAGAATGCAAATCATGTCCAGACTTAATCATCACAGCAAGTTGGTCATGCATGAATCTAAAAGTAGAATCATGTGTTTCATTCATGCGGGGTGCAATTGTGTGTGCCTTGCCAAAAACAATACCCAGAAATCATCATGGTTAAAGTCTTTAGCTTATCATGTGTGACTCTACAACTCATGGAAAAACCTAGATTTCTAGTTAGATCTTTGCAACGAGCATTCAAGCATTTCATTGAAAAATCTAAACAAGTATCTAGTTCCAATTATGTGCAGAGTACTTGGAAATTCAAGGGTTAGAAGGCGCACACCTTTTCCCGAAGTTGTTCCAACCATGAACTGTTGTCCAAGGCCTCGGTCAGAGTGTGAGTCCGTTTCGAGGTGGACAAGCTGAACCTCTTGCAGATGCCCTCGACACACTTGGACAGGGTTTTGCCAAATTTACCATTCCACATCATTTCTGCAAAATGGGTTAGACCACAAATACCCGAAGGATATATAGAGTGAAGATCAAAGGTTAGGTCCAACAATTAGCGAAATCAGTGGTCCTTGCGGGATCTATTGAATTGCCTCCACAAAAATTATTTGCTTAAGTCACAATGTCATTTAGTAATGATGCAATGCAATGGGGTGAATGCTCATGTTGTAAAAAATTTGCCACTATCTACAATACTTTGATTGGCTAAAAGCCTAATCTAGCAAGTAGAGTAGTGGATGAGATGGAAGTGATCGGTAAATTTTTTTTTAAAATGCGAAGTAGTTGCAATGAGAAAAAATTCAAATATGCAGTGGAAATGCAAGAATTAAATATGAATCCAGGGATAGGTTCTGGCTTACCTCCCGTTGAGGACTCGAATTTTTCATGGTTCTCGAGTCGGACCGTCTCCATACCTTATTTTTCTTGAAGAATTTCCGCCATAGAAGATGATGTCACGGCTGGTTGGAGTTTCTTATCACGCCACATTTGTTTTGTTCGAGATTTTCCCTTAGCGCTGACCTTCGATCGCGTCTCCGAATTTTCGACCGCAGGTTGCTTCCGCTCCTTGGTTCGGGATATCTTCTCTCCCTTACCCTCCATCCAACATGGACGCCGTGAAGGCTCGTCCGATGGTTGGAGAGGTCTCCTCTTGGTTGCAGTTAGGCTACCCATCTGAGGTTTTGGTGTAGCCTCCGCTTCCCTCTGTACAGTTTTGATGTGTTCACCATAAAATGTGTGTACCTTTGAGAGTTGCCCAACTTTTGGCTTGAAATTGAAGATTTCTTCTCGGCCAGCGATGTTGAGTCGAACCCATCCTGCACCAAAGTCAATGGCCGCATTTGTCGCGCCCAACAACGGTCTCCTAAGGATGAGAGACATCTTGGTGTCCACCTCCATGTCAAGTACCACAAAGTCCACGGGCACTATGAATTTCCAGGTTTTCATCGGTATATCCTTAGCGACTCTGATATGACGACGGATTGATCAATCCGCATGCTGCAGGGTTATGATAGTAGGAGACAAGGTACAAAGTTTCAATTTATCATAAATTACCTTGGACATAATGCTGACGCGTGCTCCCAGGTCGCACAAAACACTGTCAAAGTGTAGTGCATCAATGGAGCATGACATGGTTGGATAACGAAGACTTCTGTGGTCCTTGGGGAAGATGTTCCATATCGCAACACTACATTCCTTTGTCAACTTAATGACCTTCGCCATCGGCAATGGATGCACAATGTCGAGGTATCTTGCGCATGTGGGTACCTGCAGCGCATCTAGCAATGGAAACATATAATTGCTTTATTACCTCGACAAACTTACCGAACTGGACGTCTGCAGTTGATTGGTGTTGATGGTGTGGAATTGGCAGTGCTTGCGCATCCATGAACTTGGCGGGACTAGTTCTAGTACTCCGTGTCCTCTCTCTTCGTCTTTTGCGGCTCAACATGAGGTTCCACTTCAAACCCTTCCTTATCTTTGTCGACCTCGTTGGGGTGGCATGCTTCTTTTTAGCACTACTGCCCATTCGATGGTGGGCGAACGAGAAGTTGGGTTTGGAGTTCCTTCCTAGCATGTAGCTCGATCGTGGACGGATTCTGTTGTTGACGGAGTTGGCATCCACGTCGACAAGAGCCGGCTTCAATTCGAAGCCTCCGGCAGACCGGCACCCACATTGGTTCAGACCTAGTGGGGACGGTTGTGCTAGACAGGGCCGACAACTCAAAGATGGTTTTCTCCAAATTCATCCCAAATGAAGACGATGGTGTTTTGGTAGAGAGGAAAGGATTGCTTATGAGGGTCGGAAGGTTTTGGGGGAAGTTTTTTGAAAGTTCTTTTTCTGGAAGTTTTTCGAAAGGTCAAATCCGGTCATGGACAATTCTGCTCGTTTCTCCAAACAAGACAGAGCAGGGATAAACCCGTTAACTAGGTTGGTATAAATAATAAAGATATTATTTATTTATTTTGGATTGGATTTTTTTTTAATTATCTTCTACCACTGCGCTCCCTGGCAACGGCGCCAGAAAACTTGTTGGCGATTCTTACGCTCTTAGAAATTAATCCGCAAGCGGACGGATATCGCTTGTAGTTTTCACGTAGGAGTATTCCAAGGTATCGAATACACAGGGAACGAGGGGGAAAGATAATTCTAATATCTATATTATTGAGATACCAACCAGCTAGCTAAGGGGTAAATATGATACGATAAATAGACCGGTGACACACACACACACACACACACACACACTAAGTAGAGTGCTACAATAATTAGGCGACAGTTGGGAGGACAACGAGACGGGTTGAATAAGTTCGTAAATGTTGTGTGATTCAGTTTATTGAGAGAGCTTGGGTGATAACGATCAGTGGTTCACTTAATATTCGTCGTTGGAGCTCAGACATTCACTACCACCCGCTATCCTGAATTGGAATCCCGAATGGTTATGATCATTCCGATAGGGCTCTACTGATCCAAAGCCGGACGCTATGGGTCACGCGCGAGATAATTAATATCTACGGATGGATAGGGCTGTCACCACGTACCACATATACGTGGGTCCGGGTGTAAACCGAGTTAGTCCTAGGCTCAGACACCACGTCTGCTACTATTTCTAATCAACCTTCCTCAGATCCTAGGAAGATGATCTAGGTTCAATACTTGGGCTCTTTCAGTATATGAGTAAGAACCTAAATTGATTTTAGACGAATACAAGCTACCGGTAAGGTTAATCTACACAACTCATATAGTAGATATGCTCATTCTCAAATAAAGCTCAACACATAATAAAATGAATGAAGTGAACCCACTAATTAAATAAATAATTAGGAAAGGGTACAAGAGCTATTACCCAAATTTCCGAAGACATTTCCGAAACTCCGAGGCTTCAGCTCGACTCGACTCTAACTCCCTACTAATCTACTCTAACTAAAGAGCAACTCTAGGTGAAGTGGATGAGCTGAAGTGTGGTGTTCTTGAAAGTGAGGTGAAGGGGTCCTTTTATATTGTTCTGGAGCCAATGAGAGAGTGCTACGGTATGAGACGACACTTGTCATCTTGCCACCCTCCATTGGGGGAATCCAAAGGGCATTTTGAGGGGGTCGACCGGCCTAGATGGGTCGGCCGACCCACCCTTTTCATCATCTAGCCGCCAATTTTCTCTAGGATGCTTCATTGATGGTGTAGATTAGCCCCTTAAGCCGGTTGATCAAGTTGACATCCGCAATTAAAGAATCCAAGGGAATCCTATGCTCATTTGTGAAGCAATCGTGTCCATTTGATCAAACCGACTGCAATGGAGGGTGTAGATGTCTTCAATTTGTGCTTCTAAGCCACTTCGGAGATGGTGGAGCCGGATTGGTGGCGTGGCTAGGTCGGCCGGCCTAGGGTGCGTCGGCCGGCCTGTCCTTTTGCCCGGTTCGGCTTGTTGACACCCAAATTTGGCAAGAAAATCGGATGTGATAACGAAGGGTAAAATCGGACTTTCAGGTTGAAACCGGAATTGAATCGAATCGGCAAAGAGGGGAAGGCGTATTGAAAATACTGATGGACAGAAGGATTCGGAAGAAATACAACCTGATCAGAAGTGCAGCCCGGAAAAATAGGTTGTATCGGTATCGGTATTATAATAGTATAAATAGGGCTTTAGGTCTCATAGAAGGGGGGATCTACGACTCAATACACCAAAAACTTTCTCGAACTCGATCGACGCCGTCGAGAGGCTTCAACTCGCAGGTAGAGCTATCTCGATGGGATAATCGATTCTCTCCTTGTAACCCGTATGCATGGCTGTATCAATTTGATCTCATGTATACAAACTATGTTAGACTGTCTCGGGATTTACTGATCTTTAACATGTTTTAACATATTGCACTGTCTCGGTTTAATCGATCTGTAATATGTGCTTACCTTGCAATGCCGATTATCAAATGTCTTTGCGTGTTTTTTTCCCTGAATCTGATGTATGCAACTGTCTCGTTAAATCGATCTTGCGTACCCCTTGTTTAGGGTCTGGTATGTCCAGATGTTTGTGGATTGGTATTGTGTTATCAATCAGTCTTAAACTGATAAACCGATTTATTAGTTTATGTCTAGTCTTGGATTTGAATACTGTCTTGGCCTGACCAATCTAGTCGATCTATTTCTCTGATTTGATCTAATACTTCGATTTAAAGGTTCAATATTGATATTAATAAAAATACCAAAAAGAAACAACTTATATTTAAATGCTTATTTGAATCTATTTGCTCTATCGGGTATTAAGCCGATAGAACTTGTAATCGGATTATTTAAGAGCCGATTATAAATAACCTGATCTGGCTGTATTAGAAAGCCGATTGGGCGTATATTACTGACAATGTTCACCTTATTGATTTGATTCAAATCAATTGGCACGCTTAGTTTTCCTTGTTGCGACACAACCCCGAGTTGGCGCTTGACACGTGTGTTCGCGAGAAGCTAACTTTTCGTGTCAACACACTTTTTGGCACGCCTGGTGGGACACCAAGAATCAAATCCAACAAAAGATGACGCGTTCCGATACCGAGGCGGCTCTGGAAGCACTTAAGCACGCTGCTGAGGCAGTAACGTTTGACGAGCTGAGCCCAGAGCAGAAAAAGGAGATTGAGGATAGGCTCGCGGAGATCCATGAAGAAAACAAGAAGAGAATGTTAACTGGCTATCGGAAAACCCGTAGCGGCCAGATTACCAAGACTTCCATTGGAGATCCACTGTTGACTGGGGACTATTCTGAAATAATAAGAGATCAGATCAACAATTCAGTTTACCGATCGATGCTTGACCAATCATCGGTCTTGGGGCGCATCGTCTAGGAGAGAACCAGTGCTGCTTTGCACCACATCATGACTGGACAAGCACCGCAGGTGAATCGGCATTTCGCGCCGATGAATCTCGCTTACACTCGGCCGAGGGCGCCACAGTGGGGCTTCTCGATCGGCTCCTCGGTGGCTATCAATCCAACTCCGATTCAAATCTTGTCGGGTAATCAAAGTATAGTCCGGTCCGGAACCGTATATCGACCAATTAACCACAGGTTCAATGGAAATCTGGAAGATATGACCAGAATTTAGTCTATAGCATGATGAAGCAATGCGGGTTTAACACGCCTAAAATCGCCCGCATTACGGTATGCGTATCCATCGGCTTTTAATGAAACAGTACCGCATAAATATCGCGTTCTGATTTTGCAAATGCCAAATTTAGTGGGAGCGATCACACCTCAACGCGAGCATATCGCCGAGTTTCTTGCACTATCGGCGAGGCGGCATCTAAGGATACTCTCAAATGCCGATTGTTCCGTTATCGCTATCGGGATCGGCTTTCAAGCGGTTTACATCGCTTCCCCTAACGGTGTCACCTCATGGCGGATCTCGAGAAGAAATTCCGTGAATACTTTTATTCCGGAGAGAATGAGGCGAGAATTACCGATATCATGATGATCAAGCAGAAATTTGGTGAATCGGTAAATGATTACTTACGCCGTTTCGTAGAAGTGAGGAATCGGTGCTATAGCCTTTCAACGCCTCGATAATGAGTTGGCGGAATTGGCTTTCAAGGGCTTACTACCTGTTAATCAGAAAAAGGTGGGCAATCAAGAGTTTGCGGACATATCCCATTTGGCCCATAAGATCGCGCTTTATGAAAGCCGATTTTCAGATAATTCCTACCCTAGTCAGAAAGATTATCGGAACAACAACAATAACAACCGGAACAAAGATAAAGCTGTCAATATTGTCGAGACTGAAGACATAGAAACTTCCGATGATTCTGACACTGATGAAGTCAGTGCTTATGTTGCCGAGTGGGTAACTAACAAGAAGGAATTCGAGTTAGGATGGATTAAGCCGAAGGGTCCCAAAAAGGGCAAGTATTCTTTTGATACCTCCAAATGTGATCGGATTTTCGATCACCTGTTACAAGAGAAACAGATTCGGCTTAAGCAGGGGCACGTTATTCCACCGCTCGAGGAGCTGAAGAAGCGCAAGTACTGCAAGTGGCACAATTCCTACTCACACGCTACCAACGAGTGCAACGTGTTTAAACAAGTAGTACAAAAAGCAGTCGAAAGCGGGCAATTGCGATACCAGGGTAAAAGTCCGCAAATCGAAACGGAACCGTTCCCCGTCGGTTTTGTTGGAATGGTGGATGCTAAGAGGAAGGCCGATGAACCCGAGAGCTCAAATCGGTTTAAGGTACTCGTTGGGTCCAAGAGGATTTTGGTGCAAGAGAAGCCCGAATTACAATTCCGGTCATCAAACCGGCATGGCACCGTGAAAACTGGAGGATGGCGCGAAGTGAAGCGCGACCAGGTTCATAATCCGATCATTAAGCCAAAGCCGACCTTCGATCGACTCATGAAAAATATGATCGAATGGCTAAGCAGACCTTTCACGGGGGCGACAAGGCGATATTCTGAATCGGCCCATGGGGACTCGAAGACCAAGCATGGGAGATGGAGCACCGGGGTGCCCTTTTTCCGATATTCTTTGGGAGGAGAGGATGTCACTACCTACTTTGGAGAATCGCCGATGAATCACGCCTTTGTTCCACCCAAGCGAGTATCGGTAAAAGATCGGCTTGTGTTTCCGAGCAAAGAGGCCGAGGAAAAGCCGATAGACGCAAATACTAATGTGCATCGACCTCCTAAGGTGCATTGCCATGATGGTGCCCGAGTGGAATCACTAAGTCTCAAAAGCGGCGGTTGCGAGAGGATGAGGCACGCGAAATCAAAGAGGCAGAGGCTGAGAAGTTTAGAGATGCTCTTTTGGAGCAAGTAAAGCCGATGAAACAGGCTAGAGGTAAGCAGGAATGGAGGCCCAAGTTGAGATCGGCAGTTATTGTTGAGAAAGATTCTGAAGAAGTATCAGTTGCCACTAATATGGTTTGTATACTGCCTCGGGAATTCATGTGCAATTACGAAGAGGAAGCTGCAGAGCTGGTGATTGGCGCGGAAGATGCTATTTTCAGGAAACCAGAGAATTCCCGATTGCATCTCAAGCCGTTATTTATCATGGGATACATGAATGGAAAACCGATTTCTAGGATGATGGTTGACAGTGGTGCAACAGTTAATTTGATGCCATATTCCGTATGCCGCAAAATCGGAAAATCCGCGGAAGATTTGGTCAAAACAAATATGGTATTAAGTGACTTCAATGGAAATCCAACCGAGGCCAAAGGGGGTGGTCGTGGAATTAACTGTTGGAAGTAAGACAATCCCGACAGCCTTTTTCGTAATTGAAGGAAAGGGAAATTACAATGTGCTGTTGGGAAGAGACTGGATACAAGCCAATTGCTGCATACCGTCCACATTGCATCAGCTTTTGATCCAGTGGGTTGGCGAGCAAATAGAAGTAGTCAAAGGAGAGTCCCTGACGGCCGAAGCCGATTGCGCCGAAATACACGACAACCTAGAGGCGTTATCGGGCAAGCCTTTAGACGACTGCGATTTCCTCAGTTTTAGCAAGTCTGGTTTTAAACCGACAACGTTGGAAGCGCAATCAGTGACTCAAGGACATGAGGGTTTTTTATGGGAACCGCGGCACTAGAGGAAATAGAATATAAGATGGGCCAGGGGTTTATATCGGCTGACGAGCTTGAGAAAATCGATATTGGATCTGATGGTAAAGAGAGGCCCACTTACATCAGTAAACAGTTGCCGCGGGAATATAAAGATCGGCTTATTCAAATACTCAAAGATCGGGTTGATTGCTTCTTTGGGAATATCACGAGATGCCGGTTTAGACCGATCCATAGTGAAACACACAGATCAAGATGAAACACAGGTTTGACCAAGAAAGCAATCTCCAAGGAAGATTAGTTGGAAGATTTATGATCAAGTAAAGGCGAAATTCGTAGATTATTGAAGCAAAATTTATTCGCCATGCAAATATGCCGATTGATTTCTAACATCGTGCGATGGGTAAAAGGATTACGATAAAATTCGGGTGTGCATCGATTTTCGGGATTTGAATAAAGCGACGTACAAAGACGAATATCCGATGCCGATTGCCGATCGATTAATTGATGCTGTTTCGGGAAATCGGATTATTAGTTTCCTAGATGGCAATGCTGGTTACAATCAGATCTTTATGGCTGAAGAAGATGTGAGCAAAACTGCGTTTAGATGCCCTGGTTCTATCTGCTTGTTTGAGTGGGTAGTGATGACTTTTGGGCTGATCAGTGCTGGGGCTACATATCAAAGAGAGATGAACTTGATTTGCCACGACTTAATCGGTAAACTTGTTGAAATATATATCGATGATGTCGTGATTAAATCCCAGGAGGAGGAACAACACTTGGCTGATATCATAACCGTTCTGGATCGGTTTAGGAAGTATGGCATGAAGATGAATCCAAAGAAGTGTGCTTTCGGGGTCTCGGCCGGCAAGTTCCTGGGGTTTATGGTGCATCAGAGAGGGATTGAAGTGCACCCTGATCGAGTAAAAGCAATCTTGAATACCAAGCCTCCAGATTCGAAAGTTCGTTTGCAAGAACTGATCGGTAAAATTAATTATTTGAGGAGGTTTATTTCGAACTTATCGGAAAGGATCATTCCGTTTTCGTCGTTGCTTAAGCTGAAGAATTCTGATAAGTTCGTTTGGGGGCCGGAACAGCAGAAATCATTTGATGATATCAAAGGGTATTTGATGAACCCGCCAGTTCTGGTAGCTCCAAGAGATGGTTTGCCATTTAGACTCTATTTATCGGTATCAGAAAAAACACTAAGGGCAGTGCTGATCCAAGAGGTAGGTGGAAAAGAAAGTGCAATCTTTTACTTGAGCAGAAAATTACTGGATCCTGAAACCCGATACACAGTAGTGGAAAAATATTGCCTTTGCTTATACTTTGCTTGCACCAAATTGAGGCATTATTTATTGGGGGCTGAGTGCAAAGTTGTGTGCCAAACCGATGTGGTTAAATACATGCTCAATGCTCCAATCATCAAAGGGAGACTCGGTAAGTGGGCATACACTCTCATCGAGTTTGATCTGACCTACGAATCTCCTAAAGCCGTCAAGGGGCAGGTATTAGCCGATTTTATTGCGCACCATCAAGATGTTAATCTATCCATACTTTTGCCTTGGGTAATGTTCTTTGATGGATCGGTTTGTGAAAGAGGATGTGGAATCGGTATTTTTATTGTCTCCCCTACTGGTGTTCCTTACCGATTTGGCGTCACTATGGGTTTTGGGTTGACCAACAATCAGGTTGAGTATGAGGCTTTGATTCATGGATTGGAATGGTTGATCCAGGCTGGTGCCATCGCCGTGGAAGTATTTGGAGATTCACAGGTTGGTAGTTTTCCGGATGATCGGTACATATGATTGCCACAAATGAATATCTTCGAGAATATCTGGAAAGGGCTTCTGATTTGGCCAAGTATTTCGCTTTGTTTACAATTCACCATGTTCCGAGGGAACAGAATTGTGAGGCCAATGATTTAGCTCAAGAAGCATCAGGTTATAAATTACCGATCATGGAGTTGGAGATTGTTCCGATTGAAAATCCGGCCCGATAGGATGGCAGGTAGAAATTATCGGTTATTTGTAAGATCCCCAGGGAAATACCGATAGGAAGCTTAAAAGGAGAGCTCAAAGGTATGTTTTAATAAATGACAAATTATACTATCGGAGTTTTGATGGTTTATTGCTTAAGTGCCTGAATGAAGATGACGCTAAGATAGCAATCGGAGAAGTCCATGAAGGATTGTGCGGGACACATCAATCAGCTTACAAGATGAGATGGATGCTAAAGCGCGTGGGATATTTTTGGCCAACCATGGTGGAAGATTGTTTCAAGTACTACAAGGGTTGCAAAGATTGTCAGAAGTTCAGAAATATTCAGCATGCGCCCGCATCGATATTACACCCGATCGTGAAACCGTGGCCTTTCAGAGGATGGGGAATTGATATGATCGGAGAGATATTTCCTTCCTCATCCAAGGGGCATCGGTATATTTTGGTGGCGACAGATTATTTCACTAAGTGGGTTGAAGCTGTACCATTAAAGAAAGTAACTGCTACTGAAGCGATAGAATTTATCAAGGAACATATAATTTACCGATTTCGAATTCCTCAGACGATTACTACAGATCAGGGATCGGTATTTATGTCAGAAGCATTCCAAGATTATGCTCGAAATTTGGGGATTACAACTATCAACTCATCGCTGTATTATGCTCAAGCCAACGGCCAGGCGGAATCTTCAAACAAAAGTGCAATAAAGCTGATCAAACGGAAAATTGATGATAGGCCGCGAGGTTGGCATAATACTTTGGTGGATGCGCTATGGGCATATCGGATTGCTAAACATGGAGCCACAAAGGTGTCACCGTTTGAACTGGTGTACGGGCAGGAGGCTGTTCTACCTGTTGAAGCCATCATCGGATCCAGAAGGGTTGAAGAACAGAATAACGTGAAAACCGATGATTATAAAAATCTGATGGCGGATAAGCTGGATGATATGGTGGCAGTTCGGTTCAGAGCTTTGGAGCATATTGAACGGGATAAGCAAAGAGTGGCTCGACATTATAATAAGAAGGTTGTACCGAAAGCTTTTGAAGTGGGAGAATTGGTATGGAAGACGTTTTTACCAATTGGTTCGAGGGATCCTAAGTACGGAAAGTGGTCGCCAAATTGGGAAGGACCGTTCAGAGTCAATCGGGTTATTCCTAGAAACGCTTATATTTTGGAAACGCTTGAGGGGGAAGTTTTCGGTAAAGCCCTTAATGCCAAATATCTAAAGAAGTATTATCCTAGTGTTTGGGTTGGAGTTAAGCGCTTGAGTAGTTGCTTGCTAAAAGCCGATTCCACATGAATCGCCTATAGGTCAGTATTAACCAACGCGTTGCTGTTGGGTGAAAGCCGATTCTGGGGGAATCGCCTATAGTGTATTCAACTTGTTAAAGAATTTAACTTGATACTTTACTGTTGGGCCAAAGCCGATTCAATGAATCGCCTATAGATAAACATGCAAACTTAAACGATTGATTAAAAAATGTTATTACAAAGGCGCGAAGGCCTCAATCATTTTGGCCCGAAGGGCAGAGTAGAATTATGTTTTCCGATCGGTACAAACCGATCCAGACATTACAAAAGTTTTGAAATTTGGCTCGCAGGCCAGCTATTCGCAGAATTCAAAGATTGCGGCAGCAGCGCTAGTCATTGTATCCCGGACCTGGTTGACGATGGCGGTGTCTTCTTCGATTGAGCCAGGTATAATCGGGATTTTACTTTTTGCCTCTAGTACCGCCAGGCCGCAAGCCTTCACTGTGCTATGTTGCTCCTTGGCCGCCAATTTGGATTCTTCGAAATCAGAGAGAGCGGCTGCTTCGGCTTTCTTTGCCTTTTCCAATTCCAGCTCCAGGGACTTAACCTTTGAGACTGCTTTGGAAGCGGCAAACTTTGCCGATTCGGCCTCACGTTTCAGCTTTTGAAGCTTGTCGTTTTGAGCATTGGCATCTTGGACCAGCCCCTTCAGCTCTCCCTCGGCATCCTTGAGTGTCTCTCTCTGGTGGAGCCGATCGAGGGCAGCATCGAAATCGGCTTTCTTATTTTCCAGGGGCAGCACCTTCTGGATGGCAGAGACCACTTTCTCCGGGATGATCTCCTTGATCGAATCGGCAATATCCCTTAAGGCGGAAGGGTTAGCCAATAAAGCCGATTCGTTGCTAAGTAACTCACACATCTGTTTCAGCTTTGCTGAAGTATCGGTGGAAAACCGATGACTTTTAGATGGCTTCGGGGCTGGCGAATCAATGATAATGGCAGGAGGTGACGATGTCCTGATCGGAGAAGACAGGAAATCCAGCTCATCGTCGAGCCAGTCCATACTGGAAGGATCGAAGTTGAGCTCATCGTCTTTCTTTCCATCATACGTGATGACCTGCGTGGACACCACTGTTACCCGGACTGGGCTGCGAGGTTGGAACATGTACTGGACACAGATATTTTAAGTTACAAAATATCGGATTTTTGAGATTGCATAAATTGAAGAGAGGGAAATCCGATTACGTCTTGCGGATTGAAGGCAGGAGGCGTCTGTGAAGCCGAAGGGGGAGTGTATCATCCTTCTTTTGGATAGGAGATGTGTCCTGAAAGAAATACCGATAAGGTGAAGGCTGGTAGGAATGAATGGATTTAGAAAGGGATCAAGTGCTTACTGTGTCACATACCGATTCGGTGGTATCAGGTGTACGCACCTTTTGAGGTTTTGGCCTCTTGACGGACACTTTTTCCTCGTGCCGAGTTAAATCATGGGTTTTCCTGTTGAAGAAGGTCAGTAAATGATCCGGTAATTCAGAATTTTATGAATGCCGATCGTACCTCTTTTCTTCGGCTGAGAGGAACTCTGGGCGAAAGCCGATCTGGACTTATTTGTGGAATGTAGTGCCGTACCGTGTCGCCGATGAGCTTGGACCTTGGGCGCCGTTCTCCGCTCGAGAAGGGACAATGCAAGGTTAGTAATCGGCAAACGAGAAGTAATATAAGCTGGTGAACGCATGCAAGTTAGTGACCTCGCAGTTAGAAGAAGAAGCGTATTTTGGGATTCTGTTCTTTCATTATCAGAATCTGATGAAGAAGGTCCCGATTCAGAAGAATTCTCCTCTTTTCCATCATCGAAGCGGGAGCTGAACCGCTGATGTCGCTTGTTTCGATTACGATGATGACTCGCCATACCAACAATCTTGACGCTTGGGTCTGCAAGTTTCCTTTTGACCAGAGACCCGTTCGATCAAGGTTGCAGCTCCGCCTTTAGTGGCATAAATGTCCTTGGCGATAGACTCCCACCAATTATTGAAAGCCGATGATGTGTAGGACCACATAATAAATTCCGATGGCATTTCGAGGTCCAAGTGAGTGGCGGACAGAATACCATAAGCTGATTGAGAGGTTAAGTCTTCTCTGGCATTCAATAGGCGGTATATATATAGATCGGGAATTTCGACCAAGGTTGAATCGCCGAGCAACCACAATGGGATGGTAGAATTCATAGGATGGTTTTCGATGTGAGTTACGGTGCTCGGATAGCAAAGAAAATGCTTGGGGAGATGAATGCTTCATAAGTCGATAAAGCATCGCCCTTTAGAGTCCGCCAATCTCGGAAGAATGATGGGATCGAATATCTATCCGATCAAGATATGGATTGAATTGTTCTGGACCGTATTCCGATTCTGACATGGTATAGAATGCAACCATAGAATGGGAAAGATCGTATAGATTCAGACGTTTTCTATTACAGTTCACTCAAATCATCTCACCGTCACGATCTCTGTGGGCCCATCGTTATCAGGACTTTTCTCATTCGGAAATTCCAAGCTGAAGTCCAGGTCTCCTAGGGAGTTATATATGTGGAGCTTTAGGAATATTCCGATAAACCAAAAAGGTCCTCCAAGGTTTCCAACTGAATAATCGGCTTTCTTTGAACAGAGACCTTCTTTGATCTCGTGCATCATCCGATAGGTGGCCCCTAGTAGGTATTTACCGATGGCTAATTTTTGGCCCGATACCAGTGCTTCGGCCACTCCTTGGTAAACTTTGCTAGGGCTCAGGGATTGCCCACAGAAGAAAAAGAGATCAAGCCACATGTTTAGAAATGCGATGTGCTCTTCATTTTCTACGTCGCCGGTTTTCTGATGGGTGCTGATATAACGTTGCCAGCCGAAATTCCTCGGTGCCAGCGTAGTCTCCCTGTATTGCTGTCCCACTGCCTTTCCTAGCTTCGCCATCATTTTGTGCTATAGGGATGCTCGGCCTCAAGGTAGCTTGCACCAACACAACAGCCCAACAATTTCTCCTCTGATAGCCCTGTATAAACCTCAACAGGACATTCTCCGTGTTCAGAGCAATTAGCTTATAAAATGGGGCTTCTACAGACTTAGTCCATCAAGCTTATTTTGAAACTATATGATTCTCCGGTGACCACCCAAATAACTGACAAATCCACATGTGCAGTCCATGAACTGTTATGTTGTTCGCATTTGGATAAATTGTCTGCACGTAAGCAAATTGACTAAGGTCTACCCTATTCGGACCTTCCATGATATTACCAGGACCATAATGGACGACAAACGGTAACGTATTCATTATCTAAAATTAACGAAAACATTATGTACTTCATTGTTAATACCTACAAAGATAACTAGACTGCTAAATTATATATTATATTATCTGCTCAAAACAATACACAATTATTGATAACTACAAAATTACCCCAAAAATCCATGACTTTAAAGATAACTACAGTACTAAATTATATACTATACTATCAGTAATATAATTAAAGATTGACTATCCTACCATGATTTCAAATATATATTAAGAAAAATAAACAGTACAAATATATAAAAAATATTTTTTTACTGTACTTACCAACAGCAGTTTGTTGGCGGCTTCCTTATACTCCCTCCCTCAACTAACTTCTCTCTAGATGAGAATGAGGCTCTCTATTGTGTACAAGGCTGCAACAGTGGTGAGAATGAAGCTCTCGGCTGGGCAGCAGGGCTTTTATATGCGGATGATGCGCCCAAGCGCCCTCACCGTGGGCGCCCTACCCTCCCGCCCTCGAATAGGGCGTCGGGACCGGAGACCTTGCCCTAGGCGCCCTCGCTCGGAACGCCCTGATGCCTTGGCGCCCTGGCGAAGGGCACCTACCCCTTGCCGCCCTCACCGAGGGTGCCAACCCTCTTGCTGCCCTGGCCGGTGGTGCCTAGCCTCAAAATGCTACCCTGGCCGAGAGCGCCTAAGGGCATTTTTTCAATTGCGTGCACAACGTGGGCATTTTTTTGTTTGCGCATTTTTTTGGGCAAACAGTAAAAATTTTCTCACCATCTGCCATCTATAGCGGTGGAGGCCTGATCCCCTCCGGATCAAACAGATCGGAAAAATATTTTGACGGAGACTCGTCCCGTGAGTTCCGATCTTGGGGGATTTTGGTCCATAGGGCTGTTGACACGAAAAGTTGGGTCTTCGCGAACACACGTGCGGAAGCATCAAGTCTGGGCTTGCGTCGCATCCAGGAACCAAACGTGCCAGTCAATTTGACCTGTAAATTGACAAGGAATAATTTGTTAGCGACATGGCCCCAATCGGCTTTAAGAAACAGCCAGATCAGTTTTTTCGAATCGGCTTTAAAGATTCCGATTCAGATTCTATCGGCTTAATGCATGATAGAGCGATAAATGTAAATGAGCATTTAAACATAAAACTTTTCATATCTTTTTGTTGTTTTATAGATAGAATTAGCCATAAATCTTCAGATCAATTTATTAGATTAAACTAAGGGATAGATTGAATAGATTGGTTAAGCCAAGACAGTATTCAGATCTAAATCTAGATATAAACTTATAAACCGATTTAAAGGTTTAGATAAGTACAACGCTAATCGGCAAATAACTAAACATGCAAAATCCTAAAACAAATATACGCAATATCAATTAAATGAGACAGTTGCATACATCGGATTCAGGAAAAGCGCATAAGATAATTGACGATTGGCATTGCAAGGTAATACATATTACAGATCGATTGAACGAGGCAGTGTAATATGCGAGAACATGCTAAACATCGGTAAAACCTGAGACAGTCTAACATGCTTTGTATACATGAGATCAAGACGATACATCCATGCATATGGGTTACAAGAAGAGAATCGATTATTCCATCGAGATAGCTCTACCTGCGAGTTGAAGCTTTTCGACGAAGTCGATCGGATCCAAAAAGAGTTGTTGTGTTTGTGTATGTCGTATATCGTTTACACGAGACTTGGGACCCTATTTATACTGTTACAAAACCGATATCGACACGACCTGATATACCGCAACCTAACCAATAAAACCGCCTCCTGATTGAATCTTCGTAATTCTTCTGGAGTCTTGATATTATCGGAATTATTTCCTATACTCTTCTTTCTTCTGACAACGAAGCCCATCTTCTGATTCGGCCCAATAATTCCGATGACATTAGCTGGTGTATGATATCCAATTTTCTTGCCAAATTTGGGTGTTAACATATGCCCCTATGTTTGGCAATGGGATCTTCTCATTAGCCCAACTTTTACCAAAAAATCGGATTTTCTATCCAACCATCTTTGAACAGTTCATAGTTTTACCCCTGCGCTTTTCACTTCTGGCCTATCATCAGAACACGTGGTAGCCCACTATGCAATATGGGCCGTAACAGTAACTCCGCACACCCCGGTAAAAACCCTAGTTTTACCGCACCTATATATAGGCGGCCATTCGCTGTCATTTTCACACTCCCCTCTGCTCACAAACCTCCTGCATCGGATTTCTGGAGCTCTGAGGATTCCCGGCAAACAGCCTTCTCTTCACAAGTTTCAATCGGCAATCATGTCTCAAGTACTATTCCACAGTTCCGACTCTGAAGCTTTGTATTCTTTGGGCCCAGTAGGAGAACGATCCATCGGCCTTCATAGATCATTCGGTAGCGAGGCTTCCGTTATTTGCCGATGAACTGAACATGAATAGTTGGAAATCGGCATTCCGCTCCTAGCCTAGTCCAATCAAGGGATATAAGGACTAGCTCTCTTGGGTCTATAGCCAGAAAAAGAATCAATGGACCGAATTAGGGATTGCCAATGCCATCCTCCTTTCCTTGCATCCTCCTCCAGCAGATGAATCGTTTATGGCAGCATCGGCGTATTTCTGGTGCTACACAGCCAACGCTTTCTACTTCCCAACAGGACCAATCAGCCCTACACTTTTGGATGTAGCAATGTTAACCGGTCTTAGCCCTGATGTAGACATGCTATCGGCTTTTGACCTTTCATCTACCCTCAAGTTAGTTCCTGAAAAGAACTTTGGCTGGCAGCGCTATATTAGCACCCATCAGAAAACAGGTCATGTTGAGGATGAAGAACACATCACCTTTTTGAACATGTGGCTAGACAGGTTCTTTTTCTGGGCCAATCTCTCAGCCCCAGCGAAGTCTATCAAGGAGTAGCCGAAGCTCTAGTAATCAAACAGAAACTAGCAATCGGAAAATACCTGCTAGGAGCTACATATCGGATGATGCACGAGATCAGGGAAAGCCTCTGTTCCAAAAAATCCGATTACTCAGTTGGAAATTTGGGTGGTCCATTTTGGTTTGTTTGTCTGCTCCTGAAACTCCACATATACAACTCTATAGGGGAACTTGATTTTGGTCTAGAGTTTCCGAATGAAGAAGAAGAAACCGATAGCAATGAATGCCCTTGCAGATCGTACGGAGAAATGATTCTGTCAATTGCAATAAGAGGCGCCTGAATCAAGAGGATTTCTCCCATTCTCTGGTTGCATTCTTCACCGTGTCTGAATCGGAATATGGCCCAGAACAGTTCAATCCATATACCGATTTGGACAGATACACAGTTCCTTGTTTTTTTCGATTCTCTGCCAGCATAAGCGGTGAGGTCACGTTAGTATTCAAGGAATTCATCTCTCCGGGCATCTTCTTTGCTATTCTCAGCACAAGGACTCATATTAGAAAACCTTCTTATGAGTTCTACGATCCTGCAATATTCGCTCGGCAATTTAACTTAGGACAAGATATTCCTGATTTATTCATTTACCGCCACCTAAATGCCAGAGAAGATCTGAACTCCAAATCGGCATATGGAATTCTAGCCGCTGCACACATTGATTTTGAAATTCCGATGGAACTTGTAACGTGGGCTGCAACTTCTGCAACCTCCATTGCCAAGAACATCTTTGCCACTAAAGGTGGAGCCACTGCCTTGATCCAAAAATTCACTGACAAGAAAGAAGTTTGCAAACTCAACTGGCCAAAGATTGCCTGTATAGAAGAATCTTCATCAGAATCGGAGGACAGCAGCAAAGAAAATACCGATTCTGATAATTCTACTGATGAAGATGATAATTCTGGCAACGATGAAGAGGAAAAGCATTCTGAGTCAGGCCCCTCTTCATCGGATTCAGATGACGAAAGAACAGAATCTCAATATCATGCATCGTCTTCTAAGAACGAGGTCACTAACTTGCGTGCGACTACTAACTCTTATCATTTCTTTACTGATAACTAATCTTGTATTATCTTCCTTTACAGAGCGGAGACAAGCGCCTCAGGTCCAAGCTCGTTGGTGAGGAAGCCGGACGCCTCCACTCGACTGCCAAGTCTGCGTCGGCATTCACCCAAGGATCCTTTCAGCAGCAACAGAAAAAGAGAGGTATGATCGGCTTATGATAAACATTTCCCCAAAAATCCGATTGCTTACTCATTCTTGATCAACAGAGAGACCCGACGGTGACGCCAGCCAAAAGAAGAAATTGGCAACTAAAAAGCTAAGACCACAAAAGGTGCGTACATCTGATAGCACGGAGTCAGTATATGTGACACAATAAGCACTTGATTTTCCTCAAATTTTCATAACTCTCTTTCGGTTTTCTTCTTATCGGAATTCTAATTTCAGGACACCTCTCCTATCCAAAAGAAGAGGGATAACACACCTGCTCCTCCGTCGGCATCGCATACGCCACCAGCCTTCAACCCCCAAGATGTAATCGGAAATTCCTTGATCTATTTTGCCAATTTCTTATATTTCGATCCTTTATAACCTTAAAAATTTCTTTTCTCCAGTATATGTTTCAACCTCGAAGCCCAGTTCGAGTAACCATAGAATCCACGCAAGTGATCACCTACGACGGGGCGAAAACCGATGAGCTAAATTTCGATCCCTCAAGCATGGATTGGCTCGATGATGACGATCTGGAGATTCTTTCCTCTCCAATCAAGACTCCATCCCCTCCTGTCGCCAATCGACTTTTCCCAGACACCCTCAAGAAGTTGAAGCAAATGTGGGAGTTAGTCGGCAATGAATCGGAATTTCTGGCTAATCCCTCTGCTGTACGGGACATTGCAGATTCCATCCAAGTTATCCTCCCGGAAGAAGTAGTGTCGGCTCTCCAGAAGCTGCTGCCTCTCGGTGAAAAGAAAGCCGAATTCGACGCGGCCCTGGATCGGCTTCACCAAAGGGACATGATTAAAGATGCCGAAGCAGAGTTGAAGGCCCTCATCCAAGATGCCAACACCCAAAACGACAAACTCCTCAGGCTAAAGCAGGAGGTCGAATCGACAAAGATTGCTGCCTCGAAAGCGGTTTCAATGGTTAAATCCATAGAACAAGAATTGGAGAAAGCAAGGAAAGCCGAAGCGTCTGCTCGCTCAAGCTTTGAAGAGTCTAAATCGGTTTTCAAGGAGCAACACGGGATCGTAAAAGCTTGCGGCTTGGCGGTACTAGAAGGGAAGAAGAAGATTCCGATTGTGCCTGGATCAATTGAAGAAGACACGGCCATTGTCAACAAGATCCGTGGCACGATTGGCGATGCCGCCGCAACTATTTTTGAATTTTGTGAATGATTGGCCTGCGAGCCAAAATTTAAACTTTGTTCTTATGAATGATTTGGCAAATGTGCCATAAATACTTTTCGCCTGTTCCTTAGGCGTAGAACGCTCAAGGCCTTTGTGCCTTTGTGATAACTTTATTTTCTTAATGCAAATTCCTTTGCTATTATTAGTTTCCATATATAGGCGATTCATCAAAATCGGCTTTTACTCAATAGCAGCGCGTTGAGTGAACTACTATTCACAAATAGATTCTAAACGACAAGTGTTGGTCGATATTTCGAACAATAGACAATCCATTCAAAATCGGCCTTTACAAACATCTTTCTTTAAACCCCAATCCAAACACTTGGATAATATTTCTTCAAATATTTAGCATTAATTTCTTTTCCGGAAACTTGCCCATCCAGTGTCTCCAAAATATATGCGTTTCCAAGAATAATCCGATTGATTTTAAACGGCCCTTCCCAATTTGGAGACCATGTTCCGTACTTAGGATCTCTTAAACCAATCGGTAAAAATGTTTTCCACACAAGATCTCCCACTTCAAAACTTTTCTGCACAACTTTCTTATTATAGTGTCTGGCGACTCTTTGCTTGTCGCGCTCAATATGCTCCAAAGCCTTCAATCGAACCGCTACCATATCATCAAGCCTATCCACCATCAGATTTTTGTAATTGTCGGCTTTTATACTGTTTTGTTCTTCAATCCTTGTAGATCCGACGAAAGCTTCAACTGATAAAACAGCCTCTTGGCCATAAACTAACTCAAAAGGTGACACCTTGGTAGTCCCATGCTTAGTAATCCAATACGCCCATAGCGCATCCGCCAAAGTATTATGCCAACCCCGCTGGCTTTCATCGATTTTTCTCTTAATCAACTTTATAGCACTTTTATTAGAGGATTCTGCTTGGTCGTTGGCTTGAGCATAATACGGCGAAGAGTTGATTGTCGTGATTCCTAAGCTTCGAGCATAATTTTGAAATGATTCTGACATAAGTACCGATCCTTGATCCGTAGTGATAGTTCGAGGAATACCAAATCGATAAATTATGTGCTCCTTAACAAAATCAATTACTTCAGTGGCCGTCACTTTCTTCAATGGTACAACTTCAACCCATTTAGTGAAATAATCTGTAGATACTAATATATATCGATGCCCCTTGAACGAGGAAGGAAAAATTTCTCCGATCATATCAGTTCCCCATCCTCGAAATGGCCACGACTTCACAATCGGATGTAAAATCGACACAGGTGCATGCTGGATATTTCTAAATTTCTGACAGTCATTGCAGGCTTTATAATATTTGAAACGATCTTTAACCATTGTTGGCCAGAAAAATCCTACACGTTTCAACATCCATCTCATCTTATACGCTGACTAGGGTTCTAAAAATCGGAATTAGTCGGCGGTTACTCGGCGGTTAGTCGCTGGTCGTTGTGCTGCCGAGGCGAGATGGGTGGAATCGGCGGAGCTAGTCGGGCTGCCCGAGTAGTCGGTCCTAGCCGGTCAAAGGCACGACTAATCGGTGATTAGACATGATTCGAGTACTCGGTTGGGTGGTTTGAAGCCACGATCTATGTTGCCCGTGACCACCAGGCCAAACAGAAGTGGGGCTCGACGGCTCGAGGCAAGACTGGGAGAAGGAGAGAGGCGAAGCTAGGGTTTGGTGGCGCCGCCGCCGCCGGCCGGCCAGCGTGCTCCGCCATCCTCACTACAGGAAAGCGTAGTAATTTCGTCGGCCAAAACCCGACGAAATTAGACGAAAACCGACGAAATTAACGTATTTTCGTCGGTTTGCCAACGAAATTAAGTCGACGAAATATGCTAGAGCGAAATTAATGCCTTTTAAATCGCTTCTTCGATTTAAATTACAGATTTTCGCCGGTTTTGGAGGCCGAAATTAAAAACCGACGATCGCGTCGACGAAAATGTTGACGTGGCGCTTAATTTAAATCGATTACGATTTAAATTACACGCCACGTCGAAAAAAAAAATAACAAATATACGGTTTGCTCGGATGACGTGGCTATTAATTTCGTCGTTGAAATCATAATTTCGTCGGTTTAGGCCGACGAAATTACAATTTTTTTTTACAAAAAAAAATACAGGGTTCTATATAAATTCATTTAAAAATCATAGAAAATCCAGAAAAATCATAGAAAAATCATAGATATTCATATCATCACAAACTTGTACCCAACATCACATGACCATCCACCACAAGATGCATAAGAGTATATACATACATATAATTAATACATAAGTCCTTCCACAAAATTTACAAAAAATCACAGAAAATCACAGAAAATTCATAGATATTCATATTATCACAACATTTCTCATTCAACTATTACACAAACTTACTATAAACTGTAACAAAATAGGGCGGGAGAACTAAATCATTCTTATAGAATTTAAATGGCAAACCTATCTTGGAAGAACAGATCAATAATTCCGTTTCTGCCATTTTCATGGTTAAAAAAGATAAAGAGACTCCAATGCATCAGCCATATCCTATTCTGGAGCTGATTTAGAGGTGATGAAAAATTCTGCCGAAAAGATCATCAAAGAAAAAATTAAAAAAATTAAGTTATATAAAGCACATTAACAGGAAGGGATTCCATGATGCATTAAGTTGAACCTTTGAATCGATAATTTCCTTCAATCGATTGAGCTCCTCCAGTGCAACATCCCAGTTCTGCATTGTAAACAATAATAATAGTTGATTAGCACAAAAGATGCAATAGGCCCATGACAATACAATGCATGCGCCCACCGCCAATGTTTCTTTAAATTTAACCTTATTATGCACAGGTACTCACAAACCTTCCAATTTCTAGTCATAGGTATTGTGCACAGAACTTCAAAAATTCATCCGAATTCTGATGTAGCTCTTATGGACAGTGCTCATTAGCAAGTAAACAAAAAATACAGACAAAACAAACAGTTATTTTGCTTAAAAGAAAAACTGCTCAAGCAGAAACTATAAAAGAATTTTGAATAATACGTAGCATCTACAATAACAGGCAGAACTCCAATCAATTTAACTTGCTTCCAGTTTTTTCCAGAATATGAAGGACGACAATTAAGCAACGTATAGAACTATTCTAGAGTCTAGATTTACAATTTTGATGCCAATGCACCTGCAAGAACACTTGAACACTAAAATCATGGCACTGAAATTTGCATCATACACAAATAATTATTTATCAAAACTCAAAATAGGTACATACTGGGCATAATAATACAAATAGTGCACCATTAATGCAAATGGGGTCTCATGGATGCACCCCATATGCAAAACAAGTATAAAATATGACAATGGCAATATGGCATAAACATTTGTTGAATTTCCAGATAATCTGAATGAGAAAGCACCTGATAAAGCACAGAGAATATACTCAGTGCATATACAAGAGAATGGAAACTAATGAAAATATCATGTTTCATTAACATCTTATGGCAACTACTTACCATTGTTCCTGAGGAGTTTGGTCCGATCATCATAATCTAGCCACAGAAATTGAGCAGCAATAAGCTCAGTTACTGCTGGCACAATGCCCAGTGGTTAGTGATTACGGTTGCAATTCAGTTGTACTAGCCAACACATATCAGGGCGCAACAGAAGCAACCATCAAATTCGTTAATACTCTCTGGTGTAACAAGCAAAACGCATTTGCAATAAAAAAAAATGTTAGAACTTAAAAGTAACATCACGTCAGCATCTGTGAAGAATTAGTAAATGTGTTGAATCAGCGAAAGCCCTGGCTACGAGATCCACGCACTGCAATCGCAGCGACGCATTTCAACTTGGAAGAAGAGAATCGACAAAACACCGCCAGTAGAGTTCCTCCCGAACAGAAGGATCCAGAAGCACCGGAATGAAGGGCATTCACCCCAGATCTAGAGGTAGACCGAGAGGAGGCGGTACCCGGCGGGAGCGAGCGCGGCGGAGGGAGCTGCTGGTCATCATCGTGGCGGCCGCCGGGAGATCCGCGGATCCAAATCGCTGCTCGCTGCCGCCGGGGGGGGGTTGCCACGCCCTCCGTCGGTGGGCGGCTCTGGCTGGTCTGCGTCGGGGAGGAGGTGTAGGAGGAGAATGGGGAGAGAGGAGATGATATGGGGGAGCGGTGGCGGCGGCGCGTGGTTAAGGGCGGCGAGCGCGGTGGAGCAAGGGGGCGCGGAAGGGGAAGCGAGGCGGGGTGGGGAGCTAGGTCAAAATGGGTGCGAGATCTGCGAGGTAACCGGCAGGGTGGGGTTAACGTGGCCTTTATTTCGCTCGGGGCAAACCGACGAAATTACAACTTTTTTTCGCCGGTTTAAAAAAACCGACGAAATTATGACCTTATTTTCGTCGGTTTTAGAAAACCGACGAAATTACAACCTTTTTTCGTCGGTTTTTATAAACCGACGAAATTAATATCCGTCGACGAAAACACTTCGTTTTCCTGTAGTGCCTCCGCTCCTTCGCCGACACCGATTTCTCCAGATCTCGAGCAAGTAGTAAGTAGAACTAACTTCTGACCCTCTCCGACGGATGCGTTTGTTACACCGACTGCCAACCGCCATGCTCCAATCGGCCGCCATGCTCTCTCTTTGCTCCGGCAGCCGTTCTCCACTGCTCCTCCGCTGGTGCTGCCAGCTGCCGCAACTGCATGCCGCCGCTGTCGGCAAACGCCGCTCTCTAGTCCATCATGGGCGGCCGACCACCGGAGCTCTGCTCTCCAGCTTTCTCTGTGTGAGTGTGTGGTGTGTGCCGAGTCCGAGCGAGATGGAGAAATGGGATTAAATAAATATCTTTGTGCTACTATATATGCTGTGTCTGTGTGCCGATTATGCCCAAGCAAATGAGCAATTGAGCATTGAGCAATACTTATATGCACTGCAGTAAATAAATTACTAAATTAGACAATTAGACAGTATTACTATATTAGTATTTGACTATTTGTAGCTTGCTACGGTCTTAACTTTGTACTATGTATATGTAATATGTATGCAGTTCAGCAGTCGTACAATTGTACTTATAATATATGTATGCAAGAATCATCAAGTCATAGAAGAGAAGTTACAACATCATGTTCTCAAGATATGGCCACTATACATGTAGACTTAACGAATAATTTTTCGAGTAATTGCTACCGAGTAATTCCGAGTACTCCCGAGTAAACCGGGTACTCGCTAGTCCCTAGCTCGCCGACCGCATAGCGCATAGCGAGTTCTTGAACCTTGATGCTGACTTATGTGTCTCACAAAGTCCTTCATGAACTTCTCCGATCGCAACTTTAGCGTCTTCTTCATTCAGTCACTTAAGTAATAACCTATCAAAACTCTGATAATATAGCTTATCATTTATCAATACATACCTTTGAGCTCTCCTCTTAAGCTTTCTATCGGTTTTCCCGTGAGGCTCTTTAAGATAACCGATAATCTGTGCCTGCCATCCTATCGACATCGAATTCTCACTTGGAACAACCTCCAACTCCATAATCGGCAATTTGTATCCTGATGCTTCTTGAGCTTACTCATTGGCCTCACAATTTTGTTCTCTCAGAACATGCTGTATCGTGAATATAGTAAAATGTTTAGCCAAATCTGAAGCTCTTTCTAAATACTCCTGAAGTAGTTCACTATGACACTCATATTTATCGATAATCTGGAAAACTACCACTGTGAATCCCCATTAACTTATAAAGCAACAGCTCCAGCTTGAATCAACCACTCCAACCCTTGAATCAAAGCTTCGTATTCCACTTGGTTGTTAGTTAATCCAAAGTCCACGGTAACACTGAATCGGTAAGAAACACCACCAGGGGATACTATGAAAACACTGATTCCACATCCCTTCTCACAAACCGATCCATCAAAGAACATTACCCATGGCAAAAGAATCAAGAGATTAATGTCTTGATGTTGTGTAATGAAATTGGCGAATACCTGCCCCTTGACGGCTTTTGGAGATTCATACGTTAAATCAAACTCGATGAAAGTATATGCCCATTTTTCAAGACGTCCTTTGATAATTGGAGCATTAAGCATGTACATGACCACATCGGTTTGGCAAACCACTTTGCACTCAGTACCCAACAAATAATGCCTCAACTTAGTGCAAGCAAAGTATAGACAGAGGCAATACCTCTCCACCACCGTGTATCGGGTTTCTAGATCCAACAATTTCCTACTTAGATAAAAAATTGCATGCACCTTTCCATCTATCTCTTGCACCAGAAGTGCCCCTATTGTTTTTTCCGATACCGATAGATACAATTTAAACGACAAATTTTCTTTTGGGGCAACTAGAATAGGTGGATTAATCAAGTACTTCTTGATGCTATCAAATGCTTTCTGCTGCTCTGGTCCCCAAACAAATTTATCGGAATTCTTCAACTTAAGCAATGGAGAAAATGTAATAATCCTTTCCGATAAATTTGAAATAAATCTTCTCAAGTAATTAATCTTACCAATCAGCTCTTCTAGACGAACCTTTGACTCTGGAGGTTTGGTGTTCAGAATTGCTTTCACTCGATCAGGATGTACTTCAATCCCTCTCTCATGTACCATAAACCCCAAGAACTTACCGGCCGATACATCGAAGGCACATTTCTTTGGATTCATCCTCATGCCATATTTTGGAAACCGATCCAACACGGTCACAATATCAGCCAAGTGTTGTTCGTCTTCTTAAGATTTGATTACCACATCATCAATGTAAATTTCAACCAATTTACCGATTAAATCATGGCAAATCAAGTTCATCCCTCTTTGATAGGTAGCCCCAGCATTAATCAGCCCAAAAGTCATAACCACCTATTCAAATAAACCGATAGATCCAGGACACCTAAAAGCAGTGTTGTTCACATCTTCTTCAGCCATAAAAATTTGATTGTAACCAGCATTACCATCTAAGAAACTGATAATCCGATTGTCAGAAGCAGCATCAATCAACCGATCAGCAATCGGCATCAGATATTCATCTTTATACGTTGCCTTGTTCAAGTCCAAAAAATGTATGCACACCAGAATCTTATCAGAATCTTTCTTCCCAACTGGTACAATATTAGAAATCCAACCGACATATTTACATGGCCGAATAAACTTCGCATCTAGTAACCTCTGAATTTCAGCCTTTACTTGATCATAAATTTTTCAACTAATTCTTCTTGGAGCTTGTTTCATCGGCTGAAACCCTGGTTTCATTTTAATTTTATGCTCAACTATGGATCGGCTTAGACCAGGCATCTCATGATATTCCCAAGCAAAGGAATCAACCTGATCCTTAAGGATTTGAATAGGCCGATCCTTGTATTCCCCCGGCAACTGTTTACTGATGTAGGTGGGCCTTTCTTTACCATCTGTTCCAATATCGACTTTTTCGAGTTCATCAGCCGATATAAAGCCCTGGCCCATCTTGTACTTAATTTCCTCTAGAGCCGCGGTTCCCATAAAAAACCCTCGTGTCCTTGAGTTATTGACTGTGCTTCCAATGTCATCGGCTTAAAGCCAGATTTACTAAAGCTGATGAAATCACATTCTTACAAGGGTTTTCCCGATAATGCTTCTAGGTTATCATAGATTTCAGCACAATCGGTTTCTGCAATTAAAGATTCCCCTCTAACCACTTCTATTTGCTCGCCAATTCATTGGATCAAAATCTGATGCAGCGTTGATGGAATGCAACAATTGGCATGTATCCAATCCCTTTCTAACAGCACATTGTAACTTCCTTCTCCTTCAATCACAAGGAAAGCTGTTGGAATTGTTTTGCCTCCCACTGTTAGTTCCACCACCAGAATTCCCTTGGCCACTGTCGGGTTTCCATTGAAATCGCTTAATACCATATTGGTCTTCACGAAATCTTGTGTAGACTTTCTAATTTTCCGACACACAAAATACGGCATGATATTCACAGTGGCTCCACTATCCACCATCATTTTTTATATCGGCTTTCCGTTCACATATCCCATGATGAACAATGGCTTCAAGTGTAATCGAGAATTTTCAGGTTTCTTGAATATAGCATGTTCAGCTCCAACCACTAGTTCTACAGTAGCTTCTTCATAATCACACATGAACTCCCGAGGTAACATGCAAACCATGTTGGTAGCAATTGAAACTTCATCGATTCTGTGTTAGCATCAATAATAATAGCCGACCTCAGCTTTGGTCTCCACTCTTGTTTGCCCCTGGCTAGTCTCATCAGCTTTACTTGCTCCAATAGAGCATCTCTAAACTTTTCAACTTCTGCCTCCTTCACCTCGGTATTTCTCATCCGCTGCAAGCGATGTTTCTGAGATTTTGTAATTCCACTTGGACACCACTGCGGCAATGGAACTTTGGGAGGCCGATGCACATCGGTATTTTCATTCATCGGGATTTCTTCGGATTTCTCACTAGGAAACACCAAACGATCTTTTACTGATGTTTTCTTCACTGGCGGAATAAACGTGTGATTCATGGAGCAATTCTCAATAGTAGGCAATGACATCCTCTCTTCCCAGCAATGTTGGAAAATGGGACATTCCCACTGTTCCATCTCCCAACCTTGATTCCCTGAATTTCCTTGAATGGGATCAGGAATATTTGATCTAATGCTCCTACGGGGTGGATCCCTGGCCATTCGACCATACTTCTCTAACAGTTGATCGAAAGTTGGCTTTGGCCTTGGCTTTGCAATCGGATTATCTCTTCCACGCCTCACTTCGCGCCATTCGCCAACCCTTTCACCACCTCGTCGGCTTGCTGCTCGGAATTTCAGTTCTGTCTTTTCTTCCACTACGATCCTTTTAGAACCAACGAGCACCTTAAAATGACTAGAATTTTCAGAGTCATCGGCTTTTCTTTTGGCAGCATTGTCAGCGTATTTTTCTGCCGCTAGACGAGAAGATTTAGAGATCCGACATAGGGGGTAGCACTGCGGCGCCTCGAACCGCCCTCGAGCTCCCAAGAACAGTAAGAACACACGCGATGTACCCAGGTTCGGGCCCCCGAGGTGGGTAAAAGCCCTACTCCTGCTGGGCTCTCGCTCCATGTGTGTATTGCGAATGCAAATGAGGTGGAAGGAAGAAGAAAGCCCTTGGAACCCCCGACCCCGTGGTGGCTTGGCCCCTTATGTAACATGGGAGAGCCCGAACCACGGGGGAGAGAAACAGGGGGGACGCATCTAACCTATTACATGATCACCGATCTTGGCGGTATACAATAAATGTCGTCTTTGTCAGAGATCGCCACTTCGCACGCCCCGCCGCTTTGTCGTGTCCCATCGGTGGCAAAGGGGCCCAGAGTCCCGCCGACCACCCACTGCTCCGTGGTCGCCGATCGCGAGTGGGGCTTGATCGCCCGCCACCGCCGACCGCCACGTATCCCGGTCGCCGAGCCGCTACATGTCCCGTCGCCGAGTCGCTTTCGCCCGGCCGGCGCCACAGCGTGTCTTAATCGGGCGGTGCTCGCCCGCATCTTGGAGCTCGGTCGCCCACTTTGTACGTAGAGGCTCGCCCGCGTCTTTGAGTCCGGTCGCCCACCGACACGCGGAGGCTCGCCGGTCTCCGGCCAGCAGGGTCTAGCCGCCCCACCGCCGAGAGACACCTCGGGGCCCGCCCGAGCGATGGGGCCACGTGCTCGCGATCCACTCGGAACCGCACCGGTCTTCACGATCCTTCGGATGACGCCGTTTTCTACCCCTTCGGAGAAGGTGGATGGACACCCGGTACCTTATGTACCGACAGAAGCCCCCTGGCCCGCCCTGGGGCGCAAGCCGAGCTCGACGCATTGCCGACGCTCGGATGCACCCCAAGTGAGGCTAAATCCGCCCGCAGCGTCGCTACCGGGTCTTCTCCATTCTAGCCGGGTAACCCCCGGAGCCCCGCCGAGTGCCTTGCTCGGGGCGATTCACCTGCATTCAAACAGATCACCTCTCCCCGCACCAGTGGGGGGTTATATCACACTTCTTGCACAGAGGAAAATAAACTGAAATTACAGGAGGAGCACTGCCGCCGCGGTGTTGCCAGTGGGTGTCACTATGTCGTTTTCCTTCACCTTTCGGGACTTACGCCCTTGCGGTCTCCTAGGGCCGGACCAAAACATCGTCTGGCTTAAAATCGCAGGTTTCGGGGTGGTCATAGGCCGCGGTTGCTTATGAGCGAGCCGCTTGATGCATCAGGTTGGACTCGCCCCCGATCGCCTCCCTTTCTAGACACGAATGTTAGGCGTCCCCTCTTACCGTGAAGGGGCCGTCAGGCTAGAAACATAGACGACAGTCGCGCAAGACCAACGCTGGCAACACACGGGCTAGGCAACTGAACGCCAAAAGCTTTAGACAGAACGTTCTGTTGAAAGTGAGCGCTTTTTCCTTAGGCATCTGGTTACTTCAACCCTTATGGCCTCTTGGCAAATCGACCTTAAACGCTTGCGTGGCGAGAACTTAGCTTCCTAAGTGGTCTAGTCGCCGATGTCGCTGTTAGCGCGTTGCCCGAAAGCGGACACACAAAGTTAGAACCCGCCGTCGCCTCGCCTCGCCTACCCGGTATAAGTTCAAGCGTTCGCCTTTGCAACTAAGGGCCATCGACTATAAGTACTTTTTTCGCTACCGACTTTCAATGTATGTTTTCTAACAGACTTTTAAAGACGAAAAGAAATGCCCACAGAGAGCGAAACTTATCTTTATATGCGCAGATGACTTGATCGTCAGCGAGTCGCCTCCTCCCCGAAGTCTGAGGTCGAGGCGGCGATCGCCGTCGTCTGGAATTGCGACGACGGTCGCGGAAGCCTTCTTTCGACGGCCCCGACCGAAGCATAACTGAAGCGTCTTCGTCGTCCCCACCAGAACTGTGGGCTAAGACGGACGGTCGCGGAAACCTTCTTTCGACGGCCTGGACCGAAGCATAGGCGAAGCTGTTCCCTCCCTGAACCGGAGGCCGAGACAGCCGCACCGTCATCCCCACCGGAACCGGAGGCTGCGACGGACATAGTGGTTTTACAGAGCCCGGGCTGGTCGTCGGGGTAGCTTGGCTTGCCCTCGGCACACCTAGCACCTCGCACCAACTCGCAGGCATCCCGAAGGGCAGCAGGCTGACCGAACAAGCTGGTTCCCGCTCGTGCCTCCTAGGATATCAGAGAGCGATTGCTCCCCTCTTCTCGAGCGATGCACTACAGAGGAATCTCAGATGTAGAGCTTGGCATTCCGCCAGTACCTCCTACCGACGATCACCGTCGAGGACCACTTGGACCCGCAGGATGGCTCGGACCCGACATCCGCAGACCCTCCCGGCCAAGGGTGGCAAGCGGCATAGCGCTCACCGATGTACTCCGCCTGGCCCGATGTTTCCACCTTAACCGCCTCAGCATTTGTTCCACCTTCCCTCCTAGAACTGGAGGCTGAGGTAGCAAAAGACGTCGTCCCCACCATGCTCGGGGGCTACGACGGACGGCCGTGGTAGCCTCCTCTCGAAGGCCCCGACCGAAACAGAGGCACAGCTGCTCCCTCCCTGAATCGGAGGCCGAGGCAGCCACATCGTTGTCCCCACCAGAACCAGGGGCTGCGACGGACTTCATATCTGAACTTGACGCCGCCGAGGACTGAGCAAGAACGCTTCACATCTCGACCGGCGCACGGAGTCATGCTTCGCGAACATCTCGCACACCATCTGCCATGGCGTCGCCACGGCCATAGGCACCACCATGGAGCGTGGCACGCAGTAGTAGCTTCGCTTCAGTCTTTGGACGAGGAGGAGAAGAAGGCAGCCTCACGCCGCCGCTGAATGAGGAGGAGAGCCGGGCGCCATCGGTCGTGGAGAAGCGCCGTCGCGCCATTGACGCGGAGGGAAGCACACACCGCCGGCATGGACCGCTGCCGCTGCTCGGCTGGGGAGGAGCTACGCTAGGAGCAGCCTCATGTTGCCATGCTAGAGAGGCGGCCGAGGGGCATGCCATAGCGCCGCCATGGCTGTCGGCAGGGGAGGAGGGCGACGGAGGAGCTCAGCGCCGCCTGCCCACTGGAGGAGGATAGGAGCTGGGGAGCCCGGAGGAGCCCATGTTGTCATTGCCTCCGGTTGGAGAGAAACAATGGGAGGGCCGTTAGCTCTTAGTGCCGCCACCAACAAATTTCTTGGAGAGGACCCGGAGGAGAGCCCCAAGCCGCCACTGGCCGCTGCTTGGCGAGGAGACGCCGTGAGTGCTGCTGGATGGGAAGGGAGTCATGGAGGAGGGACTCCAAGCCGCCGGGTGTCGGAGGAGGCGGATGAGGCCACGCCGCCGGCTTCTTTGGAGGAAAAAGGCCGCCGTGAAGGAGCTCCGGGGCGTGCTGCTCGCCGGTTGTTGGAGAAGAACCGTGGAGGGAGCAACACCCACGCCGCAGGGGCACTGGAGAGGCCGGAGAAGCCGCTGGGGAGGAGGCCCACGCCGCCGCACCGCCATTGGGAAGGAGGAGGCGCGGAGGAGGCCACCGCCACGCCACCGGCGTGCTGCTGGAGGGAGGCGCTGGAGTGAGCAGCCCATGCGCGCCGATGAGAAGAAGAAGCGCCCGGAGGAGCCGCTTTGCGCCGCCTTTTGCTGGAGGCGGAGCTCACGCCGCCGAACACAGCGCCACCTGGGAAGCTTCGCGCCACGGCACGGCACGCCGCCACAGGCCACTGCCGCCGAGGAGTAGGCCGGGAAGCCGCCAGCCTCCTACCAAGGAGGAGAAACCGAGCCGTCTCGCGCCGCCCGGCCTGAGGGAGCCACGCCACCGCGCTGCTGGAGCTCGCGCTGCCCCCAACCGCTGGACGAGGAGGAGGCAGGCGCCGCCTGGAGTGAGCCGGCCCCGCGCCGCTGGTTGCCGCCGCCGGGCTAGTGGAGGAGAGGCGACGCCGGCGCACCACTGGACGGGGAGAAGGGCGGAGGGAGCAGCCCCCACACCACCGGCATGGACCGCCGCGCCGCCGCCGGCCGCCGCTGGTGCCCACGCCACCGCCGCGCTGGAGAAGGAGAGCAGCAGGAGGGGGCCCCGCCGCTGGCCACTGGAGAAAACAAGGAGGCCGGGGGGAGCAGTGCCGCGCCCGCGCTACTGGAGAGGAGGCCGGGAGAGAGCCGCCTCGCGCTCGGCGCTTGGGGAGGAGCCCACGCTCATGCCGCTGAGTAGGCCGGAGGCGCCGGCTCCGAGCTGGAGAGGAGAACGCGTGGAGGAAGCCCGAAGGGGGCCGACGCCGCCGCGCCGCCACTGGAGCCGGGCGCAACTGGAGCCGACCGCCGAGGTGGAGCCCCGCAGCGCCGTCGACCGGAGAGGAGAGGGCGCCGGGAAAGCCCCTGCGCCACTCCAGGCTACCCACGGCCGCTGGAGAGGAGGCCGGGGGAGGAAGGACTCCAAGCCGCCGCCGTGGAGGAGCCGTGGAGGACCACGCCGCCGCCGCGGCTGGGCTCGAGGAGGAGGCCGCCGTGGAAGACCACGCCGCTGCCCCAAGCTGGAGAAGGAGGGAGGCCACGGCCGGGCTGCCACTGGAGGAGAAACCGAGCCGTCTGGCGCCGCCCATGCGCTGGGGAGGAGGCCGCCGCCTCTGGAGAAGAGGGAGGCCGCCGGCCAGTGGCTGGAGAGGAGAAGCCGGGGGGAGCCCGCGCCGCCTGGCTCTGGAGAGAAGGAGGCGGCTGGAGGAACCGCCATGGCGCCGCCGCTGGGCTTGAGGAAGCCGGGCGCCGCCTGGGGGAGCTCACGCCGCTGCCGAGGAGGAGGAGGACGCCGGCCGCTAGCACTGCTGCTGGAAGGAGGAGGTCGGGCCGCCCCTTCTCGCCCACATCTCCCTTTCCCCCCTTTGCCCAGCCGCCGCCCCGATCTGGAAAAGGGGAAACTCGCCTACTCTTTCATTTCTTCGCTTCCGCCCCGATCCCCTCCATTCCTTGCTCAATCTGTACGCTTCTGACTTCCGATTTTTGAACTTCTACCTCCAGATTTTTTGGGAAGAACACGAGGGGAAGAGGATTCAACACCTACCCCCTACCTGGCCTACGCTACCACTGTCAGCAGATTTTTCCGCCATTGAGAAGAAGATTTAGAGATCCGACGTGGGGAAGATCTTCGCCTCGAACCGCCTCGAGCTCCCAAAACGAAGAAACACACGCGATGTCTGCGTTCGGCCCCGGAGGTGGGTAAAAGCCTCTCTCTTGAGCTCTCGCCCATGTGTGTATTGCGAATGCAAATGAGGTGGAAGGAAGAAGAAGCCCTTGAACCCCGACCCGTGGTGGCTTGGCCCTTATATAACATGGAGAGGCCCAACCACTTTAGGGAGAAACAGGACGATCTAACCTATTATACGATCATTTGATTGGCGGTATAAAATAAATGCCGCGTCTTTGTCAGAGTCACCGCCACGCATGTCCCGCTTGCTTTGTCGTTCCTTGTTGGGTCCTCTCTCACCTCAAGGGATGGTCGACTGCAAATATCAGCCACGTCTCTTCGAGCCGCAACATTATCTTTGGTCTTGTCTTTGAAACCAAAACACATGCTGATAATGCTTTCGGCAACATTACGTTCCTGGTGCATAACATCAACATTGTGCGGTAGGATTAGAGATGTTACATATGGCAAACACCAAATACCAGAGATATGAGTCCAGTTGTGTGACTCTTTAAACGCTTCAAAACCATCTTTGTAATTAGCTGACGACGCCAATTTACAATCTCAGATCCTGTCAAACGTTTGGGAGGGTCCTTTGTGATCACCGCTTTTTATGAAATGCGTTTCTCATCTTCTAAATTCATGAGAAGGAGGCAAGAAGCGGTGGCAATCAAGAAACAAAACTTGCGACCATGTTTCAAATGAAACGATCGGTGTCATTCATACATATTGACGGGACATTACGCCATGCGTGCTCCATCCCGAAAACATGCCATATGCGTAAAAATCATGGATGGACTGTAGGTAGGCAACACGCATGTTGAAGTTTTGTTTTCTACTCTTATCATAAGTTTGCACCCCTGTCCATAACTGTACAAGCTCATCGATCAAAGGTTGCATAAAGATATTTAATTGCTTTCCAGGATGGTCTAGCCCCGGTATGACAAGGGATAAGAACACATACTCGTCCTTCATGCACATCGAAGGTGGAAGATTGTAAGGAATTGAGAACACATGCCAACATGAGTACGACGCAACATTCATGTTGAAAGGAGAGAAGCCGTCGGTCGCTAACCCGATGCGAACATTTCTTGGATCTTTGGCAAAATCTTCATCATGCCAGTCCAATGTCTTCCATACCTCGCCATCGGATGGATGACACATGAAACCTTCTTTATATCGTACTCCTTCTTTATGCCACCTCATGTGTTAAGCAGTATCCTCAGATAGATACAATCGTTGTAGCCTCGGTGTTAGGGGAAAGAAACGTAGAACCTTCACTAGTGTATCACTTGTCACTACATTCCCCTCTGGATCAACTACTTGCACAAATCAAGACTGGCCACATACTTCTTCTTAGCATCATTTTTCCAAAATAACATACAATTGTTAACACACGCATCTATCTTCTCATAAGGCCTCCCTAATCTAGCCAAAATCTTCTTCGAGTAGTACATATATTTTGGCAACTTGTGGTTCTCTGGGAGGACATCACCAATCAATTTTATCAAATCGTTGTAACATCCTTGAGAGAAACCATACTTTGATTTTATATTCATAAGCTATGTCAGGAACGAAAGGATTGACACCTTAGTGCCCTCATGTAAATGCTTATCTGAAGCATCTAAGAGGCTAAAGAATTTCTCGGCTGGGGCGGTCGGTACATCCTCATGACGCGCAGGTTCATCCTCCGGAGCATTATGAAATTGCAGACCCAGGTCCTGAACCATCTCATCCATCCTGTCATCCAATCCATCGGTAGTATCATCTTCATCAGATATATCTACTGCCCGTGACTCACCATGCTCATACCATGTGAGGTAATTCGGCATGAAGCCCAATTTGCATAGGTGACCGGCCATAACGGATTTTGTCACTCGGGCAAAAAGATGACATTTAACACATGGACACTTCGCTACCCCGCCAGGAGGATCTGGGGTGAAAACCTTCTCCAGAAAACTTTGTGTGTTAATTTTCCATTCTTCAGTGTGCTTCATACCATTATCCAAACCGTCGTACATCCATCTATGGTCTTCAGCCATCTTTATTAATAGTAATTTGAAAGATACATAAAAAAAGTTAATTATTCTAACAGGAGATCTAGGCAAAGATAGGTCCTAAACCCACCTAGGGATGAACGGGTTAGCACGATTTGTCCTGGCATGTGGTGCGATCGAACGAAATTTGGCGGCGTAACAGACCATTGTTCTCCGAATGCACGCATGATACTTGTGCGTCGGAGAACAACGGGGTTACGCAGCCGAAATTCCGATCAGATCGCACCACATGCCACAACAAACCGTGCTAACCCGTCCATCCCCAGGCTGTCCAAAAGCGTGGACAATTTGGGAGCGACAAATATCACAATTCAATGTGATCAATGTCGCTCCCAAATGGGTGACGTATAGGTTGGGTTGACTTGTGTTTGAAAAACGGTTTAGTCAAATATACGTAAATCATGACAATAATATATGGGACGGACAAAGGCTATAGGCAACCGAAAAACAAAGCTTAACAATACAATAAAATATAATTCCTCAATTACGAATTCTTGCCATTCAGACATAGTTTAACGGTTACCAACACTATGAATTGAAATAAACATATATACCACGCTATCACTTATTATAATACGGGGTATCAAAGTAAATACTAGTGGAGAAACCAACAATACAACAAGTAGGAGTATGTTAATGTACCTCACTGCGGCTTGGGGGAGGCGGTGTTGGCAGCGGCTAGGAAGGGGGATGGACGCGGCGTCAACATTCTGGCGAGAGGTAGTGTCGAGGGCGGCAACAAGTGGAGGGTCGGAGGAGGGCCAACCGTGGCCGTCGTCGATGCGGAAGCGCTTGTACATGCGGCAGAGAGAGATCTCGAACTACAGGAACAGACATTAATTGTCAGACCTAAGATTTATGGCGCCCCTCTGCGCTCTATATGCAAGCATGATTGATCCATGGCATGAGACTGTACAACAGGCCGCGAGCCAGTAATTGAGTGAAGGTGTGCATTGTTCTAGCTGGATGAACCAAGTGCTGTAAGATGAACGTTGGAAAACAAATTAAATGCTTCAACTAATTAATTTCAGATCTGAAAATAATTTACCTGTGCAGAGGGGCGACGGCGGGGCGAGGTGCAGTCATGGGCGGTGTTGGTGCGTATGGACCGCATCGGGCAGAGGGCGGCGCACGGCGGCGCTGGCCGGTGAGCGGACGGGAGGGCGGCGGCGGCGAGGCAGGCAGCCAGCAGGCGGGATGGCGAAGGCGGCGAGGCGGCCGGGCGCGGTGGTGGGACGGTGGCCGGGCGCGTGGCGGGGTCGCGATAGGAGTGGTGGCGGCGGCGGCAAGGCAAGGGGCAGCGGCAGCAATGGTGCGGTGGATGAGGCGATGCGGTTGGCGGCGGCAGCGGTCTTGCGCGGCAATGATGGTGCGTTATGATTCGAGGCGGCGGGCACGCACGGCAGCGGCGCGGCGGCGTAAAGCGGGCGCAGCGGCTGCAAGCGCAAGTGGCGGCGGCGGATGGGATATGTGAGGGCGCGGGAAAGACGAGATACTGGCACGGGCTAGGTTAAGGGAGAAAAGAGACGTTTACGTCGGCCGGGGCAAAGCCGACGTAAATAATGCTTTATTTACGTCGGCCGGTGCCTGGCGGACGTAAATAATCTTTATTTACGTCGGCCCGCCGACGTATATCGCTTCCACGCCGCCACTCCGCGCGTGGCTCGATCACTGTTTTCGTCGGCCAAGCCGACGTAAATAGAGTTATTTACGTCGGCACGAGCCAGCCGATGTAAATAAGCCAATTATTAACGTCGGCTTCATCCGGGCCGACGTAAACTACTTTGGCCGACGTTAACAGTTCATTTTCCTGTAGTGTACGCTGTTTGTACAGATTGATGGACGTCTCCAAAGCCGGGTAAGATCATCGATGCTCCCAGCTTCAATTTGTTCCTCCACAGTTTGATGGATGTGCATTTTCTTGCAATAGCAGTTACCTGATGAGGCCGAAATTCAACAATAGGTCATATGCTATATCTCTCTGTCTTTAAAAGATGGTATAAACAATTATTTTCTGCTCTTGATGTGAGATACTCAGAATTTGAGACAAAATTGGATAATCTTTGGCAGTGATGGAGCCAAGAATTAGAGATATCTGGGACTCTATTTTTTCTTTCATAAGCTGCATGTTCACAATGGAGAAGGCTTAAGGCTCTCTTTGCGCTGGAGAACCATTAGGGGTTGCTGATTGTGAATATTTTTTGTAGCATTTGACCATGATGGTTGGTTCTGTAGCAAACTAAAATTGTTTTATGCTACATAAGTAGCTGTTGATATGATAATTTATTGCTCAAGTAACATTTGGGGAATAGGGGGGATTACCTGTGCTGCTTATTTTGCTTTAGGACACATTCACCTAACCCCCTTAAATCACTCTACTATGCATAAATATTTCTTGCTACATGCAGATATTATAGGATTAGTCGTTCACATTGGAGACATCAAGATACACAAAATTTAAGGGGGACATCGGTTGGTCCGGGGAAACCAAAAGAAAGGGTAGGCGAAGTGGTGGGCGTATTAGGCTGGAAAAGTCTTGTACCGTTTCTCCTAGTGGATGAAACGGGACTTGTTGGGAAACTTGTACACACAGTGCAGAGTTAATACTATCGAGATAGTCGTGTCCACGGTCATGGACGGGACGATAGGTTTGCACATGTAGAAACACACTTTTTGATGAATAAACCTGACTATAGTATGATGGGATTGGCCTGATGCGCCTCTACATTTGCAAGGATGTTGACGCAGAGAGCCACAAGGGCACTGTGGGGGACTTGCTCGAGGAAGCGAAGAGCAAGAAAGAAGAGTACAAGCATCGGGACAACATCCTTCATAAGAAGGAATGGCGGATGCACCGCAGGGAGGCGGAACTAGAGTTGACCACCATCGAGATGGGTGAGAAGGATGAGGCGATATACCATGAGAAGGAGAGGGTGACCATGTCGAGGAAGATGCTTGAGGAGAAAGTCAAGCAATAGCGGGATAAGGATAGACAGCTGGAGGAGTACGATACCATCCTCAACTGGAGGGATGAGATCGACGTGGAGGAGAGCGAGCTACGCTAGAAGGCAAAGTTCGCCAAGGATATGAAGAAGATAAAGGAGGAGAATGACCATCGAACCACTGTGAACAACGTTCACAGTATTCATTACAATGAAGCAAATAGGACCCGCAAAGCGACAAGGCGAGCTTCCTTTAGCAGAAGCAGGATTTCGAGGAGGAGAAGCGTCAGTTCGAGGACGCAAAGCGCCAGTTCGCCGAGGAGAAGAGCCGGTGGGAGGAGGAGTTCAACGCCGCCGACCAGCAGATGGGTCCCCACACTTGTGACATCCTAATAAATATTAGAATGTCCCAAGCTTCTTTTAAACGAAAAGGCAAAAATTTAAATTAAGTTATTATGATTCTTATATGAAAAGCCCTAAAGTTTCAAACAATTATTTACATATAAGAATTTATCTTACTAATTATTTTCCTTATAATTTACAATTTACAAAATTACAAATTTATATACAAAAGCTCAGTCCTCGCTTTTAGTCGTTCCGCGGTCGAAACCCTAACCTTCTCTCTATCGACTGAAATCCCACCTCGACCGGAACCCTAATCTCCTGATCAAGCCAACCTTTGTCATTCTCTCTCAATCGAAACCCTAGCTCGACTTCCCCGACCAAAACCCTAAAACCACTAACTAAACCGGTCGTCCATCCCCTTCCTTGACTGAAACCCTAATTTTCTTCGGCCACGCTCAAGCTTGCGTCCCGATCCCTCTTTTCCCCTGTCATCCTCCAAGCCAGATCCCTCTTTTCCCCTCTCTTCGACTTAAACCCGAATTGAGCAACCCTTTCAGGCAGCTTGGCCAAATCATGCCTTCATCGGCCGACCATTGTCTAACAAACCGAAACCCAAACTCCGGTTGTTTCCGTCGTAACCCTCGCCGGTCCAACATCTGTATGTCTTGGTCGACACTCTCTAAAACCCTAGTTTGACCCACGACCAAAACCCTAACTTCAACCGACCTACTATGCAACCCCGATCCGTCAGACTACCGTCTCCTTCGGTCGACATCCTATGAAACCCTACCCCTACTTCTTCTGGCCAAGTCAAATTCATCATCGACTCCCATGCCCACCTTCCATGCAAATCCTTATCATCGCCAAAATTCTAATATCTTCTCAGTTGAAACCAAGTCGTAGGTTGTCCAACACAATTAAAATCTAGCTCATCTCCAGACGACGCCGATGGGTCCAGTGATGCTGTGCCCGATACATCATCGATGTAGTACACGTTGCCAGGAATCGAACCGGCGACCTCGTGCCAGAGTGAGCGCGCACGTTGCTAGCCACCAGGACGTGCTTGCCTTTGTGATAATATACCCCAAGTACTTATTAATATACATATGTATGGGTAAAAAAAATTAAAACCTAATTGTGCCGTGCTCGGGCCGGCCCACGGGCTTGGCCTTCGGCCCAAGCACGGCCCGTTTATTTTCGTGCCGTGCAATGCTCGTGCCGAGCCAAAAATGCGGGCTTTCGTGCCGGCCCATTTGGCCCAGCCCATCTGGCCATCTATAGCCTCCGCCCTACCGAAACCACTCCTCTCCATGGACAGCGCCGCCGCCTTGCCCCATGCCGCCATTCCCCGGCCTAGCGGTGTTGCCAGATGCATTGCGCCGTTACTCGCCAGGCAAGGCCGAGCCTTTGCCCTGCAGCGCCTCTGACCAGCGCCGCCAGCGTCCTTAGCGCCCTTGCCGCCTTTGTCGAGCCGCCTCTTCCCCCCCCTGGGCGGCGCCGCCGCCGCTTTGCACCACCATGCCGAGGACAACGTCGGAGCCGCCGCCCCTCGCCGGAGCCAGAGCCACCGCCCCTACTCTCCTCCCTCTGCCATGGCCGCCGCCTCCTTCCTCTCTCTCTCTCTCTCTCTCTCTCGCTCGTTGCACGGGAGTGAGGCTTGAGGCAGAGGAAAAATCCCCTTTTGACCATGCTGAGCACTAGCTTTTTACTATTCATCATGAACAGTGCGCCTTCACAATTTCGTATCCCTCAAACCATAAGCCCGTTTCACTCCAAACCAATTTTGTTGATCCTCGTTTGATCCCTATTACCTCCTATATTAATTTGGTATTTTTTGGAATTCACCTTGCAGCAACCTCTGCGCGTGCACCTCGTTTTGCGTAACATCGTCGCCGACTTCACTAAGCGAGCATTTAGTGATGCCAGCGAAGAGAAAATATTCCATAGTGAGTTTGTTAAAATCCGATGCATGATTGAAAGACAGAGGCATCATCGGCCATAACTTGTTCAATATTTTTATTAAAATATATTGTCTATTGTTTATTTGTTTGCATCCCGTTTTACATGTAGATCGTCCAAGTTCACGCTGTTTGGGAGGATTCTAGGAGCCGTTCGAAAGAGGATCCCTAAGACCCGGAGTACTACCAAAGCAAGATAGCTTGCATCTTGCTCTCCTATTTTGCAAAACTCACCCGATTTCGTTCTATTTACTTTTTCTCTTGCATGAAATGATGGGAAAGGGTAGAAACCCAATATGTTCACACTGAGTCATTGACCGTGTGAATTTAGCCTATTTATTGCTGCCTTAGTCATTTTCCTAGGCTATCCTTGTGCATAGTTACTAGTGCTCGTGGGTTGGTAGTTGATTAGGTTGATCATTTAATTACTCTTGTGACTTGGTATGATTGGAGGTGATGAGTTACCTTAATAACCTAATTAACTAAAACCTACCTGGTGTGTGTTGACTGAAGGTGGCAAGTTGGGTGGTTTTGTGGATTGAGGATTGTGGTGGAGGTGGAGGTGGTCACCTCGGTCTAAGGACTCTTGACGTGTGCTTATCCGGCCAAACCAAACAAGCGCAACCATAAGTGCTAGCTTAAGCATGATGTGCACCATGTGCTAGTCCTGGCTTGGTAGTTAGGGAAAACTATTAACACACTTTACCTTCAAAAGATCGGGCTGCGGTCCGTGGGCTCAAGAGGAGGACCCGTAGTTTCGAAACCTTAGAGGGGGTATCGGTGTTAACAGAAGGAACTAATGAATCGCCTTGTATTTTTACTTGGTCTGTGCTCCAAAGGAAGAGCAAAGACGTAAAAGTATCACTTGGTTTATATGTAAAGTGTGCTACACTCTGCAGAGTTAAAACTATCATGATAGCCATTCCGACGGTCATGGGAGGGGAGGAGGGTCGTACATGGTACTCTCATGTGTTAATAATTCAATCTGTTGGGTTGGTTTGATTTGAGTTGTTCGAGGCAAGCTTTGTTCCATAGAGGGGCTTCCGAAGCCGAGCTCTGTGTGTTATTCTTGGAAATCTATATCGATATTAATTGTTCTACAACTTTGTTTTACAACACTTCAAATAATTTGACTAGTGTAGGTCTTTATGCAAAATAGTCACCCTATTCTTGTTTATATCCTTGCATCATTGTAAGGATTCTTGCTAGGTAGCCATGTACTCACTATACAAACCATGGATAAATTTGTATTCAGGAGAAGGATTAGGTTCGGTCTATCTTCAGGATCAGGAGGATTTTGTCCCGAACCTCGATGAGGATTAGCTGGCGCTCAAGGGTCGGATTGCAGCATCATCATACTTTTCCCGCTGCATATTTCAATTTATGCACTCTGATACATTATCGACGATATTATGTCATCTTTAATCAAACAATTGTAATAAGTAGTTGTGTAACAATTACTTTTGCATAATATGTAATTTCTCTTAGTTATTTATGACTGTGTGACATGGATTTAAATAGCGTGCTATAGCGCCGCTATAGCGTCGCTATAGCGTTTGGGAGACCCTGGCCCTACGCTTTTGACCATTTTGACGTTAAGACCGCTATAGCGTGAAATAGCGCGCTAAACCGTGCCGCGAACAGGCCAATTTAGCGTCGCTATAGCACTTTGGGCCAAAATTTGAGTGTTCTGCGTTTGTGTGCTGTACTGTTGTTACAGTGTTAGTGTGTTATTGTTATCTGTTGCTATGGTGGGCTGTTTGGGTGTTGTATGCCAATACTGCTTGTTGTTGGACTTGTTAAGTACTTAAGTTGTTAGGCTGTTAGACTAATATGCAGGACAACTGCTAAACTAATTTATGTGGGCTTGTTGGATTTAAATAGCTGTTGTGATTCCCTGCATTTTGCATGTTTTTTTTTGGGAAAAACGCTAAATGTCTTAGCATCGCTATAGCACGTCTTAGCGTTTGTGGGAGGCCTTCGCTAAAGTGTTTAGCGCGCTATTTAAACACTGATGTGTGATGATGTTCAACAAACTGTTGCTCACAAGTTGCTAGCATTGATCTCTAGGACTAGCAATGGATTGTGAGTGGATCCTGGTGAAGACGAGGTTGCGACAACACTCGCAGCAAGGCTAAGGCCTAGGCTTCCGTTGTCGCTTCTCGATCTGTTGTCCACTTGTTGAAACTATGATCTTGTTATTTACTTACTTCCATCGTACTGTGAAACAATTGTTGAGGTTGACCGCATCGGGTTTGGATTTCTTATTGTGATGCGGCTACCTGTTATCTACTTAATTATTACAGTTTTGATATTTAAAATTGTGGTGATTGGGGAATGTTTACATTATTGCACCAACGTCATCTCCGCGTGGATTCCAAGAGTGCATGAATGACAACAAAGAGGACCAAGGTGACGGACCCGATTGAAGACGGTGTTAACTCCTGAATATTTTAGAATAAGAATTTTCTTCGCATAAAATTAAGCTCTTTAAAAATTTAATAAACTATTAAACCTGCTTATTACTTTCTATGTAAGACAGCTTATGTAGTTGTTAATAACAACGCTAATAATGAAAAAAAAATTTACCCAAGTGTGATCATAAACAATGGTTGAGTTGGTTCTTATGAAATAATCCCACGCTACACTTGTGTATGCAAGGGATATGGTATGCTGGAGTTATTCGTTTGGATCTTTGTAATGTGTGGAAAAATAATATTTTGAAGTATTTTAAATTTATTGAAGTCACAATCTCCCCGGTAGCTAATCTTACCATAATCCGCAGATGACGCCCCAAGAGGACCGCTCATGATGCTGCCTTTCACAATGTTTATGACCCTGCACAGCGCAACGACAACACCAACGGTAGTGAGAATGCCATAGTCAACGCCAACGTTGTGGAGGAAGAAGAAGAGCTACCCCAACCTCTGCATATCATTGATGTCAATGCCATCGCCGCCCAGGCCGCCGCTCTAGTCAGAGGTCAAGTTATCGCCAGGCCAGAAGCGAAATCAACTAGCAAGTGGCACCATTGACCATCGCTCAAGCACCAAGATGATATCGATCACCGCAGCTAGGATTAAGGACTTCATGAGAACTCAGCTGACTATCTTAAACGGATTTCGTAATCCTGTGGAGGCCGAAGATTGGCTGAGGGATGTGAAGAATAAGCTAGACATGGTCAACATTCCGGAGGTTGACCAAGTGAAGTATGCCACCTATATGCTCAAGAATAATGACGCGCATTGGTGGGAAACCTGCTGCTCCACCCACCCCAATCACGTTACACTGACATGGGCAGAGTTCAAGGAGGAGTTCAAGGGGGTGTACATACCCCAAAGTATGCAAAACGAGAAGAGACGTAAGTTTTAAAGCTCACGTCAAGGTAATATGTCGGTGGTCGAGTACATCGACAAGTTCGTCGAGCTATCTCGCTATGCAAGCGAGGTGATTCCTACCGAGAAGGCCAAGGTATGGAGGTTTACTGAGGGAATGGACCTCGGGATCCGCAAACAAGTGCTGCCACTCAAGTGCACCACGTTCGAGGATGTGACAGAGCGGGTGATCGTCTATGAGGAAGCCCATCGCAGAAGTGTGGAGCATTGGAAGAGGAAGCCCGAGTTCCAGCCTCAGAGGGGAGTCAGATTCGTCCCCGATTCCGTCAGGGCAACCACTATTAGCACTAGCACCATCAGGGTCACCATCATCATCAGCATGCCCGGGAGGACAGAGGTTCAACTTTGTGCCTCGACCGCAAGCACCGGGACAAGGGACGTTCGCACCCCGACCATCAGCACGGGGCCAGGGGTTGGCGAACCAGCAGCCAGCTAGGCAGGGGCCCCAGACTGGAGGCAACCAGCAGGGTTAGAACAAGAATGCAAGTCAAAACACCACCGGGCTTACCTTTTCAAGTGCAAGAAGGTTGGGCATTTCGCACACTCTTGCCCTCTAAAGACTGGGAACCTGTTGAGACCCATGTGGAGGGTACCTCGGTTTGATGATGAACATACATGGCAAGATGGAATTTGAAGTGTTCTGAAGAATGTTAATTGGTGCATTCGTAGAAATTGCCATGGAATTGGAACAGGACCATTGTGCTGAGCTTGGGCTAGGTAACAGTTTTGATCGGACGAGGTCCGGTGGAATTTGTTAAGCTAACACGTGGTGTGTTAGGGCTTCCTAATTGTGATGTCACGAAGGGATTATGATGTTAGAAATTTTGTGATGAACTAACCTTGCAGGTGAGGTAAGGTGTGTTGGTTCGTGTTGTTTATCTCAGTGATGCAGGTATCGGCGGGTACGTGGCTTACGCTTCACGGGGACAGCTGGAGGCTGGTGCATCCGGAGGCGTGTAGGCCACCGAGTTCGATGACCTGGCAGTCACATGAGGTGGTGTACTAGAGGCAGCTGGAGGCCGCGGCGTCGGTAACCTGGTGGCGAAACTGCTTCTAACCGGTGGGCCTAGGTGTGGGCTGGCGACCGAGGAAGCTGTGAAGATATTTCTCAGAGGAATATGTGGAGAATATTCCCTCTCAATAATGTGTCTTGTAGTGTGTGTGTTGTACACCACTCATCCTTAAATGAAGGGTGGAGATGGGCTCTAGGGTGTAGGGCATCTCATCCTCGGGCTATAAATAGAGGGGGAGGGGAGCACCTGCTCCTCATCCCCTTAGAGCTGAAAATTTCGGAATAGGAGAGGGTGAGTGAGGTGTGTTTGGGTGGCACCTAGAGTGCTTGTGGCCATAAGGAGTGTGGTTTGCAATCCCCCAACTTCAATGCAATGAAATCATCCTTCTCCATGAACATCTTGTGTTGATTTACTCCTAGTTCTTCTTATACATGTCTTTCCTTTTGAGGCTCTTGTTAGAGTGTGAATCTTGGTGATTTATTACTGGTTCTTGTTGGTATATGATGCCTTAAGGTTGGTAATATGATTTGACACTTCTAGCAACCATATGAGAGGCAAAAGATCAAGATCTTGACTTGTTGCTATTCTGTACAGAAACTTTCCTCCGCGCAGCAGTCAGTGTTGGATTTTTAGAAAAATCTAGCAAAATCATTTTGAGTGATTCTAGATGGAAAAGATGTGTGACTCATATACCCATCTGTGGTAAAAATTTCAAGATGACTAGTTTCATGGTTTGGGAGCTATGAGGTGAATAACGAGCTCCAAACTTACAGCCCCGAGTTCCTGACAGTTCTTGGTATATGTATTTTCATGATTTTTCTGTAAGGAGTTTTAAAGAGATTTCTGGTGGAGTGCTTCAGACACATTGACACATAGGGAGAAAAATTTCTATGATTTTTAGAGCAACTTAAAGCCACGAACCTTCTGCTCCTTGAGAGGATCAGTTCTGAAAGAATCTGTTTTTGCTTTTTAAAAGTTGCTTTGGGGTTTTGTCATGATCTCTTTTGAAAAGCAAGATTGGAATTGATTCCTCTTGTTTGGACACTTGACAACCAAGATTGTGGCTCTAAAATGCTCACATATTCATATGGATATCATCCATACAAGTCATGGGTACACAGTTGTCATGTTGTCCATCACGGTTTTATCTCTGACAAGCAGCAGTTTTGTGAAAAAAGAAAGCGTCAAAATTGATTGGTGTCTATTCACCCCCTCTAGCCGCTAGCTCGAGTCTTCAACTGGTATCAAAGCATTTGGTTTGGTGTTTCTTTGAAAATCCTGACCGATTTTTGAAGCCGATCCTTCTTGCTATTTGAGCTATGGCGGACAAGTATTCCACCAAACCCCCTGTCTTCTTCGGAGTCGATTTTCCTTATTGGAAGACTAGGATGGAGGCGTATATTATTGCTCAGGGCTACAACATTTGATTAAAAGTGAAGAATCCTTATGTGGTGCCCGAGGAGGTTACGGCCGGGAATCAATTTGATGTCGAGCTCAATGCGAAAGCTCGAAATCACATCATTCAAGGACTAAGCCGAGGGGAGTATGTGCGACTGGCTCACAGCACATCCGCTCGCACCATCTGGTCTACCCTCCAAGCTTACCATGAGGGGATAGACCAGATCGGGGTGGTGAGGCAGGACCAGCACAAGAGAGAATACAACCGATTCGCACAAAAGACGGGTGAAACGCTGGATGCTTGTTTCAGCCGGTTCACAAAGATTCTGAGCGAACTCCGTTCGATGGGCATGACCTATACCGATTTGAAGAACGCAAGACACTTCCTTTTTGCCTTGGGTCTGAAGGTCTGGGATATGAAGGTGACCGCCATCCGACTGGCAGCTAATCTCTCGAAGCTGACCTTGGATGGGCTCTACTCGAATCTCAAGACTCATGAACTTGAGCATATTGCATGAGAGCAGGGTCCTTCATCTACAGCCTTGATTGCTGACCCTTCTGGTTCTTGTCCTACCGATGTGGGTCTCATTCTCTACTCTCTGCGAGCGGTCCATTGATCAGATGGACAAGGTTCCAGAGGAGTAGCTTGCCTTGTTGGCCAGGAAGTTCTCACATCCTTACAGGCGAGTGGCCGATCGGAGGAGAGGCATCATGAGGTGCTTTGGTTGTGGAGGTCTCAAATACATGAGGCGTGACAACGTCGCGCCGGCACGGAACGCCTATATCAACAAGAACCGCGACATCAAGGCCGGTGGTGGAAGTGACAAGAAGAAGCCACCTAAGCAGCTGATGAAGGGACGCCACATGGTCGAGAAGGTGTTGGCTGCTCTAGAAGAAGCCGTCATCTCTGACAAGGAGGATGGACTCTAGGATGATGATGAGGATGAGCCGCCGAAGAACGACGACGTTGACTACACCGGCATGTGCTTCATGGCACACGGCTACAGCGACAACGGCGACTCGGACGTCGATCACACCGACGATGATGAGGTAACTGATGAACAAGGTCCCTTCTATTCTGAACTCTTGGATGCATTTGTTAAACTTCATGACAAGTACACTAGGGTCTTGGCCAAGAAAAATACCCTAAGAAATCCAAAGAAAAAATGCTAAACCTGCTACTTGCTCTGATTGTGGAAAGCTCACTCTAGAATTGGATGAATTGAAAATGCATTTTAAGAATGCCACTATCCAACTAGAGAATAAAAATGTAGAATTGTTACTGAGCCTGTTGACTCTGATGGGTGGTTAGAGTTTGTTAGGTTCATGACTGATTTCAATGAATTAAGGCCAACTCATGATAGGGTGCTTGATTTGAATGAACAACTTAGGGAAGTTAATGTTAAGCTTGTAGCAGAACTAGATGATACTAGGAAGAATTTGTTCCTTGTCACTTCTGATCTAGAGTCTGTCTGCTTAATGAACCCTAACATATTTTATCCTGATCCCTCTGCACACTCATCCAATGACCCAGTCAATCCAGTTGCTGGCTGTAGCGATCATGTTCCTCCTAAGAACCCAGTCAGCACAGATGAGAGTTGTAGCTTCCACTCACTTGATTCTACACTGTGAAAGCTTGAGAATTTGAACTTGCAAGCTAAGGTTTCTGAGCTGAATGATACTATTCTTGATGCCTCTGTGTGTGATCGATGTCTTGAGCTTGATAGGGAGATGAGTAGGATCTACCTGGACATGAGTGATAGATTTGAGGGTAGGTTGACTCAAGCCCAAAATGTTGAGTGTCTTTCCTGTCAGGCCCTCAAGAGGGAAGTTAAGATCCTAGGCGGGAAGTGCCGCAAAACTTTAGGAAAGGGTACAATTGATAGCCATGACACTTCAGACTCTTCCTCTTCTTGCCGGTTTTGTCCCCAACTCCATCAGGAGTGCGAGTACCTCATGAGCACTCTTGAGAAGTTTGTTGGGGGCAAACGAAACTTGAACTTGATACTTGATAAAAGCAAGATATCAGGGGGTATAAGTCTATGCTACAATTGGCTTGACCACATCAAGATACACCCACCTAGAGTCCTTGGACGGGATGAGAACGGCCAGACAGTTGTTCTTAGAGACAGTGCTCCTGAGACAACTGTTTTTAGGTCTGCAGGGATCATTAGGGAATGTCCTACTATCGGTGTTCTAAACCACATAGATTTGTCTCGTGGGAGATGCGTAGTTCAGTTAGGGGAATTTTCGCCGCTCGCTCGCTCCAACCCACACTGATGGGGAAACGGGGTAGGCCCGATCTTCTGGTGAGACTCGAAGGGATAATTTCGATCTAGTCGGAGAGGTGACCTTAACGATCCGACTACCAACCTCTGAAGGATGACAACCCGGCAATCGCTAAACCACCAAACCTGCTCGTTATCAACCACGCCAAGAACGTGATTGACCTAACCACAAAGGTCGTTTCCTGCAAGCGATCGAAGAACAAGCAAGAAACAAGATAAACGCAATCTAAAATTGCAAATATAGATGAAGCACTTGGATAAATTTGAGATTCGATAACTCGACTCGGGTGGTCTAACCGACACAAGCAAATTCGAGGGGGGGCGCACACCCGGTCTACCAACACACAACCAAACCTAAGTCTAAACAGCGACGGCTATGAAATATATAGTGACGGCTAGGGTTTGGGGCGCAGCCCTAGGAGGTACATGGGCCATGGGCCCAAAGTGGAGCGTCATAGCGCTTGGCAGATTCTGCTCGCAATCTTGTTTCGATGATTTCCGTTGATCCGTAAGAAATTTGGAGCTGGGACTGGATCCGTTGGAAAGATCTCGTCGAGAGCTTATCCGTGCATACCAAGAACATCCAAAATGAAGTTCGTATGCATCAGGGGCATTCGTTTGAAGTTGACTGCGCGGAGATGGCCGAACCTGACTCGTGGACAAATTGTGCTCTCTCTTGGGCCGGCCTTGTAACGACGTGGCTTGTGGAACCAGAGGGCATCGAAATAGTCGAGATGCGCCTTTCTTTAATACGTCTTGAGCTTGGGGAGGTGGCCACGGTGTAGGCCGAATTGTTGTAGTAGATGTAGTGGTCGAAGATGAAGTAGTGGCTTGAAATCTCATCAACGACGATGCTGAAGAAAAGCTCAGCCATGACCAACATGTTGACGTAGTGTTGATCATACCCATGATGGGTGTGGTCACATCATCCTCCCCTTCTTGATTGTGAGTCGTCCTCGGCTCATGCTCATTCTTCTGCAACAGATTAGCTCCAAAGGAAGGCAAAACAATAAACGTATCGTGTATAATCAAATTGTTAGAACCAGATTCATTAAAGTTCATATCCTCCCGTTCTTGAAATTTTTCATGTATTTTCGACGTTATACCAGAGGCACTTGACTTGACATGATTATTAATAGTGTAGCTCTCTAGTTGATCATATGATTGCACATCATAAGGAAATTTCACGTTTGAACAAATGTACACTCTATTCACCATATATTTTCCTTTATCATTATATTTACCCATAATATGAAAAGTGTTTCTAGATAACCACGGGAAATTAACAAGTTTCTCCTCTAAATTGTCTAGATCACATAGAGCATCAAATTCAATATAACCCAGAATATTTAAAGAAGATAACAGTTTCAGCTCATCATTTTGATTGGCAAGTTGAATAATATGTTTATTTTCAGCACAAGTGTTTGGTTCTGAAATAAAAGTAGCATGTTCATTCAATAGTTGTGGAGTAGATATAAGTGAAACATTATCACACAACTCTTCTTTATCACAAGTAGTAGCAAGCAAATTATCTTGTGACAAAGAAAAATCAGTAATGGGTTTCACTAATGATTGCTCTAGAATAGCATGAATAGTGGACGGTTTCGTATCATTACAAATACTATCATCGCATTGAGCAAGGGAATCACCTTTTTCATTACCTTGCAGGGTCTCATCAGTTGATGTTGGCGTAAGTTTAATGTTTTGCTCTCTACTCGCGGCAATGATCTCTTCTTCTTTCTTATGCTCCTCATCATCCTCCTTCTCTCGACCATCTTTACCTTTCTGCAAGGCGTTAGCCGAAAGGGCAGTGGCAACAACATGTACATCTAAAGAGGCCAGAAATTCATTCAATGATGCAGTAAATATATCTTCAGCTCTACAAGCACATTTAAACAATTGAGAAAGAGTACTGTATGTTTCATAAATGGGCATATCCCGAATTTTCTCATTAAGTCCTTTGAAAAATCTATTCTCAATTGCCTGTTCACATTCATTTAATTCACTAAGCCTTAATAAGGATTTGAATTTCTTGTAGTACTCTTTTACCTTCATTTTACCTTGTCGCAAATATTTCAAGTCGAGATAATCATCTTCTGCATCATAGTCATCAAACATAACTCTGGGAGGAGGTGAAACAAATACTTCATACTTCTTCACATGTCGATGAGAGAAGTGACCTGTCATTGTTAGTAGCAAACAAGAAAAAACACCGGTAGTATATATTTCCTATGAACTACTAGGTGGTGGAGCTTCTCAAGTCATACTCGCTCAAGCATTTACCTTACTCTTACAGGTTCTTACCACACAAGTAGGCGGCACAATCGATGACTGGATCGTGATAATCCGAGCACAGGTGGTGATAAAGCGACAGCAAGGTACATCCCTGTTTGATTAGTAGTATGTGGAGCTTGCACAGGCTTATATATATATAGCAAAGGATAAACAGTTATCGAAATCAGAATAGCAAAACTGAATAAATATCCAAAGTACTTGTCAAAGTTGCTGGCCTAAACTCGTTCCTAGAACTAGTTCAAACAAGCGAGGAATACACCAAGTACAAGGGATACAATATGCAAACACTTCTGATTTTTTTCTTCCTTTTTTGTGCGGCTCTTTTTTATGCACTTGCCTTTTTCTTTTTTCTTTTTTTTCACCGACAGATAAAATTGCAGCACTGTATTTTTGATCTCTAAAGATAGCGGATCTTCTATCACAGTTTTCAGAGTTTTACCGACTTCAGACATAAAAAATCACAACTACAAAGTTGTAGATCTTTTTCTTCCGTTCAATTTGCATATATGGAAGTCCTAATTTGAATAAAGAAAGGTTGAGATAGGGGCCCCGCAATACGGACTGCCCAGAAATTCTCAGCATGGACAGATTCACGTCAAACGCAAATTTGGGCAGAAAAGCAGTGTTTCTAGAACTTCTCACAATGGACAAAGTTGTAGAGAATTTTCGGGGCTACAATTTAGGACATAAATGTATCCATATTGGAAAAGATATGATGGAGATATTGCCTCTGGAATAACAGATCCGAAATAACTGCGAACCAATTCAACTCAAATTCCTTCGGTGCTCGGGTTTGATGTCAACAAAACGGATGAACTTCACACTAGGTGAAGAACTAAATCTAAACCAGCAACAAGACTATGACCATGGACACAAATTCAATAAAGCGAAACTGAAAACAAAAATTGCGAAAACACAAAAGTGGCTTGGACAATGGATGTGTCGGGGATTAGATCACGGCCCATTGCCATGGCCCACTCCCTGATGGCCCAATCGAACAGCCTACTAAGGCCCAGCTCCCTAGAAGGTTCTATCAGGCCCATGTGTATCCTGCCGAACAACTTCTTGGCTGGCACGGTGCGTAATGGCCTAGGATTCCTGTTTGAGTCCGACTCGAGCGAGTTACGCGACGGCCACGTGAAGACCCTGACGTGGTTTCCCGGATTGGATCAGGAGTCGTGATCCCCAAGACTAGGAGTATGCCTTATCTACCGTAGGTCATATTTTGGCATGTATGAGTTCGTTACGATCTCGTAGTTAGCCCGGCCCGATATTCCTCGATAGGTCGGTTTGCTCCGCACTATATAAACAGGGCCCCTACGGCGTTTAGACGGATCCCCTGGCATTGAGTTTTACATCCTAGCATCTAGCTTAGACCTTAGCAGATAGATTTTCGGATACTACTCGCCGAGACCTGCCGATCTCGCCGAAGTTCCGCTATGTAATTCTCTTTGATATAAAGAAAGGCCGGGCGTAGGGCTATTATCTCTCCGAGAGGCTGAAACAGATAAAACCCCGCCTCTCTGCTCGTTCTTTGTTCGTGGTTTGTTCGGCGTGTCTCCTATCTCCTCTTTGAAGAACCTTGGTTGACTTGGGTTGATATCCCAACCGTCGACAGCTGGCGCTGTCCGTGGGGACACGCAGATCGAGCATGTCGAACTCCGTCGTGATCTGTAGATACTTCCTGAGGGCTACGACTCAGAAGGACAGGATGTCTCATCCCCTGTCAGTTCAGATCGATCTGTTCGGTCTCGAACACTTTTCGCATCCGAGGCAGATGTCTCCGCTTACATGGCAGAGATAGCCTCAGATCGCACTCCCGTCATCGACGACGATTACGGAACTGATGATCTTTACGACGGTTTAGATTTATCAGATTCCAAGGCTATGTCGGTAGATTCCACTGTGGAGACACAAATGATGACACCGTGTAGCATACCTTCGCGTGGCCCCCGCAGCATTAACATGGCCGATGTTGGAACCTCTGAGGATCCCGCACGGGTGTGGCGGTGGCGGTCGGGCGGATTAACTCGCTTTCGGCATCAAAGCGAGGTCTGCAGCAGTCGCCGCGAGCAAGGCGTCATTCGCCGCGACCTCGGCGATTCCATCAATCGGACCTTAGCGCGGTTTCGCGACCGGTAAGCGGCAGCGTCGCGACCCACCTCGCGTCTTGGCGCTAAGTCTCCGCGAAGCTTCCTGTTCGGGTCAATTCCCGCGTGACCGGACTCGATCGGGCGTAACGCGGATGGTTCGAGGATCCGGGACCCATAGATCAAAGTCGGAACGGCTCGAAGCTATAGCAATGGTACTTAGATCCACCAATCAAGCTGATCTCGCCGCGATAGGGCGATGTTGCGACTAACCTAGAGCGATCGTCAAGGCCTAAAGTCTCTAGGAGAAGTCAACAACTCCTCGAGCGCAGCAGCAAAACCGCCGGAATGATTCGACAGCTCGATCGATCGCGTGACCCCGCCACCATCGGCGATCATCGCCCATGAGCAGGGCTACCGTGGTCGCCGTCGCTCGCCAAGTCCTCGTAGTCATCGCGACCACGAGGGGCAGCGCGCGCGCGATGATCACGGACGGTCCCTCGTGAGAACGCGCCGTCGCCACCACGAGGAAGGGCGTGGTGGATTGTCCCGAGAGAGTTTCTCGGTAAGTCATCCTGTTCAGCAGAGTTTCTCCGCGCCGAACAGACCAACGTCTTCTCAAGACTAGGTTCTGCCGGGAAGGTGGCGGTCATATGCTCGGCTGCGGGGCTTTCTCCGACGAGCCGGGCGGTCCGTGGCCCTCAAAATTCAAGCCCGGTCACATGGAGAGGTACAATGGGACTCGTAACCCAGAGGAATTCCTTTCCATCTACGCTTCGCCATCATGGCGGCGGGGTGACGAGCTCGTTATGGCTAATTACCTCCGGACGTCCTTGAGGGTCTTTGCTCCGGACGTGGTCGTTCAATCGGCCAGAGGTTCCATCGGCTCATGGAACCAGCTTTGTGACGCCTCGATCGCTAATTTCGGAGGCATTACGTGCGTCTGGGCAAGGAGGATGATCTGCACCAGATGATCCGGATGAGCGGGAGACCCTCTGCAACTTTGTGAAGCGTTTCATTAAGATCCGCAACACGATCCCGAACATCTCGGATGAATCATTGTCCGCGCCTTCAAAAGCGGAGTCCGCGACGAGCGGCTCACCCAGATCTCGAGATCGGTGAGACTGGACCGCCAACGACTGTTCAAGGCAGGTGATCGCTATGCCAACGCGCAGAGCGCGTCAATACAAAAAGGCGTTCGACAAAGGCGAAGTGCCGCCCACTGGTGTGGATGAGAAGAAGAAGAAGCGAAGAATGTTCCCGGTGACAAGAAGTCCCGGAAGAAGAAGAACAAAGGTGATGCGAACAATACCGTCGCGGTATGGATCGCGCACCTCCTCCCAAGGATGGGCGTAAGAAGCCCAACAATAATTACAAGGGCAAAAAGCACCTTTCGGGGAGGCGGACAAGGCAAGAAAGGTCCGAGCGACCGATTTTGCAAGTTCCACCAAAGACTACGGGCACGATATACGCCATCAGAGAACTTGGGCTGCAAAGCTCAAGATTTCTACAACGGTAAGGGCCCAATGCCCACCCCGCCGAACAAGGTGATGCCGGTAAGGCTAGCGCCAAACCGACGATGGTGATCGGAAGATGATGTTGAATATCAAGAGCCGTGAACCATATCGCCGTCATTTTCGCGGCTCCTCGGCTTACACCTCTCGGCGCAGCCTCAAGGAAGCTGCTCGGGAGGTCCACAGCGTCGAAAAGGCAAAACCTCGGCTGAATCGATGAAGTGGGTGACGTCCCGTCTCCTCTCGGGAAGATTGCCCCATCGGGATGACCAAGCCTCAGCGGCTCCCACTGGTGGTCGCCCCGACCATCAGCAACGCGAGAGTTGGCCGTGTCTTAGTGGACGGCGGGAGCGCTTTGGACTTGCTTTCTGCTAAAGTCTTGGACGAGATGCAAATTCCTCGTTCCAAGCTGAAGGAAGTCGCAATGCCCTTCTACGGAATTGTTCCGGGAGAAGCTGTCAAGCCGTTGGGGCAGGTTGTCCTGCCTGTCACCTTCGGCAACCCAAGCAACTTCCGGACAGAGTTGATCACTTTCGACGTGGTCGACTTCCCGTCGGCGTACAACGCAATCTTGGGCAGGCCATCTCTCGGTAAGTTTATGGCCGTGTCCCACCACGCTTACCATTGCGTGAAGATACCGGGTCCTAACGGTGTGATCACGGTCAAGGGCAACTACAAAGCTGCTCTGGATTGCGACGAGCAGTCCCTCGCCCTGGTCGACCAGCTTCCGCCGCATCTCTCAAGTTCCGCAGACCAAGTCTCAGACGCCTAGGGTCTCCTTCACCGGGGAGAAACCAAGGAAGTTCATTGCCGCTGACGATACTTCCAAGATAGTTCACTTGGGGCCAATCTGGACCCCAAATAGGAAAGCGAGCTCATTGCCTTCCTCCGAGCTAATGCAGATGTATTCGCAGGAGCCATCGACATGCCCGAGTCCCAAGGGAGGTAATCGAGCACAAAGCGGCTGTCCGGCGGACAAAAGCTGATTCGCCGCGAAGCTTCGTCGCTTTCGAGAATTCAAACAGGATCATCAAAGATCGACAGCAAGCCGCTTTCGCCATTGGGTTCATCCGCGAGGTTGATCACACCGAGTGGTTAGCCAACCCGGTCATTGTAAAGAAGAAAGGCGGCAAGTGGAGGATGTGTGTCGATCACACAGATCTGAACGCTGCTTGTCCTAAGGACAATTTCCCGCTGCCTCGTATTGACCGGTCGATGCGATCATGCAGACGCCTTGACTTCGAGTTTTTAGATGCTTACTCCGGTTACCACCAAATAAGCATCTCTCCCGAGGATGAAGAGAAGACTGCCTTCATCACCCCTTTTCGGCACTACGCTGCTACGACCATGTCTTTGGTCTGCGCAATGTTTGGTGCCGCGTTCGGTAACAATGGAAAGACCTTCCCGAGCAATGCTGAAAAAACACGGAGGTCTATGTCGGCGACATAGTTGTAAAAAGCAAGTGTGCTCGGATCATGTAAAAGACACAGCGAGACTTTTCATAATCTCACCAGCATCGAATAAAATTAAATCGAGACAAGTGTACCTTTGGTGTTCGATCCGGAATGTTGCTCGGTTATGTCATTGGCTGCAAGGTATTTACGCCAACCACAGAAAAATCGAGGCCATTGAAAATATCGGGCTCCAACTACCATAAAGGAAGTCTGAGCCTCATTGGCGGATGGCTGCTCTAAGCGTGTTTATTTCTGTCAAAGCGAACGCGGGCTGCCCTTCTTTAAGGCCTGCAAGAAGCACAATGGTTTATTTGGACGGAAGAAGCGATAGATCCTTCCAGGATCCAAGCGATACTGTCCGATCCTCCGTCTTGACTACCCAGCGGCATGGCGGCGGCTCTGCTGTACCTAGGTTACACGCCACAAGCGGTGGCCGCGGTCTTGACGGTTGAAAGGGAAAGCATCTGGCGACCAATCTATTATGTGGCGAGGTACTTCACGGATCAAAGGGCGTTACCACGAGGTCGAAGCTACTCTCGCCTTGCTCATGTCCTCGAAAGCTTCGCCACTACTTCCGGTGCATCAAATCTGGTCCCGACCACGTTCCTCCGGGAGAAATCCTCGGAACAAGGAATCTAGCGGACGTATAGCTAAGTGGGCAATGGAACTAGCGAGTTTGATCATTATTCTTTGCCGAACCACTATTAAGTCCACGGTCCTAGCGGCTTTGTCGCTTGAATGGACTTGCCGCTCAAATCGAGAAGCTCCCCGAGCAACTTTGATGAACCCTCTTGGACCATGTTTTTCGATGGCTCACAGACTTTGGAAACTCGGGGCTGGTTTTGTTCTCATCTCCCCTCAAGGCGAGCAACTCCGATATTCTATCCAACTACACTTTGCGGCGACTAACAACGCTCTGATCTGAGGCCCTCCTCATGGGACTAAGAGCGTGCAAGTCGCTTGGTGTCCAACGGTATTTGTGAAGGAGATTCACGGTGGTCATCAATCGAGTTAACAAGGAGTATCGGTCTTGCGATGACTCAATGGCGCGATACGGTTGAAGTGAGGAAGTTGGGCGGCATTTTCGATTTTTCAAGTGCTCTTCGTGCCCGGGAAGGACAACTTGTCGGGCCGAGCAGCTATCAAGTATGGATCCTCACGAGAATCTGCTTCCGTGGTGCTCGTCGAGCACCTTCACAAGCCCTCAATCACGTCTCGGGACGAAACAACGAGACGGTGGTCTTGTCTCCGTTATCGAAGCGGTGCGGATTTGGACAACGCCATTTGTCCGGTACCTTGCGAGATGGGACCACGCTCGACGCAACGGCCGGCGTTCGACTTACAAGGCGTGCCGCTCCATACAAGCTTGTGGGCGGAATCCTTTACCGTCAAGGTGCTCAGGGAGTTCTCTCAAGTGCATCTCGCAATGAGAGGTGTGTTCCTTCTTGGGACATACGAGGGTGCCGTGGCAACCACGCCTCCTTGAACTACGTCGTGAAGCGTTTACATGGGCTATTATTGGCCCATGCGTTACAAGATGCCCGGATATCGTGACTAAGTGCAAGGCTTGCCAATTTCACGCCGGAAGGCACACAAGCCCGCCAAGAGCTCCAAACAATCCCCATCTGGCCCTTTTCCACATGGGGTGCGGATCGCTCGACCCATTCCTAAGGGGTACAAGGGCTATACACACACCGCTCGTCGCAATGACACTTTTACAAAGTGGATTGAGGCGAGCACGTGGTCGCTCTCTTCACGCCAAAACAGTTGTTAAGCTTTTTCAAAAGCAACGTGGTCACGCGCTTTGGGATTCCCCATAAACCGATCACGGATAACGGTACCCGCTTCAAGCGAGCTATTCGAGAATCTGCGAATGACTTGGTACCAAGGTGCATTTCGCCTCATGGCACATCCACGAGCAATAGAAAGCGATCGGCGAGCTAACGGACGATAGTCGAGGGTATTAAGCGGCGGGTATTTTTGCTCTCGGTGAGTGCAGCACAAGAAGGGTTGTGAAGTTCCTTCCGTCCTCTAGGCGATTCGCCACTTCTGACGGTCGGCCGAAACTCCTTTCCAGCTGGTCTATGGTGCGAAGCCATCTTGCCGCCGAAATCGTACTCGGTTCGCTTCGCGAGCTCGGTCAACAATTGACGACGAGCAAGAGCGCCTCCTCGATCTCGATCTCCTCGAAGGCACACGCGACCGGGCACAAGTCGAATGGCGCGTTACCGGCAAGATCTTCGCCGCACGCCGCCAAGTCGGTCACGACCAAGGGCTTTGAAGGCGGGCGACCTCGTTATCGCCGTGTCGAGAACTTGTCCAATGCCAACAAGTTAACTCCTCGTTGGGAGGGCCCATTTACTGTCGTTTCTTACGCTTTCGCCGGGAAATTTCGCTGGCTATGGAGGACGGGAGAGAGTGACCAAAGACTTGGAACATCGACCACGACCGTAAGTTCTTTGTGTAGGTCTTTTACATTTTCTTAGCCTGCGCTTTTGTAAACTTCGCGCCTTAGTTCGTCCAAGTCCCGGGCACCATGTAAAGTTCAATCCAATTCTCGGTGAATCCTCATGACCTCTGTGCCCTTTTCACTACTTGTCTTCTCGGACTACTTTCTTCTAGTAACACTTGATGGCTGCCCTACCTTGCGAACTCTTAGCTCCGCAATCTTAAGGATTGTTCCCTACCGTATCTGGTTTCGACAAGCTCCTAAACTTCGGGGTTGCGTAACACGGCCTTTCCACCTTGCGGCTAAGTCTCTCTCGTAAGCCCTTCGCGCGAGGCACTTCTTGCTGGCGCGACCACTTGGTAAAGCTCTCTCGTAAGCCCCCGGCGGAGGCACTTTTCTTGTTCGGTTCCTCTAGAACCGCCTAACTTACGTCAACGAGACCCTCACGGAACAGAATCGAGCAAAATGCAGGTGTCGCTCTTTCTCTCTCATGCGTGCGAGTTCGCAAGCTTTGTTCTCGAGCATCGTCCGTGCAAGGGGGCTAGGGTGTCGCTCTTTCTCTTGTGCACTGTTAGGGTTCGCAAACTCGTGTTTCAGCGAGATGCACAACGAAGCTGGGAGTTAGGCTAAGCGCTCTACCGATTTTCTTAAACTTCCTAGCGCCGCTTTTCTTTAGTTTCATTCGTTCTTGTCTTTTTTTGCTCTTTTCTTTGCGGGGAAAGGGTAAGTCTTTATTAACAAAATCTGCGGTACAAAGGTCCTCTCGGGTTCTGACCCTCTGACTACCTAGAAGCGAGTTGCTCCTTGAGCTCCTCGACCACTTCCTTGAGGCGCAGGACTTCCCTTGGGCTTTGAACCCCTCTCGGCCTCGGCTGGAGGCGATCGGCTTCCTCCTTGCTGCTCTGGCCTGCTCAAGTCAAGACGGAGAGCCTCGACCTCTTCGGTCTTGGCCCAGCACTGGTCGGTCGAGCCTCGCTCAGCTAACTTCATTGCTCGGCGGTCTTGAGCCGCTCGTCCACCTCCTTGACCTTCTTCTCCATGTGATCGCCCTCACCGCCATCCCGCATCTCCTCAATCTCTTCTGTGAAGCCCACGAGGTTGAGATTTTAGCCTGAGTCCCGGATGTCCGCTCCTCCTTAGCTGGGCCTTGAGCTTCTTGGTGTCTGCATGAAGTGGTTCCGCCATGGGGCCGCGTCGACAAGTTGCTCTTCAAGCCACTTCATGCGGCCCGGCTTCTCCTCCATGTGCTCGCCCTCACGGCATCTTGTGCGCTCCTTAGCTTCCTTTATAAGGGCCTCGGAGGAACGCCTCTCTTTGGACAGCTGCCTTGAGCTTCTTAGCTTCGCCTTGCTAGGCTCGGCTTTGGGCGGTATGAGTGCTCACCCGGATCCTCGTCTCGAGATGCTCACGGAGGGATGCCGAGACGGACCCGTTCGATGGTGACGCCATCCTCGAGTTCCGCCATGGTATCCTCGAAGACCCGAGGGAGAAGATCAAGTCAAACGCTTTGCGATACTGATTAAATTGAACAAGGTTTGGTCTTGGGTTTACCTTGCCAAGCCGATGCTTCAACCAGCACGCAGCGGTCCTCGAGCCATATGTCCACGAAGCCCCTTCGTGTGGGATGAGGCGGCGCTCTTGCCGTCGCCGCCTTTGTTCGCTCCTTCTTCTTTCGGGCGCGATTCGCTCGGTGCGGGAGGCGACGGGCGAAGCACTTTCGTCTCCGCTCCTTATCCTCTTCCTTTTCCTCTTCGCCCGACGTCTTGGGCGAGGCCGAGCTCACTCCGCGGGTGGCGCCGTTGTTTCCACAGGCGGGGCGACTTGCGCGACCGCTCGGGGCTCCTTCATGTTCCTGGCGGTGGTGTTTCGCCGCCGGAGAATCGATCGCCTCGGGGTGAGCTGCCCTGCGACGAAGTGCTGGCAGACCGATTTGCTCGGTCCTGCCACAAGCGCTTCCGGCCATCGCCTTGGTACCGCAGACCGTGGCACCGCTTCGCCGCTATTTTTGCCTCCAGCCGCTCCACGCGCTTTGGCGCGTCGATCGCTTCGGCCCGGAGCCAGGCGGCAGCAGCTCCACGCCGCCACTTTTGTCCACGAGGCTCGCCAAATTCGCCGCCCGTGACGCCGCGTGCAGATACTCGAACAACAATACCGCCGAAGCGCCTCCTCGACGTCGTCTGTGGCGGTCTCTTCTTGGGCAACTGATGAAAAAGAGATGATCGTTAAGTCTAACGCAGTCAGAAGGTTGGAAGATCTAAAGATCGATTCCTACATACCTGCCGTGGAAGGCTTGATCCTGATCTTCTTCGCCGGAACCTTCCGCCTCTTCCTCGGGGGCTCCTTGGCGGCTTTTCCGCCTTGGCCCTTGGGTGTTCGCGGCGACAAACTCAGCTCCCTCGTGAGCTGAACGCTCCTCTCGCGCAGCGCAAGAAGTTTTTCCTTGCGTGCGACTTCTTCTTCGAGCCTCCTCGCGCTCGGCGACTGCTGCTACCAATCCATGCGGCGGGGTGAGCTTGCGTGCTTGCCCGAGCCAGAGGGCCATGGTCTTACCTCTTCGTCGCTTTGCTCGGCGAGGAGGAGAACTTGGTCTCATCCATCACGGGCCGACCGCTACCGCTTGGTCTCGCTTTCGATGCGTTCCGTCGCCCAAGATTGGTCTCTTCGACGGTGGCGGCCGCCGATGTCATGATGAGCTCAAGCGTCGGCTCGGCCGCCACCTTGGGCTTCGTGGCTATCTTAGCCTTGCCCTTCTTCGCCTTCTCCTTCTCGGACGGAGAGTTCCTCCACAATCCTCCAAGGATCAGTTGGTCCTCCCGTGCGTTTGAGAAGCGGGCGTTAGCATTTAAACAACGTTGCAAGTCTAGCAACATAGGTGAGGTAAGTAATTTACCTCGTGCATGCGGACAAGCACGTTCTGCGGCGAGTGTCGCCACCTGGTGGTGACCTCCCGTCCTTCTTCGCCGCCTTGAAGATGGCGTCGACCGCTTCGGTCACCCATCGTCGGTTGGCTTCTCCGCCCGAATGAAGGGATTGTTAGTTCTGTTCGGAGGAAAGAATGTATTTAGAGGTTGAGTCTTAAAGGCACTTACCCGTGCTCTCCTTGTGATGTCTTCCCATCCCTCTATCTTGTAGAAGGATAGGACCTCCTCATGCGACGACAGGACCACATTATTGTGAAGTCGAATGATCTCCCTGCGTGAGCCCGAGGCTCACGAGGAGGCGATCTTCCTTGTCAGTACCAATCCTCGGCGGACATCTCCGGCCGAGGCATTGAGGTTCCTTTGCTTCGGCGCCTTCCGGTGAAGACGAAGTTCTTTGTCGCCGCTCCGCTTCTTTGTAGAACCACCTCACCCACCACGCCCCATTGAGTCGAAAGCAGAGGTGGGCGAGGGTCTGGCGTCATCGGCGGTGGCCGGAGCTTGAGGTAGTAGCACCCGGTAGCCGAGGCGGCGGAGCTCCTCGTTCTTGTGTAGTAATGGAGGAACAGCCCCGGCGGATCGATACTCAGATAGCCCTCGCAGGTGTGCGAAGACAGCCATTTGGAGGATGGAGTTGGATTGAGGTTCGCCACCTCCAATCCGCTGATTTTCAAGAAGGCCTCGGCGGTCGCTCAGAGACCTCAACCCGAGCAGTCGAATCGTTGGTCGACTCACGGCGGCTCGATCAAATAGCCTACCAGGGCCCGGCTCCTGGAAGGTTCTATCGAGCCCATGTGCATCTGCCGAACAGACCTCTGGGCGCATGCGGTGCGTGAACGACCTAGGATTCGTGTTCGAGTCCTACTTGAACAAGAGTTCTGCACGGCTACGTGAAGACCCGGACGTTGGTTTCCCGGATTGGATTAGGAGTCGTGATCCCCAAGATTAGGAGATTACCTTGTCTACTTCGGGATGTATTTGGCATGTATGAGTTCGTTACGATCTCGTAGTTAGCTCGGCCCGATATTCCTCGGTAGGTCGGTTTGCTCCGCACTATATAAACAGGGCCCCTACGGCGTTTAGACGGATCCCCTGGCATTGAGTTTTACATCCTAGCATCTAGCTTAGACCCCTAGCAGATAGATTTTCGCATACTACTCGTGAGACTGCTTGATCTCGCCGAAGTTCATATGTAATTCTCTTTGATATAAAGAAAGGCCGGCGTGAGGGCTATTATCTCTCCGAGAGGCTGAACCAGGATAAAAACCCATCTCTGTTCGTTCTTTGTTACGTGGTTGTTCGGCGTGTCTCCTATCTCCTCTTTGAAGAACCTTGGTTGACTTGGGTTGATATCCCAACCGTCGACAGGATGTAACAACGAACTCAAATCTTTATTGCGGGGCAATTTTCTGTACTCTAGGATGAACATGAACAGATATAAAACTAATGATAGATGTTCTCACCAGGCAACCATCGCTCTGATACCAAATGATGGGAAAACGGGCGCGGCCCGATCTTCTGGTGAGACTCAAAGGGATAATTTCGATATAGTCAGAGAGGTGACCTTGACGATCCGGCTACCAACCTCTCAAGGATGACAACCCGGCAATCACTAAACCACCAAACCTGCTCGTTATCAACCACGCCAAGAACACGATTGACCTGACCACGAAGGTCGTTTCCTGCAAGCGATCGAAGAACAAGCAAGAAACAAGATAAACGCAATCTAAAATTGCAAATATAGATGAAGTTCTTGGATAAATTTGAGGTTCGATAACTCGACTCGGGTGGTCTAACCGACACACGCAAATTCGAGGGGGGACTCACACGGGTCTACCAACACACAACCAAACCTAAGTCTAAACAGCGACGGCTATGAAATATATAGTAACGGCTAGGGTTTGGGGCGCAGCCCTAGGAGGTACATGGGCCATGGGCCCAAAGTGGAGCGTAATAGCGTTTGGCAGATTCTAGTCTCAATCTTGTTTCAACTATTTCTGTTGATACGTAAAGAATTTGGAGTTGGGACTGGATCTGTTGGAAAGATCTCGTCGAGGGCTTATCCGTGCATACCAAGAACATCCAAAATGGAGTTTGTATGCATCAGGGGCATCCGTTTGAAGTTGACTACGTGGAGATGGCCGAACCTGACTCGTGGACAAATTGTGCTCTCTCTTGGGCCGGCCTTGTAACGACGTGGCTTGTGGAACTAGAGGGCGTCAAAATAGTCGAGATGCGCCTTTCTTTAATACGTCCTGAGCTTCGGGAGGTAGCCATGGTGGAGGCCGAATTGTTGTAATAGATGTAGTAGTCGAAGATAAAGTAGTGGTTTGAAATCTCGTCAACGACCATGCTGAAGAAAAGCTCGGCCATGACCAACATGTTGACGTAGTGTCAGTCATACCCATGATGTGTGTGGTCACATCACACACTCACAAGAAGACACCAGATTTACCCAGGTTTGGACCCCCTGTGCGGGTAATAGTCCTACTCCTACAACGGTGGTATTCTCTGGGGCTTGAAACACTCTTGCTAAAGATGGGATCCCACCCCCACCCCCTCTCCCTTTGCCCCCGCTCCCTTTTATACTAGAAGGGGTGGATAGTTGGTCGGAGAGAGAGAGAGACAGATATATAATATATATATATATATATTCCATTGGTTGGACTCTGGTCACGGCGCCCCCCACTTGCCTATGTCGACGTCTATATCTTTAAGGGCTTGCTCTGATCGTCGGGCCTGACGGGACATGGGAGGCGCGACCACGAGCGCCACTCTGCTTGCGGTCGTCTGCTGATGGAATGACCGCTCATTACAAAGGCAGACGGAGGCTCTGATCACGAGCAATAATCTCTCTCGGTATCACACGCCTGACTCCTTGCATTTAATGCCACTGATACACTGAACGTTGGCGAAGCCTTAGCCGGGAAGCTTCCCCCTCCATTTTGCGGGGACACCCGTTGCGTGGGGGCCTGATCGCCCGCTCTACGCCGAGCTGCCACGTGTCATCTCGGGCTCGACGTGGAGGTCTGATCGCCCGCTCTACGCTGAGCTGCCACGTGTCCTGCTCGGGCCCGGCGTGGGGGTCTGATCGCCCGCTCTTCGCCGAGCTGCCACGCGTCCTCCTCGGGCTCGACAAGGGGTCAGATCGCCTGCTCTACGCCGAGCTGCCACGCGTCCTGCTCGAGCTCGGCGTGGGGGTTTGATTGCCTGCTCCACGCCGAGCTGCCACGCGTCCTGTTCCTCCTCGGCGTGGCTACCCCGATGCGCAGTGCATCGACAGTAGCTCCCGGGCCCACTTCGAGACGCGAAACACCGACGCGGGAAAAATCAGAAAGACCCGCACCCGCGGACGGCGAATCGTGGGGGCCCCACCACTTTCAGCCACTTCTCTCCCCACTTAATTGCGCCCACGGTGGAAACCGCTACCCCCGCCTGAGAGAAACGAGGAGGCTGGGGAAACGACAAATCGTGGGGAGGCCACCAACTCCCTGCGGGCAAGGAACCGCCCCTAGGCGCGCTGTGCCTATAAAAGAGGGGACTTGGGCGCTTTCAGGCTTTTACGCCAGTTCAAGCGCTCCACGCTCCAGCACCCTTCTTCCTTGCTTCCGGCATCCAAATCCTTCACCACGCCGCCCATCGCCGCATCTCATCCTGCCGGTGCGCGCCTTGTCCTCCTCCAATGGCCAGCCCCTGCCTTCATCGACGTAGGACGAGGGCGAGATCCGGATCCCCGAGAACCTCGTGCCAGCCAGTATCCTGCGGCTCCAGGCTAGCACCGTGACATCGTGTTGCTGGGCGAACGAGATCATCTCCTTCTCCTGGGCGCTCATGGCGGGCCTAGTCTCGCCATATTCCCAGTTCTTCATCGCAGTGCTCAGATTCTATGGGATCCAAGCGCTACACCTTCCCCCAATTCCATCATCATCCTCTCCATCTTCACTCACCTCTGCGAGATGTTCGTGGCGGTGAGACCCAACCTTCCGCTCTTCCGCCACTTCTTCGTCTTGCACACACAGCAGGGCGAAGGCGCCGTGGGGAGCTGCCACTTCCGCACCCGCCCTGGCACATCCAGGTCCTTAACGAAATTGCCACAAGGAGCAGCTGGAAGCACTGGAAGCAGTCCTGGCTCTACGTCGGCGATGACAGCGGCGTGGACATGCTGGCGCTTCCCGAGGAGGTGGCGGTTTCGAATGCCAAGATGTGGGAGACGACACCAGAAGACGCGCCTTGGCTACGCACCCTGGTCGCCCGCGTTGAAGGAGTTCGCCGCGCCAGGCTCACCGGCACCCAGGTGTTGATGGATTTCCTGGCCCAGCGGCTCTGTTCGCTGCGCCAAAGGGAGCGCGGCTCTGTTCGCTGCATGGATGTACACGGGCATCAGCGACTGCACCCGCATCCACCCAAGTTGTAAGTATCCCAATCCTTTGCTCCGATTCGTACTGTTTCTTTGTCTTCTTGCTCCGATCTCCACAGTTTGGTCTTCTGTTGCCTTTTGCAGCGGCGGGTGATGTGTCAGAAGACGTCCTCCTCACTTGGGTTGCGGGACTAGTCCCGCAATCATCCATAGGCCATCGCCGGCCAGCCACCGTCGTCCCACTGCTGTCGCGGCGGCGGCTCCCGTCGCTCCTTCTGCCCCGACAGACCCGGTGGCCACCACTCCTCCGCTAGTCGCACCGGAGACCTGTCCCGTAGCGCCATCGGCGCCCGCACTGGCTGCCAATGACCCCCCGACGTCGCGCCCGGCGTGCCGTGCCCCACTCCGAGGCGCGGAATTGCCTTGCCCCTCTCAGCTTTTCGCTCTGGGGGGCTACCTGCCAGGTAAGTCCTAAAAGAAACTGTCTTTAAATTCGGCTCTCAGAGTACCTTTTTTGAGCATACTCCTGTTTCTCCCGGGGGCGACACCGGCGCCTCCTCCAGCACCAGCGTCCCACCCGTCGCGCTTCCACCGCCTGCCTCGACCGACGTTGCCGCCGAGCCGCCCCAAGGCGTGCAGGCGAAGTGTCCTGGCGCTGATCTGGAACAGGCCCTTGGGCCCGTCGCACCTGCCGCTAGGGCCGCCAACCTCGGCGTCTGAGTCGCGGACACAGCCGGGATCCACGGCCTTGTTGTCGCGTATCTGTTGCCAGCCTTGAGCACGTCGGGAGGCCAACCTCCTGCAGACAGTAGAGCCGCAGCGCGTCGACCTAGAATGGGAGTGCGCTAGGAGCGGGGAGCTGGCCAGCCAAGCCCATGCCACCACCGCTGCTGCGCTGATCTCGTCGGCCGAGGCTGCGGCGGTGCGCGACGAGCTGCGCCGCCAGCTCGTCTCCCAAGTTGATATGTTGCGGCCGGCCTACCAGAGCTTCCGCGAGAGCCTCGAGCTGCTGGGTGCTGATCTTCGTGAGCCGCAGGAGCCCACGGCGGCGCAGTACGCCTTCGGTGTCACCCGCACCGCTGAAGCCCTTCTCGCCCTACCGCAGCTACTGAGGTAGCGCACGGCCAGCGACGGACGCGCCGTCGCTGCCGAGGCGGCGCGCTACGTGCTGGCCTACTACGCCAGCCGTGACGCCGCCTTCGACCTCTCGGTGGTCCGTGCCGGCGTGCATGGCAGCTTTGGCATCGTGGAGGCGCGCTTTGCCGAGGCTGGCGACCACGTGGCGGGGTTGATGTCGGTGGCGCCCGAAGCCTCCACATACGAGCAGGCAGAAGAGGCTGCGCCCGCGAGGTGACAAGGCTTGTACTGCCCTGCACTTTTGCTAGCACGCGCTTAGGCGTGCCAACTGTGAATTACCGTTGTTTATTAAGTCTTGAATTCTATTTGTCCGTTGCTCTGCATGCTTCTCTGTGCATAGCCTTAGATACGCCGTGCGCAATCCATCCTTGTTACTCTGCAAGACGGACTGACGACACAAAGCGTTATGGAAGAAGCCCGCAACGGAGCGAACTGTGTGCTTTGGCCAGGGCAAGCACTCTTTCCTTAGGTCGTCTTAAATCCCCGCAGTGTCTTCTTAACCCCGTGCGGCAAAGGCGTAAGACTTTTTAGAAGCGATCCAGACGCCGGCGCCCTCGGTGGCGCTTAAGCGCCCGGCGGCCAGGAAGCACCGTGCGAATCGACTTCAATCGTCCCCAGCCCGCTCGGCACGGTGCTAAATAATCGCCTTTACTGTCAAGGGGCCATTCGACCAAGGTACTTGCGACTAAATTGCCCGGCGAGCACAAAATACGGGAAACCACAGAAGAAAAACAGTTCTGAACTTAAACGAAAGCACTTGCACTGCAAAATTGGGGAACTACAGACAACCCCCAGCCCCCTGGCCGGCTAGGGAAGAGGAACTCTTTGCTAGCCGGCCGAGCAAAACACTGTTCTTACTTACAGCACCTAGGGGTAGAACATCCGCAGCTGCTCTATATTCCACGTGTTGGTTAGCTCGCGGCCATCCTCCATGGTGAGTCTGACAGATCCTGGGTGAGAGACTGAGACCACCTTGTAGGGGCCCTCCCACAAGGGAGATAGGTTGTTGCGGCCCGCCTACGTCTGGATTTTGCGCAAGATGAGGTCACCCACGGTCAGTGTCCTCTCGAGCACCCTTGCGGCATGGTATCGTCTCTGGGTTAGCTGGTATCTTGCCACCCGTAGTAATGCTCGGTCACAGGCTTCCTCCAGGAAGTTGACCTCTTGCATCTGACATTCTTCTTGGTCGCCTTCATTCATCTCCTTGACCGCCACTAGCTGCGGCTACTGCGGGCGCAATAACCTTCTTTGCTCGCTTGGGCTGCGATGACATCTGACGCCGATTCACGGCGACGAAACAAAACCAACTTCTTGGGGGCGAAATCAACCGGCGTCGTCGGCTGACCGGCCGGTGCTGGGACCGTGTACGCCGATGGCAAAACGGCCATAGACCGAAAAGGCGGCACGGCGGGGTTAATGCCGCAGCCGCCTGCAATGAAGGTGTCCATGGCTATGCTCAACCCGCTCTCCTCCTTCTCGGCTCGAAGATCGCCAAGAGCCGGAAGATGCGGTATCCTCGTGGTAGTCGTGGTCGTCGGGGTCCGCACGGTCACCAGTGCCGTGGCCCTCCGGATCCTCGCGTGCCACCTAGGCTTGCCTGGGCGCAGAAGCGTGTCGCAGAGGTCACCCTCGCTCCGTTGGCGGCGGTCTTCCATTTGCGCCCTGAGGTCCTGCCGGTCCCCTCGGCCTTTACGGGACGGTGGAGGAACCGGGGTCGCTGCAGAGGCAACCAACTTATTCTTGCCCTTTCTGCTTCCCGACCGGCGGTCCCTACAAGAGGGGGAAGACGAGCGAGAGACATACGTCCGTGAGGCGGTCGCCCCGAACCACTCGAAGCTTCCTTGCCCTCCACGGCTGAGCCAACAAGTTGGCCGAAGTCCCTTAGCCAAGGGGCCACCGGGGAACCTTCCTCTACCGGGAGAGGAGGGTGGTCTAGCAGCGCTCGCGCTGCATAGAGATTCTGGGCGGGCTTCGTCTGCTCCATGGGCAAGTGCCGCTCACTCAACTCGCTCCCACCGTCCCCAGAGGGTCGCCGCCCTCCCGAGGAGGAGTGGAACGGTCTTCGTCCGTCGCCAGCTTCTTCCTTCGCCAGAATGGAGAGCCCTCCATTGATTCGCCGTTGGGGAGGCGGCGGACTATATCCTCTCACGGATTCCGAGAACTGAAATAGGAGGCGAACTAAAGACTATACCCCTACCTGGCGCACCACTGCCGGTGTTCTAAACCAGACAGATTTGTCTCGTGGGAGATTCGTAGTTCGGTCAGGGGAATTTTCACCGCTCGCTCGCTCCAACCCACACTCACAGGGAGACACCAGATTTTCCTAGGTTCGGACCCCCTATGCGGGTAATAGTCCTACTTCTGCAAGGGTGGTATTCTCTGGGGCTTGAAATGCTCTTGCTGGAGAGCTCGCACAACAGTTTGTGTAGAACAGATGGGAACCCACAACCTCTCCCTCTGCCCCCACTCCCTTTTACACAGGAAGAGGCGGACAGTTGGTCAGAGAGAGAGACAGAGACAGAGAAATTCCATTGGTTGGACTCTGGTCACAGCGCCCCTCACTTGCCCATGCTGACGTCTATATCTTTAATGGATTCCTCCGATCGCCGGGCCTATGGGACGTGGGAGACGCCTGACACAGGCGCCACTCTGCTTTGCCGTCGCACAATGATGGAATGATCGCTACAGTGTGTCGGACAGGGCTACAGTGCAGGCAATCAGCTCTCTCGGTCTCACACACCTGAATCCTTACATTTAATGCTGTTGATACGCTGAACGTTGGGGAAGCCTTAGCCGGGAAGCTTCTCCCTCCTTTTAGCGCAGACACCTGTTGCGTCGGGCGGGCTCCCTCCTGCTCGGCAGGGCGCCACCCATCCTGCTCAAGCTCGGCGTGGGGGTCTGATCGCCTGCTCTACGCAAAGCTGCCACGCGTCCTATTCTTCCTTGGCGTGGGTACCCCGGTGCGCAGTGCACCGACACCTACCACATAGTCTATTCAGTCTCAGAAGAAAGCCCCACAGAGTCCACCTACGAAGAGTGTTCCCCTATCACTCCTGTTCCTGGAAATTGCAAAGGAGTAGTTTGCTCCTTCTGTGATAGGATAGGACACACTGAGTAGAACTATTTTCGCCGTGCTAAGGAAGCTCATGAGGAGAGCAGAAAACAGGCTAGAATTGAAGGACCTCCTAAGAAATCTGCACCTAGGTTCATTCCTCGTCAGGCTAGACCGGTGGTTAGACGGCCAGGACTTCGAGCACAGCCTTCTGTTGTTCATCCTGTAGCTGGTGCAGGCGTGGCGGCATTGTCCTCGGGGCGTAACTCCTGTGGAGTTCTGAAGTGGCGTCCCGACGTGAGTCACGAACTCCATGGTGGAGGAATGGCAAGAAGGGTAGGAAGCGCGGATAGGATGCATCAGCCTCAGCTCAACAAGAGGTTGCTCCTGATCCAGTGTTAAGACGTTTCCCTACAAGAAGGGATGCCCTAGTATGAGTAGAGTCTGTTCGGTATGGTCGTGTGACTCAGTTTTGGGTGCCAAAAGATACACTGTTATTTCCCAATGCTAAGCTACATTTCTTCACTCGTTGACTCAGACGCGTCTGGCTGGGAAGGGGGACATGTGGATCATCGATTCCGGGTGTTGTTGCCAGATGATCTAAAACTCTCAGTGGTTCTCCTCCTTAGTCCGTGAGCCCTAGGGTGAGAAAATCTTCGTCAGGTCGTGTGCTCGCTTGAGACTCTATTCAAGTTAGTGACCAGGTTGTACTTAAGGATGTGACCCTTGTCTACAAGCTTCGCTATAATTTGATTTCGGTTTCTCACCTGACTGATGAGGGTTTTGAGGTTCGTTTTAGGCAAAATGTAAGCTGCATTCTTGATTCTTCAGGGAGTTTTGTTTGCGGGATTCACCGATTTGGGAGAGTTTTTCGTGTTGATTTCCGATCTACAGTTGGCTCTTCACATTGCTTGATTGCTTCTGAGTTCCATGACACCTCCTTCTGGCATAGAAGACTAGGTCACATTGCTTTTGATCACTTGAGCAGAGTTAGCAGCCAGGATCTGACTCGTCGTTTCCCAAACTTAAAATGGTTAATGACATAGTTTGTTCTCCTTGCCGGCATAGGAAGATGGTTGCCACTGCTTACCCACCAGTCACCCTAGTGATGATTGATGCACCTGCACAATTGCTTCACATGGACACTATTGGTCCTTTCTGTGTGTAGTCTGTGGCAAGTGGCAAGTTGTATGTGCTCGTTGATGTCGATGACTATTCTCGATACACTGGGGTCTATTTAATGGTGAACAAGGGCCGAAACATTTGGCCATTTTCGTTCCTTGATTAAATAAGCTTCTGTTGAGTTCGGGGCGCTTGCGCAATCCGTTCGGAACAATGGCACCGAGTTCAGAATGCACAATTTGAAAACTTCTATTACGATTACGGTGTTGAGCATCAATTCTCTTCTCCGCACGTCGCACAACAAAATGGCGTTGTGGAGATAAAGAATAACACTTTGGTAGAGATGGCTAGGACTATGCTCAAACAAATATTCTACTCCTAGGTATTTACGAAATTTGAAATTTTTTCTCTGACTTGCTATGTTTTCAAACGAGGGGTATTTTAAGGTCAAGTTGCATCGCTTTGTCTTATGATATTTGACATAGGCGTAAGCCAAGTGTATCACATTTTAGGGTGTTTGGATGCAAGTGCTTTATTCTGAAGTCTGAAAATTTAGACAAATTTGAATCTCGATCTTCAGATGGCATTTTTCTTGGGTATACAGCTTATGCGGTGAATTACCGCGTCTATAATAGTGAAAGGCGGAGAGTTGTTGAGACTTGCGAGGTGACCTTTGATAAGGCTATGCCGGGGGCAAGGTCAGATATCTCAGGTTCAGACTTGTCTTTGTTGAGGTGGAGGTCATTGAAGATGACGGTTCTTCAAAACCCGATCATGACTTAGCTCCATCGGTGGCACCTCTAGTTTCCAGTGCTGTTCCTCAGTCTCATCCCTTACCTTCTGATTCTACTCAGCTCTCACCTTGTGCTTCTAGGTTCTCACCTATAGAATTTGATTCGCTTGGTGGCTCAAATCCTACCTCTCCTACTCTCGAGGTAGAGGTCATTTCTAGGGCTCCTCGTCATATCCAGAAAAACCATCCCCCTGCACAGATGATCGGTGATTTGAGCGAGAGGATGCTAACGCGATCGAAGTCTGGGCTTTCTCATCTTTGCTTATCTGCTGCTTTCGTTGCCTCCTTCGAACCGAAGGATGTCACCCATGCACTTTCTAATCTTGATTGGGTGAATGCGATGCACGAAGAGTTACGGAACTTTGAGAGGAACAAAGTATGGCAGCTTGTTGAATGCCTAAAGGACATAATGTAATAGGTACTAAATGGGTGTTCAAGAAAAAGCTAAGTGTACTAAATGGGTGTTCAAGAAAAAGCTAAGTGAGGATGGGGTAGTGGTTAGAAGCAAGGCTAGATTGGTTGCTCTAGGTTACACTCAGATCAATGGGATAGACTTTGATGAGACATACGGTCCTGTGGCTAGATATGATTCCATCAGGATCTTAGCGGCATTTATGGCATCCAATGGGTTCAAGCTGTATCAAATGGATGTCCGTAGTGCTTTTTTGAATGGCTATATTATATATTAAGGAGGAAGTGTATGTGAAGCAACCTACTAGGTTTGAGAATTGAAGATATCCTAATCATGTATATAAGCTTGATAAGACTCTATATGGGCTAAAGCAAGCACCCAGGGCCTGGTATGAGAGGCTTAAGACCTAGCTAGTGAGCAATGGGTTCCTAATGGGTAAGGTAGACTAGACCTTGTTGATGGGGAACGCGCAGGCTACGCTAGCCGAAAATCAAAATTTTCGCGCAAACCCAGGATCAACATGTAAGTAGGGGACCAAGGATCGTTACCCTCGACGCGCGGATGCAGCTGAAGAAGACTTCAGCGCGTAGAGGAAGTAGTCGAACCGCCTGATCGATCTGTGCCGATCTTTCGCCGAGCGGTCATCGGCAGCTGGGGTGAGGTCGCCCGGCTCGCTGAGGGGTCGCCCGTGCTTGGGGTGAGGTCGCCTGGCTCGCTGAGGGGTCGCCCGTGCTCGCCGAGGGGTCGTCGGTGCTCGCCGAGTGGTCGCCCGTGACGGGGAGAGGTCGCCCGTGCTCGGGGAGAGATCGCCCGAGCTTGTGGAGAGGTTGCCGATCAGCAAGCACGTCCGCGAAAGCGGCAGCGCCTCTAAGGTATCCACACGTCCAGGAGTGGAACGTCGCACGCCGGCGTGCTAGCACCACGTCGCGCGGCTAGGGTTTCCTCGGGAGCGGGAGGGGCGCGGCGGCTAGGGTTTTTGGGTGGAGTGCATCTAACTCTTATTTCGCGCCGCCCTGGCCTCCAACGTACATAGACGTGCTAACGGGCTTCTACACTAGAAGGCCCGTTAGGACTCTATCTCCTACGTGGATCCATATCCACGGGCCGAAACCCATTAACATGTTCCAAACCGTTAAGTGTGTGACCCGTTAGGTTCATGTGCAAGTCGGCCGCGGACCCGGAAACCCGTTTCCAGTCCACAGATCAATAGCGGTATCTAGCAACACATATTGACCCCCGAATGCACAGAATGATCTCATCGGCTGAACCTTGATACACGCGTACATACCGATCCCTTTGCCACACGACACCAGTCAAGCTCAAGGCAAGATATGTGCCACCCTTGTGATAGCTCGACCCATTCACTCGTTCCGTGTAATGGATATAAGATGTGACTAACAATTAGTCACCTTAGCACGACCGCGCACTTTCCTTATCCATCCACACCGAGGGGCCCAGAGGTATCTCTCCGTTATCGAGGAGGTAAATTCCATCTTGATCTATCACACCCCACGCCATGTTTCGGCATACCCGTAAGTTACCTTTATAACTACCCGATTCACGGATAGCGTTTGATAACCCCAAAGTATACAACTTCGCATCTTTGGGACTCTATGATGATCTCGGGTCTAAGGACCATATAGGTGTACCACTCGAGACAACAATCGATGGCACTATTAAGATAACAATCTCAGGCGGTGTCTCGGAGTAGGTCAATCCAACCATCCGTGTTCTCTAACACGTGTCCACATTATTGATTCGATATCCACAATATCTATGGTATGTGAAACAGTACCATCAATCAATATATGTGCCGATCAATCATTAATGCTCCTCATAATGATTCTGGATCAGGGATCAGTTTAGAATAATGTCATACAAACAATGTGTCTCACAACCAAGTCATACTTGATGAACAAAGTTATGACCATTATTCATGGAACCTGATAAGCTAGTTATCGACAAGTACATGAACAAAGACGTATTACATAATCATCTCATGATTGATCTAGGGCACATTCCCTTCACTTGTTTACCCATAGGGTTGACTCTGATTTCCTTCTGGTGCAAGTGTATGTCAATGACATCATCTTCGGTGGTTCCTCCTCTGCTCTTATTTCTGAGTTCTCAGAGGTGATGAGCTTGGAATTTGAGATGAGCATTGTCGGTGTAATAAATACCGGGGTACAGGGAGCCCTCGGAAGGCCAAGAGGGCCCCACGCGTCAAAGCGGCGAGCAAGGCCCAGTGGCAAGGCAAGCCCCTCGAAGGCCAAGAGGGCCCCACGTCAGCCAGGCGAAAGCAAGGCCCAGTGGCGAGCCCCTCGAAGGCCAAGAGGGCCCCGCGTCGGCCAGGCGAGCAAGGCCCCCAGTGCTGGCGAGCCCCTCGGAAGGCCAAGAGGGCCTCAGGCAAGGAAAGCAAGGCCCAACATGGCGAGCCCTCTGGAAGCCACGAGGCCCCACGCCCAAAGTGGGCGTGGCATGAGCCCCTCCGACGATGAGGCGAGGGCCCCACGCGCCAGGCGGAGTGCGTGGCGCCCCTCTCAGGAGACCAAGCGAGGCCTTGGCGCAAAGGGGCCCACAGCGCGAGGAGCATTGCGAATGAGTCTTGAGACGAAGGCTCCCTGCTCGCGAAGGACGGCGCATTTAATGAGACATCACGCCGGATAGGCAGCGGAAGAAATGATTACCGCTCTGATGACCCTTGCAGTCTGAGCGGTCATCACTTTGTGGCGAAGAATTGGCCGGCAGAGAAGGTTTGCTTGAGGTGGCCGCCGTGTCGGGAGGAGGCGGCGGCCCCACCCGCAGTTCACGGTGTGATCAGTCTGGTCGAGGCCACTGCGGCACGCGAGCGGCGGGATCAAAGGCGGCGTAAGCAGCGGCACGTTTCGTCTCTTCTGTCGTGTCTTGTCGAGTGTCTTGAGAATCCTTGATGCGCCTACCCTCGGCTCTCCGCCACCCCAAAGTTTGTATAAAAGGAGGAGAGAGAGGAGAGGGGGCATTCGTGCATTCGAGACACTCTGTAAACACATCCCCATTCAACCACAATCGAGAAAAGAGCTAAGGCTCGGCGGAGTAGGACTATTACCCGCGAGGGGTCCGAACTCAGGTAAATCTGCGAGTCGCTCCTTGTTGTGCCCGACGCTCAAATCGGATCGAGCTCGTCGAGTTGGCTAGCAGACTAAAAATCGACCAGGTGTGATCCGCGGTGGTTGGCGGAGAACACGCCGTCGATGGCGCGCCGAGTAGGGGAGCGCTAGCATCAGTTCAAGCTCTTGACCCTTCTTGAGGCGATGGCGGAAGCGGCGATCGCGATGGGCAGAAGCGACCGCTAGAGCCGTGTACACGAGTCGGCCGCGGCGATGGCGATGAATCACCCGGCGGTGGCCCCGCCTAGGGTTGGAGCCTGGCGGAAGGCGGCCGCCTCGGCCAACTAAGCGGCGCTGGCCTTGGAGGAGTGCACTCGGCCACAGAACCTCCACGCGGCGAGGCCGTGTTGGAAAACCCACGGTTCCGGTGACTCCGGACTCCGTGGCGCCGTGGTTGGCAACTTGGCCCTTCGTCAGCCGCCGCGCAGCTGGTGCAAGTTTGAAGGGCGGGGAACCGGCGTTTCGCGTCCTCCCATTCTTTGTTGCCCTCGCACTCCTCTCGCAGATCTCTGGTGAGGAGGGGGGGCCAAACGACAAAGCGGCGACCCCTCACGGGGCTCGGCCGGCGTCTTGGTGGCGCGATCTCCGGTCCCATCTGGAGGACCGCCACTTGCTGCATGGAAAGACCTGCGTGACAAGCTCCATGACGCGGCCGCGAGCGACCGCGCGCGATCACTTGCCGTCTTGCGAGGACCACAAGAGGGTTCCAGAGCTGCCCGCCGATGAGGTGGCGCTTCTTGGCGCCGCCTAGGCGGCGGGCGGCGCGAAGACAGCGTCCAGAGCAGGAGGCTCCGGCGTGGTGCCGCGCCTTTTCTAAGGAGTCTGCGCCCGCGTCCGATGGCGGAGCGGTTTCGTCCGGCCCCATCGAAAAATCACACGACGACACCACCAACCACGATGAGTTTTTGCGAGATCTATCGACGGTGATGCACCGATCGAGGTCGGGGAAGGTTCGGCGAACTACTTTCCAGCGGTCCTCACCGCGAGCCGCTCGTGGCTCATGAACACGCCCCGGTCCGTGGGGTCATGGAAGGAGCTCTCGAGCTCTTCGTCACCAACTTCGAGGGCACCTTGAGCAGGTCGGTGAAGGCGACCTCCATAACGTGGAAGCGAGAAGAAGGAGAGTCGCTGCGCGACTACATTCGGCGCTTGAGTCCAGTCCATAACACCATCCCCGACATCTCCATCGGCGCCGTGGTCACGGCATTCGGGATAAGCGCCGAGACCCCAAGGTCAAAGAAGATGGCCACCCGCAAGATCAAAACAGCGGAGGAGCTCTTCACCTTAGCGCTGAAGTCGCCCTTGATGAGGCTTCGATTCGCCCGGCTGCGAGGCGGGGCCACCAGGTGGCGAGGCGGGACCTCGAGGAACCCCGGCAAGGACAAGAAGAAGCGCAAGGCGGCCGAGACCGGGCAGGTCATGGCCGCCGGCGACGACGACGACGACGACGCTACCGGCCAGCGCAATGGGTGCGGGCGGGCGAAAAAGGGGAGGTCGCGCGCCCGGCGGTACGCGCCCGTAAAGGCGGCCGAGGCGGCTTCTGGCGATCGCCGTGGCGCGGCGGCCCAGCGCGCGATGAAGGGCGAGACCATCGCCCGTGGAGTGGGACGGAAGGCCCTCTTGTCCCATTCACGCAACAATTCCCGACTTGGCGGATTGCCATGTCGTCGGCAAAGATGGTGGACAAGCGAGTCCACGGCAGCGGCACGGCGAGCGTCCGGCGATGGCAAGGGCAAGGAGACGGCTTCGCTTGGTTTTCGGCGGCGAGAGCGAGGTTGCCGTCATCCACAGCGGTTCGACCACCTATCCGTCCCACGCTAGCTTTAAGCGTGCAATGAGGAGGTGTCGCCGCCGTGCGGCTTTGGGTCGATGAGGCGCAAACGTGGTCGGGCGACCGATCGCGTTCGATCGGGCCGATCACCCGACCATACCGCTGACCTGGGCATCTCCGATCGTGGTTGCACCCACGGTCCGGAATGTAAAGCTAGGGCGGTGCTGGTAGGCGGAGGAGTTCCTCAACCTCCTGTCCGCCCGGTCGCCGCGGCCCAGATCCAGCGGCGGGAGCTTCGGCCGCGCTCCCATTCTTGACATCGCGCCGGGCCGAGTCCGTCACGGGGCGATCTCCCTGTAACGTTTTGAGGTCCGACAACTTCCGCACCGAGATGCTCGAGTTGAGTGGCGGACTTCGACCTCCCTACAACGCCATACTAGGTCGGCGGCACCGGCCGAGTTCATGGCGGTGTGCCACTATCGCGCATACATGGTGGTGAAGATCCGGGCCACCGCCCCATCGTTTAAAGTGGACCGCCGGGGCGCTCCGCTGCGACAAGACACCCTCGCGTTGGCGAAGCGTCGGTGCCGAAGGCGAGGCTTCGCAGGAGCTCCTCGGCGAACCGTGCCTCCCGGTTACGTCGCGGAGGTAAGGCGGTCTCCTGGCGAAGTCGAGACCAGCGAACCGTTCGGTGGGCGCCTCTCGGCGCCAAATAGGAAAGCGCGCTCGTCTCCTTCCTCGATCTAACGAGACGTGTTTGCGTGGCAACCGTCCGACATGGCTGGGGTCCCGAGAGGTGATTGAGCACAAATTGGCGGCGTTCGGCCGCGCGACCGGTCATGCGAAGGTCCGGAAGCAATCGGTGGAGCGCCGAAGTTATCCGCCGGAGGTGGGCCGAGCTCTTAAGGCGGGGTCGTCCGCGATGTCGCCCATCCTGTGGCTCGCGAACCCGTCCTCGTCAAGAAATCCAGCGGGCGTTGGAGGATGTCGTGGACTTCACCGGCCGCAACAAAGGCGTGCCGAAGGATCCATACCCACCGCCCGCGTCGATCTCGCCGTCGACTTAACTGCGGGTGCGCGCGCAACAGTGCTTTACGGATCGTACTCGGGTACCACCAGTTAGCATGGCGAAGAAGATGAAGACAAGACCGCCGTTCGTTCGCCCATGGGCGTCTCTTGCTATACCGAATGGCGTTGATCGAAGAATCTGGGCCCAACCTATCGTGAGCCATGCATATCGCTCACCGCTCCCAAATAAGGCGGAACACAGGAGGTGTATGTCGATGACACGGTGGTGAAGTCAAGAAGGCGGAGGAGTTAATTGGCGACTGGAAGAAACCTTCACCAACTTTGAAATCTTGCATCAAGCTTAATCAGGAGAATGCGTGTTCGCCGTTCCGTCAGACAAGCTGCTGGGATTCCTCGTCTCCCGAGAGGATTGAGGCGAACCCCGACAAGATCGCGTGATCGAGAACATGAAGCCCCGACGACTTGGCAGATCACGGTGCTTGGTGGGGCGCTTGACCTCCTTGGGCGCTTTATAAGCGCTGGGGATAAAGTCTCCCCTGCTCAAGCTCCTAAAGAAGACCAACCAGATTCGAGTGGGCGGCGGAGGCGCAGGAGGCGTTCGGCGGTCGAAGAAGTATCTCACCTCCTGCCCGTCTTGGTCGCCCCAGACCGGGCGAGCCATTGATCCTCTCGTCGCGGCAAACCCCGGGCGGTCGGTGGTCTTGGTGGCGGAAAGAGAGGCGTTCAGCGCCCATTTACTACGTCGGCAAGGTCCTCCACGGCCTTGAAAACAAGGTATTCACAGCACCAGAAGATGCTCTCGCCGTCTTGTGGCATCAGCTACGCCACTACTTCCGGGCGAGAAGTCACGGTGTTGACCAAGTATCCCTTGCGGAAGATCCTCTTCAACCGCGAGGCGACGGTCGCACGCCAAATAGACCATGGAGGCGAATTCGATCTCAAATTCGCTCCCGACGGCCATCAAAGGGCAAGCTCGCGGAGTTCATCGTGAGTGGACTCCGTGGACCTGATGAAGATACCCGACCTCCTTGCCGTGGACTCTCTTCTTGACTCATTTAATTTGGAGAAATTTGGTGGCGTCGTCCTGGTGTCTCCAACCGGCGATGTCGTCCGGCACCTGGTGGTGTTGGACTTCCGCGCCACCAACAACGTCGCGGAGTATGAAGGACTGCTCGCCGGGCTCAGGGTGGCTTCGACCCTTGGCATCCGGCGGCTACAAGTAAAAGGCGACTCTCTCCTGGTCATCAACCAGGCGAGGAAGGATTTCTCCTGCTCGGATCCCGTCATGGCGGCCTACCTGGCGGAGGTGCGCCGGTTGGAGCGGCACTTTGAGGGTTTGGGCTTCGTGCACATCCCTCGCCGTGACAACTACATGGCGGATGAACTGTCCCAGATTGCCTCGTCAAGGGCACCTGTTCCGGCTGGGGTCTTTGAAGAAAGACTTACGCGGCCGTCCGTCGCAGCCCCCACCTCTGCGGGGGCGGCGCTTTCCTGCAGCTCCCACCTCTGGAGGAGCGTCACCGATCTGCTGCAGACTCCGGTTAGAGGAGGCGGAAGAAGCTGTTGAGGCGGTTGGCGGAAGCGCCAAAGCCAGCGGAGTCGTCGGCGACAATGTCTGAGCGTCGTCACACTCGTCCGGGAAGGTCGATGGATGGATCCGATCCTAGCCTACTGCGGGATGGAGTGATCCCGACGATGGCCTTAAGGCCAAGCGCTACATACGGTAGGCGAGGACCAGTATCGCCCGAGCGCAAATGGAGTTCTCTTGAAGTCGTCACTCGGAAGCGGGGAGTGAAATTCTCTCGAGATCCATGGAGGCATGTCGCGGAGCCATTGAGGAGCCGGGCGTTGGTTGGGAAAGCTTTTAGCCACGGTTTCTATTGGCCCACCGCCCTCGAGGATGCCTTCAAGCCGGTGAGGAGATCGCGAAGCGTGCCAATTTCATGCTAAGCAGATCCACCGACCGCCCAGCGCGCAAACCATTCGCTCTGCGGCGTTCGCGGTCTGCGGGCCGACACATCGGGCCCGTTCTCGCGAACAGCGGAGGATATACTCATCTGTTAAATCGCCATCGACAAATTCACTAAATGGGTTGAAGCCTCGCCGGTCCGGCGATCACATCCGCAGCAGCCTATCAAGTTTATGAAGAGCATCTTCGTCCGGTTGATCGCCATGCATGTGAGTCATCATCGACAACGGCGCCGCCTCAAAAGCGCTGATTTCCAAGGCTGGTGCGAAGAGTTGGGTACCAAGGCGTGCTTTGCCTCCGCTTGCATCCGAAGAGCAATGGGCAAGTGGAGCGAGCGAACGCGAAATACTCAAAGGCTCAAGACAAGGGCGTTCGACCGCTGGAGAAGCGCGACAAGCGCTGGGCGGAAGATGTTCCCACCGTATTATGGGCGCTGCGGACAACTCCCAACAGAGCCACCGGCGAGACCCCTTCTTCTGGTATATGGCTCGAGGCGGTGCTCCCATCGAGCTCGCCGCTCCCCAAGAGTGGCGGCGTTCAGCGAAGACCAAGACCTCGACGGCGTCGGGATGAAGTAAATCTCTGTAGGAGATCCGGAGACGAAGCGGCGATCCGGGCGCAAAATCGGCGGCGCGCGCCGTTATCAAGCAAAGCGGTGTGTGCGAGAACACCGGCGATGGGCGACCTCGTTCTGCGCAAAATCAAGCGCGGCGGGCGCAACAAATCGCTATCTCCCTGCGGAGGCCCCTTCAAGGTGGTCTCGATCTCCCTTGAGCTCGGTCGAGCTCGCATTCGAGGGCGGCCGCGAATTGGCGAACACTTGGAGCGTCGGCGGTGAGAAGTTCTACCGTGGTAGCGATCAAGAGTTTTTTGGACTTCCCTTGGAGCCGAGCGGCGAGGTCTTCTTCCTCACCGCTTCGCCTCGGGGCTGCGTTGTACAAAGCCATCTTCAATAAGAGATAAGTTACTGTTACGCCTCCTTGTGGGCATCTGTTTCTTTTCGCCTCAAGTGCATTAGAAAGCATTAGGTGAAAGTCGGCGTGAAAAAAGTACTCAAGGCGAATGGCCCTTAGTGGCAGAGACGAACGCCACGACTTCATGGGTTGGGTGAGGCGAAGTGGACGGAAGCGGGTTCTAGCCGGTGTGTCGGCTCGGTCTAGGCAATCATAGCAATGACACCGCGACTAGACCACTTCGAAGCCGAGTTCTCGCCACGCGATGTCTAGGGTCGGTTCGCAAAGAGGCCATAAGGGTTGAAGTAACGGATGCAGGAAAAAGCGCACTTTCAGCGAAAGCTCTGTCTAAAGCTTTTTGGCGATCGGTGGCTTAGCCTTAGAAAGGTCTGTTAGAAAACATTCTCGCTGAAAGTCGGTAGCGAAAAGTATTTAAGGTCGATGGCCCTTAGTTGCAAAACAAACGCTTATAACTTCTGTTGGTGCGAGGCGGCGGACGGAAGGCGGGCTCTAGCACGGTGTGTCGGCTCGGTCTGAGCAATGCATGTGGCGCACCAATGACTAGACCACTTCCGGAAGCTAAGCGCTTCATACGTAATGTTTAAGTCGGGTTGCGAGAGGCCATAAGGGTTGAAGTAACCAGATGCCTAAAAACAACGCTCACTTGCGGCGAGCGTTCGATCTAAAACCTTTGGCGGCGGTGCCCCAATTCAATTCCGCAAGTTAAAGTTGTGCGAAGTTCAAGTGAGACTCACGGCAAAAGAGCAAAAGTTTGTTTGCATTGATAAACCGCGTTACAAGGCAAAAAAGCGGGGAGTCTCGTTACTCCTCACGCCTTCGTCTTCGCCGGAGCGGCGCCCCATCATGGACACGCGATCGGCGGCGGTGTCAACCCGCGCTTGCTCAAACCGGTCCAGCTGGCGCGAAGGCTCCCCGGTGGCGGCGTCGAGATCAAACGCGGCGTCTCGAGCAAGACAATTGCCCAAGATGAACCGCGCGGCTTCGAGAGCGCCTTGGCGACCGTCTTCGATCGCCCGCGTCCGCAGCGCCGCCGGAAGGGCGCGCAGGGCTTCGGCGGCTCGTCCCACGGCGCGCCGGTATCTGCGCACCGTCTCCTCAATGGGGATGCAAAAACACCGATGGATCACGGGCGTCCGGAAGCCCGGAGGCGGTCGCGCAACATGTCGGCGAGGTCCGGAGGGCTCGAAGTGCTCCAGCGGAGGTCTTGATCTGTTTGGCGGCCGAGGCGCGGCGGCTTTACGCCGCAGCCTCGCTGGTCATCGCCTCCCAGCGGCGGTTTCTTGGCCAAGGCCCGCCGCACTCACCGGCAGATCGCTCCGCCAAGGCAAGGCTTCCTCCCGTCGCCCAGTGCGGGAGAGGTGCGGCGCTTCAAAGGAACGCCCCGTCGGCGGTCACGGCCGAGATGGCGGCGGCGCCAGCGCGAGGTGGCGAAGGTTCTCCCGCCACGGCGGCGGCGAACTCTCCGCCGCCTCGGCAGCGACCTCCGTCGAAGGAGCGGGCGGCGGTGGGGTGGCGAGTCTCGCGGAATGAGCTCGATGCCCCAGCGTCCGCCCTATTCAAGAAGGACAAACAGGGTTCGTATGCAAAACCGTAGCATGCTAACCCTAATGTGAAGCGGCGTAAGCGCGAGGAAAACCAACTCAAGCGGTGCCAAAGGCGAAGCTGAAGGGGAGCTCAAAGTCGCTTATTCTTGGCGGCGGTGGCGGCGATGTCGCGTCACCACTGCCGGCAGCGCCGGCCTTGCAGCGATGCGGTGCAGAAGCGCCAATGCAGCGGCAAGCGCCGCGCAGGGAGCGTCGGCGTGGAGAGCGGAAGAAACGCGCAGCGGCGCCAGCTTCTGAAGATCGCCGCGCTCTTGCCCGGTGGCGGAAGCGGCGAAGCAGCGAGGCTCCGCTGGATGGGGCCGCGGCGGCGGCGGGCTTCGAGACTCGAAGCGCGCTCTCTTGGGCTCGTCCTCCTCCTCGTCGTCGTCGTCGGCAGCGAGATGATGGCGCTTCCGAGAGCCTTGGCGGAGTCGGCCGCCACGGCAGAGCAGCAGCGTCCGCGGAAGCTTGGGCGGTCGTCGAGGCGGCTCGCGGATCTGCGATGGTCCCCGGCCACTTGGACCGCAGACGAAGACCTCCATAGAAGCGGCGCTTTGCAAGTAAGGGATTACGCTCCGCGGATCCCAATCGCAGAGGGGGCGGATGCCCGTCGGCAGGGCGATGTCGCCGGTCGGCGTGGTCAGAAGCCCCGCCAGCCATTCCCGGAGCACGTCGCCCGACACGTTCCCATCAGCAGAACACCCAAAGAAGAAGCAGAGAGTTGGCTATTAGCCAAAAATGGAAAGAAAGGAGGTACGAAATCCAAAAGAACGCGAGTATTCACCTCCAAGAGCGATGCGGGTCCGTCGTCGCCGCCGTAAAATACGTCCAGGTAGGCGCGCCCTCAAGCAGCGGCAAAACGACGCCGCAGAAAGTCCGCCACAGCGTGGGTTCCGGTGAGCCTCGGCGGCGGAGCTTCGGCAATCGCGCCGCCATCGCCTCCGTGCTCGCTAGACCGTCTGGCCGGGCCCCGATCGGCGATGGGCTCAGCGGATCGTCGGGAAGAACAAGATCGTCGCGGCAGCCGGAATCCTCCACGTCTGACCCTTTGCCGGTGCCCTTCGGTTGGACTTGACCGCTGGCGAGGATAAAAGCGGCGGCGTCGCGGGCGCGAAGTAGCTCCTCCCAACAACGCTCGGCGCGAGCCCGTGTCTTGAGATGAAGAGTCGGCGCCAGAGCGGGAGGTTTGGCATCGTCCCCACGAACATCTCGCAGAGGTGGGCGAAGATGACGAGGCCATGATCGAGTTGGGAGGAAGGTCGCGCTGGATCCGTAGAAGGCGAGCACCCCAAGAAGAATTGAGTACGGCGGGACAAGGCCCGCCAAAGACGCCAGAGAAGGTCACGATCTCCCGGCGCGAGGACTCGGCATGATGGTGCCGCGCGAACCGGGCGGCGGTCGGTGGCACGAACTAAAGCCGCGCCACCTGATCATCATCGGCGGTGGAAGCGGCGGGACAGCTCCGAAGACGGTGCGGCATCCCGGCGGCCTTTCTTTGCGCTGGGAGCCATGGAAAATTTGGCGGTGGCGGCTGGCGAGGAGGCTATGATAGCGGCGAAGAAGGCGGTGGACAACGAAGACTTAGCGTCGCGGAAGGATTGACCGCGACGGCGAGAGAGTATTATAGGCGTGGGCGAGGCGCGACGGTTTGGATTCCGCCCCAGCGCGCGCCATCATTACCCCGCGCTTTTGGTTTCCCAGCAAGCGCGTAGTTCCCAAAGGAAGATCGTGTGCGGTGGAGAATCAGCGTCACGGCCCACGGTGGTGGGCCCCCACGATTAGTCTTCCGCCGCACAAGAAACGGAAAAATCTCTGCGACGGTTCGCGTATCTGGTGGACCAGGGCTACTGTCGGTGTAATAAATATCGAGGTCAGGAGCCCTCGGAAGGCCAAGAGGGCCCATGCACGCGGGCGAGCGAGCAAGGCCCAGGGCGAGCCCCTCGAAGGCCAAGAGGGCCTTGCAAAGAGCGCAAGGGCCCAGCCACGGGCGAAGCCCCTCTGGAAGCCACGAGGGCCCCACGCCAAAGCGGGGCGGGCGAGCCCTCCGACGATGGCGAGGGCCCCACGCCCGAGGCGGTGCGTGGGCGAGCCCCTCTGGAGACTAGGCGAGGCCCAGCGCCGCCGGGGCCCGCCGCGGGAGCATTGCGAAGGAGTCTTGGGACGAAGCTCCCCCTCTGCGAGGGCAAGCGCATTTAATGAGACATCACGCGGATAGACAGCGGAAGAAATGATTACCGCTTCTGATGACCCTTGCGTGTCGGCGGTACATCCTTTATGGCGCGAAGAATTGACCGCAGAGAGAAGGTTTGCTTGAGGAGGCCGCGTGTCGGGAGGAGCGGCGAGGCCCCACCCGCAGTTCACCGGTGTGGTCAGTCTGGTCGAGGCCACTGCGAAGCACGCGGGACGGCGCTTGATGTGGCGGGAAGCGTGACGCGTTTAAATCTCTTCATCGTGTCTTGTCGATTATCTTGAAACCTGTATCGCCTACCCCTCGGCTCTCTTCGCCAAATTAAAGTTTGTATAAAGGAGGGAGAGAGAGAGGAGAGGGGGGCATTCGTGCATTCGAGACACTCTGTAAACACATCCCCATTCAACCACAATCGAGAAAAGAGCTAAGGCTCGGCGGAGTAGGACTATTACCCGCGAGGGGTCCGAACCCTGGTAAATCTGCGAAGTCGCTCCTTGTTGTGCCCGACGCTCAAATCGGATCGAGCTTGATCGAGTTGGCTAGCAGACTAAAAATCTGACCAGGGGTGTGATCCGCAGTGGTTGAGCGGAGAACACGCCGTCAAGCATGATGGGGGAGCTCAACTTCTTTCTTTGCTTTCGGTTCAAGCAAACACCAGATGGGACTTTCCTTCACCAGAGTAAGTACACAAAAGACCTGCTGAGTCGGTTTGCCAAGTTTGATAGCAAGCCGGTCTCTACTCTGATGGCGACCACTGTTGCCGTAGAACCCGATGAGATGGTGAGCCAGTCGACCAGAAGAAGTACCGTAGCATGATAGGCTCACTCCTTTACCTCACCTCTTCCCGGCCATACATCCAGTTCGCCATGTGTCTTTGTGCCTGATTTTAGGCCTCACCTAGAGTGTCTCACTTTCAAGCGGTGAAGCGGATCTTTCGCTATTTTCGAGCGACTGCAGACTTTGACCTCTGGTTCTTTGCTGCCTCTTGTCTATTTCTAAGAGCCTTCTCAGATGCAGACGTTGTTGGCTGTAGGATAGATGGAAGAGCACTTCTGGCACCTGTCAATTTCTTGGCACTTCTCTTGTCTCTTGGTCCTCTAGGAAGCAGTCAAGTGTTGCGCAATCCACTGCTGAGGCTGAGTATGTTGCCGCTGCTACATGTTGCAGTCAGGTTGTTTGGCTCTGCTCTACCTTGAAAGACTTTGGGTTAGTTCAAGCAAGTGTGCTACTTCTCTGTAACAACACCTTTGCCATCAACATTGTCAAAAACCCAGTGCAGCACTATAGGACAAAGCACATTGACCTGAGATATCACTTTCTTAGTGACCATGTGGAGAAGGGAGACATAGTCTTGCAGTTTGTTGAGACCGACCGTCAGTTTGCTGATATCTTTACCAAGCCATTAGACAAGGCTACGTTTGCTGGCTCTCAGGGGAGACCTCGGGGTTGTGAGCTTGGCTAGCTTATAGTCAGGGGGAGCTTGGATTACTTGTAATATATGTAATATATTCTTTTCGCTTTCCCTGCATTGCATCTGGGGTGCTTTTGGGCTTGGTTAGTCTGTATTAGGCTGTCAGTACACTTATCACTTAGACTTTTGGCGTGCTTTGCCATGGACCTCTCATCTTGTGCTTAGATTGCTATCATGCGTAATAAACTTCCTTCTCTCCTCTGGCTTGTTTGATCCCACACAGTATTGTAGGTCTTTGGGTAGACAGGGTCTGTGTCGTATCTCTAGTAACCGAGGTGTAGAGTTGTCTTTCCTTGTATGTCGCAGGTGGCAGATGAGAGCGAGTCTGAGCTTGAGTGGTTTCTGTTCTTGCCTAATTCTTTGTGTTTTGCCCAGTTGTATTTCCTTGGTTTTCCGGCTCCTTATTCATTGTTGCTGCTTTAATGCACATTCTTTTGGGAAGAAACTATTGACTTACTTGTTGAGGGGGAGTTTTCGGAAAACTTTGCATTATCATATAGACTTTGTTTTTTTGGAGCTTTGCATATTATGCTTTTGAATTTAGGCTTTGCAAGATGTCGAGACTATTCACAATTCAGCTAGTGCAACCTCATTCAATTAGTGCCTAGTTCAAAAATGGCATTGCTTTTTGTTTTTTCCAAAAAATTTTTGATGTGGCATGAGATTTTCACTTTCTGGATATTGTTGCTTGATGAGGCGTTTACAGTCTTCTTTCAGTCATACCTGAAACTTGGTGAAATCTTTTGTTGGCCAAATCTTGCTCCTGTAAGTTGAAAAACAAAAAATATGCATTTTCAAGTTTTGTAGAGCTTTCATCGGTTATCCTTTACGACATGGCTTGCCATTGCACACAAGAGGCATGAACTTGGAAGGGAATCGGATAGGCAAGACGTGTGATTCCTTCAGTGTAATGCTAGGCACCGTCAGTCATTTGTTCGGCTAGAGGCTCTCCCGCCTAAATTGAATCAAAAAAATCAAAATCAAAAAAATTAAAATGCTAGTTAGTTGAGTTGTCGATTTGAAGCTACTTGGATTTCAAAAGGTTGCATGTGGTGTTCTATTGAAGCCGTCTTTATGCCTTGTCATGCCGCGATATTTGATTATGATTTTCTAAGTCACATCTTCCAATATGAAAAATTGATTTACTAGCATGTCTTGAACTTGTGAGCACCGAATTAAAATTGCATTGTTTCGAACATCTTTGCCATGTGCTTCACGTTCAAATGGATAATTTTCAAACCTCCCTAGGACTTCCATTTTCATTTGCATCATGCCTTGTGCTTGTTCCCTCAAATTTCTTAATGTCTATATTGCCAAAAGGGGAGAATTGAAAAATACATCAACATTAATTTCTAGAAAAAAAAGGCGATAATTTCTCGGGAAGTTTTGACTTTTACGACTTGGAGATTTTGAACACATGTGTTCCTATCTTTTGCTCCAAGCGTGATTCATCATTTCCAACATGCCTTTTCGACAAATCCAAAAAATTCAAAATATTTTTCGAAAGTTTCTCAATATATTCATCAAGGGGGAGTGTTTAGGCCCATGTGGAGGGTACCCCGGTTTGACGATGAATATATGTGAAAAGATGGAATTTCAAGTGTTTTGAAGAATATTAAATGCTGCATTTGTGGAAATTGTCATGGAATTAGAACCGAACCATTGTGCTAAGCTTGCGCTAGGTAATAGTTTTGATCGGACGTGGTCCAATGGAATTTGTTAGGTTGACACGTGGTGTGTTAGGGCATCCTAATTGTGATGTCACGAAGGGAATATAATGTTGGAAATTTTGTGATAAACTAACCTTGCAGGTGAGGTAAGCTGTGATGGTTTCGTGTGTGTTTACCTCAGTGATGCTTGTATCGGCGGGTATGTGGCTGACGCTTCGTGGGAACAGCTGGAGGCTGGTGCATCGGGAGACGTGCAGGCGACCGGGTTCGATGACCTGGCGGTCACATGAGGTGGTGTACTCAAGAAGCTTAGCCATGGCAAGGAATCCAAGGTGGCTGGAGGCTGCGGCGTCGGTAACTGGTGGCGAAGCTGGTTCTACCGGTGGGCTCAGACGTGGGCTGGCGACTGAGGAAGCTGGGAAGATATTTCTCGAAGGAATATGTGAAGAATATTCCCTCTTGGGAATATGTCTTTAGTGTGTGTGTTGTACACCACTCATCCTCAAATGAAGGGTGGAGATGGGCTTGAGGGTGTAGGGCATCTCACCCTTGGGCTATAAATAGAGGGGGAGACGAGCACCTCCTCCTCATCCCCTGAGCTGAAAATTTCAGAATAGTAGAGGGTGAGTGGGGTGTGTTTTGGTGGCACCTAGAGCGCTTGTGGCCTCAAGGAGTGTGGTTTGTAATTCCCCAACTTCTATGCAATGAAATCATCCTTCTCTACGAACATCTTGTGTTGATTTGCTCCTAGTTCTTCTTTTTCTTGTCTTTCCTTTTGAGGCTCTTGTTGGAGAGTGAATCTTGGTAATTTCTTACTGGTTCTTGTTGGTCTATGATGCCTTAAGGTTGCTAATATAATTTGACACAATTCTAGCAACCATATGTGAGGCAAGAGATCAAGATCTTGACTAGTTGCTATTCTGTCCAGAAACTTTCCTCCGCGCAACAGTCAGTGTTGGATTTTTAGAAAAGTCTAGAAAAATCTTTTTTGAGTGATTCCAGTTGGAAAATATGCGTGACTCATATACCCATCTATGCTAAAAATTTCAAGATCACTAGTTTCCTGGTTTGGGAGCTATGAGGTGAATATCGAACCCAAAACTTGCAGCCCCGAGTTCCTGACAGTTCTTAGTATATGATTTTTCATGATTTTTTCTGTAAGGAGTTTTAAGAAGATTTTTGGTGGACTTCTTCACGACACATTTACACATAGGGAGAAAAATTCCCATGATTTTTAGAGCACCTTAAAGCCACGAACCTCCTGCTCCATGAGAGGACAAGTTCTGAAAGAATCTGCTTTTGCTTTCTGAAAGGTGCTTTGGGGTTTTGTCATGATCTCTTTTCAAAAGTAAGATTTGAATTGATTTCTCTTGTTTGTACACTTGACAACCAGGATTGTGGCTCTAAAATCCCCACATATTCATGTGGATATCATCCATACAAGTCATGGGTACACATAGTTGTCATGTTGTCCATCGCGGTTTGATATCTGACACGAAGTAGTTTTTGCGGAATGCTTAGAGGGCTGCGTGCGCAAAAAGAAAGCGTTAAAATTGATTGGTGTCTATTCACCCCCTCTCTAGCCGCCTAGCTCGGGTCTTCAGAACCAGACCCAGCAAGTTCACGGAGGTCAGAACCGCTATGCGCCCTTCTTTGGGCCGACACAAAGGATGGGAGCCGGACGAGTCAACCATGTCACGACCATGGAAGCGAAGGATGCACCAGACGTTGTACTAGGTATGTTCCTGGCGAACTCCATATCTGCAACAGTTTTATTTGATTCAGGAGCGTCACATTCATTTACTGCTAAATAGTTAGTGGATAAGAATCAATGGAGGCTAGCGCCATTAAAGCGGCCCTAAAAGGTTCAATCCCCCGGGGGATCTATGAATGTTACTATGGGATGTCCTGAAGTTGAGATCGAAATCCAAGGATACAAGTTTAAATCCAACCTCCTACTGCTAGATACCAAGGGGATTCAGATCATATTAGGAATGGATTGGCTGATGAAGTTCGATAGCCAGATCGATTGTGCCCGCAGAGCTATTACTCTGACCAATACCGACGGGACACGAATCACATACCAGTCCACCCGAAGGAGGCAATATGGAGTTATCAACCACATAAAGGTGACGAGACCCAAGGGAGAGAAACCCACATTGGAGGAAGTTCCTATAGTGGATGAGTATCCAGATGTATTCCCTGTTGATCTGTCTGGACTACCACTGGAGCGAGACGTGGAGTTCTCCATTGTTGTGTACCCCGGGACGAGTCCAATATCTCAACGGCCGTACTGTATGAATGCCACCCAACTAGCAGAGGTGAAGAAGCAGATTCAAGAGCTGAAAGACAAGGGTTTCATTCGACCGAGAACATCACCATGGGGAGCACCTATTATTTTTGTTAAGAAGAAGGACGGAGATCTCCTGATGTGTGTGGACTATCGATCACTCAATGAGGACACTATCAAGAATAAGTACCCATTGACGAGGATCGATGATTTATTCGATCAATTGAACGGAGCATGTGTCTTTTCAAAGATCGACCTGCGATCCGGCAATCATCAGATTCGGATCAAGGAGGATGTACCAAAGACCGCCCTTGCCACCCATTACAGATTATACGAGTTTTTGGTTAAGTCTTTTGGACTGACAAATGCCCCAGCGCATTTTATGGAAATTATGAATAAAGTGTTCATGGAGTATTTAGAAAAGTTTGTGGTAGTGTTCATTGATGACATATTGATTTACTCGAAGAATGAGGAGGAGCACGCCGAGCATCTAAGGATCGTGCTTGAATTGTTAAGACAGCACGAGCTATATGCCAAGTTTAGTAAGTGTGACTTTTGGATTAAGGAAGTGTCATTCCCGGGTCATATCGTTTCGGAAGGAGGAGTGTCAGTGGATCCTGCTAAGGTCAAGGAAGTACTCGACTGGAAGGAACCAAAGACTGTGACTGTAGTGTGAGGGTTTCTTGGTTTGGCAGGTTACTATTGGAAGTTCATCGAAGATTTTTCTAGAATAGCGAATCCTCTAACTGAATTACTCAAGAAGTATGTCAAGTTTAAATGGACACCAGTTTGTCAAGCAAGTTTCGAGACCCTAAAAACAAAGTTGACCTCCACACCGGTCCCAGTGTTACCTATTATACACCAAGATTCTGAAGTATTCTGCGACGCTTCGAAACTGGGTATAGGTTGTGTGTTGATGCAAGAAGGGAAGGTAGTGGCCTATGTTTCGCGTCAACTCAAGCCCCATGAAATCAACTACTCTACTCATGACCTCGAGTTAGCAGTTGTAATGCACGCTTTAAAGATTTGGAGTCATTACCTTATGGGTAACCGAACTGAGGTATACACGGACCACAACAGCTTCAAATACATTTTCACTCAACCAGACTTAAACATGATGACGAGGACATCGCTACATCGGATACACCCATGGGATCAATGACCAAAGTCTTTCCATGTGACCCGCGACCTTTGATCATCATGCAAGGACCAAACACACGAGTCAGTGCGCGACAAGTCAATTATCAGGTAAACTCGTTTTTTGGGTGGAATAATTATACTTTGGAGAATAGACTGCTACCTAATAACAATATTATGCATAGGAAGTTGAATAAGCACCAGCTACACGGCACCAACGCACCAATAAAGGCAATAAAGCATGGTGGGAATGCAAAGGGATTCCACTCGGCCATCAATGATCAGTCTGAATTAAAAATAACCTAGAGAATGCAAACGGACTCCAATTGGAACAAGTGAGCACTCATTGGAAAGATAACTTCGCCATCTTTCAAACGGATCCAACCTCACCTTCAAATTCCAAGTGAGCTGGCCGCAGCAGTCAAAAACATCTCGCGAACAGAACCAGTCTTTTGCTCTTCCTGGGTGCTGTGTCACCATTAATTTGGGCTGAGTCCCCATGCAATCCTGCTGCGTGAGAGCACCTAATAGAGTCATCTCGCTGCTCTATATATAGGACAAGCCTCTCCCTTTTCTCCTTAGGTTTTGTTCATTTGTTGTTGTCTTTCAGATCGGAGAAACACTCTCAAAATCCCTAGTGTCGGTTGACCTATCGATTCCGAGCTTCAGAACCTCAGTTCGAGTGTGTGCTTTTATCCTTGTTCTAGCGAGTTCTTCGATTGCTTGCAAGGATAGACCTTCGTGGTCAGGTCATCCGGGCTTTGGCACGGTTGATAACAATCATAAGTGTGGTTTAGCGATTGCGGGCACTTATCCTTGCGTGGTTTGTAGCCGGATCGTCAAAGTCATCCTCCGTCCAAATTGAAGTTATCCCTCTCACCGAAAGATCGGGAACCCGTGAGCGCATCATTTGGTATCAGAGCGACGGTTGACCGGTGAGTTTGTATCTTGTATAGTTGTGTGCGTTCTTCCTATAGTCCAGAAAATTTGCCATACAAAAAAATTATTTACCCACTGTCCAATCCCCTTTGTGCCTTTTCAATCGGTTATTTCAGTTTGTTTGTTTGAGTTTGTATTCGCCCTAGTGTTTTCTTGTTGATGTTCATCTTCTTGTTCATCTCCCCACCTCAAAATCAACCCAAAAACACACAAAAAAACAAGTATCAATCTCTACCAGGAATTTTTAATTTCTGCAGCCGCCCATAAAAAACGCCTTATCCTTTTTTAGTGAAACTAAAAGGAGAAGATCCCAGACTAGTTCTTCTATCATCCTGCCAATTTTCAACCCCATACATAAAAGAACCAAGGAGTAATGGATATTTGATTCAGACCTTGTTGCTGTCTTGAAATCCGCTGATCAGTCCACTTGTGAATTTTGTGCGAATTTTTCTATTTGTTTTCAGAAAGTTGGCCCAAAATAAAAGTTGTTGAAAAAGTCGTTAGGAAGAAGCATAAAACATTTCATAAGCAAAGAGGCACCTGACAAAAAGTTACGGCCAAAATACCAACCTGCTATCCTATGGGCAGAAAAACAGTGAACTGCAAAGTTTGATCTATCTTGTATTTTCTTGTTCCATTGTGCAAATCCGCGACTTGTTGAGTGTCTAGCACTTGTTGTCAACTCCACATACCTGCTTAAGCCTATTATTTCATCTTTGTTTGATCAGCAACATAGGCTATGTGCTAGTTTGAACACTTATTCAATTTGTGCAAATTTGAAATTAGCTGATTGTTTCCATTACTACTCATACATAGCCTATCCAAGCTCCACTTTCTACTAACCATACAGGTGATAGCCTTGCAATCGCTTTACCCACACTTGAGATCAGTTTATCACGAACTAGCCGCCGGTTGCACCACTTGCTGCATTTGTAAGAATTGGTAAGAACTTGATAAGAGCTTGAGAGATGTGACCCTCAATATTTTCAGCACCTAGTAGTTAATTGGGTTTCACATATTTTTGTGTGCTATCCTTGTTTGCTACTAACCATGGCAGGGTTTTATGGACTTAATTGTTTCAAGCAATATCGTGAGAATGGAACAATTATCACTGCTGACGACAAGCAACTAAATGCATCGATCAAGCGAGAATTGGATCACAACTTTCATGAGGGCTCTCATCATCTAGCAAGGAAGCCTAGCAGGACCATTAAGAACGATGCACCATCTCTAAATCATGAACAAGGTAATCTGAAGTGTATCTTGCCTCCTCTCGATATTACATATGATCCTAAAGCTTATCTTGATTGGGAAATTACGGTTGACAATGAATTTAGAAAATATGACTTGTCGGAAAAGCAAAAGATTAAGGCTGCCACTAGTGTGCTAAATGGATTTACGTTAATATGGTGGAATACGAGAAAAGAGGGACAACCTCACGGCTGGAATGCCATGAAGAGACTTATGAGAGATATGTATATTTCTGATTACCATGTTGATTTCTTAAACACTAAACTCCAACATTTAAAACAAGGCAATAAAAGTGTTAAGGATTACTTTGAATAATTGCAAAATCATTTGCCGCATTGTGGGTTAGATGAATGTGAGGAAGCTACGGAACTTCAGTTTTTGAGAGGGCTTAATCAAGAAATCCAGGACATTATTGTTAATAAAAACTATAACTCACTTTCTCATTTGGTTAAGCTTGCATGTAAAGCTGAAAATCACATTTTGGAAGAAATGAAAATGCTTGATGCTAGGAAGGAAGAGGTTTCTAAATCTTATGAATTAATTTGCACAGAAAAGATAATTCAATAGATAATTTGCATGCTCTTGTGTCTCCTTCTTCGACTAACCTTTTGCAGGAGATTGGAAAGAATGAAGAGATCGAAGTTGATATGGTCGAGCATGGGACATTTCCTTCGACCACGTTGTTAGATGAGATTGTACATTCCATACCCACTAACAAGATCATGGTTGATAGCAATTGCGCCATTGATGGCCCATGGTCTAATGGAAATGACATACATAGTTGTTGATGAAACATTGAGTGCTGAGCAATTTACACCAGTTCAAGAGAATGTTCATGAGATTACCATGGTTGCCAAAGAAAAATTAGTTGCAACACCTACATCATCTGAGAAGAACATTAAAGGTAATAATGGTGTTGAATCGATAGTCATTCACGAAGAAGAGGTGAGTTCTTACAACAACACTTGTGCTGAAAGTAAAATATCGTTCTCTGAATTTAATATTCCTGATTTGCATAATATTGAATTGATTACTCATGATAAAGTTCTTTCGAAAACATTTGAAGATAAATCTTTGTGCTATGTGCTATTTGATGAACCTAAAGAATTGTCCAGTGTGATTGATAAGATTGCTAAAATTACTAATTTCAAATCACTAGATTGTACTTGCAGATTTTATTTGAGTGGAAATTATGTTGTGAACAACACCTTTTATGTTCGTCAAATATTTATCACAACTGACTTGCTTGCTGATTTGAGGTTGAATTCTTACAACACGCCATCCATTGTGTCATATTCTGGTAGCTCGCACATAAAGAAATTGTTTAATGATCACTGTATTGACAAGAGATCTGCATTCATTTGCTCATATGTCACATGTGAATCACTTATTAAAAATCTGCATGGCCCAAATAAATCATGTTCTCATCCGAACCACTTGACACAATGTTTAGTAAAGTTAAGGACAACTTTCCTTCAAACAAACCGAAAAGATGAGAAGGAATGGTTTCTGGAAAAAAACATTACATAATTGTTTCCATATTAAAAGCGAGAATGACAAAACAATTGAAGCATATATATACCATGCGTACACGTTGTTCTTTCTCTCGAGTACCTTTGCAGACTGTCAAAAGACGAGGACGTGTATTCGTGATGAAGGAAAGGATGAGAAGACCATGGCACCAATGCATATGTGGAAGTGTTCCTTGTTCTGAACTCTAATACATCCCTCAGAAGCACATCAGGATTTCATGTCATACTATGCAATAGAAGATCAACTAGAGTCGTGGACGACTCCAAATAAAGATGGTCAGAACGATGAGGACATCGCTATGTCGGATACACCCATGGGATCAATGACCAATGTCTTTCCGTGTGACCCGCAACCTTTGATCATCATGCAAGGACCAAACACACGAGCCAGTGCGCGACAAGTCAATTATCAGGTAAACTCGTTTCTTGGGTTAAATAATTATACTTTGGAGAATAGACTGCTACCTAATGACAATATTATGCATAGGAAGTTGAACAAGGACCAGCTACAAGGCACCAACGCACCAATAAAGGCAATAAAGCATGGTGGGAATGCAAAGGGATTCCACTCGACCATCAATGACCAGTCTGAATTAAAAATGGCCTAGAGAATGCAAACGGATTCCGGTTGGAACATGTCAGCACTTTGGAAAGATAACTTCTCCATCTTTCCAACAGATCCAACCTCACCTTCAAATTCCAAGTGAGTTGGCCGCATCACTCAAAAACATCTCGCGAACAGAACCGGTCTTTTGCTCTTCTTGGGTGCTGTGTCACCATTAATTTGGGCTGAGTCCCCATGTAATCCTGCTGCGTCAGAGCACCTCCTGGAGTCAACTAGCTGCTCTATATACAGGACAAGCCTCTCCCTTTTCGCCTTAGGTTTTGTTCATTTGTTGTTGTCTTCCAGATTGGAGAAACACTCTCGAAATCCGTAGTGTCGGTTGACCTATCGATTCCGAGCCTATCGATTTCGAGCTTCAGAACCTCAGTTCGAGTGTGTCCTTTTATCCTTGTTCTTGCGAGTTCTTCGATTGCTTGCAAGGATAGACCTTCGTGGTCAGGTCATCCGGACTTTGGCACGGTTGATAACAATCAGGAGTGTGGTTTAGCGATTGCGGGCACTTATCCTTGCGTGGTTTGTAGCCGGATCGTCAAAGTCATCCTCCGCCCAAATCGAAGTTATCCCTCTGGCCGGAAGATCGGGAACCCGTGAACGCATCACATGAGACAGAGGAGATTGTTAGAGCAGATGGCAGATTATGATATTGGGATTCATTACCATGCTGGTAAAGCGAATTCCGTGGCTGACGTCTTTAGTCGGAATCTGAGGTGTGATGCATTAATCGCCGACATGTAACGGATGATCTTGGAAGTGGTCCCTTTGGGCCAACTCAACGTCATGGAAGTGCAACCCACTTTGGAGGATAGGATCAAGGTAGCACAGCAGGAGGATGATGAGATTTTTAAGATTGCTGCTCGAATCACAATCGACAGGGCCCCAAGGTTTAACATGGACGAGGCCGGAATCGTGTGGTTTGGTAAGAGGATAGTGCTGCCCCATAAGGGAGGACTCCGAGAGTTAATTATCAAGGAAGCCCTGAAGGGAAACGCGGGATTGCTACTGCGGAAACCCAGGAACACCCTGTAAGTAAATGACCACAGATCAAGTTACCTTACGACGCGCTGTGCGGTGGAAGACGAGTCGATGAAGCCGGTTCACCAATCTGCACGTAGTCGTACAGAAGTAGTCGTTCACGGTGATCCCATCGCCTCCTCGCCGGTGCTCAACGTCCCACAAGGTGTGCCACAGCCGATCCCCATGCAGTGGAGGTCGTCGACGAACTACGCGCGCTAACTAGGATTCGTGACCTTCCCGCACAGGGCACCTTCAAACAGACGTCCCGCCCACATCCAAGCTCCGTTTTCAACATTCTACCACTCATTCGGAAGCTAACAAGATTATCTTTCCAATGCATCTAGTCTCGCCCAAAAACTCCTTCCAGATCAATGGGAATCGACGAAACAAGATCGGTTCCTGAATCTATCCGCGAGCAGATTTCATCTCGTCCTCAGATTCGCATCAACTTGCGCCACAAGGTGTAGCACCTCTACGGTATCCACACATACAGAGATTGGAATCCGTCCATGCGTGGCATGCTAGAACCGGCACACAGACACCTGGGAGAGATGACGTCTAGGGTTTTGTGGAGAGGGAGAACCTGCGCGCAAGCATATACCGACCTCTCCACCACCTCCCTTTATATAGCGCCCACTATTGGGCCCTCTACGCTAATGGCCCAATAAGGTTTGGGTCCAGATCATATGTATCCCACGCTAACCGTGAGCCCGCATCATATACGACTCATAATTTTTATTGGGCATATCCAGACAGCTCCCACTTGCACAATGAACAATTATGCAGTTACAATTCCCAACCCCCTTAAGTGTGTGACCCTGTAGGTTCATGTGCAAGTCGGCAGTAGACTCGAAACAACTTTTCAGTCCATAGATCAATAGCGGTATCTAGCAACACATATTGACCCCTGAATGCACAGAATGCAACATCGGTTGAACATTGATACACTCGTACATATCGATCCCTTTACCACGCGATACCAGTCAAGCTCAAGGCGAGATGCGCGCCACCCTTTTAATAGCTCGACCATTTCACTCGTTAATATAATGGATACACGGAGATAATGTGATTCTCTAATCACATTGACATGGCCATGCACTTCCTTATCCATCCACATCGAGGGGCCCAGAGGTATCTCTCCTGTTATCTAGGAGGGGCGAATTCCATCTTGATAATCACACCCCTGGAAATGCTTCGTGGCATACCCAGTAGTCACCTTTATAACTACCATGTTACGGTGTAGCATTTGATGATACCAAAGCATACGAGTCCATATGCTGGACATCCATGATGATCTCAGGTCTAAGGACCAGATAGGTGTACTACTCGAGACTATACGCTGATGGCACATTAAGAGATAACAATCTCACAGCATCTCAGAAGTGGGTTTGTCCAACCATCCATGTTCTCCAACATGTGTCCATAGTATTGATTTGATATCTCCATATCAATGATCTGGGAACATGATCATCAATCAATACATGTGCTGATCTTAGTATCATAATAGTTCAAGTTATGATACGATCAGGGACCCATTTAGAATAATATCATATAGTGAAAGAGTTCCACGAGCAAGTCGTACTTGTTGATTGATACCGATGATGCTATTCAAAGAATCAGAGGATAACTATTTATCTATCATAATCATAGAAGTGATATAGTCTTCCCCAAGACCGCCTAATCGGCCCATCACTTGCACCAAAGGTTACCGACCGGATATCCAATATCCAATACTTATGTGCGCCTTTCATAAATGTTGTGTTAATATTTGTCTACGTTGAAACCTTTTTCAGGTTTTGAACCTCCATTAAGTGTTGGTTTGGAAACTAGTGCGCGATGTACCCATTACATGCCACATTTCCTTACCTCTAAAGAACATATTCACTATACTTCGTAAGAATCTTAGAATGTTTCTTACCATCCAGTGACATTCACCTAGATTAGATTGATACCTGCATATTCGGTGACATTCACCTTAATGCACAGGGCATGAAAACCCCTTCTTTGATAATTATTAAGCACATCAAGTATCTAATATTGAATCTTGCTCTCCAATGTGACATACATAGGAACAAATTCCTGGTTGAACCATTCAACACCATATCAACATATATGTCTAATTCAATTAGCTTTTCAAATCTATCCCTATAGACCCTCATGCCAAAATCATGGAATATTATTTTCGATTAACAATATGTCAAACATATATAAGATCAGGAAAATCAGTGATCTCCCACTTGCCCTTGATGAATTAGCCAAACAATTTGACTACACATCAAAACAAATATTTAACTCTGATATGATCGTTTCAAAAACTCGCATGCTCTAGCACTTTATGGATCATCAAAACTTGAGGCCATGTCAAAACATATTCTCAATTAGGTCTCAACCAGAGATAGCCGTTTTGATATCCATATAGCATATCGAATATACAACAGCAGCTAGGTGAATCTAAACAGCACCAAACGAATCAATCAAATTCAAAACTTAATTGCCACATATAGCTCGTCCTAAATTCATCTTTCAAAGTAAAGGCCTGTCACGCTTCATCATCAGTCTTAAGCTCATCATTGTCGACAACAATTATCTTCTCTATCATATAGATGACTAATGTGGCTTTTATGACCAATACAGGGTTGATTCTTTCATAAAACATACAATAACTTGTACATTATATGTAAGTTTAGTAGGAACTGAAACAATTTCCAATGATTCTTGAATAACTCCGAGTCACATCATGCTCCCATAAAATATTTGGGAAGAAACGATTTCTTCAAAATAAAACCATTCCGACCAACAAACATTTTGCAACTTTTTACACTTCTATATGTACAAACTCTTTGTACCTTCAAAGAAACATTTATCTTAATCGATCATGAACTTGTCAAACGTCAGACATCTTACACATGCTCCACATTCCAGACTTCGATAAATAGCACGGAACAATTTTCGATCTATATCATATATGGTGGTTTCATTGTGGCTAGATGTAACATTTCAAATGAGCACAATTATTTCTAAAGTGTACTATATCTCGGATAATGAAACACAATGACATCACAAGTCTTCAGGATTAATAACACACATCCATTCATTAATGTAGCATGCCCATAAGACAAATCAATCTCCCACTCAAAAGAAACTGGAAAATCGAATTTGCCTATGCTTATAATACAATAAAAATTATTTAATTCTGACTATAATCTTTCGGGTTGGACGGTTAAAGTATGTCAATGTCAAACAAGACAACTTTTACACCATTGACATTATTCTAGAATCCTATCCTATGGTGTCAGGGTAGCGCCAACCTTTGACTTCACAAGTCTACATTAGTACTCCAGGTCCAACTTGACCTTTCCCTTTCACACATTACTCGGCCTCATTCATAATTCAGCCAGTCTTTCGAACCATCATCAAATGATTAATGCTGATCTTAATGCTTTCTGATTCTAACATGCATCATATGCATCTCGCCCTGTAATTTCTCTAAGCCATTCATCAGATGAAAAGCAACTAAAAATCACATTAATAGCTAATCATTAGCTAAAGGGAAAATCATATTTTCCAGTGCCCAACGTAATCAATCATGTTGACCACATAAGACGGCCGACCAAATTTTCTTTTTCTGCTAATATGCACGCAAACAATAACTTAGGGATCAAATCCTTCCAATCCACCATCATATTGCAGATGTCCATGACTTCATCTTGCTATAAAAGCTTAGATTTTATAGCGTCAAAAATGAGACAGTCAACACTAAGAAAATCATCACATTGATTCTAATAAACACTTACAATACAGATTGCATTTCAACTAGTTCGTCAAGGTACTACTTTTTAGAACAAATATTCCTTCTTAATAACTAGAGAACAATTCTCAAAATATAATATCAATCATCATGCATATATCAAGATTCTCTAATCAAAGATATATCTCAAAAGTAAAGCATCAGGTATATCAACAAATTTTAAACTATGCTTACGTGCGTACCTCCTTTAACAATTTAGCGAAGATACTTCCACTCAAGTCACATTTCTTCTAATGACTCGTGGTGGGGCAAGATCCTTGGTTACTGCGGTTCGGGTAATGATTTGTCAATACCACTTAAACCCGCAACATAGGTAAGACAACTCCTTGCCAATCACATTGTATGTGACTCTTATTTGTTGGGGTGGCATCACATGCCTGGCTCCCAACCCTGATGACCGGAAGTCCCAAATCCTATTTTGATGACTCCGATAAGTAAATCAACACTATGCGTGTGAATGCACGGGTTTGGCTACTCACCCTATTGTACAAGAAAGAAGACAACGTCCCTGACTTGTCAAGAACTTATCCGCCAACTTACAAGACAATAAGTGTAGAAATTGGAAGGGCATCGTACACTTCATATTTCGAGGAAAATCTATTCTATGAAAGAATAGCAGAGCAGGAAAACCATCATAGAAAAATACACTATTTAAATTGTGCACCGCCAAGACGCGGTGATCATTATCACTATGTGCCCATTACTGTCCACCAAGCCATCAACTTGATTTTACTCAAGTATCAAAAATTAATATGTAAGCCTTAGTGACATGCATCATATACATGAGGATCAAAATATTCACATACATTTGCATAAAATCAAATTCTAACAAATAATATGAACTCATAACAATTATGAAAAGGTATATAAATAACTCGTGTGGTGGAAACAATTTTCCAGCAGTGAATCATATTCACAAATTTTGCCTTGAAAAATTCCAACAAATTAATGACATTAATCCGCTCCGGACAAATTATATTGACCCAATGAATATTCCATTAATCACGTCAGTTTACTGACAAATTAGCTGGCATGGTTTGAATTGTGAATCCTATTCACAATCTTACCCATGACAATTCGATTGAATTAATCATATTAATTTAATACCAGACTATCATACACCCCATGACCCCTACCAACCGTCGAGGCATTATGGCAATAAGGGAAGCTTACCAGACAACTAGTGCTCGAGGCGGTTGGCACCGGCATTATCCTCCACCTCCAAAAGCCATCGATAGTGTGGCTAAACCGCTGCTCGGGATCCAAATCCCAGCATGCGGTGGGGCTCTCCGACCAACTCAAGCTCCTCCAAGCAGAACTAAGCGGTACCGAGCAGCGCCAAGCAGCCTACGAATGACTCGAGCAACTCTTGACCAACCCACTCCTAACCAGTCGGCGAGCAGTCCTAACCAGTTGGCGAGCAGCTCTGACCAATCGGCGAGCAGTGCCGAATAGGCAGCCGGTGAGCACTCCCAAGCAGGCAGCGAGCTACACTGACTAGTCGGCGAGTAGTGCCGAACAACCGGTGAGCACTCCCAACCAGGCGGTGAGCAGCTCTGACCAGTCAGCGAGCAGTGTCGAACAGCTGGTGAGCACTCCTAACCAGTCAGCGAGCACTCCCAAGCAACAATTTCCTTGATACGTCTACAAGATTTCCAGCAGCAACGACGACCAACGTTTGGTCTTTCATCGTGATCGAGATCATCATTAACATGTGCAACTATTGCATGGTAATCATGACTCAGCAACTATCTAACCAATCAAATCGGCTAGACCACCGGTTACTCTAGCCGACACTTAGATGTTCTACTCGTATTAGCCCAACTGATCAAATCGTGTGCTCACATCCAGAATAAAAATGAGATTAATCATATTAATCAAGCCGTCGACTAGACTAATCTAATTAACCAGTCAACTCGGCCACATGCACAGCCAGCACTACAACCAACTAATCAAATTACCACAGTGCATGCATGCGAGTAGTACCTAGACGCGTATAGCAGCGTCGAGCACTGTCGAGCAGCGGCCTGGCTCTCAGGCAGCACACCATCACCACACAGCAGCCTCAACCAACTTGTTCAGCAACACACGCCAAAGATTGAACTCATTAGGATATAACAAAACTGATCATATCGGTTGACTATTTGATCTATTCAACTCGGCTAAGATTAATCTCATTAATCACCCAAAAGCATAGTAGATCAAATCAATCCGACGTCAACTTTTGTCATCATATGACTGAAAACAGCAGATCAAATCTACTAACCACGTCACCAACGAATCATCTCATGAACCTTGTGAATCAATTCCATCTATAGCAAATCGCATCTACAATGAGGAATCGGCAATAGATCCAATCTACTACCTCGCATATCACATATGCGATCGATCCAGATCAAGAACTAAGCAGGATGGCTCTGATACCACTAAAGGGAAACGTGGGATTGCTACACTAGCAGGGAATCAAATTCTACCGCAAAAACCCAGGAACACCCTGCAAGTAAATGACCGCGGATAAAGTTACCTTACGACGCGCAGTGCAGCGGAAGACGAGTTGATGAAGCTAGTTCACCTATCAGCACGTTGTCTTACGGAAGTAGCCGTTCACGGCAATCCCATCGTCTCCTCGCCGGTGCTCCACGTCCCACGAGGTGTGCCATAGCCGATCCCCATGCCGTGGAGGTCGACGACGTACTCCGCGCGCTTCCTAGGATTCGCGACCTTCCCACGCAGCGCACCTTCAAACGGACGTCCCGGCCACATCCGAGCTCCGTTTTCAACGTTGTACCACACATTGGAAAGCTAACGAGATTATCTTTCCAACGCATCTTGTCTCGCCGAAAAAATTTTTCTGGATCAACGGGAATAGACAAAACAAGATTACGTTCAGAATTTGTCTGCGAGCAAATTTCATCTCCTCCTCAGACTCACATCGACTAGGGCCACAGGATGTAGCGACTCTACGGTATCCACACATATAGGGATTGGAATTCGTCCATGCGTGGTGTGCTAGGACCGGCACACAGACACCTGGGAGAGATGACAGCTAGGGTTTTGTGGAGAGGGAGAACTTACGCGTAGGCATATGCCGACCTCTGCACCACCTCCCTTTATATAGCACCCACTATTGGGCCTTCTACGCTAGAGGCCCAATAAGGTTTGGGTCCACATCATATGTATCACACGCTAACCGTGAGCTCGCATCATATACTACTCATAATTTTCATTGGGCATATCCCAACAAGCCCATGACTCAACATACTCGATACACCCAGGTAGCACCAAGGTGTATCTGGATTTGAGAGGAAAATACTAGTGGACCGGGATGAAGATTGAGTTAGCCTTGTACGTGGTAGAATGTGATGTTTGTCGACGAGTGAAGGCAGAGCATCAAAGACCCGCAGGGTTGCTCCAACCACTGCCTGTTCCCCAATTGAAGTGGGAAGAGATTGGCATGAATTTTATAGTAGGACTGCCAAGGACTCAGCGTGGACATGACTCCATATGAGTCATTGTTGATCGGTTGACAAAGGTGGCGCATTTCCTACCGGTCAAAACCGCTTATACCAGTGATAAACTAGCAGAGCTATATATGGCCAAAATCATGAGTTTACATGGGGTGCCTAAGAGTATTGTATCTAATAGGGGGTACCCAATTTACCTCAAGGTTTTGGAAGCAGATTCATTCATTACTAGGCACTCGTCTTGCCTTTAGTAGTGCTTATAACCCTCAGACGAATGGGCAGACCGAGCGCACCAACCAAATTCTCGAATATATGCTCAGATCGGTGGCATTGTCAAAATCCAAGAAATGGGAAGAAGCCCTTCCGTATGCCGAGTTTTCCTATAGCAACAGTTATCAGTGAAGCATACAGATGGCCCCATTCGAAACATTGTATGGACGGAAATGTTGCACACCTCTGTACTGGAGCGAGACTGGAGAGAGAAAGGAATTCGGTCCTGAAATATTGCAGGAGGTCAAGATGCAAGTCAAATTGATACAAGAGAGGCTGAAAACGGCTCAGTCCAGGCAGAAAAGCTACGCTGACAATCGGCATAGAGAATTGCAATTCAAGGTAGGGGATCATGTTTATTTGAAGGTATCCCTGATGAAAGGCTTGCGGAGGTTTAATGTGTCCGAAAAACTAGCTCCAAGGTATATTGGTCCTTTCTCCTTCATGGAGTGAAGGGGGGAGGTTGCCTATCAGCTGGAGTTGCCACCACAACTGTCAGCCGTGCACAAATACGTTTCACGTGTCTCAGCTTAAGAAGTGTTTGTGAGTACCTGAAAAGCAAGTGCCAATTGATGTGGTGGAAATAAAAGAGGATCTGACCTATATTGTGGATCAGCCTCAGAGGTGCACCCGGAGCAAGACGATAAAATATTTCAAATCCCTAATCACTATTTAGCTACACTGTGGGCCTGTTTCTATGGTCATTAGGTACCCATATTAGCCCATTTCTCGCTTTTATCCCATCTAAAGGAAGCCCAATAGCCCCCCTGCACCCACACCCAATAAACCCCCCACCTCCCCAAACCCTAATTCTACAGCACAAGACCCCTTCCCGAGCAAGTTTTTCAAGGTAATCCTCCTATTCCCTTGATCAATTCGCTGTGTAGATGGCACCAGTAGGTAGATCTCGTCGAAACGATCCAAATGCATATGCGGATCACCCTATTTGGTAAAGAAACACGCACAGTAGAGCTCGCCGAAGTTTAGGTTTTCCACGGCCGCCGGTGAACCTCGCGTCCGCGCCACCGTGGGGACCGCCGCCGGCGCCGACGCCACCTCGTCTCACCCCGCACCAAATCTAGCCACGATAGTAGACACACGGGCCCGGCCAAGCCAGGGGCCCCACGCGTCAACCGTAGCTGTTTCGCCTACCGCCCGGCGCGTGATGCGTGGGGGCACGTGCCACACGCACGTGCGGTAATCACGCCGTAGCAGCTGACCCGTCGGCCCGTCTGTGCCGCGTCGGCCCAAAAGACACGTGGCGTGACAAGTGTCAAGCCACGTGTCATCCCATGTCAGCCAGAACCGAGCCTCATAGCCACGTTGCAAGCCATGTCAGCTGCCACGTGTCCTGCCACGTCAGCACCCACACCGTCCCAACGCAACGTCAGATGCCACGCGTTGACACGTCACGCCACGTCACCTCCACGTAAGCACTTCCGCCAGCGTGTCTGTCCCGTGGGTCCCGCTTGTTAGTCACTGGGCTATGCTAACCAGTGGGTCCCACCTGTTAGCCGCACAGCGCTGCGCCTGACAGGGCCGGTTGGGCCATGCTAGGCCGGGAGTGCATGCGAGAGAGAGATGGGCGCCGATTTATTCGGTTCGGCCTAATTTACGGTTAAATAGGTTTTTCGTTTTCCTGAAATTTTCTATTTAATTTGAAACTTCCCCAAATTGTTTAGGGAGCTCCGTACCTCCAATTAGATGATTTTGTAGTCTGAAAATTACATTTTAATCTTAGAATTCTTCTGTATATTTAATAATTAATTTCTCTGTACTGATTTTACTATTGTGTTACTTTTTTCGTTTCCGCGTATACGGTGGGTGTGATTGTTGTGCCGACTGCTGCCCGGAGCTGGTGTGGGACCCGCAAAGGGCGGAATTCTTTGAAGGCAAGCATAATTACATACTTTCTCTTTGTTTTACAAGATAATTCATTGTTGCTTATTTTTAGAACTGTTTGCATGCATGACGATTAGGTGTGAGTACCAAGTCGTATTAATGTTTGAGTAATGTAATTTATAATAGCCCATCCTTGACCAGTGTGTAGGACTGCATTGGGGTTCACTATAAAATATGTTTTGTGAGGCGTATGCTTTATAGTGATGTTTTGGAATGAAATTTAAACAACTAAAACTAGTGTACATGATTTAGGGGAGACTCGGCAGAAATGTTTTCGGGATTGTGGTCGAGATGAGTGAGTCTCCTTTAATAAGGACACAAGCTTGTGTATTGCTAGACCAAACCATATTGTACAACCACTTGTGCCTTCGACCCTGGCTTAGTACACTACGAAACCCGTTAACCACTTGCTCGTAGGTTGTCCGGTTACGATTCGTCACTGTTGCCCTAGGGGGAGGCTTGCAATCTCCCCCGAGGGGTAGGAGCGTCCTGGAGACCGAATGATTTAATTGGGGAACGACCCACAGGTGGTGTCCAGAAGTAATAGGCACCCTACGGTGGCGGACACTGGCGGGGTCGGGGAAACCAAAAGAAAGGGCAGACGAAGTGGTGGGTATAGTAGGCTAGAAAAGTCTTGTACCATTTCTCCTAGTGGATGAGACGGGTCTTGTGGTAAAACTTGCACACACTCTGCTGAGTGAAAACTATCATGATAGCCGTGTCCACGGTCATGGACGGAGCGAGAGGTTTGCATATGTAGAAACACCCTTTTTGATGAATAAACCTGACTAGAGTAGGCTGGGATTGGCCTGGTGCGAGATTGCACCTTCTGTTGAAAGTTGTGAGTTAATACCATTGATCATGCATTCACTCAATAAAAACTTGATCAACTAAAATCTGACTAGAAATAGTTTTTGGGTAAAATAACCTAATCCCCATCTTTGATCCTGTACTCATATTTAAAGATCCCTTGCTGGGTAGCCGCGTACTCATTAAATTTCTTGCGGACATATTTATACAGATTTCGGTCAGGACTAGGAAGGCTTTGACGAGAGTGCACAAGACTAGTGAAGGTGTCCGGGTCGATGCCTTGAGATTTATCGCAGTTATTTAATTCGGCTACTCTGATGTTCCATATGCTTGTTATTTAATTCCTCGTGGACTATTCAAACTGGTATGCCAGTTCCTTTTGTAACAAAAATGCTACCGTTTACTCGTATTTCACTTTAATTAAATATATTGTGATGATTCCACCGTATTGTTCATCACAAGATACTAAACTGGGATTAGCATCGTCTCGTAGTACTGGATTCCCATTACAAATACTGGAGTCACGATATAAAGCCCATGTCCCTACCAGTGCGACACTGATGAGCTTTATTTACTAGTATAAATCTATATGAAAGGGCTAAGCCTGGTTTTATATCAAGCAAGGCATCGGTTCTTATGGAATTTAAATTTTCAATGACGTGGGCTATTCTTTGGTTTTAAATGTTCGATTTTACCATGTCTAAAGGCAGCTGCATAAACAACGGCATTGACCTTGTTTGTTTTATCTAAAATTAAATTAAATAAAAATTTATTATTTTTATATAAGCCAAATGATGTAATACCTTCTGGTCATTTTTACAGGGTCCGTTGGAATTTACAAGGCGCATTAGAGTTTTGGATTTGTTGGAATTTACAAGGCACACACATTTCCCAATGCAAGTTTAGCAAATTGTTTCATCTAATACCCTCAATTAATCACAGCGGCCTAAGTCCCCAAAAGTCTCTTGCATGCAATTGGATTTCGGGCGCTGATGCGCGTGCATGCAAATTTGTGGCTGCTTTAGTCGATTCGTTCTTCAAGTAGGAGTACTCCAGTATAAACTCCATGGCTGCTTTACTTACACCGAACGTTTGTACTCAATGGATGTTGTGCAGGATTCGCTCGACGACGACGGCGACGCCGCCATGGCGGATAAGGTGCTAGACTCACTCGGCGACGACGACAGCGAAGGCAGCGCCATGGAGATGGTGTCGGACTAGCTCGACGGCAGCGAAGACGGCGCCATGGCGGAGAAAGTGCTGGACTCGCTTGACGGCGGCGACGACAACAGTGAAGGCGGCGCCATGGTAGAGATGGTGCCCAATCGCTCGACGGCAGCGAAGATGGCGCCTATGAAGACGAGGACGGAAATGCGAGTGACAGTTTATTTTCTGGTGACGAAGGTTTGAAACAGATTCGCACTACTTTTTTGAATATACTTGTTCCTTCATATTTGATGATAGTGAAGAAAGCTAAACAATTTACTACCAGAAAGCAGCAATAATGTACTCCTACCAGTACAAGCTTCTTTGAAATTTAAATGGCTCTAGTTCAAATAGTCTATAGCTTCTTGTACGATATGACCATCACATTTCAGCCGACTCGGAAGCTCACCGTTCCTCTCTAACATTCGCTTGCTCATATGTGGGATATCATACTTTTGGCTGCCTTTCGTCCGCAGAATTTCACCCATGCATCCTTGATGAGTCAGAAACACATGGTTTGATCTGACAGTTGGATATTCGTCATAAGCTTTTACAACCGAGCTAAGTAGTTCTTGCACTGTCTTGCATGAATCCTTTTGCTGTATGGATTGAATAGCAGCAAAAAAAACCAAGATCTAGAATATTTAGGTCAGGGGAATTTGGAGGCTGGCACATCAAACGGATATCAAACCCATCTTCACTTGCTGCTTGACAAAATTCCTCATCGGTTGGACTAACGTGAGTTCTTGCATTATCTTGCTGGATATATATAGGTCGCCCATGGTTTTCTCGTGGCCATTTTTCCTTGATGGCAGGTAGAATTTTGTTAACAAGAAACGACCTAATAGTCTCTCTTTTAACCGATGTCATTGCTTTACTGAGCATGGTACCTGCAGGTCCTTTTAGCCAGTTCTTCATATGTGGAAGGGAATATACCAATTTTTCCAGAGAATGTCTCGGTGCCATGTTCATCAAACCTTGGCCGTGCTATAGCAGCAAGAAACATTACCTTTTCAATAAAATTTTTTGTTTTTGACAGTCCTTAGTGGTTTATCTTCGCATCGCGCCAAATAATACTTCTGACACTTCTTCGTCGTATAAAACCACTTTTCATCAATATAGACCATGTCATACATCCCTCTAAATATTGGATCATGTGGAATGCTACCACGGTCAAGCATTGATATGCAAAATCGGACTCGAGCTTTCTTGTTTTCTTCCGTCAAAGAGAACTTTATATCATTTGTCTGACGCTTTGAATCACCCTCCTTAAGTCGCTTGAATATTGTGCTTGGATCAACATGCAAGGAGCGTGCCAAATCACGAAGAGTTGTGTGTTCACTAAGGGGTGCATCACGGATGTGTTGCGGATCAATGTAGATCCTTTTACGACCAACATTCCCTTTCTTCTGGTTGACAACGGCATGAATTCCGCCTCCATGCTTACCAGTAGTCCATATACGTTGAACGGCTCTAGTTGAAACACCAAATTCCTCAGCTACAGATTTTGTTACTCCGTGTTTCATTTTGCCCGGAGAAGTCCTCTGCAGCAACATGGAATAAATGCTTCTGCGCATATCATCACAAATGAATTTCCTTCTCAGATCGTTTGATATTTGTATGACATCACCTACGTCACCATCTAATGAAGAAACAATTTAAGTTAACTTGTGTTTGACGAGATAACATAACGAGCGTTCAAAGGTAACTAACCTGCATTATCATGATCTAGTCCATCTTGGCTCAGCTCATCATATTGGAGTTCAGGTACAACCTCGTTTAGGTCTACAACAAATATGAGACAACAATAATCAATAGATCAATTTTTTACTTCCAATGAATCAATAGATCAAAAGAAATGAGAATTTGTAGCAAGCTAACCTGCATTATCACCATTAACACCATCTTGGTTAATCTCATCATGGTCATATGCAGGCGCATTTTGGTCTACAACAATCTCATTTAGGTCGGTAATATCTACGGGAACATAAAAAAGAAGACCAATTTTTACTAGAAATGAAGCAGAGAAGAAAAAAGAACACGAACAGTTTTTAGCTTCCTGTACATACTTGGGCTAATACTGTCACCCGACAATGCTTCATTGAGGTCTGGGAGCATTTTGTTCGTAGCTTATGGTTCACTCAAAGCAAATGGTGCGGAAGAAATGAACACCATTTTATAGCACTTCTTGCCGGCCAATTTTTTGTTTCAAATGCATTGAAAAATTTAGGCGGCTGTTAATTTTTTGTATGAGACACGTTAGAAAATTGGTGGCAGGTAAGTTTGGCGCCGGATAGAATTTGGCTTCATTTCCAACTACTCCCATGCAGCAGCAGCGCTAATTAACTCCCATGCAAGGTTAACTCCAACTGCTATGCAGCAGCATTAATTAGTTTAAGGGTAAACAAGTCATTTCACCACTGTTCTTGGTATTGGAGCAAAACTCTAATACGCCTTGTAAATTCCAACATAGGGAGTAGTTATTTCTAGAGTTCGTATTTTTTTATATAATTTTTTGAACTCTTTAATACGTCTTTCGAGGGGTCATGACTTTTTTACATTAAAGTTTTCAACAACTTTCATCTAAAAACAAACAAGCCCTTTACTATATTGGCACATATGTAACAATGTCGATATGTATTCGATAGAAATTTAAATGAATTTACTATTCCTTGGACGACTTGGATTTCAAATTTGCAATCGTACAAAGATATAACGCGAGCTGGGCATTCGTTCTATTGGAGTGTACGTTTTAAATAAGCCGGTTGTCAAAAGTTCCGAATTAGTCGGATGGCTGTTCCAGATCATATAGAAGCAAACTATAGCGAGGACACAACTGACAATATACAAATCTACGCGTCGCTACTCACACGGTAGAGATAATAAAACTGTGCTTATCTCATCTCATAACATACATATGTGTGCCCATTCTAGCAAAAAAAGTAACAAACCAAATGATGCGTTCCAGCAGTACAAACACACTACCTAAAATGGAGCTTCCTACACACAGAGAACGTAACCAAGGTATGTCTTTGTTGGCCGTCAAAGAGAGGTCAGCCGCACAGAGAGGGCATCTTGAAGGAGAAGAAAGAAGATGGCAGGTGTCCCGTCCTCCTGATGTAATCTGCCTTCTCCGACGTCCTGGCGGCGTGCTCGTTCAGCTTGGCCTCGGCGTTCGCTCGCTTCTCCTCAGCCATCCGCCGTGCTGCCGCCAGCCTGTTCGCCATCTTTTCCTGCGCCCGTGCTTTCAGCTGCTCCGCCTTCATCTGCGGAGCATTTGTTTCGGCAAGCTCGTCAGATGCATTTGCAATAGTTCTCAGGCAGATCATTAATTCCGGATCTTCAAGTGTTCCTGTCGTGTATGAGCCAGACATGGCACATCAAAAAGATAGCAGCGAAAACTAGAGGTATTTATATCCACTGTGGTATTTCTGACTTCTGAACAGTGTGGTGAAAATTACTGGTTCAGGCAGGTCGGTCAATTCGAATGGGACGACATTACCAGATCTACTTGCCTGCTTTCTAATTGATTGGACCACACAGCGCGGTGTTTTTTGAAGCCGTTTGAACGAAAATCCTATTATGCAGACTAGCATATATGAGCAAAATGGAATTTCGGGTACAAACCGCACCTCCATTTTCTTCATCTCCATCTCAGCTTTTCTCTTCTCATGGTTCTCCCACGCCTGTATCTTCACCTCCTCACGTTTGTACCTGAAATTAACCAAAATAAGAAAGACAAACTAGGAATCGGTAGATCTGCAAAGAACAACAAATCCTATACATAACAAATAGTAATACCATATGATAATCTCACCTTGCTGTGAATTTGGCCCGCTCGGCCTCGTCCCAGGCCACGGCACGGCATTCGAGCGAGTTCTCGCACGGCATATGACTGCCCACGTCGCAGTCGCAGTCACAGTCGCCGTCTGCGTCTCCGCCGTCGACGCCGCGACTGTTCCTTACCGCCCTTGGCTCGTCCACCCTGACGACGCCCAGGGGCCCATCCTTCTTCTCCCTCACGGGTGATGACGCCCGCGACGACATTGGACTCCGCGCGACGGGCGTGGTCGCCCGCAGCGGCGTCGCCGTCCTCGACGGCTCCTGGCTGGCGATGGGGGTCATTTCCGTGCCCATGTCTCGCAAGCACAGGGAGCGAACCACCGCCACGGGTGAGCCATGCTGCTGCACCATGCAGTCCATCTTCTTGGTCTCGCCGACCTCGTCGCACTCGCTTATCTGCGGCGGCGTCGGGGGCGCGGCCACCAAGTTGTACTCGAGCGCGCCGTCCACGCTGCTGCAGGAGATGCGGCCGTTCTGCGAGGACGAGCTCAGGAGTCGCCGGTCGTCGGCGTTGGAGTTCCGGGCCTTGACCTTGCCTCCCTGGATCCCGTCGCCGCTGTTGGACAAGCCGACGAGCCACTTCTGCGCGTCGTCCCACTTGGACGGCGTCGGCTTCGCCCGGCAAGCCGGGTTCTTCCTTTGCTGCCGTCGGCTGCCAACCACCGTTTCATTGGTACGGTAGCTGTAGCACTCCTTGTCGTCCACTGTCCGCATTGCTTGCATTGTCTGAGCAGACATTAGCAATGCTGACCTTCACAAGTCACGACTCTCTTGCTGTGCAACAAATCTGTTTTGCCTGATCTCAGATGACTCCTGAGCTAGATCCACCTGGAGAACAGGATCCGAATTAGATCTCTCGTTAGCGGAAAGAAGGGAAAACAAAATACTTTAACAACAATGCAACAGGATTTTCATTTGTTCATCTTGTTTATCGGATACCTATAGCTCATATAATAGGCTATTTGCGTATGAAACAGAATTCAACAAAGCAATAACCAAAATAAGCTCGACGTTCAACACTAACACAGACTCCCATGTCAATACTGTACAAATTCCCAACAGAAATCAAGGCCACATTCCCAAATCTACAAGCCAACTCTCCTCCACTCCAACCAAGCCAGACGATACTTTTTTTTTAAAAAAAAAAAAGGCCACAAGATGATGCCAACAAATTTTCTTTACATTCAAACATCAAATCATCGAAGGACTCCAATTTCATTATTCCTCAATTACAAAAGCTCTTTACCACCTATTTCGTAGAAACCAACGACACCCATCAAAAGAAGGCACTGTGACTCTGAAAATTCTGTCTTATCTTACTTTACAGTTATCAAACTGAATCTGTCCAACCCTTTTTTACTGAAAGAAAAGCACAAAATACCTAAAATAAAGCATAAAAGTTGTTTCTGTGGAGATCTCGACTAGCCAGTGCAAAGAGCTGACCTTGGAAGAGCCTACAACGTCATGGGAGGAGGATGGCAGACTACAAAGAGCTAGCAAACTGACTACCTAGTGCCGTCTGCTTCTTTTCTATGGTTCTTGGCACCATCAGATTCCCTTGGTTTTAGGGCCAGAAGCCGCACAGCAGGGTGCACATGGGCTGATGAGCTACTGCAGAGACTCCACGAGGGAGATGGGAGACAAGCACTGCACTACCTGCAGAGTATAATAACGTCATCGCAGCGTGGCACCAATGGCCAACTTGTAGACTTCATCCCATGTTTGATTTGTTTGTTTGAATTGAAAGTTAATGGAAATTGTAATCTCAAAAAGTTATGACTCGTATAAAAGAGTTTAAAAAATTATTTTACGAACTCTTAGAAAAATTATTTAAAACCCCATAAAATGTATACTATTACATCATTCGATTTAACAAATTTTTATTCTATTTTATTTTATTTAAGCTGAAACAAACAAAGTCATTACATGCATAATGTAAGGATTTAATTCCCTGAGATGCTAAAATAAAGATGTAAGTGAAAAATATTACTCACTCCTTTTTTGTTTGCCGCCTTTGACTTTTTTACACTTCTTTGACCATTCGTCTTATTCAAAAATTTACTTCAAAGATGCAAAAAATTAGTCATATTTAAAGTACCTCTGTTGATAAAATAAATCACAACAAAATAAATGATATCTAAAAAAAATTGAATAAGACAAATGGTTAAAGCCATGCCCAAAAGTCAAAGGCGTCGAACAAAAAAAACAGAGGGAGTATATGCATACCAGCTAGTAACGAATTTATAAAAAGTACATAACCGGGTTGAGGGCACCCCGCCTGGCCACGTGGCCCATTTTTGTGGCCGTTTCGGCCACGTCCTCCTGATTTCGTGTGGCCGTCGGATCCCGCTGGCGCATCCATCCGAGCGCCCAGGATGCCAAGCCTAACGTTTTTGCAAAAAAAACCTTCGATTTTCCGTAATCAACCCACGCTCCACATAGTTGCCCAGTCCGCGTTTCTTATGTTACGTCTATATCCTGCCCTAACCCTACCGATGGTCCTACCCTAACGCTCCCGCTCTCCCTCCTCCCCCTCGCCTCTCATTCAGTCATCGCCTCTCCCCTCTCTCTCGCAGAGTCGCGGTCCCTCTCGCAGTCTCTCCCTCTCCTTCTCCGCCACGTCCTCCCAACGCGGCGGCGGCGGCTTCCATCTCGATAACGGTGGCGGCAGCGACAACATCATCCATTACGGTGCCTCGATCTGGATCTGTTGAGGTGCGCGTCCTCCAGCATGTCGCCCTCTTTTTTCATGCCGGCATGCCCCCGTCTCTCCTGGTCCTACTGGCCACCGCCGTCGTCGGTGGCCTCTTCCCCGCCCCCTGGGAATCCCCTCCACTGTGGCCGGCCTCCTCCCCGCCGTCAAACTCGGCTGGCCCAGTGCTAGGCGCTGCTTGCCTCTCCGATAGCCAGATCTGGCGCTGGCACCGCCGTCCCTGCTGGATTCGTCACCGACGGCCGCGGTGTAGCGTCGCTGCTTCGTCCACCTAGTATGCATTTGCTTCCGCCCATCAATGGAAAAATAAAGTGTGACGGCGACAGCATGGGCTCCGTCTTCAGGAACGCCGCCCGCCTCTCCTACCAGCTAGCACACCACAAGGAGTCCGTCGTCGACACCTACGATGACGTCCAGATCCCTATCCCCTACTACTGGTAAGCGTGCCCCCGCCCCCAATGGACCTATCTTCCTGCACTGCCCCTAAGGTGAGCCTCTGTTTACCATCCGATTGGCACTGAATTAGGATTCAATCACGAATGTGCAAGATTCTTTGAGGATTTAGTGGTTGTGCAATTAGCCAGATGATCAATAATAAGATATGTTTATTTTCTTTTGCACAGGATCTATTTGTTGTATTGCATCCAAGGCATGAACGCAAGGCAAGCAAACACTATAGGTGGTTCAGAAGGCAGGAGGAAGGAACGGTGAGTAATTAGTGCCTAAATTTCCTTCCATTCTCTGCCAGGTTTAGGACTGCATCCGGTTCATGTTTGTTTGGATTCAGTGCTGTGCCATGAACTAATTCTTTTGTAGCCTTAAAAATTATTGATTGTTTGTTATAATCATACAATATACTATTGTAATTTGCTTAAGCACTCATTGTTTGGATTCAGTGTAGTGCCATGGACTAATTCTTTTGTAGCCTTAAAAATTATTGATTGTCTGTTATAATCGTACAATATACTATTGTAATTTGCTTGAGCATGCATCGCCAGAGTTTTTAAGGGAGAATGAATTATTAGAGTTGAGTTGTGGTTTAGTTTATAGGTTTTGTTATATCATCCTTTGGTCGAGTTTCTGTTCATATAAACATTCCTCGTTGCCACTGATAGGACAGCATGTTAAAACTTCATTTTTTTTCTTAGTTTGCTTCTACTAGGTTACTGTTGGCTGTTGGGGAATAATTGGGGCTACACATTTATGGCCATGTGAATTTGAGTACGAGAAATATGGATTTACTTACCCAAATTGCTTTCAGGTGTTTGCAACTCCCGAAGTACATATTGGCTTTGGTCACAATGCTGCTGCCTCCTCCTATTTCTCACATCTAACTGGTCATGTTGGTTATTGTTTAATACTCCTGTTAGTTTCCTGTGCCTTTAGAGATTTGATGCTATATTTAATGAGAGCTAATTGTTGCGCCGTGTTCTTCTTTGCATGGTAGGTTTTATAAGCATCTACTAGTTTTCACCCTTCACCATTTGTAGGAGAATACCCTTTACTGATGATAGACTAAGTGGAGTGGATATGATCGCACTTGGCTTTGCCGCACACTTTTCCATGAGTGATGTAAGATCCTACTAATCTAACCATGTATTTTTCATGTGTTGTTTTCTATTCTGGCACTCCTTTTGGCAATAGAACTGATCAGCATTCTGTATGATCATACTGAAATTTAAATCAAATAATCATACTGCTTAGGATGAGTTTCATACTATATGATGATTTGTTCGAGTTCCATATAAATAGGTCCTGTATAAGCATGCTGAATATTTACAAATTTGGAATTGTGTGTGTCATATTTGTACTTCTTAAATTGAACCCACCTATTTGAATTGTAGTCTTCATAGAACAGAATGTGCAAGTATTTGGCTTTGGATATTAAAATATATTCAATTTAAATCAAATGTACGATTGCTTATAACTGGCTAATGTAGACTTTCTTTCATTCTATGTTTTAAGCTTGCTGAGTGGTGATATTCTGTAAACTATGCAAGAGGGAGTTCAGGCTGCTCCTTGCCGACACGTGCCGCTTTTATATTACTATGGTGCCACGTCGTCCCATTGATTCGCCTATTCTTAGAGGATAATTAGTTGGTCCAAATAATAGTCTCCGAAGAATATGGCGATGGTTAGAGATCATTATTATGTCGACCACTGTGCATGTTTTGATATGTAAGGATTTTTTTCCCACTCTCAAACAATTGTGTGGTATATGGTGTTAACAGCCTAGTGTTAGTTTCTTCCCTGTGTTTTCTTTGTGTAGCCGCTTAATTTTTGTTCAATCAGGTGGTATGATACTTTTGCTACTTTCTGTGGTTACTAATTTTCATTGATTATATTTGTTGCCCTCATGGCGTGTGCATGATAAGGGTGTTAGTGGGCCTTAGCCTGAATGTGTAGGCTAAAATTGTTGGACATGTTTGAATACCAACTATCTTGATGGTATATACATCGCTTATTACTTTAAAATTTTGTCTATTATTATTTTCTTCTATTATTACTAGATGGACTCTATGTTTTCTATACAGCATGGTAATATCAATCTTTGGTAAAATAACAGGTTCTCATGTTTTCTCAATAAAGAGATTCTTCATGTCATGTTACAGAAGATCCATGTGGCCATTGTAATGTAAGGACGATCCATTGATTTCAAGCTTCTACCATTGATTTACTTCATGTATGTTAATTTTGTTCCTGTCCTAAACATGTGGATGGACTTTACTATTGGTGCCTATGAGCCTATTTCTTATTTGTTGATAGTGCTGTTATGGTGCCATCACATAGACCATTGTTTTTTACGCTGTGTGGTATTCCTGAAAGCACCGTGCATACCTGATTTTCTTACCTGTTTTTATTTATAAAAGGTTTAGTTGTTCGTCATTGAAGCCCCTGGTGATCAGGTTAGCAAGCATATCATTGCACATAGACCGAACATAGAAGACATTTATAAGACTTGCCTTTTTTTGTCTTCGGTTTGGAAGAAAAGCGTTTATGCCAAAGATGTTAAATTCCTTTGTTTGCTTCAAGAAATTCCTCATTACAATACTTAATGGATGTAACCTCATCTCTTTTTTTTCATCCTTTTGCCCCCCCCCCCCACCCCCGTCTAGATTTAAAATATCTTATATTTCAGTTAAATGACTGTGCCATCAATGTGTTTGAACTAATGAGTTCTCATTGCTTTTCAACTTTGCGTCTGTACGCAGCAAGAAAGAGTAGTTGTACTAATTTAGACATTTTGATATTGCCTTTCTCAGGTCCTCAAGCCGTATGTTGCTCTTCATTGTATTTAGAAATATGCTCCCAACTATTAGTTCTATGTTGTTATACACGGCTTTAAGCTGTACTGGACTATGAATTATTACCAGTTGATTATGTTTCTGTTTGTATTTGTCATTATTTACATATGATGTTACTTCCTATTCTTATGGATGTAGAGACTAGATTGTTGGTTTGTTTTGGAGGACTGCGATTACTCGTTGAACGAAATGTTTACATGCATTTCTTCTCTCTGTTTCATGAGACATGTGAAAACCAGTTAAGCATGTGACTATATTTGTTTGATCAACTTGAGCTTAATTTCTTTGTGCTTATGTACCTAGGAGTTTTTCAACCTATTGTGGATCCTCGGCGCGCAATGGGCGTGCAAACTCAACTAGTTTCCATAAATTAATAACACGTCCTTCTTACGGAACACATCCAGTTGATTGTGTTGATACCAAACAAAGTGAGTCGTGCCAAGGTGTTAACCGTCACCTTTCTATTTGAATAGGTCGCAACCCGACTAAGATATGTATCCGACTATGATCTATATGGAATCAAATTGAAACTGTGGGTTGTCGGAAAGTTCTCTTGTGGACAATCAGTTGTCGCCTATTAAGTTCTCTTATGGTATTTTTAACTCTTTCCCAAAACCTTATAACATCATTAATTAGTTTACTCCAACGATATTGCATAAAAAACCATAAAATTAGATGGCTTAATTATCTCTAATACTCATCATCTCTACTAGTATTAGTGCGTCTCCAATGGTGGAGTAACCAGTTATAAGAAATGTACATATCATATACTCCCTCCAGTTTCTTAATACTTGTCGTTTTAGCTTTGTCCTAAGTTAAAGTTTTAAAACTTTATCCATAAAAATCTTTAAATTCCTATTGAAAAATAATTGCACAATATCATATTTTTGTGGACTTTTTAAATAAATTTTATTAGTATTTGATTGTCAAAGCTGCATTTCGAAAACTGTGTCAATGTCCAAAACTACAAGTATTATATGAAATTGGAGGAAGTATATAAATAGCAAATAGACACACTCTCCACTGAACCAGTTATAACATTGTCACCAAAATTAATATGAGCCTATATTGTATGAATGTGTCAACGATTGAGAACAAGCTTCCCAAGTCGAGCATACTTCTAAATTGCGGAACCACCCCCTTTCTACCGTGATCTCGAGATCCTGGCGTAGGAGAAAACAAGAGAGACACCAAAGAGATTTTTTCCCTAGTTCTAACCTCCCGAGCAAGGGATACTGAAGCGATATAGTGCCTAATCTTCCGACAGGTAAGACGATGATCTCGATTGGTGGAGAACTCGACGTAGACGATCGGGCTTTTGATTAGAACTGACTGAGCCCTGCAATCGCAACACCACCGTCTCTAGTCGTTATCAACCACGAGTGCACATTGTTGACCTCACCACGAAGGCTAGTTCCTACAAGAGAATCGAGACTACGAGCAAGAACGAAGAAGAAGCAATCTCGAATCTCGAATTGATATTAGTATCACAACGTGAGGGATCCACAAACCGAATATCAGCAAAACTTCGAAGGTAGAATAATGTAAGCAAAATCCGACTCTAACAATGAGAGGTTACAATATGCGAGAGGGGTGGCGGATAGGGTTTGGCGCATACCCCTCACACAGGATACACGGGCCGAGGACCAACAGACAGATGACGCAGTACCAAATGGCCCAATAGAATCTGGTAGCCAATTGTTTCGGCGACTATGATTGACTAAGAATGAATTTGAACCTAGGACTGAATCCGTTGGAAAGGCCTCGACGAGGGCTTCTCCATAATATACTTGCATGCCCTAACACTACACCACGACACAAATTAAGCTTCAGATGTCTATCAGAAATAATATACCATTACCGACCCAGTAACAGTCGGCAAAGCACGACAGTAGACCATCTGTCAGCAATAGTGTTTGCCAGGACAAACGGTCAATCGATATAAATGTAAATATTTAGGGGCATGTAGTTGGTCAGTCAAAATATGTTTCAACGTCATCTGATCGGTTGGCAAAAGATTTCCCCACGCCTAAGAAAAAACTAAGTCCCGCACGCCAGCTTGGCTCATGGAAAAAACTAAAATGTAGGCCCGAGAAAACACTAATAAGTACCCGTTTACTGAAAATGCCATGGAAGCACAAGTCATAGCTGCAAGGGCTGCGCCCGAGCAAAATTGACTGAAGCTCCGCTCTCCTCAAACACACCACGCATCCCCACACAGAGACACTCGAACCATCGGCAGCGCTCTCAGCTGGATATCACGCAGGCGCCCGATGGAGCCTCTGTCAACCACCGCATCCTCATCTTCTGCGTTGGCAAGCTGACCGCCACCTCATCGTCTCCTATGCCGGCCAGACGTTGACCACCGCCTCCTCATCTCTTGCGTCGGCCAGACGTCGGTCGGCCCCTCCGCCGCCCCGTACTCCCCTCGGCCGCCGCCATTAGGGGTGTAAATGGGTAATACCCGACACATACCTGTTTCGAAGAAATATTTACCCGAAAAAAGAGGTACGGCTCGGCTATTTTTTATCGAGTACAAGTTCAAGTAATACCCAAAAACTGTAGTCTCGGATATGGGTCAGTTATGGAATAAGTGGTACCTGAAAAAATTACCAGAAACTTCATGTCGTGTATGGGTACCCGAATATTTTGTAAATTTGGGAACCATGCTTATACAAGGCATAGCCCACGGGGCCAAGCCCAATAAGTGACCAGCGGCCAAACCTAATACCCACCCCAATCCCGTCCTAACTCTCACTCCCGTATCCGAACCACGCGTCATGCCAGTGGTGCCGCTTATCAGTGCGGCTGCCACCGCCGACTTCCTACTCGCCAGCGGTCCGCGAATGTGCTTCCTGCTCCACCTCGGGATCGACCTCGGCGCTTCCCTGGTCCGCCACGGCGCGGCTTCTGCTATGATTGGCGACCGCCCCGTCGATGGCCTTGTCGTGCTCGCTGCTGCTACGGAAGCACTACAGCAAAACGAAATGTTTTCGTCGGCCGATCATAATTTCGTCGGTCTAAAAAAACCGACGAAAATAAGTTTATAATTTCGTAGGTTTCCTAAAACCGACGAAAATACAGTAATAATTTCGTCGGCTCAGATCAGGCCGACGAAATTACGGTGCCATCTCCACGGTGCCGCCCACGTGGGGATGAGGTGGCAGTATTTTCGTCGGTCTGAACCGACGAAATTAAAGAAAAACCCTATTACCACGCGCGCACGCGTGTGCTGTTTGGGGGGGAAAAATTCACCGCGCCCCCGCTCGCTCCTAGCCTCCGCGCCGCCGCGACCCCTGCCACCGGCGCCCCCGCCCTGCGCCGGCCTCGCCACCTCGCCGCCCCGCACCGCCACGACCAGCCCCGCCTCATCCAGCCGCAGCCACCCCCCGCCACCCCGTCCGGCGCCGCCCCTTCCACCGCACCGCACCTAGGGTTTCGCCTCTGGGCGGAGGCGCGGCTCGGGACGACGATGTCGCTGCGGCCGAGCGAGCTGGTGGAGGTGCGGCGCAGCAGCTAGAAGGTGGCGGTGGACGCGGAGGAGGGCTGCCGCCGCCGCGAGGACAACATGGTGGAGATCCGCAAGAGCCACCGCGAGGAGAGCCTCCTCAAGAAGCGCCGCGACGGGCTCCCGCCCGGCGCCGCCGGCGCCGGCGCCGCGCCCCAGATGGCCCACTCCACCGCGCTCCACCAGAAGGTATGCCCCCTCTCGGCCCCCGATCTGGTCGGTTTTGGTAGGGTTTGTGGTGGGGGAAGCCTCGATCTGACAGGTTTGGATCTGTTCCTCTCTGCGTATGGGCGCGTGCAGCTCGAGGGCTTGCCGGCGATGGTACAGGAGGTGCTCTCGGACGACAGCGCCGTGCAGCTGGAGGCCACCACGCAGTCCCGGAAGCTGCTCTCCATTGGTAAGATTTGAATTATCTACTTGTTGATGTCTACGGGGTAAAAATTTGTGCTGGTTTGAGTTATTGTGGATGTAACTGTGAGGGTTTGGGCTGCTCGAGATTTGTTAGCGGTGAACTGATACAAGTTTGTGACCAACCCTAGATTTCCTATGGATTGCATCAGGACGAAATCTATTATTTCCCCATATTTCTTCTGAGATTTGGACTTCGTTGAATATGCCAATTTTATCTACAGACTACGACTGTAGGCATTCAGGAAATTTCAACAGCAAAATTTGTCTTCAATTTTCAATAGCAAAATTCGTATTCTGCCCCCAGCGTTCTCCATCTTGCAAATTGATTCACTTTTTTGAACTTTATTCTGAGCTTCTATGGCAACTTTTTTGTTGAACCATAAAACACTTGGTATGATGATGATGATGATCTAAGACAAATTGATTGATTTAATTCTGGTTCTTGACTCTGGGAACATATATAGTTCCTTACAACGTGGGATTTGTCATTTAGTTATTATATTATTATTGGGGGAACATTAAAGAAACTGTCCAATTCAATGGCTGCTCAATGTTAAGAGTAGTAAAGGGCTTATGTTTTACAGCAGCATGGGTAAACTTTCACCTTCTAATGTTGTTGTGATATTTGAGTGAATGCGTAGGGTATTTTAAGGTGCTTTAGTGCTCATCTGATTTTGGAAGCTATATTTTCTTTTATTTGTTACTGTCAGTTTGTGTTTCATTTTGATTCTTTGCCTCCCTCTATATTCTTCCTTTCAGGCATGTCCCAGCAGTTATATATGGCTTTAATGATTACACCAAAATGCATACTGTGAGTTTGTCAGCGGATGGCCTCATTTTTCAATCTTAAAATGTTATGATTTCTAGTGAGTAATTTTATATGATTTTCTATTGGTTCAGTTAATGTTTGAAGTAGATGTTACTGAAGAATTTTATGATTTCTAGTGAGTAATTTATTGTTGTTTTCAGCGTCCAGAAGATCCAGATTCTGATATTGACTAATCGTTATAGGTAAGAACAATGAGTAACTACATAACTAGGATATCTATTGTTGTTTGAGATTCTTGTTTTATCCAACTTCAGATTCCATTTTAATTAGAATTTTGCAAGCTGTATGTTCTTACCATCCATTTTGTTTCTGTTCTAGGGAGGGGATAAAAGTTTATAATTTCAGTAGGAATCGTTTGTATTGTTTTTAAAATTATCAAAGTAGTCAATGGAGGATAAATTTAGTATAAGAGATGGCTCCTTTACAGATTGAGAAAACTGCTATAGCATGGGACATGCAATGCATGCGTTTTATCTCAATCAAGTGGTCTGTCCGAAAAACCAAATGTCTTTGTATTTGTTATTGATGCAATGCATGCGTTTTATCTCAACCAAGGCATGTTCTGATGAGACTAGTGATTTTATGGTTTACTGCAAAGGAAGTTGGTATACGGCTTGAGCAGTACCACAAAGATTCTTCACTTACATTTACCATTCAGGTAAAGTTCATATCTCTATATAGTGAATAGATCATGTCAATTTTTTTTATTGTAGTTACTTTATAGAATTCAGATAGAGAAGATCTACATCACTTAGTTCGGTAGAAGCGAGATTACAATTGTTCAGATTAATCATGCGTACGTATAATATTGATTGCAATTGTGTAACAAATATAACTATATTTTTCAAAAGGCAATAGAGTGTATAAAAAATATTTATTGTTGCAGACTTGCATTACCATGTGATGTGTAGGAATTCTGCTGGTTGTAATCCAAAACGAAACAGAATGGTATAATTGTAAAAAAAAAATGTCCAATCTAAATTGTTTTTGAGTTTGTGATGAGATGAATAAGGTCCTTTTAAATTACTGCATTGTGGAAGTGGAATTCTTTTTCGTCCTTTTAAATTACTCAGCCATTATGTAAGGTCATAACGCATAAATACACAAATAATCCTTACAACACTAGAATTGTTTTTGAGTTTGTGATGATATGAATATCTGTGAATTTTCTATGATTTTCTGTGATTTTTTGTGATTTTTCTGTGATTTTTGTGAATTTTCTGTGAATAAAACAGGGTGACCCTGTTTTTTTTTATAAAAAAAATATGTAATTTCGTCGGCCAAAACCGACGAAATTAACAGTTTTGGCCGACGAAATTAACTGCCACCTCATCTAGATCAAAACCGGTTCCCCGATTTTTTTTGCTGACGTGGCGGCTAATTTCGTCGGCCGAGACCGACGAAATTAAGCGCCACGTCAGCTTTCCGTCGCCCGCGCTGTGCATCGGTTTTGTAATTTCGTCGGCCTTGAAAACCGACGAAAATACTGTAATTTCGTCGGCAACCGACGAAAAGGCATTTAATTTCGTCAGTTTTTTTTTGTCGGCTTAATTTCGTCGGCAAACCGACGAAAATACGTTAATTTCGTCGGTTTTCGCCTAATTTCGTCGGTTTTTGGCCGACGAAATTACTGCGCTTTCCTGTAGTGAAGGTGCTCCCGCCGCCCTGGCCATATCTTTCTTAATTGGTTTTTCTAGTTCTCTATGGATTAGGATTAATGCTTAAGAGTCGATGCATCTTGAAGGCTGCAGTCGGTTTACTCCCTTCTGATAAGACTTGAAGAAATTGTCTATGATTATCTATTTGTTTTTCTCTAGAATAACACAGATGGTTTGCTATATCATATCACTATTACTGTCAAGATTATAATCTAAATGTCTACATCTGTATTCCTTTTCCCTTGTCCAGTGACTACAATTTTACAAATCTCAAATCTGTTCATTTTGGCCTAAACATCTCTTTTGGCTGATGGTCTATTGCATCTAACAAATTGCAACATTCGTACAATTTCATACCAAACTTCTTGTGTTGATGATACATAAAATGTCGCGACACCGGCTTCACCAGGATCCACTCATAATCGATTGCTAGTCACAGAGATCAAAGATAGCAACTTGTGAGCAACGTTTGTTGAACATCATCACACAGTCACAAATAACTAAGAAAGATTACATATTATGCATAAGTAATTGTTACACAACTACTTATTACAATAGTTTAATTAAATAAGACATAATATTGTTCATAATATATCAGAGTGTAGGAATTCAAATATGCAGCGGAAATAACAGTATGATGATGCTCCAATCTGACCCTTGAGTGTCAGCTAATCCTCATCAAAGTCTGGGACAGAATCCTCCTGATCCTGAAGATATACCAGACATATGTCTTCTCCCGATTACGAATTTATGACTAGTTTGCATAGTAAGTACATGATTACCCAACAAAAGTCCTCATAATGATGCAAGGATAATAACAAGAACAGTGTGGCTACTTTCTATAGAAGACCTACTTTAGTCAAATTTTTTAAAGTGTTATAAAACAAATTTGTAGAGCAATTATTATTGATACAGATTCCTGAAAAAACACCTAGAGCTCGGCTTTCAAAGCCCCTCTTTAAAACAAAGCTTGCCTCGAACAGCTCAAACTACACCGACCCATCAGGTTAATTTATTAACACATGAGACTACCATGTACGACCTTCCTCCCTCCCGTGACCATGGGAACGGCTATGATGATTGTTTTAACTCTACAGAGTCTAGCACACTTTACTGATAAGTCTAGTGGTACTTTTATGACTTAGCTCTTCCTCAGAAGCCTAGACCAAGTAACGATACAAGGCGATTCATTAGTTCCTTTTGTTAACACCGATACCCTCTCTAAGGTTTCGACACTACGGGTCCCACCCCTCTCGAGCCAACAAACCGCAGCCCGGTTTTTCAAAGTACCGTGTGCTAACAGTTTTCCCTAACTACTAAGTTAGGACTAGCACATGTTGCGTATCATGCTAACGCTAGCACTTATGGTTGCGCTTGTTTGCTTTGGCCGGATAAGCACACGTCAAGATTCCTTACACCTAGGTGACTACCTCCACCACATACCTCAACCCACAAAACCACCCGACTTGACACCTTTAGTCAACACACGCCATGTAGGTTCTTGCTCAGGTATGCAACATCTTATCAACTTGCCTATGCTTCGATCATATGGTAATTCATCTCTGAGGAGGTAACGAAGTAAGGCTGTGTCCACTCGGGGCTGATTGATAAGACCTCTTCTTCTGTATGGCCTTCTTGTTGTTCCTCTCGCGGGACTGATTGTCTAATAGATGGCTTGCGCAATTCTTTGATGAAAACACCAGTCGACACTTGCGTCCGACTAGATCCCATCCGCGCTAGCTCATCCGTTGCTTCATTGTCTCGACGGAGCACATGTGTTAGCTCCAGATAGTCAAATTTGTCTTCCAATTTCCTAACTTCCTGGCAATACGCAGCCATAAAGTTGCCGTTGCAAGACCACTCCTTTTGCACCTGGTTAACCACGAGTTGAGAATCTCCGAGAACCATTAACTGCCTGATGCCGAGCGATATGGCAATGCGAAGCCCTTAGATGAGTGTCTCGTACTCAGCGGCGTTGTTACTGACTGAAAACATGATCTGAAGGACGTATCTGAGCTTCTTGCCTGTTGCAGATATGAGAAAATTTCAGCTCCTGCGCCGCTGTGCATGAGTGAACCGTCAAAGTACATTGTCCAGTATGGGCCGACGAAAACACTTCGTTTTCCTATAGTCGACTCCGTCCACTCCACAATGAAATTGACAAGTGCTTGTAACTTGTTGGCCAGCCGAGGCTTGAACTTTATTTCAAAGTCTCCAAGCTCGATGGCCCACTTTGCAATTCTTCCGGTGCCTTCCCGGTATACGTATATCCCAAGCGGGAAAGATGTAACCATCGAAATCTCATAATTTTGGAAATAATGCTTGAGCTTTCGCGACGTGATGAGTACGGCATACAAAAGCTTCTGAACATAATGGTACCTTATATTAGAGTCGCCTAATACCTCGCTGACGAAGTAGACCGGGCGTTGGATATTCTGAGAGGAACCTTCCTCATCCTGCTCCACGATCAATACGCGTTGACTACATGAGTCGTGGAACCAATGTAAAGCAGGAGAGGCTCTTAGGGCATGGGTGGGACCAACACTGGTGATGTTGCGAGAAACCTTTTGAAGTCTTCGAAGGCTTCTTGTGCTTTCGCAGTCCACTGGAAACCATCTTATGGGCGAAGAAGCTTAAAGAAGGCCATGTCGCGTTCCCCGAGTCGAGAAACGAATCGACTGAGTGTCACAATGCATCCAGTGAGTTTTTGCACATCCTTCTGGTTGGTTGGAGCCTTCATCTTCATGATTGCATTGATCTTCTCCGGATTAGCGTCTATGCCCCGATGAGATACGATGAAACCAAGCAATTTTCTCGATGGGACCCCAAAAATGCACTTCTCAGGATTGAGCTTCGTCTGGTATGCCCTTAGACTCTGGCCAAGTAGGGGATTTGGTGCGAGTCTTCACGACGACATTGTCAACATATTCTTCCACGTTGCGCCCGAGCTGAGTGTGAAAATAATGCTGTATAGTGCGCTGATAACTAGCGCCAGCGTTTTTCAGCCCGAACGGCATTGTGATATAGCATAACACACCAAAAGACGTGATGAACGATGTCTTGATGCAGTCTTCCTCCTTCAGGCTGATCTGGTGATAGCCTGAATAAGCATCTAAGAAACATAAGAGCTCGCACCCCGTGGTGGAATCCACCACTTGATCAATACGGGGGAGCCAGAAAGAATCCTCTGGACAGGATTTGTTGAGGTCGGCGTAATCAATGCACATGCGCCATTTTTTATTTTCTTTTGCTCGAGGACCGGGTTCGCCAACCACTCGAGATGATATACCTACTTGATGAACCTTGCCGCCAACAATTTGGTGATATCCTCCCGGATGGCTTCCTGCCGGTTTGTTGTGAATCTCTGCAACCGTTGTTTGGTTGGCTCTGCCCTTTCATCAACGTGCAAAGAGTACTCTATCACCTCCCTCGAGACACCAGGCATGTTCGAAGGTTTCCAGGCGAACACTTTCTGGTTTGCCGGGAAGAAAGTGTTGAACGTGTCTTCCTATTTCCCATCGAGCCCTGTCCCAATCATGTCCATTTTGGTCGCGTCAGACAGGTCCAACGTTATCTTCTTAGTATCCTCGGTCGACTGGATAAAGGTTTTGGCCTGCTTCTTGGCCGGTATGTCCCCCTCCTCCTGCAGTGAGGCGACTGCCGGATTTTCTCCATCTCTGCCGAGGTTTCCAAGGACTGCGCCATGTTGCAGCTTTCGCTGTCGCAAACCAAGGATTGCTTCATGTCGCTAGGAATGGCGATTACACCGTTGGGGCCCGGCATCTTCATGACGAGGTAGGTGTAGTTAGGAACCTCCATAAACTTGGCGATGCCTGGCCTTCCAAAGATAGCATGATATGCCATCTCGAAATCGGCCACCTCAAAACTCAGACTCTCTGTCCGATAGTTTCCCTTGATCCCGAACGTAACGGGCAATCAGATCTGTTCGAGTGGTACCACGAACGTCCCGGGGATTATCCCATGGAAAGGGGATGATCCTTGCCGTAGCTCGGAACGAGGAATCTCCATCTGGTCCAAGGTTTTGACGAAAATGACATTTATCCTACTCCCGCCATCATGCAAGACCCTTTTATGCTTGTTCCCCTGAACAACCAGATCTGGGAAGGCTATCCTATCTGGATGGTCCGATCGGTCAAAGGTGATTGGAACCTCTGACCAGCGAAGATATTTGGGGGCCGCGGGTAAGATTGCGTTGATCTCCTGAGTGGTTTGCTTCTGCTTCCACTTGGGCCTTGTTTGTTTCAGATTAATGTAGCGTTGCGTTTTACTGTAGCAAATTTGTGATCCCCTCAAAATACGTCTTAACGAGTTCAAAATATTATGAAAAAATATTTTACAAAATTTAAGAAGTACTATTTAAAACCCCACAAGAATGACTACAAAACATTACATCATTTGGCTTATACAAAAATAACAAAATTTAATTTAATTTAATTAAATCTGAAACAAACAAGGCCTTGGACTCATACGCATCTGATCTGCCGAATATATAGTTGATCTCACGTTCAGCATCTTGATAGTCCCCATGTGGTTTCTTGCCATGGCCACCCTTGACTGCCGACTGATTGGAATTATTAACAAATTTTTGCAAGATGAGGCAATCTTTTGTAGCATGCTTACCGTGAGGGTGGAATGGGCACACTGCCTCCATGACTTTGTAGTAGTCGTTGTCGTTGGGGGGCTTAGGTCGGTTGCTGTCCACTTTCGCAACTATCTCGTCCCTCTTACGCTTCTTATCCTTTGACTTGCCTGGTTCATTATTTCGCTTCTTCTTGGAGCCTTTATCGTGGCTGCCCCGATGATTGAGGATGGCCTATTAACCGTTGGCTTCCTGATCCGCCATCATGAACATTGCCTTGAGCATCCTTGGGGTCTCCCGGGTCATCTGCTTGATCAACTCTTCGGATTTACATCCTGCGAAGAAGGCATCGATGACGGTCTGCTCTGAAACGTCCCCAACCTCGTTCTTCTTTTTGGGTAAAGCGCTTGATGCATTCGCGGAGAGTCTCGCTCTTTCGGCGATCCAGATGACCAATCTTCCACCCATTGGCGGGTCTTTCGTAGGTCCCTTGAAAATTGGTGATGACTTGCTCATGGAGGTCGTCCCAAGACTCAATAGAGTTCTCCGGGAGCCCCGTTAGCCATGTATGTGCGGTTAGGGTCAGAGCGACTGGCAACTAATTCGCCATTACGTTCTGATCACCTCCTGTCGCGCTGACTACCAGGGCGTAAAAGCTATAGCCAGTTCTTCAGATCCCTCGGTCTTTTGAACTTTTACAAAATCAAGTTGTTCAATCTCAACCCAATTCCATTTTGCAAATTACTGCCTTTGTTCTTCATTTTTGTAAGGCTTTTCTAGGCATTTATCCCCATTTCAACCTCTTGCGCCATTTGTTTCTTCTTAAGCCATATATCCCAATAAGAAGGCTCCCAAAATAATTGGGGGCGCTTACTTACAGCTTCAGGATGGCATGAGGAAACTCTATTTCTCCATCCCATTCCGAACGTCTAACAAGGGTCGGCACCAGGAATGGTTTTGTTGTGCCAATCCCAATCCACCACTTCCTCCTTTCTCTGGGCTCGGGCCCAAAGTTTTCGCTTCTCGGTCCTCGGTCCCCTCATCCGGCGAGATGGGTTAGGTCTCTGAACTTCTGGATCTGATTGACAAGCGTAAGACAGAAGGCCTGATCGGAGTCGGACTCATCCTCAATTTCGCCCGGTGCCGAATGTAGCCTCTTAAAGAACGTATTCACCCGGGATAATAATTTACAGGATTCACATATTCAACTCGAGAGATCCCTGAGCGTGTTCTAGAGAATATGTTGCATCGCTGACTGGCTGATGAGGGCATCACCCAGAAGGATGTGACCGCCACTCCTTTCACTACTTTCACTACGGTCATAACAAGTTGGTGACAATTCACTGCATTTTCTACCTCTTGTACGTCTACTATGATGGCTTCATCGACATGGTATCATCGACCGCCACCTTGGCCGAATCGATCACACAGTTGGCCTCCGGTTATGGCGTCATCGTCTCCGTTACTTTGGCCGCCACCCATAATTGAAGGCGCAATCAAGAAAGGTGTATCTCCACCTTATCCACTCCATCAAGTCATAAAGATCTTGTCACTCCAAAGACGGCTCAAGAGAAAGCCCAACTCGAGTCCAAGTCCAGTTCGGCAATCTACGCACAACACAACTTCAAACGGACGCACAGGTCACATACGATGTCCGTTTTCAACATTCTACCACTCTACAAAGCTTAGGAAATAAGCTTTCCAATGGATGTAATGTCACCTCAAAATTCGTCCTGTTGCAACGGGAATCAACGAAACAAGGTGCTGCTTCATCTGGTTGGCCCAAACCAGTCCTTGCACACGTGTCGGACCTAGGCCTAGGTGGAGGACGCCCTAGGGGAACCCTAGAACGACCAGGGAACCCCCTTGACCGCCACTCCACTTATATATTTCATAGCCGTTGCTGTTTAGACTCAGGTTTGGTTGTGTGTTGGTAGACCCGTGTGCGTCTCCCCTCGAATTTGCATGTGTCGGATAGACCACCCGAGTCGAGTTATCGAACCTCAAAATCCAAGTGCTTCATCCATATTTGCAATTTTAGATTGCGTTTATCTTGTTTTTTGCTTGTTCTTCGATCGCTTGTAGGAAACGACCTTCGTGGTCAGGTCAATCGCGTTCTTGGTGTGGTTGATAACGAGCAGATTTGATGGTTTAGCGATTGCCGGGTAGTCATCCCTGCGAGGTTGGTAGCCGGATCGTCAAGGTCGCCTCTCTGACCAGATCAAAATTATCCCCTCAAGTCTCCCCAGAAGATCGGTCCTCCCCTGTGTCCCTATCATTTGGTATCAGAGCGTCGGTTCCCTGGTGAGAATTCTTTTATTTTAGAATAGTTGCTTTCAGACCTATAATCCAGAAAAAAAATGCCCCATTTTTTTTGGCTGTTCATCATCTCATCCATCATACCAAGATGCCTAGATTTGTTCTTAGTTTTGCTTTTTCAAGTTTTAATCCATGTGTTTCATGTGCCATTAGTTGCTGTCGATCCCTTTGTTCATCCGTCCTTTTTTTTCTTATATACTCAACCGAAAAAAAGTATCAGATTGATTTCTACCGTGAAGCAACCATACGTGAACCTTCCAAAATAAACCCAAAAAAAAGGGCCACCAAATATTTCCTTTGCATCAGCTGTGTGAGACAAGAAAAGAATTTCCATCTAATTGCCTTCGATTGGATTCCATCTTTTCAAATCCTGTTCCGTTAATTGTGGGATAATTGCCCGGATGCATTCCATCTTTACTGCAGCAATCACCCGTGTAAAAGGGCATTAATGACAGCACCTACCATTTTTAGCCATAGTTAAATATTTTTTTCTTTGGCTAATTCTAGAGATATTCTTGCAAAGCCAACCATCCATCCAATCTTTTGCTTGCAGCACCTTTTTTCTAATTGCGGTAGCTAATAAAAAGAGTTCCTCGATTCTTCAAGTGTCCATATTTTCCTTGACAAATTGCACTGGGAGCACAAAAGAAAAAAAAAGGACGGCCAAAAAAAAAAGAGAAAAAAATCTCGGCCTGAAAAAAAAAAGAAGGAAGAGAAAAGAAGAAAAGCGAAAAAAAAACTGCTCTTGGGCAAGAAGAAACTTTGAGAATTTTTGGGTCGTGATCTCCCTGCGCATGTACTTAGTTTTTGCATAGTGCTATCCACTTGATCCAAGTCCTATTGTTGCTAGCCTTATCCTATATCCTTATGACAGCAACTTGGCATTGTTAACTTTTGGATTATTATTTGATTTTGCATTAACTGAGTTACATATCTATTATTTCTTTGATACATATACTAGCATGTCCAAGCTCCACATACTACTAGCCAAACAGGGGTAGACCTCATAATCGCTTTATCACCGCCTTTGCTCGGATTATCACGAACCAGCTACCGCTTGCACCACCTGCTTGTGTGGTAAGAACTTGTAAGAGTAAGGTAAATGTTTGAGTGAGTGTGAATTGAGTGACTCCACAACCTAGTAGTTTATAGGAATATACTAGTGTATTTTCTTGTTTGCTACTAACAATGGCAGGCTCCACCTCTCATCATCATGTGATGAAGTATGACATATTTGCTCCATTTTCTTCGAGAGATATGTTTGACGACTATGATACAGAAGATGCTTATCTCGACTTAAAATATTTGAGACAAGGTAAAATAAAGCTAAAAGAGTACTATAAGAAATTTAAAACCTTGATACGGCTAAGTGGATTAATTGAGTGTCAAGAGGCAACAGAAAATAGATTTTTGAAAGGACTTAATGGGGAAATTCAGGATATTCTCATTCATGAAACATATAGTTGCCTCTCACAATTGTATAAATGTGGTTGTAGAACTGAACATAAGTTTATTGAATCAATGAATGAATTTCTAGCCTCATTAGATGGACCCATTGTTGCTCCTATTCTCGTAGTTAATATTATAAAGAAAGATAAGCATCACCGAGAGGAGGATAAAGAGGACACATGAAGGAACAAAAGATTATTGTTGTGAGCAAAGAGCAAACCATTGAAGTTACACCTACATCAACTGGTGAGGCCTTGCAGGGTAATGAAAAAGGTGATGCACTTGCTCAATGTGAGAATACTTGTGATGATATGAAATTTTCCACTACTCATGCTATTGTAGAGCAACCATTAGTGGAACCCGCTGTTGAATTTCCTTTGTCACAAGATGATTTGCTTGCTACTACTTATGAGAAAGAAGAGTTGTGCGATAATGTTTCACTTATATCAGTACCACAACTATTAAAAGAACATGTGTCTTCTGTTTTAGAAACCAATACTTGTGTTAATAATAGATATGTTCTTTATATTGCAACCGAGGAAAATGAGATAAAATTAATGTCTTCTCTAAGTACTTTAGGTTACATTGAATTTGATGTTCTTTGCGATCTAAATAGTTTGGAGGAGAAACTTTGTCAACACTCAGATTTTCCATGTTTATATAGAAATAGTTTACATGCTATTGACAAAAATAATGATAAAGGAGAGTATATGGTGCATCGAGTTTACATTTGTTCCAATATGTATCCAACTTTTGTCGTAAATGAAAGTTTCTCTAGTTGTAACTCAAAAGGTGTGTGTGTTCGTTTGCATCTTGTTTCTACTATGTAATGGAGTCGAGGTCGACTCCAATTCAAGAAGGGGAGAATGATGAGGGCATCACCCATAAGGATGTGACCGCCACTGCTTTCCCTACTTCCACTACCGTCATAACAATTTGGCGACAATTCACTGCATTCTGTACTTCTTCTACATCTACTATGATGGCTTCATCGACTTGGTATCATCGACTGCCAGCTTGGCCGGGTCAATCACACAGTTGGCCTCCGGTTATGGCGTCATCGTCTCTGTTACTTTGGGCACCACCCATAATTGAAGGAGCAATCAAGAAATGTGTATCTCCACCTTATCCACTACATCAAGTCATAAAGATCTTGTCACTCCAAGGACGGCTCAAGAGAAAGCCCAGCTCAAGTCCAAGTCCAATTCGGCAATCTACGCACAACACAACTTCAAACGGATTCCTATGTCACATACGTCGTCTGTTTTCGACGTTCTACCATTCTACGGAAAGCTTAGGAAATAAGCTTTCCAACGGATCTTATCTCACCTCAAAATTCGTCGTGTGGCAACAGGAATCAACGAAACAAGGTGCTGCGTCATCTGGTTGGGCCAAACCGGGCCTTGTACGTGTCGGACCTAGGCCTAGGTGGAGGACGCCCTAGGGGAACCCTAGAACGACCAAGGAACCCCCTTGGCCGCCACTCCACTTATATATTTCATAGCCGTCGCTGTTTAGACTCAGGTTTGGTTGTGTGTTAGTAGACCTGTGTGTGTCCCCCTCGAATTTGAGTGTGTCGGCTAGACCATCCGAGTCGAGTTATCGAACCTCAAATTTATCCAAGTGCTTCATCTATATTTGGAATTTTAGATTGCGTTTATCTTGCTTCTTGCTTGTTCTTCGATCACTTGCAGGAAACGACCTTCGTGGTCAGGTCAATTGCGTTCTTGGCGTGGTTGATAACGGGCAGGTTTGGTGGTTTAGCGTTTGCTGGGTTGTCATCCTTGCGAGGTTGGTAGCCGGATCGTCATGGTCGCCTCTCCGACCAGATCGAAATTATCCCCTCGAGTTTCACCAGAAGATCAGGCCGCCCCCGTGTCCCCATCATTGGCCAAGCTTTTTGCTCCAGCACTCATATCCATGTTGAGGGATGCCCGAATCCTTTTTGTATTACGGATCCACCACCGGAGGTAAGCTCTAGTAGACCTATCCTTTAATGTTTCAATACTTTCTGAGCTTTTATGTATATTTCTCCCGATTGGATCGTCGCGCCTTATGTTCAGATGCTCCCCTCCCCAATCTGCCGCAGCACAAAGACTCCACGCAAAAGTGACCTGCGAGCAATTCTACTGATGAGCCGACTGCGAAGAAGGGAAAAGGCCCGTATACGAAAAAAACCAGTAAGCAAGCCCAAGCCATTTGCCCCCGGCGCGCGTTTGGGGGACCAACTTTTCAGGACACGGTGGCAGAACAACCTGCTCCGCCGCTAGCGCGTGACGTTGCTTCTACGTTGTCCCCTCCATGGCTTGACACGTAAGACATGTCGCCCCCGAAAGACAGCGCCCAAGCATCAGCCTCAAAGAAAAGAAAGTGAAAAAAAAGGAGCTTGTTTTGAAGTGTACTAGTTGGATTCTCGTGGCGATGTTTCTGTTCTGGCTCGCGTCTCTAGTACGGTTAGGCCTAGGACCAGCATGTTACCATCGTTGAACGATTATTCAACTTGTTTGGCTAATGTGGTTTTAGCTTTTCATTTGATCTACTTTTAAGCCACCGATAGCTCCACAAAAACTACTACCGATCAAGTACAAGCATCCGTCAACTGGTACATCATATCTTCGGGAGTTGTTATCTTGCCGGTTGCCGACACCTCCTGTTCAGCCTGATAAGAATTAGTAAGAACTTGATAGAATGAGTTGAGTGTGAGCGACTTGCTTAGCCACATCCTAGTAGTTGATAGGGTATTACATATATTTGTGTTTATCCTTGTTGGCTACTAACAATGACAGGTCTCTTCATACAATGTGACAAGAAATGCTTGACACCTTTGGATCGTGTGTTCCATGCGAGTTTACAACGGTCCAAAAAGAATCATGACATCAACAACACCAGCGCTTCATCTCTTACTATTGAACAAGGTAAAATCAAATTTGTATTGCCTCCATTTGCTGGAAACTTTGATCCGGATGCATATGTTAATTGGGAGATAGCGGTAAACAATGAATTTGCAATGTGTGACCTGTCAGAACAACAAAAGGTTAGGGCTACCGCTAATGTTTTAACAGCATCTGCATTAACTTGGTGGAAGTATCTCTCTAGACGTGATAAAGAACCTCAAACTTGGAATGACATGAAAAGACTTATGAGAGCTGACTATGTTCCTGAATATTATGCTGAAATTTTGCTTAGTAAGCTTCAGTGCTTGAAACAAGGTGGTAGAAGTGTAGAAGAATATTATCATGATATGCAAACTTGTTTATTGTGTTGTGGTTTACAAGAAAGCGAAGATGGTACTAAAAGAGATGTTCTTACATGGGCTTAATAAGGGTATTCAAGATATTCTTGCTAATGAAACATATAGTTCTCTTTCACAGTTACATAAAAGTGCGTGTAGTATTGGATCTTTGAATGCACTATTAGCTTCACTTGAGGCGCCTGTTGTTGCACCTCCTCTTGTAGCTAACATATTGCAGAAAAATGAGAACGAGCAAAAGGAGATTGAGAACATGGAAACTGACAAGGTCGAGCACCGGACATTCACATTCCCTTCGACGAAAACTGAGAAAGTCGAGCATAGGACATTCCATTCGACCAAGAAGCTAGATATGGTTGTCCCTTTGATCGCCATAACACCTACAACAACTGATGAGGATGTAAAAGGTAATACAAAAGATGCCGTATTTACACAAGGTAAAAATAACTTTGATATGTTGAAATTGTCTATTACTCATGATATTTTAGAGCAACAATTAGTAGAACTCATTGCTGATATTCCTTTGTTACAAGATGATTTACTTACTAAATCTTGTGATAAAGAAGAGTTGTGTAATAATACTTCACTTATATCCATGTCATAACTAATGAATGAACATGTTTTTGTTACGGAACTAAACACTGGTGCTCAAAATAAACATGTTAATCAACTTGCTAGTGAAAAAGATGAGCTTAAATTGATGTCTTCCATGAATACTTTGGGTTACATTGAATTTGATGTTTTGTGTAATCTAGATTGTTTAGAGAAGAGACTTTTTGCACAAGTTGATTTGCCATTGTTATCACGAAATAATTATCATGTTCTTCGCAAACATAATGATAAAGAAGATTGCATGGTAAATAGAGCTTATATCTGTACAAATCTGAAACAATCATTTGCTATGAAACCATGTGTTGAATTAGATGATCGCAGTATCACTAATCATGTAATGCCAAGTTTCTCTAGTTCAATTTTCAAGATACATGAGACTTTCCAAGAAAGGGAGTACGTGGATGAAAATGATTCTTGGTCTAATGATTTGATTACGAAAGATATGCATATTGCTCTGCTCCCTGCTGGTACTAACAATTTCCAGGAGACTACGACGGAGTCGAGGACGACTCCAATTCCAGAAAGGGAGAATGATGAGACCATGTTCGGCATAGATATGATCAAGCCTGTTTCTACAATGATGCTTTCATCTACATCGCTTCATCGATCTCCACCTCGGCCAGGACGATCACACAGTTGGCCAATGGATTTGGAGTCGTCACCTCCAACCGTTAAGCCACCACCTTGGCCGCCTCCTATATGTGATGGCGTATTCAAGAAGGTGTATCTCCACCTCTATCATATCTACAACACATAGAAGTCACGTCGGTCAAAGGGAGGCTCACAAGAAAACCAAACTACAAGCCAAACTCGAAGTCTACTCCGGCTCGGCTATCAAATGCAGCTTGCATTCAAACGGATGCCCAGGTCGCATATGAACTCCTTTTTCTATGTTCTTGGTATCCACGGAGAAGCCCACGACGAGATCTTTCCAACGGATCTGGTCTCACCTCAGAATTCCTCCGGAGTCATCGGGACAATCCCACGCAGCCCACGCAGCCACCTCGCGTTCTAACTAAGTTTACTTGTAATGCAAGAATACATTGTATCTAGCCACATGTACTGTAGCAGCCCTGTAGCACGTCGGTTACTGTAGCATAACTATAGCAAACCGACCTAAATGGCTATAAATAGATAGCCACCCCCTCATTTGTAACTTGGGTTTTGTTTAGTTATGTTTTAGCCTTTGCTACATATCGGTATTCGCGCGTGTCGGTTAGACCGCCTGTTTATAGTTACAGAACCCCACCTTTGTGATAGTCTGTGAGATCTTAATGCATATCTGCAAGTGAGTTGCTTGTTCATCTTGTTCTTGCTAGTTTTTCGATCGCTTGCAGGTTCAAGGACCTTCGTGGTCAGGTTGATCGCGCTCCGGCGAGGTCAATAACCATCTGTAGTTGGTGTACCGGTCGCTAAGGCGCAACGTCCTTGATGGTTGTAGTCGGGCCGCCAATATCGACTCCTACCGGGTTGTCTTTATCCTCCTCTCATCAAAAGATCGGGACCCCTGCTCCCTATCACATTATTTGCCGATGAGCTAAACATGAATAGTTGAAAATCAGCATTCCGCTCCTGGCCTAGCTTGATCAAGGGATATAAGGACTGGCTTTCTCGGGTATATAGCCAGAAAAAAGTCCAATGGGATGAATTAGGGATTACCGATGCATTCTCCTTTCCTTGCATCCCCCTCCAGCAGATGAGCCTTTCTTGGCAGCATCAGCATACTTCTGGTGTGACACAGCCAACGCTTTTCTAATCCCAACGGGACCAATAAGCCCTACACTTTTGGACGTAGAATTGCTAATCGGTCTTAGTCCCGATGGAGAAATGCTATCGGCTTTCGACTTGCCTGTAACCCTTAAGCTAGTTCCTGAAAATAACTTCAGATGGCAGCGCTATATCAATACTCACCAGAAATCAGGCCACGTCGAGGACGAAGAGCACATCGCCTTTTTGAACATGTGGCTGGACATGTTCTTTTTTTGTGGCCAATCTCTTAGTCCGAGCAAAGTATATCAAGGAGTAGCCGAAGCTCTGGTGACAGGACAGAAGCTAGCAATCGGCAAATGCCTTTTAGGAGCCACATATCGGATGATGCATGAGATTAGAAAAGCCTCTGCTCCAAAAAATCCGATTATTCAGTTGGAAACTTGGGTGGCCCTTTCTGGTTCATTTGTTTATTCTTGAAGCTCCACTTATAAAACTCCTTAGAGGAACTTGATTTTAATACGGAATTTCCGAATGAAGAAGAAACCGATGGCACTGAACGCCATTGTAGATCCTATGGAGAAATGACTTCTGTTAATTGTAACAGAAGGCGCCTGAATCAAGAGGACTTCTCCCACTCTCTGGCTTCATTTTTCACCTTGTCTGAATCGGAATATGGTCCAGGGAATTTTAATCCATATAATGACTTGGACATATATGCAGTTCCCACCTTTTTTCGTTTTTCTACCATTGTACGAGGCGAAGTATTGTCGGTTTTTAAGGAATTCATTTCTCCAAGTATCTTCTTTGCCATCCTCAGCAAGAGAACTCATATCAGAAAACCCTCGTATGAGTTTTATCACCCTGCAGTACTTGCTCGGCAGTTCAATTTAGGCCAAGTCTACGTCGGCATTCACCCAAGGGTCCTCTCAACAGCATCCAAAGAAAAGAGGTACAATCGGCTTATGATGAACATTCATCCCAAAATCCGATGTCTTACTCATTTTTTATCAATAGGGAGATCCGATGGTGATGTTGGCTAGAAGAAGAAATTAGCGAGCAAAAAACCAACACCGCAAAAGGTGCGTACACCCGATAACACGGAGTCAGTATGTGACACAGTAAGCACTTGATTTTTCCTTCAAATTCTCAACTTTCTTTCGGTTTTCTTATCAAAATTCCAATTTCAAGATACCCCTCCTACTCATAAGAAAAGAGACAGTACACCTGCTCCTCCGCCAGAACACCACCAACCTTCAACCCCCAAGATGTAATCGGAAATTCCTTGAACTTGTTTGTAAAATTCTTATATTCCGATCCTTTATAACTTTAAAAATTCTTTCTCCAGTATATGTTTCAACCTCGAAGCCCAGTTCGGGTAACGGTAGTATCCACGCAGGTGATTACTTACGATGGGGGAAAAACCGACGAGCTAAACTTCGATCCATCAAGCATGGATTGGCTCGACGACGGCCTGGAGATTTTATCTTCTCCGATCAGAACTCCATCTCCTCCTATCACCGCTGCCAAACCCTTTGTTGCTAAGCCGTCCAGAGCCAATCGACTTCTCCCGGACACCCTCGCCAAGCTGAAGCAAATGTGGGAGTTAGTTGGTAATGAATCAGAATTTCTGGCCAATCCCTCTGCCGTTCATGACATTGCAGACTCTATCCAAGAAATCCTTCTGGCCAATCCCTCTGCCGTTCGTGACATTGCAGACTCTATCCAAGAAAACTTCCAGAACAAGTGGTATCAGCCATCCAAAAGCTGCTGCCTCTTGGGGAAAAGAAAGCCGAATTCGATGCTGCACTTGATTGGCTTCATCAGAGGGAGGCCCTAAAGGATGCCGAGGCAGAACTTGAAGCGCTCATCCAAGATGCCAATGCCCAAAATGCCAAACATCTGGGGCTGAAGCAAGAGGTCGAATCGGCAAAACTTGCTGCCTCCAAAGCAGTTTCAAGAGTTAAATCCGTGGAACAAGAATTGGAGAAAGCTAGGAAAACCGAAGCGACTGCTCGCTCAAGCTTTACAGAGTCAAAATCGGCTTGTAAAGAGCAATACGGAATAGTGGAGGCTTGAGGCTTGGCTGTGCTAGAAGCCAACAAGAAAATCCCAATTGTTCCTAGATCGACCGAAGAAGATACCGACACCATCATCCAGATTCGTGGCACAATTGCTGATGCCGCCGTAGCCATTTTTGAGTTTTGCGATTAGATGGCCTGCGAGCCAATTTTAAAAAACAATGTTATATGGATGGATTGGCAATTATGCCAATAAACACTTCGCCTGTTGGGCGTAAAACATTCAAGGCCTTCGTGCCTTTGTAATAATTTTATTTCCTTTATGCAAATTTCCTTTCATCGTCATTTCCATCTATAGGCGATTCATTCGAATCGGCTTTTACTCAACAACAACGTGTTGAATGAAATACCAACATCGACCCGATACAAGTGTTTGTCGACATTTAAACTATAGGCGATTAACTAAAAATCGGCTTTTTTAAACTTCTCCTAAAGCTCCAATCCAAACACTTGGATAATACTTCTTCAAATATTTAGCACTAATCGATTCACCAAAAACTTGCCCTTCAAGCGTCTCCAAAATATATGCGTTTCCAGGAATAATCCGATTGATTTTAAACGGTCCTTCCTAATTTGATGACCATTTCCCGTACTTAGGATCTCTTTAACCAATTGGTAAAAATGTTTTCCACACAAGATCTCCCACTTCAAAAGTTTTCGGCACAACTTTCTTATTATAGTGTCTGGCGACTCTTTGCTTGTCACGCTCAGTATGCTCCAAAGCCTTTAATAGAATTGCCACCATATCATTAAGCTTATCCACCATCAGATTTTTGTAATCGTCGGCTTATACATTATTTTGTTCTTCAACCCTCGTGGATCCGACGATAGCTTCAATTGGTAAAACAGCTTCTTGACCATAAACCAATTCAAAAGGTGACACTTTGGTAGCCCCATGCTTAGCAATCCGATAAGCCCATAGTGCATCCGCCAAAGTATTATGCCAACCCGCGGCCTTTCATCGATTTTTCTCTTAATCAGCTTTATAGCACTTTTATTAGAAGACTCCGCTTGGCCGTTGGCTTGAGCATAATACGGCGAAGAGTTGATCGTCGTGATTTCTAGGCTTCGAGCATAATCTTGGAATGCCTCTGACATAAATACCGACCCCTGATCCGTAGTGATCGTTTGAGGAATAACAAATCGGTAAATTATATGCTCTTTAACAAAATTGATTGCTTCAGTAGCAGTCACTTACTTCAATGGCACAGCTTCAACCCATTTAATAAAATACTCTATTGCCTCCAACATATACCGATGCCCCTTGGGCGATGAAGGAAATATTTCTCCGATCATATCAATCCCCCATCCTCTAAATGGCCACGGCTTCACAATTGGATGCAAAACAGATGCCGGCGCATGTTGAACACTCCCAAATTTCTGACAATCTTTGCTGCCCTTGTAATATTTGAAACAATCTTCAACCATTGTTGGCCAGAAAAATCCTAAACGCTTCAACATCCATCTCATCTTATACGCCGATTGGCGTGTACCACAAAGTCCTTCATGAACTTCTCCGATTGCAACTTTAGCATCTTCCTCACTTAGGAATTTAAGCAAGAACCCATCAAAACTCCGATAATATAGCTTATCGTTGATCATCACATATCTTTGGGCCTTCCTTTTAAGCTTTCTATCGGTTTTTCCCTGAGTATCTTTAAGATAAACGATAATCTCTGCCCACCATCCCATCGGAATCAAATTTTCACTTGAAATAATCTCCAATTCTATGATCGGTAATTTAAATCTTGATGCTTCTTGAGCTAATTCATTGGCCTCACAATTTTGTTCTCTCGGAACATGCTGAATTGTGAATATACTGAAATGTTTAGCCAAACCTAAAACCCTTTTCAAATACTTTCTAAGTAGTTCACTATAACAGTCATATTTACCAATCATCTGGAAAACCACCAGTTGTGAATCTCCATAACTTCTACAGCAACAACTCCAGCTTGAATCAACCACTCCAACTGATGGGGGCACGAGGGTGGCCCGATCTTCTGGTGAGACTCGAAGGGATAATTTCGATCTGGTCGGACAGGCGACCTTGACGATCCGGCTACCAACCTCGCAAGGATGAAACCCGGCAATCGCTAAACCACCAAACCTGCTCGTTATCAACCACGCCAAGAACGTGATTGACCAGACCACGAAGGTCGTTTCCTGCAAACGATCGAAGAACAAGTAAGAAACAAGATAAACACAATCTAAAATTGCAAATATGGTTGAAGCACTTGGATAAATTTGAGGTTCGATAACTCGACTTGGGTGGTCTAGTCGACACACGCAAATTCGAGGGGAGACGCTGTAAGGATCCTAGGTCGAGAGGGGGGGTGAATCGGCTCTTTTCAAGTTTTACTTCTATCAATTTGCTTGCTTAATTAGTCAAATTAAGAACCCAAGCTATCGATGGATTTGCGGAAGCAATCACAATGAAATATGAGCGACTACAAGGAGGCTCGATGGCACTCACACGCAAGCGATCAATCCAATGTGCAGAAGTAAATGAGAGAGATGAGGAGACGCAAACCGAGTAGTTTACCGAAGTTCGGTGCTCAACACATGAACACCTACGTCTCCGTTGAGGAAACTTCTCACACAGAGAAGTCGGGACTCTCTCGTCCCTAGCCCTCAATCCACTCGCGGTAGCTCTTCACCAACACATGGTAGGCGAGCTCCAAACCTTCACACGGAAGCGAGTTCTCTCACATACGAGAGCTCGCACACCCCACCGGCACCGACACACGGCACCGACCACCGACACACGGTGGATTTCACCTCAACACATGAGGTACCCCCAACACATGGAGGATTTTGCTCCGACACACGGACACCTTGGCACCCCCGACACACGGAGATGGCCGCCGACACACGGCGGACTTGTGGACTCCAACGAATGGAGAGGATGCACCCCTACACAAGGAGGTGACCACCAACGAATGGTGGGTTTGCGGCACGGTTGATGTAGTCAATCGGTTGATGAAGCTCGTGAAGTGACGACGATCTCTCCGGCGGCGAAGTCCCAAGAGCACTTGGGATGGATGGGAGGAGGTAGGGACACCTTCTTCTTCCTCTCTCTCCCCTTCAATCTCTCAAGCACATGGAACCCTAGGTGGAGATGGGAACCATGGGAGGAGCTCTCATGGGTGGCTAAGACAAGGGGTGGCTGCTAATGGTGGCTCTCTCAAGTTTCTCTCGTGCTCCAAGCCCCTATTTATAGGCACAAGTCGAAAACCTAGAAATGGATGGCTGAGATTTAATCGTGAGTTTCGGATCGATCCATCGGACGCCGTCCGGTCTTCATCGGACGCCGTCCGATGGCTTATCGGACACGTCCGACAGGGTGCTGGCGCACGTGCACGGGGCGCCCGCCAGGTGTTCGGTCGCTTGCCTAGCCTTCATCGGACGCTGTCCGGTCCGGGTCGGACACCGTCCGGCGATGCATATCGCCGCGCCCGTTGAACAGACGCCGTCCGGTGGTCGTCGGACGCTGCCTGGTGGCTGATTTCGAACTTCATCGGACGCCGTCCGATGGTATTCGGACGCCGTCCAACAGGGACGGTGTCATCTGGGACTTAGTCGATTTTGAGCTTACCTCTCGGAAATCGGCGCTGTCGGACCCCGTCCGAAGAGCGTCGGACGCCGTCCGACAGTGGCGGTGTTTTCGGGACTTAGCCAAATTTTGGCTTGGGCTCACCAGACGCCGTCCGATGACGATCGGACGCCGTCCGATGGGGCTGAAATTTTGCCCCCACTTGGATTTTGGCTCTACCGACTTCGCCCGACAACACACCTAGGGTTTTGGGCCTACCTTATCGACTTGTGGACCCGGCGGGAGCTTTAGATCACTATGGCGGGAAGTTTTGCGCTCTCAGGTATTTCGGTGACTTAGCGGCTACGAAACCCTGGACAGCTGGACCCCGAACCTTCTCGACCCTGGGACAGGTGTACTCGCTCTAGATGGTTCGCTCAGTACTAACACCTGACACTCTCGGAACCCCATGGGACCCACGGCTGATGTTTCTGGACCTGTGCTCAGTGGGACCCTGCAACCAGAGAGATGTAGTCGATCTGCTGAGTTGGGCCGAAGACGCACACAAGGAAATCAGAGAAACTAGGAAACAAAAGGTCCTTAACCTTGGCGTTCCAGCTGTACGGCCTAGTTGCCATCAATTACCAAAATGAATCAGCCCATGGGAGGCTTTATCTGACAATCTCCCCCTTTTTGGTAATTGATGACAACACCTGCAAATCCAACATGACAAGGCACAACTACAATCTCTGGTGCAATGGGTTAACTCAGAAACATTGCATGCCAGTATAGCACCATACAAAAGACTAGGCCAATGAATCAAGTGCAATGTACGTGTGGACATGAGCTCCCCCTAAATCAATGCATTCCACTTGATAACACCATCTTCCCTTAGCTTCATCCTAGGAGCAAAGCATCTCCTAAGACTATCACTTGTAAGTTTATAACCCAAATTTGCATCTAAAATAAATTTCAAAGCATAGATTTGCAACTATTTCTCCCCCTTTGGCATCAATGACCATAAAGTAGCAAAATATGGGATCAAGGGCTAATTAAGCGCTTTGGAAGTTGTACTAGTGCAAACACGCCCATAAGTCCATCACACTTAAAATCTAGCTATCTCAAGGTTACAATGTCACAAGATCAACTAGAGCACACTTGTTAGATGTGTGATTCAAGTTATTATGACCTAAAGCAAGTATAAGATGAACTATAGCAAGAAATATCAAGAGTTGCTCCAAAACCCAAAGGAGACACATGATGTATCATAGCACTAGAAGATGCAATCCAAACTACACATGCTATCACCGTGCCTGTTTGAGACTAAAACATTTTGGTTGAGCGTTATGCACTTTGAATTTTCTCAAATTTGCCATGTCTCAAACCATAGGCGACGCCACCCAGCATGACGCTGAAGATGAACGTCTCGGTCATCCAAAACTCCCTCTAAGTTCATGCCTAGTGCCATGGCAAGCTATCTCATCGAGGAGACATTGGTGAGACATGTATGACCAATTGTGGCCTTATTCACCTTTTAGCATATTGGCTCAACATTTTCTCAAAATTGCTCAATTTAGCGAAGTAGAGACATGTGCAAAATGGAGATACACAATCTAGACTTAGAAGCACATGATCAACCAAAGAGTTCAGAGCAATCGAATGAGACTAGAAGCTATAGTCCTCCTAACACAAGCTCATGGCTTCCAATTGCATGATATATTTAGTTAAGCACAAGTTGAGCTAGTGACAAGGCAAACACATGCTATAGCTATCAATTTCATGTGATAAACATATAGACAATGAATAGCATCCAGTACAACAGGCAAATTACCTAAGTGCTAGAACTGGATTCAAAAGATTTTCAATGAATGACTTAGCCATGTGACCAACTAAGGCAATGTTTGACTTGTCTAAAATGTTCAACTCATTTCTCAATTTACAGAATCGTGCCTCATTGAGTGGCTTGGTGAATATGTAGGCAAGCTGGTCCTCTGTCCGTATGTGCTCAAGCACAATGTCGCCCTTCGCCACATGATCCCGAAGGAAATGGTGACGGACATCAATGTGCTTGGTCCTTGAGTGTTGGACCGGGTTGCACGCTATCTTCACCGCACTCTCGTTGTCGCATAGGAGAGGCACATGGTCAAGTTTAAGCCCAAAGTCAAACAGTGACTGTGTCAAGTAAAGCAATTGTGCCTGACAACTCCTGCCGCGCTATATACTCGGCCTCGGTAGAGATAGCGCCACGGAGTTCTGTTTCTTTGACGCCCATGACACAAGACACCTACCCAAGAAGTGACAAGCCCCGGAAGTGCTCTTGCGATCAATCTTCCACCCGGCATAATCTGAGTCAGAATAGCCTAGGAGCTCAAACCGCGCACCCTTCAGGAACCAAATGCCTATGCTAGGTGTGTGTTTCAGATATCGAAGGATTCGTTTCACAGCAGTCATATGCATTTCTCTAGGGGAGGCTTGAAATCTAGCGCACATACACACACTAAACATAATGTCCGGCCTAGGTGCAGTCAAGTAGAGTAGAGCACCAATCATGGAACGATAAAGCTTTTGATCGACATATTTACCTTCTTTATCGAGGTCGAGGTGGCAGTTCGTTCCCATTGGTGTCCGGATCGGCTTGCAGTCACTTATGTCGAAGCGCTTGAGCAGGTCGTGGATGTACTTCTCCTGGCATATGAATGTTCCGGTCTTGAGTTGCTTGATTTGAAATCCCAAGAAGAAGTTTAATTCGCCCATCATCGACATCTTGAACTCTTTACTCATCATGTCGCTGAACTCTGTGACCAAAGACTCATTTGTGCTACCGAAGATGATGTCATCCATCTACACCTGGCACAGGAACAGATCTCCATCCACCACCTTTGTGAATAGAGTCGTGTCGACCCTTCCAACCGTGAAACCCTTGCCAATGAGAAAATCTCTCAGTCTTTCATACCATGCCCTGGGTGCTAGCTTGAGACCATACAAAGCCTTCGACAATTTGTACACATGATCGGGGTGCTGTGGGTTCTCGAAGCCTGGAGGCTGCTCTACATACACTAGCTCTCCAATGTAGCCGTTCAAGAATGCACTCTTAACGTCCATCTGCCTAAGTACAATGTTGTGACATGTTGCAGATGCCACAAGCAGCCTGATAGCATCCAAACGCGCCACTGGAGCATATGTGTCTCCACAGTCCACACCCTCGATCTGTGTGAAGCCCTGAGTCACAAGTCTAGCCTTATTATGCACCACCACTCCAAGCTCATCTTGCTTGTTCTTGAATACCCACTTGGTGCCTATCACATTGTGGTCCTTTGGCCTCTCAACCAGCATCCAGACTTGGTTCCTCTCAAAATTGTTCATTTCCTCATGCATCGCATTGATCCAGTCCTGGTCATTCAGTGCCTCTTCCACTTTCTTTGGCTCAAGCTCAGACACAAATGCCGTGTGCTCACAGAAATTCGCCAAAGCACTGACCACACTGATGCTGGCTGTCCTCGACCTTGTTTGCACACAGTCAAGTCCCCAATCACTTGATCAGCTGGATGATCACGAGCAATGGTGTGATGGGTCTTGATCAACTGAGGTGGTAGCTCATCTGATTCTACATCTAGCTCGCATGCTGTCTCTGTCTCTGGAGCCTGATCAAGACTTGAGCTGTCCGTCTGAGGTAAGACTCCCCCTAATTCCCACTGGTTCAGGTGTGGGAGGTGGTGGAACTGTCTCCGTCTCCCTCTGAACCTCTACCGGCCTCACATCACCAGCTGGCATCTCCTCCACAGTTCTAGCCAACTGTTCACCATCCACATCATCCAGGTTCTCTTGCTCCCCTTGACTCCCATTTGACTCATCAAACTTCACATCGCAGGTCTCCTCAATCTGACCACTGCTCTCATTGTACACCCTGAATGAAGACCCTCTGGCTGAGTACCCCAAGAAGACTCCCGTGTCCTCTCTGCTCTATAACTTGCCCAAGTGCTCCCTCTTCTTCTTGATGTAGACCTTGCAGCCAAAAACTCTGAAGTAGGAGACATTGGGTCGTCTTCCCACGAGCAGCTCATAGGACGTCTTCTTCAGCAGCTTGTGAAGATACAACCTGTTGATGCAATGACAGGCTGTGTTTATTGCTTCAGCCCAGAACAGATGTGATGTCTTGTGTTCATCTGACATTGTCCTTGCCATCTCAATGAGCGTCCTGTTCTTCCTCTCGACCACCCCATTTTGCTGAGGGGTGTAGGTGGCTGAGAACTGGTGATCAATCCCTAACTCATCACAGAACAACTCAACGGAAGTGTTAGTGAACTCTGTTCCATTGTCACTTCTCACCTTCTTGAGGGTACAATCAAAAGCATTTTGGGCTTTCTTTACAAACTTTTTGAAAACATCTCCAGTTGGAGTTTTGTCAGGTAGAAAGAAAACCCAAGTGTATCGGGAGAAGTCATCAACAATGACCAAGCAATAGAGATTTCCCCCGATACTCACATAGGTTGTTGGCCCGAAAAGATCCATGTGTAAAAGCTCGAGAGGTCGAGATGTAGACATGACATTTTTGGCAGGATGTGAGCTTGCCACTTGCTTGCCGGCCTGACAGGCACTGCATAGCTTGTCTTTTTCGAATGTCACATCTTGCACCCAAGAATCAACTCGTTTTTGAAAAGTTTCTTCAAATTTGCCATGCCGACATGCCCAAGACGCCTATGCCAAAGCCAACCAAGAGATACTTTGGCTACCAGGCAAGTCGAGACGGATGCCGCAGGCTCATTAAAGTTCACAAGAAACAAGTTTTCAAACCGAAAGCCTTCGAACACAAGTTTTTTATTTTTGTCCAAAACCAACAAGCCCTCAGGTGAGAAATTACAATGGAACCCCAAATCACAAATTTGGGCAACAGAGAGAAGATTATAGCTCAAAGTTTTCACTAGTAGCACATTGTCAATTGAAAGATCTGAAGAAATTTCTACCTTTCCAACTCCAAGTACCTTGCTCTTGCTTCCATCTCCAAAAGTGACCTTGGGGAGAATCTTGCCTTCCTCCCCTATTGAGGTGAACAACCGGGGGTTGCCGGTCATGTGTTGGGTGCAACCGCTGTCAATGATCCAATGGCACCCTCCACTCCGGTAGTTCACCTGTCATGAGAGAAGATCACTTATGTGACTCAAGGACCCACACAGGAGGTCTCCGAGGGTTAGCCTTCAAACGAGAAGCATCATGAGCAAAGCGATCAATCAATGACTTGGGCACCCAAACATGTGCCTTGTGCTCATTCTCAGCCTTGAGCCCAACAAATCTAGCAGTCATCCTACCTTGATCATTTTTCTTGATCAAGTAGCGATCATACAGCTCAGTATGTGCTCTAGGGAATCTTGGTTGTGTGTGGTTGGGAGTGTTGTGGTTTTGATTCCTAGGAGGGTTTGGTCTACCTTTGTTGCGCCTAGGAGGGCCATTCCAGAAGTTTTGCCTAGGTGAATGCCAAGTGTTTTGATACCTAGGACCATTCCACGTGTTGTACTTAGGGCCATATTGCTAGGCACTATTGTTTCTTTGTTGCCATGTGGAGTTATAGTGCCTAGGAGGTCCTTGCCAAGTGTTGAGGTGCCCAAAATGCATCCTAGTAACATTGTTGCTAGTGTGCAAGTTGTTATGCCCAAAGTTGCTTCTCTTCTTGGGATGAGCATGATAGTAACCTTGTCTACTGGTAGATGCTCGAGGAACACTTGATTTCTTCCTCCCTTTTGGCTTCTCTGGGGTAAAACCCAAGCCACCCTTTTTGGAGGGTTTTCGTTGTTCCTTGAGCATCTTGTCCAAGGCCAAGCTACCCTCATAACACTTCCCAAGCCCCTTATCAAATTTCTCAAGTTTAGACTTCAACTCGGTATTTTCAATAGCGAACTCCCTAGCAGCTAGTGCAAATTTACAATTATCAGGTGTACACACTAGTGTGTTGCTAGAGGAACCGCTAGAAGTGGAAGCTAACACAGTGCAATCATGAGCAACCTCAGAACAAGCAAGAGTCAAGTCAATAACAGGTGCAACAGCAACAGAAGTAACAGGCATAGCACAAACAGCATCCAAAACATCAACATGTGTATCAACTAGTTGAGCAAGAGGCAAAGCAACCAACTCATCATTCTTAACTAGAAGTGACTCATGATTCTCCCTAAGTGCATGATAAGTAGTCATGAGATCATCTAGAGATTCATTCAAAGCATCTCGCTCTTCCTCTAGCACATTGCACTTAGATGATAAATTTTTGTTAGAGCCTAGCAAAGTATCATGCTCAGATTCTAAGCTATCACATCTAGCAGCAAGATTTTTGCACTTAGTTTGCAATGCAATCAAGGTTTTGCCAAGCTCTAGATTCTTAAATGTCTCATTTTTATAACGCTCACACGCCTCCCTAAGACAATCACGCATGCCTTCAACATCCACATCTGAGTCAGAATCAGAGTCACTCACCTCGCCACTAGGTCGGGCCATCAGGCACTTGGAAGTGACACCCGGAGTTGGTGAAGCCTTTGCCGATGCCGAGGAAGTGGTGGAAGAAGTCCCATCATCGTCAGAGTACCACTCTCGAGGCTCAGCAACCACCGTGAGACATCTTGATGTGAAAACTGGAGGAGGCGGCACGGACTCAGCTGTTGCCATGGTGGCCAACTCTTGATCAGCTGATTCCTCATCTTCTGAAGCTGAAGTGTCGCTGGAGCTGTCATCAGTCACCCATTCTCCCACAAAGGCTAGCCTCTTGCCTTGTGAGGAGCGACCCTTGAACCCTGACTTCTGAGGATACTTCTTCTTGTTGTCATTCTGCCTTGGCTTCTCGCCATCACCCTTCTCCTTTCCTTTGTCCTTATACTTGGTATTGCCCTTCTGGGACACATTGAAGCGATGTGTCCCTTCTCTTGACACTGATAGCATCTGTATGATGCATGAGTGTTTCCACTCGTCCTCTTCTTGCCTCCATAGCCATTTCTGCTCATGAACTGGCCAGCTTGCTTCATGAACAGGCCAAAGTGTTGGAAGCCATCCTCGAGCTCGCTCCATGTCATCTCACCCTCATTCTCAGCTTGACTTGACTTGAGAGCACTCTGCCTAGATCCACTGTCCTTCAGGGCGATCACCTGATTCTTTGGTGGAGCAGGGGAATCCTCAGGATCAGTGAGGAGCATCATCTCGTGCGCGGTGATCTTGCTAAGCAAAGCTGTGGGTGCCAGCTTCTCCACATCTCCACTGTTGGTGAGATAGGTGATGATGTCCCGATATTCCTTCTTGGGGAGGATCCTCAGCATTTTCCTGCACACTTCATCATTTGCAACAGTGTGACCGAGCCCCTTAAGCTCGTTAAGGATGGGGTTAAGCCGAGTAAACATAGCATTAACATTCTCATTTGGGAGCATTCTGAATTGATCATAACGCTCCTTGACAACCACTAGTCTACCCTCCTTAACAGCTGAAGTGCCCTCGTGAATCTCAATGAGTGTGATCCATATCTCGTGTGCACTAGGGAGATTGTTAACTCTGTCGAAGATCTCCATGCTCAAACCACAAAACAAAGCGTTCATGGCCTTAGCATCGGTCTCTAGGAGTTTGTTTTGAGCGCGTGTGGGAGGTATATTGTTAGTGAGTGTGACACTATGAGGAGACTCTACGACTCTCCAAACATCCATTCCCATGGCCTGAAGAAATGCTTTCATGCGCAACTTCCAAAAGCTAAAATTAGTGCCACTAAACAGAGGAATCCTATTGACAGCTACACTACCCCCGTCGGCCATCTCTATGCGGTTAAGCTACCAGAGAGCCTGTGCTCTGATACCACTTGTAAGGATCCTAGGCCGAGAGGGGGGGTGAATCGGCTCTTTTCAAGTTTTACTTCTTTCAATTTGCTTGCTTAATTAGTCAAATTAAGAACCCAAGCTATCGACGGATTTGCGGAAGCAATCACAATGAAATATGAGCGACTACAAGGAGGCTCGATGGCACTCACACGCAAGCGATCAATCCAATGTGCAGAAGTAAATGAGAGAGATGAGGAGACGCAAACCGAGTAGTTTACCGAAGTTCGGTGCTCAACACATGAACACCTACGTCTCCGTTGAGGAAACTTCTCACAAAGAGAAATCGGGACTCTCTCGTCCCTAGCTCTCAATCCACTCGCGGTAGCTCTTCACCAACACATGGTATGCGAGCTCCAAACCTTCACACGGAAGCGAGTTCTCTCACACGCGAGAGCTCCCACACCCCACCGGCACCGACACACGGCACCGACCACCGACACACGGTGGATTTCACCTCAACACATGAGGTACCCCCAACACATGGAGGATTTTGCTCCGACACACGGACACCTTGGCACCCCCGACACACGGAGATGGCCGCCGACACACGGCAGACTTGTGGACTCCAACGAATGGAGAGGATGCACCCCTACACAAGGAGGTGACCACCAACGAATGGTGGGTTTGCGGCACCGTTGATGTAGTCGATCGGTTGATGAAGCTCGTGACGTGACGACGATCTCTCCGGCGGCGAAGTCCCAAGAGCACTTGGGATGGATGGGAGGAGGTAGGGACACCTTCTTCTTCCTCTCTCTCCCCTTCAATCTCTCAAGCACATGGAACCCTAGGTGGAGATGGGAACCATGGGAGGAGCTCTCATGGGTGGCTAGGACAAGGGGTGGCTGCTAATGGTGGCTCTCTCAAGTTTCTCCCGTACTCCAAGCCCCTATTTATAGGCACAAGTCGAAAACCTAGAAATGGACGGCTGAGATTTAGTCGCGAGTTTCGGATCGATCCATCGGACGCCGTCCTGTTTTCATCGGACGTCGTCCGACAGTGGGTTTGGCAATTTTTGTGCTTCGTCGGACGCCGTCCGGTGGCCTATGGACGCGCGTCAAGCGAAGTCTTGGCCAGCGCGCGTACGGGCGCCCGCCAGTGTTGATCGCTTGTTTAGCCTTCATCGGACGCTCTCCTGTCCGGGTCGGACGCCGTCCGGCGATGCCATCGTGTCGCGCCCGTTGATCAGACACCGGCCGATGGTCGTCGGACGCTGCCTGGTGGCTGATTTCGAACTTCATCGGACGCCGTCTGACAGGGACGATGTCGTCTGGGACTTAGTCGATTTTGAGCTTACCTCCGGGAAATCGGCTCTGTCGAACCTCGTCCGAAGAGCGTCGGACGCCGTCCGACAGTGGCGGTGTTTTCGGGACTTAGCCAAACTTTGGCTTGGGCTCACCATACGCCGTCCGATGGCGATCGGACACCGTCCGATAGGGCTGAAATTTTGCCCCCACTTGGATTTTGGCTCTACCGACTTCGCCCGACAACACACCTAGGGTTTTGGGCCTACCTTATCGACTTGTGGACCCGGCGGGAGGTTTAGATCACTATGGCGGGAAGTTTCGCACTCTCAGGTATTTCGGTGACTTAGCGGCTACGAAACCCTGGACAGCTGGACCCCGAACCTTCTCGACCCTGGGACAGGTGTACTCGCTCTAGATGGTTCGCTCAGTACTAACACCTAGCACTCTCGGAACCCCATGGGACCCACGGCTGATGTTTCTGGACCTGTGCTCAGTGGGACCCTGCAACCAGAGAGATGTAGTCGATCTGCTGAGTTGGGCCGAAGACGCACACAAGGAAATCAGAGAAACTAGGAAACAAAAGGTCCTTGACCTTGGCGTTCCAGCTGTACGGCCTAGTTGCCAACAATTACCAAAATCAATCAGCCCATGGGAGGCTTGATCTTACAGACGCAGAGGGGGTCTACCAACACACAACCAAACCTGAGTCTAAACAGCGATGGCTATGAAATATATAGTGACAGCTAGGGTTTGGGGCGCAGCCCTAGGAGGTACATGGGCCACGGGCCCAAATTGGAGCGTCAAAGCGCTTGGCAGATTCTGGTTGCAACTTATTGCGATGATTCCTGTTGATCCATAAGGAATTTGGAGCTGGGACTGGATCCGTTAGAAAGATCTCGTCGAGAGCTTGCCCGTACATACCAAGAACGTCCAAAACAGAGTTCGTATGCATCAGGGGCATCCTTTTGAAGTTGACTGCGCAGAGATGGCCGAACCTGACTCGTGGACAAATTGTGCTCTTTCTTGGGCCGGCCTTGTAACGACGTGGCTTGTGGAACCAGAGGACGTCGAAATAGTCCAGATGCGCCTTTCTTCAATACTGCTTGAGCTTGGGGAGGTGGCCACGATGGAGGCCGAATTGCTGGCGACAATGACGGCCTATCAATAGTGTCGACGGTTGGGATATCGGTCCCAAGTCAACTAAGGTTCTTGAAAAGGGGAGACAGAAGACACTGCCGAGAAGGGCAAACAGCAATCAACGAGCAACGAACAAACACAAGGTTTTTATCCTGGTTCAGGCCTCTCCGGGGAGATAATAACCCTACGTCCAATGCTTCTTTACATGAAAAAGGATTACAAGGGAGAACTCGGCGAAACGAACAGGTCTCGATGAGATTATAGCTGTACAAGAGGTAGTATTCGAGAGCTTGGTTGTCCTCGATCTGGTCCGTAGGGGCTTGGTTTATGTAGTGTTGAACAACCAACCTACCGGGGAATAATCTGGCCGGGCTAGCTACACGCCCGTAACGAACTCGTATACATGCCAAATATCCCGAGGTAGATAAGGTATATCTCCAATTCTTGGGGATCATGACGTCTACTCCAATCCGGGAACCTTCGTCCAGGTCTTCACGTAGCCGTGCAGAACTCTGTTCGAGTCGGACTCAAACAGGAAGTCTTGGCCGTCACGCACCGTGCCAACCAAGAGGCTGTTCGGCAGGATGCACATGGGCCTAATAGAGCCCTCTAGGGAACCAGGCCCTAGGAGACTGTTCGTTTAGGCCGTCAGGGAGTGGTCCATGGCAATGGGCCATGATTTTATCCTCGACAGCTAGCCCCCGAGACTCAAGCGGAAAATCTCACTTGAGTGGGTCTTCCTCTTGAGACTCCAAGTCATGAAGAGGGTAATTTTTCTGCTACAAAGATGTGCAACAGGCGACTGAACAGGTTATGGTCAACCGAACAAGTCTTATTCGGGACCGAACAAACCCGGCCGTCTTAAAACAATTCTAAGGCGTCGAACAGGAATCACATCTGTCTGAAAGCGAGCACCCAGCCCTCAATGCAGAACGGAAAAAAGTAGTCATTGGCGATTCCAACGGTAACTTTTCTTGCTTGTAATCGAAACAGCACTGCTTTTACTGCCGTTGTAGTAAAAAACTAGCCGTTTTGTGACAAAAAGCTGTTGCAGAGCTGCTCGGACTAGGGCTATAAAGAGCCCCCAAGCCACCCGCGGCTTGCCACTTCCGTTCTTGCGTGCCTTTCCTTCCCAAGCCCTATTCCAACAGCACTTAGCATCATCCAGCCGCAACCCACCTCCAAAGCTGTTCGCCAAACCAGGGGATTGTTATGGCCAAGTTCGCGGGCACTAGCATGACCGAGGAGGACATGAAGACCTTGGACGCAAAGGGACACGTCGACGCCGGCAGCTGGAGGCTGCCGGGGAGGAGGAGGTGTCGAAGCCGCTCGAAGACGAGTTCGTTAACTTCGAGCTCTTCGCAATGTTTGGGTTGAGGTCTCCCGAAAGCAATTTTATAGAGGCCTTCCTGAACATCAGCGGGCTGGAGGTTGCGAATCTCAACCCCAACTCGTTCCTCCAGATGGCCGACTTCGCACACCTGTGCGAGGGCTATCTGGGCGTTGATCCATCGGTGGGGCTGTTCCTCCATTACTACGCCGTAACGAGGAGTAGCTCCGCCGCTTCCGGGCTCGGGTGTTACTACCTCAAGCTCTGGGCAACTGCCGAAGACGCACCGTACCCTCGTCCACCATTGCTCGACTCGATGGGCGCGTGGTGGATGAGGTGGTTCTACACCAAGCGGAGCAGCAACAGCAAGCTCTCCTTCACCGGACAAGCACCGGCGAAGGAGACGCAGATGCCACTGCCGGAGCCGACCGGCGAGGAGTGGTATCTGACCCGGAAGATCGCCTCCCGCGTGGGCCTCGGGCTCACAGGCAGAGAGATCATCCCGGGCTTCGTGGCGAACAGTTTCTGTCCGCTATGGAAGAGGTCCTACCCCTTCTACAAGATGGAAGATTGGGAGGACATCACCAGGGAGAGCTCGGGTAAGTTCCTCAAACGCTCACCCTTTTTTGGTGATTCATCCAAATAGGAACTAAACACATCTTCTGTTTGGGCAGTGAAACCTACCGACGCATGGGTGGCCAAGCAAGTCGACGCCATGCTGAAGGCTGCCCGGAAAGACACCGAGGTGACTGGCGTGGTGGCCTACACATGCCCAAGGAACGTACTTGTCCGCTCATCAGAGGTAACACACGCAAAACCCCCATCTGAGTTGCTAGACTTACACGATTATGGCATGCTGACATTCGCCTCCAAATACGCAGGACGAGCAGTTGATCATCGGCGGGATCGTCGATGAGCTCTCAGAGTCCAATAAGGAGGGAGCGAGGAAGGGCAAGGCCAAGGTGGCCGAGAAGCCCAAGGTGGCCGCTGAGCCGACGCGGAGCTCGCCGCGCCGCAGTGGCCGCCAACCGCCTCCGAAGCCCCCTGCGACGACGATCCGGGCCGAGCAGGCCAAGCGCGCGCGGCCAGCCAAGGGGGAACGCCCAAGCCCATCCCTCCTCACCGAGCAAGGCGACGAGGAGGTACAAAACCTGACCCACTGGCTAAAGCGCTATGCACGGGCTCACCCGGGCCATATGGAATGGCTGCAACAGATTGCCAAGCAGAGGAGGCTCGAGGAGGAGGTCGCGCGCAAGGAGGCTCTCCTTGCGTTGCGCAAAAAGAGTGCTCAGCTCACCAAGGAGCTGAGTTTGTCGCCACGGGCGCCCGGAGGCCAAGGCGAACAAGAAGTCGATGATCCGCCGAGCAAGAGACGCAAGCTCCGTCACGGAGCAAAGAGGAAGGTCAAGCTTCCCGCGGCGGGCACGGCAGGTATGCAATGGAGAAGGATATCCCCCTTTACATTCTATTGAACCGATCAGGTCTTAACGCATTATTTTCATCAGCTGCCGAGGAGGTGATCGCCAGCGACAACGTGGACGCAGCGATCGAGAGGTCCTTGCTGCCCGAGCACCTACACGGTGCGTCGCGGACAACGAGATTGGCCGTCCTCAAGGACGGGCTGCAACGTGGGACGTGCTTCCGCCGGGCTCCACCGACCAGATCGATGCGCTGAAGGGCACGGTGGAGCGGCTCGAAGCCGAAGAAGCAGGGCACGATGCCACGAAGAGCGGGGCCAATGTGTTGGCTCCGCTGGCTGCTCCGGTCGGGACCGAGCAGGCGGTCCTGCTGGGCACTTCGTCGCAGGGGTAACTCGTCCCTGTGGCAATGGAGACCTCTAGCGAGCAGGACGAGAGACCTGCCGCCAAGGAGCAGAGGGAAGGCCACGAGCAGGGTGCACAAGTCACACTGTCCGTGGTAACACCGACGTCGCCGAGCAGAGCGACGCCGGTCTTGCCCGAGGATAATCGGGCGGAGGAAGAAGAGGAAGGGCAGGAGCTCGTGGGCGAAAAATCTTCGCCCGTCGCCACTACCCCCAAGCGGACGCACTCCCGTAAGGGGAAGACGCAGCGGAGAGAACGCCGCGCTGCGACCGCTCTGAGCAGCCAGGGCTTCGCAACCCACGGACTCAGGGAGCGACTACGCCGGAACTTGAAGCACAGCTTCAAGAGGTAACCCTCAAACCAAAACTTGTCCGTTTAAGTTACCAGCAACCCAATATAACGGACTTGTTCTTCTCTCACCCAGGTCTTGCGGGGCACCATGGAGGACTTCGAAGAAGGCATCGCCATCGAGCGCGGCGCCATTCTGAGAGCTTTCCAAGATTCGCGCCGCACGAGGTGGCTCGAGGGGGAGCTCATGGCCGCGGCCGAAAGCCGAAACCGACTCGCGGTGGAGGTGAAAAAGCTTAAGGCCAAGCTGACCAAGGAGAGGGTGCCGCCCCCGCGATTCTCACAGGAAGAGGCCGAGGAGCTTCGCGCGCTGGCCGCGAGGGCGCACACCGCGGAAGGAAGGGTCAAAGAGCTGGCCGAGCAGCTCAAGACCGCCGAGGAAGGGTCAAAGAGCAGGCCTTATTCAGAACAAAAGTCTGACCGAGGAGCTGCGGGCCAAGACCGAGGAGGTCGAAGCCCTTCGTGCAGAGGCCAAGGAGCAGGCCAAGCACAGGACGGTCAGCATGGAGGAAGCCGAGCGCCTCCGAGCTGAAGCGAAGGAAAGGATCAGAGCCTAAGGGGAAGCCCTGCACCTCAAGCGAGAGATTGAGGAGCTGAAGGAGCAGCTTGCTTCTAAGTAGTAGCCGTAGGGCAGTACCCGAAAGGGCCTTTTGTATCTGTAAAATTTGTTAGTCTAAATGAACTCCTACCTTTTTCTGCAAAAAAGAGCAACAAAAAGACAAGAACGAACAGGAAACTAGGAGCAAGGCAAAACAGCGCTAGAGAGTTTTCAGAAAAAAAGATGGGGCCACCTAACTCCCAAACCGTTGTGCATCTGTTGAATACCGAGTTTGCGGTCGAGCAGTGTACAAGCGAAGAGCGACACCTAGCCCCTATGCGGACAATGCTTGAAGACCTACGTTTGTGAATTCAAGCACGTGCGTAGAGAGATAGAGCGACACCCGCATCCTGATCGACTCATTCCTTAAACTCCTCGTCAACGTAAGGTAGGCGATTCCCAAGGTAACCGAACAAGGAAAGTGCCTCTGCCGCGGGGGGCTTATGAGAGCAGGCTTTGCTGAGTGGTTGTGCCGAGAGCGGTAAGTGCCTCTATCGCGGGGGGCTTACGAGAGCAGACTTAGCCGTAAGGCGGAAAGCCGTGTTACGCAACCCTGAGTTTAGGAACTTGCTGAAACTAGATACGGGCAGGGAAATCCTAAAGATTGCGGAGCCAAGAGTTCGCAAGACCAGGCAGCCATCAAGTGTTACCAGAGAGAAAGTAGTCTGAGAAGACAAGATTTGAAAAGGGCCGTAGGGGGCCGCGAGCATTCACTATTGATTGGATTGAACTTTACATGGCAGCCCGAGAGACTTGGACGAACAAAGGCGCGAAGTTTGACAAAAGCGCAAAGCTAGGAAAACAACCGAAATACCTACACAAAGAACTTACGAAGCTGGTCGATGTTCCAAGTGCTGGTCGACTCTCTTACATCCTCCATTGCCAAAGAACAGCCCCGAGCGATAAAGCGAAACGTGAGAACGGCCCTCCCATCGGGAGTTAACTTGTTGGCATTGGACAGTTACGGGCGCGCGAAACGAGGTCGCCCACCTTCAAAGCCCTTGGTCAGACAGATTTGGCAGCGTGCCGGCGAAGGTCTTGCTGGTAGCGTGCCATTCTGACTTGTGCCCGTTCTCGTGTGCCTTCGAGGTGGTCGAGTACGAGTAAGCGCTCTTTCTCTGTGTCAACCATGATGACCGAGCTCGTGCGAGGTGAGCCGAGTACCACTTCGGCAGACAAGATGGCTTCTGCACCGTAGAACAGTTGGAAATGAGTTTCTCCGGTTGCCCGGCTGGCTGTGGTGCGTACGTCCCAGAGGACGGATGGAACTTCGTCGACCCAGGCTTTGTTGTGCTGACTAAGTGTTGCCAACACCCGCCGTTTGATACCCTGGACTATCTCGTCATTAGCTCGCCGATCGCTCCATTGCTCGTGGATGTGCCACGAGGCGGCGAACCTTTGTGCCTAAGCGCTCACGAGATATTCCGGAATAGCTCGCTCAACGGGGACCGTTATCGGTGATCAGCTTGTGGGGAATGCCAAAGCGCGTGATCACATTGCTTTTGAAGAAACGCACAACCATTTTGGCTTGAAGATATGACACAGGCTCAGTCTCAATCCACTTTGTAAATGTGTCGATGGCGACGAGCAAGTGCGTGCAGCCCTTGAACCCCTTGGCGAAAGGGCCGAGCTGATCCAGACCCCATGTGGAGAAAGGCCATGATGGGTGATCGTTTGGAGCTCATGGGCGGGCTTATGGGCCTTCCGGGCGTGAAATTGACATGCCTTGCATTTAGTTACCACATCCCGGGCATCTTGTTGCGCTGTGGGCCAATAATAATCCATGCGAAACGCTTTGCCGACCAGAGTCCTGAAGGAGGAGTGGTGGCCGCAGGCACCCTCGTGTATGTCCCTAAGAAGGAACACACCCTCCTGCTGCGAGATGCACTTGGAGAGCACTCCTAGAGCATCTTGCCGTTAAAGGATGCCGTCCACAAGCTTGTATGGACTAGCACGCCTTATAAGCCGGGAACGCTCGGCTTCGTCGATGGGCAAGGTCCTATCTGCAAGGTACCGGACAAAATGGCGTTGTCCAGTCCGCAGCCTGCTCGATGACGGAGACAGCACCACCTGTCTCTTTTGCCTCATCCGGAGACGTGATAGAGGGCTTATAAAGGTGCTCGACGAGCACCCCTGCCGAGGCAGGTTCGCGTGAGGATCCAAACTTGGACAGCTGGTCGGCCAAGAAGTTGTACTTCCTGGGCACGAAGAGCACCTCGAAGAATCTAAAGTGCCGCTCCAACTTCCTCACTTCAACCAGGTATCGCGCCATTGAGTCATCGCAATACTGATACTCCTTGTTTACCTGATTGATGACCAGCTGTGAATCTCCCTTCACAGTTAGCCGTTGGACGCCGAGCGACTTGCACGCTCTTAGTCCTACGAGGAAGGCCTCGTACTCCGCGGCGTTGTTAGTTGCCGCACAGTGTAGTTGGATAGAATACTGGAGTTGCTCTCCTTGAGGGGAAATGAGAATAAAACCAGCCCCCGAGTTTCCAGTGCGCGAGCCGTCAAAAAACATGGTCTAGGGGGTTTCTTCAGGTTGCTCGGGAGATTCCTGAGATTTGGGCGGGCAGGTCCATTCAGCGACAAAGTCGGCCAGGACCTGGGATTTAATAGCAGTTCGGGCAGAAAACAGAATATCGAACTCTGCTAGTTCCAATTGCCCACTTAGCTATGCGTCCGCCAGCTTTCCTGTTCCGTAGGATTTCGCCCAGAGGGAACTTGGTCGGGACCAGTATTTGGTGCGTCTGGAAATATTGCCGAAGCTTTCTGGAGGACATGAGCAAGGCGTAGAGCAACTTTTGGACCTCAGGGTAGCGCTTCTTTGATCCATGAAGTACCTCGCTCACGTAATAGATTGGCTGCTGGATGCCTTCCCTCTCCACCGTCAAGACCGCGCTCACCGCTTGTGGCATACAGCCAAGATACAGCAAAAGCTGTTCGTCATGTCGCGGGGTAGTCAAGATAGGAGGGTTGGACATGTATTGCGTTAGATCTTTGAAAGATCTGTCAGCCTCCTCTGTCCATTCGAAACCATTGTGCTTGCGCAGGGCCTTGAAGAAGGCCAGCCCGCGTTTGCCTTGACGGGAAATAAACGTGCTTAAAGCAGCTATCCGTCCTATGAGGCTCTGGACCTCCTAAACGGTGGTCGGAGCCTTCATATTTTTATTGGCCTCGATTTTTTCAGGGTCAGTAGAAATTCCTTGCGAACCAATGACATAGCCAAGCAACATGCCGGATCGAACACCAAAAGTACACTTCTCTGGATTCAACTTAATTCTATGCCTGGTTAGATTATGAAATGTCTCGGCCAGGTCTTTTACATGATCCCAAGCATACTTGCTCTTTACAATTATGTCGTCAAGATAGACCTCCAGGTTCCTTCCGCGCTGTTCTGGGAAGGTTTTCTCCATTAAGCGTTGGAAGGTGCCACCAGCGTTGCATAGACCAAAGGACATGGTCGTATAGCAGAAAGTGCCGAAGGGGGTGATGAAGGCAGTTTTCTCTTCATCCTCGGGGGAGATGCTTATTTGGGGATAACCGGAGTAAGCATCCAAAAAACTCAAAAGATGGGCATCCGCAGTCGCGTCGACCAGCTGGTCTATACGAGGCAGCAGAAAATTGTCCTTAGGACAAGCCACGTTCAAGTCGGTGTGGTCGACACACATCCTCCACTTGCCGCCTTTCTTCTTTACGATCACAAGGTTGGCCAGCCACTCGGTGTGATCAACCTCGCGGATGAATCCAGCGGCGAGCTGCTTTCCAAGCTGATCCTTGATGATCCCCTGCTTGAAATCCGAAAAACGACGAAGCTTTTGGCGAACAGGCTTTTTGTCCGGCCGGACTACCAGTTTTTGCTCAATAACCTCCCTTGGGACCCCGGGCATGTCAGATGGCTCCCAGGCAAACACGTCTGCATTAGCTCGGAGGAAGGTAATGAGCTCGGTTTCCTATTTGGGGTCTAGATTGGCCCCGAAATGAACTGTCTTGGAAGAATCGTCAAGAGACAGCGGAACTTCCTTGGTCTCTCCCCCTGGCTAGAGAGAAACCTTGGGACAGGCAGACTTGGTCTGCGCCACTTTGGGACCATACGGGGGAAGTTGGTTGACCAGGGCAACAGACTGCTCATCGCAATCTAGAGCAGCCTTGTAGTTGCCCCTGACCGTGATCACGCCGCTAGGGCCCGGAATCTTCACGCAGTGGTATGCATGGTGGGACACGGACATTAACTTTCCCAGAGATGGCCGGCCCAAGATCGCGTTGTAGGCAGATGGAAAGTCGACCACGTCAAACGTGATCAACTCTGTCCGAAAGTTGCTTGGGCTGCCGAAGGTAACGGGCTGGACAATCTGCCCCAGCGGCTGAACAGCTTCTCCCGGAACAATCCCATAGAAGGGCATCGCGACCTCTTTGAGCTTGGAACGAGGAATCTGCATCTCGTCCAAGACTTTTGCGGAAAATAAGTCCAGCGCACTCCCGCCATCGATCAGGACACGCCCGACTCTAGCGTTGCTGATGGTCGGAGCGACCACTAGTGGGAGCCGCTGAGGCTTGGTCATCCCAGTGGGGCAATCCTCCTTAGAGAAGAAGATGGAGACATCGGTCCACTTCATCGACTCAGGCTGTGGTTTGCCCTTCTCGACGTTGTGGACCTCCCGAGCAGCTTCCTTGAGGTTGCGCCGGGAGGGATAGGCCGAGGAGCCGCCAAAGATAACGGCTATGTGGTTCACGGGCTCAGGATAGTCATCCTCTTCGTCCCGATCACCATCATCGGCTTGGCGCTTGGCCTTGCCAGCATCACCTTTTTCGGGCAGGGTGGGCATGGGGCCTTTACCGTTGTAGAACTCCTCGAGCTTTGCGGCCCAGGTCCTGCAATGGCGTATATCGTGGCCGTAGTTCTGGTGGAACTGGCAATATCGGTCACCCGGACCTTTCTTGCCTTTGTAGTTATTGGCGGGCTTCTTCTGTCCGTTCTTGGGAGGAGGTGCGCGATCTATACCGGCAACGGTATTGTTCGACGCACCTTTGTTCTTTTTCTTCTGGGACTTCTTGTCACCAGGATTGGTATTATTCTTCTTCTTCTCATCTACACCAGGCTGGGCGGGAAGCTCGCCCTAGTCAAATGACAGCTCTGGAAATTGGCGATCAGAGCATCACAATGTTGGTCCCAAGAGTGGATGGAACCTTCCTGCTGATTGAACAGCCACGTCCGAGCAGCACCTTCAAGGACAGTCGGAAGGTAATTAGCCATGACTAGCTCGTCACCCCCGGCTGCCATGATGACGGTTGCATAGATGGAAAGGAATTCCTCTGGGTTTTGGGTCTCGTTGTACCTCTCCATGTGGCCAGGTTTGAACTTGGAAGGCTACTTGACAGCGCGGAGCTCGTCAGAGAAAGCCTTGCAGCCCAAGCCGTACGCCCGACCACCCTCTCCTGCAGAGCCTAGTCTTGAAAAGACATTGGTCCTGTTGCGCGGAGGGACTCTAGTTGAATGGAAAGATTCTGCCGGTGATATTCCCTCTGAGACAGTCCTCCGTGTTCCTTCCTCGTGGTCGTTACAATGTGTTCGTCCCGAGGGGATCGTCCGTGATCGCTGCGCGCCCGCTTTCCCCTGTGGTCGCGGCGACCACAGGGACTTGGTGAGCGTTGTCGACCACGGGGTTCTTGCTGGTAGCGAATCGCCCTTTGCCGGTCACGAGGGTCACGCGGTCGATTGGGCGCTTCATCCGAAGTCCCTCCGGCAGCCGATCAAGCGTTCGAGGAGGTGTTGCCTTCGCCTATGAGCTTAAGGCCTTCAGCCAATCGCTCTAGGTGAGAAGCAACAGCGTCGCCCATGTGGGCCAGGTTGGCCTGGTTGGTAGATCTGATGACCGTTGCCATGGCTTGAAGTCGTTCCCGACTCTGCTCAAGGGGTCCTGGGGTCCCTGAGTCGTCCGCGTTTTGCCCGACTGGGGTCTGGTCACTCGGGAATTCGCCCCGAGCAGGTAGAACGTCTGCCGGGGGACTTGGCGTAGGTACGCGAGGCTGGTCGCGTCGTTGTCGCTTGCGCTGATCGCGAATCTGCGCCAAGGTTTGATTAATTGAGGCATCCAAACTGCGGCGAACAACTTCTTGTTCGCGAGCAGCCAGCGCGGCCCCATCTTGCTGCCGAGTAGAATTAACCTGCTCGATCTTGTCGGCCGCCGTGGCCCACGTACGATCCTCTGAGGTTTCTGCGCCGGCCATGTTGACGCTGCGACGGCCGTGCTGTGGCACACTAGACGGTGTCATCACTGTTCGCCACAGGAGGAATCGACCGACATGGTCCTGGAATCCGAGAGATCTAAACCAGCGTAAAGATCGTCGGTTCCGTAGTCATCTTCAATGACGGGAGTGTGATCTAAGACTATCTCCGGAATGTAGCCAAAGACTTCCGTCCCAGATCTGGAAGGTGATCGAGATCGAAAAGATCGATCCGATCTGACAGGGGATGTGACATGCTGCCCCTCTGAGTCATAGCCCTCAGCAAGAGTTTTTTTGGTCGCTGAATGAGTACGACATGCTCGAACAGGCTTGATCTACTAGATCCCCACGGACGGCGCCAACCGACGACAGTTGGGATATCTGTCCCGAGTCAACTAAGGTTCTTAAAAAGGGGAGATAGAAGACACTGCCGAGCATGGCAAACAGCAATTAACGAGCAGCGAACAAACACAAGGTTTTTATCCTGGTTCAGGCCTCTCCGGGGAGATAATAACCCTACGTCCAGTGCTTCTTTATATGAAAAGGGATTACAAGGGAGAACTCGGCGAGACGAACAGGTCTCGACGAGATTATAGGTGTACAAGAGGTAGTATTCGAGAGCTTGGCTGTCCTCGATCTGATGTTGGATGCCCCCTTACGCCGTAGGGGATTGGATTATATAGTGTCTTCACGTAGCCGTGCAGAACTCTGTTCGAGTCGGACTCAAACAGGAAGTCTAGACCGCCACGCACCGTGCCAACCAAGAGGCTGTTCGGCAGGATGCACATGGGCCTAATAGAGCCCTATAGGGAACCAGGCCCTAGGAGGCTGTTCGTTTAGGCCGTCAGGGATTGGGCCATGGCAATGGGCCGTGATTTTATCCCCGACAAATACGACAACGTACATGCTGCTGGTTTGTACTTCCTAGGCATGTTGGTGGTCGGCGAACCCATGCAGCCGTAGATGTCGTAGTATGTGTAGATGTATTAAAATATGTTGCAAGGTGTTGCCAATTTGTAGTAGATGTAGTGGTCGAAGATGAAGCACTGGCTTGAAGAAAAGCTCAGCCATGACCAACATGTTGACATAGTGTCGGTCATACCTATGATGGGTGTGGTCACATCATCCTCCCCTTCTTGATTGTGAGTCGTCCTCGACTCATGCTCATTCTTCTGCAACAGATTAGCTCCAAAGGAAGGGAAAACAACAAACGTATCGTGTATAATCAAATTGTTAGAACCAGATTCATTAAAGTTCATATCCTCCCCTTCTTGAAATTTTTCATGTATTTTTGATGTTATACCAGAGGCACTTGACTTGACATGATTATTAATAGTGTAGCTCTCTAGTTGATCACATGATTGCACATCATAAGGAAATTTCAGGTTTGAACAAATGTACACTCTATTCACCATATATTTTCCTTTCTCATTATATTTACCCATAATATGAAAAGTGTTTCTAGATAACCACGGGAAACTAACAAGTTTCTCCTCTAAATTGTCTAGATCACATAGAACATTAAATTCAATATAACCCATAATATTTAAAGTAGACAACAGTTTCAGCTCATCATTTTGATTGGCAAGTTGAATAATATGTTTATTTTCAGCACAAGTGTTTGGTTCTGAAACAAAAGTAGCATGTTCATTCACTAGTTGTGGAGTAGATATAAGTGAAGCATTATCACACAACTCTTCTTTATCACAAGAAGTAGTAAGCAAATCATCTTGTGACAAAGGAAAATCAGTAATGGGTTCCACTAAGGATTGCTCTAGAATAGCATGAATAGTGGACGGTTTCGTATCATTACAAATACTATCATCACATTGAGCAAGGGCATCACCTTTTTCATTACCTTGCAGGGTCTCATCAGTTGATGTAGGCGTAAGTTCAATGTTTTGCTCTGTACTCGCGGCAATGATCTCTTCTTCTTTCTTATGCTCCTCATCATCCTCCTTCTCTCGACCATCTTTATCTTTCTGCAATGCGTTAGCTGAAAGGGCAGTGGCAACAACAGGTACATCTAAAGAGGTTAGAAATTCATTCTGTCGCAACCCCGGCTTCACCAGGATCCACTCACAATCCATTGCTAGTCCCAGAGATCAATGCTAGCAACTTGTGAGCGACGTTTTGTTGAACATCATCACACAATCACAATAACTAAGAGAAATTACATATTATGCAAAAGTAATTGTTACACAACTACTTATTACAATTATTTAATTAGAGATGACATAATATTGTCAATAATATATCAGAGTGCGGAAATTCAAACATGCAGCGGAAAAAGTATGATGATGCTCCAATCCGACCCTTGAGCGCCAGCTAATCCTCATCGAAGTCCGAGACAAGATCCTCCTGATCCTGTAGATAGACCGAACCTAATCCTTCTCCTGAATACAAATTTATCCGTGGTCTGTATAATGAGTACACGGCTACCCAGCAAGAGTCCTTATATATGAATGCACGGGTATAACAACAACAGGATGGTTAATTAACATAAACACCTATTCTAGTCAATATTAATTAAAGTGATGCGAAAACATTTGTTGTACAATTAATAAAGATGAACGACTCCCAAGGTAACAAACAGAGCTCGGCTTTGAAAGCCCCTCTGCAAAACTGCACAAGCCTCGAATACTCAAAACCAAAACCAACCCATCAGATTATTAATTAACACATGAGACTACCATGTACGGCCTACCTCCCCTCCCATAACCGTGGGAACGGCTATCATGATAGTTTTAACTCTGCAGAGTGTAGCACACTTTACCCATAAGCCGAGTGAAACTTTTGCGTCTTAGCTCTTCCTTAGGAGCCCAGACCAAGTAACAATACAAGGCGATTCATTAGTTCCCTCTGTTAACACCGATACCCCCTCTAAGGTTTAGGCACTCGGGCCCCCCTCTTGAGCCAACGGACCGCAGCCCGATCTTTTCAAAGTAAAGTGTGTTAACAGTCTTCCCTAACTACTAATCCAGGACTAGCACATGCAGGCCTTACTGTGCTTGTATGGTTTGGCTGGATTGGCACACGTCCAAAGTCCTTAGACCAAGGTGACTACCTCCACAACATTCCACATTCCACAAAACCACCCGACTTGCCACCTTTAGTCAACACACGCCACGTAGGTTTTAGTTGATTAGATTATTAAGTAACTCATCACCTCCAGTCATACCAAGTCACAAGAATAATTATATGATGAACCTAAACAACTACCAACCCACGAGCACTAGCAACTATGCACAAGGATAGGCTAGGAAAATAACTAAGGCAACAATAAACAGGTTAAATTCACAGGGTCAATGACGCAGTGTGAATATATAGATTCTAATTCCCTCCCATCATTTCATGCATTAGAAAATTAAATACAAACAATAAATGGGTGAGTTTTGCAAACTAGGGAGAGCAAGATGCAACTATCTTGGCTTGGTAGTACTCCGGGTGTTGGAATCCTCCTCCGATCGGCTCCTGGAAACCTCCCGAGCAACGAGAATACAGACGATCTACACGTATATGCATATGTGCAAGAAACAGCAAAACAATCAATAGAACATATAGCTCAATAAAATATATAAAATTATAGGCTATTTATGAAAAATAATGGCTCTGGAATCACCTGATTTGGAGTTCGGATGCTCCCGGAACAATTCCTGGAAGTTTAGGATAAATCAGAAATTCTAAAAAAGAATAAACCGGTTTAACCGGCCCAAACCGGACCGAACCGGCAGCTTCGGGCGAAGGCGAGGGGACGCGCAGCACAGCGGTAAAGGGGACACGTGGCGGCCATTGATTGGCGGTGCGACGCACATGCTACGGCGGCTTGACGCGGCGCGAGCGCGAAGCGATCGGCGGCGTCAACACGGCCGCCACGCGGCGGCCGTGATTGAGGCCGTGGTGCTGGCGGAACGGCGCGACACGCGGCGGCACACGACTGGGCAGCAACACGGGCGAACACGGAGGTGACGTGTGGTGGCGTCTTGGTGCGCGCGGCGCGCGGGCGATACGACGCGGGCGGCTATCTTGGCGGGCGCGTCGCCTGACGCGAGCGGAGGATGGGGCAGCGAGGTGGGGCGCGTGGCGCAGCGGGATTCGTGGGTGTGGACTTTGCACGGCGGCGGCATGCAGCCAGGGCGGCGCTGGTTCGCGGGCGCGATTCCGGGCGGAGCGCGGACGGCGAGCTGCCGGCGGCTATGTCGGCGCGGCGGAGACGGCGGCGGCGCCCGAAACTTCGGCGAGCCATATCTCCCTCGATTCTTGGTTAAATTGGACAATCCATATATCCATCTTGACCGCCTCGACGAGATCTACAACGTGGCACCATCTAATCTTGAGTTTGGGCACAGGACAGAGAAAGATGTGTAGAAAAGGGTTTCGGTGCGGAGGGTTTTGACGGCTAGGGTTTGGGACTGGAGAGATTTCGTGATGGGGACTTGGGACAGGGGTCTTGGGGGGTTTCTATAGTGTCTTGGACGACCTGTGCTGGGCCTTGGGCTAAGAGGGGTTGGATTAGGACTCGAATTCTAATCTGGGTAGAATTCGAATAGGATTCGGGCTTCTTTAATAGTAAAACGGAGTTTCCTTTGCCGGATTGGGATGAGATTTGGAGGGTAAATCGGACTGGGCTTCAAAAAAGTACCCTGCAAATTTGAGCAAGAGATTCCCTCGTTCGCTCATTAATTGATGGATTTGACGAGCTCGCGGCAGAACGACAAAACTTCAAGGAATCACGAGCTAGCTTTGGAATTTGGGCATGAAATTTGGAGGGTTACTTGACTATGGCTTCAAAGAATTACTGGAGTTTTTCTAGAATTTTCCTAAAAGGTCTCCTAGGGTTTTGGCTTTAAACCTAATTTAAAGTAATTTAAACTAGGGTTTTATATATAACAATTCCCTTTTTTATTTAATTTTAATTTTTTTGAAAGTACAAGTGACATACGATAAAATAGAGGATGTCACAAATCAATGATGCAGTAAATATATCTGCAGCTCTACAAGCACATTTAATCAATTGAGAAAGAGTACTGTATGTTTCATAAATGAGCATATCCCGAATTTTCTCATTAAGTCTTTTTAAAAGTCTATTGTTAATTGCCTCTTCACATTCATTTAATCCATTAAGCCTTAACAAGGATTTGAATTTCTTATAGTACTCTTTTACCTTCATTTTACTGTATCGCAAATATTTCAAGTCGAGATAAGCATCTTCTGCATCATAGTCATCAAACATAACTCTGAGAGAAGGTGGAACAAACACTTCATACTTCTTCACATGTCGATGAGAGAAGTGACCTGTCATTGTTAGTAGCAAACAAGAAAATACACAGGTAGTATATATTTTCTATGAACTACTAGGTGGTGGAGCTTCTCAAGTCATACTCGCTCAAGCATTTACCTTGCTCTTACAAGTTCTTACCACACAAGCAGACGGTACAATCGATGGCTGGTTCGTGATAATCCGAGCATAGGTGGTGATAAAGCGATAACAAGGTCCGTCCCTATTTGATTAGTAGTATGTGGAGCTTGGACAGGCTTATATATCTAGCAAAGGATAAACAATTATCGAAATCAGAATAGCAAAACTGAATAAATATCCAAAGTACTTGTCAAAATTGTTGGCCTAAACTCGTTCCTAGAACTAGTTCAAACAAGCGAGAAATACACCAAGTACAAAGGATACAATATGCAAACAATTCTGATTTTTTTCTTCCTTTTTTTTGTGCGGCTCTTTTGTATGCACTTGCCTTTTTCTTTTCTTTTCTTTTTTTTTTTCATCGACAGATAAATTTGCAGCACTGTATTTTCGATCTCTAAAGACAGCGGGTCTTCTAACACAGTTTTTAGAGTTTTACCGACTTCAGACATGAAAATGCACAACTGCAAAGTTGTAGATATTTTTCTACCGTCCAATTTGCATATATGGAAGTCCTAATTTGAATAAAGGAAGGTTGAGTTATGGGCCCCGCAATACTGACTGTCCAGAAATTCTCAGGATGGACAGATTCACGTCAAACGCAAATTTGGGCAGAAAAACGGCATTTCTAGAACTTCACACAATGGACAAAGTTTTAGAGAATTTTCGGAGCTACAATTTAGGATATAAAATTATCCAGATCGAAAAAGATATGATGGAGATATTGCCTCTGGAATAACAGATCCGAAATAACTGCGAACCAATTCAACTCAAATTCCTTCGGTGCTCGGTATGATGTCAACAAAATGGATGAACTTCACACTAGGCCAAGAACTAAATCTAAACCAGCAACAAGACTATGACCATGGACACAAATTCAATAAAGCGAAACTGAGAATGAAAAATGCGAAGGCACAAAGTGGTTTGGATAGTGGACGTGACGACGAGCTCAAATATTTTTTTATGGGGCAATTTTCTGTACTCTAGGATGAAAATGAATAGATCAAAACCTAATGATAGATGTTCTCACCAGGCAACCGTCGCTCTGATACCACTTGATGGGGGCACGGGGGCGGCCCGATCTTCTGGTGAGACTCGAGGGGATCGCTAAACCACCAAACCTGCTCGTTATCAACCACGCCAAGAACGCGATTGACCTGACCACGTAGGTCGTTTCCTGCAAGCGATCGAAGAACAAGCAAGAAATAAGATAAACACAATCTAAAATTGCAAATATGGTTGAAGCACTTGGATAAATTTGAGGTTCGATAATTCGACTCGGGTAGTCTAGTCGACACATGCAAATTCGAGGGGGACGCACACGGGGTCTACCAACACACAACCCAACCTGAGTCTAAACAGCGACAGCTATGAAATATATAGTGACGGCTAGGGTTTGGGGCGCAGCCCTAGGAGGTACATGGCCCATGGGCCCAAAGTGGAGCGTCACAGCGCTTGGCAGATTTTGGTCGCAATCTTATTTCGATGAGTCCCGTTGATCCTTAAGGAATTTGGAGCTGGGACTGGATCCGTTGGAAAGATCTCGTCGAGAGCTTGTCCGTGCATACCAAGAACGTCCAAAACGGAGTTCGTATGCATCAGGGGCATCCATTTGAAGTTGACTGCGCAGAGATGGCCGAACCTGACTCGTGGACAAATTGTGCTCTTTCTTGGGCCGGCCTTGTAACGAAGTGGCTTGTGGAACTAGAGGGCGTCGAAATAGTCAAGATGTGCCTTTCTTCAATACGTCTTGAGCTTGGGAAGGTGGCCACGGTGGAGGCCGATTTGCTGGCGACAATGACGGCTTATCAATACGACAACGTGCATGCTGCTGGTTTGTACGCCCGTGCCATGGTGGTGGTTGGCGAACCCATGCAGCCGTAGATAGTACGTGTAGATGTATTAAAATATGTTGCAAGGTGTTGCCAACTTGTAGTAGATGTAGTGGTCGAAGATGAAGCAGTGGCTTGAAATCTCATCAACGACCATGCTGAAGAAAAGCTCGGCCATGACCAACATGTTGACGTAGTGTCGGTCATATCCATGATGGGTGTGGTCACATCACCAACTCTTGAATCAAAGCTTCGTATTTCACTTGATTGTTGGTCAATCCAAAATTCACTGTAACACTGAATCGGTAAGAAACACCACCAGGGGAAATATAAAAATACCGATTCCACATCTCTTCTCACAAACCGATCCATCAAAGAACATTACCGATGGCAAAAGAATCGACAGATTAACGTCTTGATGGTGTGTAATGAAATCGGCTAATACCTGCCCCTTGATGACTTTTGGAGATTCATACGTCAAATCAAACACAATGAGAGTATATGCCCATTTTTCGAGATGTCCTTTGATAATTGGAGCATTAAGGATGTACTTGACCACATCGGTTTGGAAAACCATTTTGCATGCAGCACCCAACAAATAATGCCTCAACTTAGTACGAGCAAAGTATAAACAAAGGCAATACCACTCCACCGCTGTGTATCGGGTTTCTGGATCTAGCAATTTTCTGCTCAGATAAAAAATTGCATGCGCCTTTCCATCTATCTCCTAGACCATAACTGCCCCTATAGTATTTTCTGATACCGATAAATACAATTTAAACGGCAAATTCTCTCTTGGGGCAACTAGAACAGGTGGATTGATCAAATACTCTTTGATGTTATCAAATGCTTTCTGCTGCTCTGGTCCAAAACAAACTTATCGGAATTTTTCAACTTAAGCCATGGAGAAAAGGGGATGATTCATTCTGATAAATTTGAAATAAATCTCCTTAAGTAATTAATCTTACCAATCAGCTCTTGCAGACGAACCTTTGAATCTGGAGCTTTAGTTTTCAGAATCGCCTTTACTCTATCGGGATGCACCTCGATTCCTCTTTCATGTACCATGAACCCCAACAACTTGCCTGTCGATTCCTCATGCCATATTTTCGAAACCGATCCAACACGGTCACAATATAAGCCAAGTGTTGCTCCCCTTCTTGAGATTTGATCACTACGTCATCAATATAAATTTCAACCAACTTACTGATTAAATCATGGCAAATTATGTTCATCCCTCTTTGATAGGTAGCCCCAGCACTAATCAGCCCAAAGGTCATAACAACCCACTCGAATAAGCCGATAGAACCAGGACATTTAAATGCAGTCTTGTTCACATCTTCTTTGGCCATAAAAATTTGATTGTAACCAGCATTGCCATCTAAGAAACTGATAATCCGATTGCCAGAAGCAGCGTCAATTAATCGATCAGCAATTGGCATCGGATATTCATCTTTATATGTTGCTTTATTCAAGTCCCGAAAATCGATGCACACCCGAATCTTATCAGAATCTTTCTTCCCAACTGGTACGATATTAGAAATCCAATCGGCATATTTGCATGGCTGAATAAATTTGGCATCTAACAACCTTTGAATTTCAGCCATTACTTGATCATAAATTTTCCAACTAATTCTCCTTGGCGCTTGTTCCGCTGGCCGAAATCCTGGCTTCATTTTTATTCTATGTTCAACAATAGACCGGCTTAGACCAGGCATCTCATGATACTCCCAAGCGAAGCAATCAACCCGATCCTTCAAAATCTGAATAAGCCGATCTTTGTATTCCCGCGGTGAGCCTTTCCTTACCATCTGTTCCAATATCGACTTTTTCAAGTTCATCAGCCGATATAAAACCCTGGTCCATCTTATACTTGATTTCATCTAGAGCCGAGGTTCCCATAAAAAACCCTCGTGTCCTTGAGTTACTGATTGTGCTTCCAGTGTATGGGCTTAAAGCCAGACTTACTAAAACTGATGAAATCACACTCTTCCAGAGGTTTTCCCAATAATGCCTCCAGATTATCATAAATTTCAGCACAATCGGTTTCTGCAGTTAAAGATTCTCCTCTAACCACTTCAATCTTCTCGCCAATCCACTGGACCAAAATCTGATGAAGTGTTGATGGAATGCAACAATTGGCGTGCATCCAATCCCTCCCTAACAGCACATTGTAACATACTTTTTCTTCGATCACGAAGAAAGCTGTAGGGATTGTTTTACTTCCCACTGTGAGCTCCACCACCAGAATTCCTTTTGCTTCTGTCGGATTTCCATTGAAATCGCTTAACACCATATTGGTCTTCACCAAATCTTCTGTAGACTTTCCAATTTTTTGACACACAGAATACGACATGAGATTCATAGTGGCCCCACTATCCACCATCATCTTTGATATCGGCTTTCCGTTCACATATCCCATGATGAATAATGGCTTCAAGTGTAATCGGGAATTCTCAGGTTTCTTGAATATAGCATCTTCAGTTCCAACTACCAGCTCTGCAGAAGCCTTTTCATAATCACACATGAATTCCCGAGACAATATGCAAACCATATTAGTAGCAATCGAAACCTCATCAGAATCCGTATTAGCATCAATAATAACAGCCGATCTCAGCTTAGGTCTCCACTCCTTTTTGCCCCTAGCTGGTCTCATCGACTTTACTTGCTCAAATAGAGCATCTCTGAATTTTTCAGCCTCTGCCTCCTTCGCCTCAGTATTCCTTATCCGCTGCAAGCGCCGTTTTTGAGATTTTGTAATTCCACTTGGACACCATTGCGGCAATGGCACTTTGGGAGGCCATGCACATCAGTATTTTATCCATCGGGATTTCTTCGGGTTTCTCATTAGGAAACACTAGACGATCTTTTACCGATGTTCTCTTAACTGGCAGAATAAATGCGTGATTCATGGGGCAATTCTCAAGAGTTGGCAACGACATCCTCTCTTCCCAACAATATCGAAAAAAGGACATTCCCAATGCTCCATCTCCCAATCTTGATTCCTTGAATCCCTTTGTGCAGGCTCAGGAGTATTTGGTTTGATGTTTCTACGAGGTGTATCCCTAGCCGTCCAATCATACTTTTCCAACAGCTGATTAAAAGTTAGTTTTGGCCTTGGCTTTGTAATCAAGTTCTCTCTTCCACGCCTTACCTCGCGCCACTCGCCAGTTCTTTCACCACCTCGTCGGCCTGCTGCTCGGAATTTCAATTCTGGTTTTTCTTCCACCATGATCCTCTTAGAACCAACGAGCACTTTAAACCGATTAGAGTTTCAGAATCATCAGCTTTTCTTTTGGCAGCATCAACCATTCCGACAAAGCCAACCGGGAAAGGTTCTGTATCAATTTGCGAGCTTTTACCTTGATATCGAAGTTGTCCACTTTCTATCGCCTTTTGCACAATTTGCTTGAAAACGTTGCACTCATTAGTGGTGTCTAAATAAGAATTATGCCACTTGCAATACTTCCGTTTCTTAAGTTCTTTGAGTGGAGGGATGACATTCCCCTGCTTAAGCCGAATTTGCTTTTCTTGCAACAAATGATAAAAAATTCGATCACACTTGGATGTATCAAAAGAATATTTGCTCTTCTCAGAATTTTATGGTTTTATCCACCCAAGCTCAAATTCTTTCTTATTGCTTACCCATGCAACAACATAAGCTCCAACCTCTTCGGTATCGGAATCATCAGAATCTTCCACTTCCTCAGTTTCCACAATGTTAACGGCTTTGTCTTTCCCTTTGTTATTGTTATTATTTCGATACTCCTTCTTTCCTGGGTAAGAATTATCAGAGAATCGGCTTTCATATAGCACGATTTTATGGGCAAGTTGGGAAATATCAGCAAATTATTGATTGCCCACCTTCTTCTGATTGATAGGTAATAAACCTTTGAAAACCAATTCTGCTAATTCATTATCTGGCAGTGAAAGGTTATAACATCGGTTTCTCACCTCCCTAAACCGACGTAGATAATCATTTACCGATTCTGCAAATTTCTATTTAATCATCATAATATCGGTAATTCTAGCTTTGTTCTCTCCAGGAAAAATACTCGTGAAACTTCTTCTCCAGATCTGGCCAGGAAGTGATACTGTTTGGAGGGAGTGAGGTGAACCAGTTAAATGCCGATCCCGATAGCGACAGAGGGAATAATTGGCATTTAAGCGTATCCTTTTGAAGCAGCTTCTCCACATAATGCAAGAAATCTAGCGATGTGCTCACGTGTAGAGGTATTATCACTTCCGCTGAACTTAGCATTTGCGAAGTCTGGGACTCGGTATTTGTGAGGAAATTCTGTTTCATTAAAAGCCGATGGATACGTCATGGTATAGTGTGGAGCAATCTTAGTAGTGTTGAACCCACACTGCTTCATCATGTTGTACACCAGGTTGCTTGTCATCTCTTCTAGATTTTCGTTCAACCCAGAGTTAATCGGCTGATATATCAGATCCGGTACCGGGATTATAGCCTATTACTGGGTACTGCTTGGATCGGATTTGGATGGATTGCCCCTAGCGCAGGATTTGGATTGAAAACTTGATTTGGGTTAGCCGCCAATGGAGGATTTGGCTGAGAAACCCCAGCATGAGACGTTCCTGCCTGGGTATTTTTGATCTGAGTATAGGGTGGATATCGGTTCCCCAAACTCATCTCTTGCGGATTATTCCGATTCCTTAGAGGGGTCTGCCCATTCAAGATATTATGCAAAGCAGTGCTATTCCCCTCTTACACAATCTGTCCTAAAACCGATGATTGATCCAGCATCGATTGGTAAACAGAACTATTAATCTGATCCCTTATGACTTCAAAAAAATTTCCAGTAAGCAATGGATCTCCAATGGAAGTTTTTGTGATCTGGCCACTGCGAGTTTTCTGATAGCCTGTCAACATCCTTTTCTTGTTTTCTTCACGAATTTCAGCGAGCCTATCTTCAATCTTCATTTTCTGATCAGGGCTTAGTTCATCAAAAGTCACAGCTTCAGCAGCGAGCTTAAGTGCCTCTATCGCCGCCTCAGCATCGGTGCGCGTCATCTTATCAATTTTGCTTCTTTGTGTCCCACCAGGCGTGCCAAAAAGTGTGTTGACACGAAAAGTTGGATCTTCGCGAACACACGTGCGAAAGCATCAAATCTGGGCTTGCGTCGCAACCAGGTACCATACGTGCCAGTCAATTTGACCTGTAAATTGACAAGGAATAAATTGTCAGCGACATGGCCCCAAGCGGCTTTAAGAAACAGCCAGATTAGGTTTCATAAATCGGCTTTAAAGAATCCGATTGTAGTCCTATCGGCTTAATGCCTGATAGAGCGATAAACATGAATAATCATTTAAACATAAACTTTTTCATCTCTTTTTTGTTGTTTTATATATATGATTAGCTATAAATCTTCAAGTCAATTTATTAGATTAAATCAAGGTATAGATTCAATAGATTGGTCAAAGCCAAGACAATATTCAGATCTAAATCTAGATATAAACTTATAAACCGATTTAAAGGTTTATAACTCATATAGATAAATGCAATGCTAATCGGCAAATAGCTAAACATGCGAAATCCTAAAACAAGTATACGCAAGATCGATTATACGAGACAGTTGCATACATCGGATTCAAGAAACGCACACAAGATAATTGACAATCGGCATTGCAAGATAAATACATATTACAGATAGATTGAACGAGACAGTGTAACATGCGAAGACATGCAAAGATCGGTAAAACCCGAGACAGTTTAACATGCTTTGTATACATGAGATCAAGGCGGTGCAGCCATGCATACGGGTTACAAGAAGAGAATCGATTATTCCATCGAGGTACCTCTACCTGCGAGTTTAAGCTTTTCGATGAAGTCGATCGGATTCGAAAAGTGTAGTTGTGTTTTGTGTATGTCGTATATTGTTTTCACGGACTTGGGACCCTATTTATATTGTTACAAAGTCGAAACCGACACGACCTAATTTACTGCGCCATGGAAGACACCTTCTAATCAGAACTTCGTAATTCTTCCGGAGTCTTGCATCTATCGGAATCTTCCTATACGCTTCTTTCTTTTGACAACGAAGCCCATTTTCTAATTTGGCCCAATAATTTCGATGACATTAGCTACTGTTTAATATCCGATTTTCCTGCCAAATTTGGGTGTCAACAGCTAGGGTTTCAAACCCTAGCCGCCAAAGGCGCCGGCGGCATCTTGGTAGCGCCATTTCGCCGACGGGACGTGATAGCGGCACGCATGCGGGCACGGCCGGCGGGCACACGGTGTCGGCAGGACGCGGCGGCAGCGCGCGTATGCTATACCACTCGAGACTATACGCTGATGGCACTATAAGAGATAACAACTCACAGCGTCTCGGAGTAGTCTGTCCAACTGCCCATGTTCCCTAACATGTGTCCATACTATTGGTTTGATATCTCTATATCTATGTTATGTGAAACATTGCCATCAACCAATATGTATGCTGATCAAATCATAACCGCTCCTCGTAATGAAATAGATCAGGGACCCATTCAGAATAATGTCATATAACAATGTGTTTCACAATCAAGTCGTACCCAATGGACAAAGCCATGACATTGATTCAGGAAACCGATAAACAACGTTCATGAACAAAGCCATTACATTTATTCATGAACAACGTTCATTTCACCCACATATGTTCATGAAGGTACAATCATCACTATGATTGATCTAGGGCATATCCCTTTCAATCTCCCACTTGCACTAGAGTCAATCATACAAGTATCGAATACCCATTGGTCTTGTGTGCACCTCATGCTTCGGTTGTGGAAAGGGCTTGGTCACGGATTAGCCACGTTTATATCCGTGTGCACTTTGCAAACTTTCACATCACCTCTCTCAATGATCTCCCGGATCTGGTGGTGTCACCTGAGTATATGCTTGGATTTTTGGTGAGACTTAGGCTTCTTTGCCTGAGCAATGGTACCACTATTGTCACAATAGAGGTCCACTCGACGGGATACACTAGCGACTATACCCAACTCAGGAACAAATTTTCTAATCCAAACAGCTTCCTTTGCTGCTTTAGAAGCATCTATGTACTCTGCCTCCGTCGTGGAATTTGCTACTGTTCTTGCTTGGAACTCTTCCAGTTCATTGCCCCACCATTGAGACAAAATACAAACCTGGACTGAGATCTTGAATCGTCTCTTTCGGTTTGGAAGCTGGCATCGGCGTAACCCTTTACGACGAGCTCCTCCTCTCCTCCAAAGACCAAGAACATCTCCTTGGTCCTTCGTAAGTATTTAATACTGTTCTTTACAGCCACGCAGTGACCATCACCAGGGTTCGATTGATATCTGCTCATGACACTCAGAGCATATGACACATCTTGGCGCGTACATAGCATAGCGTACATGATGGATCCAATAACCAAAGCGTACGGAATCTGACTCATTCTCTCTTGCTCATTAGGTGTCGAAGCACACCGAGTCTTGCTGAGATTTACACCATGTGACAGTGGTAAGAAACCCTTCTTGCAATCATGCATGCTAAACCGTTTCAGAACCTTGTCAATGTACGTAGTCTAGCTTAATCCAATTAACCTTTTTGATCTATCTCTATAGATTTTATGCCCAAGATATAAGCTGCATCTCCCAAGTCTTTCATCGAGAAACTCTTTCTCAGATAAACTTGTACAGCATCTAAGATTGGAATATCGTTTCTGATCAACAGTGTGTCATCTACATACAATATCAGAAACACTAGTGCACTACCACTTGCCTTGTAAATACAAGGCCCTTCTTCATTCTTGATGAAGCCAAACTCTTTGACTACTTCATCAAAACGAAGGTTCCAACTCCGAGATGCTTGCTTCAGTCCATAAATGGACTTCCAAAGCTTGCATACCTTGCCAGCGTTAGTATGATCGACAAAACCTTTGGGTTGTACCATGTACACGTCCTCACTTAGGTTTCCATTCAAAAAAGCCGTTTTGACATCCATTTGCCGAATCTCATAGTCATGATACGTGGCACTTGCTAGCATGATCTGAATAGACTTGACCATGGCAACCGGCGAATAAGTTTCATTATAGTCGACGCCATGAATCTTCCTATACCCTTTCGTCACCAATCGTGCCTTAAAGATGTGAACATTTCCATCGGTGTCTATGTTTTTCTTAAAGACCCATTTGCACTCTATGGTCTTTACACCATCAGGATGATCAACCAAGTTCCAAACTTGATTATCATACATGGACGTTATCTCGGATCTCATGGCCTCTTGCCATTTCTCAGAGTCCGAGCCCACCATCGCTTCCTCATAGTCCTTGGCCTCGTCATTTTCCAACAATAACACATCGCGTTGCTCCGTCATGAGGAACATAAACCTCTCAGGAGCGTGGCTTGCCCGCATTGACCTTCGTGGGGCTGGCACCTCATCAACAGGTTCGGCAACACCTTGCTCAACCTGCTGAGAACTAGATGGAGCTGAAACATTTTCAGATGTTTCCCGAATTTCTTCGAGTTGCACCTTTGTCCCACTAGTCACCAGTTCGGGCGACAAACACTTTGCCTTCTTCCCGGTTATAAAAATAATACCCTTCAGTCTCCCTTGGGTACCCCACAAAGAAACACTTATCCGATTTGGCGTGGAGCTTATCAGACGTCAAACGTTTTACACAAGACTCACAGCCCCAAATTCTAAGACAATACAAATTGGGACGTTTCCCTTTCCATATCTCATATGGTGTTTTATCAACGGATTTAGATGGAACTCTGTTTAACGTGAATGTAGCTGTTTCTAGAGCGTGCCCCAAAATGACAATGGAAGATCTGCTTGACTCATCATAGACCGTACCATGTCCAACAAAGTCCGGTTCCTCTGTTCGGATACTCCATTCCATTGAGGTGTACTAGGTGGAGTCAATTGTTGAACAATTACACAACTTTTTAGATGATCACTAAACTCTAGGCTCAAATACTCACCTTCATGGTCAGACCACAGAAATTTAATTCTTGCCCAGACGATTTTGTACTTCATTCTGAAACTCCTTCAACTTTTTAAAAGATTCAGACTTGTGCCTCATTAGAAAGATATAGAAATATCTACTAAAGTCATCGGCGAAAGTAATGATGTATTGATAACCACCCCTGGCCGTAGAACTGATTGGTCCACATACATCAGTATGTACGAGGGCCAATAACTCACACATCCTCTCACTCGAACCAGTAAAAGGTGCCTTTCTCATCTTACCAAGTAAACAAGGTTTACATGTTGCAAAAGATTCAAAATCAAATGAATCGAGAAGACCATCTTTATGGGGCGTCTCCATGTGTCTTTTGTTTATATGGCCCAAGCGACAATGCCATAAATAAGTGGAATCTAAATCATTTGTTTTGAGTCTTTTAGTATTAACATTACTAATAAAAGCATTACCAAGTTCTAGCACATACAACCCATTCACCAATGGACAGTTACCATAGAGCAAACCATTGAAATAAATTGAACAACGGTTGTTCTTTATTCCAAAGTCATAACCATCTAACTCAAGGCAGGAATGTAATAACCATTATTTAATTCCTTGACTAAACCAGAAGGTAACGACAAGGGATAGACGACGCGAACCTCCAACTCGCCTCTCTTGCAATCTCTCATCCTTTTTAGCACCTGCAACGATTTGCATGTATGAATCATTACACCGGTATCAAATACCCAAGATTTAGTAGGACAAGTTGCAAGATTAACTTCTAAAACGTTAATACCTGAATTAGAAGGTGGAACCTTTCCATTCTTCTTATCTTCCAAGAAATTTGGATAGGTCCTCTTCCAATACCCATTTGCTTTACCGTAATGGCATTTGTCAGTAGAAGTAGGGCCATTTCTTTTGGTCTTACCATCAGATTTAGGTTTGGGATCTTCGATCGTATTCTCACCCTTACCCTTGCCCCCACGCTTCCTCTTCTTACCCCTTCCTTTTGAACCACCATAACATGTTTATTGCTTTCTTAATGCTCTCCTCGGCTGTATTTAGCATCCCATGCATTTCAGACATGCTTTTCTCCATGCCATTATGAAGACCCGAGCTAGGCGGCTAGAGGGGGTGAATAGACGCCACAAATTTTCGACGCTACCGTTTTCACCAAAACCCGAATAACTTGACAATTATGTGTACCCATAGCATGCATGACTAAGAGTCATGTATGATGTGAGAGTTTTTGCATTCACAATCCTAGTTGTCAAGTGTCCAAAAGAGAGGAATCAATTGAAAGCTTGCTTTACAAAAGGAGATCAAGCCAAAAGATCAAAGTGACTTTCATAAAAGCAAAAGCATATTTGTTCTCACATGGAGAAGATGGGTGGTGACTTTCTGGTGCTCTTCGATTTTTTGGAAATTTGTGTCCCTATTCCATAACTAGTGATGAGTAACTCAGCTGAAAATCTCCTCAAAACTCTCTGTAGAAAAAATATGGAAATTCAAACAACACAAGCTGCTTTCTAAAAAGCAAAAGCAAATTCTTCAGAGTTTGTTTCTACTTGGACCAGAGAGATTATGACTTTCTGTTGCTCCAAAAATTGTGGGAATTTTTTTCCCTATACAACCATCAGTCATGAAGCACTCCACCAAAAATCTCTTCAAGAACCCTTGCATAGAAAATATGAAAAATCAAACACCACGAGCTATCAAGAACTTCGAGTAGAAAGTTTAGGGCTCGGTTTTCACTTCATAGCTCCCAAATGGAGAAACCAGTGGACATCAAATTTTTACCACAGATGGGTATATGAGTCACGCATCTTTTCCAACTGGAATAATCCCAAAACGAATGTTCTAGGTTTGTCTAAAATCATTTACTGACTGCTGCGCGGATGAAAGTTTCTGAACAGATTAGCAACAAGTTAAGAACTTGATCTCTTGCATCTCATATGGTTGAAAAGTGTGTATAAAATAATATGAGCAACCTCAAGGCATAGAACACTAATAACTAGCAAGAAATCATCCAAATTACACTAATAACCAGCAAGAAATCATCCAAATTCTTCTCAAAACAAGAGCTCCAAAAATGAAAATGAAAACAAGAAGAACACAAGATATTCATGGAGAAGAATGATTTCATTGCATAGAAGTTGGGGATTACAAACCACAATCCATATGGTTACAAGAACTCTATGTGCCACCCAAAACACACCCAACTCATCCTCTCTATTTCTGAAATTTTTAGCTCTAAGGCGATGAGGAGGAGGTGCTCCCCTCCCCCTCTATTTATAGCCCAAGGATGAGATGCCCTACACCCTAGAGCCCATCTCCAAACCTTCATTTGAGGATGAGTGGTGTACAACACACACACTGCAAGACACACTCATGAGAGGGAATATTCTCCACATATTCCATCGAAAAATATCTTCGCAGCTTTCTCGGTCCATCGGTCAGAACCAGCTTTGCCACCAGGTTAACGACGCCGCAGCCTCCAGCTGCCTCGGATTCCTTGCCATGGCTATGCTTCTCGAGTACACCACCTCATGTGACAGCCAGGTCATCGAACCCGGTCGCCTGCACGCCTCCGGACGCTCCAGCCTTCAGCTGTCCCCGCAAAGCGTCAGCCACGTACCCGCCGATACCTGCATAACTGAGGTGAACACACACGAAACCCGTTACCTCACCTGCAAGGTTAGTTCATCACAAAATTTTCAAGATCATAATCCCTTCGTGACATCACAATTGGCACACCCTAACACACCATGTGTCAGCTTAACAAATTTCACCGAACCACGTCCGATCAAACCATTACCTAGCCTAAGCTCAGCACAATGGTCTGGTTCCAATTCTACGACAATTTCCACAAATGCACCATTTAAAATTTTTCAAAACATTTCAAGTTCCATCTTGCCGTATATATTCATCATCAAACTAGGGCACCCTCCACATGGGTCTCAACACTCCCCCTTGATGAATATATTGACAAACCCTCAACAAATTCGATTCTCTCTCCACAACGCCATTTTGTTGTGCGACGTGCGGAGAAGAGAATTGATGCTCAACACCAGAATCAGAACAAAAGTTTTCAAATTATGCATTCTTGAACTCAGTGCCATTGTCTGAACGGATTGCGCGAAGCGCTCCTGGAAACTCAACAGAAAGCTTACGAGTCAAGGAACGAAAATGGCCAAATGTTACGTCCTTGTTCATCATGAAATAGACCCAAGAGTATCGAGAATAGTCATCGACAACAATGAGCACATACTACTTGCCACCCACAAACTGCACACGGGAGGGACGAACAATGTCTATGTGAAGCAATTATGCAGGTGCATCAGTCATCACTAGGATGACTGGTGGGTGAGCAGCGGCAACCATCTTCCCATGCCGGCAAGGAGAACAAACTATGTCATTAACCATTTTGAGTTTGAGCAAAACATGAATCAGATCCTGGCTGCTAACTCTGGTCAAGTGATCAAAACCAATGTGACCCAATCTCCTATGCCAGAAGGAGGTGTCACGGGACTCTGCAATTAAGCAATGAGAAGAGCCAACAGAAGATAAGAAATCAACACGAAAAACTCTCCCAAATCTGTGAATCCCGCAAACAACTCTCTGAAGAATCAAGAATGCAACTTTCATTTTGCTTAAAACGAACCTCAAAATCCTCATCAGTCAGCTGAGAAACCGAAAGCAAATTATAGCGAAACTTGCTGACAAGAGCCACATCCTTAAGTACAACTTGGTCACTAACCTGAATAGAGCCTCGAGCAAGCACACATCTTGAGGATGACGCTGCTCATGCTCCAGACCGACAACAGGATGAACAACAGAAGGCTGTGCTGCATGTCCTGGCCGTCTAACCACCGGTCTAACCTGACGAAGAACGAACCTAGGTGCAGGTTTCATAGGAGGTCCTTCAATTTTAGCCTGTTTTTGGTGCTCCTCACATGCTTCCTTAGCACGACGGAAACAATTCTGATAAGTGTGCCCTATCGTATCACAGAAGGTGCAAACTACTCCTTTGCTATTTCTATGGATAGGAGTGATAGGGGGAACACTCTTTGTAGGTGGACTCTGTGAAGCTTTCTTCTGAGACTGAACAAACTGTGCGGTAGGACATTCCCTAACGATCCCTGCGGACCTAAAAACAGTAGTCCTAGGAACACTGTCTCTAAGAACAACTGTCTGGCCGTTTTTATCCCGTCCAAGGACTCTAGGTGGGTGTATCTTGATGTGCTCTAGCCAATTGTAACCTAGACCTCTAACCCTTGATATCTTGCTTTTGTCAAGTATCAAGTTCAGCTTCCGTTTGCGCCCAACAAACTTCTCAAGAGTGCTCATGAGGTGCTCGCACTCCTGATGGAGTTGGGGACAAAACCCGCAAGAAGAAGAGTCCGAAGAGTCTTGGCTATTAGTTGTACCCTTTCCTAATGCATCCAAGAGTTCGGAATAGGAGGGACCTTGTTCATCGGTTGCCTCATCATCGTCAGTGTGAATGACATCCGAGTCATCGTTGTCGCTGTCCCCGTGTGCCATGAAGCACATGCCGGTGTAGTCGACGTCATCGTTCTTCGGTGGCTCATCCTCACCATCATCTGAGTGTCCATCCTCCTTGTCAGAGATGACGGCTTCTTCCAGAGTGGCTTAGGTGGCTTCTTGTCACCTCCACCACCGGCCTTAATGTTGCAATTCTTGTTGATGTAGGCATTCTGTGCCGGCGCAACATAGTTGCTCTGTTCCTCTCCTCCGGACTTGGGGCAGTCACGCCTCATGTGGTTGAGACCACCACAACTGAAGCACCTCATCATGCCTCTCCTCCGATCGGCCACTCGCCTGTAAGCATGTGTGAACTTCCTGGCCAACAAGGTAAGTTGTTCCTCTGGAATCTTGTCCATCTGATCAATGACCAGCTCACAGAGAGTAGAGAAAGAGAAACCCACATCGGCAGGAGAAGAATCAAAAGGGTCAGCAATCAAGGCTATAGACGAAGGACCCAGCTCTCTCGCAATATGCTCAAGTTCATGAGTCTTGAGATACGAGTAGAGCCCATCCAAGGTCAGCTTCGAGAGATCAGCCACCTGCCGGATGGCGGTCAACTTCATATCCCAGACCTTCAGATCCAATGCAGAAAGGAAGTGTCTTGCATTCTCTGAATTGGTGTAGGTCGTGCCCATAGAACGGAGTTCGCTCAGAATCATTGTGAACCGGTTGAAACAAGCATCCAGCGTTTCACCTTCTTTTGTGCGAATCGGTTGTATTCCCTCTTGTGCTGCTCCTGCCTCACCACCCTGATCTGGTCTATCCCTTCATGGTAAGCTTGGAGGGTAGACCAGATGGTATGAGCGGATGTGATGTGAGCCACTCGCTGATACTCCCCTCGGCTTAGGACTTGAATGGTGTAGTTTCGAGCTTTCACATTGAGCTCGACATCAGATTGATTCCTGGCCGTAACCTCCTCATGCACCACATAAGGATTCTTCACTTTTAACCAAATGATGTAGCCCTGAGCCATAATATACGCCTCCATCCTAGTATTCCAATAGGAAAATCGACTCCGGAGAACACGGGGTTTGGTGGAATATTTGTCCGCCATACCTCAAATAGCAAGCAGGATCGGCTTCAAAAATCGGTGAAGATTTGCAAAGAAGCACCAAACCAAAAGCTCTGATACCAGTTAAAGACCCTAGCTAGGCGTGCTGGGATATGCTCAATGGAAATATGAGTCGCATATGATGCGGGCATACTGTTAGCGTGGGATACATATGATGTGGACCCAAACCTTATTAGGCTTCTAGCGTAGAGGACCCAATAGAGGGCGCTATATAAAGGTAGGTGCAGGAGAGGTCGGGATGATGCCTACGTGCAAATTCTCCCTCTCCACCAAACCCTAGCCATCATCTCTGTCAGGCATCTGTGCAAGGGTGCTCGCACACCACACATGGACGTATCCCAATCTCTGTATGTGTGGATACCGTAGAGGCGCTGCACCTTGTGGCGCTAGCCGATGCGAATCTGAGATCAAGACGTCGCTGCTCGCTCATATGTTCTCGATGCGTTCTTGTTTCGTCGATTCCCGTTGATCCGAAAGGAGTTTCTGGGTGAGACTAGTTGCGTTGGAAAGGTAATCTCGTTAGCTTTCCAACGAGTGGTAGAACGTCGAAAACAGAGCTTGGGTGTGGTCGAGGCGTCCATTTGAAGGTGCGCTGCTCGGGAAGATCGTGAATCCCGGCGAGCGCGCGGAGTACGTCGACGACCTCCACGGCTTGCAGATTGGCCGAATCACTTGGAGAGCACTCGGCACCACCGAAAAGCACTCAGCGAGCGCTTGGTGGTGATCTGGATTGCCGTGAACGACTACTTCCGTACGACTACGTGCAGATTGGTGAACTGGCTTCATCGACTCGTCTTCCGCTGCACAGCACGTAGTAAGGTAATGTTGATCTGTGGTCATTTACTTGCAGGGTGGTCCTAGGTTTCCGTGGTAGAATTTGATTCGTTGTTAGCGTTGCAATCCTGCGTTTCCCTTCAAGGCGGCTAGGGGGGGTGAATAGACGGCACAAATTTTCGACGCTACCATTTTTATCAAAACCCAAACAACTTGACAATTATGTGTACCCATAGCATGCATGACTAAGAGTCACGAAATATGTTGGAGTTTTTGCATTTACAATCCTGATTGTGAAGTATCCAAAAGAGAGGAATCAATTCAATACTTGCTTTACAAAAAAAGATCAAGCCAAAAGATCAAAGTGACTTTCAGAAAAGCAAAAGCAGATTTGATCTCACTTGGCGGAGATGGATGGTAGCTTTCTGGTGCTATTCCATTTTTAGGAATTTGTGTCCCTATTCCATAATTAGTCGTGAGTAACTCAGCCGAAAATATGTCGAAAAAATATGAAAATTCAAACAACACAAGCTACTTTCTGGAAAGCAAAAGCAGATTCTTCAGAGTTTGTTTGTATTTGGACCAGAGAGATGATGACTTTCTGTTACTCCAAATATTGTGGGAATTTTTGTCCCCATGTAGCCATGAGTTGTGGAGCACTCCACAAAAAATCTCATCAAGAATCCTTGCATAGAAAATATGAAAAATCAAACACCACGAGCTATCAAGAACGTCTAGCAGAAAGTTTAGGGCTCGGTTTTCACTTCATAGCTCCCAAATGGAGAAACCAGTAGAGTTCACATTTTTACCACATATGGGTATATGAGTCACGCACCTTTTCCAACTAGAATCATCCCAAAATAAATTTTCTAGATGTTTCTAAAAATCTTTTACTGACTGCTGCGCGGATGAAAGTTTATGGACAGATTAGAAACAAGTGAAAAACTTGATCTCTTGCCTCTCATATGGTTGCAAAGTGTGTATCAAATCATATGAGCAACCTCAAGGCATCATAGACCACTAATAACCAGCAAGAAATCATCTAAGTTCTTCTCAAAACAAGCGCTCTAAAAAGGAAAATGAAAACAAGAAGAAATAGGAGCAAATCAACAAAAGATATTCGTGGAGAAGAATGATTTCATTGCATAGAAGTTAAGGGATTACAAACCACAATCCATGTGGTTACAAGCACTCTAAGTGCCACCCAAATCACGCCCAACTCACCCTCTTTCTGAAATTTTCAGCTCCAAGGGGATGAGGAGGAGGTGCTCCCCTTCCCTCTATTTATAGCGCAAGGGTGAGATGCCTTACACCCTAGAGCCCATCTCCGCCCTTCATTTGAGGATGAATGGTGTACAACACACACTGCAAGACACACTCCCGAGAGAGAATATTCTCCACATATTCTTCCAGGAAATATCTTCGCAGCTTTCTCGGTCGCCAGCCCAAGCCTGGGCCCACCGGTCAGAACTTGCTTCGCCACCAGGTTACTAACGCCGCAGCCTCCAGCTGCCTCGGATTCCAGTACACCACCTCATGTGACAGCAAGGTCATCGAACCCGGTCGCTTGCACGCCTCCGGATGCACCAGCCTCCAGGTGTCCCCATGAAGGGTTAGCCACTGAGGTGAACACACACGAAATCAACACATCTTACGTCATCTCCAAGGTTAGTTCATCACAAAATTTGCAACATCATAATCGCTTTGTGACATCACAATTAGCATGCCCTAACACACCACGTGTCAGATTAACAAATTCCACCGAACCACGTCCGATCAAACCATTACCTAGCCTAAGCTCAGCACAATGGTCCGGTTCCAATTCTACGACAATTTCCACAAATGCACCATTTAAAATTCTTCAAAACACATCAAATTCCATCTTGTCGTATATATTCATCGTCAAACTAGGGTACTCTCCACATGGGTCTCAACACATTCGTATGAAAGTTAATGATGAAAGGCTCAAAGCTTGCAGGAAGCGATTGGGGAATCACATCAGTAGCGAGCTTTTCGCTTAGAGGAAAACTCAGTTTCTCTAAGTTCTCAATGTAACCAATCATTCTGATCACATTGAGAGCTCACAGGATTACCTTCAGCCAGCTTGCATGCAAACAAAGCTTTTGAGATCGAATATCTCTCAACTTTTGCTTGGTTCTCAAACATGCTACGGAGACCACGATCATATCGTAAGCATCTGCTTCCTCATATTGCTTCTGAAGCTCAGACTTCGATGTAGCAGGTATGACACAGCTAACATCAAGGGAATCATTGTAGTGCTTATCATAAGCCCTACGATCAGCGGCAGTAGTATTATGGTTGCGTTCTTCAGGATAGGGATCCTCTAGAACATACTTCTTTTTCTCTTGCTTGAGAACAATTCTCATGTTTCGATACCAATCAATGAAATTCGTTCCAGAGAGTTTCTCTCTCTCCAGAATAGATCGCAAATTAAAACCATTGTTTGCAACAACAGGCGGCATCTACAACAAAAATATATAAGCAAAGTCTTCGCACTAAATTCATGTCAATCTTCTTTTAAACAGAATTTAACAAAAGATACTCCCACTAAGATCACTTCCCTCTGGCATTCCCAATGAAACAAGATCCAAGGTCACCGCGGTTCGGGTAATGATTTGTCAATACCACTTGAATCCGCGACATAGGTAGGCAACACATTGCCAATCACATCGTATGTGACTCTTGCTTGTTGGGATGGCATCATATGCCCCGGCTGCCAACCCTGACACCCCAAAGTACCAAATCCTATTTGTATCTCCGTTAAGTAAACCAATGCTATGCGTGTGGATGCACGGGTTAGGCTACACCCACCCTATTGTATAAGGAAGAAGACGGCATTCTTGAATTATCAAGAACTTACCCGCCAACCTACAAGACAATAGCTACAGCTATTGGCCAAAGGGCAAACACTCTTAATTTTTCTGAAGAAAACTATTCAGTTAGGTTAACATATTCACCACATATGACGTGAAAGAATAGCCAAACAACACATATTTTCATATTAAACTGTGAACTAGTAAGGCCCCATGATGCGGCGATCTCCATCTCCACGACCATCCTTGTCCTCCAGGCCACCTAGGGTTGAGTCCACCATGAAATTGCACTACACTACTACATCGAGCAGCTAGTGACAAAATTACATGAGGATTCAAAGCATCACATGTCGGTACGCAGGCCGTTAAACAACAATGGACCACCTTCAGCTGCAATTAACCATGACTCGCAGGTCATCAAAATTACAACAAAGCATCACATACACAAGGGTCCATACTATCCACACAAATCCCTGCAAAAACAAGTTAGGCGCAGAATCGAATTCTAACACGCACGATGTGAACCAGTTTTAGTTGTTAATTAATCACAAGGGTGCGGGCAACGCTGGCGGCGCACCATGCAGGGAACATAGATCATAACTATGTAAACGCAATGAAAAATGGATGCGACCTCGATCTGTTGCCCCAATCTATTCGGCACGTGCGCATCCCCGATGGTGTTACCAATCGGTAGGGGAATTGGGCGGCATGAATTAGAAAGAGGACGAACTAATCTTTTTTATCACATGCTGCTATCAACTCATACCTCTACCTAGACTATCGATTGTTACAATTAACCCATGAACAATCACAGCAACATATCACTATATGTGCCTGATCCAAATCCAATACTACACATGATCAGCTTTGATACCACTGTTGGGAAACGGGTAGGCTACGCGACCGCAAAAAGAATTTTCTACCATGAATCACCCAAGAGCACATGCAAGTAGAGGATCACAGATCATTACCCTTGACGTGCAGATGGAGCGAAAGCAGTTTCTTGCACGTAGAGGAAGTAGACGTAATCGCCCAGATCACCACTGAGTGCTCGCCTGTGCTCGCCGAATGCTCGCCAGTGATCGCCGATGCTCGCCGAGTGCTCGTCGGCATTCGCTGAGTGATCGCCGAGTGCTCACCTGTGCCCGTTGACGATCCAACCGAACAGCGCGTCTGCGTACAACAACGCCTCCAGCAGTATCCACACGTACCGGGTAGGAATGCTTCACGGGGTGTGCTAGCACCTTGCCGTGCGGCTAGGGTTTCTGGAGACCAGGGGGCGCGACGGCTAGGCGTGGTGAAGGCTCAACTCATCTGATAACGCCGCCCCTGTGCTTCTCCTTCTATAGTCAAGCTAGCGGGCTTCGGGCCGCTAGGGTTTCTATCTCCTACGTAGATCATATCCACGTACAAACCCGTTAAACAGTTCCAACTCATTAAGTGTGTGACCGGTTAGGTTCAGTGCAAGGCGGCCGTGGATCCAGAAACCTGTTTTCAATCCACCGATCAACAGCGGCACCTAGCAGTATGTATTGACCCCCGAATGCACATAATCAATATTTTCGGCTGAACCTTGATACACTCACAAACCGATCCCTTTGCTACCCGATACCCGTCAAGCTCAAGGCGAGATGTGCGCCACCCTTGTTGATAGCTGATGAGGACATCAGCTATATGGACAAGATCAACACTCCTTCCGGTACATCCATGTCTACTATGATGGATCCTTCAGCATGGCTTCATCGACCACCACCTTGGCCCGGTCGTATGCGCAACACACAAGCTCGACGTGTTAATATTGCATTGTCACTGCCAGCAGTTCGGCCTCCACCTTGGCCGCCTCCCCAAGCCCAAGATGAATTTAAGAAAGGTGCATCTCCACCCACAACATTCGCTAAGGCCGAACAAGTCACATCGCTCCAAGGCCCAAGAGGAAGGCCAATTTATCCGAGACTTCGGTTCGCTCGTTTACGCTCAGCCCAACTTCAAACGGATGCCCAGGCCACATATGGACTCCGTTTTCGACGTTCTTGGTATGCATGAATAAGCTCTCGACGAGATCTTTCCAACGGATCCAGTCCCAGCTCCGAATTCCTTTCGGATCAACAGGAATCGTCGAAATAAAATTGCTACCAGAATCTGCCAAGCGCTGTGATGCACCACTTTGGGCCCATGGCCCATGTACCTCCTAGAGCTGCACCCCAAACCCTAGCCGTCACTATATATTTCATAGTCGTCGCTGTTTAGACTCAGGTTTTGTTGTGTTTTGGTTGACCCCATGTGTGTCTCTCCTCGTGTTCGCGTGTGTCGACTAGACCACCGTGACGAGAAACAGAACCTCACCCTTGTTTCGTGATTTATCAGTTATCAACTTGTTCTTGCTTGTTCTCAATTGCTAGCAGGTTCAAGGATCGATCGTGCTTGACTTGGTTGATCGCTTCGTGTGGTGACTTTGCGATTGTCCAGTTGCTGATCCCGTGGATTGGTAGCGTCGTCACTACACCAAATCGACATATCGTTCTCATCAGAAGATCGGGCCGACCTAGCGCGCATCAATAGCTCCACCAATTCACTCGGCAGTGGATGGATACATACCATGACTAACTCCTTAGTCATATTGGCACGGCTGTGCGCTTTCCCTATCCATCCACACGTGGGGCCCGTAGCTATCTCTCCTGTTATCGAGGAGGGGCAAAGCCCATCTTGATTGTCATACCCCTGGCTATGTATCATGGCATACCCAGTAGGCACCTTTATAACTACCTTGTTACGATGTAGTGTTTGATGATACCAACGTATATGAGTCAACATGCTGGGCATCCATGACAAACTCAGGTCTAAGGACCATATAGGTATATCACTCGAGACTATACGCTGATGGTGCTATAAGAGATAACAACTCACACCGTCTCAGAGTAGATCTGTCCGACTGCCCATGTTCTGTAACATGCGTTCATACTATTGGTTTGATATCTCTATATCTATAATATATGAAATATTACCATCAACCAATATGTATGCTGATCAAATCATAACCGCTCCTTGTAATGATATGGATCAGGAACCCATTCAGAATAATGTCATATAACAATGTGTTTCACAATCAAGTCGTACCCAATGAACAAAGTCATGACATTTATTCAGGGAACCAATAAACAACGTTATCGTATGTGCATGAACAAAGACGTGGTACAGTCATCACTATGATTGATTTAGGGCATATCCCTTTCACGATTGCACCTCACTACTTGCTGTTAAGAATTTGTAAGAACGAGATGATGGTGTGAGCGTGAGAGCCTTGCCAAATCCACCATCCCGTAGTGATAGGAACATACTTATGTTTTTCTGTTTACTACTAACCATGGCAAATGATGAAATCTAAGAGGAAAACGAAGAAGAAAATCTCACACCTAATTCAAGGAGTCTCCTACAACACTTTACTCGTTTGCTCAATGGGCATGCCACAAACCATGATAGAGCTTTGGCATCCTCCATGATCGAGTTGACTGCCTCGAGGAACAACAACCACCACTTGCTGGAAATGTAGCCAACGTTGCACAAGAACAAGATGGTGCACCTAGACGGCGACCACGATATGCTGCTTGTGCAAGGGCAAATGTGATGGAAGGGGAAGAAGAAGATTACGTTGCCGACACTGAAGATGAGGAAGGTTTCAACATCAACAATGATCGAGACCATCGACGACTTGGACACAATCTGCAAGGTATGGCTAGAAACCAGCAAGAACATCGAGAGGTATGTCCTGAGCACATGGGCAACATTAAATTCACAATGCCTCCATTTGATGGCAAATACAACCCTAGTGCTTATCTTGATTGGGAGCTGGCGGTAGAATAAAAGTTTGCATGCTATGAATTTCCTGAAGATAGAAAACTTAGGGCTGCCACTAGTGAGTTTACTGCTTTTGTCTCAATTTGGTGTAGTGAGACTCATAGGACTAGTGCCTACCTACGTAGAACATGGGACGCCTTAAAACAACTAATAAGAAGTAGATTTGTCCCTTCATATTATGCTTGTGATATACTGAACAATAAATTTGTAGAAGAATACTATCAAGAATTGCAAATTGGCATGCTACACTGTAATTTAGAGGAGAATGGTGATACTTTGATGGCTAAGTTCTTGGGAGGGATTAACCGAGAGATTCAGGACATCCCTGATAATAAAGAATAAAAATCTATCACTCGTTTGTTTCATCTTACTTGTAAAGCTAAAAGGGAAGTATAGGGTCGACAAACCAAAATGAGGAGCCGAATCAAGAGCGTCCAATGAGCGATCCAAAGCACCATATACTTCCTTCGCTGGACGTACAACTTCATCTACCAATCAAGGACGTTATGCTGCCCCTACCATTTCTTCAACTCATACTCGAGATCTTGAAACAAGCAAGTCAGTGACCATGCAAGCCCCTGCCAAGAGTGCTACTTCAGTTGCCTCCATCGGTCGAACATGTGATGTGCAATACCACAAATGCAAAGGATTCGAGCATTTCATGCAAGATTGTCCAAGTCAGCGCATTTTGATTGTGAGGGAAGATGGTGAGTACACTTCTGCTAGTGATATCGAGGATGAACGTGCTCTGGTTGCCGCTAACCCTGCAGGTCAATGAAGTGAAGGTGAGTAAGAAGAGGAGCATTTGTACGCCTAAATGTCGGATAGTACATGAGTATCATTGTAAAGCGTGTGCTTAGCGCCCAGATTGAGTTTGCTAAACAAAATCAACGTCAAAACTTGTTCCAAACCAAGTTCGTCGTCTAGGAGCGTTCGGTTCGAGTGATCATTGATGGTAGTAGCTGCAACAATCTTGCTAACACGAAGATGGTCGAGAAGCTAGGCTTGAGCACAACATAACATCAACATCCCTACTACATTCAATGGTTCAATTCCAGTGGAAAAATCAAGGTAACAAGGATGGTGAGACTACACTTTTCCCCCGACTCATATCATGATAATGCTGATTGCGATGTAGTACCTATGCAAGCTTGCTCCTTGCTGCTAGGTAGACCTTGGCAATATGAGCAAAATGTTACCCATCATGTAGGACTAATCAATACACTCTCATACATCGTGGAAAGAAAATTGTGTTGGAACCAATGTTTCCTGCTGCAATTCGAAACGATGATCTTGAGAGAGCTAAATGAGTAAAAGGGAAAGGAGTGCAAAATGAGAATGATGCAAAAAAGATGGATACACCTGAAAAGAGAGAATCTAATCTTAGTAAATTTGAAGTCAAGTTAAAGGGTGCTGTCATGTTAGCCACAAAATCTGATTTGAATGATGTGATTGAAAACAAAGTTGAATGCAATTTTTTTGGTTTGCAAAGAAGTTTTGTTTGCTTTGGATGATATGCCTGCTTCTTTGCCTCCTGCCGTTGTTAACATTTTGTAGGAGTATCAAGATGTATTCCCAGCTAAAGTGCCCCGGGGACTACCACCGATTCGGGGGATCGAGCATCAAATCGATTTGATTCTAGGAGCCTCGTTGCCAAATCGTGCAGCAAACCAATCCCGAGGATACTAATGGGAATTCAACGCCAAGTTCAAGAGTTTCTTGACAAAGGGTACGTACACGAGAGCCTTAGTCTTTGTGCTGTTCCTATGCTTTTAGTGCCTATGAAAAATGGATCATGGCGTATGTGCGTGGGTTGTAGAGCTATCAATAATTTCACTGTTAGGTATCGCCACCCTATTCCCAGGGTTGATGATATGCTAGATGAATTAAGTGGCTCTACTTTGTTCTCTAAAGTTGATTTGAGAAGTGGATACCACCAAATCAGAACGAAACATGGGGGATGAATGGAAAACCACGTTTAAAACTAAATTTGAATTGTATGAGTGGTTAGTGATGACCTTTGGTTTAACTAATGCACCTAGTACATTCGTGCGATTAATGAATTAGGTTTTACGACCTTTTATTGGAAAATTTGTGGTGGTTTACTTTAATGATATTTTGATTTACAGCAAGTCGCTTTCTGAACGTCATGATCATCTACGTGTTGTTTTTAATGCTTCAAGAAATGCACGTTTATTTGGTAACCTTGAGAAGTGCAACTTTTAAACCAATCTAGTATCTTTTCTTGCTATGTTTTTTTTTTTTGACTGAAACCACGGTGGGAAGGCCCCACCATGGACTATATATTAAACCAGAAAGAGTTTACATATGTACAAAAAAGTGGTGAAAAGCCCAACACTAAGGGTCATCCACCAACACAAGCCAAGCTCGTAAGAGATCCAAATGGAATTGAAGTTTTCTTGGTATGTTGTTACACCCCATGGAATTGAAGTTTATCAAACGAAGATTGAAGCCATGAAGAGTTGGCCAATTCCTAAAACGGTCACAAAAGTGCGAAGTTTTCAAGGACTTGCTGGATTTTATCGCCGATTTGTGAAGGATTTCAGCACCATCGCTGCACCTTTGAACGAGTTGACAAAGTACGGGAGTAACGTTCTATTGGGGACAGGCGCAAGAGAATGCCTTCAACACCTTAAAAGAAAAGCTCACAAGTGCGCCACTTCTGCAGCTTCCTAGTTTTGGTAAGACCTTTGAACTTGAATGTGATGCTAGTGGTATTGGCATCAGAGGTGTGCTGCTACAAGAAGGTAAACCCATTGTATGCTTCAGTGAAAAGCTTAATGGACCTATACTTAACTATTCCACGTATGACAAAGAATTGTATGCTCTTGTTCGTTCTATAAAAATGTGGCAACACTATTTATAGCCTAAGGAGTTTGTTTTGCATTCTGATCTTGAATCTCTTAACCATATTAGAAGCAAAAACAAGCTGAACTAAAGACACACAAAATGGGTTGATTCATTGAATCATTTTCATATGTCATCAAGCATAAAAAGGGAAAAGATAATATGATTGTTGATGCTTTATCTAGACAATATGCGATGCTTTATCTTGACAATATGCAAACAATAAAAAAGCCTTGATGATCATGATGTTGACTTTAGGGATGCTTTGCTAAATTGTAAAGAGGGAAGAAGCCGGAACAAATTTGTGAACAATATTGGATTTCTGCTTAGGGCTAACAAGTTGTGCATTCCAGCTAGCTCTGTTCGTCTTTTGCTATTACAGGAGGCCCATGGCGAAGGGTTGATGGGACATTTTGGAGCTAAGAAGACGGAGCACATTTTACCTGAACATTTCTTTTGGCCAAAGATGAGACGAGACGTCGAACGCTTTCTTGCACGTTGCACCACTTGCCAAAAAGCTGTCTCGACTTAATCCACACGGTTCGTATATGCCTCTTCCTGTCCCTAATGTTCCTTGGGAGAATATATCTATGGACTTTGTTCTAGGACTGCCTCGAACAAAGAAGGGGAGGAATAGTGTTTTTTTTGTGGTGGATAGATTCTCAACAATGGCACATTTCATTCCATGTGACAAAAGTGATGATGCCACTCACATTGCTGACGTATTTTTCAAACAAATTGTTTGTTTGCATGGTATACCCTCCACTATTGTTTCAGATCGTGATTCAAAGTTTTTAAGCCACTTTTGTAGAACCTTATGGAGCAAATTAGGCACGAAGTTGCTATTCTCAACTACGTATCGCCCACAAACTGATGGACAAACTGAAGTGGTGAACAAAACCTTGTCAACCATGCTGCGGGCGGTCTTAAAGAAGAATTTGAAGATGTGGGAAGAGTGTCTTCCACATGTGGAATTCTCTTACAACCGATCATTGCACTCAACCACGAAGATGACCCCTTTTCAAGTGGTATATGGCTTTCACCCTCGTGCTCCAATTGATCTTTACCTTTACCACCTTCGGAGAAGGTAAATTTTGATGCCAAGAAGCGTGCTGAGTTGTTATTAAATTTCATGAAACCACAAAAGGAAATAACATTTGAACCTTGTGATCATGTTTGGTTGCATTTACGAAAAGAAAGATTTGCTGAATTGCGAAAGTCAAAATTGATGCCTAGAGATGATGATCCTTTCATAGTGCTGGAGCGAATTAATGATAATGCCTTGAGCTACCTGCAAAATTTGGGATTAGTCCCACCTTTAATGTTTCAAATCTAAAGTCTTTACATGGAGAGAACAATGAGGTTGAGTCGAGGACGACTCAAATGCTAGAAGGGGAGGATGATGACACCACGGATACATCCATGGGACCAACGACCAAAGACTACGACCAGCAGCCAACAACCAGCATTTAAGGAACAATCACCCGAGCCCGCGCGTGACAACAAAACTATCAGGTGAATTCGTTTCTCGGGTTGCATAATTCAAATTGGGAGAATAGGCCGCTGCCTATACACAAGAAAACTAACCTATAGCAACACACCCTTCGCATCATATACGAGTTGTGTTGCTAAAGAACACATGATGGCTACCTACTCTAACACACATATGCATCGCATAAAAATTGTGTTGCAGGGAGACTGTACTACAGCACATATTATATGTTGTTGACACTTATGTGCAAAAACATTGTCTTGAACATAAGCCAACATCACATAATATTCATGTTGCTAATATAACAACACTAGTATATATCCAAACAACGTTGACCAAACATTGACCGCCCTCCCCCCACGCCGCCTCCCCTACCTTGTTGGTCGCCTCCGTTCCCCACCTCGCTGCCGCCCCTCCATATCGCCGCGCCGCCTACCCTGCCTCGCCGGTCGCCACCTCCAATCCCCGCCGCCGCCGCCCCTCTGTATCCCCGCGCCACCTACCCTGCCGCCGGCCGCCGCCGCTACTCCGTATCCCCACACCGCCGCCTCTACCGCCCGCCGCCACCTCCCCTGCCTGGCCGGTCGCCTCCTCCATTCTCCGCCGCTGCCGCACCTCCGTATCCCCGCGCAGCCTCCCCTGCCGCCTGCCGCCGCCTCCCTGCCTCGCTGGTCGCCTCCTCCGTTCCAATACAATGTTTTGTGATAATTATTTCATTTTGGAAAGTGTGCCATGATGTTTTTGTCATTTTTAGGTTATTTCCATGGCAATGTTATTTTTGCTAATCAGTGCATTTTCCTGATCCCCATGTGTTATCAACAGAAGATGGTTCTGAAGAAGGTTCATGCTAATCACAGCCATGCTACCTCCCCATGGCCATAGGCGGCAATGGCATGAGTTACCTGGACAATGGCCTGCCTCACAGTGGTAGCTACCTGGGCACCTGTACAAGCTGTTGCTAGCTCTACTGAACACATGTCATATTTGTCGAAGTGTAACCTGAGATGCACCTGCAAATAATTTCTACTTACTCTGGCTGTATGATGATCAATTTTTATTTTTCCAACAGGAGAGCACGATGTTGCCGCGGCCCGGGGTGTGGGAGCACGTCCGCATCAATGTGCACGAGCTCAGCGTCGAGCAGCTCACTGTACCGGAGTACCTCCGCTTCAAGGAGGCGTCGACGGCCAGTACGTGCTCAGTGCTCTCCCCTCCCCTCCCCTGCTTCTGCCCTCTGTGGGAATTTAGCAGGAATTTCAGTGATTGGTTCTTGGGTGTTATGCGGGTTTAGCTCTAGTGGCTATGGTGGTTTGTGAGGGGAATGGCTTAACCCCAACTCGCTGTGCCTTCATGGTAGTATTTGAGAGGGTGCTATCCTGTAATTGAATTTGAATGGAGATATTTGCAGAGGTAAATACAATTGATGCTTCTTTGCTCATAGTTTTTTTAACATAGTCTGGGAACTGTTATTCTTCTTTTATCGAAAACTCATCGAGGAAAGAATCTTCATGCTTGCATTACATTATAGTAGTGTAAAATGTGAATTATCTGGTAGGATATTGGTTTTCTTTATCATACAAATTTATTGAAACAAGGGCTTGGGAGTTGAAGTATTAAATGCATGTTTTTCAAGTGTAATTACTTATGTAGAACAACAACTGAAGTTTGGTGGACCATTTCCCCCATTTCCATATTAGAAATTTCTGTGTGAATTAGTCTCATTTCCATATTTGTCTCATCATATATTTGATATGGTGCTTTTATTTTTTATTTGGCAAGTAAGCAGTAAAACAACATTTTTTATTATTATACAGGATGCAGCTCGTGAAATTGCTACAGAGTTACAAGGCATTCCAGACTTCATAATTGGAAACTATAGCGATGGAAATCTTGTGGCATCATTGCTATCTTACAAGATGGGGATTACCCAGGTATGCTTTGTTGAATACTTATATGAAGTCTGCACTTTTTTGTATGTTGAATTGTTGATTGTCTCGGAACATTCTTTGCAGTGCAATATTGCTCATGCTTTGGAAATTAAAGACTAAATACCCAGATTCAGACATATACTGGAAGAAGTTTGATGAGAAGTATCATTTCTCTTGTCAATTCATAGCTAATATAATCGCTATGAACAATGCTGATTTTATAATCATCAGCACATACCAAGAAATTGCTGGAAGGTTTCCTCTCTTCAGCCTTGTTGGCCATAAAAGTTTTTCCCCTATGATTTCAGCATTGGACAATTAAGGTGCTCACATTAAGTAACGTCTTGAAGCATGTTATATTGAAATTTAGATGTGCACAGAAGTTCTTTGTTGCTTTTAAGGTATTATGTTGATTGTTAACATGATGACACATGCTGTTGTATTTAATGAATATGCACTTTTAAGAAGATGCTGATGCTTAATTCTTATTCACTTCCTCAGCAAAAACACGGTTGGATAGTATGAGAGCCACACTGCCTTTACTCTTCCTGGTCTATATCGCGTTGTGCATGGAATTGATGTTTTTGATCCCAAGTTCAATATAGTCTCTCCTAGAGCAGACATTTTGTTGACACAAAAGTTGGATCTTCGTGAGCACACGTGCAGAAGCGTCAAGTCTGGGCTTGCGTCGCAACTAGGAACCAAACGTGCCAGTCAATTTGACCTGTAAATTGACAAGAAGTATATTGTTAGCGACATGGCCCTAATCGGCTTTAAGAAACAGCCATATCAGGTTTATAATAATCAGCTTTCAAAGATCCGATTATAAATCTATCGGCTTAATATCCGATAGATCAGCAAATATTATTAAAGATTTAAACATGAATATCTTCCAACTCTTTTCGTTATTTTATAGATTAAATTAGCTGCAAATCTTTGGATCAACTTATTAGATTAAACCTAGGAGTAGATTTAAATAGATTGGTCAAACAAAGACAGTATTTAGATCTGAATCCGAGTATAAACTTATAAGTCGATTATGGGTAACTACAATGTTGATCGGCAAACAATCTAGATATGCAAAGCCTTAAAACAAATACGTACAAGATCGATTGAACGAGGCAGTCGCACATTTCGGAATCAAGGAAAAGCATATAAGACAGTTGAGAATAGGCATTGCAAGATAAATACATACTACAGATCGATTGAACGAGACAGTGTAACATACAATTTAAATGTTAAAGATCGGTAAATCCTGAGACAGTCTAACATGCTTTGTATACATGAGATCAAAACGATACAGCCATGCATACGGTTTATAAGAAGAGAATCGATTATCCCATCAAGATAGCTCTACCGACGAGTTGAAGCCTGTCGACGAAGTCGATCGGATTCGAAAAGTGTACGTAGTTGTGTTTTGTGTATGTCGCATATCGTTTTCACGAGACTTGGGACCCTATTTATACTGTTACAAAACCGATACCGATACGACCTAATTTCTCGCAACTAAACCATTGAAGACATCTTTAGATCGAATCTTCGTAATTCTTTCGTAGTCTTGACCCTATTGGCATTATTTCATATATATGTCTTTCTTCTGATAATGAAGCCCACTTTCTGATACGGCCCAATCATTCTGATGAAATTATCTGCTTTACAATATCCGATTTTCCTGCCAAATTTGGGTGTCAACATATGCCCTTAAGTTTGGCAACGGATTTTCTCATTTGCCGAGCTTTCACCTAAAATCGGATTTTCATCGAATAAACTCGGAATATTTCACAATTTTACCCTTGCGCTTCTCACTTCCGACCCACTATAAGAATACGTGTCAACCTGTCACGCAATATGGGCTGTAACTGTAACGCCGCACAGCCCGGTAAAAACCCTAATTTTACCAAGCCTATAAATAGGCAGTCACTCGCTGTCACTTTCACGCATTCTCTTGCGCACAAACCTCCTGCATCGGATTTTTGGAGCTCTAAAGGTTCCCAGCGCACAACCACTTTCTCCTACTCCCAATCGGCAAATATGTCTCAGGTACTATTCCGCTGCTCCGATTCTAAGGCTTTATATTCTTTGGGCCCGATAGAGGAGAGAGATCCATCAGCTTTCATAGATCATTCGGTAGCAAGGCTTCCGTTATTTGCCGATAAGCTCAATATGGATAGTTGGAAATCGGCATTCCGTTCCTGGCCTAGCCCGATCAAGGGATATAAGGACTGGCTCTCTCGGGTCTATAGCCAGAAAAAGGAACAATGGGACGAATTAGGGATTACCGATGCCATCTTGCTTTCCTTACACCCTCCTCCAGCGGATGAACCCTTTATGGCAGTATCGGCTTACTTCTGGTGCGACACAGCAAATGCCTTCCTCTTCCCAACGGGACCAATAAGCCCTACGCTCTTGGATGTAGCAATGCTAATCGGTCTTAGTCCCGATGGGGAAATGCTATCGACTTTTGACCTGCCTGCAACCCTTAAGTTAGTTCCCGAGAAGAACTTTGGATGACAGCGCTATATTAGCACTCATCAGAAAACAGGTGACGTTGAGGATGAAAGCACATCGCCTTCTTGAATATGTGGCTAGACAGATTCTTCTTCTGTGGCCAATCTCTCAGCCCCAGTAAAGTCTACCGAGTAGCTGAAGCTCTAGCAACTAGACAGAAACTGGCAATCGGAAAGTACTTGCTAGGAGCTACATATCAGATGATGCACGAGATCATGGAAGGCCTCTACTCCAAAAAATCCGATTATTCAGTCGGAAACTTAGGTGGCCCTTTCTGGTTTGTTTGTTTATTCTTGAAGCTTCAAATATACAAGTCCATAGGGGAACTTGACTTCAGTCTAAATTTTCCGATTGAAGAAGAATCCGATAGCAACGAACGCCCCCGTAGATCTTCTGGAGAAATGACCTCTGTGATGAGGACATCGTTACATCGGATACACCCAAGGGATCAATGACCAAAGTCCTTCCAAGTGACCCGCGACCTTTGATCATCATGCAAGGACCAAACACATGAGCCAGTGCGCGACAAGTTAATTATCAGGTAAACTCGTTTCATGGGTTAAATAATTATACTTTGGAGAAAAGACTGCTACCTAATAACAATATTATGCATAGGAAGATGAATAAGCACCAGCTACAAGGCACCAACGCACCAATAAAGGCAATAAAGCATGGTGGGAATGCAAAGGGATTCCACTCGGCCATCAATGACCAGTCTGAATTAAAAATGACCTAGAGAATGCAAACAGACTCTGATTGGAACGTGTGAGCACTCATTGGAAGATAACTTCGCCATCTTTCCAACGGATCCGACGACACCTTCAAATTCCAAGTGAGCTGGCCGCAGCAGTCAAAAACATCTCGAAAACAGAACCAGTCTTTTGCTCTTCTTGGGTGCTGTGTCACCATTAATTTGGGCTGAGTACCCATGTATTCCTGCTCATGGTAGTACCTCCTACAGTCATCTCCCTGCTCTTTATATAGCACAAGCTTGTCCCTTTTCTCCTTAGGTTTTGTTTATTTGTTGTTGTCTTCCAGATTGGAGAAACACTCTCGAAATCCCTAGTGTCGATTGATCTATCGATTCCGAGCTTCAGAACCTCAGTTCGAGTGTGTTCTTTATCCTTGTTCTTGCGAGTTCTTCGATTGCTTGCAAGGATATACCTTCGTGGTCAGGTCATCCGGGCTTTGGCACGGTTGATAACAATCAGGAATGTGGTTTAGCGATTGCGGGCGCTTATCCTTGTGTGGTTTGTAGCCGGATCGTCAAAGTCATCCTCCGCCCAAATCGAAGTTATCCCTCTCACCGGAAGATCGGGAACCCGTGAGCGCATCACTCTGTCAACTGTAATAATAGGTGCCTGAACCAAGAAGACTTCTCCCATTCTCTGGTCGCATTCTTCACCATGTCTGAATCGACATATGGGTCAGAACTGTTCAACCCGTATACTGAGCATCTCTCTGAGTTTATCTCTCTGAGCATCTAATTTGCTATTCTTAGCACAAGAACTCACATCAGAAAACCATCTTATGAGTTCTACCATCCTGCCATATTTGCTCAGCAATTCAACGTAGGACAAGACATTCCTGATATGTTCATATACCGCCACCTAAACGCCAGAGAAGATCTGAACTCTCAATCGGCTTATGGAATCTTAGCTGCTGCACACATCGAATTTGAAATGCCGACGGAATTCATAATGTGGTCTGCAACCTCCCCAAAATTTGAAACTTGGTGGGATTCTATTGCCAAGAACATCTTTGCCACCGAAGGTGGAGCTTCAACCTTAATCGAAAAATTCACTGGCAAGAATGAAATCTGCAAACCCAACTGGCCAAAGATTGCCGTTATACAAGAACCTCCATCAGAATCGGAAGAAAGCAGGAAGGAAACCACCGATTCTGATGACTCTGATGATGATGATAATTCTATCAATGATGAAGAGGAAAATTCTTCTGAGTCAGGCCCCTCTTCATCGGATTCAGATGATGAAAGAACAGAATCACAATATCATGCATCGTCTTCTGATAACGAGGTCACTAACTTGAGTGCGTTTACTGACTCACATTATCCCTTTTCCGATAACTAATCTTGTATTATTTTCTTTTACAGAGCGGAGACAAGCACCCTAGGGCCAAGCTCGTTGGAGAAGAAGCCGGACGCTTGCATTCCACTGCCAAGTCTGCGTTGGCTTTTACCCAAGGGTCCTCCCAACAACCGAAGAAGAGAGGTACAATCCACTTATGATAAAAATTCCCTCAAAAATCCGACTTCTTATTAGCTCTTGATTATCAGGGAGATCTGACGGTGACGCCGGCCAGAAGAAAAAACTGGCAAGTAAAAAACCAAGGCCGCAAAAGGTGCGTACACCCGATAGCACGGAGTCTGTATGTGACACGGTAAGCACTTAATTTTTCTCAAACTTTCACCCCCTCCTTTCGGTCATCTTATCGAAATCGTAATTTTAGGACACCACTCCTGTCCACAAGAAGAAGGATAGTACGCCTGCTCCACCGCCGGCATCACAAACGCCTCCAACCTTCAACCCCTAAGATGTAATCGGAAATTTCTTACTTTAAATTATGAAACTCTGAAATTCCGATCCTTTGTAAATTTAAAAATTTCTTTTTCCAGTATATGTTTCAACCTCAAAGTCCAGTTCGGGTAACAGTAGTATCCACGCAGGTGATCACTTACGATGGGAGAAAAACCGACGAGCTGAACTTCGATCCATCCAGCATGGATTGGCTCGACAACGGCCTGGACATTCTTTCCTCTCTGATCAAGACTCCATCCCCTCCAGTTGCCGTCGAGCCACCTGCCGCAGAGCCAGTCAGAACCAATCGGTTTCTCCCAGACACTCTTGCCAAGCTGAAACAGATGTGGGAGCTAATCGGCAACAAATCGACATTCCTAGCCAATCCCTCTGCAGTACGGGATATTGCCGATTCCATCCAAGAGATCCTCCCGGAACAGATAATGTCAGCCATCCAGAAGCTGATGCCCCTGGGTGAAAAGAAAGTTGAATTTGACGAGGCTCTGGATCGGCTTCGCCAAAGGGAGGCACTCAAGGATGCCGAGGCAGAATTGAAGGCGCTCACTCAAGATGCCAATGCCCAAAACGATAAATTCCTCAAACTGAAGGAAGAGGATGAATCGACAAAGACTGCTGCCTCCAAAGAAGTTTCAAGGATCAAAACCTTCGAACAGGAATTGGAAAAAGCAAGGAAAGCTGAAGCATCCGCTCGCTCAAGCTTCGAGGAATCCAAATCGGCTTGTAAAGAGCAGTATGGGACCGCAAAAGCTCGCTGCTTGGCAGTACTAGAGGCAAAGAAGAAGATCCCGATCGTGTATGGGTCAGTCGAAGAAGATACTGCCATTGTTAACAAGATCCGTGACACGATCGGTAACGCCGCCGCAGCTATTTTTGAATTTTGTGAGTAAATGGCCTGCGAGCCATCTTAAAACAATGTTCCATGGATGAATCGGCATATTTGCCGATATACACTTTGACCCGTGTCTTGGGTGCCAAACATTCAAGGCCTTCGCCTTTGTAATAACTTTATTTCCGTTTATGAAATTCTTTTTGCTCTTATCAATGCTGTTATCTATAGACGATTCGTCAGAATCGGCACTTGTTCAACAGCAACGTGTTGAGTGGAATACCATTGATTCGATCCAAGTGTTTGTCAACATTTAAACTATAGGTGATTTATTTAAAATCGGCTTTCACAAACTTCCTCTTAAGCTCCAATCCAAACACTTGGATAATAGCATTAATCGCTTTACCGAAAACTTGCCCTTCAAGCGTCTCCAAAATATATGCATTTCCAGGAAAAATCCAATTGATTTTAAACGGTCCTTCCCAATTTGGTGACCACTTCCCGTACTTAGGATCTCTTGAACCAATCGGTAAAAACGTTTTCCAAACAAGATCTCCCACTTCAAAAGTTTTCAGCACAACCTTCTTATTGTAGTGTCTAGCAACTCGTTGCTTGTCACGATTAATATGCTCCAAAGCCTTTAACCGAACTGCCACCATATCATCAAGCTTAACGACCATCAGATCCTTATAATCATCGGCTTTCACATTATTTTGTTCTTCAACCCTTGTAGATCCGATGATAGCTTCAACTGGTAAAACAGCCTCCTGACCATAAACTAATTCAAAAGGTGACACTTTGGTAGCTCCATGCTTAGCAATCCGATACGCCCATAGCGCATCCGCCAAAGTATTATGCCAACCCCACGGCTTTTCATTGATTTTTCGCTTAATCAGCTTTATAGCACTCTTATTTGAAGATTCCGCTTGGCCGTTGGCTTGAGCATAATATGGCGAGGAATTGATCGTCATGATTCCCATGCTTCGGGCATAATCTTGAAATGCTTCTGACATAAATACTGATCCCTTATCCGTAGTGATCGTTTGAGGAATACCAAATCGGTAAATTATATGTTCTTTAACAAAATCGATTGCTTTAGCGGCCATTACTTTCTTCGATGGTACTGCTTCAACACATTTGGTGAAATAATCAGTCGCCACTAAAATATACCGATGCCCCTTGGACGAGGAAGGAAATATTTCTCCGATCATATCAATTCCCCATCCTCTAAATGGCCACGGTTTTACAATCGGATGTAGAATAGATGCAGGCGCGTGCTGAATGTTACCAAATTTCTGACAGTCTTTGCAGCCTTTATAATATTTGAAACAATCTTCCACCATTGTTGATCAGAAATATCCCACACGCTTCAACATCCATCTCATTTTATATGCCAATTGATGTGTTCCACAAAGTCCTTCATGAACTTCTTCGATTGCAACTTTAGCATCTTCTTCATTGAGGCACTTAAGTAATAGCTAATTCATTGGCTTCTCAATTCTGCAATCTCGGAATATGCTGAATTGTGAATATACTGAAATGTTTAGCCAAATCTAAAGCCCTTTCTAGATAATCCCGAAGCAGTTCACTATGACACTCATACCTACCGATCATCTGAAAAACCACCAGCTGTGAATCCGCAAAAACTTCTACAGCAATAGCTCCAGCTTGAATCAACCACTCCAATCCTTGAATCAAAACTTCGTACTCCACTTGATTGTTAGTCAATCCAAAAGCCATGGTAACACTGAATCGGTAAGAAACACCACCGGGGAAACTATAAAAATACCGATCCCACATCCCTTCTGACAAACCGATCCATCAAAGAACATGACTCATGGCAAAAGAATTGATAGATTAACATCTTGATGGTGTGTAATGAAATCGGCTAATGCCTGCCCCTTGACAGCTTTCGGAGATTCATATGTCAAATCAAACTCGATGAGAGTATATGCCCATTTTCTGAGACGTCCTTTGATAATTGGAGCATTAAGCATGTATTTGACTACATCAGTTTGACAACTACTTTGCACTCAGCTCCCAACAAATAATGCCTTAACTTAGTGCAAGCAAAGTATAAACAAAGGCAATACCTCTCCACCACTGTGTATCGGGTTTCTGGATCCAGTAATTTTCTGCTTAGATAAAAAATTGCATGTTCCTTTCCATCTATCTCCTGGGACAACACTGCTCCTATTGTTTTATCCGATACCAATAGGTACAATTTAAGCGACAAATTTTCTTTTGGGGCAACTAGGACAGGTGGATTGATCAAGTATCCCTTGATGTTATCAAATGCTTTCTGCTGCTCTGGTCGCCAAACAAACTTATCAGAATTTTTCAATTTAAGCAATGGAGAAAATGGAATAATTCTTTCCGATAAATTTGAAATAAACCTCCTTAAGTAATTAATCTTACCAATCAGCTCTTGTAGACGAACCTTTGAATCCGGAGGTTTAGTATTCAAAATCGCCTTTATTCTATCAGGATGCACTTCGATCCCTCTCTGATGAACCATAAATCCTAAAACATACCGGCCGATACTCCAAATGCACACTTTCGAAACCGATCCAACAAGGTTACAATATCAGCCAAGTGTTGTTCCTCTTCTTGTGATTTAATCACCACATCATCAATATAAATTTTGACCAATTTACCGATTAGATCATGGCAAATCAAGTTCATCCCTCTTTGATATGTAGCCCCAGCACTAATCAGCCCAAAGGTCATAACAACCCACTCGAATAAGCTGATCGAACCAGGACATCTAAATGCAGTCTTGTTCACATCTTCTTCGGCCATAAAGATTTGATTGTAACCAGCATTGCCATCTAAGAAACTGATAATCCGATTGGCAGAAGCAGCGTCAATTAACCGATCAGCAATCGGCATCGGATATTCATCCTTATATGTTGCCTTGTTCAAATCTCGAAAATCAATGCACACCCGAATCTTCTCAAAATCCTTATTCCCTACTGGCATAATATTAGAAATCCAATCGGCATATTTACATGGCCGAATGAACTTTGCATCCAGCAACCTTTGAATTTTAGCCTTTACTTGATCATAAATCTTCCAGCTAATTCTCCTTGGTGCTTGTTTCACTGGCCGAAATCCTGGCATCATTTTAATTTTATGTTCAACTATAGATGGGCTTAAACCAGACATCTCATGGTACTCCCAAGCAAAGCAATCAACCCTATCTTTAAGAATCTGAATAAGCCGATCCTTGTATTCCCGCGGCAACTGTTTACTGATGTAAGTGGGCCTTTCTTTACCATCTGATCCAATATCGACCCTTTCAAGTTCATCAGCCGATATAAAGCCTTGGCCCATCTTATACTCGATTTCCTCTAGAGCCGCGGTTCCCATAAAAAACCCTCGTGTCCTTGAGTTACTGATTGTGCCTCTAGTGTCGTCGGCTTAAAACCAGACCAAAGCTGATGAAATCACACTCTTCTAATGGTTTTCCTGATAATGCTTCAAGGTTGTCATAGATTTCAGCACAATCGGTTTCTGCAGTTAGAGATTCCCCTCTAACCACTTCTATTTGTTCGCCAATCCACTGGATCAAAATCTGATGCAGTGTTGATGGAATGCAGCAATTGGCGTGTATCCAACCTCTCCCTAACAGCACATTATAGCTCCCTTTTCCTTCAATCACAAAAAAAGCTGTCGGGATTGTCTTGCTTCCCACTGTAAGTTCCACCACCAGAATTCCCTTGGCCTCTGTCGGATTCCTATTGAAGTCGCTTAATACCATATTGGCCATCACCAGATCCTCTATAGACTTTCCAATTTTTCGACACACGGAATACGGCATTAGATTCACAGTAGCTACACTATCCACCATCATCTTTGAAATCGGCTTTCCGTTGACATATCCCATGATGAACAATGGCTTCAAGCGTAATCGGGAATTTTTAGATTTCTTGAATATAGCATCCTCAGCCCCAACTACCAGCTCCGCAGCAGCCTCCTCATAATCGCACATGAATTCGCGAGGCAATATGCAAACCATATTGGTAGCAATCGAGACTTCATCAGAATCTGTATTAGCATCAATAATAACGGCCGATCTCAACTTAGGTCTCCACTCTTGTTTGCCCCTGGCCGGTCTCATCGGCTTTACTTGCTCCAACAGAGCATCCTTGAATTTTTCAGCTTCTGCCTCCTTCGCCTCAGTATTTCTCATCCGCTGCAAACGGCGCTTCTGAGATTTTGTGATTCCACTTGGACACCACTGCGGCAATGGCACTTTGGGAGGCTGAAGCACATCGGCATTTTTATTCATCGGGATTTCTTCGGATTTCTCACTAGGAAACACCAGACGATCTTTTATCGATGTTCTCTTTACTGGCGGAATAAACGCGTGATTCATGGGGCAATTTTGAAGAGTAGGTAATGACATCCTCTCTTCCAGCAATATCGGAAAAACGGACATTCCCAATGTTCCATCTCCCAATCTTGATTCCTTGAATTCCTTTGGACAAGCTCAGGCGTATTTGATCTGATGCTTCTATGAGGCGCATCTTTAGCTATTCGATCATATTTTTCCAACGGCTGATTGAAAGTTGTTTTGGCCTTGGCTTAATAATCGGATTATCTCTTCCACGCTTCACTTCGCGCCACTCACCAGTTGTTTTGGCCTTGGCTTAATAATCGGATTATCTCTTCCACGCTTCACTTCGCGCCACTCACCAGTCCTTTCACCATCTCGTCGGCTTGTTGTTCGGAATTTCAATTCTGGCTTTTCTTCCACCACGATCCTCTTAGAGCCAACGAGCACCTTCAACCGATTAGAATTGCCGGAATTATCGGCTTTTCTTTTGACAGCATCAACCATTCCAACAAAAGCCGACTGGAAAAGGCTCTGTATCAATTTGGGAACTTTTGCCTTAATATCTAAGCTGTCCACTTTTGATCGCCTTTTGCACAATTTGCTTGAAGACAATACATTCATTAGTGGTGTGCGAATAGGAATTATGGCACTTGCAATATTTTCGTTTCTTCAGTTCTTCGAGCGGAGGAATCACATGCCCCTGCTTAAGCCGGATCTGCTTTTCTTGTTAATGATCAAAAATTCGATCGCACCTGCTTTTTAGAGCCCTTCGGCTTTATCTACCCATGCTCGAATTCTTTCTTATTGTTCACCCATTCAGCCACATAGGCACCAACATCCTCAGTATAGGAATCATCTGAATCTTCGACCTCATCAGTATCAACAACATTGATAGCTTTGTCTTTACCCTTGTTGTTGTTATTACCGATACTCCTTTTGGCCGGGATAAGAATTATCTGAGAATCGGCTTTCATACAGCGCGATCTTGTGGGCCAGATGGGAATATCAGCAAATTCTTGATTGCTCACCTTCTTCTGTTTGACAGGTAGTAAACCTTTGAAAGCCAATTGTGCTAATTCGTTGTCGGGCAGTGAAAGGCTATAACATCAGTTTCTCACATCCCTGAACCGACGTAGATAATCATTTACTGATTCTCCAAATTTCTGCTTAATCATCATAATATCGGTAATTCTGGCTTCGTTTTCTCCAGAATAAAAATACTTATGAAACTTCTTCTCAAGATACGGCTAGGAAGTAATGCTGTTTGGAGGAAGCGAAGTAAACCAGTTAAATGCCGATCCTGATAGCGACAGTGGGAACAATCGGCATTTGAGTGTATCCTTTGAAGTAGCCTCTCCACACAACGCAAGGAATCTAGCAACGTTCTCGTGTGTAGAGGTATTATCGCTCCCACTGAATTTGGCATTTGCGAAATCAGGAACCCGATATTTATGAGGAAACTCTATTTAATTAAAAGCCGATGGATACGACATGGTATAGTGTTGAGCAATCTTGGGAGTGTTGAACCCACACTGCTTCATCATGTTGTAAATTAGGTTCCTTGTCATCTCTTCTAAATTTTCATTCATCCCAGAGTTAATCGGCCGATAGATCGGATCTGGCACTTGGATTATAGCCTGATTACTCTGTATCGCTTGAATCTGATTTGGATTAATTGCCAACGGAGGATTAGGCTGAAAAGATCCAACATGAGACGTTCCTGGCTGGGTATAAGTCGGATATTGGTTCCCCAAATTCATCGCTTGTGTGATATTCCGATTCCTTGGAGGGGTCTGCCCAGTCATGATATTATGCAAAGCAGCGCTTATACCCTCTTGCACAATCCGCCCTAAAATCGATGATTGATCCAGCATCGATCGGTAAACAGAGCTACTAATCTGATCCCTTATGACTTCAGAAAAATCTCCAGTGACCAATGGATCTCCAATAGAAGTCTTCGTAATCTGGCCATTGCGAGTTTTTCGATATCCCGTCACCATCCTTTTCTTGTTTTCTTCATGGATCTCAGCGAGCCTATCTTCAATCTCCTTTTCATTATCAGGGCTCAGTTCGTCAAAAATCACAGCTTCAGCGGCGAGCTTCAGTGCCTCTATCGCCGCCTCAGCATCGGTGCGCGTCATCTTATCAATTTTGATTCTTGGGATCCCACCGAGCGTGCCAAAAAATGTGTTGACACAAAAGTTGGATCTTCGCGAACACACGTGCAGAAGCGTCAAGTCTGGGCTTGCATCGCAACTAGGAACCAAACGTGCCAGTCAATTTGACCTGTAAATTGACAAGAAGTATATTGTTAGCGACATGGCCCTAATCGGCTTTAAGAAACAGCCAGATCAGGTTTATAATAATCGGCTTTCAAAGATCCGATTATAAATCTATCGGCTTAATATCCAATAGAGCAACAAATATGATTAAAGATTTAAATATGAATATCTTCCAACTCTTTCTGTTATTTTATAGATTAAATTAGCTGCAAATCTTTGGATCAACTTATTAGATTAAACCAAGGAGTAGAATTAAATAGATTGGTCAAACCAAGATAGTATTTAGATATGAATCCGAGTATAAACTTATAAGTCGATTAAGAGCATAGCTAATATGGGTAACTACATCGGCAAACAATCTAGATATGCAAAGCCTTAAAATAAATACATACAAGATCGATTGAACGAGGCAGTCGCACATATCGGAATCAAGGAAAAGCATATAAGACAGTTGAGAATCGGCATTGCAAGATAAATACATATTACAGATCGATTGAACGAGACAGCGTAACATGCAATTTACATGTTAAAGATCGGTAAATCCCGAGACAGTCTAACATGCTTTGTATACATGAGATCAAAACGATACAGCCATGTATACGGGTTACAAGAAGAGAATCGATTATCCCATCGAGATAGCTCTACCTGTGAGTTGAAGCCTTTCGACGAAGTCGATCGGATTTGAAAAGTGTAGTTGTGTATGTTGTATATCGTTTTCACGAGACTTGGGACTCTATTTATACTGTTACAAAACCGATACCGATACGACCTAATTTCTCGCAACTAAACCATTGAAGACGTCATTAGATCGAATCGTCGTAATTCTTCCGGAGTCTTGACCCTATCGGCATTATTTCATATACATTTCTTTCTTCTGATAATGAAGCCCATTTTTCTGATACGGCCCAATCATTCCAATGAAATTATCTGCTTTACAATATCCGATTTTCCTGCCAAATTTGGGTGTCAACACATGTCTATATATTTTCCATTATAAGGCGGGCAGGGAGCTCCCTGGTTCGGCATCTTGATCATCTTCACCTTGAGGTTGGTCATCATCTCTACACCCATCTATGGAGAGACGTCTCTCTCCACATTGATCATCAGATCACCATATAATCCCAGAGCACATGAAGTAGGGTATTACCTCCACCGTGAGGGTCTGAACCTATATAAACCCCTGTCTTGTGCTACCATCGAGTTTGGATCTTATGCATCGCCCCATATATATTCATTGCCGACGATAACCTCCAGTTAGCTACCAGTCGACACCGGCCGCGATGTCGGTGGCGGCGGCGACGGCGGTGGCGCCCGAAACTTCAGTGAGCCATATCTCCCTCGTTTCTTGGCCAAATTGGATGATCCATATATCCATGTTGACCGTCTCGATGAGATCTACAACATGGCACCATCTAATCTTGAGTTTGGGTACGGTACAGACTAATATAAGTACAAAAAGGTTTCGGTGGGAGGGATTTTGACTGCTAGGGTTTGGGACTTGAGGGATTTCGTGATGGGGTCTTAGGTCAGGGGTCTTGGGGGTTTATATAGGGGTGGGGGTCGACCTGGTCTGGGCCTGGGGCTAAGAGGGGTTGGATTAGGACTCGAATTCTAATCCTGGTAGAATTCAGATAGGTTTTGGTCTTGTTTAATAAGAAAGCGGAGTTTCTTTTAGAGGACTGGGCTTACATTTGGAGGGCAACTCGGATAAGGCATCAAAATGGTCCCCCTCCAAATTTGAGCACGAGATTATCTCGTTTGCCCATTATTTGATGGGTTTTACGAGCTCCCGGCAGAAAGGCAAAACTTCAAGGACTCACGAGCTAGCTTTGGAATTTGGGCATGAAATTTTGAGGGTTGCTTGATTATGGCTTCAAAGAATTACTGGAATTTTTCCAGAAGTTTCCTAAAAGGTTTCCTAGGGTTTTGGCTTTAAACCTAATTTAAAGTAATTTAAACTAGGGTTTTGTATATAACAATTCCCTTTTATTTAAATTCAATGTTTTTGAAAATACAAGTGACATACGATAAAATAGAGGATGTCACATTCAAATTCCAAGCGAGTTGGCCACAACAGTCAAATCAGTCTCATAGACAGAACCTGTCTTTTGCTCTTCTTGGGTGTCACATCACCATTAATTTGGGCCGAGTCCCATGTATTCCTAGTGCATAAGAGCTCCTTCTAGAAGCCATCTCTCTGCCTATATATTGGGAAAACTCCTTTTTCTGTTTAGATTTTGTTCGATTGTGGTTGTCTTCTGGTTTGGAGAAACACTCTTGAAATCCCTTATGCCAGTTGACCAATCGATTCCGAGCTTCAGAACCTTTACTCTATCGTGTGTGAGCTTAATTATATCTGCAATTTAACATTAACTTTCAATTGTTCTTGCTTGTTCTCGATTGCTTCCATGGATAGACCTTCGTGGTCAAGTCAATCGCCTTTGGTGTGGTTTAGCGATCGTCAGGCACTGTCCTTACATGGCTGGTAGCCGATTAGTGAAAGTCTCCTCTTCGCCCAAATTGATTTATCCTTCTCTCCAAAGGATCGGGCCACCCGAGAACGCATTAGAATACATGGGCCGAAGCCCATAAGAGAAGTTGACGCAGCACCGAGCGGCAAAACAGAATCTGGTTGTGATCAACTTAGAGAGAATTTGGACTTGTGATTGGATCCATTAGAAAGGTCTCGTTGAGGTCTTCTCCGTAATGTACTTAAACGCCCAAACAAAGATGATATGCATCAGCTACGCCCATTTGAGGACAGACAACTCCGCCATGGCCAACCCGGACTCTAACTCGTGGTAGACTTGGTTTTCGACCCTTCTTGGCGCAGAGTACCATCCTCAGTGATCAACACCATGATTCCTAAGTGAAAGCACAATATTATTAGGTAGTAACTCGCTCTTCTCAATATTCGCTAGTGTATTAAGCAATGAGCTCACTTGTTGGTTTAGTTGTCGTGCGTGTGCTCTTGGTATTGGTCCTTGCACAACGGGTGTTGGAAGAATGAACGCATCATTCGAAGCGATGTCCTCATCACTATGAAAAGTTATAGAAATTGACCGTCAACACAAGGCACACACTATTTAAAGGGAGGCAGGGGCGAGACATTGAGATCACCTAAGCTAATTACAATCTAATCACCTAATTAACCCTAACCTTCGAAAAACCCCTACCAGATCTAGTGGGATCGTGCCAGAGCTTTTGGGAAGGCCTTCTACCGCTGTCTACACCATCCAGAAGCCAGAAGGAGTTGGATTCAGGAGCGAGGAGCTGTTGTACCGTACGCACTACTTCCGTACATCTCCCTGCGTCATCGTCGATCTACATCGACCTATCATGATGGTAACACCAAGCAACACCGTCAATGGTGATTTACCAATCTATGTTCCGCATAATGTCCGTGTTCATGCACTTGGTTAGCACTAATTGTTGTTAGGTTCAACCTAACAGACAATTCTTTTTTTTGGAAGCTGGAAGGGAATCTTCCAATCAGCTGCAACCAGCATGGGAAGCGGTTGCCAAATCTTTCGCAGAATTAGGGAAAATTTCAAGCCACAGACTTGGAGTCCCAATTGGCTTAGAAGCTCCAATCTTGGCTAACTAATCAGCCGCTGAATTATATGTCCTCGAATAATTCATCACCTCTGAACCAATTATCAGTTCACTAGAGCGGTCTTGATCTCCTGGATAATCACTGTTTCCACACACCTTTTATTCTCTCTGCTCATCAACAGAGGCCTAGTTTAAGATGATCTTGCTGAAACCCACGTTCTCAGCCCGACTGAGCTGACTAACAGGCCTACCTAGTTTATCCAAGCTCCCTGCCGCCATCTTAAGCACTTGAGCATTACTGTCAGCCCTCATTTTTATACTTACCAGAGAGCCCTTGTTCACATGCACTAGACTCTGGATCAGTACTCTAGTGCGTGCAATACATAGCCGAGTATCATACAGATATACGTTTCATTATTCAGAGTATTACATAACAGGTTGCATGACGCAGGCTTAATATTAAATAAGCCAAGCGACCATACGACTATTGTAGGAAAAATCATCAGAGTCGGCAGAACGTACATAAGATCATCCGAAAATTTCTCCAATGGCTATGCATTCCTATAGGCGACTGGAACAAACCCTAAACTGCATCATGACCATTGTAGCCCAGATCATCTCCATGACACTCGATCAAATCCTTCTGTTTACTTTCATCTAAAAGAGTGGAGAGGTCAGCGTCATCCAAACGCTGGCTAGTTAACACTCCCCTTAATGCACTTAGTGATATGATGTTCGAGTTGGGAAGTGGTTCCTTTATTTGCGTAAAGGAAATTTTTTAAGATGAGTTTAAATTACCCCACCTAGCATCAGGTATTAATGTTCCTTTAATAAACAACGAGGAGTTCAACACCGTAACAAATACAACCAAAGCACACAACCCAAGCACCAACCAACAGACCTTGACGACCAACCTTAAAATAACCAACTCAAACTCGACAAGCACCCTTGACCTTTACTTTAACAAAACCGAACTTCATGTTGCCCCAATCCATAACCCGCCATCCTTCCGGGATTGGCAATGCCGTTGTGGACCACCATTGCCATGGCATGCCCGCCTCGGCCTAGGAGGGATGCCAGCCCACACTAGCCTAGCATCACCCTGGGGAGGTGTGGCCTTTATCACCCTCGGTGATGACCAATGCCGGTCCCTATCGAGAGTGGTCCCAGAGGGCCTCTGCAGAGCGCTCGCAATTGGCGATCCGAAACCTGTACTCCGTGCGATGGCCACGCGTTGTGTTGAAACCATCCCTCAGATGGTAGCGATCTCCCCGTTACGCGTGTTCTTCCGCGCTCCTCCTAGATAAGCCCTGGCTAAATCCAGCACAAGGCATCTCATTCCTAATCATCCATCAGGATGTCATACATAGGGCAACTCACCAACCAAATCATCTCTACTTCCCCGATCATCGACCTTACCATACATGAACTATCCGGACCAACCGACCCAACCAGACCGACACAACACATAATTATAACCATACACAATGTCTATTAGCCCTAACATACATCTATTAGCCCTAACTGTCACATGTCATAACCTTTTTAAATGAATTAATGAATGAATGACCGGTGAATATCGGCCCACCGTTCCGTGGCTAATCGCCAGAAGCTTTGTTTAAACCTAAGCAAGTCTAAGCAGGGTTTTACCCATTAGGCAGGGTTAAAGTTGTTATCAGACTATTATTAGGATAACAAGGACATGAAAATCAAGGCAGTCATAAGGGCTAGGTAATGCAAGGACAGACATGTATATTTATGACATGATGTAACAAGTAGGTAGGTATTAAGCATGCACTTTGATAATAAACAATATAGTTTGGAAAAACTGGATAATGAACATGATTATGTCGATGTTAGTCCACACTAGGGAAAGTCACAATCTTTCCATAATACGGGTAAACATCTATAAGAGTAAGTATTAACTCGCCTTTTTCCGGTAGGTATTCCCCTTTGACATCTCAGGACATTTCCTCGACATTGTTTACGTCTATTGCATATAAACTCCAATAAATAACCAGTGGTGCAGTAAAGATCGATATTATGCATGAATGCAACTATACTTTCGTTCGACGATCCTATTTTACCCTAACGATGATCGCATCGAGTGTTCGACAAAAGGACATGCCATGCATGATCTCACAACGGGATTCGATTCTATTTCTCTTAGTATTAATAGTATAACCTTATGTAATAACCCAAAATAACTTACATAGTATCATGGTGCTTAGTTGCGTTTTTAAGATCTAGAAGAGCATATGACACAAGGGAAGGTCACAAAATATCCCTCCTTTAGTCCATCGTATGATCAGAGCGGGGTTATATACATTATTTCTAGGTCCGAAGATTTATCCTAAGTTCAAAAGGTTATTTTACATCTAAAGATGTTTCCTTGAGTTTTTAATGTTCCAAACACGATCTTAAATTAGTGGTGCTCTCATCTAGGTACTAGCATAATCGGTACTATTTTTACCTATCTAGGGTTTCTTAACATTCCTTTTGGGCTGCATAAGAATATATTATATTTTATATAATTCTCCCACATTTTACCAATTTAGTTCTCATTTTCAATAACATGCAAGCCACTTTGCTCCATTTTCTATATAGGAAGATACCATGGGAGTTAATTACTTACGAAATTTGTTTACGAAATTTTTTTTAGGAAATTTCATAATTTTTGGATGTTGTTTGCTATTTTAAATAAATCCTACAACACACTCTTGCATATGAAATACCAAATTTCAGGGTTTAATTAGCAAATCTGCCTGTGGGCTGACCTTGGGCCGGAATTTGGCTGGACGTGGCTTGAGCCCAGGGCCCAAAGGCTAAACTGAAGGCGTATTTTAGAGTTTACGTCTCCACTTATTGACAGGTGGGACCAAGGGCCCACATGTCGGCCACATGAGCCACATTCTAACCCAACCCAACATTTCGGCCGCTTATCCCTCTACCCACTGTTCTTCGTTTTCCTCCGATGGCGCACGCAAGACAGAGGCAATGGCCACCATTGGAGCTCTGACGGGCTCACCTAGGTGGCGGCTGGGGGCATGGCGGCATTGGTGTTGACAGTCAAATTCGATAACAATTAATATGATTATGACCGTCAACATTTGGTGAAATGAATGGAACATGAACTAAAATTGTGCAAATTTACAAAGTTCCACTTGTTTTGGTAAGATTTTGCATGCAAGGACCCACTGAGCGAAAGTGGGCCCGAGCCGGGCAAAAGAGTGGGTCGGCCGTCCCACCCTAGGCCGGCCGACCCAGCTCTCTCACCCAGCCAGGCCAGGGTCGCACCAGGGCTTCTACAAGGGATCCTAGAGCACATCCAAGCCATTGATTTTAGACGGCTTCATCCAGAAATAGGAGTGCTTCACAAGTCATGCATAGGATTCTAAAGGAACCCAATGCTACTGGTCTCCAACTGCCAAACCGACCTAGGGTGATGAGGACATCACCACATCGGATACATCCAAGGGAGCAATGACCAAAGACTACGGCCAGAAGCCAACGACCAACATTCAAGGACCAATTACCCGAGCCGCGCGCGACAATTAAACTATCAGGTGAATTCGTTTCTCGGGTTACATAATTCAAATTATGAGAATAGACCGCTGCCTAATAATATTCTTGTACTTAGGAACTTGGGCATGCACCAGCTTGGAGGTATTAACTCACCAACAATAGCAATAAAGCAAGGTGGGAATACAAAGGGACTCCACTCGACATTCAATGAACCCTCTGATTTAAAAACGGCATAGAGAATGCAAACGGACTCTGTTTGGGGTGTATGAGCACTTGTTGGAAAGATAACTTCGCCATCTTTCCAACGGATCCATCATCACCTTCAAATTCCAAGTGAGCTGGCTGCAGCTGTGAAAAACATCTCGTGAACAGAACCAGTCTTTTACTCTTCTTAGGTGCTGTGTCACCATTAATGTGGGCTGAGCACCCATGTATTCCTGCCCGTGTGAGCACCTCCTAGAGTCATCTCCCTGCTCTATATAAGTGGACAAGCCCCCCCCCTTTCCTCCCTAGGTTTTGTTCTTTTGTTGTTGTCTTCCAGATTGGAGAAACACTCTCGAAATCCCTAGTGTCGGTTGACCTATCGATTCTGAGCTTCAGAACCTCAGTTCGATTGTGTGCTTAATCATATCTGCAATTTCAGATTGCCTGTCACTTGTTCTTGCTTGTTCTCGATTGCTTGCAGGGATAGACCTTCGTGGTCAGGTCAATCGCGTTTGGCGTGGTTGATAACAAGTAGGTTTGGTGGTTTAGCGATCGTCGGGCCCTGTCCTTGCGTGGCTGGAAGCCGGTTCGTCAAAGTCACCTCTCCGCCCAAATCGATTTATCCTTCTCACCAGAAGATCAGGCCACCCGAGAGCGCATCATAGGAAGACGATCTACACCGCACAAGAAGCATCCCAGCCAAATTGGAGGGCCGGGATCGACCAAAGGCAGGCCGGCCGACCCACCTCTGATCCCCTTGGATTCCCCCTTCGGTGTGGAGCTTGTGACACTTGTCCCAAGTCGTGGCAACTCCCTATTGGTCATGGTGGCCTATAAAAGGAGGTGATCTCCTTCATTTGAAGATGGACAAAAAAGAGCAGCACAAGTGAGAGAAAGCAAGAGTAAAGTAGAGTTGTGCTACTCTCAAGTAGAGTAGGAGAGAGAGGAGAGTTGGTGTAGGGGAGGAGCCGGAGTGTCGGTATCCCTCACTAGAGCTCCGGAGCTGAACTTGGATGCGAGTTCTGCTTTCGTTTTCTTTTGGTAACACTCAGTCTTATTTTATCTAATTATCAAGTTCATTCTACTTATTTTGTCTCTGTTGGTACTAGGCCCTACTATTCTTGAGTGATAAGATCTTTGTGCTTAATTGTCCACCTAGAGATTAGTATAAAAGGTAGTAGGGGTGCGTATCGAAGTGATGTCCTTGGTATGTATTACTACTGGGTACAAACGTGTTGTTTGGACTAGTTAGTAGCTGGTAGGCACCTGCTTCAACCGACGTGTGGTAGGTAATAGGTGGTGACCTATTATCCGGCTTAGACTTTGTGAAATCCGCCCCGTTAGATGCAGACCAGTTGAGCCCTATCGGAATGGTCATAACCATTCGGGATTCCAATTCAGGATAGCGGGTGGTAGTGAATGTCCGAGCTCCGATTCAGAGTCACAAATTAAACAAGAATAAAACTTGAACCTTTCTAGTGTCCGAAGAGCCTCTTGATCCGAAATACATTTATCCCATTGTTGTTCCATATCACCATTTTCATATCCATCCGGGTGAATGTGTAGAAAATAGAAATTTCTCGTTCCTCGTGGGAAATCGATACATTAGGAATACTCTAGGTGAAAGCTACTGCGGTATCCGTGCGCTTGCGGATTAAAACTCTAATAGGCATAAGAATCGCCAACAAGCTCTCTGGCGCCGTTGCCGGGGAACGGTAGCTTTTCTGTTTTCGAACCTTGTCCACCCGTGTACCTCCATATGGATGGCATGTTCATCTATAAGCTTTCGGCTCTCAAGGCCAAGTACCTAGAGCCTCCACCATCATGCCATCCCATCCACACACCTTGCTTTGAGTTCTGGCCAGATCTCATATCTATGGTCCGGGAGAAGTCTTTTTCTGGAGCCGAAGGAGAAAACCCTTATAGTCATCTTTGTGAATTCGAGCAATTGTGCTCCAGCATTGAAATTCAAGGAATGACTCAACAAACGCTGAGATGGAAGTTGTTCCCATTCTCTCTCACGAGATCAGCGAAGTTGTGGTTTAAAATGACCGTAGGAACATTCAACAGTAATTGGGAGATTCTGCAGGAGAAGTTTTGCCTCATGTATTTTCCTCTCACAAAAGTTATAGAATTACGGAAAGAAGTTTTAAACTTCTGTCAAAATGAGGGTGAAAACATAGGAGCAGCTTGGGTAAGATTTACCCAGTTGATCAAATCGGGCCCTGACTTGTGTATACCTGAGCCCATGCTCATGCAACACTTTGTCGATGGATCGACCCCGAAGAGTGTCATGCTTTTGGACATAGTTTTCGGAGGATCTTTTGTCCACAAGACCGTCGAACAAGGGAAGAAAATCCTAAGCAGATTGCAAGGAAATACCCCCTATATCGACGCATTTGATGAACCATCGGACCTAGAGTTGGAACCTGAGAACAACCCTGTAACTGTAGAACAACCTACTGAATCAAACCTTCTGGCACAAACCGAATCCTTTCAAATCAAAGAAATTCCCACAGCCATACTATCCTATGATGAAGACTTTGAATCAGAGGATCCATTCATCCCAATTTTGGCCTCTTATGCTTTTGTTGAGGAATGCCATGACTTTGGCAATGCTTCCACGCTACCAATAGTCGCCTGGCAACCTCAAGAGCCTGAGCCACACGCCATGATTCGAGGAGAGATCTTAGCACGGAAAGAGAATCTTTTGAGTCTCACTGCCATTTTGAGTAGGGAAATGACGGATGCAGTAGAAAATTCTGAGGAGATAATCACACTATCCTCTCTCAAAAAGTTTTGCTCTATGCAAGCCCAAGGTTGGGATTTTAGCAAAGTTCCCTATGACCCTGGCCTAGGGATAAACTGTATCTCAAGAGCTTCAGCATCCTTGACCCCATCGGATCACACCCCATTCCCCTCTCAAAAGAGAGTTAAATGGCAACCTGGCCAAGTTTTTCAATCTGAGGGGATCTTCAGAAATGTCGTGGTGACCTTGGATGACCATTGTGTAACTGGACTTTCATGTCTTCAATGTCCCCGACCCATTCCACACTCGACTCCTGATCGGGCAACCCGTAAGGGAATTAGTCCGAAATATGGAAAGAGGAGAATTTGCCGGCTTGACAGTCGACAAGCAAGAGCTTTGCGCGTTCCATTAACTTTCCAATGGAAGCCGAGCCACTTCCCGACCCACTGGAGGAGGCAAGAGCTGCCTCACTCCTCGAGGTAATCAAACCTCCGGGCTTGGAAGACGATGTTCCATACTTTGTTTCTGAGGAGGAACCAAATGGTTTTGACAAGTTCAATGAGGAAGAGGAGCTTCTGCCTTCATCCGTTGAGCTAAAACCCCTTCCTCCTGGTCTCAAGCACGTCTTCCTTCATAACAATTGTAACAAGCCGGCCATCATTAGCGATTCGCTGAGTGAAGATGAAACCCGCCGCCTTGTTGCCACGCTCGAAGCTTACAGCTCGGTCTTAGGCTATTCGCTAAAGGACCTCAAAGGGATTAGCCCGAGCTTTTGTACTCATCGTATTCCCATGGAAAATGACCATAAGCCCACGCGGGAACACCAGCGAAGGCTTAATAATGCGATGAGAGAAGTGGTCAAGAAAGAAGTTTTGAAACTCTTTCAGGCCGGGATCATTTACCCGATATCCGACAGCGAGTGGGTGAGCCTAGTCCAAGCAGTTCCGAAGAAAGGAGGCATGACGGTAGTGCAGAACGAAAGGAATGAACTTATTCTTCAACGCACCGTCACTGGTTGGCGGATGTGCGCAGACTACCGTAAGCTTAATCAAGCCACTAGGAAAGATCATTTTCCCCTACCTTTCATCGATGAGATGCTTGAGCGGTTGGCAAATCACTCATTCTTCTGTTATCTCGATGGCTACTCTGGTTATCATCAAATTCCCATTCACCCTGATGACCAAAGTAAGACCACATTCACTTGTCCGTCACTTTCGCCTACCGACGCATGTCATTTGGGATTTGCAATGCCCTTGCAGCTTTCCAAAGGTGTATGATGGCAATCTTTTCTGACATGATCGAAAAGATAATGGAAGTCATCATGGACGACTTCTCTGTCTATGGGGCCTCTTTTGATGATTGCTTGGTAAATCTAGAGAAGGTCCTTAAGAGGTGCCATGAAGTGGATTTAGTACTGAATTGGGAAAAATGACACTTCATGGTGAGAGAAGGAATCGTCCTAGGACATCTAGTGTCAAATCGAGACATAGAAGTGGACAGAGCTAAGGTTGAAGTAATAGAGCGGTTGCCGCCACCAATAAATGTCAAAGGAATCCGTAGCTTTTTGGGACACGCTGGATTTTACAGACGATTTATAAAGGATTTTTCCCAAATTGCTAGGGCTTTGACTAATTTGTTGGCAAAAGAAGCCAGTTCGTCTTTGACGAAGACTATCTCGTAGCCTTCAAAACCCTGAAGCAAGCTCTAATTTTTGCGCCTACAATTCAACCACCTGATTGGAACCTGCCCTTTGAAATCATGTGCGACGCTAGCGATTTTGCCGTAGGGGCAGTGTTGGGCCAATGCAAGGATAGAAAGCATCATGCCATTGCATATGCAAGTAAAACCTTGACGGGCCCGCAACTCAATTATGCCACTACAGAGAAGGAACTCCTGGCGGTAGTCTTTGCGATAGAAAAGTTTTGATCTTACTTGGTAGGGTCGAAGGTGATTGTCTACACAGACCATGCAGCCCTAAAATACCTTCTTACCAAGAAAGATGCAAAACCACGACTCATCCGTTGGATCCTTCTGCTCCAAGAATTTGACTTAGAAATTAAGGACAAGAAAGGAGTAGAAAATTTTGTGGCCGACCATCTTTCCCGAATGCATGTTGAGGAGAAGTCGAATGTCCCCATAGATGATTGTCTACGGGATGAAACCCTGCTAGCAGTCCCTTCTGCCGACCCCTGGTATGCTAACATAGTGAATTACTTGGTAGCTGGGTACATACCATTAGGGGAGGATAAGAATAAATTGAACCGCGACAGTAGGACCCATCTTTGGGATGAACCCTATTTGTATAGAGTCTGCATCAACGGATTACTCCGTCGATGCATTCCGGTGGCCGAGAAGCAAGAAGTCCTTAAAAAATGCCATTCGTCACCATACGGGGGCCATTTTGGTGCTTTTAGAACCCATGCCAAAGTTTGGCAAAGTGGATTCTTTTAACTCTCCATGTATAGTGACACTCGGGAGTTTGTAAGACGATGCGCTAAATGTCAAAGAGTGGGAAATATTAATTCTCGAGATGCTATGCCCCTATGGAATAATCTTCAAATTGATCTTTTCGACGCATGGGGGTAGATTTCATGGGCCCATTCCCAAAATCAGACTCTTGTGAGTACATTCTAGTGGCCGTCGATTATGTCTCCAAATGGGTTGAGGCACTTCCTTGCCGTGCAGCCGACTCCATCCACACTAAGAAAATGTTCCAACAAATCATTTTCCCTAAGTTTGGCGTCCCTAGGATTGTCATTAGCGATGGAGGATCACATTTCATCCAGAAAAGCTTTAAGTATGCACTTAAGAGCTTAGGGCATCCTCAAACAAGCGGTCAGGCTGAAACGTCTAACATACAAATCAAAAACATCTTGCAAAAGACTGTAGATGCCATGGGAAAGGCTTGGAGGTATAAATTGAGTGAAGCATTTTGGGCATACCGAACTGCATATAAAACTCCAATAGGTATGACCCCTTACCAACTTGTTTACGGGAAGACCTGCCATCTCCCCGTAGAATTAGAACATAAGGCCCATTGGGCAATCAAACGATGGAACATGGATCTTCATTCAGCTAGATTAAAAAGACAAATACAATTAGCTGAATTGGAAGAATGGAGAGAAAAGCCTACCATAGCTCGAAGCTATACAAAGATAGAACGAAGAGGTGGCACGACAAACGAATGGTCATAAAACGATTCAAACCTGGTGATAAAGTGCTTCTCTTTAATTCTCGAGTGAAACTGTTTGGACATGGAAAGCTGCGTAGCAAATGGGAAGCACCATTCACGGTACTAAACACTTCTGACCTTGGTGCCGTCACTCTCCGAAATAATGATGGCAAAGTTTTCAAAGTAAACGGGCAGCGTTTAAAAATCTTTCCCGAACCCGAAATGCCCGAGGTCGAGGACATTGACGTCCTCGAATTCTTTGAAAATTGAATTTCTGCGTACGGTCTAGCTTCGACCGACAAAAAAATGAGCAATTAAATAAAACTTTCTTTTTCAAACACAAATAAACGGTGAAACTAGGCCTTAAGCCTAGTGTGTGAGTGACCCTAGGAAGAGGGGACCCGAACCAGGCCACGGGCAGGTGATGAGGACATCACTGACGAGCTCGTTGTCACTGACGAGCTTGCTGACGGAGTAGAAAAGCTACAAGACGGCATGAATCCTCATGCCATACCATTCAAGCCTTCATCAATGAAAGTTCAGAAAGTTAGTTACCCGATCACCGGGCCCAAGACGAGAGGACGTCGAACTCACTGCCGAGTCCGGTTCGGACTTTCAGGACCAGTACACCTTCAAACGAACGCTCAGATCACATACGACGTCCAAATGAGGTAAATAAGGACTCTACGGAAAGCTCACGAGATAAAGCTTTCCAACGGATCCAACCACGCCTCAAAATTCCATCCGAGTCAACGGTTATCGGGAAAACAAGTTGACGGACAGAAACTTCCCGGCGCTGCGTCGCTGTATTTTTGGGCCCAAAGCCCATGTAACCCTAGAGTTAGGGTTGAGCATGTGTGGGCACCTGTTTGGGTGCCCCTCCTCTGGCCGCCGACCGATATAAGTCCCACGCCGTGCTTCGTTTTAGTTGGGTTTTGTTTAGTTGATTGCGTCACGGTTGTGTGAGATTCGCCTTGTTCTTCTTGTGTCGGCTAGACCAACAGAACCAAGTTTCTGAACCCCATTATCCTTAATACATATTTGCAATTGAGATTGCTTATCTTGTGTTCTTGCTCGTTCTTCGGTTGCTTGCAGGAATCGTCCTTCCTGGACAGGTCGATCGTGCCTCTGGTTCGGTCGATAACATTCGTCATGGTGGTTTAGCGATCGCCGGAATTTTCCAGTTCCTTCGCGGGGTTGGAAGCTGGATCGTTTAGGTCTCCGTGACACCTACCGAGTTATTCTTAGCATCTCTCACCAGAAGATCGGGACCCGCGTCCGCGCCCATCAGGTGGTATCAGAGCATCCGTTGCCTGGTGATAACTTTCGTTTTCTATTTAGTAGATCGGTTTTATACCTAAAGTCTAGAAAATTGCCACACCAAAAAAAAATTCCAAGCCCTTTGAGCCTTTTCTATTACCGCATAGTTAAATTCTTGTTGAATTTGCATTGCATCGTTGAGTCGTTGCTGGTCTTAGTGTTTGATCTTTAGAGTTTTGAGTTCAGGTCACGTTTTTATCACAGTGTTTATCGTGTTCTTATTCGTAGCTGTCCTGCTATATTCCACCAGATCATATCTTCCCAAAAAATAGCGGATTGGTTACCTTGCAAGAGTCTCACACTTTCCACCTATCAAAACACCTTCGATATCCCCCTGGCCAAGCCCCATCCCTCCCCTATCTCGGCCAAGCCCAAAAAGGATACTCCAAAACCGTTTCCAATTCGTCCTCGTGTGCAATTTTGTGACTGCTGCAGTAAAACAGTCATAACTTTTTCATACGAACTCGGATTGGAACGTTCTTGTGCTCGCTGGAAAGATCTCGAATGTTCCTATCAGATTCAATTTTGCCAAAGTCGAAATTAAGATTTCCAAATTCGGCCTCTAACAGTGAGAAAACTTGCCATCTTTTGTTAGGCTGATTTCGTATTCACTTGTATCCAGTTCGGTGTTTTGCCCATATCTCACTCATATAAACTCGGATTTTGATGATCTTGGATCTTTTGGAAAGATTAAAAGATCCTCTATAACTTTTGTATAGAAGTGTTTCTCAGATTCAGAGTGTTTGTGGTCCGTAATTGCGCCTAAAGGATTATGTCTTCTGTTGTTCCGTTTGAAAAGTTGAAAAAAAGAGGCAGGTGCAAAGAAAAAGCCGCACTATAAAAACAAGAAAAGGCAAGTGCAATAAAAAAGCAAAAAAAGCCACACTGAAGAAGTGAAAAATTGAGCTTGTTTTGAAGTGTACTAGTTGGATTCCCGTGACGACGTCTGTGATTAGGCTCGCGTCTCTATTACGGTCTAGCCTAGGACCAGCATAGTACCGTCGTTGAACACTTTTTCAACTTGTATTAACTAGTGTGGTTTTAGTACTTTCTTTGCTACATATTAAAGCCTGTCCAAGCTTCACTTTCTGCTAACCAAGCAGGGACGCATTCTAGCTATCGCTTTACCACCTCGTGATTTGAAGTTATCATCGACCAGTTGCTGATCGTACCTACTGCTTGCGTGGTAAGAACTGGTAAGAGCAAAAGATAGGCTGGAGAGAGAGTTTTACCACTCACACAACCCAGTAGAGTATAGGATATATATACATCTATGTATTTTCCTTGTTTCTGCTAACAATGACAGGTTCATATGGAAAGAAAGATAACGAAGATGATAAAGAACAATTGAAAGATGTGCCGCCTGCAGATCTTGAGAACGGGGATGGTGACATCGAAGAGAGGAACCAACGACATAATCAATTTCAAACAAGATTCGTTGTCAAGGATTACGCTGTCCAAGTCATTATTGATGGAGGTAATCACAATAACCTTGCTAGCATGCATATGGTTGAGAAGCTTGGCTTGATACTGAGTTCACATCCACATTCTTATGTGATTAAATGGTTCAACTCTTGTGGTAAGCTTAAGGTAACAAAAACTGCTCGAGTACCCATCTCTATCGGTTCTTATCATGACCATATTAATTGTGATATTGTACCCATTGATACATGTTCACTGTTGTTAGGTAGGCCATGGTTGTATGATAGAGATGTTGTTCATCATGATAGAACTAATAAATATACATTCAAGTTTAAAGGTAAGAAAATTGTGCTAGAACATATGATCCCTGCTGAAATAACCAAAGCTAATGTTGAAAGAGCAAAAAGAGAAAAGCAGGAATGTTCTAAAATTGAGAAACATGATGCTGCTAAAAAGAATAAACCATGTGAAAAAAAATATGAAATTACATTGAAAAATCTTATTGTCTTACCTAAAACGAATTGTGTAAATCATGAAATAGCTAAAGAACCATGCAATGATTTAAAAGATCTGTTTATTGTATTGCCCGCTGTTGCTTCTAACCTTTTGCAGGACAATATGCTTGAGTCGAGGACGACTCAATTTCAAGAAAGGGGGGATGATGAGGACATCACTGACGAGCTCGTTGTTACTGACGAGCTTGCTGATGGAGTAGAAAAGCTACAAGACGGCATGAATCATCATGCCATACCATTCAAGCCTTCATCAACGAAAGTTCAGAAAGTTAGTTACAAGGTTCAAGAAGTCCTCGACCACCGGGCCCAAGACGAGAGGACGTCGAACTCGCTGCCGAGTCTGGTTCGGACTTCCAGGACCAGTACACCTTCAAACGGATGCCCAGGTCACATACGACGTCCAAATGAGGCAAATAAGGACTCTATAGAAAGCTTATGAGATAAGATTTCCAACGGATCCAACCACGCCTCCAAATTCCATCCAAGTCAACGGGAATCGCGAAAATAGGTTGACGGACAGAAACTTGTCGGCGCTGCGTCGCCGTATTTTTGGGCCCAAAGCCCGTTTAACCCTAGAGTTAGGGTTGAGAACATGTGGGCACCTGTTTGGGCGCCCCTCCTCTGGCCGCCGACCTATATAAGGCTCACGCCATGCTTCGTTTTAGTTGGGTTTTGTTTAGTTGATTTCGTCACAGTTGTGTGATATTTCGCCTTGTTCTTCTTGTGTCGGCTAGACCAACAGGACCAAGTTTCTGAACTCCATTATCCTTAATACATATTCACAATTGAGATTGCTTATCTTGTGTTCTTGCTCGTTCTTTGGTTGCTTGCAGGAATCGTCCTTCATGGACAGGTCGATCGTGCCTCTGGTTCGGTCGATAACATTCGTCGTGGTGGTTTAGCGATCGTCGGAATTTTCCAGTTCCTTTGTGGGGTTGGAAGCCGGATCGTTTAGGTCTCCATGACACTTACCGAGTTATTCTTACCATCTCTCACCAGAAGATCGGGACCCCACGTCCGCGCCCATCAGTGGCCGGCCGACCCAGGGTAGGTCGGCCGACCTATCAGGCCGGCCAATCTAGGTCGGATTGGCCGGGGGGCTCGTTGCGTCCAATTTCAAAAAATTTTGGAAGAGGAGCGTATCTTCCTATCTTGTAGCAACTGAACGTCCCATCTCATTTGAAAAGTGACGGGAAGAGTCGTTCCTTGCACTTTCTTCATCCTCTCTTCATCTTCTTCCTCTCACCTTTCACCTTGCAACTTGTCACCACCACCATGGCTGAATCAAACACCCCTAAGTCTATCTGATCCATCTACGAGATTGTAGCTAGCGACCCACCAGCTCCAAAGCTTTCTAAGAGTACTTCTGGCAAGCCAACGTTTGGCCGGAACTTGAACTACTCGCTGGTGCACGCGCAACAGCTGAACTTCTCGCCGGAGGAGAAGCCGAAGGCGACACCACTACCTGAGCACGGCCGTGCTACATCACGTGGCTAGCCGACTTCTCCGCTCCCATCGGTGCGGCGCGCCCTCTCCCCCCACGTGTGATCACCAAGGGGAAGGCGCCGCGCGTTCTGTCACCGGCGCGACCGACGATGGGCCAACTCGACCTCAAGGCAGGAGTGGCAAAGAAGCTCGTCCTCTCTCCACCGCATGGCCGTGTTGATGTGGCGCATCGGGCCGCGCTGCATATGGAGAAAGGCAAGGCGCTTATGAAGTATGAGCAACTCGAGCCTCGTTCGCCGGAGTACACACCGGAGACACCACCGGACTCCCCGCCACGTTTTCTCGTGCGCGGAAAGACGGCCGGCCGCGGGAATGTCGTTACCCCACCTTTGGTGAGGATGAGGCCACCCATGGTCGAGTACGTCGATTCCATTTCGCCGGATAGGAGGGTGAGACGCACCCGTCCACCCTCTCCGATCCGCGGCCATGGTGGTGACATGGAGTTTAGTGAAGAGGAGGAGCCTCCGCTCCGTGAAGTGGTCGCCGCTCTCAAGCAGCGGCAAAACATTCTCGAAGAACAAATGGCGGAGGTCCAAATCCAAATGATGGACCACGATGATAGCTTCACAATCCTGCGGAAGTCGACATCAGCAAAGCTCAAACGCTGCGCGAAGGCGATGGGATCGCCTAAGCTTTTTGATCCGCCGACTAGTCCATAGACCGGAGTGGGGTAGAATAAAGAGAGGCGCAAAAATTTTATTATAAATATTTTGATTTCCCAATGTATGCGCCCATATTTGCTTAGCTCCTCAAGGAAATAAAGAATCGATTGTTTAATTGTGCATGTCTTGACCGGTGCAATTTTTTGCATCGGTCGACCTTGTTACTAACATACATATGAGAAATACAAAGTACAGAGAGAGATGTACATGCTGGAAAAAATTGGACCCAGCCGGGCAAGGAGCCAGGCCGGCCCACCCACCCCGGGCCGGCCGACCCAGCCAGACCGGCCGGCCTCCCTTAGGTCGGCCAACCCACCATCTTCGCCCACTCGGCTCTGAAAAATTCTGGTATCACTACAAGAAGGACCCCCTTTCACCCACGCATACCTACCAGTGCTATAATCATGCATTGCTGGCTAATACAACTGCTACGCATATTATGTGTTAGAGCTATATCCGTACTAAACCATGTGGACAACTATGGATTGATGCATTGCTGATTTATGTGTTGCTAACCTTTATTCAAGTTTTATTTTAGAAACAGGGAAATAATAATATACTTAAATAAAAAATAGCATATATAGAAATTGGGGCTTGAGGAGATCAGTGAAGGGCGCAACACAGTGGCGTATAAAGAAAATTGGAATGAGAGGGGGCTGAAATGGAAACATATAAGGATATATAGCTACACAATTGGTTGTGGCTATTTACGGGTTTTTATCTTCTGAAAATGTTGCAAAATATTTTTTTTTTGAATGCAAGCTCCAAAATATCCTTCATGTCAAACTTTGAAAATATGGAATGGATAGACAAAAGGTGAATTTCTCATTGATAATTCAAGTCGACTATATTATTTTTAAAAGCTCAATTGCATAAGTTTAAATGAATATAAAATATGTAAATTTAGATTACATATATGTAAAACACAACAATCATGTATGTTTCATGTAATATTCCTCATATATGTAATATATACACACACACTTTGATTCAAAAGGGTTTTGTACGGAAGCAAAGTTATTGCCTTATCATAATTAATGATATGGTAGTAGAGGATGAAGCTAATTAAACTAGCTTAATGTTGTATCACGGTAGAGCATGCTGGTGGACCTCATGGTCGGCGGCGCCGCGTGGTGCCGTCAGCATTTGTTCTGTTGTTCTCGGCTTCGTTCATCAGCAACAACTGACTCCCGCGTGACCTACGACGCGCGCCCTCTTCTCTGACTCTCTCCATGCCACCGGCACGCCTCCTTCTCCAGCGCCCCTAATCCGTCGGCACTTTTTATCCACGCCGCCGGCACGCCCCCAATCCAGCGGCCGCCGCTCGCCGTCCCATCCTCCAGCGCTCCCTTCCACCATCCGGTCGCCGCCCCTGTTCCTCGCCCTCGCGCAGCTTCCTATTCTCTAGTCCCTGCCAGACTCCATCCTGATGCGCGCTAGGGGTCGGCCCGATCTTCTGATGAGAATGATATGTCGGGTTGGTGTACAACGAAGTAGATAGATCGGCTACTAACCACAAAATCAGCAACCAAGCAATCGCAACGTCACCTCGCTGAACCGATCAACCAAGTCGAAACCCGATCGATCCTTGAACCTGCTGCAACCGAGAACAAGCAAGAACAAGATGATAGCAATTTTAATCCAATAACTCAAACATGGGTGAGGTTCCGTTTGCCGTATCGGGCGGTCTAGTCGACACGTGCAATCTCGGGGAGGGACACACAAGGGTCTACCAAACACAACAAAACCTGAGCGTAAAAGAGAGGCACCGGCCACATATATAGCGGCGGCCAGGAGGTGTAGGGCGGCCAAAACAGGGGCACCCTCCAAAACCCTAAGTTACAAGGGCCATAGGCCCAAAAATACGGTGACGCAGCACCCTGAAATTGTGGCCCGTGAAATTCTTCTGCATTTTCCTGATTCTCTCGAGCGAATCTGGAGGTGGGTCTGAATCCATTGGAAAGCTTATCTCCTAAGCTTTCGAACGAGTGGACACACGCAAAAATCAGAGTTTGGGAGCCCAATTTATGCCCGTTTGAAGTTGGCGTGCTGCTGGATGGCCGAACCGGACTGTTTGGCATCTTGGGCCTCCATGTGGGCTTTCCTTGATACGCCTAGGCCTCGCGAGTGTTGGACTTGTTGCGCCGCTTCTTTGGAGAAGGCTTGACAGGCTGGGCTTCTAGATTAAGGCCCCTCGGCGACGAAGATGGAGCAGCATCGGTCGTCGTTGTAGCGGTTGGAGAGGAAGGAGGGGCAGTGGTCACACTGATCGTATCCACGCTGGTGATGTCTTCATCATTCTCCCCTTCTTAAATTTGAGTCATCCTCGACTCCTTATGCTCCTGCAAAAGGTTAGTGACAACAGGAGACAAAGAAACATGTGTTTCCAATGCAATATTTGGGGAGGTCACAGTTTTATCTAATTAAACTACCTCCTTTATCCTTATTTCAGTGTTTTGTGCATCGCAAACAATCTTATCACCCTCTTGAACATGATTTTTAACTCTATAAGCATAATCTTATTTATTTCAGCAGGAGTCATTGGTTCCAAAATCATTTTCTCACAATAATGCATAAATGAATATTGATTTGTTCTACCATTGTGAATAGCTTCCACGTCATATAGCCAAGGTCTTCCTAATAAAAGTGAGCATGCTTCCATGGGTATGACATCGCAATCAACGTAATCATAATATGAACCAATAGAGAAATTCACTCTCGCAGTGTGTGTTACCTGAACCTTACCATTTGAATTGAACCATTCAATCTCATAAGGTTGTTCAAGTGGAGTCTTGGGCAAGACAAGCTTCTCGACCATGTTTTGACTTGCTAGATTGCTGCAATTTCCTCCATCAATGATGACTTCTACCCTTCGTTCTCGCACAACAAACCTATTGTGGAATAGGTTGTGGCGCTGAGTTTGACTAGCGTGTTCCGGCGGTGCACTAAGTATAAGTTTGGATGAAAGGCTCTTGTAGTTGTTCGTCATTGCAGCACTTAGATGCACACCATCTTGATCATTCTTGCCTACAGGGTTAGTCACAGGAATAGAAAGAACATTCTCATTTTTACAAATTAAAGTACGCTTACTATCCTTCTTCTTTGGTGATGCAGGCTTCAGTTCTTTGTTTAATGGTGTTTTCGTATTCTTGGTCGTAGAAAGATTGCAATTCTAGACAAGTATCTTTAGTTTATCCCAGGCTTCTTGATCCCACATGAATTTCATTTCTCCAAGTGGACCTGTCATTGTTAGTAGTAGACAAGAAAATACACAAAGGGATGTGTAACCCTATCTACTAAATAGGAGCTGGAATTGACAAGTCTCTCACACTCGAAGCTCTCACCAAGCTCTTACAAGTTATTACCCTGTAGCTTGTCAAGATCAATCGATAACTGGTGGTATCCTGCACTCAGAAGGTGACAAAGCGATTGCAAGGTACTTTTTCTATAGGTTAGTAGTATATGGAGCTTGGACAGGTTCAATATGTAGCAGGAATATGCAATCTCGAAAACAGAATAGCAAAGCTGAATAAATATCCAAAGTAATTATCAAAGTTGCTGGCCTATACCCATCCTTAGACCTAACTCAGGCAAGCAAAACGAATAACACAACACTTTGGATACAAAAGAAAGCAAACACTTCTGATTACTTTCTTTCTTTCTTTTCCTTGCTTTTTTCTCTTCTTGATTTTTTTCTCTTTATGCGGCTTCTTTTTATGCACTTGACTTTTTTTACTTTTTTAAATATCAATAGTGCCGCACATAAGAAATTACAAGATATATACCCAAACACTCAATTTTCTCGTGCTGAAAAAATAGATCTACTAATATCAAAATTTCCTATGCTGTTTTCGCGTTTTTAGAGGCCTCAAACACAAAACTCACAACAATAAAGTTGTAGATCTTCTCTTCCTGATCAATTTGCATAAATGGAACACCAATTTTGGATAATGGATCTAGGAGATATGGGCCCCGCAATACAGACTGCTCAGAAAACCCGAGACAAGACAGATTGACTTCAAATGGGATTTTGGGCAGGAAAACGGCGTTTTTGGAACTTCTCACAATGGACAATGTTGTAGAGAATTTTCGGGGCTACAATTTAGGCTATAAAATTATCCATATCGGAAAGGATATGATGGAGATATTGCCTCTGGAATAACAGATCCGAAATAACCGCGAACCAATTCAACTCGAATTCCTTCGGTGCTTGGGTTTGATGTCAACAAAACGGATGAACTTCACACTAGGCCAAGAACTAAATCTAAACCAGCAACAAGACTATAAACCATGGACACAAATTCAACAAAGCGAAACAGAAAACGAAAATTGCGAAGGCACAAAGTGGCTTGGATGGTGGACGTGATGACGAACTCAAATCTTTTTTGTGGGGCAATTTTTTGTACTCTAGGATGCACATAAACAGATCTAAAACTAAGGATAGATGTTCTCACCAGGCAACCGTCGCTCTGATACCAAATGATGCATGCTAGGGGTCGGCCCGATCTTCTAATGAGAAGGATACGTCGGTTTGGTGTACAACGAAGTAGATAGCTCGACTACTAACCACAAAATCAGCAACCAAGCAAACGCAACGTCACCTCGCTGAACCGATCAACCAAGTTGAAACCCGATTGATCCTTGAACCTGCTGCAATCGAGAACAAGCAAGAACAAGATGATAGCAATTTTAATCCAATAACTCAAACATGGGTGAGGTTCTATTTGCCGTATCGGGCGGTCTAGTCGACACGCGCAATCTCGGGGAGGGACACACAAGGGGTCTACCAAACACAACAAAACCTAAGCGTAAAAGAGAGGCACCGGCCACATATATAGCGGTGGCCAGGAGGTGTAGGGCTGCCAAAACAGGAGAACCCACCAAAACCCTAAGTTACAAGGGCCATAGGCCCAAAAATACGGTGACGCAGCACCCTGAAAGTGTAGCCCGTGAAATTCTTCTAAATTTTCCTCATGCTTTCGAGCGAATCTGGAGGTGGGTCTGGATCCATTGGAAAGCTTATCTCCTAAGCTTTCCAACGAGTGGTCACACGCAAAAATCATAGTTCGGAAGCCCGATTTATGCCCGTTTGAAGTTGGGGTGCTGCTGGATGGCCGAACCGGGTTGTTTGGCATCTTGGGCCTCCATGTGCGCTTTCCTTGATACATCGAGGTCTCGCGAGTCTTGGACTTGTTGCGCTGCTTCTTCGGAGAAGGCTTGAAAGGCTGGGCTTCAGGATTAAGGCCCCTCGGCGACGAAGATGGAGCAGCGTCGGTCGTCGTTGTAGCGGTTGGAGAGGAAGGAGGGGCAGCGGTCACACTGATCATATCCACGCTGGTGATGTCCTCATCACATCCCCATCAAATCCAGGTCGCCGACGCCTCCACCGCCCTCATCCCGGCCGCCGCCCCCGCCCCTCCTACCCAGTTTAGTCAGTGACGCCACCCACACTACTTGCCGTCGCTGCGGTCTCAGATTCTTCGCCTGCTCGCTCACGGCCACGCTACCATCGCCGCTTCGCGCCCACAATGTCGCCGTCCGCGCGCCCAGCGCCCAGCTTGCCGCTTCGCCCGCGCCGCAGCCCGCTGCCGCCTACTCGCCATACGCGCCATGCGCCAGCGCCGCCGTCCAAGCACCCGCTTGCCGGCTCTACCGCTGCCCCAGCACTCCGCCGCCCGCGCCGCTGCTCAGCCACGCCGTCGGCCTCTCACGCCGCCCACACTGCCCGCCGTCGCTTGCGGTCTCAGATTCGTTCGCATCGCCTGTCGCAGTGCTGCTTGCATCCCAGATCTTACAGCAGACAAGGTCCAAGGGTTTCTTTCTTCTATACTCCCTAATGCTCCATTGATACTAACTAGTACAATGCCCATGCTCTGCCACGGACCATAAAAGGATGAAAGAAAAAATAATTCACAGAAAAATATATAAGCATGAAGGGTGATTTTCAGGAAACATCGAGAGTATAGCACGTGACATGATGTAGATTGGATCGTTTAAGCCGGATCAAAGCATCGGGAATAATTTATCAATCGGCCCATGCTTTACTACGGGCGATTAAAGGAAAGTGAGGAATACATGAACAATAAACAAAAACCTAAATTGAAACATTATTTGACATAAATAAATTGAAATATTATTTGACATAAATAAATTAAAACATTATTTAACATAAATGACCTAAGCATTATGACATGATAGTCACAAAATGCAAGCATGTGGCTGTGAATATCAATCACAAATACAAAAGGTCTCATCAAGCATGTCCATTTGAATTGTAAATATCTGAATTGTGAACCAAGAAATAAAGTGCTTTACTAATAGGCATCGACGATTAATTATTCTTCAAAATGAAACATGATCCAAAATCTGTCATCTTTACATATAAACAAGATTTCTTCATACTGGTTCATCCACACCTAAATATCAGCACATCAGCATGCAAGTTTGGATATAGACTACACAATTAAGACCATCAAAATCCCCAGAAAGCAACATTACAATTTATTTCGGTAATTCATTCGTGGCAATATTTACATGGAGTAACATATAACATGCAACTACTGAGTACTAATACTGCAAGCCAGAAATATACTCCGGTATGGTCTTAAGAATCAACACAGATAACTTACTATGTAATGACCTTAAGAATCTGCCAAGTTAAATACAACTTCTGAAAATGGATCAACAACAAATGCAAGCTATAGCCCATTAATATTTTGCAAGTTCATGCAGTAATTGGTACTTTATTTACTGACAGCGGTGATGAAGTGAGGCGGAAAAAAAATCACCTATAGGAAAAAAACAAAGAATGCATTGGACTTCTTGATGTTTGCATAATTGAATGAGGATAACAATAGCACAAAAAAAAACACCATGTCATATAAAAATTGCTTCCCCTCAACTCTTCTCCTCTATTACTATAAAAATGATCTGGTACTTTTGGAGAAATAAACTGAAACTAATAGCATCTATCATTTTTCTTTTCACAAAAGAACAAGGAGCATGCTGCTAAAGAATGAAGCAAAGGATAGAAGGTTTAAAATATTGGAATCTAAACCATAACATGGAAATAACAACTGTGAACATCATTGTTAATTGCATCAACTCAAATCAATGACTATCCACAGCTTCACGGTAGATAAATTGATTTTTCCTTCTTTTCCTGGAGCATTAGTATGCCAGTTAGTAATGAAAATAAGATATAATCATATAAGGAGTCTAAAACACACTGAAAGTAACATCACCATGTCAAGGATTTATACCCTTGCAAAAATATCCAAATACTAAAAAATAAGAAATAATTTTATTGAAGAATAATAACAAACATCACATTTCTAAGTGCTGACCTCCTGAATAGTATGCGATTGTTTAGCAACATCTTCTGCAAATGGGTAGCGGTTTGCTTTAAAAACATCACATGTCTTCAGAATTTTGGCTTTTGCTATCTCCCTAGAATAGAATATAACAAATACATTTTTGGCAACCTGCATTATAATATAACAGGTGGTAGATAAGTGTGTGATTCAAATAAACAGTATGGATAACTTCTGATATAAACAGCCATTAGAAAAAAATCAAAGAATCAAGAGCCCCCCTTATTTATGTTTATGTTTATTTGGTTTTGTTTCATATCTGATTTTCCAAAAGTAAAGAAAAGTGTCTCCCTTACCATACAAAAGGCTTGCCAAACTTCCATTGCGCATGAACTAAAAAATCAGAATGCGTTGTCCTTTTTCCATGCAGTAACCAAGCAAAGTAACAAGATTTCTATGATGCAGCCTAATAATAAGGTATCACATACAACTATTTTGCGAACATTTCTTTAAGTCAGTCAGACTGAATCTTACCTAATGAAGCTTGGTAAGTACTTCGGCTATTCAGAGTGGAGAAAAAAGTTAACTAAAAAGGAAACACTGAGGATAGCTTAACTCTGTGAAATGACAGAAAAGAAGAGGTGAAATATCATACATGGTGAGATAGATCAGCATCCATGATAACAACGAAGTCCCCTGAAGCATGCTTTAATCCATGTAAATATGCAGTACCTGAATGTTTCCAGTCGTCATTTAACACAGGCAGCAAGCCAAATTCACCCTAAACTTAAATAGAGATATAAACTTACCAAGTCCTAGCTTCTTTGGCCTAGCTTGCAGTAGCTGGTGTTATGTGAAGTCAAAAACACTGCAGTTAGCCATGGTATGAAATAAACAAAACATGCCGCATTACACACGGTCCTAGCTTAAAGGGATCAACGTTTGTGAAATTCCTTACTATACGATCTTCGCCATATACTTGCTGCAGCTGCTTTACAATGTCTTGGGTTCCATCAGGGCTTCCATCATCCACAATAATGATTTCAAACTTGACATCCCTAAGGTGGAAAGGTACAGCTTCAGGTTTCATAATACAAACTTGTTTAGCAAAACAACAACAACAAAGCCTAGACAATGATGCACAAAGAGCATACACTTGCAAGACCTAGAGGAGACCAGTGCCTGCAACGATCTCCGTGTTAGAGGGTCTCTAGTCACCCTTTTGACCTAGCTAATGAATTAGGAATATGCCTCTCAATTTCCTTTAGCATAAATTGAGCATATTAGCTACATCTAAACATCAATGAAGGTTGAGGACCAGAACCCAATACCAGAAGTCTTGATGCGCTCACATACCAAATGATGCGCTCACGGGTTCCCGATCTTGCGGTGAGAGGATAACTTCGATTTAGGCGGAGGATGACTTTGACGATCTGGCTACGAACCACGCAAGGATAAACGCCCGCAATCGCTAAACCACACTCCTGATTGTTATCAACCGTGCTAAAGCCCGGATGACCTGACCGCGAAGGTCTATCCTTGCAAGCAATCGAAGAACTCGCAAGAACAAGGATAAAGCCCACACTAGAACTGAGGTTCTGAAGCTCGGAATCGATAGGTCAGCCGACACTAGAGATTTCGAGAGTGTTTCTCTATTCTGGAAGACAACAACAATTGAACAAAACCTAAACAAAAAACGAAAGAGTCTTCCCAATATATAGGGAGAGGGATGGCTCCTAGAAGGTGCTCCCACGCACTAGGAATACAGGGGGACACAACCCAAAGTAATGGTGACACAGCACCCAAGAAGAGCAAAAGACTGGTTCTGTTTGCGAGATGTTTTTGACTGCTGCGGCCAGCTCACTTGGAATTTGAAGATGAGGTTGGATCCGATCGAAAGATGGCGAAGTTATCTTTCCAATGAGTGCTCACACGTTCCAATCGGAGTCCATTTGCATTCTTTAGGCCGTTTTTCATTCAGACTGGTCATTGATGGCCGAGTGGAATCCCTTTACATTCCCACCATGCTTTAATGCCTTAATTGGGGCGTTGGTGCCTTGTAGCTGGTCCTTGTTCAACTTCCTATGCATAATATTGGTATTAGGTAGCAGTCTATTCTCCAAAGTATAATTATTTAACCCAAGAAACGAGTTTACCTGATAATTGACTTATCGTGCACTGGCTCGTGTGTTTGGTCCTTGCATGATGATCAAAGGTCGCGGGTCACTTGGAAGGACTTTGGTCATTGATCCCATGGGTGTATCCGATGTAGCGATGTCCTCATCATTCTCCCCTTCTTTTTTTGGAGTCGTCCGTGACTCTAGGTGATCTTCTATTACAATGTATGATGTGAAATCTTGATGTGCTTCTGGGGGACGAACTAGATTCCAGAAGAAGGAGCACTTCCACATATGCATTGGTGCCATGATATTATCATTCTTCCCTTCTTCCCGAATACACGTCAACGTCTTTTGACAATCTGCAAAGGTGCTCGAGCAAAAGAACAACGTGTACGCGTGGTATATGTATGCATCAATTGTTTTGTTATTCTCGCTTTCAATACGGAAACAATTATGCAATGTTTTTCTCAGGAACCATTCTTTCTCATCATTTCGGCGTGATTGAATGGAAGTAGTCCTCAACTTTACTAAACATTGTATCAAGTTGTTTGGAAGAGAACATGATTTATTTGGGCCATGCAGATTTTTAAAAAGTGATTCACATGTGACATATGAGCAAATGAATGGGGATCTCTTTTCAAAACAGTGATCATCGAACAATTTCTTTGTCTGCATGCTACCACAATAAGACACAATGCATGGCGTGTTGTAAGAGTTCAAGCTCAAATCAGCAAGCGAATCGGTTGTGATAAATATTTTATGAACCTGAAAGGTGTTGTCCACACTATAATCTCCAATTAAATAAAATTTGCAAGTATCATCTAGTAACTTGGAACTAGAAATTTCAGCAACCTTGTCAATCACACAAGACAGTTCAATAGGTTCATCAAATAGCACATAGCACAAAGATTTATGTTGAACTGTTTCATTAAGATTTTTGTCGCGAGTAATCAATTCAACATTATGCAAATCAGGCATATTAAATTCAGAGAACGATATTTTACTTTCAGCACAAATGTTGTTGCAAGAACTCACCTCTTCTTGATGGATGACTACCGATTCAACACCATTATGACCTTTATTGTTCTTCTCAGATGTTTTAGGTGTTGCAAATAGTTCTTCTTCATGCGAAATTAACTTGCCATCATTTTCTTCAAGTAGTGGAGGTGGTTCAACACTTAAATTGGCATCATCAAATGCACGATTACATGGCTCAGTTGCAATGGATTGTGGGCCAGCATTGGCGCAATTGCCATCAAACACGTTTTGAACATGGGATGTGGATATCAGAGGTGTAACCACATCAAGCATCATGGTCGAAGGGAAAGTCTCATGCTCGACCATATCAACTTCGATCTCTTCATTTTTTTCAACCTCCTGCAACCACATCAAGCATCATGGTCGAAGGGAAAGTCCCATGCTCGACCATATCAACTTCGATCTCTTCATTTTTTTCAACCTCCTGCAAAAGGTTAGTCGAAGAAGGATACGCAAGAGCATGCAAATTATCCATTGAATTATCTTCTTCTGCAGAAATTACTTCATAAAATTTAGAAATCTCTTCTATTAAATCATGTAATTCATGTTTCTTTTCTTCCTTCCTAGCATCAAACATTTTCTTTTCTTCCAAAATATGATTTTCAGCTTTACATGCAAGCTTAACCAAATGAGAGAGTGAGTTATAGTTTTTATTAACAAGAATGTCCTGGATTTCTTGATTAAGCCCTCTAAAAAACCGAAGTTCAGTAGCTTCTTCGCATTCATCTAAAGCACAACGCAACAAATGATTTTGCAATTGTCCAAAGTAATTCTTAACACTTTTATGGCCTTGTTTTAAACGTTGGAGTCTAGTGTTCAAGAAATCAGCATGGTAATCAGGAACAAACATATCTCTCATAATTCTTTTCATGGCATTGCAGCTATGAGGTTGTCCCTCTTTTCTAGTATTCCACCATATTAACGTAAATCCATTTAGCACACTAGTGGCAGCCTTAATCTTTTGTTTTTCAGACAAGTCATATTTTCTAATTTCATTGTCAACCGCAATTTCCCAATCAATGTAAGCTTTTGGATCGTACGTACTACTAAGAGTAGGCAAGGTACACTTCAGATTACCTTGTTCAATATTTGGAGATGGTGCATCGTTCTTTTTGATCTGACAAATCTTCCTTCCAACATGAGGAGAGCTCTCATCCAAAGTGCAGTCCAAATCTCGCATGTTCGATGTTCGTCGTTGCTTATCGCCAACCGTGAAGATCACTCCATTCTTCTGATATTGCTTGAAACCATTATCTCCATAAAACCCTGCCATGTTTAGTAGCAAACAAGGATATCACACAAAAATATGTGAAACCCTATCAACTACTAGGTGCTGGAAATATTGAGGGTCACATCTCTTAAGCTTTTACCAAGTTCTTACCAATTCTTATAAATGCAACAAGTGGTTCAACCGGCGGTTGGTTCGTGATAAACTAATCTCAAGTGTGAGTAAAGCGATTGCAAGACTATCACCTGTATGGCTAGTAGAAAGTGAAGCTTGGACAGGCTATGTATGAGTAGCAATGGAAACAATCAGTTAATTTCAGATTTGCACAAATTGAATAAGTGTTCAAACTAGCAAATGGCCTATGTTGCTGATCAAACAAAGATGAATAATAGGCTCAAGCAAGTATGAGGAGATGACAACAAGTGATAGACACTCAGCAAGCCACGGATTTGCACTATGGAACAAGGAAACACAAATTTGAACCAACTTCTAGTTTTCTGTTTTTCAGCCCACAAGACAGCAGGTTGGTATTTTGGCCGTAACTCTTTGTCAGGTGACTCTATGCATATGAAATTGTTTACACTTATTCCTGACGGCTTTTCCAACAAGTTTTGTTTTGGGCCAACTTTCTGAAAACGAACAGAGAAATTCACACAAAATTCACAAGTGGACTGATCTACAGATTTCGGGACAACAACAAGGTCTGAATCAAACATCCATTACTCCTTGGTTCTTTCATGTATGGGGTTGAAAATTGGCAGGATGATAGAAGAACAAGTCTGGAATCTTCTCCTTTTGGTTTCACTCAAAAAGGATAAGGGAATTGGAATATATGGCGTTTTTGGTGCAGACTGCAGAACTGAAAATTTTCTGGCCGAGATTAGTACTTGTTTTTGGTTGTTTTTGGGTGGATTTTGAGGTGGGGAGATGAACAAGTAGATGAACAGCAACAAGACAACACTAGGACGAACACAAACTCAAATTTACAAACCAAAATAACCGATTGAAAAGACATAAAGGGGTTTGGACAGCGGGTAAACAATCTTTTTGTAGGACAAATTTTCTGTACTATAGGAAGAACACACACAACTAAACAAGATACAAACTCACCGGTCAACCGTCACTCTGATACCAAATGATGCGCTCACATACCAAATGATGCGCTCACGGGTTCCCGATCTTCCGGTGAGAGGATAACTTCGATTTAGGCGGAGGATTACTTTGACGATCCGGCTACGAACCACGCAAGGATAAGCGCCCGCAATCGCTAAACCACACTTCTGATTGTTATCAACGGTGCCAAAACCCGGATGATCTGACCACGAAGGTCTATGCTTGCAAGCAATCGAAGAACTCGCAAGAACAAGGATAAAGCCCACACTAGAACTGAGGTTCTGAAGCTCGGAATCGATAGGTCAGCCGACACTAGGGATTTCGAGAGTGTTTCTCCATTCTGGAAGACAACAACAATTGAACAAAACCTAAACAAAAAACGAAAGAGTCTTCCCAATATATAGGGAGAGAGATGGCTCCTAGAAGGTGCTCCCACGCACTAGGAATACAGGGGGACACAGCCCAAAGTAATGGTGACACAGCACCCAAGAAGAGCAAAAGACTGGTTCTGTTTGCGAGATGTTTTTCACTGCTGCGGCCAGCTCATTTGGAATTTGAAGATGAGATTGGATCCGTTCGAAAGATGGCGAAGTTATATTTCCAATGAGTGCTCACACGTTCCAATCGGAGTCCATTTGCATTCTCTAGGCCGTTTTTCATTCAGACTGGTCATTGATGGCCGAGTGGAATCCCTTTGCATTTCCACCATGCTTTAATGCCTTAATTGGGACGTTGGTGCCTTATAGCTGGTCCTTGTTCAACTTCGTATGCATAATATTGGTATTAGGTAGCAGTGTATTCTTCAAAGTATAATTATTTAACCCAAGAAACGAGTTTACCTGATAATTGACTTGTCGTGCACTGGCCCGTGTGTTTGGTCCTTGCATGATGATTAAAGGTCGTGGGTCACTTGGAAGGACTTTGGTCATTGATGCCATGGGTGCATCCGATGTAGCGATGTCCTCGTCAAGTCTATAATCGATCGTATCACAACTTCTCAATTGCAGGAAATAAAACAGAAGTCTAGAATCGATCGTATCACAACTTCTCAATTGCAGGAAATAAAAACAAATGGTGTTCTGCTACGAGAGTATACAAAGGACTAATAAGCGATTATCTCTTTCTACATTACATGTGCTCCAACCTGCGAATCTCAGAGCAAATAACATCTAAATTAGAGTTTCCACCGAAAGACGCAGGCCAGATCGATTCCTGCTGATCCAACCTTCCCGGGCTTAGTTATCTGATGGAGTTCTGCACCGAAGGTGATCTCGAGAGAACGCAGTGGAGAGCCATCCGACAACAGGTGGGTAGGGGACGAGGTGGAAGAGATTACGGGAGATGCTTGAAGATGAGGTAGACGATGAGGGAGACGTTAAGGCGCTCGTTGTAGGTGGGCACGATGATGCTGTACGCGGGCTTGCCGCGCACCCTTTCCTGCTCCACCACCGCGCCCCCTCCATCGACATACGACTCCATCGAGCGGCAGATCTCTAGGTCTGCCTCCTTCGATCTGACGCAAGCGGTTGCCCATTGACGGCAACTGTGGAGGTGGAGAAGGGTGAGGGAGGGGGGCAGCTGCGGCGCGGGTGAGGGCGAGTTAGGCGGCGGCGGATGAGGGAGATGGTGGGGGCGGCATCAACAGCGGGTAAGGGAGATGGAGGGAGCGGTGGCGCGGGTGGGGGAGAAAGAAAGAGGGAGACAGCACGAGTGGGAGATGGAGGGGCGGCGGCGGGTGTGACATCCTCTATTTTGTCGTATTCACTTGTATTTTCGAAGACCCAAAAATAAATTAAAAGAAAATTGTCATATATGAAACCATAATTTAAATTAATTTAAAATAGGTTTAAGCCAAAACCCTAGGAAACCCTCTAGGAAAATTCTAAAAAAATTCCAGTACTTCTTTGAAGCCATCATCAAGCAACCCTCCAAATTTGATGCCCAAATTCCAAAGCTAGCTTGTGATTTCTTGAAGTTTTGCCGTTCTGCCGGGAGCTCGTCAAATCCATCAAATAATGAGCAAACAAGGGAATCTCATGCTCAAATTTGTAGGGGATCTTTTTGAAGCCCAATCCGAATTACCCTCCAAATTTCAGCCCAATCCAGCAAAGGAAACTCTGTTTTCTTGATAAACAAGCCCGCAGCCTATCTGAATTCTACCCGGATTAGAATTCGAGTCCTAATCCAACCCCTCTTAGCCCAAGGCCCACCCCAGATCGTCCAAGACACTATATAAACCACCCAAGACCCCTGTCCCAAGTCCTCATCACGAAATCCCTCAAGTCCCAAACCCTAGCCGCCAAAATCCTCCCCACCGAAACCCTTTTCTACAGATCGCTCTCTGTGCCTTGACCAAAATCAAGATTAGATGGTGCCAGGTTGTAGATCTCATCGAGACGATCAAGATGCATATATGGATCGCCCAGTTTGGCCAAGAAACGAGGGAGAAAACGCCGAAGTTTCGGGCGCCGCCGCCGACCTCGCCGCCGGCCGCCTCGGCAGCGATGCCCGCCGCCGCATCCGCCAGCGCCATCCGCAGCCGACACCTGTCCCGGCCGCCGCCACCAGCGCTTCGCCTGCGCCCGCGCCGCCGCCGCCAACCCGCTTGCGCCACGCGTCCGCCCATTGCCGCGTTCACGCCACAAGACGCCGCGTCGGTCCCGCGCCCGCCACGCGTCGGCTTGCCGTTCGCCGTCGCCGCAACAACTCTGTAGCCGCCGCGTGTCGCCCCAGCCGCCGCGCTGCGCGCTCGCTCGCCCCCAGCCGCCGGTTCGGTCCGGTTCGGTCGGTAAACCGGTTTATTCTTTTCCAGCTTTTCTGATTTATCCAAAACTTACAGGAATTGTTCCGGGAGCATCCGAACTCCAAATTAGGTGATTCCAGAGCCATTATTTTTCATAAATCCCCTAGAATTTTATATATTTTATTCAGCTATATGTTCTGTTGATTGTTTTGCTGTTTCTTGCATATATGCATATACGTGTAGATGTTTGTATTCTCGTTGCTCGGGAGGTTTCCAGAAGCCGATCGGAGGAGGATTCCAAGACTCGGAGTACTACCAAGGCAAGATAGTTGCATCTTGCTCTCCCTAGTTTGCAAAACTCACCCGTTTATTGTTTTTATTTTTCTCATGCATAAAATGATGGGAAGGGTAGAAACCTAATATTCACACTGCGTCATTGACCCTGTGAATTAGCCTTTATTGCTGCCTTAGCTATTTTCCTAGCCTATCTTTGTGCATGGATGCTAGTGCTCGTGGGTTGGTAGTTGACTAGGTTCATCATTTAATTATTCTTGTGACTTGGTATGATTGGAGATGCTGAGTTACTTTAACCTAATCAACTAAAACCTACGTGGCGTGTGTTGACTGAAGGTGGCATAGTCGGGTGGTTTTGTGGAATGTGGATTGTTGGAGGTAGTCATCTTGGTCTAAGGACTTTGGGCGTGTGCTTATCCGGCCAAACCATACAAGCGCAACCATAAGTGCTAGCATTAGCATGTCGGCCAACATGTGCTAGTCCTGGCTTAGTAGTTAGGGAAGATTGTTAACACACTTTACTTTGAAAAGATCGGGCTGCGGTCCGTTGGCTCAAGAGGGGGCCCGAGTGCTAAACCTTAGAGGGGGTATCTGTGTTAATAGAGGGAACTAATGAATCGCCTTGTATTGTTACTTGGTCTGGGCTCCTAAGGAAGAGCTAAGATGCAAAAGTACCACTCGGCTTATGGGTAAAGTGTGCTACGCTCTGTAGAGTTAAAACTATCATGATAGCCGTTCCCACGGTTATGGGAGGGGCGGAAGGTCGTACATGGTAGTCTGATGTGTTAATAATTAACCTGATGGGTTGGTGTAGTTCGAGTTGATTGAGACAAGTCTTGTTCTTCAGAGGGGCTTACGAAGCCGAGCTCTGCGTGTTATTTTTGGGAGTCTGTATCAATACTAATTGTTCTACAAATTGTTTTACAACACTTTAATTAATATTGACTAGTGTAGGTGTTTATGCAAAATAGCCCCCGTATTCTTGTTTATATCCCTGCATCATTTATAAGGACTCTTGCTGGGTAGCCGTGTACTCACTATACAAAAACCACGGATAAATTTGTATTCAGGAGAAGGATTAGGTTCGGTCTATCTTCAGGATCAGGAGGATCTTCTTCCGGACTTTGATGAGGAATAGCTGGCGCTCAAGGGTCGGATTGGAGCATCATCATACTTTTTCCGATGCATATTTGAATTTCCGCACTCTGGTATATTATGGATATTATTATGTCATCCTTAATCAAACAAGTGTAATAACTAGTTGTGTAACAATTAATTTTGCATAATATGTAAATTCTCTTAGTTATTGTGACTGTGTGATGATGTTCAACAAATTGTCGCTCACAAGTTGCTAGCATTGATCTCTGGGACTAGCAATGGATTGTGAGTGAATCCCGGTGAAGCCGGGGTTGTGACAAAAGTTGGTATCAGAGCCAGGCTGACCCTAGGAAGCGTAGCTAGTCGGCCTCTAAAACTTAAGAATTTATTTTCAATAAAAATTGTGTTTAAATTCCTTTGCTACTATCTGATCTTTCCAAGGTCTGGTATCTCTCTACTAGAAATTCTTTGCTTTCACCTTTTCTACTCACCTTTTAAATTTCATTCCATCCTTACCTATTCTTCTATCGTACAAAGTTTTATTCTATCCACCCCATAATTCAAAAGTTTAGTTACTCGACCAAATTTGTTCGAGAAGAAGTATTCCTTCCAACACCAACATCGAGGAAAAAGAGATCATCGTTGAAGAAAAGAAGAAACGAAAGACTACTTCATGAAGATGAAGAGCCGTCACTTTCGAAAGATTAAGTGTTACAATGGTATAATAAAAATTATATATTGTTATTTTTGTGTGGAGTATACCGTATCAAATTTTGGCTTTCTATGTGAGATACGGGTATTCATTAACTAGGTTAATAGTGGTATCTAGTTATTTGTTAGTAAATTGTTTGGTGTATTGTTTTGCCTTTAATTTATGCAACGACAAGAAGATGGAGCAAGTCCCGTCACTACAAATAAAGACTGAAGGAAGACGATGTACGAGGATCGAGGTAAGTGGAAAAATGTTTTTGAAAAAAAAATGAAGAAGGAAATTTTAAAAAAAAGGAAGAAAAACTTGTGCGGTACAGTATTTTTTCCTTTTCGTACAGTCCGTACACTTTCAAAAAAAATTTGTTCTATTTGGTTTTTGAAAAGAAAGGATTTGTTCACTAAATAAACATTAATACTTCCTATGTATGGAGAATAAATAGCTGATAATGACAGCGATACTATAACAACTAATTTATTGTATGTGGTTGTAACCTATGCTTGAGTTGGATATATTTGGAGCTTGCTTTCCTTAGCATGTGGAGTGTTGCTTCTTATTTGGATGTTTGAATGGAGTGATAAAAGCGTTTATAAAACTATTATATTCTAAGGATGTCGCATACCGGTTAGTCTTCTTTCCTACTCTTTCTGTCCTAGTAGATGGCCCGAGGTGGTGGAAGTGAAGCCCGTGGCAAAGGAAGATGCCGTGGAAGAGGTCAAGGTCATGGACGTGGAGTTCAACCGTTACCTATCAATCTGCAAGAGGAGTTGGATCAGCAGGCCAACCAAGAGTATGCAGCAGCCCAGGGTGGTCAAGCCAATGACCAAGGGCAAGTCAACCAATCAGCTGGTAATCAAGCAGGACCTGTCAATGTCGCTGCTCAAGATCCGCCGCCGCAGCCGATGCCAATGCCAGGGTTGCCGCAGTCTAAGTTCAGAGAGTTCATGGGGACTCGGCCACCGGAGTTTTCAAGCCGTGGAGACCCAATTGAAGCTAAAGACTAGATAAAGAATGTAGAGAATAAGCTCTACCTGGCCAATTGTGATGATTATGAGAGCGTGCAGTACACTGCTCATATGTTGAAGGGGAACACAGCCCATTGGTGGGAGAATTATTGTGCCACCAACCCAAGCAATGTGAATATGGGATGGATGACTTTTTTGAGGTCTTCAAGAACCATCATGTTCCGATGAGCATCCAAGAGGAGAAGAAGCGCGAGTTCGAGAGACTGCGCCAAAATAACAGATCCATTGATCAGTATATCTGCAAGTTTATCGAGTTGTCTCGATATGCACCAGACTTAGTGGCTACTGAAATGGCTAAGGTCTGGAGGTTCACTGAAGGGCTTGACACTTGGTATGGTGTTCAGCTGAAACCGCTTCGATGTGAGACATTTGATGACGTGACTGAGAGGGCTCGTATCCTAGAGGGAGCCCAGCGCAAGCATAATGATGAGAAGAGGAAGTTCACTTCTCAGCAGTCTAGCAGCAATTCAAGGTCCCGAACTCATCAAGCTCCAAATTTTGGGCAGAATCAGAATCAGTCGAGGCAGTTTCAAAACTCGGGTTTCAAGCAGTCGCTTACCCCCCAGCAGGGAGGCAATTTTCAGCAAGTTCGCCAGCCGCAGCAAGCTGGAGGCCAAGTGCAGAATCAGGCCAAGACTTCGATTGCTTGTGTTAATTGTTACAAGTGTCATCAGCAGGGCCACTTATCGTATGACTGTCCGCTCAATAAGGGAGGCCAACCTCGGCAGAGCCAAGGAGGGATGTCTGCTCGCCAGCGGCAGCAAGGGTAGAATCATGGGAGTGCATTGAAGACACCCCAAGGAAGTGGACGTGTTAACCACGTCATGGCTGAAGAAGTGCAGAATGTGCAGGACGTCGTTCTCCGTACGTTCTTGGCAAACTCAATCCCTGTTTCTGTTTGATTCGGGAGCTTCGTATTCTTTTATTGCCAAAGAGGTAGTTGTTGATAATAGTTGGAGGGTAGTACCCCTTTGGCAGCCTTTGCTCATTCAATCGTCTAGTGGGGCTATGAATGCAAATGTGGCAATGTCCGAATGTGGATCTGGACATTGGAGGTTATAAGTTTCCCACCAATTTGGTTATGATCGATTCCAATGGTATCCAAGTGATTTTGGGAATGGATTGGTTGGGTAAGTATAAGGGTAAGATTGATTGCGCTGATAGATAGGTAACCCTTACCACTTTAAGTGGAAAGATAATCAAGTATGTGTCATTGTTTAAAGAAAGCTCAGGTGTCAAGCTGCATCACCAGAAGATGACGCGTGGAGACGGAGAAGACTCCGATAGTGAATGAGTTCACGGATGTGTTTCCTGAAGATTTGCCTAGAATTCCGCCAGATCGAGAAGTTGAGTTCAGCATTGATTTGTATCCGTGTACGAAGCCTATTTCTCAGCGTCCATACCGTATGAATCCTAAAGGGCTTGCAGAGATGAAGACGCAGCTTGAAGATTTGAAAGCCAAAGGTTTTATCAGACCAAGTGTTTCTCCATGAGGGATCGCCTGTGTTATTCGTGGAGAAGAAGCATGAGAAGACCCTAAGGATGTGTGTGGATTATCGGAAGCTTAATGAAGTGACCATCAAGAATAAGTATCCGTTGCCTCGTGTGGATGATTTGTTCGATCAGCTGAAGGGAGCCAAGGTGTTTTCCAAGATTGATTTAAGGTCCGGTTATCATCAGATCAAGTTAAGGTCAGAGGATATTCCAAAGATAGCTTTCACTACTCGATATGGATTATATGAATATACTGTGATGTCGTTTGGACTCACTAATGCTCCGGTTCATTTTATGATGCTTATGAAGAAGGTCCTGATGGAGTATTTGGACAAATTTGTCGTCGTGTTCATTGACGATATCTTTATTTATTCTAAGAATGAGGAAGAGCACGCCGAGCACTTGAGCTTGGTGTTGGAGAAGTTGAGAGAGCGTCAGTTGTATGCCAAGTATTCGAAGTGTGATTTTTGGGTCAAGGAGGTTGTATTTCTTGGTCATGTTATCTCAGAAGATGGAGTGTCCGTGGATCCATCCAAGGTCAGTGAGATTTTGAAATGGAAGGTGCCGAAGTCGGTTACCAAGGTCAGAGGTTTTCTTAGAATAGCTGGTTATTATCGTCGTTTTATCGATGGATTTTCTAAGATTTCTCGCCCGCTCACCCAGTTGTTAAGGAAGGATGTCAAGTTCAAGTGGACAGCTCAGTGCCAGGACAGCTTCGAGTTGTTGAAGAAGAAGTTAACCTCGCCACCGGTATTGGTTTTACCGGATGCTCATAAAGACTTTGAGGTGTATTGTGGTGCTTCGAAGTTTGGAATCGGATGTGTGCTTATGCAAGAAGGGAGAGTTGTTTCATATGCTCCGCGACAATTACGGCCCCATGAGGTTAATTATGCTACTCACGATTTGGAGTTAGCTGCAGTGATGCATGCTTTAAAGATATGGAGGCATTACCTAATTGGTAATCGTACCGAGATATATACGGATCATAAGAGCCTGAAGTATATATTCACCCAGCCAGATCTGAATATGAGGCAGAGGAGATGGTTGGAGCAGTTAGCGGATTATGATGTGGCCATGTGGGTATCCATTACCACGAAGGCAAAGCCAATGTGGTTGCCGATGCTCTAAGTCGGAAGCCAAGAAGTGAGCATATCCAAGAAGAAGCGGAGAAGTTGAATTTGATGATCGTTCCGCACGGTTATGTGCATAGTCATCTGTATATGATGGAAGTGCAGCTAGATCTCTAAGAGCAGATTAAGAAGGCTCAAGATGTTGATGATGGGATTCTCGATATCATTGTTGGGATAATTCTAGAGAAGGCGCCAGGATTTGTGATGGATAAGGAAGGCATTGTTTGGTTTAATAAAAGGATCGTTGTGCCTGCCCAAAAGAATCTTCGAGAGTTGATTTTGAAAGAAACTCATGATTCAGCGTATTCTATTCACCCCGAGAGTGCCAAGATGTATCTAGATTTAAAAGAGAGATATTGTTGGTTGGGAATGAAGAAGGATGTGGCAGAGTTGTTGCTTTGTGTGATATTTGTCAGAGAATCAAAGCTGAGCACCAGAGACGGGCAGGTTTGCTTTAGCCTTTGAAAGTGCCTGAATGGAAGTGGGAAGAAGTCGGTATGGATTTCATTGTGGGTCTGCCAAGAACCCAGAGAGGTTTTGATTCGATATCGGTGATCGTTGACCGATTGACCAAAGCGGCTCATTTTATTCCAGTGAGGACAAGGTATGATAGTGCTAAGTTGGCAGATATCTATATGTCGAAGATTGTGTGTTTGCATGGAGTTTCTAAGAGGATCGTTTCGGATCAAGGAAGCCAGTTCACATCAAAGTTTTGGGAGAAGATCCATTCTCTATTGGACACGCATCTAACTTTCAGTACTGCCTATCATCCTCAGACCGATGGGCAGACTGAAAGGACGAATTAAATTTTGGAGGATATGTTGAGAGCAGAGGCTTTGTCAGATTCGAAGAGTTGGGATAATGCATTGCCATATGCAGAGTTCTCCTACAATAATAGCTATCAGTCCAGTATTCGGATGGCGCCTTTTGAAGCTCCATATGAAAGGAAGTGTCGGATGCCATTGTATTGGAATGAGACTGGAGAGCGATAGTTATTCGGCCCAGATGCTTTGTAGGAGGCCGAGGATCAAGTCAAAATGATCAGCAAAGGATGAAGACCGCCCAGTCTAGGCAGAAGAGTTATGCCGACAAGAGGAGGAGAGAATTGCAGTTTGAGGTTGGAGACCATGTTTATTTAAAGGTTTCGCCCCTGAAAGGTCTTCGTCGATTCCATGTTTCTGGGAAGTTGTCCCCGAGATATATTGGTCCGTTTCCAATAACGGGAAGGAGAGGAGAAGTTGCTTATCAGCTGGAGTTGCCAGAACATTTGTCGGGAGTGCATAATGTGTTCCACGTGTCTCAACTCCGGAAGTGTCTGAGAGTGGCCGAGGAGCAGGTGCCAGTTGAAGCTATGGTTTTGCAAGAAGATCTGTCCTATAAAGAAAGATCGGTCAAGATTTTGGGTGTTTCAGAAAGGTGTACCCGGAGTCGGTCTATCAAGTTCTGCAAGGTGTAGTGGTCCAACCATTCAGAGGCAGAGGCGACTTAGGAAAAGGAGGAAGATTTGCAGGCTGAGTTTTCAGAGTTGTTCGAGCATGTTTTCTCTGAATCTCGGGGTCGAGATTCTCTGTAAGGGGGGGAGGTTTGTGACATCCTCTATTTTGTCGTATGTCACTTGTATTTTCGAAGACCCAAAAATAAATTAAAAGGGAATTGTTATATACGAAACCCTGATTTAAATTAATTTAAAATAGGTTTAAGCCAAAACCCTAGGAAACCCTTTACGAAAATTCTGGAAAAATTCCAGTACTTCTTTGAAGCCATCATCAAGCAACCCTCCAAATTTCATGCCCAAATTCCAAAGCTAGCTTGTGATTCCTTAAAGTTTTGCTGTTCTGCCGGGAGCTCGTCAAATCCATCAAATAATGAGCAAACGAGGGAATCTCGTGCTAAAATTTGTAGGGGATCTTTTTGAAGCCCAATCCGAATTACCCTCCAAATTTCAGCCCAATCCAGCAAAGGAAACTCTGTTTTCTGGATAAACAAGCCCGCGGCCTATCTGAATTCTACCCGGATTAGAATTTGAGTCCTAATCCAACCCCTCTTAGCCCAAGGCCCACCCCAGGTCGTCCAAGACACTATATAAACCACCCAAGACCCCTGTCCCAAGTCCTCATCACGAAATCCCTCAAGTCCCAAACCCTAGCCGCCAAAATCCTCCCCACCGAAACCCTTTTCTACAGATCCCTCTCTGCGCCTTGACCAAACTCAAGATTAGATGGTGCCAGGTTGTAGATCTCATCGAGACGATCAAGATGCATATATGGATCGCCCAGTTTGGCCAAGAAACGAGGGAGAAAAGCTCGCCGAAGTTTCGGGCGCCGCCGCTGCGCCGACCTCGCCGCCGCCCGCTTCGGCGCGCCCGCCGCCCGATCCGCCGGCGCCCATCAGCAGCCGACACCTGTCCCGGCAGCCGCCACAGTGCTCGCCAGCGCCGCTGCCGCCGTCGCCAACCCGCTTGCGCCACGCGTCCCCCGCCTGCCGCGTTCACGGGCGCCGCGCGCTGTCGGTCCCGCTCCCGCCATGCGTCGGCTTGCCGTTCGCCGTCGCCGCAACCACTCCGTAGCCGCCAGCGTGTCGCCCCAGCCGCCGCGCTGCGCGCTCGCTCTCCCCAAGCCGCCGGTTCGGTCCGGTTCGGTCGGTAAACCGGTTTATTCTTTTCCAGCTTCTCTGATTTATCCAAAACTTTCAGGAATAGTTCCGGGAGCATCCGAACTCCAAATTAGGTCATTCCAGAGCCATTATTTTTCATAAATCCCCTAGAATTTTATATATTTTATTGAGCTATATGTTCTGTTGATTGTTTTGCTATTTCTTGCATATATGCATATACGTGTAGATGTCTGTACTCTCGTTCCTCGGGAGGTTTCCAGGAGCCGATCGGAGGAGGATTCCAAGACCCGGAGTACTACCAAGGCAAGATAGTTGCATCTTGCTCTCCCTAGTTTGCAAAACTCACCCGTTTATTGTTTTTATTTTTCTCATGCATAAAATGATGGGAAGGGTAGAAACCTAATATTCACACTGCGTCATTGACCCTGTGAATTAGCCTTTATTGCTGCCTTAGTTATTTTCCTAGCCTATCCTTGTGCATAGATGCTAGTGCTCGTGGGTTGGTAGTTGACTAGGTTCATCATTTAATTATCCTTGTGACTTGGTATGATTGGAGATGCTGAGTTACTTTAACCTAATCAACTAAAACCTACGTGGCGTGTGTTGACTGAAGGTGGCATAGTCGGGTGGTTTTGTGGAATGTGGATTGTTGGAGGTAGTCACCTTGGTCTAAGGACTTTGGGCGTGTGCTTATCCGGCCAAACCATACAAGCGCAACCATAAGTGCTAGCATTAGCATGTCGGCCAACATGTGCTAGTCCTGGCTTAGTAGTTAGGGAAGACTGTTAACACACTTTACTTTGAAAAGATCAGGCTGCGGTCCGTTGGCTCAAGAGGGGGCCCGAGTGCTAAACCTTAGAGGGGGTATCGGTGTTAACAGAGGGAACTAATGAATCGCCTTGTATTGTTATTTGGTCTGGGCTCCTAAGGAAGAGCTAAGATGCAAAAGTACCACTCGGCTTATGGGTAAAGTGTGCTACACTCTGCAGAGTTAAAACTATCATGATAGCCGTTCCCACGGTTATGGGAGGGGAGGAAGGTCGTACATGGTAGTCTCATGTGTTAATAATTAAACTGATGGGTTGGTGTAGATCGAGTTGATCGAGGCAAGTCTTGTTCTTCGGAGGGGCTTTCGAAGCCGAGCTCTGCGTGTTATTTTTAGGAGTCTGTATCAATACTAATTGTTCTACAAATTGTTTTACAACACTTTAATTAATATTGACTAGTGTTGGTGTTTATGCAAAATAGCCACCGTATTCTTGTTTATATCCTTGCATCATTTATAAGGACTCTTGTTGGGTAGCCGTATACTCCCTATACAAAAACCGCGGATAAATTTGTATTCAGGAGAAGGATTAGGTTCGGTCTATCTTCAGGATCAGGAGGATCTTGTTTTGGACTTTGATGAGGATTAGCTGGCGCTCAAGGGTCGGATTGGAGCATCATCATACTTTTTCCGATGCATATTTGAATTTCCGCACTCTGGTATATTATGGATATTATTATGTCATCCTTAATCAAACAAGTGTAATAAGTAGTTGTGTAACAATTACTTCTGCATAATATGTAAATTCTCTTAGTTATTGTGACTGTGTGATGATGTTCAACAAATTGTCGCTCACAAGTTGCTAGCATTGATCTCTAGGACTAGCAATGGATTGTGAGTGAATCCCGGTGAAGCCGGGGTTGTGACAGCGGGTGGTGGTGAGGGAGATGGAGGGGGTGGCGGCACGGGTGGGGGAGAGGGAGGAAGCGGCCGGCGGCGCGGGTGAGGGTGAGGGACGGGCGGCGCGGGTGAGGGAGACGGAGGAGGCCGCGGGTGAGAGAGACGGAGGAGGCCGCGGTAGTGGGGAGGAGGCTGCGGCGGCTTGGAAGGGTGAGCGTGGGGAGGAGCGGCGGAGCCGGGGTGAGGGCGACGGCGTGGGAAGGAGGCCGCGGTGGTGGGAGGTGGAGGGAGAGATGGAGCAGGGCGGCGGTTATGCGGGGGCGGGGCGGTGGGCACGAGATCGTGGGAGGCGGGAGCAGGGAAACCATAAGGCGGCGGAGGGTGAGAATGAGACCAGGGTGGAGATCGACGGTGCGTAGAGACCAGTTCTGGTTAGATGGTCCAGATCACAAGTTGGCACTACCACCACCACGACCATAAGGTGCTTTAAGATAGTAGAGACTAAGGTCCTCTCACTTGATCTCATATAATAACAAAATTCAGTGATTCTGCTATTTGGAAGAACATCATGACTACAAGGGATGTTTATTTAGATCATAGGACTGTTAAGGTGGGTAATGGCAGGGAAGTGAATTCTTGTGGTGACCATTGGTTGAAGCCTTTTGCTTTGAAGTCCAAATTTGCTGATCTTTTTTATATTTGTAAGTTTCAACAATCATGTATGTTTTATTAATTCTGTTGTATGCGCTTATGGTTATGGTCCAAAACTGCATGGCTGTGCGTTCAAGATCTAGGGACTTGAACATGTAAAAGCACAGTAGGGACTCGATCCGTGATGGGGTCCCTACATATAGCTGTAGCAAGTTAGTTTTATCACATCAACATTTCTAATTGTCAACCTTTTCTTCACAGTGTTGAAATGGATATAGAAATGATAAAGATGCTTTTGCGTCTTCCTAATGGAACTACACAACAATTAGAGGGTGTAAATGGATTTCTTGAGTTTGCATATAAAGATAAGGAAGATGATACTAAGATTGTTTGCTCATGTAATGCATGTGTCTACAGTACAGTACTATCAAAAGATGAAGTACGTGACCATTTGGTGTGCTATGGAGTGATTCAGAGATATGACAGATGGGTTTTTCATGGTGAACCTTCAGAAGAAATGCACAAGAGCAACCACAGCCTAGGAATGAAGGGAAGTACATTGACATGCAGGAGCTAAATAATGATACATTTGAACATAGGCATGATGATGTGCCCATGCCTGATAGTAATGATTTGCCTGATACACCTGTAGATGGACCAAACATAGAAGCACAAGACTTTTATAAGTTGATTAGTGATTCAAGAAAAGCTTTATGGCCAGGATGTGAATTATCACAGCTGTCTTTACTTGTGCTTTTGTTTAACATAAAATCTATGCATAGATGGACCGAACAATCTTTTGGGGATTTACTTGAAATCCTTCACATGGCTATTCCAAATGGTAAGGATTTGCCCAAAAATTTTTATGAGGCTAAGAAGATTGTTTCCAAATTTGGCTTAAAGTATAAAAAAAAATCCATGCTTGCCGAAATAATTGTTCACTGTTTTGGAAAGAAAAGGTGGATGATGATTTTTGCTTAACTTGTAAGGCTTCTAGGTGGAAAAATAAAGAGCCTCGAACCATGTTGACGAAGAAGGAACGGAAGAAAGCGTCTCCATGTAAAGTATTACGATATTTTCCTGTTAAGGACCGGTTGAAAAGATTGTTCATGTGCAAAGAAACGGCCCCACTCCTCCGATGGCATGATGAAAAGCGTGTGAAGGATGACTGCTTACGACATCCAGCTGATTCCCTGGCATGGAAGCATTTTGATTAAAGGTTCCCAGGTTTTGCATCTGACTCCCGTAATATTTGGTTTGGCTTGGCAACTGATGGGTTTAATCCATATGGTATGTTGAATACTTCTTATAGTTGTTGGCCAGTTGTGTTGGTAATATATAACTTGCCCCCATGATTATGCATGAAGGAGCCTTATCTTTTGTTGTCATTAATAATTCCTGGGCCCAAAAGTCCTGGAGATAATATTCATGTCTTCCTTGAGCCCTTGTTGGAAGATTTAAAAGATATATTTGAAAATCATTCTATATTACAAAGCGCCTAACCGGCCGTCTTCCGGTTAGTTACGCCACGTCGCCCTTTTTTCCGAGCCGTTCGATCGTCTCTCCAAATGAAATCCGGCCGTTCATATTTCATTTATATATAAAACGATTTCTTTTCCACGTCCTCTACACGGCGGGCGAATCGGCCAGTTAGCTAGCCAGCGGCCTTCGCTCGGGGACGACGTTCAAGTCCCGGTGCCCTGCCTTTTCCACCTATTTATCCATTTCCATCTCCCGCTCACTGCACGCTGCATTTTTTCCCCTGCCGATTACACTGCATGCGTTTTGAGTCTCCGTACCGCTAGCATCAGGCAATGAGCCCCCGTGCATTTTCTTTTGCTGTCCATGTTCTTTTTTGCCATGCAAGCTTCTTTTTGGTAAATTTGTAAGTTCTCAAAAATTAAACCATGGTTGCAAAAAGAACATCTACAAAAAATTGTTGTTGCTCAAAATTTTTTTAAGTCCAAATTTACAAAAAAGATGGCTCTTTCTTATTAAGGGCATATTTTTTTCTCGATTATCACTTTTCGGCTTTATTTATTGTAGGCCGCAAAAAAATCTTAAAAATTAAAAGTTTCAGAACCATGTCTACACAAAGAACATCCAAAAGATTTCAAGCCATGTTTCTACAAATAACATCCAAAGTTAAATTTTCTAAAAAAAATGTTTTCATGATGCAGCCTTATAACTAAGGATTTTTTTTTGGTTGGGATATCATACTTTTCTATGGTTTAGGGTTTACAATAAAAAAAGAAGAATGAAGGGTTTCGTACGTAAACGCTAAACCATATAATACTTTTGAATGACGAAATAAAAAACCCTAAACCATTCATTCTAGCTTTTATACTTAGCTTAAAAATCTGCAGAATCAGACCATTGTAGAATTGAACCGTAATTTTATCCTAGGATTTCGTGCAAAGATTTAAATATTACACAAGAAACATAAGAAATAATTAATAAATAATGGGGATGAAGGATAAAAAAGACTTCGAGAAAATATAATTATAGTTTAAGGTCAACGCTTCAGGGAATGAAAAATGAAAAACAAGGCTTAAGAATGGAGCCATAACCATAATTGCATGGCAAGGTCCATCAAAATATTTAAGCGTTACAAAAACAAAATAGGTTCCACATAATTGATTAGATCATTCTATCCGTTGAAATTTTGCTAAAAAAACTTTGAATTTTTAGCCTCTACACTTTAATGGGCTATTGATTTAAACATGATCGAAATAAAACGTTAATTATTTCTTTAGCCCAATTTTTTATCGCTGAGACCAATCGGTCGGCACGCCGTGGGCGCGCTTACCTCACTAGTAGTATTGTCACATTTGATGCATCCAGAAATGAGTCTTTTAATTTGCGAGCAGCCGTTCTTTGGACTATTAATGACTTACCTGTCTTAGGAATGCTAGCTTCATACATGGTACACGGTGAATTTTCATGTCCACCTTGCGGTTCAAACGTATGGTCCAAACGTTTGAAGCATGGGAAGAAATCATGTTTTATGGGTCATCGCCGTTTCTTGCCAGCTGATCATGAATATCGCTTTGATAGTTCTTCTTTTGATGGAACAGTGGAGCATGGTACAGAGCCTATAACTTATTATGGGCGCTCGGTTTTGGGTGAAATAAATGGTATCAATAATTTCAAGAAATCAAAAACATACAAAGCACAAAGCAGTTTGTTCATGTTACCTTATTGGGATGATAATATCAATCCATATAATCTTGATGTCATGCACACAGAGAGGAATGTGTGTGTGAATTTCTATGGAACATTTCTCAATTTAGATGGTATGACAAAAGATAATCTGCAGGTATGTCTAACAACATGTCCATTTACCCATGTAATGTACTTATTGTTGTTGAATTGGTGTCATAGGGAAGCTTAGAGTTGTCACCTACACCTCGAGAGGTGCCTTCTATAAGGAAAGTATGTATCATCATAAAGTACATAGAAAAATATTCACAAATGTTATTTGATGTTTTCTTTGCTTAATAAGTATGGTGTAATTCTTATTTTTCTTATGTTATTCATAGAGATTATATGCTGATCATCAGACTGAAAATTTTAGTGAGTCTCAGCATAAAAAAAATCAATGGTAATGACTCACAGTGAACTTATTATCAGTTAATAACATGCAAATGTATTTATGACTTCTTTTTCGTTACAGCGAAAAAAAATTATATTGAACATGACAATCTAGAGGCTACAAGCAAACGTTCTTCTTTAGACAGCGTTGTCTCATTTAATTATGGGTTTATTGTTTCAAACTCATCATTGTACTTAACACGTGTTTTTTATTACAGGACAAGCAAAATGATATTGAACATGAGAATGTCCAGCCTACAAGCAAACTTTCTGCTCTAGACTAGGTTTACTTATTTATTTATGGGTCTATTGTTTGGAACTCATAGTTGATGAGAAGGAATATGTTATGCTATTGATGTTTGATACATTTGATATTTACTGTTGTTGATGCTAAATTTGGTTTTCATTATAGGACATAGGGACTTTGGCTGTGCATGATGTGATGCATGCAAACAAAATTTCTAACATGCACAAGGTTAGTGCATAACTTAATTATGTAGAATTCATAACCATAGTTGATTGTCAAGACATGATGATGATTATTATATTTTTGTTAGAATTTGTTTCTAACATTTTAACAATCGCAACATAGAATAATAAAACTGAGCTGGAATATTGAAAGATACTATAAGACTACAAATATTATTTATTTGCAGTAACATTTGTTATCTGAATTTGTTTCTTATGGTTGATTTCATGGCAGAGTGTTGAGACTCATGACTTGGGAAACAATAATATCAATGGAAACAAGCGTACTAATGCGACTAAGGTGATTAATTAAAGTTTTGGCATCTATCTAAATTATGTGATTACTTAAAACTGCACACACAAATAGGTTGTTGAGAAGGAAGCATCTTCATATTGCTCAAGACAGGCATTTAGTGTTCGAGTAAGTTGTTGAGAAGGAAGGACCCATCTCTATGCAATGTTTTTTTATTATTTCAATATCATGTGTTTGATTGTTTAAACTCTTTCATTAGGATGATGTTCCGATCAAAAAGATGTCAAAAGGAGCTACTTCAGGAATGATCCCTAAAGTAACATGTCTTATATGTTTTTATTTTTCAAATCACTTTAGTTCTATACTAATTTTTTATCTCATATATGTTGTAGAACCTACAAAGCAATACAATGAAAATTTTGGATAATAATCCTATGACAGTATGATTCTTTACAACCCTTACAGTGATGAATTGCTTACTTTGTTAAATATTTACTTATTCGCGTACTTGTATATGCCAATTAGATTGGGACTCAAGTAGTCTTGAAGAGCTGGAAAAAAGCAAACAAGAATATGGCACTTGGTACGATCATGAGTTGTGATCCAAAAGAGGAACTCCATGGTGTTCAACTAGGAAATGAATTTTGGATGGTACATGTGGATGTTGCAATAGAAAAACATGAAGAATTAATATGTCCATTTAAAAGCTACAAACTAATGTGCCATGCAGAGAGAGCTAACATTGCGTGGCCTACAACTTTTGTAGGTGATTCTTCCAATTATTTTTTGTTAGCCTGATTTATTTTAGAATGGTGCATTAATGTATTCAACATTTTCATGGTAGGTTGACAAGATAAATGGATGATTCTGTGAAGAACATGTCCAATGCAAAGAAAGGACAGATGGGGCTGCATATGTTTTCTATTTATTTATTTTATTATTGATGTACTAGATAAAATGTTTATGTCTTGTATTACGGAACACGAGATGATGTTTAGTGTGAAATATGACAATTTCTATTTACAATATGATTTTAATAATATTTTCTTGTTATATTCCTATTGTTTGCATTCCTTTTGATAATTAAGTTTTTTGACATAATTTGCAAATATTTACCTTGGTGCATGGTTAACATATACGGATGTATCTTTGTGTAACTACATCTGCTGCTACAGTTACTAAATAACTAAAATCATACAATTGATTATAACTAGCAACGCATGCATAATCGTGGTTAGCTTATGCGTCATCCGTGTTTTTTAAATTACCAACGCATGGATAAGCGTAGTTAGCCAACAACGCATTCTACTACTGTTACCAACAGATCTCTATACGTAGTAATAGACCTTTGCTACGGCCTCTACAGCAACGCAGATTAAATGCGTTGGTGTAGGCAATAGCAATGCATATTTGAGCTTTCAGCAATGCATGTATACGTTGCTATAGGGGGTTTCTTCTTGTAGTGCATGTTCCCTATGCCTTATTATTGATATTTATCTCTGTCGCTTGCTCATATAATGTCGGTAAGTAATTAAACAAATATCTTGATACCAAGAATGCAATGATTTCAAAACTATAACAATGTTCGGTAAATTTTGACTTGCATAACTTTTATTCTTTGGTTAGGCTCAATAATTGTGGGAAAGCATTAATAGGAATAATCACATCTAAATTGTTGGCTCATGAGATATAGAATGCTTAATAATTTTCTTACCTAAGGTTAGTTGTTACTCAGAGGTTTTCATTAAAAACCTGGCTCTTGATTCTTAGAGTGATTTTTCATTACCTACCATAGCCATATATTTATCATGATCCATACAGGCCTCATAATAGTCATTGATCATGCTAAGTTGGGTTAGAATTTGAATCCTCTTAAGACATGTTATTTGATCCAATCATTTCCTTTCGCTTACCCTTTTTGATTGCTAGCCTTTCATATCCGGCAACGCTAATTTCCGCCTTGGAATTAAGCGTCAACCTTCGCTAGATATTTTAACCCCATAAAAAGTTAGCCAATTATCTCGTCTGGTACCACCATACTTACCTATGTGATGGTCCTCCAAAATAAAATATCCATTTGTCAAAACTTTCCAAAAAGTTCTTATTATATCAAAGGCAAAAGAGAGAGAGAGAAAAGGAGATCAATCACAGTCTCTATGAAAAAAAAGAGAGAGAGAAAAAGAAAAGGGAGATCAAGCTCTCCATGAAAAAAAATAGAAATATAATCTCTTCCTGCCTTTTAAGCCTTTTCTGCGAAAAGGACCAAAGAGGTTTTGGAAAATGAATTTTTAGGAGAAAAACCATCACTCCATAATACAAGATCGATGTGTTGGGCTCATCTGTACAACACATCCTTGCACTTGTATTTCTTCTTATTCCTTTGGCGTGAGTTCATTCTCTGTCGCAACCCCGGCTTTACCGGGATCCACTCACGATCAATTGCTAGTCCTAGAGATCAATGCTAGCAACTTGTGAGCGACAGTTTGTTGAACATCATCACACAATCACAAATAACTAAGAGAAATTATTTATTATGCAAAAGTAATTGTTACACAACTACTTATTACAGTAATTTAATTAAAGATGACATAATATTGTCGATAGTATATCAGAGTGAGGAAATTCAAACATTTTTATTCTTTTTAAATATTTCTTTTCAATAAAACCAAGATATATTTGGAAACCAACGATGTTTAAAGTAAACATTTTGTTGGAAAAGAGGACATTGTTTTTAAGAGTAAGTTGAATAAATCTTTTAAATCTACCCATTTACAATCAAAATAAGAAGTATCAATTAATTTTTTTTTTGTAAATTCCTTCTTCTTTTCTTCTTCTCTTTTTTCCAGAAAAATTTTTCAACTTACCTCGATCCTCGTACATCGTCCTCCTTCAGTCTTTGTTTGTAGTGGCGGGTCTTGCGTCATCTTCCTTCGTTCTTCTTCGTCGTTGCATAAATTAAAGGCAAAGCGATACACCAAACCATTTATTACTAAATAATTAGACATTACTATTAACCTAGTAAATGAATATCCGTATCTCACAGCGAAAGCCAAAAGTTGATACGGTATACTCCACACAAAAATATATAATAATTTGTTTCATTATACGACTTCTACACTTAATCTTTTGATAGAGACGGCTCTTCATCTTCATCAAGCAGTCTTTGGTTTCTTCTTTTCTTCAGCGACGGTCTCTTCTTCTTCTTCGATGTTGGTGTTGGAAGCAATATAACTTCTTCTTGAACAAATTAGGTGTAGTGACTAAACTTTGAATCATAGGGGGTGGATAGAATAAAACTTTGTAAGATGAAAGAATAGACAAGGATAAGTTGAAATTAAGAAGATGAGTAGGAAGGAGTGAAAGCAAAAAACTCCTAGTAGAGAGATACTAGATTTTGAAAGATCAGATAGTAGCAAAGGAGCCTAAACATAATTTTTATTGAAAATAAATCCTTAAGTTTTAAAGGCCGACTAGCTACGCTTCCTAGGGCCAGACTGGCTCTGATACCAACTTCTGTCGCAACCCCGGCTTCACCGGGATCCACTCACAATCAATTGCTAGTCCCAGAGATCAATGCTAGCAACTTGTGAGCGACAGTTTGTTGAACATCATCACACAATCACAAAATAACTAAGAGAAATTATTTATTATGCAAAAGTCATTGTTACACAACTACTTATTCCAATAATTTAATTAAAGATGACATAATATTGTCGATAGTATATCAGAGTGCGGAAATTCAAATATGCAGCAGAAAAGGTATGATGATGCTCCAATCCAACCCCTGAGCGCCAGCTAATCCTCAGCGAAGTCCGGGACAAGATCCTCCTGATCCTGAAGATAGACCGGACCTAATCCTTCTCCTGAATACAAATTTATCCGTGGTTTTGTATAATGAGTACACGGCTACCCAGCAAGAGTCCTTATAATGATGCAAGGGTAATAAAACAACAGGGTGGCTATTTTGCATAAACACCTACACTAGTCAGATTATTTAAAGTGTTGTAAAATCATTTGTTGAACAATTAATGAAGATGAATGAATTTCCTAAGGTAACAAACATAGCTCGGCTTCGAAAGCCCCTCTGCAAAACAGCACAAGCCTCGAATACTCAAAACCAAATCCAACCCATCAGGTTATTAGATACACATGAGACTACCATGCACGGCCTACCTCCCCTCCCATAACCGTGGGAACGGCTATAATGATAGTTTTAACTCTGCAGAGTGTAGCACACTTTACCCATAAGCCGAGTGGTACTTTTACGTCTTAGCTCTTCCTTAGTAGCCTAGACCAAGTAACAATACAGGGCGATTCATTAGTTCCTTTTGTTAACACCGATACCCCCTCTAAGGTTTAGACACTCGGGTCCCCCTCTTGAGCCAACGGACCGCAGCCCGATCTTTTCAAAGTAAAGTGTGTTAACAGTTTTCCCTAACTACTAAGCCAGGACTAGCACATGTTGTACACCATGCTAAGCTAGCAGTTATAGTTGCGCTTGTATGGTTTGGCTGGATTGGCACACGTCAAGAGTCCTTAGACCAAGGTGACTACCTCCACAACAATCCTCAATCCACAAAACCACCCGACTTGCCACCTTTAGTCAACACACGCCACGTAGGTTTTAGTTGATTAGGTTAAAGTAACTCAGCATCTCCAATCATACCAAGTCACAAGATTAATAAATGATGAATCTAATCAACTACCAACCCACGAGCACTAGCAACTATGCACAAGGATAGGCTAGGAAAATAACTAAGGCTGCAATAAACAGGTTAAATGCACAGGGTCAATGACGCAGTGTGAATATAATGGGTTTCTACCCTTCCCATCAATTTATGCATGAGAAAAATAAATAAAAACAATAAATGAGTGAGATTTGCAAACTAGGGAGCAAGATGCAAGCTATCTTGCCTTGGTAGTACTCTGGGTCTTGGGGATCCTTCTTCCAACGGCTCCTGGAATCCTCCCGAACAGCGTGAACACGTACGATCTACCCGTAAAACCGAATGCAAACAAATAAACAATAGGCAATATATTTTAATAAAAATATTAATAAGCTACGGCCGATGATGCCTCGGTCTTTCAATCATGCATCGGATTTTAGCAAACTCACTCCAGAATATTTCTCTTCACTGGTGTCGCTAAACGCACGCTTGGTGAAGTCGGCGACGACGTCACACAAAACGAGGCGCACGCGCAGAGGTTGCTGCAAAGAGAATTCCGAAAAATACCAAATGAATACGGTAGGATCAATTGATGAAAAGGATACTAAGAAAATTGCTTTGGACTGATTTGGACCTGCGGTTTAGGAGATAAAAATTGGAAAAGGACACTGTTCATGCTAAACAGTGCTGGCTCAAGGATTTTCCCGAACCGTAGGATGTTGACGTCAAATAAACACCAATTTTATACGTCAACATATTCCGACATTCTGGCTTTTTCAAGGGAAAATCAAGGTTTATACTAACATTTTATTTATTCTAATAATGTTCCACAAGTTTTGGTGAGTTTTGGGTCTACGGGTGCAAAGCAGATTTAACCAGGGCCAATCGAACAAAGTCAGTCGGCCGACCCACCTAGGACGGCCGACCCAAACCACATCACCGATCCACCATCCTTTCTTCCCAAAGGCAAAAAACACAAATGAAGCCATCTAGACCATCCACTACCGTCGGTTTGATCGAATGGACACGGTTGCTTCACAAAATGAGCATAGGATTCCCTTGGATTCCTTTCTTGGGCAAGTCCATTTGATGCACCGGCTTAAGGGGATTGTCTACACCATCAAGGGAGTATCCCATGCAAAATCCACGGCTGGGAGACGAAGGAGGTGGGTCGGCCGACCCACCTAGGCCGGCCGACCCAGTGATTGACACGTGTCCCTACACGTGGAGCACCCTGGTTGGCTGCGCGACACTATAAATAGACCCCCTCTCCTCACTTGTAACACAATACAACACTTTCACCTCTTCATTCCACTTTGTAGAGTAGCTCTTAGTTAGTCGAAGTTGGGAGTTAGAGTCAAGTCGAGCTACGCTCAGAGTTTCGGAAGTGTCTTCGGGAATTCGGGTAATTGCTCTTGTATCCTTTCCTAATTGTTTCAATTAGTGAGACTACTTCATTCATTGCTATAGTGTTGAACTTTATTTGAGCTGAGTATATCTGCATAAATGAGTTGTGTAGATTTGCTTTACCGGTAACTTATATTCGTCTGGAATCAGTTTAGGTTCTCACTCATATACTGTTAGAGCCAGGCATTGAACCTAGATCAACTTCTTTTAGTACTAAGGAAGATTGATTAGGAATAGTCGCAGACATGGTGTCTGAGACTAGGACTAACTCGGTCTACACCCGGGCCCACATATATGTGGTAGGTGGTAGGTGGTGACAGCCCTATCCATCCGTAGATACTTAGTATCTCGTGTGTAACCCACAGCGTCCGGCTTTAGACCAGTAGAGCCAAATCGGAATGGTCATAACCATTTCGGATTCCAATTCAGGATAGTGGGTGGTAGTGAGTATTCGAGCTCCGATGATGAATATCAAGTGGACCATTAGATTGATTACTCTAAGCTCGCTCAATTAAACTGAATCACACTACTTTGTGAACTTATTAAACTTGTCTCGTTGTCCTCCCAACTATCTATCTAGCTAGTGTAGCTTTCTCTTGTGTAAATATTTATCGTGTGTATGTGTGTGTGCCGGTCTTTTCATTTATCCTAACCCCCATTACTTAGACTGGCTGGTATTTTAAATAATTAAGATATAGAGGATTATCTCTTTAAAACCCTCATTCCCTGTGGATTCGATAACTCTAGGAATACTCCTGGTGAAAACTACAAGCGATATCCGTCCGCTTGCGGATTAATTTCTTTGAGCGTAAGAATCGCCAACATAGGATCAAAAGGTTCCCCTTTTCTCTTCCCCAATAGCCAGGCTAGGAGAGAGAGAGACACACCACGGTGAGAGGGAGAGGGCACCCGGCAGGGGAGAGGGCACGGCGGCGGCTCCGGCGGTGTCTCCCAGCGGCGCGGCGGTGCAAGGCGGCGGCTGTGGAGGCGGGCATGGGGGCGGGGCTGAGCGGCGCGGTGGCGAGGTGCGCGGCGCGACTCCAGCTCGTGGCCGGGGCGGCGGGCGGCTCTCCAGCGCGGCTGTGCAGTGAGGCGCGGCGAGATCGGGACAGCGCGGCGGCGGCAAGGCGTGGGCGATGGCGACGCTGTTGCTCTGGAGGCGGCGGCAAGGCACCGGCGACGGAAACGGAGGGGTGGCAGCGGCTCGGGGCGCAGAGCGCGGCGGCTGCTGCTAGGCCAGGGCCGGCGGCGGCAACGGCAGGGCGGTGCCCGGCGACGGCGCGGTGCAAGTGGCTCCACGGCAGGGGCGCGGGGGCGGCGCCTGTGGATGAGATCTGATTGGGGTATGATTGGGGTAGGGTTTTGCTGGGTTTATATGGGGTCTGGTTGGGAAAAATTTGGCAGAGAGGCCAAAAATCAATGTTGCAGATTTAGCCATAATCGGTCTCCACCGACGCCCTGAATCGGGTAAGGTTTAGACCGGATTAGGGTTGGGGGCGGCCAGGAGTCGCCAACCATTCCGACATCGAGTTAAGCTGGTTTGGTTCTTGGACACCAAATCGAAAAGGAAGGAAGAGGTTGGATCGGTCATGAGTCCAATCGAACATAGGTGGACAACCTGCTCGGCAAGGATGCGCCAAGGCGTCGATGGTCTCCGAAATGGGAATTCATGACATGAGGGTTGGCTTGATGGTGGCATGGGAGGAACGAGGCACGACAATGGCGGCGACATGGCACTGCAAGTGGTAAGCGCTTCTCGGACGGCGGCTAGGGTTTTTGGGTATTTATACAGAAGCTAGGTAGGTCATTGGGATGGAGTCTGATTGGTGCACTTGTCCAAATGAATTGAAGGGTCCTAGATAGGGCTGAACCAGATTATGATTCATCATAGGCATGACTCATCTTGAGCTTACCACTGGTCATGTATACTAGGGTTAACGTCGCGTAGGGTTAGGAGAAGTCCGGAGTAGGGACAGATTAGGAGAGAGAGAAAGGTGGACCGGTCTGAGAGATAGGATGGCGCTAATGACAAGGTTAGTTTAGGGTTACAACAAACTGGAGTGAGTCAGGGTTCTGGACGAGAGAGAGGAGAGTCGACTGAGTAGGGGTCCGGGTTAGGTGTAGGTTTTGACCAGGACAAAGGAGAGTTATGGTTTCAAGGTTCGTCGGCCGAGAGCCCGAGAGGGGAGGGACGTTTAACCGTTGAGGGTTACGACGGAGATCGTTAGGGTTTCAGTCGAGAAAGACGGGTGTTTGACATGCTATGGTTCGACGGAGTGAGCCGAAATTATGTTTCGGGTTGATAGACAATGGTCGGCCACTGAAGGGCATGGCTGGAGCAATGCTACAAGGAGGGGTAGATCGATTTGGGTTTAAATCGAGAGAAAGAGGGAAGAGGAGTCTAGATTGGAGGGTGGCAGGGTTTGATCAGGACACAAGTTCGGACGTGGCCGAGGAAGATTAGGGTTCCTGTGGAGATCAGTCGAAAGTCGAAACTAGGGTTTCGGTTGTTGGACAATGGTCGCCCAACAAAGGGTATGGCTCGGCCAAGGGTTGAGAGCATGGATCGGTCGGAGGGTCACGAGGGACTGTTGACTCGGTCGAGAGAAACGGAGGTTCGGCCGGGTTACAAAGAGTGTCGATCAGTCAATGGTCGAGCCGGGGTTTTCAATCGAGACAGAATGTTAGGGTTTCGACCGAGAGAGAGAGAGAGAGAGAGAGAGAGAGAGAGAGAGAGACAAAGGTTGGCTCGATTAGAAGATCAGGGTTTCGGTCGAGCTTGGTTTCAATTGAGAGACAAAGACAGGGTTCCGACCGAAGAACGAATAAAAGCGAGGACTGAGCTTTTGTATATAAATTTGTAATTTTGTAAATTACATTGAAAATAATTAGTAAGATAAATTCTTATATGTAAATAATTGTTTGAAAATTTAGGGTTTTTCAAATACAAAAATTAATATAGATTATTTTAACTCGTTTTTCTTTTTAAGTAAAAACTTGGGACATTCTAATATTTATTAGGATGTCACATTCTCTCCGTCACCCCTGGACATGAATTCTCGTATGATTGGAAATAGGAATAACATTATCTTCATTAGGATCTAATTTTAACCTGACAAAAGTGTGACATGACCACATTATCTATCCTACCCGAGCTCCACATAAGCATTAAATGTAGGATGAGAGGCTCTCCTGGCCTTGGTGAGTTTAAAACACTTTGGGAGTGACCAAGAGTGTTTCACCTAAGAAAAAGAGCCATGAATTCTTTCAAAGAACAAAAACTCTGGGAGCATTGATCGCCGGTAAGATTATTTATTCATTCATGTCTATTCCATTTGCCAACATATATAAGATGAGCTTAGTAGACACTTAAAATCCCTACAATTTGGGAAAACCTTAGAATAATTTTTATGCTTGTCTACTTTTATCCTGACAGAGTTATTAGAAATTAACCTTTACTCGAGGACGAGCAAAGACCTAAGTGTGGGGGTGTGTTGACGGTCAAATTCGATAACAATTAATATGATTACGACCGTCAACATTTGGTGAAATGAATGGAACATGAACTAAAATTGTGCAAATTTACAAAGTTCCACGAGTTTTGGTAAGATTTTGCATGCAGGGACCCACTGAGCGAAAATGGGCCCGAGCCGGTCAAAAGAGTGGGTCGGCCGACCCACCCTAGGCCGGCCGACCTAGCTCTCTCACCCAGCTAGGCCAAGGTTGCACCAGGGCTTCTACAACGGATCCTAGAGTACATCCAAGCCATTGATTTCAGTCGGTTTGATCCAGAAACAGGAGTGCTTCATAAGTCATGCATATGATTCTAAAGGAACCCAATGCTACCAGTCTCCAACTGCCAAACCGACCTAGGAAGACGATCTACACCCACAAGGAGCATCCCAGCCAAATTGGAGGGCCGGGATCGACCAAAGGCAGGCCAGCCGACCCACCTCTGATCCCCTTTGGATTCCCCCTTCGGTGTGGAGCTTGTGACACTTGTCCCAAGTCGTGGCAACTCCCTATTGGTCATGGTGGACTATAAAAGGAGGTGATCTCCTTCATTTGAAGATGGACAACAAAGAGCAACACAAGTGAGAGAAAGCTAGACTGAAGTAGAGTTGTGCTACTCTCAAGTAGAGTAGGAGAGATTGGAGAGTTGGTGTAGGGGAGGAGCCGGTGTGTCGGTATCCCTCACTAGAGCTCCGGAGCTGAACTTGGACGTGAGTTCTGCTTCCGTTTTCTTTCGGTAACACTCAGTCTCATGCTAATTATCAAGTTCATTCTATTTATTTTGTCTCTGTTGGTATTAGGCCCGTACTATTCTTGAGTAGTAAGTTCTTTGTGCTTAATTTTCCACCTAGAGATTAGTATAAAAGGTAGTAGGGGTGCGTATCGAAGTGACGTCCTTGGTACGTATTACTACTGGGTACAAACGTGGTGTTTGGACTAGTTAGTAGCCGGTAGGCACCTGCTTCAACTGACGTGTGGTAGGTAATAGGTGGTGACAGCCCTATTATCCGGCTTAGACATTGTGAAATCCGCCCCGTTAGTTGCAGACCAGTTGAGCCCTATCGGAATGATCATAACCATTTGGGATTCCAATTCAGGATAGCGGGTGGTAGTGAATGTCTGAGTTCCGATTCAGAGTAGCAAATTAAACAAGAATAAAACTTAAACCTTTCTGACTGGTGTCCGAAGAGCCTCTTGATCCGAAATACATTTATCCCATTGTTGTTCCATATCACCATTTTCATATCCATCCAGGTGAATAAGTGTAGAAAATAGAAACTTCTCGTTCCTCGTGGGAAATTGATACCTTAGGAATACTCCAGGGTAAAAGCTACTGCGGTATCCGTGCGCATGCGGATTAAAACTCTAATAGGCATAAGAATCGCCAACAATGGGCAAAGGGCAAAAATGGAACCGGGGAACCGAGGCACATCCACCAGTGCCCACGGTTTGGCAAACGGGGCTACGGCACGGCGACACGATGAGCGGAGGCGGAAGTGCCACCCGGCGAGGCGGTGGTCCTAGCTACAGGCGTGATCTCTACGAACTAATGCATATAGGAGCTCCAGGAGGTTACGAAGATGCTCACCAAGCTGAGGAGGAAGCACAAGGAGGCGTGCAGGTTGCCGGCGACGTAGATGATTGGGGATGCTAAGGAGGAGAGGATTGCCGCGGAGCTCACCAAATTGAAGGATCCGAGCTCGGTATGGTTTTGGGAAATTTTGGGGAAAAGAGGGAAACGGCGCTGGTGTGGTTTGGAATCGGTATAAGACGCTGAGGAGAGGGAGACGGAACCACGGGCGACCACGGGCGCCGCGGAGGGGCTTAATAGTGATGCGATGGGCGCGGCGCAACGATGATGGCACAAGCTGTAGGGCAGAGGCAGTAGTGGCGCGGCAGAGGCAGCAAAGGCAGAGCAGAGCAGGGTAGGCGGCCACGTGGAAAAGGGTGAGTGATGCGACCATGTTTGGCATCGATATGACCATGGCTACTTCTACTATGATGCTTTCATCTACATGGCTTCAACGATCTCCACCTTTGCCACGACTATCACAAAGTCGGCCGCTGCCTCGGCTTTCGGATATGGCACCATCACATCCAGCAATACCTTGGCCGAATCCCATACGTGATGGCATATTAAACAAAGGCGTACATCCATATCTACTATGTCTACAAGCCCTGCATGTCAAGTCGGTCAAAGGAAGACACGAAAGAAAACCAAATTACAAGTCAGGTCGAATTCTACTCCGGTTCGACCATCAACGCCCAGCCAGCATTCGAACAGACGCCCAGGCCGCTTACGAACTCCGTTTTAGACGTTCTTGGTATCCACGGAGAAGCCCACAACGAGAACTTTCTAATGGATCCAGGCTCACCTCAGAATTCCTACGGCGTCATCGGGACAATCCCCGCAGTCACCTCGCTTTCTAACTAGTTTACTTGTAATGTAAGAATACAATGTACCTAGCAATATGCACTGTAGTAGGTCGGTTACTGTAGAAGCACTGTAGCAAACCGACCTAAATAGCCTATAAATAGATGGCCACCCCTCATAAGTAAAGTGGGTTTGTTTAGATATGTTCTGGCTTTGCTACATACCGGTATTCGTGCGTGTCGGTTAGACCGCCTACTTTATCGTTACAGCACCCCACCATATATTGAGTTTGGTTGTTTCATCTTGTTCTTGCTAGTTCTTCGATCGCTTGCAGGATCAAGGACCTTCGTGGTCAGGTTGATCGTGCTCCGGTGAGGTCAATAACCATCTGGAGTAGGTGTACCGGTCGCTAAGGCGCAACGTCCTTGACGGTTATTGTTGGGCCGCCAATATCGACTCCTACCAGATGGTAGTTATCCTCCTCTCATCGAAAGATCGGGACCCCTGCCCCTATCATTTTGGAATGATGCGACCATGTTTGGCATCGATATGACCACGGCTACTTCTACTATGATGCTTTCATCTACATGGCTTCAACGATCTCCACCTTTGCCACGACTATCACAAAGTCGGCCGCTGCCTCGGCTTTCGGATATGGCACCATCACATCTAGCAATACCTTGGCCGCCTCCCATACGTGATGGCATATTAAACAAAGGCGTATATCCATATCTACTATGTCTACAAGCCCTGCATGTCAAGTCGGTCAAAGGAAGACACGAAAGTAAACCAAATTACAAGTCAGGTCGAAGTCTACTCCGGTTCGAACATCAACGCCTAGCCAGCATTCGAACAGACGCCCAGGCCGCGTACAAACTCTGTTTTGGACGTTCTTGATATCCATGAAGAAGCCCACGACGAGATTTTTCCAATGGATCCGGCCTCACCTCAGAATTCCTACGGCGTCATCGGGACAATCCCCCGCAGCCACATCGCTTTCTGACTAGTTTACTTGTAATGCATGAATACAATGTACCTAGCCATATGCACTGTAGAAGCACTGTAGTAGGTCGGTTACTGTAGAAGCACTGTAGCAAACCGACCTAAATAGCCTATAAATAGATGGCCACCCCTCATATGTAAAGTGGGTTTTGTTTAGATATGTTTTAGCCTTTGCTACATACCGGTATTCGCGCGTGTCGGTTAGACCGCCTGTTTTATCGTTACAGAACCCCACCATATTGTGAGTTTGGTTGTTTCATCTTGTTATTGCTAGTTCTTCGATCGCTTGCAGGATGAAGGACCTTCGTGGTCAGGCTAATCGTGCTCCGACGAGGTCAATAACCATCTGGAGTTATTGTACCGGTCGCTAAGGCGCAACGTCCTTGACAGTTGTAGTCGGGCCGCCAATATCGACTCCTACCAGATCATAGTTATCCTCCTCTCATCGAAAGATCGGGACCGCTGCCCCTATCATTTTGGAATGATGCGACCATGTTTGGCATCGATATGACCACGACTACTTCTACTATGATGCTTTCATCTACATGGTTTCAACGATCTCCACCTTTGCCACGACTATCACAAAGTTGGCCGCTGCCTCGGCTTTCGGATATGGCACCATCACATCCAGCAATACCTTGGCCGCCTCCCATAAGTGATGGCATATTAAACAAAGGCGTATATCCATATCTACTATGTCTACAAGCCCTGCATGTCAAGTCGGTCAAAGGAAGACACGAAAGAAAACCAAATTACAAGTCAGGTCAAATTCTACTCCGGTTCGACCACCAACGCCCAGCCAACATTCAAACAGACGCCCAGGCCGCGTACGAACTCCGTTTTGGATGTTCTTGGTATCCACTGAGAAGCCCACGACGAGATTTTTCCAATGGATCCAGCCTCACCTCAGAATTCCTACGGCGTCATCAGGACAATCCCTGCAGCCACCTCGCTTTCTAACTAGTTTACTTGTCATACAAGAATACAATGTACCTAGCCATATGCACTGTAGCAGCACTGTAGTAGGTCAGTTACTGTAGAAGCAATGTAGCAAACCGACCTAAATAGCCTGTAAATAGATGACCACCCTCATATGTAAAGTGGGTTTTGTTTAGATATGTTTTAGCCTTTGCTACATACCGATATTCGCGTGTGTCGGTTAGACCGCCTGTTTTATCGTTACAGAACCCCACCATATTGTGTGTTTGGTTGTTTCATCTTGTTCTTGCTAGTTCTTCGATCGCTTGCAGGATCAAGGACCTTCGTGGGGTTGATCGTGCTCCGACGAGGTCAATAACCATCTGGAGTTGGTGTACCAGTCACTAAGGCGCAACGTCCTTGACGGTTGTAGTCGGGCCGTCAATATCGACTCCTACCAGATCGTAGTTATCCTCCTCTCATCGAAAGATCGGGACCCCTACCCCTATTATTTTTGGTATCAGAGCTAGGGCTCATTTTAAGGGGGTGGGAATGATGAGGACATCCTCCACCAATACCCACTGGCAAAGACGCAACTGTCCAGTTGGGGTTGGCCGATGCGGACCCCAGGTGGGGTTGGCCGAGGCCCAACAAATTAAAGTTGCCCGGACCCCAACAGTTCCTCAGCACACCCACTCGGGGAGAGGCACAATAGCCCCAAAAGACTAGTCCAATGGGGAAAGGGTGGCTCTCCCTTTTAAGGTGGCTTCCTCCTCCCAAGTTAAGCAAAGTGGTATTATTCAGAGGCTCCACGGTCGCCGTCCGACTACAACTAGGCCAACTGGGCCGTTGTGTCTTTGCCAGCGGGTATTGGTGGAGGATGTCCTCATCATTCCCACCGCCTTAAAATGGGCCCTAGCTCTGATACCAAATGATACATCCGGCCAAGGTGGGGTTGGCCGAGGCCCAACAAATTAAGGTTGCCCGGACCCCAACAGTTCCTCAGCACATCCGCTCGGGGAGAGGCCCAATGGCCCCAAAAGACTAGTCCAATGGAGAAAGGGTGGCTCTCCCTTTTAATGTGGCTTCCTCCTCCCAAGTTAAGCAAGGTGGTATTATTAAGAGGCTCCACGGTCGCCGCCCGACTACAACTTGGCCAACTGGGCCGTTGCGTCTTTGCCAGCGGGTATTGGTGGAGGATGTCCTCATCAATGAGAGAGAGTTGCCTGCAAGGTGTTCGGTAGAGTACCCAAAAGAAGAGGAAGAAAAAGATATGGTTTTCCTTTGAATTTGAATTTTTATCTTTGACTTTAATTTGGTTATGATTTGTTCAAGATTTTATCCATTTGCTCCTAACCTTAAAATGTGCTGCTACAATTACTATCTATAGCAACAACACCCCATCCTCCTCTAATTACTCCCGGCTTAAAAGAAGCATCAAAATTGACTTAACAAAGTCAACCTCAGGAGGCTTCCACACTTAAATTGTTTGGTCAGTGCCAAATTTTGGTTCTTCGTCCCCTGATTATCTTCTTAACTTGAAAAGATTAGCAGCACCGAGAAGGGTCAATCCTATCTTGCTCAAAGGCTCAAAGCTCATCGATCTACAAGTTTGCCGAACTTCCTTGCATTCGAAAAATAGGTGACCACTATCCTCTCCGAACATGAGGCACTTAGTGCAGATTGTGTTCAGTTTAATACCCCTTCTAAAAGGTCCATGTTTACGGGGTGGGAGTTGTGAGTAAATCTCCTCAAAAAGTGCTTTGTCTTGGGGATCAATTTCCTACTCCACACTTTATACCATTTGAACTTGTTCCCATTTCTTGAAGATTGTTCTTGCTGCCACCGTTCAATGTCCTTGAGTTTAATGTGTAGGTGGTATGCTGATCTCATAGAGAAGCTTCCACGAACTTCTGGATGCCAAGCTGTAAAATCTTCCCATTGGTGGTGTTGTATTGGGATGGATTTGATAACTTCAACATCTTCTTTGCCAAAAATGTTATAAATCAAGTCGGAGTACCGTGTCCCTTTTGTTGGATCTGTTAGCAAATCTGCACGACAAAACGAAATAGATTGAAAACATGCAAACAGATAGATAGATTTAACATCAAAAAATGTTGGGAGCCGGCCGCCAAAACTTCACTATATTGGGCAGAATTTATGAAAATGGCAAAGAGAAAATATCCATCTCATACTCTCTGCGACAGCTTACAAGAGATATTTATAATAGGTAGTGACCTAGGTCAACAATAACGATCCATACCGGGGGTTGTGTATCCCTCCAGGCGTGCTTGGTCCGCTCCGCCCCAAGCCTACTGGCAATGGGCCTCCGCTCCGTTTGAGTTTGTCCTCCTTTGAGCCAAATATAATGTTCAAATGGGGGAAATGATGGAAAGCTTACGAGATATGCTTTTCAACAGATCTAGCCTCAACTTCAATTTCATCTCAGGTCAATGGAAAATCGATAAAATAATTAAGTGGGTCAAATCTGTCAGGTGTTGTGTTACCTCAATTTTTTTGGGCGCAAGGCCCATGAACCTCTAGGGGGCATGGAATTGTTGCCCACCTGGGCTCACACACCCTCATCGTATGCCGTCTACTTATGGCCGCCACCCTCTTCTTCTTCTTCCTTGGATTTTTCTTTAGTCTAGTTTTCCACGTGTGTGCTGAAACAATCTCGAATTTGGATGTGTCGATTAGGCCAACCCAATCAAGTTCAAAACCCCAACTCTTGAGTGCCTAATTTAGATTTGCAATTCAGATTTCTTTGTCTTGTGTTTACATGTTCTTGGTTGCTCGCAGGAATAAATCTTTGTGATTAGATCGATCATGTTTTTGGCACAGTTGATAATGCATTGTTATGGTTGTTTGGCAATTATCAGGTGATCTTTGCATTGCTAGTCGCTGTTAAAACTTTTCTCCTCATAGAGGGTTCTAATAATGCTTACCCTTACACGTTTCATTTGACACTTTAGGTGGTTCAGGAGGGTCTCTTGAGGCTTGCATTCTGCCTAGAGTGAATAGATCAACGACATCTCAACTTGTCAGTCGCTACCATGGCATGTCAAGGCCCTAGCCGCTACCATATCGTGCCTAGGCCCTAGGTCGTTGGGATAGTGTGGTCGCAATCCCAATCTCAGCAAGTCATGGTGTTTTAATCTAACCCCCCTAAAAAACATTTTGCATTTCGTGGGATTATTCCCAACATAACTTCAGTGGAACAGGCACGAGCCTCACACGGTTGCTCCACCTCAATAACTGATCCATGACCTACCCATATAACACCATCTTTGGTCTTGTTCTTTTCAGCGTATCATACCGTTGGATATTATTGTACCAAATTTTGTTATTTTTATATAGCCTATATGTTGTGATAGTTTGTAACGATTTTTTCGCGGCTTTTAGTAGTCCTTCCAAAGATCATGAAACTATTTTTTAATTATTTTTTATAATCTTTAGGAGGGCTTTCAAATTTGCTAAAGTAATATGCCAACGCAACAATACACTGAAAAGAACGATTCGCTATATTTTTGGTTGCCTTTTTGTTGAAGAAGGGGTAGGAGGACGGCAGGAGGACTGCTGACCTTTTCCATTTACGCAAGAGAGAGAGAGAAAAAAGAAAAAGCCCGCAAGCGCGGGGTACAACCACAGTGCAACGCTGCAACCCTAGCAAAGGCCAGGACACCATCGGCCACCGCCGGGACTGAAACACAAGCCTAGAGAGGGAACGCAGCGCTGCCGCTGCCACCTAGGCTGAAGGCCTTATAGGAAGGGAAAATAGAAATACAGGGGGAGGAAGAAGAGCAACGCAATCCACAATAAGCCAACTCGCACGAAGGCGACAATGATAAGGGCCAAGACCACCAGCGATGACAACGCGGCTAACCAGAGGAAACACCCAGCCTAGGACCAACAATCTGCAAAGGCGACGCCTTCAACAAGGTAGCGACACTAACACGCAGCCGTCGCAACTGAGTTTTCACTCAGTGAGCTTCAGGAGCGGGATGGCCATAACGACGATGCCTCCAAGAAGGGGAACGACGCCAAAACATTGCCATCATCAGCCTTAGCGAGGAGCCAAGGCAAGGCTTTCGCCTGATAAATCAACTCCGAAAGCCAAACTGCTGGTTGTCCAGGCTTAGGATCACCAAGGGAGCCGAGCCATAGCCTAGAGGCAAACGTCACGCGCGACCTCTGAGTGGAGCCGGAGGAGACACCATAGCCACCCACCTTCGAGCCAGCTCGAACAAGCCCGCCGGGCGCCCGACGCGCAAGGAAGGGGCACCGAGCTTTCATCGCCGAAGACCTCCGCAGAGAAGCAGGAACCACCACCAACCTGTGCCACAGTCTCACGTACCGAACAAGCCACCAACACCATGGGATCGCCTCCCACGAGCAAAACGGAAACACCCATCGGCTGCCGAGGTTACCCAAACCAACGCTATCCAAGAGAGGGGGAAGATGGAGGGGAGGGACGAGGCCAGATGCCACCACTCCGGCAGGGAAGGGGGGCCAGAAGAGGTAATGGCGAAGACATAGTGGGCGCTACCCAACCGGACCGTCCAACCACCCCTAGACGACGAAGGAAGGGACCGGGGGAGGGTCGTGAGCACATGGCCCGAGCCACCACTCCAAAAAAGGGAGAGCCAGTGGGGCGGGGGCTAAGCAGTAGCCGCTGGGAGGACAAGGTGACCACCTACTCTAGGACTTTGCTATATATTACTGGATCAAGAGGACAGGTATGTTGTTGCCACCGTGAGCCAACTATGCCAGCCACTGCGAGCCAAAGCCACGGAAGGCCCCAAGCCATCCAAGCAGGGGGCAAATGGGGGAAGGGAGCACCCTTGGCGATGCCTCCAACGAGGGGAGCAGCGCCGCAAGGGCGTCGCCCTCACCAGCCCGATCGGGCAGGGCTTTCGCCCTGGGAATCTCCAGCACGACGCCTTCAGGGAGGGAAGCGACACCCGAGGGCATCGCCATCGCCGGCCATAAGGCCAAGGCTTTCTCCAAAGGAGCCCTCCCCCAAAACCCAAGGAGACAAAGGGGCCGCCTCGCCGTCACCGAGAAGGCCGCACCAGTGCCGCACCCACCGCACCAACAGGATGGCACCGGTTGATGCATCAGCCACACCATAGCACCGTGCTGCCGTTGAATGCCTAAGCCACCACGCCGATGAAGAAAGGCATCATGTTTTAGCCACCGCCACCCAAGCAAGCTTCCTCAACGCCACGTCGGTTCCACAAAGAGAGAAGGGAACAACACAAGGCATGAGGAGGACGATCTGCAAGGGCGGGGAGGCCAAAGCGATGCCAAGCAGGACACTGATGGAGGGCCGAGGCGAAGGCCACGCGGATGACGGCGACAAGGAGATGAGGAGGCCGAGGACGACCCCCCCCTCCCGGGACAGGCGAGCTCCAAAGAAGCCGGATCCGGGCTGCCACCACCAGATCTGGCCTCCCCCAGGCCGGATCTATGCGCCGCGCGGTTGGAGCCTAGCTCCACCGTCGGAGCCAGCCGGAATACCACCGGCAACTCGTGCGAGGACGAGAGGAAGGGAGGAGAGGGGGGCCGTCACCGCCGTGGCTAGTCCGCCGGTGGCGGCGGCGGCCGGCAAGGGTTGGCCGGGAGCTAGGGGCGGATCCACCACCAGGGCTGGTGGGGCCACTGCCCAGGCTTAAATTTTGGTGTTACTCTATATAGTACATGCTCTGATCCTACTAAAAATGAAAGAGCTAAGAATTAGTTTATCTTGCTTTGCTAGTTCATTGATTTGTTAGCGATTTTGCGACTGCAGTGTCTCGATTCGATTCCTCATCAAGCAAAAATGTTGTCGCTTCAACATTTTTTTCTCTCTCTATTCGTTTTTAACAGAGAACATGAAAAAACCTTCCCACTCGATTAATATAGAAAACGCATGAGAAAAGTCTCATTAAATAACATAGAATTATGATGAACATGCATTTGAAATATGTAATACAAGTTTTTCAATGTAAAAACTCGGGTTTAAATAAACAGATTTCTCACGAGTATCAAAGGTAGAAAAATAATGAACATACTCTATATACAAAAATATTTTCTCCTCCGAATAAGAGATGGTAAGCCTAAGGATTAGGCTTGCCAATTCAATGATAAGCCTAAGTAGCATGCCAATTAAATGATAAGCCTAAGGTTTAGGCTTGCCCAGGTTTGATTTTCATCCTGCGTCCGCCACTGCCAGGAGCGGAGCTTGGTGTGGCGGTGTTTGCCCCCCGTGTTGCTCACGCGAGAGCGACGCGGGGATCAACAACTACAAGGCTATCCAATCTACCATGCTAGCAGAATAAAAAGATAAACATATGCAAATAATTAATGTTTGGTGGTTGCATAAGATAAGTCGGACTGTAAAAAGATGTTGTTTGTTTGTTTGTTTACACGAGAGTGAATTAAATTTGATTAAACATAGGCTGGCAAGTGAGCATTAACCCGGCCGCGCCTACGCGAGTCTGGCTTGCTAGAAACGGCCAGAATCTTGTTTCCGGCGAACCCTGGCGGTGCGCCCGTTTTGCATGCCATGGGCCGGTCCGAGGCGCCAGCCAGTCCACGAAATGCGTGCGGCGCTGCATGGCACGGTGAACAGGCTTTTAAAGTTTGGCACTGAAGTTTTTTTTCTTTTCTCAGACAAGATGCCTTCTTTTTTACTATTACCGTTTGTCATGATTTACACTTATTTACTAACTTTGTACCAGCCATTACTTGTTTATATACGGGATCAACGTAAGCACATGATGACCATTGATCGCTATCCTAATTCGATCTCATCCGGAGATACCAAGACAAATCCTCAGCGCGAAAGAGATGGGCACGAGGGAGACACAAGATAAAAAGGGCAAACGAGAGGCCAGGAGGGCAGGATGCGGTGTGTGACAGCCTTTCAAAGTAAAGACAGCCGAAGCTCTAAAAATTATCTTTCACACTTTACACTGCGCTCTAAAATATTATTTTGTTTTACCAGTCAGTCTATTCAATGCATCAATTTTTACAGCTTCTCATAACTTTGCTCTTAAAATGATATTGATAGCCCCGCCGTGACGCGAAAGTTTTATCTCTTCGCTGTCAGCACTCAGCAGCGCCTGGCGAGTGGCGACAGGGCCTGACGCGGCCCCCCAGTGGCCCGCCGCATCACTGGCAGCGTTGTCGCCTCCATCGCCGGATGGAGGCCTCCGCCGATTCCTTCACGCTTCCGTCCTCCGTTTCTCGCAAATTGCACGGCCTCGAGCGCTGGGAGGATAAGCCACGGAATATTTGAGGAACCCGCGACGCGCGACGTGTTCGTCATCGCTTTTGTCCGAGTCCTGCACGGTCAGGATGTTCCGTAGACAGACGTCATTTCATTTTCAGGTTCGACGGATATTATCAGCTGGAGAAATTGCACGATAAACCCTTGTACATTTTTTTTGCCATATTCGTGTAAGATATATGGGCAACGTCGACCATCCTTCATTCGTTCCGATGAGATAGACGTTGGTAATTTCGGTGCAGCTCAAGGTTCTAGTGCTCGATCTGGACAATCCGGTCACAGACATGCTGGCCCGGCTTGTCCATGTAGCTTGCTGCCCTCCCCACCCACATGCAGCCATACACCCGTTAATTCGATCAACCCGGCCTGTGTTCCAGGTCATCAGAATGCACTGTTTCTTTTAACGTTATTGCTATTTCGCAAGCGTCTAAAATTTACGATTTCGTGCAGACGTTAAAAGATTCAATAATTTTATATTGTTCTTCCACATTTTAATTTACTAGAAAAAATGTTGTGATAAGTTGAAACTTTTAGCGTGAAGGTTGTTTGCGTGTTCTGCTGTGTGTGACGTCCTCGATGATTGGTGTCCTTCATGCAAATTGCGAAATCGTGTGGACACTAAAAATTTTAATAAATTTATACTGTTTTTTCACCTTTTCATTCACTGCAAAAATTGTTTTAAGACGATGTAAAAAATTCTGCAGGCAGGAGAGGGGGACAATTGCGTGGGGAACCCCGTAAAAAAGCTGTTGTTACATGTTGCGCAGATAAAAAATGATAAAATACAGGCGCTGTACAATAACACATCCCTTGTTATCTTTGGAGTCGAAACCATGTGCCTCCTGCGCTATAAGTGAAAGGAGCAGGGCGCTGAGAGGAGGCTTGAAGGGGCAGCCAGGCGAGTGATGTAGCTCTAGCCAGCAACCACTGCTCCACTGCTCCGGAGCATACCGCCGTAGCTCCTTGCTTAGTAATTAACACCAATCTGAGCGGCCGCCGTCAGCCGGCCAAGGAAGCATGGCGGGAACATCTTGGTCGTCGGCCTCGTCTTGCTCATCGTCGCTCGGTTCCTTGGACGACGACGTCGTCTGCGTCGTCAAGCGGGACATCATGGCGGCAGCCGACGCAGGGGTGAAGTTCCTGTGCTGCTACGGCGGAAGGATCCTTCCTCGCCAGTCCGACGGCGCGCTGCGCTACGTTGGCGGCGACAATCGTGTCCTCTCCGTCGACCGGTTCCTCCATTTTCACGGTACCACATCTAGATCTAGCTACCAACGAGGGATTCCATTGCTCTCGTTCCTGTGTTTTGTCTCCGATTCGCTGTAACCGTCAATTTTAGAGCTGCAACGGAAGCTGAGGGAGATGTGCGGGTGGGAGGGGGTGAGCCTGCGGTGCCAGCTGCCGACGGAGGACCTGGACGCGCTCGTCTCCGTGACCAGCGACGACGACCTCGCCAACCTGCTGGAGGAGTACGACGCGGCGAGCAGGGCCAGGGACCGGCTCCAGCCGCTCAAGATCAGGGCGTTCCTCTTCCCGCGGACGTCGCCGCCGCTGTCGCCCGCGTGCAGGCCGACACCCTGCTTCCACGATCCGCAACAGAAGACTCATCCGGCACCGCCCTGCGCGTTCCGGTGGGGGCGCCAGCTCTCCCCTCCGGTTCGTGTTCCGCACTTGCAGAACTACCACCGGCACGACACCGACGGCGAGGCGCGGCCTCAGCGGTACCTAGTACAGAGCGGCAGCCACTGGCGATGATAGTCAAGATTGAGAGCCGGTCGCTTAATCATGTATCGGCTATTCACCCGAGCAAGTCGATCGGTTTTTGTTGAAAAATTTTCAGATGGCATTTTAAGTGACCTCGTTTAATCATCATATCTCAGCCTTTCAAGGTAGATTATTTGCCCGTACCAAATTATTATATTCAGAGTATATTTTGTATCATAAAAATTAATGCCTTTTAATCTTAGTTGCATGGCTTCGCGACACCGCAGTGTTGGTTTAGTCCTAAGATCTATCAATATATTCATTCCCTGCCTTGATCATGATTTGTTTAAACTAATTTCCCCACACAAAACGATAACGTGTTTTGGTGTCGTCCTGCTTGCATTTTTTTTTTCGAATAGGTGCATCTTTTCATTAGCCCACTGTTTACACTACAAAATTACATTACAAGACTCCTACTCAAATTAAAATGAGAAAAATGCTTCGGAACGAGTGTCCGTTCCAACGGACGCTGCGCTCCATAGGCCCGCGCGCCTTGCAGCCCATACGTGCACGGCTTGCAGCGCTAGCAACCCATACGCGCGTGCGGCGGCTTGCAGCGTTAGCTAGCTTTGTTTCACAGGGATGCGCATTGCCTGCTAGCTAGCTGATCCACTATACATTTGATTAAGCTTTTTTTCGGTTTCTCAATTTTTGTATCTTTTCATTTGGAGTCCAAATTAAGCAGTACAAATTTTATAATTCATTTAAATTCCTAATGAACCCATTTTAAATACTTCCCCTTTTTCTATTTTTTTATTTTTGACTTTCATTTGGTAAAATTGTTCTAGTAGGTAAGATAGATTTTTTCAGCGGTCTAGACTCATTGTTCCAGCGGATCAGATACATTGTTTCAATGGGTATAATCGTTCCACGAGGCAAATATAATTGTTTTCAAAAGACAAATATAATTTGTTCCCACAGACAAATATAATTGTTCCACAAAGCAAATATAATTGTTCCCAAAGACAAATACAATTGTCCCTGCAGGCAAATACAATTGTTCCACGAGGCAAATATAATTGTTCCCAAAAGAAAATATAATTATTTCGAAAAGCAAATACAATTGTTCCACGAGGCAAATATAATTGTTCCCAAAGACAAATATAATTGTTCCCACATGCAAATATAATTGTTCCCAACGACAAATATAATTGTTCCCACAAACAAATATAAGTGTTCCACGAGGCGAATATAATTGTTCCCATAGACAAATATAATTGTTTCATAGACAAATATAATTGTTCCCATAGACAAGTATAATTGTTCCACGAGGCAAGTATAATTGTTCTCAAATGCAAATATAACTGTTCCTACAGACAAATACAATTGTTCTACGAGGCAAATATAATTGTTCCCAAAGGCAAATATAACAAATATAATTGTTCCACGAGGCAAATATAATTGTTTCCTCCGGCAAGTATAATTGTTCCACGAGGCAAATATAATTGTTCCCAAAGGCAAATATAATTGTTCCACGAGGCAAATACAATTGTTCGCAAAGGCAAATATAATTATTCCACGAGGCAAATACAATTGTTCCCACAGGCAAATATAATTGTTACCACATGCAAATATAATTGTTCCACAAGACAAATATAATTGTTTTCAAAGGCAAATACAATTGTTCCCACAGGCAAATATAATTGTTACCACATGCAAATATAATTGTTCCACGAGACAAATATTATTGTTTCCAAAGGCAAATACAATTGTTCCTACAGGCAAATACGATTGTTCTCATAGGCAAAATATAATTGTTCAAAGAGGCAAATATATTGTTCCAGCTGACAAAATATATTGTTCCAATAGGTATACAAGTTGTTCCATCAGAACTAGACATTTTTGTTCCAATTGAGAGGTAACCCTATTGTTCCAGCATGCCAAATACATTGTTCCAATAGGTATACAAATTGTTCCATCAGACCAGACATATTTGTTCCAATGGGGTAGCCTATTGTTCCAGCAGACTAAATATCAAGTTGTTCCATCAGATCAGACGTATTGTTCCAATAGTTCAAATTTATTGTTCCATGGTATAGACAAATTGTTCCAAGAAAATTTTATATAGCAATATGGATCTTGTTTTGTTCATAAAAATGCCAGAAACACGATAGTGAAAACGGTTTGTCGATTGGAGCATCCAGTCAAACGTTATGACCATTTAAAGAAAAACGAAAAGGGAATCTTTGCACATGTTAGCGATGACGTCAGCAATGGAATAACATGCAACGTTTGTTTCTTCCCTATAGAGCTGCGCTTTGGCTGGTTTTTTTTAGACGCGTCCACACTGGAACAAAAGCGCGTGATGTGGAATGGGACGCACAGGTTTTTGTTCCGTGGGAGGCTACGTCGGGCAGGCTGGGTCGCTCGTGGGCTGCGCCGGGCGTCCGTTCGGCGGGCCGGCCGAACGGACGTCCGATCCGTAGTCGCGCCCTTAAAATTACTAATCTGTATTACTTCTATCTGTATTACTTCTAGTTTCAGATAAACTTAATCTTACTCAAACTAAACAAACTATTATTATCATATCAACGTTAGAATAAACAATCACTGTCTAATCTTGAGAATAAATTTTATTTTATAACCGGCTTATGTGGAGCATCGTGGTTTCAAACAACACCATAATTGTGAGGGTTTCACCTCGGATCGCGATACTCTCCGGGAATCATGGAGATTACGTAGAACGACATAGAATCCAATTCAAAGAAAGAGGTAGGGGACCAAAACTAATTTTCTTTCAAAACGACTTGCGTGAAGCATCGTGGTGTCTAGTTGCCCCTTGGATCGTGACGACTCTCTCGGAATCAAGGAGATCGCGTACAACAATTCAAAAGCCAATCCGGAGAAAGAGGGGATTAAGGAGACTAAAAATACTTTTTTCATAACCGGCTTGCGTGGAGCATCGTGGTGTTTAATAACACCAAAATTCTTAGGGTTTCACGTCGGATCGCGATGACTCCCTATGAATCATGTAGATCACGTAGAACGGCTCAGAATCCAATCCGATGAAAGAGGGGATTTAGGGGATCAAAACTAATTTTCTTTCAAAACCGGATTGCTTGGAGCATCGTGGTGTCCAACCACACCACAGTTGTGGGGTTGCCCCTCAGATCACGATGACTCTCCTGGAATTAAAGAGATCGCGTAGAACAACTCAGTAGCCAATTCGGAGAAAGAGGGGATTAAGGGACCCAAAACTAATTAGCTTTCGAAACATGTTGCGTGGAGCATCGTGGTGTCTCACAACACCACATTTGTGGGGGTGGCCCCTCGGATCGCCATGAGTCTCCTGGAATCAAGGAGATCGCGTAGAACGGCTTAGAACCCAATATGAAGAAAGAGGGGATTAAGTGGACCAATACTAATTTTCTTTAGAAACCAGCTTGGGTGTAGCATTGTGGTGTTGAACCACACCACAATTGTCATGGGTTGCCCCTCGGATCGCCACGAGTCACCAGGAATCGTGGAGATCGCGTATAACGGCTCAGAAGCCAATCCGGGAAGATGGAAATAACAGGACCAAAACTAATATTTTGGGCCAAAACTAATATTCTTTCATAACCGGCTTGCGTGGAGCATCGTGGTGTCCAATAACACAACAATTCTAAGGTTTCACGTCGGATCGCGATGACTCCCTGTGAATCATGGAGGTCACTTAGAACGGCTTAGAGTCAAATCCGAAGAAAGAGCGGATTAAGGGGACCAAACTAATATTCTTTCATAACCGGCTTGCATGGAGCATCGTGGTGTCCAATAACACCACAATTCTATGGTTTCACGTTGGATCGCGATGACTCCCTGTGAATCCTGGAGGTCGCTTAGAACGGCTCAAAATCCAATCCAAAGAAAGAGGGGATTAAGGGGCCCAAAACTATTTTACTTCAAACATTGGCTTGTATGGAGCATCGTGGTGTCCATCCACACCACATTGTGGAGGCTGCCCCATGGATTGCGGACGACTCTCCCGGAATCAAGGAGATCGCGTAGAACGGCTTAGAAGCCAATATGGAGAAAGAAGGGATTAAGGGGACCAAAACTAATTTTCTTTCAAAACCAGCTTGCGTGTAGTCTCGTGGTGTCCAACCATAACACAATTGTCGGGGGTTGCCCCTCATATCACCACGAGTCTCCGTGAATCATGGAGATCGCTTATAACGGCTCAAAAGCCTATCCGGGGAAAGATGGAATTAAGTGGACCAAAACTAATTTTCTTTTAAAACCAGCTAGACGCAGCATCATGATGACCAACAGAATTACAACGTGTAGGGTTGCCCTCGGATAATACGCCTCAGAATCCAATGCAGAGAAATAGAATATCAAGAGACCAAAACTAAATTCTTTCAAAACCATCTTCGGTGGAGCATGATGGTGTCCAGCGACACCATAGTTGTAGGGGGTCACCCCTCGGATCACCACGAGTCTCCCGGAATCGTGGAGATCGTGTAGAACGACTATTAAGCCAATCCGAAGAATGAGGGGATTAAGGGATTTAAAACTAATTTTGTTTCATAACTGGCTTGTGTGGAGTATCGTGGATTCCAACAACACCACAATTGTGAGGGTTTCACCTTGTATCGCGGTACTCTTAGGGAATTATGGAGATCACGTAGAACGGCTTAGAATCTAATCCGAAGAAAGGGGATTAGGGGGACCAAAACTAATTTTCTATCTAAATCGGCTTGCGTGGAACATCGTGGAGTCCAACAACACCACAATTGTGGAGATTGCCCCTCAGATCGCGATGACTCTCCCGGAATTAAGGAGATCGCGTAGAACGACTGAGAAGCCAATTCGTGGTGATTAAGGGGCCCAAAACTAATTTTCTTTCACAACCGGTTGATTGGAGCATCGTGGTGTCCAACCACACCACATGTGGGGGTGGTGGCCCCTTTGATCGCCACGAGTCTCCTGGAATCGAAGAGATCGCGTAGAACGGCTCAGAAACAATTATGGAGAAAGAGTGGATTAAGGGGGCCAAAACTAATTTTCATTCAAAACCGGCTTGCGTTGAGCGCCGTGTGTCCAACCACACAACATTGTGGTGGTTGTCCCTTGGATGGCGACAACTCTCCCGGAATCAAGGAGATCGCGTAGAACGGCTCGGCAATACAGAAAAAGAGGGGATTAAGTGGACCAAAACTAATATTCTTTCATAACCAGCTTGCGTGGAGCATCATGGTGTCCAATAACACCACAATTATATGGTTTCACGTTGGATCGCGATGACTCCCTGTGAATCATAAAGGTCACGTAGAACGGCTCAGAATCCAATCCGAAGAAAGAGCTGACTAAGCAAAACTAATTTTCTTTCAAAACCGGAGTGCGTGGAGCATCGTGGTGCCCAATCACACCACAGTTGTAGGGGTTTCCCCTCGGATCACGACGACTCTCCTGTAATCTTGGAGATCACGTAGAACGGCTCAAAATCCAATCCGATGAAAGAGGAGATTATGGGGCCCAAAACTAATTTTCTTTGAAAACCGGCTTGCGTGGAGCGTCATGGTGTCCAACCACACCACATTGTGGTGGTTGCCCCTTTAATCACGATGACTCTCCCTGAATCAACGATATCGCGTAGAACGGCTCAGAAGCCAATACGGAGAAAGAAGGGATTAAGGGGATCAAAACAAATTTTCTTTCAAAACCGGCTTGCGTCTTAGCCTTGTTGCGTCCAACCACACCACAATTGTCAGGGTTGCCCCTCGGATCGCGGCGAGTCTCCAGGAATCGTGGAGATCGCGTATAACGGCTCAAAAGCCAATCCGGGGAAAGATGGGATTAAGGGGACCAAAATTAATTTTCTTTCAAAACTAGCTTGGTGGAGCATCATGGTGTCCAACACAACCACAACGTCTAGGGTTACCCCTCGGATAGCCACAAGTCACCTGGAATTGACGAGATCACGTATAACGGCTCAGAACCCAATGCAGAGAAAGAGAATATTTAGGGACCAAAACTAAATTCTTTCAAAATCATCTTCGTTGGAGCATCGTGGTGTCCAGCGACACCACAATTGCGGGGGTCACCCCTCTGATCACCTGGAGTCTCTCGGAATCATGGAGATCACGTAGAACGACTGATAAGCTAATCATAAAAATGAGGAGATTAAGGGGTCTAAAACTAATTTTCTTTCTTAACCGGCTTGTGTGGAGCATCATGGTTTCCAACAACACCACAATTGTGAGGGTTTCACGTAGGATCGCGATACTCTCCGGGAATCATGGAGATCATGTAGAACGGCTGAGAACCTAATGCGAAGAAAGGGGATTAGGGGGACCAAAACTAAGTTTCTATCACAACCGGCTTGCGTGGAGCATCGTGGTGTCCAACAACACCACAATTGTGGGGGGTTGCCCCTCTGATCGCGATGACTCCCCCAGAATTAAGGAGATTGCGTAGAACGACTTAGAAGCCAATTTGGGGGAATAACGGGCCAAAAACGAATTTTGTTTCAAAACCGGTTGCGTGGAGCATCGTGGGGGTGGCCCCTTGGATACCATGAGTCTCCTGCAATTGAGATCGCGTAGAACGACTCAGAAACAATTACAGAGAAAGAGGGGATTAAGGGGCCCAAAAATAATTTTGTTTAAAAGCAGGCTTGCGTGGAGTGTCGTGTTGTCCAACCACACCACATTGTGGTGGTTGTCCCTTGGATGGCGACGACTCTCCCGGAATCAAGGAGATCGTGTAGTACAGCTCAGAGGCCCATACGGAAAAAGAGGGGGATTAAGTGGACCAAAACTATTTTTTTTCATAACCGGCATGCCTGGAGCATCGTGGTGTCCAATAACACAGGATGAAAAGCAACAGGAAAGAGGACAACGAGGATAAAAAACAACAAGAAGAGTCCCACGCAAGAGATAGACCGGCAGGCACTCCTAGTGTGAAGTTTCAAAACCACAATTCTAGTGTTTCACGTCGCATCGCGATGACGCCCTGTGAATCATGGATGTCACGTAGAACAGCTCAAGAGTCCAATCCGAAGAAAGAGGGGATTAAGGGGACCAAAACTAATTTTCATTCAAAACCGGATTGCGTGGAGCATCGTGGTGTCCAACCACACCACAGTTGTGGGGGGTTGCCCCTCGGATCACGACGACTGTCCCGAAATCATGGAGATCACGTAGAACGGCTTTGAATCCAATCCGGAGAAAGTGGTGAATATGGGGCCCAAAACTAATTTCCTTTGAAAACCAGCTTGCGTGGAGCGTTGTCGTTTCCAACCGCGCCACATTGTGGTGGTTGCCTCTTGGATCGCGATGAATCAAGAAGCTCGCGAAGAACGGCTCAGAAGCCCATACGGGATTAAGGGACCAAAACTAATTTTTCTTTCAAAACTGGCTTGCATGTAGCCTAGTGGTGTCCAACCACATGACAATTGTAGGGGGTTGCCCTCGGATTGCCACAAATCTCCAGGAATCGTGGAGATCACGTATAACGGCTCAAAAGGCAATCTGGGGGAAGATGGAATTAAGGGGACCAAAACTAATTTTCTTTCAAAACCAGCTTGGTGGAGAATCATGGTGTCCAACACAACCACAACGTGTAGGATTGGCCCTTGGCTAGACATGAGTCTCCTGGAATTAAGGAGATCACGTACAACGACTCTAAACCCAATGCAGAGAAAGAGAATATTAAGGGACCAAAACTAAATTCTTCCAAAACCATCTTCGGTGGAGCATCGTGGTGTCCAGCAACATCACAATTGTGGGGGGGTCACCCCTCGGATCATCACAAGTCTCCCGGAATCGTGGAGATCGCGTAAAACAACTGATAAGCCAATCCGAAGAATGAGGGGATTAAGGGGTCTAAAACTAATTTTCTTTCATAACTGGCTTGTGTGGAATCATGGAGATTTGAAAACCCGAGCTAGGCGGCTAGAAGGGGTGAATAGATGCCAATCAATTTTGACGCTTTCTTTTTCACAGGCAGCCTCTCCGCAAAAACTGCTTTGTGCCGGAGATCAAACCGCGATGGACAACATGACAACTATGTGTACCCATGACTTGTATAGATGATATCCATATGAATATGTGGGGATCTTAGAGCCACAATCCTGGTTGTCAAGTGTCCAAACAAGAGGAATTGATGAGGACATCACTATCTTCGATACAGCCACACCGACAACTCAACGACAAGATGGAATGATGAAAGGACCAGTTACGCGAGCTCGTGCACGTCAGCAAATGGTCAACATGGTGCTATGGAATTATGGAGAAGCACCATCTCGTGAAACAAACCTCATACGCCCGATGAAGACTCCTCATACAGATGGGCCGGCCCATAAGGAGGAGCCATGGCCAGGTTGGGCCCAGCTCACGGCTGGCCCAAGGTGGCTAGGCGCCCCCCCTCCTAGCCCACACAGCCCAAGGTGGCTGGCCGGCCCATAAGGAGGCACCATGACCAGGTTGGGCCTAGCCCACGGCTGGCCCAAGGTGGCTAGGCAGCCCCCACTCCTAGCCCACAAGGCCCAACTGCAAAGATTAGTACCATATTGCTTAGTGCTTGATCTCTAGCAGCCCCCTTACACTATATAAAGCATGTAATAGGCACCACAAAGGACTGGGGTTTTGTTTAGGAATCAGTTTAGCTTCTTGCTACTGTCCGTGCAAGCACGTGTCGACTAGACCGTCTGCGCACGTGTAAACAAGACTCCAACTTTAAGATTGGTTTGCCTGAATTCAAATATTCACAGAAGCAATTTCAGATTGCTTGTTATCTTGTTCTTGCTCGTTCTCGATTGCATGCAGGATCGTTGTCCGTGCTCCGGCAGGATCAACAAAACAGGAGATTGGTGTACCGGTTGCTAAGACGCAAACGTCGTGGATGGTTGTAGTCGGGCCGCCAACGTCGAACTCCGAATCAGATCGAGAGTTTCCTCGTCTCTCATCGAAAGATCGGGCCACTTTTTCTATCAGGAATCAATTCAAAATTTTCTTTTGAAAAGAGATCATGACAAAACCTCAAAGCAACATTCAAAAAGCAAAAGCAGATTCTTTCAGAACTTGTCCTCTCATACAGGAGGAGGTTCGTGACTTTAAGGTGCTCTAAAAATCATGAGAATTTTTCTCCCTATGTGTCAATGTGTCATTAAGCACTCCACGAAAAATCTACTTAAAACTCCTTACAGAAAAATATGAAAATTCAAACACCACGAACTGCTTTCTGGAAAGCAAAAACAGATTCTTCAGAGTTTGTTTCTACTTGGAGCAGAGAGATGATGACTTTCTGTTTCTTCAAAAATTGTGGTAATTTTTCTCCCTATGCATCCATGAGTCGTGAAGCACTCCACGAAAACTCATCTCAAGAATTCATCGACAGAAAATATGAAAAATCAAACACCAAGAGCAGTCAAGAACTTCGAGAAGAAAGTTTGGGGCTCGGTTTTCATTTCATAGCTCCCAAATGGCGAAACCAGTGGACTTCAAATTTTTACCACAGACGGGTATATGAGTCACGCATCTTTTCCAGCTGGATTCATTCCAAAATGAGTTTTCTAGATTTGTCTAAAAATATTTTACTGACTGCTGCGCGGATGAAAGTTTCTGGACAGATTTGTAACAAGTCAAGAACTTGATCTCTTGCCTCTCATATGGTTGCAAAGAGTGTGGTAAATCATATTAGCAACCTCAAGGCTTCATAGACCATCAAGAACCAGCAAGAAATCACCAAGACTCATCTCCAAATAAGAGCTCCAAAAAGAGGAAAACAAAAGAAAGAAGAACTTGGAGCAAATCAACACAAGATGGTCATGAAGATGAGAGATTTGATTGCATAGAAGTTAGGGGATTACAAACCACACTCTATGTGATCACAAGCACTGTAAGTGCCACCCTTACACACCCAACTCACCCTCAATATTTCTGAAATTTTCAGCTCTAAGGGGATGAGGAGGAGGTGCTCCCCTCCCCCTCTATTTATAGCCCATGGGTGAGATGCCCTAACACCTAGAGCCCATCTCCACCCTTCATTTGAGGATGAGTGGTGTACAAGTCACACACTGCAAGACACACTCTCGAGAGAAAATATTCTCGACATATTTCTTCGAGAAATATCTTCGCAGCTTCCTCGGTCGCCAGCCCACGCCTGGGCCTACCGGTCAGAACCAGCTTCGCCACCAGGTTACCGACGCCACAGCCTCCAGCTGCCTCGGATTCCTTGCCATGGCTAAGCTTCTCTAGTGCACCACCTCATATGACCGCCAGGTCATCGAACTCGGTCGCTCAGACGCCCGGAATAATGACCTCCATTGTCCCATGAGCGTCACCATGTACCACCGATACCTGAACCTCACGAAACCAACACACCTTACCTCACCTGCAAGGTTAGTTCATCATAAAATTTCCAACATCATAATCTCTTCGTGACATCACAATTAGGAAACCCAAAAACACCACGTGTCAGCCTAACAAATTCCACCGGACCATGTCCGATCAAAACAATTACCTAGCCCAAGCGCCTAAGCTCAGCACAATGGTCCGGTTCCAATTCCACGTCAATTTTCACAAAAGCACCATTTAACATTCTTCAAAACACTTCAAATTCCATCTTGTCACATATATTCATCATCAAACCGGGGTACCCACCACATGGGTCTCAACACTCCCCCTTGATGAATATATTGACAAACCCTCGAAAAATATTTTGAAGTTTTCAGATTTGTCGAATAAGGCATGTTGGAAATGCCGAATCACGCTCGGAGCAAAAGATAGGAACACATGTGATCAAAATCTCAAAGTCGTGAAAGTCAAAACTTCCCAAGAAATTATCCCCTTTTTTCAAGAAATGAATGTTGACGTCGTTTTCAATTCTCCCCCTTTTGACAATATAGACATCAAGAAATTTGAGGGAACAAGCACAAAGCATGATGCAAATACAAATGCAAGTCTAGGGAGCTTTGAAAATTATCCATTTGAACGTGAAGCATATGGCCAAGATGTTCGAAGCAATGTAATATTAGTTCGGTGCTCACAAGTTCAAGAGATGCTAGTAAATCAATTTTTTATATTAGAAGATGTGGTTTAGAAAATTACAATCAAATATCACGGCATCACAAGGCATAAAGACGGCTTCAATAGAACACCACATGCAACCTTTTGAAATCTATGTAGCTTCAAATCGACAGCTCAACTAACTAGCATTTTAATTTTTTTGATTGAATTTAGGCGAGAGAGCCTTTAGCCGAACAAAATGACCGACGGTGCCCAGCATCACACTGAAGGAATCACACGTCTTGGCTATCCGATTCCCTTCCAAGTTCATGCCTCTTGTGTGCAATGGCAAGCCATCTCGTAAAGGATAACCGGTGAAAACTCTCCAAAATGTGAAATTGCATATTTTTGGTTTTTAACTTAAAACAGTAAGATTTGGCCAACAAAAGAATTCACCAAGTTGTAAGTATGACTGAAAGAAGACTGCAAACGCCTCATCAAGCAACAATATCCCGAAAGTGAAAATCTCATGCCACATCAAAGTTTTTGGAAAAACCAAAAGCATTGTCATTTTTGGACTAGACACCAATTGAACGAGATAGCACAAGCTGAAATGTGAATAGTCTCGATATCTTGCAAAGCCTAAATTCCAAAGCATAAAATGCAAAGCTCCAAAATCAAAAAGAAGTATATATGCTAATGCAAAGTTTCCCGAAAACTCCCCCTCAACAAGTGAGTCAACAGTTTCATCCCAAAAGAATGTGCATTAAAACAGCAACAATGAATAAGGAGCCGGAAAAGCAAGGAAAGGCAACTGGGCAAAACACAAAGAATTAGGCAAGAACAGAAACCACTCAAACTCAGACTCGCTCTCATATGCCGCCATTGACTTATAAGGAAAGACAACTCTACACCTCGGTATCTAGAGATATGACACAGACCCTGTCTACCCAGAGACCTATAAGACTGTGTGGGATCAAACTAGCCAGAGGAGAGAAGGAAGTCTATTACGCATGATAGCAACCTAAGCACAAAATGAGAGGTCCATGCCAAAGCACGCCAGAAGTCTAAGTGAAAAGTGTGCTGACAGCCTAATACAGACTAACCAAGCCCAAATGCTCCCCAAATGCAATGCAAGGAAAGCGAAAAGAATATATTACATATAGTACAAGTAGCCCAAGCTCCCCCTAACTATAAGCTAGCCAAGCTCACAACCCCGAGCTCTCCCCTGAGAACCTCAAACCTAGCCTTGTCCAGTGGCCTGGTGAAGATATCAGCCAACTGACGGTCGGTCTCAACGAACTGCAAGACTATATCACCATTTTCCACATTGTCTCTAAGAAAGTGATATCTCTGGTCAATGTGCTTTGTCCTAAAATGCTGCACTGGGTTTTTGGCAATGTTGATGGCAGGGGGTCCCGATCTTTCGATGAGAGGAGGATAACTACGATCTGGTAGGAGTTGATATTGGCGGCCTGACTACAATCGTCCAGGACGTTGCACCTTAGCGACCGGTACACCAACTCCAGATGGTTATTGACCTTGCCGGAGAGCGATCAACCTTGTCCTTGATCCTGCAAGCGATCGAAGAACTAGCAAGAACAAGATTAACAACCAACTCAATTGGCAAATATGAATGAAGATGAGATCTGAAAGTATCACAAACGGTGGGGTTCTGTAACGATAAAACAGGCGGTCTAACCGACACGCGTGAATACCGATATGTAGTAAAGGCTAAAACATAACTAAACAAAAACCCACGTTACATATGAGGGGTGGCTATCTATTTATAGGCCATTTAGGTCGGTTTGCTACAGCGCTGCTACAGTAACCGACCTACTACAGTGCTGCTACAGTACATGTGGCTAGATACATTGTATTCTTGCATTACATGTAATGGTTGATGAATTAAACTTGGATATCTCTTTTGTGATGTAAGCGATGACCTCATCTTTGATGATGACCTCATCTTCGGTGATGACGTAAGCGATGACCTCGATTCATTGGTCCTTGAAAGGTTAACGGATCAGCAGGCGTGGCTGCATCAATAGAAGTGATGTCCTCATCACAAGATGGCGGTCTTATTGCTGGAGGTGATGGTGCCATGTTCGGGTGCAGAGGCAGTGGCCAAGGTGGAGGTTGATGGAGCCATGTAGAAGAAGTAGCAACACTGGTCGTATCCATGATGAGCATGGTCTCATCACTATCCTACAGCCAGCAAAGTCTGCATCTGAGAAGGCTCTGAGAGATAGACAAGATGCAACAGAGTACCAGAGGCCAAAGTTTGCAGTCGCTCGGAGATAGCGAAAGATCCGCTTCACCGCCTGAAGGTGAGACACTCTGGGTGAGGCCTGGAAGCGAGCACAAAGACACATAGCGAACTGGATGTCCGGCCGGGAGGAGGTGAGATAAAGCAGGGTGATGCGCACTAGGTCGGCCCGATCTTCTGGTGAGGAACGATACGTCGGTTTGGTGTACAACGAAGTAGATAAATCGGCTACTAACAACAAAATCAGCAACCAAGCAATCGCAACGTCACCTCGCTGAACCGATCAACCAAGTTGAAACCCGATCGATCCTTGAACCTGCTGCAACCGAGAACAAGCAAGAACAAGATGATAACTTATAAATCAACTCATGAAAGGGTGAGGTTCTATTTCTCGTCACGGGTGGTCTAGTCGACACACACGAACACGAGGAGGGACGCACACGGGGTCAACCAAAACACAACAAAACCTAAACGTAAAAGAGAGGCGCCGGCCACATATATAGCGGCGGCCAGGAGGTGTAGGGCGGCCAAAACAGGGGCACCCACCAAAACCCTAAGTTACATGGGCCATAGGCCCAAAAATACGATGATGCAGCACCCTGAAATTGTGGCCCGTGAAATGCTTCCACATTTTTCTGATGCTCTGGAAAGATTCTGGAGGTGTTGGCACTAGGTCGGCCCGATCTTACGGTGAGGAACGATACGTCGGTTTGGTGTACAACGAAGTAGATAAATCGGCTACTAACAACAAAATCAGCAACCAAGCAATCGCAACGTCACCTCATTGAACCGATCAACCAAGTTGAAACCCGATCGATCCTTGAACCTGCTGCAACCGAGAACAAGCAAGAACAAGATGATAACTTATAAATCAACTCATGAAAGGGTGAGGTTCTATTTCTCGTCACGGGTGGTCTAGTCGACACACACGAACACGAGGAGGGACGCACACGGGGTCAACCAAAACACAACAAAACCTAAACGTAAAAGAGAGGCGCCGGCCACATATATAGCGGCGGCCAGGAGGTGTAGGGCGGCCAAAACAGGGGCACCCACCAAAACCCTAAGTTACATGGGCCATAGGCCCAAAAATACGATGATGCAGCACCCTGAAATTGTGGCCCGTGAAATGCTTCCACATTTTTCTGATGCTCTGGAAAGATTCTGGAGGTGTTGTTGGATCCATTGGAAATCTTATCTCCTAAGCTTTCCAACGAGTGGTCACACGCGGAAATCGGAGTTCGGGAGCCCGATTTATGCCCGTTTGAAGCTAGCGTGCTGCTGGATGGCCGAATCGGGCTGTTTGGCATCTTGGGCCTCCATGTGGGCTTTCCTTGATACGTCGAGGCCTTGTGGGTCTTGGACTTGTGGTGTTTCTTCTTTGGAGAAGGCTTGTATGGCTAGGCTTTAGGATTAATGTCCCTCGGTGATGAAGATGTCGCAGCGTCAATTTTAGGCGACGAAGATGGAGTGGCGTCGGTAGTCGTTAAAGCAGTCGGAGAGGAAGGAGGGCCAGCGGTCACACTGATCATATCCATGCTGGTGATGTCCTCATCATCCTCCCCTTATTGAATTGGAGTCGTCCTCGACTCCTTCTTATGCTCCTGCAAAAGGTTAGTGACAACTGGAGGCAAAGAAACATGTATTTCCAATGCATTCGGGGATGTCACAGTTTTATCTAATTTAACTACCTCCTTTATCTTTCATTCAGTGTTTTGTGCACCGCAAACAATCTTATCACCCTCTTGGACATGATTTTTAACTCTATAAGCATTAATCTTATTTATTTCAGCATGAGTCATTGGTTCTAAAATTATTTTCTCACAATAATGCATAAATGAATATTGATTGGTTCTACCATTGTGAATAGCTTTCACGTCATATAACCAAGATCTTCCTAATAAAAGTGAGTTTGACTAGCTTGTTCCGGCGGTGCTCTAAGTATAAGTTGGATGAAAGACTCTTGTAGTTGTTCGTCATTGCAGCACTCAGATGCACACCATCTTGATCATTCTTGCCTACAGGGTTAGTCACAGGAATAGAAAGCACATTCTTATCTGTACTAATTGAAGTACACTTACTATCCTTGTTTTGGGCGATGCAGGCTTCAATTCTTTCTTCAGTGGTGTTTTCGTATTCTTGGTCGTAGAAAGATTGCAATTCTCGACAAGTATCTTTAGTTTATCCCAGGCTTCTTGATCCCACATGAATTTCATTTCTCCAAGTGGACCTGTCATTGTTAGTAGTAGACAAGAAAATACACAAAGGGATGTGTAACCCTATCTACTAAATAGGAGCTGGAATTGATAAGTCTCTCACACTCAAGCTCTCACCAAGCTCTTACAAGTTCTTACCCAATGACTTGTCAAGGTCCTCCCTTCTTGAATTGGAGTCGTCCTCGACTCCTTATGCTCTACGCAAAGGTTAGCGACAACTGGAGGCAAAGAAACATGTGTTTCCAATGCAATATTAGGGGATGATACAGTTTTATCTAATTGAACTACCTCCTTTATCTTCCATTCATTGTTTTGTGCACCGCGAACAATCATATCACCCTCTTGGACATGATTTTTAACTCTATAAACATTAATCTTATTTATTTCAGCAGGAGTCATTGGTTCTAAAATCATTTTCTCACAATAATGCATAAATGAATATTGATTGGTTCTACCATTGAGAATAGCTTCCACGTCATATAACCAAGGTCTTCGTAATAAAAGTGAGCATGCTTCCATGGGTAGGACATCGCAATCAACGAAATCATAATATGAACCAATAGAGAATTTCACTCACGCACTGTGTGTTACCTGAACCTTACCATTTGAATTGAACCATTCGATCTCATAAGGTTGTTCAAGTGGAGTCGTGGGCAAGCCAAGCTTCTCGACCATGTTTTGACTTGCTAGATTTCGCAATTTCCTCCATCAATGATGACTTCTACCCTTCGTTCTCGCACAACAAACCTAGTGTGGAATAGGTTGTGGCGTTGAGTTTGACTAGCGTGTTCCGGCGGTGCATTAAGTATAAGTTGGGATGAAAGGCTCTTGTAGTTGTTCGTCATTGCAGCACTCAGATGCACACCATCTTGATCATTCTTGCCTACAGGGTTAGTCACAGAAATAGAAAGCACATTCTTATCTGTACTAATCGAAGTACACTTACTATCCTTTCTTTTGGGCGATGCAGGCTTCAATTCTTTCTTCAATGGTGTTTTCGTATTCTTGGTCGTAGAAAGATTGAAATTCTCGAAAGTACCTTTAGTTTATCCCAGGCTTCTTGATCCCACATGAATTTCATTTTTTCAAGTGGACCTGTCATTGTTAGTAGTAGACAAGAAAATACACAAAGGGATGTGTAACCCTATCTACTAAATAGGAGCTGGAATTGATAAGTCTCCTACACTCGAAGCTCTCACCAAGCTCTTATAAGTTCTTACCCTGCAGCTTGTCAAGGTCAATCGATAACTGGTGGTACCCTACACTCAGAAGGTGGCAAAGAGATTGCAAGGTTCTTTTCCTGTAGGTTAGTAGTATGGGGAGCTTGGATAGGTTCAATATGTAGCAAGGAATATGCAATATCCAAAACAGAATAGCAAAGCTGAATAAATATCCAAAGTAATTGTCAACGTTGCTGGCCTAAACTCGTCCTTAGACCTATCTCAAGTAAGCAACATGAACAACCCAACACTTTGGATAGAAAAAGGTGCAAGCACTTCTGATTTCTTTCTTTCTTTTCCTTACTTTTTTTCTTTTTTCTCTTTGTGCGGCTTTTTTTATGCACCGACCCTTTTTTACCTTTTTTTAATATCAATAGTGCCGCATATGAGAGATTACAAGATATATACACAAACACTCAATTTTCTTTTGCTGGAAAAATAGATCTACTATGCAGAAGCTTTCTATGCTGTTTTCGGATTTTTGGAGGCCTCAAACACTAAAATGTATAACATTAAAGTTGTAGATCTTATCTGACTGATCAATTTACAAATATGGAACACCAATTTTGAATAATCCATCTAGGAGATATGGGCTCCGCAATACAGACTAGTCAGAAAAACTCGAGACAAGACATATTGCGTTCAAACACGATTTTAGGCAGGAAAACGACGTTTCTTGAACTTCTCACAATGGACAAAGTGTAGAGAATTTTCGGGGCTATAATTTAGGCTATAAAATTATCCAGATCGGAAAAGATATGATGGATATATTGCCTCTGGAATAACAGATCCGAAATAAATGCGAACCAATTCAACTCGAATTCCTTTAGTGCTCGGGTTTGATGTCAACAAAACATATGAACTTCAGCCTAGGCCAAGAACTAAATCTAAACCAGCAACAAGACTATAAGCATGGACACAAATTCAACAAAGCGAAACTGAAAACGAAAATTGCGAAGGCACAAAGTGGCTCAGTTGAAAGGGAAGACACACGATATTTTTTTTTTTAGGCTATTTTCTGGACTCTAGGACGAACAAGAACAGATATAAAACATGATAAGGGGTGTTCTCATTTGGCAACCGTCGCACTGATACCACTTGATGCGCACTAGGTCGGCCCGATCTTCTGGTGAGGAACGATACGTCGGTTTGGTGTACAACGAAGTAGATAAATCGGCTACTAACAACAAAATCAGCAACCAAGCAATCGCAACGTCACCTCGCTGAACCGATCAACCAAGTTGAAACCCGATCGATCCTTGAACCTGCTGCAACCGAGAACAAGCAAGAACAAGATGATAACTTATAAATCAACTCATGAAAGGGTGAGGTTCTATTTCTCGTCACGGGTGGTCTAGTCGACACACACGAACACGAGGAGGGGCGCTGCGGGTCAACCAAAACACAACAAAACCTAAACGTAAAAGAGGCGCCGCCACATATATAGCGGCGGCCAGGAGGTGTAGGGCGGCCAAAACAGGGCACCCACCAAAACCCTAAGTTACATGGGCCATAGGCCCAAAAATACGATGATGCAAAGACCACGAAATTGTGGCCCGTGAAATGCTTCCACATTTTTCTGATGCTCTGGAAAGATTCTGGAGGTGTTGTTGATCCATTGGAAATCTTATCTCCTAAGCTTTCCAACGAGTGGTCACACGCGAAATCGGAGTTCGGGAGCCCGATTTATGCCCGTTTGAAGCTAGCGTGCTGCTGGATGGCCGAATCGGGCTGTTTGGCATCTTGGGCCTCCATGTGGGCTTTCCTTGATACGTCGAGGCCTTGTGGGTCTTGGACTTGTGGTGTTTCTTCTTTGGAGAAGGCTTGTATGGCTAGGCTTTAGGATTAATGTCCCTCGGTGATGAAGATGTCGCAGCGTCAATTTTAGGCGACGAAGATGGAGTGGCGTCGGTAGTCGTTAAAGCAGTCGGAGAGGAAGGAGGGCCAGCGGTCACACTGATCATATCCATGCTGGTGATGTCCTCATCATCCTCCCCTTATTGAATTGGAGTCGTCCTCGACTCCTTCTTATGCTCCTGCAAAAGGTTAGTGACAACTGGAGGCAAAGAAACATGTATTTCCAATGCATTCGGGGATGTCACAGTTTTATCTAATTTAACTACCTCCTTTATCTTTCATTCAGTGTTTTGTGCACCGCAAACAATCTTATCACCCTCTTGGACATGATTTTTAACTCTATAAGCATTAATCTTATTTATTTCAGCATGAGTCATTGGTTCTAAAATTATTTTCTCACAATAATGCATAAATGAATATTGATTGGTTCTACCATTGTGAATAGCTTTCACGTCATATAACCAAGATCTTCCTAATAAAAGTGAGTTTGACTAGCTTGTTCCGGCGGTGCTCTAAGTATAAGTTGGATGAAAGACTCTTGTAGTTGTTCGTCATTGCAGCACTCAGATGCACACCATCTTGATCATTCTTGCCTACAGGGTTAGTCACAGGAATAGAAAGCACATTCTTATCTGTACTAATTGAAGTACACTTACTATCCTTGTTTTGGGCGATGCAGGCTTCAATTCTTTCTTCAGTGGTGTTTTCGTATTCTTGGTCGTAGAAAGATTGCAATTCTCGACAAGTATCTTTAGTTTATCCCAGGCTTCTTGATCCCACATGAATTTCATTTCTCCAAGTGGACCTGTCATTGTTAGTAGTAGACAAGAAAATACACAAAGGGATGTGTAACCCTATCTACTAAATAGGAGCTGGAATTGATAAGTCTCTCACACTCGAAGCTCTCACCAAGCTCTTACAAGTTCTTACCCAGCAGCTTGTCAAGGTCCTCCCCTTCTTGAATTGGAGTCGTCCTCGACTCCTTATGCTCCTGCAAAAGGTTAGCGACAACTGGAGGCAAAGAAACATGTGTTTCCAATGCAATATTAGGGGATGATACAGTTTTATCTAATTGAACTACCTCCTTTATCTTCCATTCATTGTTTTGTGCACCGCGAACAATCATATCACCCTCTTGGACATGATTTTTAACTCTATAAACATTAATCTTATTTATTTCAGCAGGAGTCATTGGTTCTAAAATCATTTTCTCACAATAATGCATAAATGAATATTGATTGGTTCTACCATTGAGAATAGCTTCCACGTCATATAACCAAGGTCTTCGTAATAAAAGTGAGCATGCTTCCATGGGTAGGACATCGCAATCAACGAAATCATAATATGAACCAATAGAGAATTTCACTCACGCACTGTGTGTTACCTGAACCTTACCATTTGAATTGAACCATTCGATCTCATAAGGTTGTTCAAGTGGAGTCGTGGGCAAGCCAAGCTTCTCGACCATGTTTTGACTTGCTAGATTTCTGCAATTTCCTCCATCAATGATGACTTCTACCCTTCGTTCTCGCACAACAAACCTAGTGTGGAATAGGTTGTGGCGTTGAGTTTGACTAGCGTGTTCCGGCGGTGCATTAAGTATAAGTTGGGATGAAAGGCTCTTGTAGTTGTTCGTCATTGCAGCACTCAGATGCACACCATCTTGATCATTCTTGCCTACAGGGTTAGTCACAGAAATAGAAAGCACATTCTTATCTGTACTAATCGAAGTACACTTACTATCCTTTCTTTTGGGCGATGCAGGCTTCAATTCTTTCTTCAATGGTGTTTTCGTATTCTTGGTCGTAGAAAGATTGAAATTCTCGAAAGTACCTTTAGTTTATCCCAGGCTTCTTGATCCCACATGAATTTCATTTTTTCAAGTGGACCTGTCATTGTTAGTAGTAGACAAGAAAATACACAAAGGGATGTGTAACCCTATCTACTAAATAGGAGCTGGAATTGATAAGTCTCCTACACTCGAAGCTCTCACCAAGCTCTTATAAGTTCTTACCTCGACTTGTCAAGGTCAATCGATAATCGGTGGTACCCTACACTCAGAAGGTGGCAAAGAGATTGCAAGGTTCTTTTCCTGTAGGTTAGTAGTATGGGGAGCTTGGATAGGTTCAATATGTAGCAAGGAATATGCAATATCCAAAATAGAATAGCAAAGCTGAATAAATATCCAAAGTAATTGTCAACGTTGTTGGCCTAAACTCGTCCTTAGACCTATCTCAAGTAAGCAACATGAACAACCCAACACTTTGATAGAAAAAGGTGCAAGCACTTCGATTTCTTTCTTTCTTTTCCTTACTTTTTTTTTTTTTCTCTTTGTGCGGCTTTTTTTATGCAATCAACCCTTTTTACCTTTTTTAATATCAATAGTGCCGCATATGAGAGATTACAAGATATATACACAAACACTCAATTTTCTTTTCTTTGGAAAAATAGATCTACTATGCAGAAGCTTTCTATGTTTGTTTTCGGATTTTGGAGGCCTCAAACACTAAAATGTATAACATTAAAGTTGTAGATCTTATCTGACTGATCAATTTACAAATATGGAACACCAATTTTGAATAATCCATCTAGGAGATATGGGCTCCGCAATACAGACTAGTCAGAAAAACTCGAGACAAGACATATTGCGTTCAAACACGATTTTAGGCAGGAAAACGACGTTTCTTGAACTTCTCACAATGGACAAAGTGTAGAGAATTTTCGGGGCTATAATTTAGGCTATAAAATTATCCAGATCGGAAAAGATATGATGGATATATTGCCTCTGGAATAACAGATCCGAAATAAATGCGAACCAATTCAACTCGAATTCCTTTAGTGCTCGGGTTTGATGTCAACAAAACATATGAACTTCAGCCTAGGCCAAGAACTAAATCTAAACCAGCAACAAGACTATAAGCATGGACACAAATTCAACAAAGCGAAACTGAAAACGAAAATTGCGAAGGCACAAAGTGGCTCAGTTGAAAGGGAAGACACACGATATTTTTTTTTTTAGGCTATTTTCTGGACTCTAGGACGAACAAGAACAGATATAAAACATGATAAGGGGTGTTCTCATTTGGCAACCGTCGCACTGATACCACTTGATGCGCACTAGGTCGCCCCGATCTTCTGGTGAGGAACGATACGTCGGTTTGGTGTACAACGAAGTAGATGAATCGGCTACTAACCACAAAATCAGCAACCAAGCAATCGCAACGTCACCTCGCTGAACAGATCAACCATGTCGAAACCCGATCGATCCTTGAACCTGCTACAATCGAGAACAAGCAAGAACAAGATGATAACTTATAAATCAACTCATGAAAGGGTGAGGTTCTATTTCTCGTCACGGGTGGTCTAGTCGACACACGCGAACACGAGGAGGGACGCACACGGGGTCAACCAAAACACAACAAAACCTAAACGTAAAAGAGAGGCATCGGCCACATATATTGCGGCGGCCAGGAGGTGTAGGGCGGCCAAAACAGGGGCACCCACCAAAACCCTAAGTTACATGGGCCATAGGCCCAAAAATACGGTGACGCAGCACCCTGAAATTGTGGCCCGTCAAATTCGTCCACATTTTCCTGATGTTCTGGAACGACTCTGGAGGTGGTGCAAGCTCCATTGGAAAGCTTATCTCCTAAGCTTTCCAACGAGTGGTCACACGCTGAAATCGGAGTTCGGGAGCCCGATTTATGCCCGTTTGAAGGTGGCGTGCTGCTGGATGGCCGAACCGGGCTGTTTGGCATCTTGGGTCTCCATGTGGGCTTTCCTTGATACGTCGAGGCCTTGTGGGTCTTGGACTTGTGGTGTTTCTTCTTTGGAGAAGGCTTTTATGGCTGGGCTTTAGGATTAATGTCCCTCGGTGATGAAGATGTCGCAGCGTCAATTTTAGGCGACGAAGATGGAGTGGCGTCGGTAGTCGTTGAAGCAGTCGGATAGGAAGGAGGGCCAGCGGCCACACTGATCATATCCATGCTAGTGATGTCCTCATCATCCTCCCCTTCTTGAATTGGAGTCGTCCTCGACAACTTCTTATGCTCCTGCAAAATGTTAGTGACAACAGGAGGCAAAGAAACATGTGTTTCCAATGCAATATTCGGGGATGTCACAGTTTTATGTAATTGAACTAACTTTTTTATCTTTCATTCAGTGTTCTGTGCACCGCAAACAATCTTATCACCCTCTTGGACATGATTTTTAACTCTATAAGCATTAATCTTATTTATTTCAGCAGGAGTCATTGGTTCTAAAATCATTTTCTCACAATAATGCATAAATGAATATTGATTGGTTCTACCATTGTGAATAGCTTCCACGTCATATAACCAAGGTCTTCCTAATAAAAGTAAGCATGCTTCCATGGGTATGATATCGCAATCAACGAAATCATAATATGAAGCAATAGAGAAATTCACTCTCGCAGTGTGTGTTACCTGAACCTTACCATTTGAATTGAACCATTCGATCTCATATGGTTGTTCAAGTGGAGTCGTGGGCAAGCCAAGCTTCTCGACCATGTTTTGACTTGCTAGATTGCTGCAATTTTTTTTGTCAATGATGACTTCTACCCTTCGTTCTCGCACAACAAACCTAGTGTGGAATTGGTTGTGGTGCTGAGTTTGTCTAGTGTGCTCCGGCGGTGCACTAAGTATAAGTTGAGATGAAAGGCTCTTGTAATTGTTCGTCATTGCAGCACTCAGATGCACACCATCTTGATCATTCTTGCCTACAGGGTTAGTCGTAGGAATAGAAAGCACATTCTTATATGTACTAATTGAAGTACACTTACAATCCTTTCTTTTGGACGATGCAGGCTTCAATTCTTTCTTCAATGGTGTTTTCGTATTCTTGGTCGTAGAAAGATTGCAATTCCCGACAAGTATCTTTAGTTTATCCCTGGCTTCTTGATCCCACATGAATTTCATTTTTCCAAGTGGACCTGTCGTTGTTAGTAGTAGACAAGAAAATACACAAAGGGATGTGTAACACTATCGACTAAATAGGTGCTGGAATTGATAAGTCTCCTACTCTCGAAGCTCTCACCAAGCTCTTACAAGTTCTTACCCTGCAGCTTGTCAAGGTCAATCGATAACTGGTGGTACCCTGCATTCAGAATGTGACAAAGCGATTGCAAGGTACTTTTCCTGTAGGTTAGTAGTATGTGCTATTTAGACAGGTGCAACATGTAGCAAGGAATATGCAACATTGAAAATAGAATAGCAAAGCTGGATAAATATCCAAAGTAATTGCCAAAGTTGCTGGCCTATACTCATCCTTAAACCTGGCTCAAGTAAGCAACACGAACAACGCAACACTTTGGATACAAAAGGGTGCAAGCACTTCTGATTTCTTTCATTCTTTTCCTTACTTTTTTTTTTGCTTTTTTCTCTTTATGCGGCTTTTTTTTATGCATTGACTCTTTTTTACCTTTTTTTAATATCAATAGTGCCGCATATGAGAGATTACAAGATATATGCACAAGCACTCAATTTTCTTTTGCTGGAAAAATAGATCTACTATGCAGAAGCTTTCTATGCTGTTTTCGGATTTTTGAAGGTCTCAAACACTAAATCGTATACTAGTAAAGTTGTAGATCTTATCTTACAGATCAATTTACATATATGGAACACCACTTTTGGATAATGGATCTAGGAGATATGGGCCCCGCAATACAGACTGCTCAGAAAAACGCGAGACATGACAGAGTGCGTTCACACGCGATTTTAGGCAGGAAAACGGCGTTTATTGAACTTCTCACAATGGACAAAGTTGTATAGAATTTTCGGGGCTACTATTTAGGCTATAAAATTATCCAGATCGGAGAAGATATGATGGAGATATTGCCTCTAGAATAACAGATCCGAAATAAATGCGAACCAATTCAACTCGAATTCCTTTGGTGCTCGGGTTTGATGTCAACAAAACACATGAACTTTGGCCTAGGCCAAAAAATAAATCTAAACCAGCAACAAGACTATAAGCATGGACACAAATTCAACAAAGCGAAACTGAAAACGAAAATTGCGAAGGCACAAAGTGGCTCGGTTGAAAGGGAAGACACACGATATTTTTTATTGTACGCTATTTTCTGGACTCTAGGACGAACAAGAACAGATCTAAAACAAGATAAGGGGTGTTCTCATCAGGCAACCGTCGCACTGATACCACTTGATGCGCACTAGGTCGGCCCGATCTTCTGGTGAGGAACGATACGTCGGTTTGGTGTACAACGAAGTAGATGAATCGGTTACTAACCAGAAAATCGGCGACCAAGCAATCGCAACGTCACCTCGCTGAACAGATCAACCAAGTCGAAACCTGACCGATCCTTGAACCTGCTGCAACCGAGAACAAGCAAGAACAAGATGATAACTTATAAATCAACTCATGAAAGGGTGAGGTTCTATTTCTCGTCACGGGTGGTCTAGTCGACACACGCGAACACGAGGAGGGACGCACACGGGGTCAATCAAAACACAACAAAACCTAAACGTAAAAGAGAGGCACCAGCCACTTGTATTGCGGCGGCCAGGAGGTGTAGGGTGGCCAAAACAGGGGCACCCACCAAAACCCTAAGTTACATGGGCCATAGGCCCAAAAATACGGTGACGCAGCACCCTGAAATTGTGGCCCGTGAAATTCTTCCACATTTTCCTGATGCTCTGGAACGAATCTGGAGATGGTGCAGGATCCATTGGAAAGCTTATCTCCTAAGCTTTCCAACGAGTGGTCACACGCTGAGATCGGAGTTCGGGAGCCCGATTTATGCCCGTTTGAAGTTGGCGTACTGCTGGATGGCCGAACCGGGCTGTTTGGCATCTTGGGTCTCCATGTGGGCTTTCCTTGATACGTCGAGGTCTTGTGGGTCTTGGACTTGTGGTGTTTCTTCTTTGGAGTATGCTTGTATGGCTGGGCTTTAGGATTAAGGTCCCTCGGTGATGAAGATGTCACAGCGTCAATTTTAGGCCACGAAGATGGAGTGGCGTCGATAGTCAATTAAGCAGTCGGAGAGGAAGGAGGGCCAGCGGTCACACTGATCATATCCATGCTGGTGATGTCCTCATCATCCTCCCCTTCTTGAATTGGAGTCGTCCTCGACTCCTTCTTAAGCTCCTACAAAAGGTTAGTGACAACAAGAGGCAAAGAAACTTGTGTTTCCAATGCAATATTAGGGGATGTCACAGTTTTATCTAATTGAACTACCTCCTTTATCTTTGATTCAGTGTTTTGTGCACCGCAAACATTCTTATCACCCTCTTGGACTTGATTTTTAACTCTATAAGCATTAATCTTATTTATTTCAGCAGGAGTCATTGGTTCTAAAATCATTTTCTCACAGTAATGCATAAATGAATATTGATTGGTTCTACCATTGTGAATAGCTTCCACGTCATATAACCAAGGTCTTCCTAATAAAAGTAAGCATGCTTCCATGGGTATGACATTGCAATCAACGAAATCATAATATGAACCAATAGAGAAATTCACGCTCGCAGTGTGTGTTACCTGAACCTTACCATTTGAATTGAACCATTCAATCTCATAAGGTTGTTCAAGTGGAGTCGTGGGCAAGCCAAGCTTCTCGACCATGTCATGACTTGCTAGATTGCTGCAATTTCCTCCATCAATGATGACTTCTACGCTTCGTTCTCTCACAACAAACCTAGTGTGGAATATGTTGTGGTGCTGAGTTTGACTAGCGTGTTCCGGCGGTGCACTAAGTATAAGTTGGGATGAAAGGCTCTTGTAGCTGTTCGTCATTGCAGCACTCAGATGCACACTATCTTGATCATTCTTACCTACAGGGTTAGTCACAGGACTAGAAAGCACATTCTTATCTGTACTAATTGAAGTACACTTACTATCCTTTCTTTTGGGCGATGCAGGCTTCAATTCTTTCTTCAATGATGTTTTCGTATTCTTGGTCGTAGAAAGATTGCAATTCTCGACAAGTATCTTTAGTTTATCCCAGTCTTCTTGATCCCAAATGAATTTCATTTCTCCAAGTGGACCTGTCATTGTTAGTAGTAGACAACAAAATACACAAAGGGATGTGTAACCCTATCTACTAAATAGGAGCTGGAATTGACAAGTCTCCTACACTCGAAACTCTCACCAAGCTCTTACAAGTTCTTACCCTGCAGTTTGTCAAGGTCAATCGATAACTGGTGGTATCCTGCACTCAGAAGGTGACAAAGCGATTGCACGGTACTTTTCCTATATGTCAGTAGTATGTGGAGTTTGGACAGGTTCAATATGTAGCAAGGAATATGAAATGTCGAAAACAGAATAGCAAAGCTGGATAAATATCCAAAGTAATTGTCAAAGTTGCTGGCCTAAGGTCGTCCTTAGACCTAGCTCAAGTAAGCAACATGAACAACGCAACACTTTGACACAAAAGGGTTCAAGCACTTCTGATTTCTTTCTTTCTTTTCCTTAATTTTTTTTTGCTTTTTTCTCTTTGTGTGGCTTTTTTTTATGCACTGACCTTTTTTACCTTTTTTTAAATATCAATAGTTCCGCATATGAGAGATTACAATATATATACACAAACACTCAAATATCTTTTGCGGGAAAAATAGATCTACTATGCAGAAGCTTTCTATGCTGTTTTCGGATTTTTGGAGGCCTCAAACACTAAAATGTATAACAGTAAAGTTGTAGATCTTTTCTTACTGATCAATTTACATATATGGAACATAAATTTTGGATAATGGATCTAGGAGATATGGGCCCTGCAATACAGACTGCTCAGAAAAACCCGAGACAAGACAGATTGCTTTCAAACGCGATTTTATGCAGGAAAACGGCGTTTCATGAACTTCTCACAATGGGCACAGTTGTAGAGAATTTTTGGGGCTACAATTTAGGCTATAAAATTATCCATATCGGAAAAGATATGATGGAGAGATATTGCCTCTGGAATAACAGATCTGAAATAAATGCGAACCAATTCAACTCGAATTCCTTTGGTGCTCGGGTTTGATGTCAACAAAACATATGAACTTCAGCCTAGGCCAAGAACTAAATCTAAACCAGCAACAAGACTATAAGCATGGACACAAATTCAACAAAGAGAAACTGAAAACGAAAATTGCGAAGGCACAAAGTGGCTCGGTTGAAAGGGAAGACACAAGATATTTTTTTTGTAGGCTATTTTCTGGACTCTAGGACGAACAAGAACTTATCTAAAACAAGATAAGGGCTGTTCTCATCAGGCAACCGTCGCTCTGATACCACTTGATGCGCACTAGGTCGGCCCGATCTTCTGGTGAGGAACGATACGTCGGTTTGGTGTACAACGAAGTAGGTGAATCGGCTACTAACCACAAAATTAGCAACCAAGCAATCGCAACGTCACCTCGCTGAACAGATCAACTAAGTCGAAACCTGATCGATCATTGAACCTGCTGCAATCGAGAACAAGCAATAAACAAGATGATAACTTATAAATCAACTTATGAAAGGGTGAGGTTCTATTTCTCGTCACGGGTGGTCTAGTCGACACACGCGAACACGAGGAGGGACGCACACGGGGTCAACCAAAACACAACAAAACCTAAACGTAAAATAGAGGCATCGGCCACATATATTGCGGCGGCCAGGAGGTGTAGGGCGGCCAAAACAGGGGCACCCACCATAACCGTAAGTTACATGGGCCATAGGCCCAAAAATACGGTGACGCAGCACCCTGAAATTGTGGCCCGTCAAATTCTTCCACATTTTCCTGATGCTCTGGAATGACTCTGGAGGTGGTGCTGAATCCATTGGAAAGTTTATCTCCTAAGCTTTCCAACGAGTGGTCACACGCTGAAATCGGAGTTCGGGAGCCCAATTTATGCCCCTTTGAAGTTGGTGTGCTGCTGGATGGCCGAACCGGGCTGTTTGGCATCTTGGACCTCCATGTGGGCTTTCCTTGATACGTCAAGGCCTTGTGGGTCTTGGACTTGTGGTGTTTATTCTTTGGAGAAGGCTTGTATGGCTGGGCTTTAGGATTAATGCCCCTCGGTGATGAAGATGTCGCAGCGTCAATTTTAGGCGACGAAGATGGAGTGGCGTCGGTAGTCGTTGAAGCAGTCGGAGAGGAAGGAGGGCCAGCGGTCACACTGATCATATTCTTGCTGGTGATGTCCTCATCACAGGGAGCCTATGATGCTACGATACTCCTTCTGGTCGACTGGCTCACCATTCTCATCGGGCCGTAAGGCAACAGTGGTTGCCATCGGAGTAGAGACCGGCTTGCTATCAGACATGGCAAACCGACTCAGCAGATCTTTTGTGTACTTACTCTGGTGAAGAAAGGTCCCATCTGGTGTTTGCTTGAACTGAAAACCGAGAAAGATGTTAAGCTCCCCCATCATGCTCATCTCAAATTCCGAGGTCATCACCTCTGAGAACTCAGAAACAAGAGCAGAACAGGAACCATCAAAGATGATGTCATCGATATACACTTGCACCAGAAGGTCTGGTCTATCTTACCCATTAGGAACCATTGCTCACCAGGTAGGTCTTAAGCCTCTCATACCAGGCCTTGGGTGCTTGCTTTAACCCATATAGAGCCTTATCAAGCTTATATACATAATTAGGATATTTTGAATTCTCAAACCCAGGAGGTTGCTTCACGTACACTTCCTCCTTAATATAGCCATTTAGGAAAGCACTACGGACATCCATTTGATACAGCTTGAACCCATTAGATGCCATAAATACCGCTAAGATCCTGATGGAATCATGTCTAGCCACAGAAGCGTGTGTCTCATCAAAGTCAATCCCATCAATCTGAGTGTAACCTTGAGCAACCAATCTAGCCTTGTGTCTAACCACTAGCCCATCCTCACTTTGCTTGTTCTTGAACACCCATTTAGCACCTATCACATTATGTGATGAGAACACCACTAGTACACATACATCAGAAACTTCATCGCCAACACCACCAACACCAATAGGAGCAATTACACGAGCTAGAGCAAAACAAATACAACAACAGGTGAATCTTTTCCTTAGAGAGAAAAACATTGATACAAATGAGAATGTATTACTACTCATGATCAGGTACCATGAATGAGATTGGTTGCTGCCATGTGAAGTCATCGCTTAGATCACGTAGAAGGATTACATCATCACATATGTCATCATGAGGTCACCATGTATGTCATCATGAGGTCATGGCATATGTCAATGGAAGAAGAAGACATCAAATTTTCTAATAAGTTTTCTTGCAAACCAAGAATTCAATGTATGCTAATATGCGTACTTTAGCAGCACTGTAGCACCGACGTACTGTAGCAGCACTGTAACACCGACCTAAGACCACTATAAATGGAGGGCAACCCCCTCATATGTAAGGAGATTGAGAATTTTCAGAAATAATACTTCTTGTTCTAGGGCTTGTGTTGAGTTAATCCACCCCCATAGAATTGGGAATTATCTGAGTTCTTGACTCCGTCGTTCTTGTGATTGCCTCTGGGATTGCAAGAACACGTCTACTCCACGTTAGCAAGTAGACAACCGGATCAAAGCGTGTGGTTGGGTGAATCAAGTGTCGCAGGTTGCCGTAATTGAGACGGTAATTGGCGGTGTCATTCATCAAGTTGCACGGATCCATTATCTCCAATCCTACGTCGTGAAGATCGGGCCTCAGTAGCAGACGCTGATCCGTATCATTTTTCTTCTATTGGTCGTCTTTCTTGCCGACGACCAGGTCGTTGATGGTCATCATGACGTATGACATCATTGTCATTAACATCATCACGTGCTGCACGGCCACCGCCAAGCCCCCGACCTTGGTGAGCTCCACGTGCTCCTCCTTGGCGACCTCGGTGCAGTGGTTGAACTACCTCAGGGGCTCCCCTATTATGTGCTCTTTGTGCATGAGCCTCGTCCGTAGTCTCGTTGAGATCATCACCTGCATGAACACTATCTTCGTCTTGCGACTTATCTTTGTGGTTTTGAGACATCCTCTTTTCAAATTCATCGGTCAAAATTTCAATCATTTCTTCTCGCATGTTATTCATATTTTCAGTAAGTTGTTCATTAAATTGTCGTGTTAGCGTCACCAAGTCTTCTGGTGTTACATAAGTTGGTTGTGTTCTGCTGCCTCCAGCCTCCTCGTCATCTGCCATGGTTAATTCAAATACAGAGGCACGATATGAACTATATAAATATGAGGAATCACTCAAACTCATCCTCTTGCTTGTCGAAGTTCTTATGATTGCCTCAGATTGAAGAGTTTTGTATACTCCAACAGCAGTAGACTATCAAAGGTGATGGATTGAGTGAATCAAGGTCCAAGCCCAATATTTTGACAGTGATTATTTTGTGGAGCTTGGAGGGTTAATTCCTATGCAATTGAAATTCTAGGTATTGTAATGGTAAGTAATAATCCAAACCAGAATTCCTCTGTCTAGTTGCCAACCTTGCGGTATAAGTGAAAATTATAAGCAACTCACACACAAAGATAATGGAACTTGATGCAATCAAGGAAATGAGCTAGTAAAAGATATGAATAGAGCTTAGTAGCTCGTATTGCACAAGTTTTAGAGAGACTCTAGCTAATTGCTCAAAGTAATTTTGTAGGGAAGATTGCTCAACAATAAACAAGCACAATAATGAAAACAGGGAACAACTAAGTAGTGCTATTACTTTGTAAATCAGCAAACCTCTCTCTCTCTCTCTCTCTCTCTCTCTCTCTCTTTTTTTTGGATCAGCCCTTTTTTTTACTCTTTTTGTGCCTTTTTTTTTGCACTTTTCTGGTCTCTCTAATGCGCGCTAGGTCGGCCCGATCTTCTGATGGGAACGATACGTCGATTTGGTGTAATGACGACGCTACCAATCCACGGGATCAGCAACCGCGCAATCGCAAGTGTCACCACATGAGGCAATCAACCGAGCCAAGCACGATTGATCCTTGAACCTGCTAGCAATCGAGAACAAGCAAGAACAAGATGATAACTGATAAATCTCACGAAAAGGGTGAGGTTCTGTTTCTCGTCACGGGTGGTCTAGTCGACACACGCGAACACGAGGAGGGACACACATGGGGTCAACCAAAACACAACAAAACCTAAGTGATGCGCACGGGGGTCGGCCCGATCTTTTGATGAGAACGATACGTCGGTTTGGTGTACAACAAAGTACATGGATCGGCTACTAACCACGAGATCAGCAACCAAGCAATCGCAACGTCACCTCGCTGAACCGATCAACCAAGTCGAAACACGATCGATCCTTGAACCAGCTGCAACCGAGAACAAGCAAGAACAAGATGATAACTTATAACTCAACTCATGAAAGGGTGAGGTTCTGTTTCCCGTATCGGGCGGTCTAGTCGACACGCGCGATCTCGGGGAGGGACACACAAAGGGTCTACCAAACACAACAAAAACCTAAGTGTACAAGAACAGCGGCGGCCACATATATAGCGGCGGCCAGGGGGAGTGGCGCGCCCAAGGGTGCAGCCACCACCAAACCCTAGTGATATATGGGCCATAGGCCAAAAATACGGTGTTGCAGCACCCTGAGTTTCTGGCCTGAAACATTGTTCTGCATTTTTCCGATGCTTCTGGATGAATTTAGATGTGGGGTTGGATCCATTGGAAAGCTTATCACCTAAGCTTTCCAACGAGTGGTCGCATGCCAAAATCGGAGTTCGGGAGCCCAAGTTATGCCCGTTTGAAGTTGACGTGCTGCTGGATGGCCGAACCGGGCTTTTTGGCATCTTGGGTGATGAGCACATTGCTACATCGGATACACCCATGGGATCAATGACCAAAGCCCTTCCATGTGACCCGCGACCTTTGATCTTCATGCAAGGGCAAAACACACGAGCTAGTGCGCGACAAGTCAAATATCAGGTAAACTCGTTTCTTGGGTTAAATAATTATAATTATGGGAATAGACCGCTGCCTAATAATATTCTTATACTTAGGAACATGGGCATGCACCAGCTTGGAGGCATTAAATCACCAACAAGAGCAATAAAGCATAGTGGGAATGCAAAGTGATTCCACTCGGCCATCAATGACCAGTCTGAATGAAAAACGGCCTAGAGAATGCAAACGGACTCCGATTGGAACGTGTGAGCACTCATTGGAAAGATAACTTCGCCATCTTTCCAACGGATCCGACCGCAGCTTCAAATTCCAAGTGAGCTAGCCGAAGCAGTCAAAAACATCTCGCGAACAGAACAGTCTTTTGCTCTTGGGTGCTGCGTCACCTTTAATTTGGGCTAAGTCCCCATGTATTCCTGCTGCGTGAGAGTACCTTCCAGAGTCATCTCCCCTCTCTATATATAGGACAAGCCTCTCCCTTTTCTCCTTAGGTTTTGTTCATTTGTTGTTGTCTTCCTGATTGGAGAAACACTCTCGAAATCCCTTGTGTCGGTTGACCAATCGATTCCGAGCTTCAGAACCTCAGTTCGAGTGTGCTTTATCCTTGTTCTTGCGTGTTCTTCGATTGTTTGCAAGGATAGACCTTCGTGGTCAGGTCATCCGGGCTTTGGCACGGTTGATAACAATCAGGAGTGTGGTTTAGCGATTGCGGGCGCTTATCCTTACGTGGTTTGTAGCCGGATCGTCAAAGTCATCCTCCGCCTAAATCGAAGTTATCCCTCTCACCGGAAGATTGGGAACCCATGAGCGCATCATTTGGCATGAGAGCGCATCATTTGGTATCAGAGCAACGGTTGACCGGTGAGTTTGTATCTTGTTTAGTTGTGTGCGTTCTTCCTATGGTCCAGAAATTTTGCCATACAAAAAGATTGTTTACCCGCTGTCCAAGCCCCTTTGTGCCTTTTCAATCTGTTATTTTGGTTTGCTAATTTGAGTTTGTGTTCGTTCTAGTGTTGTCTTGTTGCTGTTCATCTTCTTGTTCATCTCGCCACCTCAAAATCAACCCAAAGACACCCAAAAACAAACCATCAATCTCGTCCAGAAATTTCCCATTTCTGCAGTCTGCACCAAAAACGCCATATCTCCCAATTCCCATATCCTTTTTGAGTGAAACCAAAAGGAGAAGATCTCAGACTTGTTCTTCTATCATCCCACCAATTTTCAACCCCATACTTGAAAGAACCAAGTAGTTATGAATGTTTGAATTAGACCTTGTTGCTGTCCTGAAATCTGCAGATCAGTCCACTTGTGAATTTTGTGCGAATTTCTCTGTTCGTTTTCAGAAAGTTGGCCCAAAACAAAAGTTGTTGAAAAAGCCGTCAGGAAGAAGTGTAAAAAATTTCATAAGCAAAGAGGCACCTGAAAAAATCTTACGGCCAAAATACCAACCTGCTGTCCTGAGGGCAGAAAAACAGAAAACTACAAGTTGATTCAAACTTGTGTTTCCATGTTCCATAGTGCAAATCCGTGGCTTGCTGAGTGTCTAGATCTTGTTTTCATACCAACATATTTGCTTAAGCCTACAATGCATGTTTGTTTGATCAGCAACATAGGCTATGTGCTAGTTTGAACACTTATTCAATTTGTGCAAATCTAAAATTAGCTGATTGTTTCCATTGCTACTCATACATAGCCTGTCCAAGCTCCACTTTCTACCAACCATACAGGTGATAGACTTGCAATCGCTTTACCCACACTTGAGATTGGTTTATCACGAACCAACCGCTAGTTGCACCACTTGCTGCATTTCTAAGAATTGGTAAGAACTTGGTAAGAGCTTGAGAGATGTGACCCTCAATATTTCCAGCACCTAGTAGTTGATAGGGTTTCACATATTTTTATGTGCTATCCTTGTTTGCTACTAACCATGGCAGGGTTTTATGGAGATAATGGTTTCAAGCAATATCAGAAGAATGGAGTGATCTTCACGGTTGGCGATAAGCAACGACGAACATCGAACATGCGAGATTTGGACTGCACTTTTGATGAGAGCTCTCCTCATGTTGGAAGGAAAATCTGTCAGATCAACAAGCATGATGCACCATCTCCAAATATTGAACAAGGTAATCTGAAGTGTACCTTGCCTACTCTTAGTATTACGTACGATCCAAAAGCTTACATTGATTGGGAAATTGCGGTTGACAATGAAATTAGAAAATATGACTTGTCTGAAAAACAAAAGATTAAGGCTGCCACTAGTGTGCTAAATGGATTTACGTTAATATGGTGGAATGCTAGAAAAGAGGGACAACCTCATAGCTGGAATGCCATGAAAAGAATTATGAGAGATATGTTTGTTCCTGATTACCATGCTGATTTCTTAAACACTAGACTCCAACGTTTAAAACAAGGCAATAAAAGTGTTAAGGATTACTTTGGACAATTGCAAAATCATTTGTTGCGTTGTGGTTTAGATGAATGCGAAGAAGCTACTGAACTTCGGTTTTTGAGAGGGCTTAATCAAGAAATCCAGGACATTCTTGTTAATAAAAACGATAACTCACTCTCTCATTTGGTTAAGCTTGCATGTAAAGCTGAAAATCACATTTTGGAAGAAAAGAAAATGCTTGATGCTAGGAAGGAAGAAAAGAAACATGAATTACATGATTTAATAGAAGAGATTTCTAAATTTTATGAAGTAATTTGTGCAGAAGAAGATAATTCAATGGACAATTTGCATGCTCTTGCGTATCTTTCTTCGACTAACCTTTTGCAGGAGGTTGAAAAAAATGAAGAGATCAAAGTTGATATGGTCGAGCATGGGACTTTTCCTTCGACCATGATGCTTGATGTGGTTACACCTCTGATATCCACATCCCATGTTCAAAACGTGGTTGATGGCAATTGCGCCAATGTTGGCCCACAATCCATTGCAACTGAGCCATGTAATCGTGCATTTAATGATGTCAATTTAAGTGTTGAACCACCTCCACTACTTGAAGAAAATGATGGCAAGTTAATTTCGCATGAAGAAGAACTACTTGCAACACCTAAAACATCTGAGAAGAACAATAAAGGTAATAATGGTGTTGAATCGGTAGTCATCCATCAAGAAGAGGTGAGTTCTTGCAACAACACTTGTGCTGAAAGTAAAATATCGTTCTCTAAATTTAATATTCCTGATTTGCATAATGTTGAATTGATTACTTGTGACAAAAATCTTAACGAAGCATTTCAAGATAAATTTTTGGGCTATGTGCTATTTGATAAACCTATTGAACTGTCTTATATGATTGACAAGGTTGCTGAAATTTCTAGTTCCAAAACACTAGATGGCACTTGCAAATTTTATTTGAGTGGAGATTATGGTGTGCACAACACATTTCAAGTTCGTCAAATATTTATCACAACCGATTTGCTTGCTGATTTGAGGTTGAATTCTTACAACACGCCATCCATTGTGTCATATGGTGGTAGCTCGCACAGAAATAAATTATTTGATGATCCCTGTTTTGAAAAGAGATCTCCATTCGTTTGCTCATATGTCACATGTGAATCACTTATTAAAAATTTGCATGGCCCAAATAAAACATGTTTCCTTTCAAACAACTTGACACAATGTTTAGTAAAGTCGAGGACTACTTTCATTCAATCACGCCGAAATGATGAGAAGGAATGGTTTCTGGGAAAATCATTACATAATTGTTTCCATATTGGAACCGACAATGGCAAAACAATTGATGCATACATATACCACGCGTACACGTTGTTCTTTCTCTTGAGTACCTTTGCAGATTGTCAAAAGATGAGTACGTATATTCGTAAAGGGAAGAATGAGAAGACCATGGCACCAACACATATGTGGAAGTGCTTCTTTTTCTGGAATCTAGTTCGTCCCCCAGAAGCACATCTAGATTTCACGTCATACTATGCAATAGAAGACCAACTAGAGTCGAGGACGACTTCAAATAAAGAAGGGGAGAATGATGAGCACATTGCTACATCGGATACACCCATGGGATCAATGACCAAAGTCCTTCCAAGTGACCCGCGACCTTTGATCATCATGCAAGGGCAAAACATACGAGCCAGTGCGCGACAAGTCAATTATCAGGTAAACTCGTTTCTTGGGTTAAATAATTATAATTATGAGAATAGACCGCTGCCTAATAATATTCTTAGACTTAGGAACATGGGCATGCACCAGCTTGGAGGCATTAAATCACCAACAAGAGCAATAAAGCATACTGGGAATGTAAAGTGATTCCACTCGGCCATCAATGACCAGTCTGAATTAAAAACGGCCTAGAGAATGCAAACGGACTCCGATTGGAACGTGTGAGCACTCATTGGAAAGATAACTTCGCCATCTTTCCAACGGATCCTACCGCAGCTTCAAATTTCAAGTGATCTGGCCGCAGCAGTCAAAAACATCTCGCTAACAGAACAGTCTTTTGCTCTTCTTGGGTGCTGCGTCACCTTTAATTTGGGCTAAGTCCCCATGTATTCCTGCTGCGTGAGAGCACCTTCTAGAGTCATCTCCCCTCTCTATATATAGGACAAGCCTCTCCCTTTTCTCCTTAGGTTTTGTTCATTTGTTGTTGTCTTCCTGATTGGAGAAACACTCTCGAAATCCCTTGTGTCGGTTGACCAATCGATTCCGAGCTTCAGAACCTCAGTTCGAGTGTGATTTATCCTTGTTCTTGCGAGTTCTTCGATTGCTTGCAAGGATAGACCTTCGTGGTCAGGTCATCCGGGCTTTGGCACGGTTGATAACAATCAGGAGTGTGGTTTAGCGATTGCGGGCGCTTATCCTTACGTGGTTTGTAGCCGGATCGTCAAAGTCCTCCTCCGCCTAAATCGAAGTTATCCCTCTCACCGGAAGATCGGGAACCCATGAGCGCATCATTTGGTATCAGAGCGCATCATTGGGCTTCCATATGGGCTGTCATTTATTCGCCGAGGCATCGTGAGTTTTGGACCTGTTGCGCCGCTTCTTCGGAGAAGGCTTGAAAGGCTGGGCTTTAGGGTTAAGGCCTCCCGGCGACGACGATGGAGCAACGTCGGTCGTTGTTGTAGCAGTCGGAGAGGAAGGAGGGGCAACGGTCACACTGATCGTATCCATGCTGATGATGTCCTCATCATTCTACCCTTCTTGAACTGGAGTCATCCTCGACTCCTTATGCTCCTGCAAAATGTTAGTGACAACAGGGGACAAAGAAACACGTGTTTCCAATGCAATATTAGGGGAGGTCACAGTTTTATCTAATTGAACTACCTCCTTTATCTTTGTTTCAGTGTTTTGTGCAGCGCAAACAATCTTATCACCCTCTTGGACATGAGTTTTAACTCTATAAGCATTAATCTTATTTATTTCAGTAGGGGTCATTGGTTCTACCATTTTCTCACAATAATGCATAAATGAATATTGATTGGTTCTACCATTATGAATAGCTTCCACGTCATATAACCAAGGTCTTCCTAATATAAGTGAGCATGCTTCCATGGGTATGACATCACAATCAACGAAATCATAATATGAACCAATAGAGAAATTCACTCTCGCAGTGTGTGTTACCTGAACCTTACCATTTGAATTAAACCATTCGATCTCATAAGGTTGTTCAAGTGGAGTCGTGGGCAAGCCAAGCTTCTCGACCATGTTTTGACTTGCTAGATTGCTGCAATTTCCTCCATCAATCATGGCTTCTACCCTTCGTTCTCGCACCACAAACCTAGTGTGGAATAGGTTGTGGCGCTGCGTTTGACTAGCGTGTTCCAGCGGTGCACTAAGTATAAGATGGGATGAAAGGCTCTTGTAGTTGTTCGTCATTGCAGCACTCAGATGCATGCCATCTTGATCATTCTGGCCTACAGGGTTAGTCACAGGAATAGAAAACACATTCTCATTTTTACCAATTGAAGTACACTTACTATCCTTCTTCTTTGGTGATGCAGGCTTCACTTCTTTGTTTAGTGGTGTTTTCGTATTCTTGGTCGTAGAAAGATTGCAATTCTCGACAAGTATCTTTAGTTTATCCAAGGCTTCTTGATCCCACATGAATTTCATCTCTCCAAGTGGACCTGCCATTGTTAGTAGTAGACAAGAAAATACACAAAGTGATGTGTAACCCTATCTACTAAATAGTGTAGACTTATCGCTCCGGTGGAAATACATGGGTGCTAGATAGCGGTTGCACAAATCATATGACCGGAGAAGCCTCCATCTGCACCTCCTTTTATGTAAATGGGTCACCTTATGAGAACATTGTATTTGGAGACAATGGCAAGGGAAAGGTAATTTGTCTTAGAAAGGTAAATATCCTTAAAGAATTTACTCTCTCTAATGTATTGCTTGTTAAGTCTCTTGAATACAATCTTTTGTCCATTTTCCAGTTATGTGAGATGGGCTCAAATTGTATTTTCTTTAGTGGGGTGTCTCGGTCGTTAGAAGAGAGGACAACTCTCTAGTCTTCAAGGGTGTTTTAAAGGGAATGCTCTACCTTGTGGATTTTACCTAGGATAGAGCTCAACTTGAAACATTCTTGATGGCTAAGTCTAGCATGGGTTGGCTTTGGCATCACCGACTAGCCTATGCTGGTATGAGGAATCTTCAAAAGCTTCTAACGGGCGAACACATTTTCGGACTAACGAATGTATCTTTTGAGAAAGATAGGATTTGTAGTGCGTGCCAAGCCGAAAAACAAATGGGAGCGCATCATCCAACTAAAAATGTGATGACAACATCTAGAAAATTGGAGATGTTGCATATGGACCTTTTTCGACCAATCGCCTACATAAGCATTGGAGGTAATAAGTATGGTTTTAGTCATTGTAGATGATGTTTTCTGCTTCACTTGGGTGTTCTTTTTGCATAACAAGCTTGAAGCTCAAGATACTCTCAAGAAGTTAATGAGAACAGCTCAAAAAGAATTTGAGTTGAAGATCAAGAAGATTAGAAGCGACAACGGTACGAAATTCAAAAACACCGGCGTAGAAGAGTATCTTGATGAAGAAGGAGTGAAGCATGAATTCTCCGCTCCTTATTCACCTCAACAAAACGGTGTGGTTGAACGCAAGAATCGCACACTCATGCTATGACGATGTTAGATGAGTACAAAGTGTCTGATGTCTTTTGGGCGGAAGCCATCAACACCGCTTGCCACTCAACAAATCGGCTCTATCTACACAATCTTTTGAAGAAGACACCGTATGAGCTACTAACGGGTAAGAAACCCAATGTATCTTAATTTAGAGTATTTGGTAGCAAGTGCTTTATTCTCAACAAGAAGGTAAGATTCTCCAAATTCGCTCCTAAGGTCGATGAAGGTTTTATATTAGGTTATGGCTCAAACGCTTACGCCTATCGTGTTTTCAACAATGCCTCCAGTGTAGTTGAAATAGCGATAGATGTGACGTTTGATGAGACTAACGGCTCACAAGTGGAGCAAGTTGATCCTTGTGTGTTAGGTGAAGAAAATCCTAGTGAGGCAATCAAGAAGATGGCCATTGGAGAGATCAAGCCTCAAGAAGGAGTAAATGATCATGACGATCAGGACTTATCCCTAAGAGTAGAGCCACCTACCTCTACACAAGATCATGTGGTGGATCAACAAGTTGAAGAAGAAGAACAATCAAATGAAGAATCAATTCGAGCCACGCCTCATCCATGGATTCATCAAAGTATTCAAAGGGATCATCTGGTTGACAATATCCTCGGGGATATAAACAAAGGAGTATGTACTAGATCCCGAGTCGCTAATTTTTGTGAATTTTACTCGTTTGTTTCCTTTGTTGAGCCCGTGAAGGTTGAAGAAGCCTTGAGTGATCCGGATTGGATAATGGCAATGGAAGAGAAGTTAAACAACTTCACAAGAAACGAAGTGTGGACTTTGGTCGAAAGACCTAAACAAAATGTGATTGGAACCAAATGGGTGTTTAGAAACAAGCAATATGAACATGGGATTGTGACAAGAAATAAAGCAAGATTAGTTGCTCAAGAGTTCACTCAAATAGAAGGTTTGGACTTTGGTGAGACTTATGCCCCCGTAGGTAGATTGGAATCCATTCGTATTCTGCTTGCATATGCTACTCACCATGATTTCAAGCTTTATCAAATGGACGTGAAGAGCGTGTTTTTGAATGGACCAATCTCCGAGTTGGTGTTTGTTGAACAACCCCCCAGTTTCGAGGACACGAAGCATCCAAACCATGTCTATCAACTTCACAAGGCACTATATGGCTTGAAGCAGGCTCCTCAAGCGTGGTACGAGTGTCTTAGAGATTTCTTTGGTAAAGATAGGTTTCTCTATCGGAAAGGCCGATACTACTCTCTTCACTAAGCATGTAGATGATGATTTGCTTCTATGCGAAATTTACGTCGATGACATTATCTTTGGTTCTACGAACAAACAATTTTATGAGGAGTTTAGTAGGGGATAATAACCAAGAGGTTTGAGATGTCAATGATGGGGGAGTTAACCTTTTTCCTCGGACTTCAAATCAAGCAACTTAAGGATAGAACCTTCATTTGTCAATCCAAATACATCAAAGACATGCTCAAGAAGTTTGACTTGGAGAATGCAAAGCCAATCAAAACTCCAATGCAATCAAATGGTTATTTGGATGTGGATGAAAAAGGTAAAGCCGTTAATCAAAAGGTATATCGATCTATGATAGGCTCTCTTCTTTATCTTTGTGCATCTAGACCGGACATTATGCTTAGCGTGTGCATATGTGCAAGGTTTCAAGCCGCTCCTAAGGAGAGTCACTTAGTGGCCGTTAAAAGGATCTTGAGATATTTAGTTTACACTCCCAACCTAGGGCTTTGGTATCCAAAAGGATCATCCTTTGATCTTGTCGGCTATTCGGATGCGGATTATGCCAGTTGCAAAGTAGATAGGAAGAGCACTTCGGGGACTTGCCAATTCTTGGATAGGTCTCTAGTTTCTTGGACTTCCAAGAAGCAAAATTCCATAACCCTTTCTACCACCGAAGCCGAATACATAGCGGCGGCAAGTTGTTGTGCCCAACTTTTGTGGATGCGAAAAACTTCGAGAGATTATGGTTTAAACCTAAGCCAAATACCACTTATGTGCGACAATGAGAGTGCCATCAAAATAGCCAATAATCCCATACAACATTCCCGAACCAAACATATTGATATTCGCCATCATTTCTTGAGAGATCACTCCACCAAAGGCGATATTGATATTAGACATGTGAGAACCGAAGCTTAATTAGCCGATATATTCACCAAGCCACTTGATGAGAGAAGATTTTGTGCACTTAGAAGTGAGCTAAATATCCTTCATGCTAGTAATGTGGCTTGAAATAATGCATGTCAATTTTGTTTGAAAATTGAAAATCCTTGTTTTGTTCTAAAAATTATTGCAAAATCTTGGTTTGCTCTTGTGTGTATCAATATACTCACTTTAGTAATTTAGTAATCCTCATATTTCACCTAAACTAGTTTAAAATCACTTACCTATTTTTCTGCTGAGAAATCTTATCGGAACATCCGATCTGATATTGGAATGTCCGATGTTTAAATCAGAACAATCCGGTGTTACTTCGGATTATTCCGATATGTGGGCTGCTGGCTCTTTTAACCGTGCGGGTAAATCCTTTCCCCCTTTACCCTTTCTCATTTACCGCTAAGCCTCGTCCCCGTCTCTCTCTCTCTCTCTCTCTCTCTCTCCCGCGCCAACCCCCTGTCATCCTCCTCCGGAGCATCGCCTCTTCCACGACCGGAGCTTCCGGAGTCCCTCCGGAGCAAGCCCTAATCTCTTTCTTCCCTTGGCCGACCGTTTGGAGGACTTTTTCGTTCGGCATTCTCTTCTCCAAGGTATTGCTTGACCTAGCCGATCTGATCTATTTCATCTCGTGTTTTTCTAGCAAATGTGATTGGGCTTAGTGCCTCTAATTGTGCTAGGGTTAGTTCCTTGTAGTGGCTTTAGTCGTTGTTAAAGATGTTTTGGCGATTCAAGGTAGCTAGGGTTTCTTCACTGAACTGCACACATCGGACTGTCCGATGTATACATCGGACTATCTGATATGGGCAGCAATAGAAACCTAGTGCTTTGAATCCTTCTTCCTAGAGCCAGTTCTAATCCTAGGTACCTTTGTTTGTCCAGATGGTTAAATCCAAGGGAAAGCAGACTCTGGATGAATCTAGTGGTCCTTCTCAACACAGGAGGACAAAGGCGAAGCAAGACCCCGCTAGGGCTCAATCTCCATCATCTCCGGTGCACATGTCCTCTTCTAGGGCTATCATGTTCATTGAGCCTACCCCTTCATCCAATCGTCCGAAGCAGTCTGTGAAGAAGACAGCTTCAAGGTCCCCTTTAGGATCACCTTCCTCAGGGTCACCCCCGGCAGCAGCGGTCTTCAGCGAGGGATGATCCATCCAGACCTCTGATAGGTCCTTTGGAGATGCACGAGTCTGTTAGAAACTCGTGTGGCAACTTCTATCCTCCCAAGCCGATGAACTTGAGAAGTGACTCAGTTCGCATCAGAAGGGAAAGAAGAATAGACCCAGAGGAGTACGAGAAACAAGTTAACACTAATCGACGCTTCTGGAACTATTTCCAGCAGGACTTCTATAACTCGGTCATTCTTCGAAAGAAGACTCCGATAGTACAGATGCAGTGGATTGACTGGGAATATATTGAGCGACTTCATGATCTAGTCTTCGATGAAGTCATTAGCACCTGTGACAAGTATGACATCAAGGACATCATGGGGCTGAAGTACAACTAGAACAATGAGGTGATAGCCCAATTCTATGCCACCTTGTACTTTGGTACCGACGAGTCTGAGTCACTTAAGTGGATGACTTGTGGAAAATACTACAGTGTGACCAAAGCTCGTTTTGCCAACATTCTAGGCTTCTCTCCTGGGCTTTGCTTCAACAAAGACAAGCTACATGAGTACGACCCTTTGGAGATCAACAAGCTTGGTTGCATATATGATGAGTCTCAGGACTTCGAGCTCGGGAAGGCGAAAGGCTTACTTCCTATCTATGTTGTGCTGACCAGAATGATAAGGAAAACCCTCACCCTTTGAAAGAGGGAGATGCCTCGAGCATTTTGGGCTACTCAAGGAACTGTTATATTGGATTGGATCTCAGTCCCGACCTTTTGGCGTTGTGGACTTTATCTGGAGTGAGATTCGCCTTAGTTCCTTAGACCCCAGGAGGAGTTGCACTCACGCTCCTTACATCATGAAGATGATAGAAGAAGTAACTGATTCTGCATTTGTCAAGGATGTTGAGCACCTCGGGTATCAAGTTCGAGTCGTCAAGACTCCCTCTCGTCGCTCATCACGTGGATCTCCATATACTCGATCAGCTGCTCCAGCCTCTTCTTCTGGGCCTTCCTTATCTCGATCTTCATCTCCGATCAAGGCCATGCTGAGGGCAATCTTTTGCCTAGGCAAGGATGAGAGGCGTGCTCGCCAGAGGAACACTGAGCGGATCAAACAAAACACTCAGAGACTCAAGAAAATTCAAAGTCACCTAGAGATCTCGTGCTCACCAGATGGCTCTGAGGTCGAAGGGAGTGAGGATGATGAGAACATCAAGGGCTATGAAGCCGTATTCGATCCGCCTGCTCAAGACCCTCCTGCTAATGATGAGAGTGATAGCGAGGAGCTACTCTGGAGAAGAAGAGGAGGATGAAGACAATGATTGATCCTATTATGTGTTTTAGCTTATTTCTCGCCTTTTTGGTATCTTGATGCCAAAAGGAGGAGAAAGTAAAGCTTATTTATTTATGTATCTTGTGTTGTAATTCAAAACTTTAATCACTATTATCTCTGTCGTTGTTTGTGCTTTGAGTCTATGAACTATGAACTTCGTTTGTAATGTTTAGTTGGTACTCAAGTATTTGGTTTTAAAAGTTCTAAATCTTGTGGCTATGTTAATGAGTGCCCAATGCCATGCCATATGCATTTACTATTTACTGCACTTATCTACTCATTTGCCCTCTCGAATGCAAGGATATAGGGAGAGTTTCTAGTTTTTCAATTCGTCCACATATTTAGGGGGAGCTCCACTATATTCTTGACCATCCAAAAGAGATTTACTTTAGTTTTTTTAAAAGCTTTAATTGTGTTTGTCATCAATCACCAAAAAGGAGTGATTGAAAGTGCATCTAGGCCCCTTGTAAGTTTTGGCGATAGATGACAAGAATCTTAAAAATCTAATCAAGCTTGTTTAGTGTTGGACAATTTTAAGATTAGAAAATGGATTTGGAGGACTCTTGGAGACCGTAAAGATTAAAGGAGAAGACGGTGTTAATTTTTAAATGTAAATCTTTTCTTTTGAATAGAGTTTAAGGACACGCCGTACTATTAAGAGGGATGTGATGGAAAACCATTTTTAGAAGTACTAAGTGCTCTTGGTCGAAGATTCTTGACACACTCTTTCCACCAAATCACTTTGTGGGTGTTTGCCTTGAAAACATATCAGACTATCCGATATGGTCTGGAACCTTCCGATATACCCCTCTCTGTCTCCAGTCGAGAAAATATCGAAATATTCCGATGTTGGTCCGGAACATTCCGATCTGAACCGGAACCATCCGATACACAGTCCGATTGACCCCTCTCTGTCGCAAATCTCAAAAATATCGGAACATTCCAATGTCTGTCTGGAATATTCTAATATATACCAGAACTATCCGTTGTTTGTTCCGATCGACCCCTCTCTGTATCCAGTTACAAAATTATCGGAACATTCCGATGTCGGTCCGGAACATTCCGATATGTACCGAAAAAATCCGATCCTTGTTCCGATCAACCCCTCTCTGTCTCGTTGCAAAAAAAATTTCCGATGTTGGTCCGGAATATTCCGATATGGACGGGAACTTTCCGTTGCTTGTTTCGATTGACCCCTCTCTATCTCGCTGCGAAAATATCGGAACATTCCGATGTTAATATCAGAACATCCGGTGTCTGTCAATAGTAACGGCTAGTTCTTACTGCGTGGGTATTTATTCCCCTCCTCCTCCCACCGGTCTGGGTTGCCTCTCACACACACTCTCAGCTGAACACTTATTTCAACCCTAGCTCTCCACCTTCCAACTTCATTCCACCATTAATTCCATCGATTGCATCTTTGAGTGGGTGAAGAAGCTAGATCTAGAGACTTCGTGTTGATCAAGCTTCAATCTTGAGAACTTGATTCATTCCCCAAGTTGGGTTTCCATCGAATTTGTTACTCTTGGAGTTTGAGGGCTCCTATACGGCTAGGAGTCACCCTATAGCCACCGGTGCTTGGTGTGGTGGCCGGGGAGAGTTTGTGAATGCCGACTTCACCTACGAAAGGGAAGAATCCGTTGAGTGAAACCGAGTGCTTGGTGCAACCCGGGAGGTTAAGGGTCAAGGGGGACCCCAGCTCAAATGTGACCGAGCCGCCTCAACGAAGACGTAGGATCCCCTCAAGGATCCGAACTTCGTGAACAACTACTTCGAGTCTCCTTCTGCTTGTGGATTTCTCTTGCACATTACTTTTGTCTTGCTATCTAACCCTATTTGGTGCAGGATTTACTGTTCTATCTCTCTAGTTTACTCTCCCCAGTTCCAGCAATATCGGATGTTCAGATTCTGGATCAGATAGTCTGATTCATATTAGAGTATCCGATACTGATTTGTCCCGCTGCATTGTATTTGCTGTAAAATTTTGTAAAGCCTATTCACCACCCCTCTAGGCTACATCTCGATCCTGCAAGTTGCCCCTCGGATCACGACGACTTTGAATCCAATCCGAAGAAAGAGGGGATTAAGGGCCCAAAACTAATTTTCTTTAAAAACCGGCTTGTGTGGAGCGTCGTGGTATCCAACCACAACACATTGTGGTGGTTGCCCCTTGGATCACAACGAGTCTCCAGGAATCAAGGAGATCGCGTAGAATGGCTCCGTAGCTAATACGAAGAAAGAAGGGATTAAGGGGACCAAAACTAATTTTCTTTCAAAACCGGCTTGCGTGTAGCCTCGTTGTATCCAACCACACCACAATTGTCGGCGATTGCCCCTCGGATCGCCACAAGTCTCTAGGAAATGGGGAGATCACGTATAACGGCTCAAAAGCCAATCTGGGGAAGATGGAATTAAGGGGACCAAAACTAATTTTCTTTCAAAACCAGTTTGGTGGAGCATCATGTTGTCCAACACAACCACAACGTGTTGTGTTGCGCCTCGGCTAGCCACGAGTCTCCTGGAATTGAGGAGATCACGTATAACAGCTCAGAAGCCAACGTAGAGAAAGAGAGTATTAAGGGACCTATCGGGGATAAAATTACGGCCCATTGCCATGGCCCACTCCCTGACGGCCCAATCGAACAGCCTACCAGGGCCCAGCTCCCTGGAAGGTTCTATCTGGCCCATGTGTGTCTTGTCAACAGCTTCTGGTGGCGAGATGCGTAATGGCCAAGGCTTCCTGTTTGAGTCCGACTCGAACAGAGTTCTGCACGGCTACGTGAAGACCCGGACGTTGGTTTCCCGGATTGGATTAGGAGTCGTGATCCCCAAGACTTGGGATATACCTTATCTACCTCGGGGTGTATTTGGCATGTACGAGTTCGTTACGTACTCGTGGTTAGCCCGGCCCGATATTCCCTTGGTAGGTCGGTTGTCCAGCACTATATAAACCAAGCCCCTACGGCGTGTAGGGGGGACGACTTAGACGCATCTGGCATCTAAGATTACTTTGTCGCATACTCTTCGCCTGTACACCATAATCACGCCGAGACTTATTCGTCTCATCGAGCCACCTCTTGTATTCATCTTTGATATATAAGAAAGGTGGGCGTGAGGGCTATTATCTCTCCGAGAGGCTGAACCAGATAAAACTCGTCTCCTGTTCGCTTGCTGCTCGTGGTTGTTCGGCGTGTCTCCTATCTCAATCTTAAAGAACCTTAGCGACTTGAGATCGATATCTCAACCGTCGGCAGTGGCGCCGTCCGTGGGGACTCGCAATCGAGCATGTCGAACTCTATCGGCGACGGGAGATTCTCCACGAGGACTACGACTCGAAGTGCAGATGTCTCTTCCCTGCCAGATCGGATCGATCCTTCGATCTTGATCGCCTTTCGATCTGGTCCCACTCCGTGCTCGGGCCGGATCTCTTCGCACTGGCGCTCTTCGCCGGGCCTGCGTCTGTCCCTCGCGACGAGCTCCGCGCTCGGGGCGGATCTCCTCGCTGGCCGCTCTTCGCCCTGCAGCAAGTCTTCGTCCCGCCACGAGCTCCGTGCTCGGGCCGGATCTCTCGCGCTGGCTCTTCGCCGGAGCGCTTCGTCTCCCATGGCGAGCTCAAGGCTCGAGGCTCGATCTCTCGCGCCGGGCAGCTCTTCGCCCGCAGCGCAAGTCTGTCCCGCGACGAGCACCGTGCTCGGGATCGATCTCTTCGCCGGCAGCTCTTCGCCGGTCGCGCTCTGATCCCATGGCGAAGCTCGCGCTCGAGGCGGATCTCTCGCGCGGCAGCTCTTCGCCGGCGCGTATCTGTCCCGCGACAAGCTCCGCGCTCGAGGCTCGATCTCTCGCCGGCAGCTCTTCGCCGGAAAGGCGTCGTCTGATCCCATGACAGCTCCGCTCTGGGATCGATCTCTCGCGCCGGCAGCTCTTCGCCCGGCCTTGTCGTCTCCCGACGAACTCGCGCTGGGCCCGGATCTCTTCGCGCGGGCAGCTCTTCGCCGGGCCGCGTCTGATCCCATGCGACGCTCTCCGCTCGAGGCCGGATCTCTTCGCGCGGCAGCTCTTCGCCAGCAGCGCAAGTCTGTCCCAGCGACGAGCACCGTGCTCGAGGATCGATCTCTTCGCACGGGCAGCTCTTCGCCGGGTCGCGCGTCTGTCCCCTTGCGAAGCTCGCGCTGGGATCGGATCTCTCGCGCGGGCAGCTCTTCGCCGGCGCGCGTCGTCTCCCGCGACGAGCTCCGCGCTCGGGCTCGATCTCTTCGCGCCGGCAGCTCTTCGCCCGCCAGCGCAAGTCTGATCCCGCCACGAGCTCCGTGCTCGGTGGTGAGTCTCTTCGCCGGGTAGCTCTTCGCCGGGCCTTGTCTGATCCCATGACGAGCTCCGTGCTCGGGCTGGATCTCTTCGCGGCGGCTCTTCGCCCGGCGCGTCTGTCCCGCGATGAGCTTCGTGCTCGGGGCTGATCAAAATTCCTTCCGATCCCGGGCTGTTACGCCTGGCGGTGGATGACGGAGAGAGCGACCAAGACTTGGAGCGTCGACCACCCGTAAGTTCCTTGTGTAGGTCTTTCGTTTCCTAACCCGGCGCTTTTCTCAAATTTCGCGCCTTAGTTCGTCCAAGTCTCTCGGGCTGCCATATAAAGTTCAACCCATTGAGCGGTGAATGCTCGCAGCCCCCTGCGGTCCTCCTCACCACTTGTCTTCTCAGACTACTCTTTCTCTCTGGTAACACTTGATGGCTGTCCGGTCTTGCGAACTCTTGGCTCCGCAATCTTAAGGGTTTTCCCTGCCCGTATCTAGCTTCAACAAGTTCCTAAACTCAGAGTTGCGTAACACGGCATCCAGCCTCACGGCTAAGCCTGCTCTCGTAAGCCCTCCGCGGCAGAGGCACTTACCGCTCACGGCACGACCACTTGGCAAAGCCTGTTCTCGTAAGCCCTCCGCGGCAGAGGCACTTTCCTTGTCCGGTTACCCTCGGAATCGCCTAACATACGTTAACGAGCAGTTCCTGGAACGAGTCGATCAGGATACGGGTGTCGCTCTAACTCTCTGCGCACGTGCTTGAAGTCGCAAACTCAGGTCTTCATGCATCGTCCGTACCGGGGGCTAGGGCGTCGCTCTTTCTCTTGTGCACCTGTTCGAGTTCGCAAACTAAGGTCCTCGAGCAGCTGCACAACGGGGGCTGGGAGTTGGGCTAAGCGTTCTACCGGTTTTTCTTAAAACTTTCTAGCGCTGTTCGCCTTGCTCTTGGTTCCTGTTCGTCCTTGTCTTTTGCTGCTCTTTTTTGCAGGAAAAGCTGCTCGGTCAGACTCTCGCTCTGATTCAAGCGCTGCTTGGCGGTCTTGAGCTGCTCGGCCAGCTCCTCGGAGGACTGCCTCTCCTCGATCAGTTGGGACTTGGGCTGAATTTCGGCAACCCCGGTACGTTTTCAGTTTTCCAGTTCCTTTCCTTAGCGTTGGTTTTCCAAAACCTCGTTGGTCTTCGCTCCGTGGCGCTCCCAGCGTCGCGACATGTCTTTTATCTGGCGACGATCATGACGGCTCCGGTTAACGGCGGTGCACCACCGATGGAGTCCTCGCCCACCGTAGCGATTCTCGCCATACGGGCATGCCCACCGTAAGCCGATTCTCATCGCAACGGGCACTCCTGGCGCTGGTTCCGCATCCGCCGAGGCGACACCAACGCTGCACGGGTCCATGTCCGGATAAGATTTCGCCTCGCACGTCTTGCCTGCGGCTAAGGTCCCGATCGCCTTCCCTGGTTAGCGGTCTTAGCCACGCTGAGGCTGCACTTGCCGCACATCGTCTTCTTTATCCATGCTACGTCCTTCCTTGCACGGTAATCCGGAGCAATGCACCACCTACGGAGTCCTGCCCACCGTAAGCCGATTCTCATCGCAACGGGCACTCCTAGCGTCGGTTCCGCATTCGCCGAGGTGACACTAATGCTATCGAGGGACGTACCCGGAAAAAATTATGTCTTGTGCGGGTAGGTCGTCTTTTGCGTGTTTTCTAAAACTCGCTTTGCTCTTCTTGGAGCCTTTTCTTGCTCTCTTTTTCCCCTTGCTGGCTCGTTTCTTGTTTGTCTTCTGCAGGGAATACAAGAACGGGGAACGTAAGACGCCGGTGATGGTCGCGGCGAGGTTCCAGACTTCCCCACCAAAACCGATGTCTGCATCCCTCTCTTTCCGGGTTTGCTCCGCGCATGCTCGGGGAACTGATTCACTTCGCCCGCGTATGATTTCTTGCCTTTGCCCGGTACTGACCTTCACAGTTCGGCTAAGTCAAGGTAGTGCGCCACCAACGGAGTCCTCGCCACCGTAGTCGATTCTCGCGCGAACGGGCAAGCCCATCGTAAGCCGATTCTCATCGCAGCGGGCACTCCAAGCGTCGGTTCTGCACTTGCCAAGACAACGCTATCACTGTCGCAAGGAATACGTCATGGGTAAATCGTTGATTTCACACGTTCTCTTGCGGCTCTGACTGCATCGGGTTGTGATTCACTTCGCAGGCGGTTCTTCGCCCGAGCGCGATCTGTCCCCGCGACGAGCTCCGTGCTCGGGGGCTGGATCACCTCGCACCGGGCAGCTCTTCGCCCGGAGCGCAGGCTCCTACCGGGTACGTCTTCGCCTGGTCGTACTTTCTGGTTCCTTTAACGAGCTCCGTGCTCTGGGACTGGATTTCTTTACCTGGTTTCTTTGGCGAGCTGTACGCTCTGGGACTGGGTCACCTTTCCCATTCGTATGTATTGTCTGCTCCTAGCACACGATCTACGTCTGGAGGCGCGTCACCTTCGCTCCTGAGCACGACGTTCGCTCGAGAGCGCAATCTCTATTTCCTCGGGCAAGCTTTAGCCCGAGAGGTGGTTCCCCTATCTTTTCCTAGGCATCTGAATGCCTGGATGCAGCAGCACGAGTCCGTCTCGCGACTTGCTATGTTCATTCTCCCAAAAGATCTGATCTTACCGGATGCGGTGGTACGCTCTTCACTACTAAGAATCCAATCCCTCCTTGATGACGTTCAGCCTCAAGGAGATGATTCACCTCACTTCTTCCGATTTACAGATCGAAGGTGAGTGCTCGCTTTCGAGCGGATGTCGTTCCTGTTGACGCCTTGAGTTGCTCGGCAAGGCGGGTTTGTTCGATCCCGAACAAGACTTGTTCGGTTGAACCGTAACCTGTTCGGTCGCCTGTTGCACGTCTTTGTAGCAGGAAATATACCCTCTTCGTGACTTAGAGTCTCAAGAGGATGACCCCACTCTAGTGAGTCCTTCCACTTGAGTCTCGGGGGCTAGCTGTCGGGGATAAAATTACGGCCCATTGCCATGGCCCACTCCCTGACGGCCCAATCGAACAGCCTACCAGGGCCCAGCTCCCTGGAAGGTTCTATCTGGCCCATGTGTGTCTTGCCGAACAGCTTCCTGGCTGGCGAGATGCGTAATGGCCAAGGCTTCCTGTTTGAGTCCGACTCGAACAGAGTTCTGCACGGCTACGTGAAGACCCGGACGTTGGTTTCCCGGATTGGATTAGGAGTCGTGATCCCCAAGACTTGGGATATACCTTATCTACCTCGGGGTGTATTTGGCATGTACGAGTTCGTTACGTACTCGTGGTTAGCCCGGCCCGATATTCCCTTGGTAGGTCGGTTGTCCAGCACTATATAAACCAAGCCCCTACGGCGTGTAGGGGGGACGACTTAGACGCATCTGGCATCTAAGATTACTTTGTCGCATACTCTTCGCTTGTACACCATAATCTCGCCGAGACTTATTCGTCTCATCGAGCCACCTCTTGTATTCATCTTTGATATATAAGAAAGGCTGGACGTAGGGCTATTATCTCTCCCGAGAGGCCTGAACCAGGATAAAAACTCTGTCTCCCTGTTCGCTGCTGTTCGTGGTTGTTCGGCGTGTCTCCTATCTCAATCTTAAAGAACCTTAGCGACTTGAGATCGATATCTCAACCGTCGACAGGACCAAAACTAAATTCTTTTAAAACCATCTTCGGTGGAGCATCGTGGTGTCCATCAACAACACAATTGTGCTTGGATCGCCATAGGTCTCCCGGAATCGTGGAGATCGCGTAAAACGACTGATAAGCCAATCCGAAGAATGAGGGGATTAAGGAGTCTAAAACCAATTTTCTTTCATAACCAGCTTGTGTGTAGCATCGTGGTTTCCAACAAGACCACAATTGTGAGGGTTTCACCTCGGATCGTGATACTCTACTGGAATCATGGAGACTATGTAGAACGACTGAGAAATCTAATATGAAGAAAGGGGATTAGGGGGGCCAAAACTATTTTTCTATCAAAACCGGCTTGCGTGGTGCATTGGGGTGTCCAACAACACCACAATTGTGAGGGTTTCACCTCGGATTGCGATACTCTCCGGGAATCAAGGAGATTGCGTAGAACGGCTGAGAATTTAATCTGAAGAAAGGGGATTAGGGGGACCGAAACTAATTTCTATCAAAGTTCATAAGCAAAGAGGCACCTGACAAAACATTACGGCCAAAATACCGACCTGCTGTCTTGTGGGCTAAAAAACAGCAATCTACAAGTTGGTTCATACTTGTGTTTTCTTGTTCCACGGTGCAAATCCGGGACTTGCTGAATGTCCAGCACTTGTTTTCATATCCACACACTTTCTTTAGCGTATTATTCAACTTTGTTTGATCAGCAACATAAGCTATGTGCTAGTTTTGAACACTTATTCAATTTGTGCAAATATGAAATTAGCTGACTGTTTCCATTGCTAGTCATACATAGTGAAAGGATCGCAATGCCGCCTAGAGGGGGTGAATAGGCGAATAAAGCGAAATTGTGGAATTAATAAACTCAGTACAATGACCAGCCCGTCGGATGTTCGGATGCAGAACGGATGTTCTGACCTGGTCCAGTAACCCCTGCGTCGGATGTTCTGATCTGGGTCGGATGTTCCGATGGCGTCGGATGTTCCGATCCAGGGTATTCTGGATTCGTCGAAAACCTGCAGTAAAAACTGTTTTCTCGCAAAACCAAGGTTAGATCTATTCAAGAATACTCAGAACAAGTCAACGCCAATAGTAAAAACAACAAAACAAGACCAGAACACGGCGATTTTTTTTTACCGATGTTCGGATCTTTGAAGGGACATCCTACTCACCGTTGGGAAGGCACAAAGCTTGGCTCACCAAGACCCTAATCCCCATACCGATGAAGCACACAGCACTCAACGGCGATCACTAGTTGAATCATTTTCCTTGCGGAGGTAGATTCGCACCTTCACAAACTCCGGAGGCACGCCACACAAAGATCGGCGACTCACCGGCGACACCTAGCAATCTAGGAGCCCTTCAAGCCTCCAAGAGTAACAAATGCGATGAAGAAATTCTGTAATCGCTAAGTGCTCAAGAATTGGATCTCTAATTCACGAAGCACTTGGGTTGCCTTGATCTCTCTAGATCTAGATCTCACAAGATGAACAAGAGAGAGACAAAGGCTACGGTTCTTGAGAGAGATGAAGAAGAATATGAATTAGGCTCAAATCAAGATGTAGTCAGAGTGAGTAACCTTTTGGCAGGATACACTCCGAGAATCAAGGAGATTGCATAGAACGGCTGAGAATTTAATCTGAAGAAAGGGGATTAGGGGGACCGAAACTAATTTCTATCAAAACCGGCTTGCGTCGAGCATCGTGGTGTCCAGCAACACCACAATTGTGGGGAGTTGCCCCCTCAGATCCCGATGACTCTCTCGGAATTAAGGACATGGCGTAGAACTACTCAGAAGCCAATTCAGAGAAAGAGGGATTAAGGGGCACAAAACTAATTTCCTTTCAAAACCGGTTGCATGGAGCATCGTGGTGTCCAACCACACCACATTTGTGGGGGTGGCCCTTGGATCGCCACGAGTCTCCTGGAATCGAGGAGATTGCGTATAACGGCTCAGAAGCAAATACGGAGAAAGATGGAATTGACGGAGCCAAAACTAAGTTTCTTTGAAACCGGCTTGCGTGGAGCATCATGGTGTCCAACACAACCACAACGTGTAGGGTTGACCCTCGACTAGCCACGAGTCTCCTGGAATTGAGGACATCGCGTATAACACTTCTGAAGCCAATGCAGAGAAAGAGAATATTAACGGACCAAAACGAAATTCTTTCAAAACCATCTTCGGTGGAGCATCGTGGTGTCCAACGACACTACAATTGTGGGGGGGTCACCCCTCGGATCACCACATGTCTCCTGGAATCATGGAGATCGTGTAAAACGACTGATAAGTCAATCCAAAGAATGAGGGGATTAAAGGGTCTAAAACTAATTTTCTTTGATAACCGGCTTGTGTGGCGCTTCGTGGTTTCCAACAACACCACAATTGTGAGGGTTTCACCTCGGATTGCGATACTCCCCGGGAATCATGGAGATCATGTAGATTGGCAGAGAAACTAATCCGAAGAAAGGGCGTTAGTGGGACCAAAACTAATTTTCTATCAAAACGGGCTTGTGTGGAGCATTGTGGTGTCCAACTACACCACAATCGTGGGGGATTGCCCCTCAGATCGCGACGACTCTCCCGGAATAAAGGAGATCACGTAGAATGACTCAAAAGCCAATTCGGAGTAATTTTCATTCAAAAATGGTTGAGTGGAGCATTATGGTGTCCAACCACACCACATTTGTGGTGGTGGCCCCTCGGATTGCGCTGACTCTATGGGAATCATGGAGATCACGTTGAACGGCTCGGAATCCAATCCGAAGAAAGAGGGGATTAAGGGGGGCAAAACTACTTTTCTTTCAAAACCGGGTTGCATGGAGCGTTGTTGGTGTCCAACCACTGCACATTGTGATGGTTGCCCCTTGGATCATGATGACTCTCCCGGAATCAAGGAGATCGCGTAGAACGTCTCAGAAGCCAATATAGCGATAGAGGGGACTAAGGGACAAAAACTAATTTTCCTTCAAAACCGCCGTGTGTGGAGCGTCGTGGTGCCCAAGCACCCCACATTGTGGTGGTTGACCATTGGATCGTGATGACTCTCCGGGAATCAAGGTGATCGCGTGCAACAGCTCGAAGCCAATACAGAGAAAGAGCGGATTAAGGTGGCCAAATCTAATTTTCTATCAAAACCGGCTTGCGTGTATCATTGTGGTGTCCAACAACACCACAGTTGTCAGGGTTTGCCACTCGGGTCGCCACGAGTCTTGTTTTTCCGGTTGAATAATTATACTTTGTAGAATAGACCGCTACCTAATAAAAATATTATACAAAGGAAGTTGAACAAGCACCAGCTACAAGGCATCAACACATCAATCAAGGAAATAAAGCATGGTGGGAATGCAAAGGGATTCCACTCAGCCTTCAATGACCAGTCTGAATTCAAAAAGGCATAGGGAATGCGAACGGACTCCGATTAGAACATGTGAGCACTCATTGGAAAGATAAATTCGCCATATTTCCAACATATCTGGCCTCACCTTCAAATTCCAATTGAGCTGGCCGCAGTAGTCAAAAACATCTCGTGGACAGAATCAGTTGTTTGCTCTTCTTGGGTGCTGCGTCACCATTAAGTTGGGCTGAGTCCCCATGTATTCCTGCTGCGTGAGAGCACCTCCTAGAGTCATCTCCCTGCTCTATATATTGGACAAGCCTCTCCCTTTTCTCCTTAGGTTTTGTTCAATTGTTGTTGTCTTACAGATTGGAGAAACACTCTCGAAATCCCTTGTGTCAGTTGACCAATCAATTCCGAGTTTCAAAACCTCAGTCCAAGTGTGTGCTTTTACCTTTGTTCTTGCGAGTTCCTCGATTGCTTGCAAGGATAGACCTTCATGGTCATGTCATCCGGGCTTTCACACGGATGATAACAATCAGGAGTGCCGTTTAGCGATTGCGGGCGCTTATCCTTGTAAGATCGGGAACCCGTGAGCGCATCATTTGGTATCAGAGCGATGGTTGACCGGTGAGTTTGTATCTTGTTTAGTTGTTTGTGTTCTTCCTATAGTAAAGAAATATTTGCCCCATAAAAAGATTGTTTACCCGCTGTCCAAGCCCCCTTTGTGCCTTTTCAACCTGTTATTTCGGTTTGTTAATTTGAGTTTATGTTCGTCCTAGTGTTGTCTTGTTGCTGTGCTCCGGGATTTAGGCCCTTAGGAGACGACGGAGTCGCAGCGTTGATCGCAGGTGATGAAGTGGCATTGTCGGAGAGGATGTAGGGGCAGCGGTCGTATCCTTGGGTTGGATGTCCTCATCATCCTCCCCTTCTTGAATTGGAGTCGTCCTCGACTCTTTCTCATGCTCCTGCAAAATGTTAGTGACAACAGGAGGCAAAGAAACATGTGTTTGCAATGTGGTATCAGGGGAGGACACAGTCTTATCTAAATGGACTGCCTCCTTTATCTTTGGCTCAGAGTTTTGTGTACTGCTAGCAATTTTATCACCCACCTATGCATGATTTTTAGCTCTCTTTTGTTTATCTTTAATTAGTTCAGCAGGAGTTATGGGTTTCAAAACTACTTTCTTTCCATTAACTATGAAGGAATATTGATTGGTTCTACCATTATGAATAGCTTCTACATCATATAACCAAGGTCTACCTAATAAAAGTGAGCATGCTTCCATAGGTAAGACATCACAATCAACATAATCATGGTAAGAACCAATAAAGAAAGGCACTCGCACAGTTTTTGTTACCTGAACCTTACCATAAGAATTGAACCATTCAATCGAGTAAGGTTGTTGAATTGAAGTCGTGGTCAAGCCAAGCTTCTCGACCATGTTTTGGCTTGCAAAGTTGCTACAATTGCCTCCATCAATGATGACATGCACCGCACGTTCTTGCACAACAAACTTAGTTTGAAATAAGTTGTTGCGTTGAGTCTGACTAGCATGCTCTGGTGGTGCACTAAGTACATGTTCAGACATAAGGCTCATGTATTTGTCTGACATTGCCACATTCAAAAGCTCACCATCTTGATTATTCTTGCCTTCATAGTTAGTCGCAGGAATAGAAAGCACATTCTTATCTTTCCTAATTGAAGTACACTTACTATCCTTCCTTTTGGGAGATGCAGGCTTCAATTCTTTCTTCAATGGCGTTTTCTCATTCTTGGTCGTAGAAAGATTGCAATTCTCAATAAGTATCTTTAGTTTATCCCGGGTTTCTTGATTCCACATGAATTTCATTTCTCCAAGTGGACCTATCATTGTTAGTAGTAGACAAGAAAATACACCAAGAGATGTATAACCCTATCTAGTATTGGAACGGTCACTCACACTCAAAGCTTTCACCAAGCTCTTACAAGTTCTTACCCTGCAGCTTGTCAAGGTCAATCAGTGGATGAAGGTAATCTGCACTCAGGGGTAACAAAGCGATTGCAAGGTACTTTTCCTGTGGTTAATAGTAAGTGGATCTTCGACTGGTATTTATATGTAGCAAGGAGATACTAAAACCACACTAGCCAAAACAAGTTGAAAGAACGTTCAACGACGGTACTGTGCTGGTCCTAGGCTAGACCGTGCTAGAGACGCGAGCCTAATCATAAACGTTGTCACAGAACAGCCATTGAACAGCAAGAAAAAGCTCCACGATTTTTCTCCTCTCTATTTTTTTTTCACTTTTCTCACCTTTTCTTTTCACTGATTCCTTTTTTTTTTTTCAGCGCGACTCTTTTGCTTGCGCTAGCCTCTTTATTTTGGTAAGACTTCTCTCTCTTTCTCCCTTTTTTTTTTGAAGTAAATGGCAGGCCAAATATAAAAGGCTGAATTTTGATTGGTCGAAAAGGGTGGGACGCTGGATATATGGCAACCAATTAAACCGGCCTGCTATTTATGCGGCTGTAATTATGGAAAACGATGAACGTGGCTTGCTATAGAAGTCAAGCCGTGTGTTCCAAGTAAAGGGCAGCCAAAGGAAAGACCAATAAATATGGCCGGATGGTACTTTCACGGTGTTTTTTTCCTTGATTGGCTCGGCTTAGAGGTATGGTTAATTAAGCGCGGCTGGGAAATAGGAAAGGACCACGCGCCTTTGGTTATGGCTGGAAACCGAGCAGATTATGCAATATGTGGACGCGTTTTGGAAAGGTGGAGTTTGTTGGCTCACGATCTGGTTGACACACAAGAACGGCGACGAACAAGAACACGACGAGCACTGTGACAAAACGTGATTCGAACATGAAACTCTAAAGATCAACACGCTAAGACCAGCAACGACCCGACGATGCAACAAAAATTCAACAAGAATTAAACTAGGAAGCAATAGCAAAGGCTAAACGGGCTTGGATCAATGGAAAATCACACGACGAGCTGTTTTTTTTTAGGCAATTTTCTGAACTCTAGGATGAACAAGATGAACAAAACAAGATAAGGGGTGTTCTCACCAGGCAACCGTCGCTCTGATACCACTTGATGCGCACTAGGTCGGCCCGATCTTCTGGTAAGAAACGATACTTCGATTTGGTGTAGTGACGACGCTACTAATCCACAGGATCAGCAACCGAACAATCGCAATGTCACCACACGAGTCGATCAACCGAGCAAGAAACGATTGATCCTTGAACCTGCTAGCAATCGAGAACAAGCAAGAACAAGATGATAACTGATAATTTAACTCATAAAAGGGTGAGGTTCTGTTTGTCGTCACGGAAGGTCTAATCGACACACGCGAACACGAGGAGGGACGCACACGGGGTCAACCAAAACACAACAAAACCTAAGGATAGAAGAGAGGCACCGGCCACATATATAGTGGCAGCCAGGGGGTGTAGGGCGGCCAAAACAGGGGCACCCACCAAAACCCTAAGTTACATGGGCCATAGGCCCAAAAATACGGTGTCGCAGCACCCTGAGTTTCTGGCCCGAAACATTGTTCTTCATTATCCTGACGCTCCTGGACGAATTTAGGTGTGGGGTTGGATCCATTGGAAAGCTTATCTCCTAAGCTTTCCAACGAGTGGTCGCACGCCGAAATCGGAGTTCGGGAGCCTGAGTTATGCTCGCTTGAAGTCGACGTGCTGCTGGGTGGCCGAAGTGGGCTTTCTGGCATCTTGGCCTTCCATGTGGGCCTTCCTTGGCTCTTGGGCCGTCCTCGTGGTGCATGCTTGCTTCTCTGATTCTTCGTCTTGGACTTGAAAGGCCGAGCTCTGGGATTTAGGCCCTTAGGAGACGACGGAGTCGCAGCGTTGATCGCAGATGATGAAGATGGCATTGTCGGAGAGGATGTAGGGGCAGCGGTCGTATCCTTGGGTTGGATGTCCTCATCATCCTCCCCTTCTTGAATTGAAGTCGTCCTCGACTCCTTCTCATGCTACTGCAAAATGTTAGTGACAACAGGAGGCAAAGAAACATGTGTTTGCAATGTGGTATCAAGGGAGGACACAGTCTTATCTAAATGGACTGCCTCCTTTATCTTTGGCTCAGAGTTTTGTATACTGCTAGCAATTTTATCACCCGCCTATGCATGATTTTTAGCTCTCTTTTGTTTATCTTTAATTAGTTCAGCAGGAGTCATGGGTTTCAAAACTACTTTCTTTCCATTAACTATGAAGGAATATTGATTGGTTCTACCATTGTGAATAGCTTCTACATCATATAACCAAGGTCTACCTAATAAAAGTGAGCATGCTTCCATAGGTAAGACATCACAATCAACATAATCATAGTAAGAACCAATAAAGAAAGACACTCGCATAGTTTTTGTTACCTGAACCTTACCACACGAATTGAACCATTCAATCGAGTAAGGTTGTTGAATTGAAGTCGTGGTCAAGCCAAGCTTCTCGACCATGTTTTGGCTTGCGAAGTTGCTGCAATTGCCTCCATCAATGATGACATGCACCGCACGTTCTTGCACAACAAACTTAGTTTGAAATAAGTTGTTGCGTTGAGTCTGACTAGCATGCTCTGGTGGTGCACTAAGTACATCTTCAGACATAAGGCTCATGTATTTGTCCGACATTGCCACATTCAAAAGCTCACCATCTTGATTATTCTTGCCTTCATAGTTAGTCGCAGGAATAGAAAGCACATTCTTATCTTTACTAATTGAAGTACACTTACTATCCTTCCTTTTGGGAGATGCAGGCTTCAATTCTTTCTTCAATGGCGTTTTCTCATTCTTGGTCGTAGAAAGATTGCAATTCTCAATAAGTATCTTTACTTTATCCCGGGTTTCGTGATTCCACATGAATTTCATTTCTCCAAGTGGACCTGTCATTGTTAGTAGTAGACAAGAAAATACACCAAGAGATGTATAACCCTATCTACTGATAGGTATTGGAACGGTCACTCACACTCAAAGCTTTCACCAAGCTCTTACAAGTTCTTACCTACTGACTTGTCAAGGTCAATCGGTGGATGAAGGTAATCAGACTCGGGGTGACAAAGCGATTGCAAGGTACTTTTCCTGTGGTTAATAGTAAGTGGATCTTGGACTGGTATTTATATGTAGCAAGGAGATACTAAAACCACACTAGCTAAAACAAGTTGAAAGAACGTTCAACGACGGTACTGTGCTGGTCCTAGGCTAGACCGTGCTAGAGACACGAGCCTAATCATAGACGTAGTCACAGAACAGCCATTGAACAACAAGAAAAAGCTCCACAATTTTTCTCCTCTGTATTTTTTTTTCACTTTTCTCACCTTTTCTTTTCACTGATTCTTTTTTTTTTTCAGCGCGACTCTTTTGCTTGCGCTAGCCTCTTTATTTTGGTAAGACTTCTCTCTCTTTCTCCCTTTTTTTTTTCAAGTAAATGGCAGGCCAAATATAAAAGGCTGAATTTTGATTGGTTGAAAAGGGTGGCACGCTGGATATATGGCAACCAATTAAACCAACCTGCTATTTATGCGGCTGTAATTAGCTTAGAGGTATGGTTAATTAAGCGCGGCTGGGAAATAGGAAAGGGCCACGCGCCTTTGGTTATGGCTGGAAACCGAGCAGATTATGCAATATGTGGACGCGTTTTGGAAAGGTGGAGTTTGTTGGCTCACGATCTGGTTGACACACAAGAACGGCGACGAACAAGAACACGACGAACACTGTGACAAAACGTGATTCGAACTCGAAACTCTAAAGATCAACACGCTAGGACCAGCAACGACACGACGATGCAACAAAAATTCAACAAGAATTAACCTAGGAAGCAATAGCAAAGGCTAAACGGGCTTGGATCAATGGAAAATCACACGACGAGCTATTTTTTTTAGGCAATTTTCTGGACTCTAGGACGAACAAGATGAACAAAACAAGATAAGGGGTGTTCTCACCAGGCAACCGTCGCTCTGATACCACTAGATGCGCACTAGGTCGGCCCGATCTTCCGGTAAGAAATGATACTTCGATTTGGTGTAGTGACGACGCTACTAATCCACAAGATCAGCAACCGAACAATCGCAATGTCACCACACGAGTCGATCGACCGAGCAAGACACGATTTATCCTTGAACCTGCTACAATCGAGAACAAGTAAGAACAAGATGATAACTGATAATTCAACTCATAAAAGGGTGAGGTTCTGTTTCTCGTCACGGGTGGTCTAGTCGACACACGCGAACACGAGGAGGGACGCACACGGGGTCAACCAAAACACAACAAAACCTAAGGATAGAAGAGAGGCACCGCCACATATATAGTGGCAGCCAGGGGGTGTAGGGCGGCCAAAACAGGGCCACCCACCAAAACCCTAAGTTACATGGGCCATAGGCCCAAAAATACGGTGTCGCAGCACCCTGAGTTTCTGGCCCGAAACATTGTTCTTCATTTTCCTGCCGCTCCTGGACGAATTTAGGTGTGGGGTTGGATCCATTGGAAAGCTTATCTCCTAAGCTTTCCAACGAGTGGTCGCACGCCGAAATCGGAGTTCGGGAGCCTGAGTTATGCTCGTTTGAAGTCGACGTGCTGCTGGGTGGCCGAAGTGGGCTTTCTGGCATCTTGGGCTTCCATGTGGGCCTTCCTTGGCTCTTGGGCCGTCCTCGTGGTGTGTGCTTGCTTCTCTGATTCTTCGTCTTGGACTTGAAAGGCCGAGCTCTGGGATTTAGGCCCTTAGGAGACGACGGAGTCGCAGCGTTGATCGCAGGTGATGAAGATGTCATTGTCGGAGAGGATGTAGGGGCATCGGTCGTATCCTTGGGTTGGAAGTCCTCATCAGAACCAATTATAGAACGATATATCTTTTGATCGACATCCTTACCATTTACATTTAAGTCAAGGTGACCATTTGTTGGCATAGGAGTCTTGATTGGCTTGGCATCGCTTATCTCAAACTTCTTGAGCATATCTTTCACGTATTTTGATTGGCTAATAAAAGTTCCATCATTCATTTGTTTCACTTGTAGTCCAAGTAAGAACTTCAACTCTCCCATCATTAACATCTCAAAACGTTTAGTCATTTAACCAATTAAACTCCTCGCAAAAACTCTCATTAGTAGATCCAAATATGATATCGTCAACATATACTTGACAAACAAATATATCACGATCTACTAGTTTAGTAAATAGTGTACGATCAGATTTACCCATTTCAAAACCTTTTCTCATCAGAAAATCTTTCAAACACTCATACCATGCATGTGGTGCTTGCTTCAACCCATAAAACGCCTTGTTGAGTTTGTAGACATGATTTGGATATTTTAGATCTTCGAATCCCGGTGGTTGCTCAACGTATACAAGCTCGGAAAGTGGACCGTTAAGAAAAGCGCTCTTGACATCCATTTGCCACAACTTAAAGCCATGGTGAGTAGCAAAAGCAATTAAAATTCTAATAGCATCTACTCTTGTTACGCGAGCGTAAGTCTCACCACAATCCAAACCTTCGATTTACGTGAAGTCTTGTGCAACCAACCATGCTTTGTTTCTTATCACTATGCCATGCGATGAGGACATCACCTATATGGACAAGATCAACACTCCTTCCGGTACATCCATGTCTACTATGATGGACCCTTCAGCATGGCTTCACCGACCACCACCTTGGCCCGGTCGTATGCACAACACACAAGCTCGACGTGTTAATATTGCATCGTCACCGCCAGCAGTTCGGCCTCCACCTTGGCCGCCTCCCCAAACTTAAGACGAATTTAAGAAAGGTGCATCTCCACCCACAACATTCGCTAAGGCCAAACAAGTCACTTCGCTCCAAGGCCCAAGAGGAAGGCCAATTCATCTGCGACTTCGTTTCGCTCGTCTACGCGCAGCTCAACTTCAAACATATGGCCAGGCCACATATGAACTCCGTTTTCCATGTTCTTGGTATGCACGGAAAAGCTTTCGACGAGATCTTTCCAACGGACCCAGTCCCAACTCCAAATTCATCCTGAAGCAACAGGAATCAACAAAACAAGGTGCTGCATCACGGGTTAGGCCAAACCGGGCCTTGTACACTTGTCGGACCTAGGCCCAGGTGGAGGACGCCCTAGGGGAACCCTAGAACGACCAGGGAACCCCCTTGGCCGCCACTCCACTTATAAATTTCATAGCCGTCGCTGTTTAGACTCAGGTTTTGTTGTGTTTTGGTTGACCCCGTGTGTGTCCCTTCTCATGTTCGTGTGTGTCAACTAGACCACCCGTGATGAGAAACAAAACCTCACCCTTTCATGAGTTGATTTATAAGTTATCATCTTGTTCTTGCTTGTTCTCGGTTGCAGCAGGGTCAAGGATCGATCGGGTTTCGACTTGGTTGATCGGTTCAGCGAGGTGACGTTGCGATTGCTTGGTTGCTGATTTTGTGGTTAGTAGCCGATCCATCCACTTCGTTGTACACCAAACCGACATATCGTTCCTCACCAGAACATCGAGCCGACCTAGTGCGCATCAAGTGGTATCAGAGTGACAGTTGCCTGGTGAGAACACCCCTTATCTTGTTTTAGATCTGTTCTTTCTTAGTCCTAGAGTCCAGAAAATTGCCCCACAAAAAAGATTTGAGTTCGTCATCACGTCCGCCGTCCAAGCCACTTTGTGCCTTTGCAATTTTCGTTTTCAGATTCACGTAGTTGAATTTGTATCCATCGCCAACGTTTTGTTGCTGGTTTAGATTAATTTCTTGGTCTTGTTTGAGTATTGCATCTTGACGTCGAGTCCAACGCCATCACGTCGTCGTCGCCGCGTCCAAATCGGTGTCAATCTGTTCAATTCGGTATTTTGCCTTTATCTCCTTCGTCTGAACAACAAATTGGACAAATTCGGGGTCTAAATTATAGCTCAGAAAAAGTTCTACAACTTTGTCCATTGTAAGAAGTTTCAGAAACACCGTTTTCTGGCCCAAATTCGCGATTGAATTCAATCTGTCCTGTCTCGGATTTTTCTGGACAGTCTGTATTGCGGGGCCCATATCTCCTATATCCGTTGTCTAAAATTGGTGTTCAATATATCTAAATTGATCAGAACGAAAGGATCTACAACTTTGCTGTTGTAATTTTTAGCGTTTGAAGCCTCCAAAATTCCGAAAACAGCATAGGAAATTTCTGCATAGTAGATCTGTTTTTCCGGCAGGAGAAAATTGAGTATTTGTGTATATATCTTGTAATCTCTCATATGCGGCACCATTGATATTTGAAAAAAAAAATGGTAAAAAAAGGCAAGTGCATAAAAAGAATCCGCACAAAAAAAAGAAAAGAGAAAAAAAAACAAGGAAAAGAAAGAAATAAAGAAATCAGAAGTGTTTTCATCCTATTGTATCCAAAGTGTTGCGTGTTGGAAATATTAGGAATTTCCTCAATATTTTAATCCACAAAATTATGTAAATCATAATTAGACAATTGCCAGTTTCCAGTTCAAGAACAAAGGTACTAGATATAAAAATATCTATCTCATACGCAAGGGCTAATGAACAGGAAAACAAAACGACAAAGGCACGGTATAAACAAATATACCCTTGAGCCGGTGCCACCACGGGCACAGGCGCAGGCGGAACAATGACTTGTTCATTCTCAGCCGCCATGACGGTCGGTGTAGACGATCACAAGTTGTTGCAGTGAAGTGTTGATGCAGTGTAGAGATCGATGCGAATAGCGTCGGTGCAGATGTAGATATCTGAGTGCCTCCTCGCAATGACCCGAGCTTGAGCGATCAAGTGAGAACGCTCCCCAAAAACCTTATCGGCCTTCTATCCCGAGCAGGATCTCGAGAAGGACGAGGTTCCGGAGGCCTGCTTCCTCGGCTCCTTGTGCGCGCAAGGAAACAGAGGCGGGAATGCAAAACGGCAGCGCTACAGATGGAAGTATGGAATGTGCGGGAGAGAGAGCTCTTGAGGCGAGCCCTTTTTCGCAGGCGAGGAGCTCATGCTTTTATAGGCGCCAGAAGAGAAGGTTAAATCGAACCTAGACGCCATCAAGCACTAGTAACGGACGTCATTACATCCGGCCATTAAGTCGTTCGTTACGTAACGGACGTCATTACACCAGCCATTAAGTCGCCGGATTCACGGGAGAGGTCGCCTGCTCTCGGGGTGAGGTCGCCGTGCTCGAGGAGAGTTCGCCTGCGTGCGAGGAGAGCTCGCCTGGCTCGGGAGAGCTCGCCTGCTCTCGACACGCCACGCTCACGCCCACGCCTTTCTCTTTTCTCTCTTTTCTTAATTGGGAGAACCACAATCCAACTATTTAAGTTGAGATATTCTCCTCCCAATTTCCTAACAGTTTAGTATTAAATGGGCCTCTTGGAATTTCTATTAAAATAATTAAATGGGCCAACCCCATAATTATTCTAACAATCCCCACCAAATTTCATAGGCACATTTGAAATACTCTCAGTTCCACTGTAGTTTGATATACCAGTGTTTCGATGGAGACTGTTAAGTTGAACTTCCACCTAGAACAAAGTTTACACTCATCCACAACTGAACAATGGACTAAGCCTTGAATTGACAGTTTTGTGCGAACGAGTTTCACCAAAGTCCTTTACTGATACTAGGCTGCTAAATGCATCCCCTCGGTTTGGAGCGTATAAGTCATACTCCTTTGCCTTTCATGAGCCTCTAGAGATCACCCAATCTCATAGACTGTGACTAGCGATCGAGCTCATATAGGTGTATTCCTCATAAGATGTTACAGAGGATAACATCTCCGCTTATTAAAACCACTCGGAACACATTAAGGTATAACCAACCTGCCATACAGAATAGGAGAGTAGTGCATCTCAAACGGAGTGGGTTAAGTACAAAAGTACTCTCCTCTCAGCCAGTCACTAGCTTGTCTCAACATCCTAATTCACGGGATCTCCAATCAAATAGGATGAGTTACCACTAAGACATGACTTTCATGTGGGTCTCAAGCCTATCTCCCTTGATGTTTCATCTATCACATTTCGTGATAGTCCCTTTGTAAAGGGATCTGCCAGGTTTTTAGCCGGTCTGGACATAGTCCAATGCTATAACTCCGGAGTTTCTTATCTTCCTGACAGACTTCAATCGCCTATTAACGTGCCTTGATGACTTCATGTTATCCTTTGAACTGTTCACCTTGGCAATCACCGTCTGATTGTCATAGTTCAAAAGGATAGCAGGCACCGGTTTTTCAACCACCGGTAAGTCCATCACAAGTTCACGCACCAATCGGCTTCCATAGTGGCGATGTCTAATCTTTGTGAGTTCTGCTTCCATTGTAGACCTCGTTAAGATGGTCTGCTTGCAAGACTTACAGGAAACAGCTCCACCACCCAATGTGAATACAAATCCACTTGTGGCCTTTATCTCATCAGCATCGGATATCCAGTTTGAATCACTATAACCGTCTAGTACCCTTGGGTACCCGGTGTAGTGAATACCATAACTTGATGTCCCCTTTAGATAGCGCATTACTCTCAAGAGCATGCCAATGATCATCTCTCGGATTTGAAACAAACCGGCTAAGTTTGCTCACAGCAAACGAGATATCAGGTCTTGTTGCACTAGCTAAATACATCAGTGAACCAATGATTTGAGAATATCTCAATTGATCCTTTGCTATAAGTTGGTTCTTTCGTAATAGTACACTTGGATCATATGGCGTTGGAGCAGGTTTACAATCGCTAAAGCCAAAACGATTCAACACCTTTTCCACATAATGGGACTGCTCAAGAGTTATCCCACCATCATCTTCTCTTAACAACTTAATGTTTAAGATGACATCCGCTACTCCCAAATCTTTCATTTCAAAATTCATGACGAAAAGTCCTTGACTTCCTTAATCACATTAAGGTTCGTCGAAGATCAAGATGTCATCAACATACGTAGACGTAATCACTCCTTCACCCCCACCATAGCGGTAATACACACATTTGTCAGCTTCATTTACAACAAAGCCGGCAGATGTTAAAGTTCTGTCGAACTCCTCGTGCCACTGCTTAGGTGCTTGCTTAAGGCCATACAAAGACTTTAACAACCTACACACTTTTCCTTCATGACCCTTTACTACAAATCCATCTGGCTGATCCATATAGATTTCCCCTTCCAACTCTCCATTAAGGAAAGCCGTCTTTACGTCCATCGATGAGCGATCGGACCGTAGGAGGCGACCATGGATAGTAGTACTCTAATAGTGATCAATCTGGCAACAGGAGAGTAAGTATCAAAGAAGTCCTCGCCTTCTTTCTGGGTATAACCCTTAGCCACAAGCCTTGCCTTGTACTTTTCAATTGTACCATCAGGCCTCAGCTTCTTCTTGAACACCCACTTACATCCTACAGGTTTACACCCATATGGACGATCAATAACTTCCCAAGTTCCATTGCTCAGGATGGAATCCATCTCATTCTGGACCGCTTCCTTCCAATAGTCAGCGTCCTGAGATGAATAAGCCTCCTTAATGGTTCTTTTAGTATCATCCACTAGATATACAATGAAGTCATCACCAAAAGACTTTGCGGTCTTTTGTCTCTTACTCTTTCGAGTTACTTCATTGTCTTCATCTATTGGATTTTCCTTAAAAGTGGGTTCAATTTGTATAGGAGTGGAAGGTTTAGGAGAGAAGATAGATTCTTGGCCAGATGAGCTAAGTGTCTCTTTCATAGGGAATATGTCCTCAAATAATGTGGCATCATTCGACTCTAAGATTGTACCTTCATACATATCAGGTACTCCAGATTTCACTATTAAGAACCTATATCCAACACTGAAAAGCATAACCAATGAAGACACAATCAACGGTTTTTGGTCCAAGTTTACGCTTCTTTGGGACAGACACATTAACCTTAGCCAAACAGCCCCAAGTACGTAAATAAGTGAGATTTAATCTTTTTCTCTCCCATTCCTCGAATGGTGTGATTTCTTTATTCTTTGTAGGAACTCTGTTTAGGACATGACAAGCAGTCAATATAGCCTCACCCCACCATTCCTTGAAAAGTCCCGATGTTTCTAACATGGCGTTAACCATATCAGTTAGAGTACGGTTCTTTCTTTCGGCAACCCCGTTTGACTGGGAGAATAGGGAGGCGTCCTCTCATGGATTATTCCAAGTTCCTCGCAGAATTTATTAAAATCACTAGAAAAATATTCTCCCCCACGATCTGACCTAACCCGTTTGATTTTCCTATCAAGTTGGTTCTCAGCTTCAGCTTTATAGATCTTAAAATAGTGAAAAGCCTCATATTTAGACTTTAATAAATACACGTAGCAAAATCTAGTAGAATCATCAATCAGAGTCATGAAATACCTCTTACCACCCTTTGTCAACTCTCCGTTCATCTCGCACAAATCGGTATGAACTAGTTCTAATGGTGACAAGTTTCTCGCCTCTGCTGCCTTGTGAGGCTTGCGAGGTTGTTTAGATTGCACACACACTTGACACTTAGAACCTTTGATTTGGGTAAATTTTGGGATTAAATCCATACTGGCCATCCGCATCATACAACCAAGATTAACATGACAAAGTCGTGAATGCCAAACATTAGTCTCATGATCACAAACATGATTAATCTCATTATTCATGTCCATCAAAGATAAGCGGAACAAGCCTCCGCTCTCATAGCCTTTTCCAATAAAATTTCCAAACTTGGAAATAACACATTTATTGGATTCAAAAACTAGCTTAAAACCATCTCTACATAATAGAGATCCGCTGACAAGGTTCTTATTTATCGCGGGCACATGTTGTACGTTCCTCGATCACGACGACCTTGCACAAGTAAACTTCAAGTCAACAAAGCCGACTCCACGTACAAATGCCTGTGACCCATTCCCCATCAACACGGAGGCGGCCCCTGCGACCTGGTAAGAAAAAAATAGGGATCTATCAGCACAAACATGTATATTGGCCCCTGTGTCAATCCACCAATCAGGTGAACGACATACTGAAAGAACAGTAGGTACTGTTACATACCCAGATGTTCCTGCCTCAGTATTGCCAATAACAATGTTGGCGGACTTTTTCTGCTTGTCTTTACGATCAGGGCAATCCTTAGCCCAGTGATCAGTACCATTACAGACAAAGCAGTTTCCCTTCCCTTTATTCTTCTTCTTCTTGAAGCTAGTAGTTTGATTGGCTTTGTTCTTATTGTCAGGCTTTTCAGACTTGTTTTTATTCTTGTTGAATTGAAAGGTTTTCTTTTATACCACATTGGCACTATAACTTCCTTTCCCACGTGTATCTTTTGCCCTCGCCTTCTCCTCAACATCTAGAGACCCAATGAGACCAGCAACACTGAACTCTTGTCTCTTGTGTTTTAGAGTAGTGGCAAAATCCCTCCAAGAAGATGGCAGCTTTGCAATAATGCATCCCGCCACAAACTTGTCGGGCAATGCACATTTAAAATTCTCAAGTTCTTTTGCGAGAGCTTACACCTCATGAGCTTGTTCTACTACAGAATGGTCATCGACCATCTTGTAGTCATGAAACTGCTCCATGACATAGAGCTCGGTACCTGCGTCTCCAAATTTTGACTCAAGTGCATCCCACATTTCATTACCACTGGGCAAAATCATATACACCTCAACAAGATTTTCTCCCAAAACGCTAATCACGGCGCCTCTAAACAAGTTATCCGCAGCCGCGAAGACACTCTCCTGCTCAGGAGAGAGCCCTCCTTCCGGCTGTGGCTTGCCTTGCGCAATGTGATACACGTTCATGGCGGTCAACCATAAAATCATCTTGGCGCGCCAACGCTTGTAATTTGCGCCATCAAATACCGTTGGCTTAAGTGCAGCAGCGAAACCAGTAGTTGTAAAATTCCTAGGATAAGGTTTTTGGATTGTTGGAAATATTAGGAATTTCCTCAATATTTTAATCCACAAAATTATGTAAATCATAATTAGACAATTGCCAGTTTCCAGTTCAAGACCAAAGGTACTAGATATAAAAATATCTATCTCATACGCAAGGGCTAATGAACAGGAAAACAAAAAGACAAAGGCACGGTATAAACAAATATACCCTTGAGCCGGTGCCACCACGGGCACAGGCGCAGGCGGAACAATGACTTGTTCATTCTCAGCCGCCATGACGGTCGGTGTAGACGATCACAAGTTGTTGCAGTGAAGTGTTGATGCAGTGTAGAGATCGATGCAGTCGAACGTCGGTGCAGTGTAGATGTACAGGTGCCTCCTCGCAATGACCCAGGCTTGAGCAGTCGCGTGAGAACGCTCCCCAAAAACCTTATCGGCCTTCTATCCCAAGCAGGATCTCGAGAAGGACGAGGTTCGGAGGCTGCTCCCTCGGCTCCTTGTGGCGCAAGCAAGCAGGCGGAATGCAAAGCAGCGATGCTACTGAGATGGAAGTATGGAATGTGCGGGAGAGAGAGAGCTCTTGAGGGCGAGAGCCTTTTTTCACAGGGCGAGGAGCTCATGCTTTTATAGGCGCCAGGAAGAGAAGGTTCGTCGAACCTGGACGCCATCAAGCACTAGTAACGGACGTCATTACATCTGGCCATTAAGTCGTCCGTTACGTAACGGACGTCATTACACCAGCCATTAAGTCGTCCGTTACGGGGAGAGGTCGCTCGTGCTCAGGGTGAGGTCGCCCGTGCTCGAGGAGAGCTCGCCCGTCTCGGGGAGAGCTCACACGGCTCGGGGAGAGCTCGCCCGTCTCGACACGTCACGCTCACGCCCACGCCTTTCTCTTTTCTCTCTTTTCTTAATTGGGAGAACCACAATCCAACTATTTAAGTTGAGATATTCTCCTCCCAATTTCCCGAACGGTTTAGTATTAAATGGGCCTCTTGGAATTTGTATTAAAATAATTAAATGGGCCAACCCCATAATTATTCTAACATTGCGTCATTCATGTTGCTTGTTTGTGCTAGGTCTAAGGACGAGTTTAGTCCAGCAACTTTAACAATTACTTTGGATATTTATTCAGCTTTGCTTTTCTGTTTTCGATATTGCATATTCCTTGCTACATATTGAACCTGTCCAAGCTCCACATACTACTAACCTACAGGAAAAGTACCTTGCAATCGCTTTGTCACCTTCTGAGTGCAGGATACCACCAGTAATCGATTGACCTTGACAAGCTGCAGGGTAAGAACTTGTAAGAGCTTGGTAAGAGCTTCGAGTGTGATAGACTTGTCAATTCCAGCTCCTATTAGTAGATAGGTTATACACCCCTTTGTGTATTTTCTTGTCTACTATTAACAATGGCAGGTTACACCTCTCATCATCATGTGAAGAAGTACAAAGCATTTGTTCCTTTTCCACCTAGAGATATGTTTGAAGACTATGATGCAGAAGATGCTTATCTTGACCTGAAATATCTGAAACAAGGTAAATTGAAGGTAAAGGAATACTATCGCAAATTCAAGACCTTGTTAAAACTAAGTGGATTAATTGAATGTGAAGAGGCAATTGAAAATAGATTTTTAAAGGGCCTTAACGAGGAAATTCGAGATATTTTCATTCATGAAACATACAGTTCTCTCTCATAATTATTCAGATGTGCTTGTAGAGCAGAACATATCTTTATTGAATCGTTGAATGAATATATTGCCTCATTAGATGGATCGATTATTGCCCCTATTGTCGTACCTAACATTATGCAGGAAGATAAGCATTACCAAGAGGAAGATAAAGAGGAGCACATGAGTGATGAAGAGATCATTGTCATGAGTAGGGAGCAAACCATTGAAGTTACGCCTATATCGACTAAGAGACTGCAAGGTAATGAAAAAGGTGTCGCTCTTGCTCAATGCAATGATAGTATTTGTGATGATATTAAATTGTCCACTACTCATGCTATTCCAGAGCAACCATTAGTGGAACCCACTGATTTTCCTTTGTCACAAGATAATTTACTTGCTATTACTTGTGATAAGGAAGAGTTGTGCGATAGTGCTTCACTTATATCAATGTCACAACTAGATTATGAACATGTTCATGATTTGGAATCGAACACCCATTTTGAAAATGAAAATAAACATATCATTCACATTGTTAGTCAAAAGGATGAGCTGAAATTGATATCTTCCTTAAATATTTTGGGTTACATTAACTTTAACGGTTTATGCAACCTAAATAGTTTAAAGGAAATGCTTTTTGAACATGCTAGCATTCCATAGTTATCACGAAATACTTTTTATGTTATTGGCAAACATAATGATAAAGGAGATAATGTGGTGCATCGAGTTTATATTTGTACCAATCTGATATCTTCATTTGTTATGCAACCATGTGTTCGATTCGATGACTACAATATTACCAATCATGTCATGCAAACTTATGGCAGTTCAATTCTCAATGTGCAAGATAGTTTTCAAGAAAATGGGCATATGGATGACAATGATTATTGGAATAATGATTTGATCACAAAATATGTGCATATTGCATTGCTCCCTGTTGGTACTAACATTTTGCAGAAGATTATGATGGAGTCGAGGACGACTCCAATTAAAGAAGGTGTCGACGGTTGAGATATCGATCTCAAGTCGCTAAGGTTCTTTAAGATTGAGATAGGAGACACGCCGAACAACCACGAACAGCAATGAATGTGAGATGAGTTTTTATCCTGGTTCAGGCCTCTCGGGAGAGATAATAGCCCTACATCCAGCCTTTCTTATATATCAAAGATGAATACAAGAGGTGGCTCGATGAGACGAATAAGTCTCGGCGAGATTATGGTGTACAAGCGAAGAGTATGCGACAAAGTAATCTTAGATGCCAGATGCGTCTAAGTCGTCCCCCCTACACGCCGTAGGGGCTTGGTTTATATAGTGCTGGACAACCGACCTACCAAGGAAATATCGGGCGGGCTAACCACGAGTGCGTGAATCTAACTCGTACATGCCAAATACACCCGAGGTAGATAAGGTATATCCCAAGTCTTGGGGATCACGACTCCTAATCCAATCCGGGAAACCAACGTCCGGGTCTTCACGTAGCCGTCTGTAACTCGTTCGAGTCGGACTCAAACAGGAAGCCTTGGCCATTAAGCATCTCGCCACCAGAAGCTGTTCGCAAGACACACATGGGCGATAGAACCTTCCAGGAGCCGGGCCTGGTAGGTTGTTCGATTGGGCCGTCGGAGGGGCCATGGCAATGGGCGTAATTTTATCCTCGACAGCTAGCCCCGAGACTCAAGTGGAAGGACTCACTAGAGTGGGGTCATCCTCTTGAGACTCTAAGTCACGAAGAGGGTATATTTCCTGCTACAAAGGCGTGCAACAAAGCGATCGAACAGATTACGGTTCAATCAACAAGTCTTGTTCGGGATCGAACAAACCCGCCTTGGCCGCCGAAAGCAACTCTGTTCGTCGAGCGAGGAACGACATCTGCGAAAGCGAGCACTCGGCCTTCGATCTGAAATCGGAAGAAGTGAGGTGAATCATCTCCTTGAGCTGAGCGTCATCAAGGAGGATTGGATTCTTAGTAGTGAAGAGCGTACCACCGCATCCGGTAAGATCGAGATCTTTTGGGAGAATGAACATAGCAAGTCGCGAGACGGACTCGTCTTGCTGCATCCGTGCATTCAGATGCCTAGGAAAGATAGGGAACCACCTCTCGGGCTAAAGCTTGCCCGAGGAAATAGAGATTGCGCTCTCGGCGAGCGTCGTGCTCGGGAGCGAAGGTGACGCGCCTCGGGCGTAGATCGTGTGCTAGGAGCGCACAATACATACGAATGGGAAAGGTGACCCGGTCCAGGCGTCTGCCGCCAAAGAAACCGAGTAAAGAAATCCGGTCCCGAGCACGGAGCTCGTTAAAGGAACCGAAAATACGACCAGCGAAGACGTGCGGTAGAGCTGCGCTCCGGGCGAAGAGCTGCCGGTGCGAGGTGATCCAGCCCCCGAGCACGGAGCTCGTCGCGGGGACCAGATCTGCGCTCGGGCGAAGAACGCCTGCGCGAAGTGAATCACAACCCGATCGATCGAGCCGCAAGAGAACGTGTGAAATCAGCGATTTACCCATGACGTATTCCTTGCGGCGGTGATAGCGTTGTCTTGGCAAGTCACGAGAACCGACGCTTGGAGTGCCCGCCGCGATGAGAATCGACTACGATGGGCTTGCCCGTTCGCGATGAGAATCGACTACGGTGGGCGGGACTCCGTTGGTGGCGCACTACCTTGACTTAGCCGAACTGTGAAGGTCGATGCGGGCAAAGGCAAGAAATCATCTGTGGCGAAGTGAATCAGTTCCCGAGCATGCGCGAACAAACCCGAAAGAGAGGATCACGGACATCGGTTTGGGTGGGGAAGTCTGGAACCTCGCCGCGACCATCACCGGCGTCTTACGTTCCCCGTTCCTGTATTCCCTGCAGAAGACAAACAAGAAACGAGCCAACAAGGGGAAAAAGAGAGCAAGAAAAGGCTCCAAGAAGAGCAAAGCGAGTTTTAGAAAACACGCAAAAGACGACCTACCCGCACAAGACATAATTTTTTCCGGTTACGTCCCTCGATAGCATTAGTGTCACCTCGGCGAATGCGGAACCGACGCTAGGAGTGCCCGTTGCAATGAGAATCGGCTTACGGTGGGCAGGACTCCGTAGGTGGTGCATTGCTCCGGATTACCGTGCAAGGAAGGACGTAGCATGGATAAAGAAGGCGATGTGCGGGCAAGTGCAGCCCGCGTGGCTAAGACCGCTAACCAGGGAAGGCGATCGGGACCTTAGCCGCAGGCAAGACGTGCGAGGCGAAATCTTATCCGGACATGGACCCGTGCAGCGTTGGTGTCGCCTCGGCGGATGCGGAACCAGCGCCAGGAGTGCCGTTGCGATGAGAATCGCCTACGGTGGGCATGCCCGTTATGATGAGAATCGACTACGATGGGCGAGACTCCATCGGTGGTGCACCGCTTGTTAACCGGAGCCGTCAGGTCGTCGCCGGATAAAAGACATGCTCAAGACGCTGGAGCGCCACGGAGCGAAGACCAACGAGGTTTTGGAAAACCAACGCTAAGGAAAGGAACCGAAAACTGAAAACGTCTGGGGTTGCGAAATTCAGCCCAAGTCCCAATCGATCGAGGAGAGGCGATCCTCAGGAGCTGGCCGAGCGACTCAAGACCGCCAAGCGGCGCTTGAATCAGAGCGAGAGTCGATCGAGCAGCTTTTCCTGCAAAAAGAGCAGCAAAAGACAAGGACGAACAGAACCAAGAGCAAAGGCGAACAGCGCTAGAAAGTTTAAGAAAACCGGTAGAACGCTTAGCCCAACTCCCAGCCCCCGTTGTGCAGCTGCTCGAGGACTGAGTTTGCGAACTCGAACAGTGCACAAGAGAAAGAGCGACGCCTAGCCCCGTCTGGACGATGCATGAAGACCTGAGTTTGCGACTTCAAGCACGTCGCAGAGAGTTAGAGCGACACCGTATCTGATCGACTCGTTCGAGAACTTTCGTTAACGTATGTTAGGCGATTTCGAGGTAACCGGACAAGGAAAGTGCCTCTGCCATGAGGGCTTACGAGCAAGCTTTGCCAAGTGGTCGTGCGTGAGCGGTAAGTGCCTCTGCCATGAGGGCTTACGAGAGCGAGCTTAGCCGTGAAATTTGGATGCCGTGTTACGCAACTCTGAGTTTAGGAACTTGTTGAAGCTAGATACGGGCAGGGAAAACCCTTAAGATTGCGGAGCCAAGAGTTCGCAAGACCGGACAGCCATCAAGTGTTACCAGAGAGAAAGAGTAGTCTGAGAAGACAAGTGGTGAGGAGGACCGCAGGGGGCTGCGAGCATTCACCGCTCAATGGGTTGAACTTTATATGGCAGCCCGAGAGACTTGGACGAACTAAGGCGCGAAATTTGAGAAAAAGCGAGAAGCTAGGAAACGAAAGACCTACGAGGAACTTACGAAGCTGGTCGACGTTCCAAGTGCTGGTCAGCTCTCTCCCGTCATCCACTGCCAGGCGAACAGCCCCGGGATCCGGAAGGAATTTTGATCCAGTCCCCGAGCACGAAGCTCATCGCGGGGACCAGACGCGCGCCCCGGGCGAAGAGCTGCCCGGCGCGAAGAGATCCAGCCCCCGAGCACGGAGCTCGTCGCGGGGACCAGACGCGCGCTCCGGGCGAAGAGCTACCCGGTGCGAAGAGACCCAGCCACCGAGCACGGAGCTCGTGGCGGGATCGAGACTTCTTAGCTGCAAGGGCGAAGAGCTGCCGCGCGAAGAGATCCGATCCCAGCCGCGAGCTCGTCGCGAGACGAACAGCCGGCCGGCGAAGAGCTGCCAGCGCGCGAGAGATCCGATCCCAGCGCGAGCTTCGCCGCGAGACCAGACGCGACGACGGCGAAGAGCTGCCGGTGCGAAGATCGATCCTCACGCCGCGGTGCTCGTCGCGAGACGGTTTCTGCGCTGGCGAAGAGCTGCCCGCGCGAGAGATCCGATCCCAGCCTTGAGCTTCGTCGCGAGAGACGAGCAGCGCTTTCCGGCGAAGAGCTGCCAACGAGAGATCCGGCCCGAGCACGGAGCTCGTGGCGAGACGAACTTGCGCTGCGCGCGAAGAGCTGCCCGGCGAAGAGATCCGATCCTCGAGCGCGAGCTCGTCGCGAGATCAGACGCTTCGGGCGAAGAGCTGCCCGCGCGAAGAGATCCGATCCTCGAGCGAGCTCGTCGCGATCAGACACAGCGCCGGCGAAGAGCTGCCGGCGAGAGATCCATCCCGAGCACGGAGCTGGAACCAGATCTCGAAGGCGATCAAGGTCGAAGGATTGATCCGATCGGCGAGGAAGAGACATCCGCCGCCTTCTGAGTCGTAGTCCTCAGGGAGAATCTCCTGGTCACTGATAGAGTTCGACATGCTCGAGCTGCGAGTCCCCACGGACGGCGCCAGCTGTCGACGGTTGAGATATCGATCTCAAGTCGCTAAGGTTCTTTAAGATTGAGATAGGAGACACGCCGAACAACCACGAACAATGAGCGAGCGAACAGGAGAGCGAGTTTTTATCCTGGTTCAGCCTCTCGAGAGATAATAGCCCTCGTCCAAATTTCTTATATATCAAAGATGAATACAAGAGGTGGCTCGATGAGACGAATAAGTCTCGGCGAGATTATGGTGTACAAGCGAAGAGTATGCGACAAAGTAATCTTAGATGCCAGATGCGTCTAAGTCGTCCCCCCTACACGCCGTAGGGGCTTGGTTTATATAGTGCTGGACAACCGACCTACCAAGGGAATATCGGGCCGAGCTAACCACGAGTACGTAACGAACTCGTACATGCCAAATACACCCCGAGGTAGATAAGGTATATCCCAAGTCTTGGGGATCACGACTCCTAATCCAATCCGGGAAACCAACGTCCGGGTCTTCACGTAGCCGTGCAGAACTCTGTTCGAGTCGGACTCAAACAGGAAGCCTTGGCCATTACGCATCTCGCCAGCCAGGAAGCTGTTCGGCAAGACACACATGGGCCAGATAGAACCTTCCAGGGAGCTGGGCCCTGGTAGGCTGTTCGATTGGGCCGTCAGGGAGTGGGCCATGGCAATGGGCCGTATTTTTATCCCCGACAGAAGGGGAGAATGATGAGGACATCACCTATATGGACAAGATCAACACTCCTTCCGCTACATACATGTCTACTATGATGGATCCTTCAGCATGGCTTCACGGACCACCACCTTGGCCCGGTCGTATGCGCAACACATAAACTCGACGTGTTAATATTGCATCGTCACCGCCAGCAGTTCGGCCTCCACCTTGGCCGCCTCCCCAAGCTTAAGATGAATTTAAGAAAGGTGCATCTCCATCCACAACATTCACTAAGGCCAAACAAGTCACATCTCTCCAAGGCCCAAGAGGAAGGCCAATTCATCCGCGACTTCGGTTCGCTCGTCTACACGCAGCTCAACTTCAAACGGATGGCCAGGCTACATATGGACTCCGTTTTCAATGTTCTTGGTATGCACAGACAAGCTCTCGACGAGATCTTTCTAACGGACCTGGTCCTAGCTCCAAATTCATCTTGAAGCTACAGGAATCAACAAAACAAGGTGCTGCATCATCGGGTTGGGCCAAACCGGGCCTTGTACACTTGTCGGACCTAGGCCCAGGTGGAGGACGCCCTAGGGGAACCCTAGAACGACCAGGGAACCCCCTTGGCCGCCACTCCACTTATAAATTTCATAGCCGTCGCTGTTTAGACTCAGGTTTTGTTGTGTTTTGGTTGACCCCGTGTGTGTCCCTCCTCGTGTTCGCGTGTGTCGACTAGACCACCCATGACGAGAAACAAAACCTCACCCTTTCATGAGTTGATTTATAAGTTATCATCTTGTTCTTACTTGTTCTCGGTTGCAGCAGGTTCAAGGATCGATCGGGTTTCGACTTGGTTGATCGGTTCAGCGAGGTGACGTTGCGATTGCTTGGTTGCTGATTTTGTGGTTAGTAGCCGATCCATCTACTTCGTTGTACACCAAACCGACATATCGTTCCTCACCAGAAGATCGGGCCGACCTAGTGCGCATCACCTTGTTCATCTTGTTTGTTGCGGAAGACCCATTTTGTACCAATGATATTTTGTTGCGGAAGACCTATTTTGTACCAATGATATTTTGTTTCGGTCTTTCCACCAACTCCCACACTTCATTCCTAGTGAAGTTGTTTAACTCTTCTTGCATGGCAAAAATCCAATCAGGATTCTTGATAACTTGATCTATATTGAGTGGCTCAAGAGAGGAGACAAACGAGTAAAATGCACAAAAATTTGAAAGACGAGATCTTGTAGTTACTCCCTTGTTTATATCACCAATAATACTTTCGACGGGATGATCTCGTTGAACACTTTGGCTACTCTTGGATGTGCATTCGGTGGATCTTCATCATCATCGCTTGACTTTTCATCCTCTTCTTCTTGAATAGTCGTTGGAGGTTCGACTTAAATTGATGAAGGAGATAAATCATCGTCTTCAACACCTTCTTGTGGTTTGACATCACCGATAGCCATTTTCTTGATAGCCTCATTTGGTGGTTCTTCTTCATCTAACACATGCTGATCAACTTGCTCTACTTGAGAGCCGTTAGTCTCATCAAATGTTACGTCACGCGAGATTTCAACCACACCAGAAGTATTGTTGAAAACTCGATAGACATAAGCATTTGATCCATAACCAAGTAAGAAACCTTCGTCAACCTTAGGTGCAAACTTAGAGTTTCTAGATTTCTTATTCAGAATGTAACACTTACTAAAAACTATGAAGTATGAAATATGGCTTGTTGCCGGTAAGGAGCTCATACGACGTTTTCTTCAATAGCTTGTGTAGGTATAGTCAGTTGATGGCGTGACAGGCGGTGTTCACGGCTTCCGCCCAATAAATGTCCGATACCTTGTACTCATTCGACATGGTTCTTGCCATCTCGATGAGGGCTCGATTCTTCCTCTCAACTACCCCATTTTGTTGAGGACAGTAGGGGGCCGAGAATTCGTGCTTGATGCCTTCCTCATCGAGATATTCTTCAACATAAGTGTTTTTGAATTCCTTCCCATTGTCGCTTCGAATCTTCTTAATCTTCACTTCATATTCATTTTGAGATCTTCTCATAAACTTCTTTAATATTCCTTTCGCTTCTGTCTTATCATGCAAAAAGAATACCCACGTGAAGCGTGAAAAGTCATCAACAATAACAAGACCGTATTTGTTACCTCCTATACTTATATATGCAATCGGTCCAAAGAGGTCCGTATGTAGTAGTTGTAGAGGTCTTGTTGTGGTCATCACATTCTTTGAAGGATGGGGTGCTCCAACTTGTTTTTCCACTTGACATGCGCTACAAGGCCTATCTTTTTTAAACTTCGCATTTGTTAGTCCAATGATGTGATTCCCTTTCGAGAGTTTGTGAAGGTTTCTCATACCAACATGGGCTAGTCGGCGATGCCAAAGCCCACCCATGCTAGATTTAGCCAGTAGGCATATCCCAGGGCTAGGTCTATCCGTGGAGAAGTCAACTAGATAGAGCTTTCCCTTTCGATGATCCTTAAAGGCTATTAAACCATCACTCATTCGAACAACATTCACACCATCACAAGAAAAGATACAATAATAACTGGTAGTACAAAATTGTTGTACCAATAATAGATTGTATTTCAATGAATCCACAAGTAATACATTTGTAAGAAAAAAATTTTCAGAAATTGTAATCTTACCAAAACCTAGTACATCACCTTTACTGTCATCTCCAAAAGTAATGCTCTCACTTGGTTGATTGTAGCAATTGATTTGTGAGAACATTGTCTTCTCTCCGGTCATATGATGAGTGTAACCACTGTCAAGTACCCAACTAGGGCCATCGGAGAGATATTCCTACAAAATTCAAGCTTTGGTCTTAGGTACCCAAATTTGATTGGGTCCTTTGAGATTAGTCATAAGAGCCTTTGGGACCTAAATGGATCTCACCAAAGGTACATTATTACGCTTAGGTCCAACATGATGAGCAAGCACTCTACCAAAATTATTCTTTCTAAGAATGTAAGAGGCATTAAAAGTAGAGTGAGAAATGTGAGCCTTTGAGCTTTGCTTAGTGAGTTGGCTTAGTGACCGGAGTCACCACAACATGCGCCTTCTTGCCCTTAGGTGGAACATAGCCAAGTCCGACCTTTTTGAAGTTTCCTCTTCTCTTATCTAGAATCTCATCAAGTCCCTTACTCGACTTATAAGATTTTTGAATACCATCCTCAAGTAGACCCTTCAACTTCTCATTCTCACTAGCAAGATCTTGTAAGGTGGCGAAGTTTGTTGCACAAGCATTTACATCCACGTTGTAGCACCTTGCACAACCATTGCTCGTGGAAGAAGGTGACTCACAAGTTGCATTTGAAAGAGTAGAGGTGCTCTTCAAAAGATCATCAAACTTCACTCTAAGAGTCTCATGTGCTTCCTTTGCACAAATGAGTTCTTCCTTAAGTGAAGAGTTGTTGATCTCAAGAGACCTTGTTTTGAATTTGACCTCAGAAACTTCTTTGGTCATTTCCTCAATCCTTTTTTCCCCAATGCTAGTTCCTTCTCAAGTTGAAGGTTTCTCTCCTTTTTAAGGATGAGCAAGTCCTCTCCTTTCTCAAGAAGGTCCTCTTGTTGCTCAACCCTCTCCATGAGCTCGGTCAGCTTACCCATATCAAACTTTCTCATCATCTTGACTAAACTAGCTTGACTTATATCATCCTCATCATCACTAGAATTGCTAGTATAAGAATTGACTAGATAATTAATTAGAAGATCTTGATGATACCTTAGGGCCCTTGGCCATGAAGCACATCGATGGTTCATCATCGTCATCCGTCAATTCGCCAAACAGAGATGAGGTCGTTTTTGGAAGAGCCATCCCAATGCATGCAACGCTCTCATCATCGGACTCGGAGTCGGATTCGGAGTCAGATTCAGAATCCCACTCCTCACCAATGTGAGCTTCACCTCTTGAACTCTTCTTGTGTCTCTTGCTCTTTTTCTTGTCCTTCTTGTAACTCTTTTCTTTCTTCTTTTCTTCTTTGTCCTTATCCTTCTTGTGTGGACACTCGGCAATGAAATGTCCGGTTTCTCCACATTCATAGCACTTTCTCCTTGAACTTCTTGAAGATTTGGACTTTCCGGAGTCTTTCTTGCCTTTGCTATTGTAGCCATTCTTTTTGAGAAATTTATTGAATCTTCTCACAAAGAACGCCGTTTCTTCCATGTTCATTTTCCCATCTTCATCATCACTGCTTGAGCTATCATCCTTTGCCTTTGACATTTTGCTCGCCTTCAATGCAATGCTCTTCTTCTTAGTAGATTGAGCCATCTCTTTGATATTCGACGCTTCTTGATCCATCAACTCATCACTAAGAATTTTTCTAAGCACTTCATGCGGTGTGATTGAGTGATAGTTGTCTCTATCTCGAATCATTTGCACTAAATGGTGATTGGATGGAGTGATGGCCCAGAGTAGAATCTTGACCACCTCATGATCAGTGAGAGATTTGCATCCCAGCCCCTTTGCCTCATTTACCAACACCATAAGTCGATCAAACATAGCCTTGTAGTCTTCTCCTTCCTCTAGGATAAACCTTCCTAACTTCCCATTGATAAGCTCTATCTTAGTTTCCCTCACACTTGATGTGCCTTCGTGAACGACCTTGAGGGTATCCCAGATTGTTTTGGCTTCTTCAAGTCCGTCAACCCGATTGAACTTACTTGGGCTCAAAGCACCAAATAATGCATTGACGGCTTGATAGTTGCGGAAGGAGTCTCTTTCCTCATCGGCAGTGAGATTCTCCGGTTCCTTGGGCTTGAAACCTGTTTCTACAATTCTCCAAATAGAAGGATGAATAGACATTAGATACATATTCATCTTATGCCTTCATTGTGGGTAATACGTGCCATCAAAATGAGGAGCACGTCCCGTTGGAACAGAGACATGAGATGAGGATGTTGAATCAGGATAAACATAAGGAATAGCAGCCTTTTGTTGCCTTCGCTTGAAATCTCGATCTCAGTATCGTCTTTGTTATTCGGCATGATTCGCCAAGCTGTTAAGCTCAAAACAGGAGGTTAGGCTCTGATACCAATTGAAAGGATCGCTATGCCGCCTAGAGGGGGTGAATAGGCGAATAAAACGAAATTGCGGAATTAATAAACTCAGTACAGTGACCAGCCCGTCGGATGTTCCGATGAAGATCGGATGTTCCGACCTGGTCCAGTAACCCCTGCGTCGGATGTTCTGATTTGGGTCGGATGTTCCGATGGCGTCGGATGTTCCGATCCAGGGTATTCTGGATTCGTCGAAAACCTGCAGTAAAAACTGTTTTCTCGCAAAACCATGGTTAGATCTATTCAATAATACTCAAAACAAGTCAACACCAATAGTAAAAACAACAAAACAAGACCAAGATAAAAACACAGCGATTTTTTTTTACCGATGTTCGGATCTTTGAAGGGAGATCCTACTCACCGTTGGGAAGGCACAAAGCCCGGATCACCAAGACCCTAATCCCCTTACCGATGAAGCACACAGCACTCAACGGCGATCACTAGTTGAATCCTTTTCCTTGCGAAGGTAGATTCGCACCTTCACAAACTCCGGAGGCAAGCCACACAAAGATCGGCGACTCACCGGCGACACCTAGCCGTCTAAGAGCCCTTCAAGCCTCCAAGAGTAACAAATGCGATGAAGAAATTTAGGAATCGGTAAGTGCTCAAGAGTTGGATCTCTAATTCACGAAGCACTTGGGTTGCCTTAATCTCTCTAGATCTAGATCTCACAAGATGAACAAGAGAGAGACAAAGGCTAGGGTTCTTGAGAGAGATGAAGAAGAATATGAATTAGGCTCAAATCAAGATGTAATCAGAGTGAGTAACCTTTTGGCTGGTATTAGGAACGGCTTTAAATAGGAAATCCCTAAAACTAGTCGTTGCTGTAGTTAATCACGTGTCAGATGTTCAGACCCCGTCGGATGTTCCGACCCGCATCGGATGTTCCGACCGAAGTTCCGATGAACCCCTTGCTGTATGGTATGAAAAACTGGCAGACTGGATCACCATCGGATGTTCCGACCCTCGTCGGATGTTCTAATGATATAGGTTCTGTATGAGGTGTATTTGGAGTGGAAAACTCACACGAACTTCGAGATACCTATTTTGAGCACTTAGGAATCTTTATATGCTTCTCCATTGCATCCCTCTTTATAGTACGGCATACCAACGACTCAATAAATAAAGATTTACACTAAAATACTAGTCTTGATGCCTTCTTGCAATATATCCACTTTTGAGAGGTACACCTCCACATGTAAACATGTATCTCATGAATTTTAACCTGTATAACATCTGTGTACAATTCTCCAATAGACAAATTAGCTCTATAATTGTTACTCATTAATCACCAAAATTACTTAGGGCCTATATGCACTTTCACATAGCCTGTTCCAGCTCCACTTTTTGCTAACCATACAGGTGATAGCCTTGCAATCGCTTTACTCACACTTGAGATCGGTTGATCACGAACCAGCCGCCGGCTGCAGCACTTGCTACATTTGTAAGAATTGGTAAGAACTTGATAAGAGCTTGAGAGATGTGACCCTCAATATTTCCAGCACCTAGTAGATCACAGGGTTTCACATATTTTTGTGTGCTATCCTTATTTGCTACTAACCATGGAAGGGTATTATGTACATAATGGTTCCAAGCAATATTATGAGAATGGAGCAATTATCACTGCTGGTGACAAGCAACTAAATGCATCGATCAAGCGAGAATTGGATCACAACTTTTATGAGGTCTCTCATCATTTTGCAAGGAAGGCTAGCAGGACCAATAAGAACGATGCACCATCTACAAGGTAATCTGAAATGTATCTTGCCTCCTCTCGGTATTACGTATTATTGGGAAATTATGGTTGACAATGAATTTAGAAAATATGACTTGTCTAAAAAAACAAAAGATTAAGGCTGCCACTACGACTCAGAAGCCAATACGGGGAAAAATGGAATTAAAGGGACAAAATCGAATTTCCTATCAAAACGGGGTTGCGTGGAGCATCGTGGTGTCCAACCCCACCACAATTGTGGGGCCTTGCCCCACGAATCATGACGACTCTCCCGGAATTAAGGAGGTCGCTTAGAACAACTCAGAAGCCAATTCGGAGAAAGAGGGATTAATGGGCGCAAAACTAATTTTCTTTCAAACAGGGTGCGTGGAGTATCGTGGTGTCCAACCACACCTCATTTGTGGCCCCTTGGATCGCGACGGCTCTCCCAGAATCAAGAAGATCGAGTAGAACGTTTAGAACTAATTTTCTTTCAAAACCTCCTTGTGTGTAGCATGGTGGTATCCAACCACACCACAATTCCCGGGGGGTTTGCCCCTCAGATTGCCACGAGTCTTCTGAAATCGTGGAGATCGCGTATAACAGCTCAGAAGCCAATACGGGGAAAGATGTGAATTAAGGGGTCAAAAATAATTTTCTTTCAAAACCAGTTGCGTGGAGCATTGTGGTGTCCAACCACACCACATTTGTGCAGGTGGCCCCTCGGATTGCCACGAGTCTCCCAGGATCCAGGAGAACGCGTAGAATGGCTCAAAAACAATTACAGAGGAAGAGGGGATTAAGGAGACCAAAACTAATTTTCTTTTAAATCTGGCTTTGGTGTAGTAATGTGGTCTCTGACCAGACCACATTTGTGGTGGTGGCCACTCGGATCGAAACGAGTCTCCTGGAATTGAGGAGATCGCGTATAACAACTCAGAAGCCAATACGGGGAAAGATGGAATTAAGAGGACAAAAACTAATTTTCTTTCAAAACCAGCTTGCGTGGAGCGTCACGGTGTCCAACCAAAAGACAGTTGTGGGGGGTTCTCAGATCACGACTACTCTCCCAGAATTAAGAAGATTGCGAAGAACAACTCAGAAGCCAATTCGGAGAAAGAGGGATTAAAGGGGCCCAAAACTAATTATCTTGCAAAACCGGCTTACATGGAGCGTCGTGGTATCCAACCACACCACTTTGCGGGGGTAGCCCCTCAGATCGCCATGAGTCTCTTGGAATCGAGGAGATCGCGTATAACGGCTCAAAAGCCAATACGGGGAAGATGGAATTAATGGGACCAAAACTAATTTTCATTCAAAACCGGTTGCGTGGAGCATCGTGGTGTCCAACCACACCACATTTATGGAAGTGGCCCCTCGGATCACTACGAGTGTCTCGGAACCATGGAGATCGCGTAGAACGGCTCAGAAGCTTACGGAGAAAGAGGGGATTAAGGGGACCAAAACTAATTTTCTTTGAAAACAGGCATGCATATATCATTACGGTATACAAGCAAAGCACAATTGTCAGGGGTTCCCTCGGATCGCCACGAGTCTCCTTGTCTTGTGGAGATCGCGTATAACGGCTTAGAAGCCAATCCGTGGAAAGATGGAATTAAGGGGACGAAAACTAATTTTCTTTCAATATCAGCTTGCGTGGAGCATCGTGGGGTCCAACAGCACCACAATTGTGTGGGGTTGCCCCACGAATCGCGACGACTCTCCCGGAATCAAGGAGATCATGTAGAAAGAATCAGAAGCCAATCCGGGAGAAAGAGGGGATTAAGGGGACCAAAACTAATTTTCTTTCATAACCGGTTTGTATGCAGCATCGTCGTGTCCAAGGACACCACAATTCTAAGGGTTTCACGTCGGATCGCGATGACTCTCTGGGAATCATGCAGATCACGTAAAACGGCTCAGAATCTAATCTGAACAAAGAGGGGATTACAGGACCAAAATTAATTTTCTTTCAAACCGGATTGCGTGGAGCATCGTGGTGTGCAACCGCACAACAATTTTGGGGGGTTGCCCCATGGATCACGATGACTTTCCCGGAATCAAGGAGATCGTGAAGAACGAATCAGAAGGCAATCCAGAGAGAAAGAGGGGATTAAGGGGACCAAAACAAATTTTCTTTTATAACCGACTTGCGAGCAGCATCGTAGTGTCCATTAACTCCACAATTCTGAGGGTTTCACGTCGGATCGCCTTGACTCTCCAGGAATAATGGAGATCACGTAGAATGGCTCAGAATCCAATCCGAAGAAAGAAGGGATTAAGGAGACCAAAACAAAATTTTCTTACAAAACCGAATTGCGTGGAGCATCGTGGCGTCCAACCGCACCACAATTGTGGGGGGAGGGGGGGCTGCCTCAAGGATCGCGACGACTCTCTCGAAATCAATGAGATCGTGTAGAACGACTCAGAAGACAATCTGTGGCGAAAGAGGGGATTATGGGGACCAAAACTAATTTTCTTTCCTAACCGGCTTGCGTGCAGCATCATCGTGTCCAACAACACCACAATTTTGAGGGTTTCTTGTCAGATCGCAATGACTCTCTGGGAATCACAGAGATCACTAGAATGGCTCAAAATACAATCCGAAAGAGGGGATTAAGGGGACCAAAACTAACTTTCTTTCAAAAACCGGGTTGCGTGGATCATCGTGGTGTCCAACCACACCGCAGTTGTTGGGGTTGCCCCTCATATGATGACGACTCTCTTGGAATTAAGGAGATCGCGTAGAACAAATCAGAAGGCAATTCAGAGAAAGAGGGATTAACGGGCCCAAACTAATTTTTTTCAAACCCGGTTGTGTGGAGTTTCGTGGAGTCCAACCACACCACATTTGTGGGGGTGGCCCCTTGGATCACCACGAGTCTCTCGGAATGATGGAGATCATGTAGAAGGCTCAAAAACAATTACGGAGAATGAGGGTATTAAGGGGCCCAAAACTAATTTTCTTTCAAAACCGGCTTGCGTATAGCATTGAGGTATCCAACCACATCACTATTGTCGGGGGTGCCCCACGGATCGCGACGACTCTCCCGGAATCAAGGATATCGTGTAGAATGACTCAGAAGCCAATCTGGGACAAAGATGGGATTAAGGGGACCAAAACTAATTTTCTTTCATAACCGGCTTGCGTGCAGCAACATCGTGTCCACTAACACCACAATTCTAAGGGTTTCACGTCATATCGCGATGACTCTCTGGGAATCATGGAGATAACGTAGAACAGCTCAGAATCCAATCCGAAGAAAGAGGGGATTAAGGGGACCAAAACAAATTTTGTTTCAAAACCGGCTTGTGTAGAGCATCGTGGTGTCCAATCGCACCACAATTGAGGAGGGGGGTTGCCCCACGGATCGCGACGACTCTCTCGGAATCAAGGAGATCGCGTAGAACGACTCCGAAGCCAATCGGGGAGAAAGAGGGGATTAAGGGGACCAAAACTAGTATTCTTTCCTAACCGGCTTGCGTGCAGCATCATCGTGTCCACTGATACCACAATTCTGAGCTGATCGCGATGACTCTCTGGGAATCATGGAGATCACGTAGAACGGCTCATAATACAATCCGAAGAAAGAGGGGATTAAGGGGACCAAAAAAAATTTTCGTTCAAAACCAGCTTGTGTGGAGCATCGTGGTGTCCAGCCGCACCACAATTGGGGAGGGGGGTTGTCCCACGGATCGCGACGACTCTCTCCGAATGAAGGAGATCGCGTAGAACGACTTAGAAGCCAATCGGGGAGAAAGAGGGGATTAAGGGGACCAAAACTAATTTTCCTTCCTAACCGGATTGCGTGCAGCATCATCGTGTCCAACAACACCACCATTCTGAGGGTTTCACGTCGGATCACGATGACTTCCTTCGAATCATGGAGATCACGTAGAATGGCTCAGAATCCAATCCGAAGAAAGGGGGATTAAGGGGTGCGAAACTAATTGTCTTTCAAAGCCAGCTTGCGTGAAGCATCGTGGTGTCCAACCGCACCTCAATTGTTGGGGGGGGGGCTGCCTCACGGATCGCGACGACTCTCTCAGAAACAAGCAGATCGTGTAGAACGACTCAGAAGACAATCCAGGGAGAAAGAGGGAATTAATGGGACAAAAACTAATTTTCTTTCATAACCGGCTTGCATGCAGCATCGTGGTGTCCAACAGCACCACAATTCTAAGGGTTTCTCCTTGGATCGCGATGACTCTCTGGGAATCATGGATATCACGTTGAATGGCTCAGAATCCAATCCGAAGAAAGAAGGGATTAAGGGGACCAAAACTAATTTTCTTTCAAAACCAGGTTGCGTGGAGCATCGTGGTGTCCAACCACACCATAGTTGTTGGGTTCGAAATTCCCTACCTAGTTATCGCCCTTCCGTCACCCGAGAATTGCATTTCCGCTCCAGCTTTCCCTTCACCGACAGGCCCCCTATTATAGAGGTCCTCCCGCCCCATTCTTCTAGGTTGCGCTGCAGTGCTTGCTCGGTGGCTCCTCAGATCATGATGACTCTCCCAAAATTAAGCAAATCACGTAGAACAAATCAGAAGCCTATTCGGAGAAAGAGGGATTAAGGGGCCCAAAACTATTTTTCTTTCAAACCCGGTTGCGTGGAGCATCGTGGTGTCCAACCACACCACATTTCTAGGGGTGGCCCCTCGGATCACCACGAGTCTCTCGGAATGAAGGAGATCGCGTAGAACGGCCGAGAAAAAATTACGAAGGAGGGGATTAAGGGGCCCAAAACTAATTTTCTTTTAATACTGGCTTGCGTATATCATTGAGGTATCCAAGCACACCACAATTGTCGGGGGTTCCCCTTGGATCGCCACGAGTCTCCTTGTCTCGTGGAGATATCGTATAACGGCTTAGAAGCCAATCCGTGGAAAGATGGAATTAAGGGGACGAAAACTAATTTTCTTTCAATATCGGCTTGCGTGGAGCATCGTGGTGTCCAACCGCACCACAATTTTGAGGGGTTGCCCCACGGGTCGCGACGACTCTGCCGAAATCAAGGAGATCGTGTAGAATGAATCAGAAGCCAATCTGGGGAGAAAGAGGGAATTATGGGTACCAAAACTAATTTTCTTTGATTACCGGCTTGCGTGCAGCATCGTCGTGTCCAAGGACACCACAATTCTGAGGGTTTCACGTCGGATCGCGATGACTCACTGGGAATCATGCTGATCACGTAGAACGGCTCAGAATCCAATCTGAAGAAAGAGGGGATTACGGGACCAAAACTAATTTTCTTTCAAACCGGCTTGCGTGGAGCATCGTGGTGTTCACAATTTTGGGGGTTGCCCCACGGATCGCGAAGACTCTCCCGGAATCAAGGAGATCGTGTAGAACGAATCAGAAGGCAATCCAGGGACAAAGTGGGGATTAATGGGACCAAAACTAATTTTCTTTTATAACCAGCCTGCGAGCAGCATCGTAGTGTCCAATGACTCCACAATTCTAAGGGTTTCATGTCGGATCACCATGACTCTCTGGGAATAATGGAGATCACGTAGAATGACTCGGAATCCAATCCGAAGAAAGAGGTGATTAAGGGGATCAAAACAAAATTTTCTTTCAAAACCGGCTTGCGTGGAGCATCGTGGTGTCAAACCGCACCACAATTGTGGGGGGCCTGCCTCACGGATCGATACGACTCTCTCAGAATCAAGGAGATCGCGTAGAACGACTCAGAAGACAATCTGGGGAGAAAGAGGGGATTAACGGGACCAAAAATAATTTTCTTTCATGACCGGCTTGCGTGCAGCGTCGTGGTGTCCAACTACACCACAATTCTGAGAGTTTCTCATCAGATCGCGATGACTCTCTGGGAATCACGGAGATCACGTAGAATGGCTCATATTCCAATCCGAAGAAAGAGGGGATTAAGGGGACCAGAACTAACTTTCCTTCAAAACCGGGTTGCGTGGAGCATCGTGGTGTCCAACCACACCGCAGTTGTTCCATCCAGCAGCACGTCAACTTCAAACTGGCGTAACTCGGGCTCCCGACCTCCGATTTCAGCGTGCGACCACTCGTTGGAAATCATAGGAGATAAGCTTTCCAATGGATCCAGCCTCACATCTAAATTCTTCCAAGAGCATGGGAAAATGTAGAACAATGTTTCGGGCCAAAAACTTAGGGTGCTGTGTCACCGTATTTTTCGGCCTATGGCCCATGGATCACTAGGGTTTGGTGGTGGCTTTCCCCTTGGGAGCCCCACTACCCCTGGCCGCCGATATATATGTGGCCGCCGGTTCTCTTCTATCCTTAGGTTTTGTTGTATTTTGGTAGAACCCGTGTGCTTGCGTGTTCTCGGTTGCAGCAGGTTCAAGTATCGATCGAGTTTAGCGAGGTGACGTTGCGATTGCTTGGTTGCTGATCCCGTGGTTAGTAGCCGATCCACCTACTTCGTTGTACACCAAACCAACGTACTGTTCCTCACCAGAAGATCGGGCCGACCGTTCATCTATCCTTAGTTTTAGATCTGTTCTAATTCATCCTTGAGTCTAGAAAACTGCCAAAAAACAGATTGTCGTGTGTTTACCCTCATCCAAGCCCTGTTTAACCATTACTATTTCTGCAATAGTTCAATTCTTGTTGAATTTGTGTTGCATCGTCGAGTCGTTGCTCGTCGTAGTGTTTGATCTTTAGAGTTTCGAGTTCGAGTCATGTTTTTATCGCAGTGTTCGTCGCGTTCTCATTCATAGTTGTCCTGTTATATCCCACACGATCATATCTTCCCAAAAATAGCGGATTGGTTACCTTGCAAGAGTCTCATACTTTCCACCTACCAAAACACCATCCACACCCCCCTCCCCCCCCGGCCGAGCCCCATGCCTCCCCCATCTCGGCCAATCCCAAAAAGGAAACTCCTAAACCGTTCCCAATTCGTCCTCGTGTGCAATTTTGTGACTGCTGCAGTAAAATAGTCAAACTTTTAGATACGAACTCGGATTTGAACGTTCTTGTGCTCGTTGGAAAGATCTCAACATTTCCTATCAGATCCAACTTGTCAAAATTAATATTTCCAAATTCGGCCTCTAACAATGAGAAAACATGCCATCTTTGATAGGCTGATTTTATATCCACTTGTATCCAATTCGGTGTTTTGCCGATATCTCACTTATAACAACTCGGATTTTATAACAACTCGGATTTTGATGATCTTGGATGTTTTGGAAAGATTACAAGATCCTCTACAACTTTTGTATAGAAGTGTTTCTCAGAATTGGAGTGTTTGGTGTCCGTAATTGCGCCTAAAAGATTGATTCTTCTGCTGTCCCGTTTGAAAAGTGGAAAAAAAGAGGCAAGTGTAAAGAAAAAGCCATACTATAAGAAAAGAAAAGGCAAGTGCGAAACAAAAAAGAAAAAAGTCACACTAAAGAAGTGGAAAAAAGTAAGCTTGTTTTGAAGTGTATTGGTTGGATTCTCGTGACGACGTCTGTGATTAGGCTCGCGTCTCTATTATGGTCTAGCCTTGGACCAGCATAGTACCGCCGTTGAACACTTATTCAACTTGTATTAACTAGTGTGGTCATAATTTCCTTGCTACATATTGATACCTGTCCCAATTACACATACAACTAACCACAGGAAAAGTACCTTGCAATCGCTTTGTCACCCCTGAGTGCAGATTGCCGTCATCCACTGATTGATCTTGACAAGCTGCAGGGCAAGAACTTGTAAGAGCTTGGTGAGAGCTTCGAATGTGATAAACTTGTCAATTCCAGCACCTATTTAGTAGATAGGGTTATACATTCCTTTGTGTATTTTCTTGTCTACTACTAACAATGACAGGTCCACTTGGAGAAAGTAAGCTCATGCTGGAACATCTTCATCAGTCCAATGCAATACATGTGGAGTTTATGAGTGACCGTCAAGAAGTCTAGGATAAACTGAAGATACTGGTTGAGAATTGGAATCTTTCTACGATGAATAATGAGAAAACACCATTGAAAAAAGAATTAAAGCCTGCATCGCCCAAAAAAAAGGATAGTAAATGTACTTCAATTATTAAAGATAAGAATGTGCTTGCTATTTCTGCAATTAACCCTACAGGCAAGAATGAACAAGATGGTGTGCACCTGAGGGTTGCAATGACGGACAAATACATGAGCCTTTTGTCACAACATGCATTTAGCGCACCACTTGAGCATGCTAGTCAAACTCAACGCAACAACTTATTTCAAACTAAGGTTGTTGTGCAAGAACGTGCGGTGCATGTCATCATTGATGGAGGCAATTGCAGCAACTTTGCAAGCCAAAACATGGTCGAAAAGCTTGGCTTGACCACGACTCCAATTCAGCAACCTTACCCGATTGAATGGTGCTTACTAGCAAGTCTTTGATACTGTCATGGCGAGATGTTCCCTGAACTGAGTCAAACACAACAATAGTTTTCTTGAAACTATCGACTACGTAAAGGAACCACTGGTCTTTGAACAGAACGGGCATAAAAAGATAGGAAAAAAGACAACAAACACTAAGTATCATTGATTGTAAACACATATGACATATTATTGTAAACTAGCCATGATACTGACCAGATCCCACTCATTCAAATCAAAGTGTAGCTTGTCTTTGCTTTGGGTAGTGTCGAGACATCCATCGTGCCACTGAGATCCTTCAACCATCACATCTTCAAGAATGGTCATCTTTGGGACACATAGTACAATATGTATAGAAACCAAAATAAAAAATAAAAAAGAGAAAGCGAATCAACAAATTTTGCATTCATGATGGATAGATGGAAAAAAAATAAGAGATAACATACCGCAACAATCGTGGGGAGCATCCTCCTGTACCCGCGGCAACTCTCTCCACGCATCAAATGTGATGGAGAGCGATAATGCATCAATAAACAAAACCTGCCTAAGAACTTAGAGAAACACGCCTTATATAGAGGAGAGTTGCTGGTTTGGAGAAGCCAACACGCAGCACTAGTTACATGGGGACTCAAGATGCATTTAAAGTTGGTGCAGCACCAGAAGAGATTGTTTGCTAGCTGTCTATCGATTTCTTTTGACTCCTGTGTCCAGCTCAGTAGGAATTTGAAGGTCAGGTTGGATCCGTTGGAAAGATGGCGACATTATGTTTCCAATGAGTGCTCACACGTTTCAATCGGAGTCCGTTTGCATTCTCTAGGACGTTTTTAATTCAAACTGGTTATTGATGGCCGAGTGGAATCCCTTTGGATTTCCACCATACTTCATTGCCTTGATTGGTGTTTTAATGCCTTGTAGCTGATGCTTGTTGAAGTTCCTATGCGTAATATTGTTATTAGGTAGCAATCTATTCTCCAAAGTATAATTATTTAACCCAAGAAACGAGTTTACCTGATAATTGACTTGTCGTGCACTGGCTCGTGTGTTTGGTCCTTGCATGATGATCAAAGGTCGCAGGTCACTTGGAAGGACTTTGGTCATTGATCCCATGGGTGTATCCGATGTAGCGATGTCCTCATCATTCTCCCCTTCTTTTTTTGGAGTCGTCGTCGACTCTAGGTGATCTTCTATTACAAAGTATGACGTGAAATCTTGATGTGCTTCTGGGGGACGAACTGGATTCCAGAAGAAGGAGCACTCCCACATATGCATTGGTGCCATGATATTATCATCCTTCCCTTCTTCACGAAAAGATGTCCTCGTCTTTTGACAACTTCAAAGGTTCTCAAGAAAAAGAACAACGTGTATGCGTGGTATATGTATGCATCAATTGTTTAATTGTTCTCGCTTTCAATATGGAAACAATTATGCATTGTTTTTGTTACAGACCATTTGTTCTCATGATTTCTTCTTTCTTGAGAAAAATTTGCCCTTAAATTTATTAAGCATTGCATCAAATTGTATGGAAAAGACCAAGATTTATTTGAGCCATGCAGATTTCTATCAAGTGATTCACATGTGACATATGAGCAAATGAAAGCAGATCTCATGTCAATACGGTGATTATTAAACAATTTATTTATGTGCGAGCTACCACAAAATAACACAATGGATGGCGTGTTGTAAGAATTCAATCTCAAATCAGGAAGCAAATCGGTAGTGATAAACATTTGACATATTTGAAAAGTATTGTCCACACCATAATCTCCAATTAAATAAAATTTGCAAGTATCATCTAGTGATTTGGAACTAGAAATTTCAGCAACTTTGTCAATTATACAAGACAGTTCAACAGGTTCATCAAATAGCACATAGCACAAAGATTTATCATGAAATGCTTTCCAAATAACTTTGCCGTCAGTAATCAATTCAACATTATGCAAATCAGGAATATCAAATTCAGAGAAAGATATTTTACTTTCAGCACAAGTGTTGTTGCAAGAACTCACCTCTTCTTTGTGGATGACTGTCGATTCAACACCATTATTACCTTTAATGTTCTTCTCAGATGATGTAAGTGTTGTAACAGGTGTTTCTTTGGTAACCATGGTGATCTCATCTCCATTGTCTTGAAGTGGTGTAAATTGTTCGGTACTCAATGTTTCATCAACAAGTATGTTACGATGTATCTTATTTCCATTAGACCATGGGCCAACAATGGCACAATTGCTATCAAACATGATCTGGTTAGTCGGTATGGAAGGTGCAGTCTCATCTAGCACCGTGGTCGAAGGGAATGCCCCATGCTCGACCATATGAACTTCAATCTCTTCATTCTTTCCAATCTCCTGCAAAAGGTTAGCCGAAGAACGAGACACAAGAGCATGCAAATTGTCCATTGAATTATCTTCTTCTGCACAAATTACTTCATGAAATTTAGAAATCTCTTCCTTCATAGCATCAAGCATTTTTATTTCTTCCAAAATGAGATTTTCAGCTTTACAAGCAAGCTTAACCAAATGAGAGAGTGAGTTATAGTTTTTATTAACAATAATGTCCTGGATTTCTTGATTAAGCCCTCTCAAAAACCGAAGTTCAGTAGCTTCCTCACATTCATCTAAACCACAACGCAACAAATGATTTTGCAATTGTCCAAAGTAATCCTTAACACTTTTGTTGCCTTGTTTCAAACGTTGAAGTTTAGTGTACAAAAAATCAGCATGGCAGGAACATACATATCTCTCATAAGTCTCTTCATGGCATTCCAGTTATGAGGTGGTCCATCTTTTCTAGTATTCCACCATATTAACGTAAATCCATTAAGCACACTAGTGGCAGCCTTAATCTTTTGTTTTTCAGTCAAGTCATATTTTCTAAATTCATTGTCAACCGTAATTTCCCAATCAATGTAAGCTTTAGGATCATATGTAATACTAAGAGCAGGCAAGGTACACTTCAGATTACCTTGTTCAATATTTGGAGATGGTCCATCATTCTTGTTGATCTGGCAAATCTTCCTTCCAACATGAGGAGAGCTCTCATGCAAAGTGCAGTCCAAATCTCGCATGTTCGATGTTCGTCGTTGCTTATCGCCAGCAGTGAAGATCACTCCATTCTTCTGATATTGCTTGAAACCATTATCTCCATAAAACCCTGCCAGGGTTAGTAGGAAACAAGGATAGCACACAAAAATATGTGAAACCCTATCAATTATTAGGTGCTGGAAATATTGAGGGTCACATCTCTCAAACTCTTACCAAGTTCTTATCAATTCTTACAAATGCAGCAAGTGGTGCAACCGGTGGCTGGTTGGTGATAAACTGATCTCAAGTGTGAGTAAAGCGATTGCAAGGTTATCACCTGTATGGTTAGTAGAAAGTGGAGCTTGGATAGGCTATGCATGCGTAGCAATGGAAACAATCAGCTAATTTCAGATCTGCACAATTTCAATAAGTGTTCAAAACTAGCACGTAGCCTATGTTGCTAATCGAACAAAGATGAATAATAGGCTTAAGCAAGTATGCGGAGATGACAACAAGTGCTAGACGTTCAGCAAGTCACGGATTTGCACTATGGAACAAGAAACACAAGTTTGGACCAACTTCTAGTTTTCTGTTTTTCAGCCCTCAAGACAGCATGTTGGTATTTTGGCAATAACTTTTTGTCAGGTGCCTCTTTGCTTATGAAATGTTTTACACTTCTTCCTGACGACTTTTTCAACAACTTTTGTTTTGGGCCAACTTTCTGAAAACGAACAGAGAAATTCGCACAAAATTCACAAGTGGACGGATCTGCAGATTTCAGGACAGCAACATGGTCTGAATCAAACATTCATAACTCCTTGGTTCTTTCATGTATGGGGTTGAAAATTGGTATGACGATAGAAGAACAAGTCTGGGATCTTCTCCTTTTGGTTTCACTCAAAAAGCATAAGGGAATTGGGAGATATGGCGTTTTTAGAGGCAGCTACAGAAATGAGAAATTTCTGGCCGAGAATTGTCTTTTTGTTTTTTGGTGTTATAGGTGGAATTTGGTACAGGGAGATGAACAAGAAGATGAACAGCAACAAGACAACACTAGAACGAACACAAACTCAAAATAGCAAATCGAAATAACAGATTGAAAAGGCATAAAGGGGCTCGGACAGCGGGTAAATAATCTTTTTGTATGGCAAATTTTCTGGACTATAGGGTGAACGCACAGAAGTAAAGAAGATACAAACTCACCGGTCAACCGTCGCTCTGATACCAAATGATGCGCTCTAATAGCAAATGATGCGCTCACGGGTTCCCGATCTTCCGGTGAGAGGGATAATTTCGATTTGGGCGGAGGATGACTTTGACGATCCGGCTACGAACCACGCAAGGATAAGCGCCCGCAATCGCTAAACCACACTCCTGATTGTTATCAACCGTGCCAAAGCCCGGATGACCTGACCACGAAGGTCTATCCTTGCAAGCAATCGAAGAACTCGCAAGAACAAGGATAAAGCACACACTCAAATTGACGTTCTGAAGCTCGGACTCGATAGGTCAGCCGACACTAGGGATTTCGAGAGTGTTTCTCCATTCTGGAAGACAAACAACAAATGAACAAAACCTGCCTAAGAACTTAGTGGAACACGCCTTATATAGAGGAGAGTTGCTGGTTTGGAGAAGCCAACACGCAGCACTAGTTACATGGGGACTCAAGATGCATTTAAAGTTGGTGCAGCACCCGAAGAGATTGTTTGCTGGCTGTCTGTCGATTTCTTTTGACTCCTGTGTCCAGCTCAGTAGGAATTTGAAGGTGAGGTTGGATCCGTTGGAAAGATGGCGAAGTTATGTTTCCAATGAGTGCTCACACGTTCCAATCGGAGTCCGTTTGCATTCTCTAGGACGTTTTTAATTCAAACTGATTATTGATGGCCGAGTGGAATCCCTTTGCATTCCCACCATACTTCATTGCCTTGATTGGTGTTTTAATGCCTTGTAGCTGGTGCTTGTTGAAGTTCCTATGCGTAATATTGTTATTAGGTAGCAATCTATTCTCCAAAGTATAATTATTTAACCCAAGAAACGAGTTTACCTGATAATTGACTTGTCATGCACTGGCTCGTGTGTTTGGTCCTTGCATGATGATCAAAGGTCGCAGGTCACTTGGAAGGACTTTGGTCATTGATCCCATGGGTATATCCGATGTAGCGATGTCCTCATGAATGCCCATGGCGTGAGTTGTGTGCTTGGTATACCACTGGTACTCGGGAGGTTATTTTAGATGAGACGTACGACGACTCATCCTTTCGACGTGCTATGAAAAGATTGAGCAGCGCCAATGTGCCATGCTGGATATCCTTATGGCTGCTGTGCAAAAGAGTGAAGCATCAACCTCAGGGGCATCTAGGCATGACGACATTGACAATGACAATGGTAATTTTTTTAATGCTATGTTTTACTGTAAATCCATCTTCACATACCAGTAAATAATTTTTAAGCTCTGTGGTACACAAATCCTTACATGCTTGCCCATGTTTTTTACTGTAACTCCAAACAAAGCTGTACAATGTCAAGCGGAGGGGGGGGGGGGCGCTGATGCCGGCATAACAGCTGCAATTGACAAAGCTAATGACATTACCAACACAAACGATGTGTTAGGCAATGTTTTTTTCTCATGTACTCATAGTTTTATGGTAAACATATGTTTTCACGATCGTAAATTCATTTGCTAATTATAATAAATATTCCTCACAATCTTCAGTAAATAAATCTTTAATTGCTAACTTTTTTAATTCATAGTGCAAAGTGAGGATGTGCAAGTTGTAGCTGAGCGACCTGATACTACCACAACACATGAAATAGAGCAAGCTGATGTCATCACTAACACAAACGAGGTCCCAGGTAATGTTTTTTACAGTAAATGGCCCCGTGTGTTATGTCCTTTTTTTCAATGCAATTTTTATGTACTTATAGTTCCGTGGTTAACATAGGGTTTCACTACCGTAAATTATTTTGCTCATTATAGTAATTGCTCCTCACAATCTTCAGTGAATAAATCTTTAAGTGCTATCTTTTTTATTTTCAATACCACAAACACAGGGTTTCACTACCTAAATTCATTTGCTCATCTCTATATCTACTACTTTAAAGCATCTTATGGTGGTGGTGGTGGCGCTGGTGATGGTAATGTCAACTTCATATCTGAACCATCTATGTGACGTTATCTCTTCTACTCCGTCCGATCCGAACTGCAATCCCGATGGAAAGGAGGCAGGCAAAAGAGTAAAATGCACCGGCGGCCCTCGAACTTGGCAGGGGGTGTCATCCCGGTCCCCGAACTTAGAAAACCAGCTATTCGGGTCCCTGAACTTGGCACGGGGTGTCATCCCGGTCCCCGAACTCAGAAACCAGCTATTCGTGTCCCTGAACTTGGCATGGGGTGTCATCCAGGCCCCCAAAGTCAAAAAAATTTAGAAAAAATCATAAAAAATGTAAAAAAAGAAAAAACATATAAATTTTAGAAAGTCATTAAAACATTAAAAAAAAGTATACAATATTTAGAAATATCATAAAAACAGAAAAAAAAAATCTTATAAAACTATGGGAAGATCATAAAAGCATAAAATCATAAAAAAATTGAATGAAAAATCTTTTATGATCTTTCAAGATTTTTCATTCAAAATCATAAAACCCTACTACGATTTTCATAAAAATGTTATTAGTTCAAAAGATCATTTTCTTTAAAATGATCTTTTATGAAAGATCATTTTGCATTTTACTCTTAAAACATTAGAAAATATACAAAAATTTAAAACATACAAAATATACTCTTAAAATATGTTTTTTTTGTTATTTTTTATATTTTTAATGATTTTTTCTAAATTGTTTTGAGTTTGGGAACCTGGATGACACCCCATGTCAAGTTTAGGGATCTGGATGACACCCCGTGCCAAGTTCAGAGACCCAAATAACTGGTTTCTAAGTTCGGGACCGGATGACACCCGCCAAGTTCGCGACCAATAAATTTGCTTTTCTAAGTTCGTGACCGGATGACACCCCCTGCCAAGTTCGAGGGCCGCCGGTGCATTTTACTCCGGGCAAAATGCTCAACGGAACGGTCAAACAGCGGTTGCCATCGCCACTGGCGCCAGCACCCCCACCCCCATAACCAAAGAGAGGATAGAGAAACAGAGAGAGCGCGCAACGAGCACGAACCAACACGACCCAAGAGGGTAGAGAGAGAGGGGGAGCGCGGCGATCAACCGAACAAGAAGGCACGGGCGGCGAGGGGGAGGGAGGAAGGGACGCGACGCTCGCTAAGAGGAACCGACCAACTGCGCAGCCGCGACGCCCAAGACACAAAAGGACGCGGCCATGGTGGCTGCGCCCTCGTGAGTCGTGCGAGCGCCGGAGGATGAAGGTATCCAAGAAGCGGCACCAAGGGGACGGCATGGACGCCGCCAGGGCGGCCCAAGAGGCAGAGCGGGTCGCCGGGACAGTGGTGGTGGCCGTGGGCGACGATGCGGAGAGCCGGGCGCTGCTCACGTGGGTGCTCGTCAGTATCGCCGCCGCCGGGGACCGCGTCATGGCTATCCATGTCGTCCTGGCCTCGGTCACGGAGGCCGCTGCCGCGCTGGACTTCGACGCCATGCTCGCCATCTACAAGGCGTTCTCCAACCTCAAGTACGTCGCCGCTCTCTCCTCACTTTTGCTTCGATGTTGTTGTGCTATTAGTTGCAAGTAGGTCTCCAATGCTCGCAACCATGTGTAAAGCCTTCCCCTTAATTTTCTTTTCCTTTCTTTTTCTTTTTGCATTTGTGGTTGTTGTTTCTTTCCTATTTTTTTAGCATTTCCTTTTCCTGTGGATTGGGGAGATTGAATTTGTAGTACATTTGATGCAATTCTTTGTCACCCCTCAATTTTAACTTACCTTGAGGGTCGACGATCCCATGCACTAGCCCCTGGATCAGTACGCTAGTGCGGAAGACCAAATAGCCGATACAAGCATACATCGATAAAATAAATTCTGAATATTACATCACGTAGTCGCTACTTAGGCGACTTAGTGAAGCGCCCATACAAGCCTTAATTACAAAAGGATAGTTCAGAGTACAATGACACCAAAATATCTACTCAAAAGATTCCCTATCGACTAAGGTCCAACAGCGACTGGAGCGGCCCCTAAGACTCCTCGGGTCCACCATGGTCCTGTCCGTCATCTTCGAGACATGCGTAAGGGTCATCTTCGACACCATCATCTAAAGAATGTAAGAAGGCGAGGTCGGCATCATCCAAACGGCTAGTTAACACTTTCCTTAATGCATTTAGTGCGAAGGCTTTATTTGGAGGAAGGGTTATTTTATTTGCGTAGCCAAGTTGATAAGACTTTTGAAAACCACCTAACTAGCAATTAACTATCACTTGTATTGTTATGAATAAATCGAGTTTTCCATCATAATCATGCATTCAACCCAAATGGCCAACCAAACACACCAACCAAATTTATAATAGATCAACTCTCACTCGAAACACGACCCACCTTACACAATCACCTCAATCCATACCACTTATACTCAATTAACACACAAATTGACTAATCCTCGATCATAACCCAACCACTTACACAATCACCATACCAACTTATTTGTTCCTCATGAACTTTCCTCCCGGTTGCTCCCAACCGCACTTTCTCTGGTTGCCCCCAACCAATCCTAGTTCTCGCCATCATTCCGAGATTTGGCGAAATCCCGCTATAACCACACATGCCATGGCATGATCACCCGCCTAGTAGGGTTGCCACCTCACTAGCCGACCGTCACCCCGGGATGTGTGGCCATTATCACCCTCGGTGATGGCCCATTCCGCCCCTATCGAGATCGGTCCCAGAGGGCCTCCGCAGAGCGCCACTCCCGGCGATCCATGTCCGGTGCTCTGCGCGATGGCCACGCTGCGTTGTGTTGGAACCAACTGGCAGCGCGATCTTCACACGCGTGTTTATCCGCTCCTCCCGGTAAGCCCTGCTAAACCCAAAGACTAGGCATCTCGTACCTAAATCATCCATCGATGTCCAAATCCAACTAGGGCAACCCACCATTCTTTCTCTACTTCCACGGTCATCGACCACACCATATCACACACTTGGACTTTCCCAACCGACCGACCCAACCGACCAAGTATCCCCGTATTCATACCCACAAACACAAACAAATTTCAACATGTATCTACCAAATTTAATCATATGTCATGTCATATTAAATAAGAATAATGAATGTCCGGTGAATATCGGTCCACCGCTCCGTGGCGATTAGCCGAAGGTTTATTAAGCCTAAGCCGGTCTAAGGTGTTTTACCCATTAGATAGGGTTAAAGTGGTTACCAGACTAATCATAGGCTAATCAAGAGCAATGACAATCAAGGCGGTATTAAGGCTAAACATTTCAAGGCGTGCATGTATAAGTATAACATGATTAACAATTAGGTAATCTAATAAGCATGCACCTTTAATAAGTAAACAACATAGTTTAAGAAAAAGCTGGTGATGAACATGATATTAGCGATGTTAATCCAAGACTAAGGAGAGTCATTGTCTCTCCTAATACGATCACATCTAAAGAGTAAGTGTTAACTCGCCTTGTTCCGGAGGTGGTCCTCTTCGCCTCCAAACCTTCCCTCGTGGTCGCCACGCCTAATCATACCAACAAACCACAATTACTACTAATAATGCAATGAAACTTATGATGCATGCTCGATATAGGTCCTAGCTTCATTATTAAGCCTAAGATCAATTCGCGAACCTATCTTATGTATGATATGTTATGCATGCTATTGTGCATTAATAAATAGTATTGGTAATATATATAATAGTCTCTAAACCCAAAATACGATTTGGTACGGTAAGTTGCAAGAGGGTGATTAGGGTTTCTCGTCAACGCAAAATGACGTGCGTATGTTTCTAGATACGTTGGAAATTTCAACTACGCTTAGGTTTAAAGTTCAACGAGGTTAACCGTAGTAAAGTTTCTAGATAAAGAGTTGATTCTAGGTTTTTCTTGAACATTATTTAAATATATTTCTTGTTCAGCATCATAACAGCTTATTTTAAGGAAAATGCAATTGACTTGTTGGTGTCTAAAATAAAATATCCCTATGAGCATAAGTACAGTTACACATACGTATTTAAATGCTAATTCTGAATATTCTCAGATTTATGCGGACACTCTCTAATAACATATTTTCTAATAATTATTTGGGATCCGAGCCATTAATTAATAAACAAAGAATTACCCTAAATTCACTTAATAATTTCTATTTAAGCAACACCTAGTTTTCAATGTACAAGTCGCAATTTTCCTATACAAGGAAGGCTTTTTCATATTTTTATAAAATCAAATATCATCTCTAGTATTTATATACATTTTTCTAGAATTTTTGGTAGTGGTTAGCTATTTTAGAAATTCGTAAACTATATTCGTATTTAGCTAATTGGCAAATTGTCGGAAAATCCTTTAAACGGGTCGGGCCGAGCCAACCGTCGGATGACCCAATAAGAGCCGATTCGCCCACGGCCCATTTACAAGACGCGCCAAATAAGCAGCCTAAGGCGCCACGCCAAGGCGATTTTAAATAAGCGCAATCGGCAGCAGCTCGCGCCCAGCCGGGGAACGCGTCCACTTAACCCGCCAGGTGGGGCCAGGGACCCACTCGTCAGTGACCCGGAGGTGCGGCTCGATCTCAACACACGGGTGATCCGACAGCGGGACCCGCCAACAAGGTGGCTCTCAAACCTATCAGTGCACGAATCTCGCCGCGTGATCGGACGGTGCTCCGTCGTCTTCTTCCTCAGGCCGGCGACGTGGCCGAACGGCGGCGGGGAACGACGCGGCGGCGCTTACAGCCCGCTTCCCCGCAAGTGCGTTAGCGCATTGGCATCCACAGCCCCTTGGTTCCTATGACGCTTCGCGCCGAGGCCGGAGGTGGCGGACGCGGCGGCGTTGGCGACGGCGGGCGAACCGGTTCGCCGAAAAAAAACAGAGCCGCAACACTGATCTACAAGCTACGGGCACGGACGGGAGGCTAGAGGGGATCCAAGGGGTGCTCACCACGGGCTTCGTCGAGGACGAACGAGCTCGGAGACGGCTGGCAGCGAGTAGCCCGACGGCGGCCGAAACAGGGGCGTCGCGGGCACGGGATGTCAAAATGCATCGGTAGGGGAGCGTTCCGCCTTAGAGGGAAGCAAACGCGAAAGCGAGGGTCGACGAAGCGGAAGCGAGAATGTCGGCTTGAGTAACGAAAACATTGGTGAGAATCCAATGCCCCGAAAACCCAAGGTTTCCTCCGCAAGGTTCGTCCCACGGAGGGTGAGTCGGGGCCTAAGATCAGGCCGAAAGGCGTAGTCGATGGACAACAGGTCAATATTCCTGTACTACCCCTTGTTGGTACGGAGGGACGGAGGAGGCTAGGTTAGCCGACAGAGGTCCGAACCGACTGATGTTGAAGAATCAGCGGATGAGTTGTGGTTAGGGGTGAAATGCCACTCGAACCCAGAGCTAGCCGGTTCTCCCGAAATGCGTTGAGGCGCAGCAGCTTGACAGACATCTAGGGTAAAGCACTCTTTGTGTGGTCACATGAAGCGTACCAAATCGAGGCAAACTCGAATACTAGATATGACCCAAAAATAACAGGGTCAAGGTCGGCCGGTGAGACGATGGGGATAAGCTTCATCGTCGAGAGGAAATAGCCCGGATCACCGCCTAAGGCCCCTAAATGACCGCCATCCACCGGCGGCTCCACTGAAATTGGGTGAGGGAAACGTTAGGGACGCACGAGGAAGCTTCGGCGGAGGAATTGGTCCGGGCTCACCAGAGGGCGGATAGCTCATGGCGGCAAAGGGAGGAATTGGGGAAAATGGTGGAAGACGGGCCGAGGGTCTCGGCCGACTTTAGGGCGGGCCGAGCAACCTGTGGGGCCCACGAGCTCGCACAGCGCCATGAACGGTATCGGTGACGCGACGAGGCTGGCCACGCTGCAAGCTTGCCGTACGACGACGGGCGGGCGGGGCATGACGCCTGCTAGGAGAGGCATAGCCTTTTGACAATTCGAGCCGAGTGACGGCGGTGCCAAGGAGATCACACGCGGATCCTTCTTTGACGGACCGACGAGCTCCGTCTGCTTATCCGGCGGTCCAAGCGGCGGACCGGTCTTCCGGCGAGATGCGCGGCGAGTCCGAGGCCGCCAACCGGGTCGACACGGCGAGCACGCTGCTGGGAGGCGAGCCCAGCCATGATGCGACGGCGTGCGTGTTCTCAAAGACGGCGGCCAACAACACACGGCGAGGCAAGGAGGGAGAGAGAGAGAAGGAGAGAGAGGAAGCAGAGGGAGAGAGGGGCCACCGAGGTCGACAATGGGACCCACGTGTCCGAGGGTTCAAAATTTTAAACGAAATTTGAATTGACACAAATTTTAAATTCATCCCCAAATTGGGGTGTTAGAAATCCTTCCCCCCTAAAAGAAAATCTCGACCTCGAGATTGCGTACCTAATTTGCGAACAAGTCGGGTACTTTCGTCGGAGTAGTTCTTCTGCTCCTGTGTTGATCGGTTGCCGCTTGATTGCTCCACTGGGCTTGGCACATCTTGACGACCTTGTTTCGCATTTGCTTCTCCATAGTGTCCATGATTCAACCGGTCGCACCTCATATGTGAGATCCTTGTCCAGGGTTGTTCTCGTAGTTCGACCACTCGCTTCCGAACTCAAGACATTTCTTGAGTTGGGAGACATGGAAGACATTGTGAACGCCCCTAATTCTCGCCGGTAAATCCAATTGGTAGGCCACTTGTCCTCTCTAGCGGGATAGGATACGCCCCACGAAGCGAGGTGCCGCTTACCCTTCCGTGGAACTTTGATTTCCCTTCGTGGTGCTACTTTTAGGTATACCGAGTCTCCAACTTGAAAGGACAGTGTCTCTACGCCGATTATCCGCGTAGCTTTTCTCGTCTGGATTGTGCGCCAAGAACCTTTCTCTTATAATTCGGACCTTATCCTCGCCGTCTTTTAGTGTTTCCATCGCCAACACTTGGCCTTCTCCAGCCTGCACCAATGGAGAGGGTTCTCACTTATGCCAGATAGGGCCTCAAAAGGCGACATCTTGAGGCTGGCCTAAAACTGTTGTTATAGGCAAATTCCGCATAGGGCAGCCATTTTTCCCAAATTCATGAAAACTCTGTGGCACAAGCTCTAAGCATATCTTCTAGAATTTGGTTCACCTGCTCCGCTTTGTCCATCGGTTTGAGGGTGGAAGGCAAGCTAAAGGATAGATTGGTGCCAAGAGCACAAGGTAATCTCTCCCAAATCGATGTGAACTGTGTCCCTCGGTCCGACACAATTAAGCTTGGGAACTCCGTGCAGACTCACGATTCGGGCCATGTACGCTTCGCCAACTTGTCCCTTTGTAAGTCGTCTTTACAGTATGAAGTGCGCGACCTTGGTTAGGCGGTCCACGATAACCCAGATTGAATCGAATCCCGCCTTGGTCTTAGGGAGTCCAAGTATAAAATTCATGGAGATTTCCTCCCATTTCCATTCCGGAATCTTGAGCGGTTGGAGCAGTCCAAATGGTCGTTGATGTTCCGCTTAACTTGTCGACATACGTGGCATTGTGCCACATATTCCGCGATGTCCTCTTCATCCTAGGCCACCGTAACCTTAGCTTCATGTCTTGATACATCTTGGTGCTTCCAGGTGCAAGGTATATGGTGAATTGTGTGACTCGCATGTAATCGATCTCTCGAAATCGGGTCCTATGGAACGAAGATCCGCTTCCCTAACCAAAGCACCCCATACTCATCCTTGGAAACCTTGTAATTTTGTCTTTGGCGATGAGCTTTTCGATTCTTTGGGTGCTAGGGTGATCCTTTGTTTCTCCTTGATCACATCAAGCAAATCATGTGACTTCTAAGGTGGCGGATACCCTTGGTTAACCACCTCGATCTTTAGCCGATTCAAATCCTTGGTGATCCGCCGCACACCAATCGATCTCCATGTGGTTGCATTGGGATTTGCGACTAAGAGCATCGGCTCTGACGCTGGCTTTTCCGGTGGTATTGAATGTTTAAATCGTAGTCATTGATCGCTCTAACCAACACCTTTGCCTCATGTTGAGAGTGCTCGGTGAACACGCATTTCGTGCTCTTGTGGTCGGTGAATATGTCACGTGGTCTTCCCACCAAATAATGCCTCCATATCTTCGTGGCATGTACCATCGCCGCCAGCCCAAGTCATGGGTAGGATAGTTGACCTCGTGTTTCCTCAATCGCCGGGATGCGTAAGCCACCACCCTTCCTTCTTGCATCAAAACACACCCCAGTGCCATACTTAGAGGCATCGCAGATACCTCGAACTTCTTGCTCGTGTCCGGGTCACTAGAATCAAGCGGAGGTGAGTCGTTGCTTGAGCTCCCGAAAGCTCTTCTCGCAGCGCCTCATCCATTCAAACTTCTTATCTTTCTTAAGGAGTTGAGTCATTGGTCGGGCCGCTTTTAGAAGTCCTTGATAAATCGCCGTAATATCCTCGCCATCCCAAGAAAACTCCTTATCTCATTACGGACGCTGGTGATGTCCATTCCATTACAAGAGCTACTTTAGTTGGATCTACCTTGATTCCATCGGCGGACACGATGTGTCCTAAGAAACTAACATCGCTGATCCAAAACTCACACTTGCTAAACTTTGCATAGAGTTGGTATTCTCGGAGCTTCTCCAAGACCAGGTATAGATGTTGCTTGTGCTCTTCATCATCCTTGGAATATATTAAGATATCATCAATGAAAACCACAACGAATCGGTCCAGGAACTCCATCAAGATCTTGTTCATCATATTCATGAAGTGGGCCGGGGCATTAGTCAGTCCAAATGACATAACTAGGTATTCATACAGCCCATACCTAGTGGTGAAGGCAGTCTTGGGTATATCAATCTCCCTAACTCGACTGGTGGTATCCCGACCGAAGGTCGATCTTCGAGAATCGCCTGGCACCTCTTAGCTGATCAAAGAGGTCGTCAATCCGCGGTAGAGGGTATTTGTTCTTGATAGTAACGGCATTGAGGGCTCGATAGTCAACCACCATCCTACGAGTCTTATCCTTCTTGTCCACGAACATGGCTGGGGAACCCCATGGGGAGGAACCGACTAATCAACCCTTGTCCTTGCATCTCGCCTAGTCTGCTTTTTAATTCGCCACCTCACCGGGTTCATCTTATAGTAGGGCTTGTAAATTGGGGCTGTGCCGGGTATAAGGTCTATAGGAAACTCCATGCCACGATCAGGTGGTAGTCCAGGTAGCTCCTTGGGGAAGACATCTAGAAACTCTTTCACTACGGTAACCTTAGCGGGGTCATCTTCTTTAAGGAACCATATTGCTCTACCCCATCTAAACGGGGCATCCACCCTCCAGACGGTCTCGTAGCATCTTCCTTGGTGCATCATGACTTCTCTACGGGCACAGTCTATGATTCCCATGTAGTACTGGAGCCAATCCATCCCGATTATCACATCGATCCCTTTACATGGTATGACCACGAGATCAAGAAAAATCCGTTACTCTCTGCTTAATCTCTACGTCCCGACACACCCCGGTGGCGGTCGCAGTACCAGGGGACTTTATTACCAATGCCCTTAATAGCGGAAGGTTTGTAGTCCATACTTATCCACATAATGTTGTGCAATAAATGAATGCGATGTTCGGAATCGAAAAGTACTAGCACCGGATTGTTGAGCAATGCGAACGCATCCATCAAGACTCCGGTGCCTCCTCGGCTTCTTCGACGGTGATGTGGTTGAGCCTCCCTCGCCCAAAGATTGGTAATCGATCCAAAGAACCGATCCTTGTCCCATCGCTTCTTCTGGCGGCGCTGGACCTCTAGTGGGTGTTTATCGTGTTGAAGGAAGCCGATCCTTCCTTCTCGTGACAATTGGTGGCAAATGACCAGGTTTGTGGCATAGGAAACAGTTCTCGTAGCTCGATCGGCAGCGGCTCGATTGTAGCCTCGAGAGGGGCAAATGGCCTTCCAATGTTCTCGATAGCCCCTATTTTCAGAATTCAAATGAGTCGGCGAGGGCGGTATGCAGGCGGCGCCTTTGATATTGATTCACGTATAGGAAGTTGTTTGAGCTTGCCCTTCCTTGGCCCGAAGCTTGACCCACTTCAGGCAGCCGAAATTTCTCTTGCGGAGACCTCCAAACCCTTCATCTCATTTTCCAAGATTAGAGCCTTGTTTACTATATGCTGGAAATCCCGTAATCCAAAGAAGACGACGGAGCGAGGCTAGGAGCATGCCCTCCAAGAACTTATCAATCTTCTCATCCTCATCCTCGACGTCGCCTGGGCATACCGGCCAACTGGTTGAAGCGAGCGAGGTAATCATTGATTGAGGAGTTCCTTGCTTCAATTGGCGAAACTCCCGCTTCTTCATACGGATGACACCGCGGGGCACATAAAAAGACCAGCGGCGCCTCAAACTCGCCTCAGGATATCTCTTCCGTGGTTGGCGAGAGGTTGCAGATCTTCTCCACGGCTTCGCCATCTATCTCATCCTCTTCATTTCCCTTGCCCTTCTTGGACCTCTCGCTCCGCCGATCATCTTCTGCTCCTTCACCTTCTTCGACATCATCATGACGGGCGGTGACGTAATTTTCCCACCAATCGGCAGCAGCTCCATCAAGTTGGTGGGTAGCGAGCAGCACTTTATCTTCTTCAGGGCACCGAATAAGGGCTAGCTTCCTTTTGATGGTGCGAAGCCAGTCCTCGGCTTCCATTGGCTCATTGGCATGCGTGAACATTGGCGGCTTTGCTCGCAGGAAATCATGAAGTTTCATTCCTCGTCGATTCTTCACTTGTCTCCTCTCACGGAGCACCTCACCCAACATTTGGGCTTGGTACGCCATGACTTGGCCTAGGGTTGGCTCCCCCGGTGGTGGTGCCGGAATGTCTCCGAGGCCACGACCCCGTCCATGGCCACGACCTCGGCCTCGTCCTCGGCCTCTTGCAGGCGTCATTGCAAGGCACCAAAGATCATGAGCCCGGCCCGCTCCTCTACCTCTTGCCATCTATAGTATATATATATTGAAATAAATGATTATGCATGGGTTTTAGTTTTAAATTCAACCGAGAAGCAACAAGAAGCAGAGTCACTCAAGTCAATGAACAAGGCACGATAAATTTCGAGAAATACGACAGCTTAAAGCCCTTGCCACATGGACAAGCAAAAGAGGATACAGACAATGTTTTGGCCAAACGCCGTTAGGCCCACATCTCATAATACAATAAAAGTGTCCATCTTCTAATGGGACCGCAGCCATCCATCTAACATGACAACTAAAGCCCCTCATCTACTAGGGCGGATGGCTCTACAACCTTGAGGAGAGCGACTAAATGATCTAGCCACGACGACGACGCGAGTAGATGAAACGCGGGGGCGCGCATCTAAGCAGGAAGTCCATGCCCAAAGGGTGGGCGGCCTCACGTCGGGCTAAGGGACCGGCGTGCAGAGGCGGCGGCGGTGCAGGCAGCGCCGCCACCACCGTCGATGTGGAGTCGATGTCGAGTCGACATCTATCGGTGGCTTTCTCCGGCAGGCCCGAGGAAGACGCCTCGTGGCGTGGTATCCCCACCAGGGCCGCGGAGGCAAGAGTCCTCTTCCGCGACCGTGGTGCGGGGTTCTCACACTCGCGGCGGATAATGCGCCCCGGAGGTGAGAGAGAGTGGTCTCGCTGATCCTGTCGGGCCATCAGCGCCGAGCCTCCTCCTCTGGCGTGCGTGCAAGGCAGCCTCGCTAAGTCCTCTGTCGCCTCGCGTGAGACGAGACTCTGTCAGAGTGGTGGAGCCATCTCCCCACCACCTCACTCGTTGTCCGCCGCCGAGCGACGAACGCAGAGCCTGATCTCTCCAAAGCTCCATCGACCACCGGTGGTGCCGTGGTGGAGACGCGCCATGCGAATTAGCTGATGCTGAATCGGCGCCGGTGGTGTCAAACCCGGGCGACCATATGCATGGCCGCCGGCCGTGCATAGGCTCCCCACGCAAGTAGACACCAGATTCTCCTCGAGCTCGGCGGTGGCCTCCATCGCGCATCATTGATTGCCGCCGCAGATGGTCTCGTGGCGCCTCGTGTCATACTCGTGGGCCACGGCGTCATCGCCTCAGAGTAGATCACGACCCGCACCAAATAGGCAGACGAGGAGGGACCGAGCCTCTCTCCAGTGAAACCGCGGTCTCTCATCAAGGAGAGGGACGCGACACAACCGCCGCAGCCTCGGACCCACTGCTCCAAGAAGGGACTCCTCGTAGCCGAAAGTCGACCTGTCAGGGACGAAAGTGTGTCGGCGGCAACGATCCATCTACAGAAAATTTTGACAATAATTTTGTTAGAATAGATAGGCAGAGTATTAAAGGTGTTTTTAGTCATAAAAATAAAGTCACAAAGGATAATATACATATAATTTTCCTAGTTTCGACCTCTAAGTCATATGGGTCCTACAGTCGCAGGCTCTGATACCAGCTTTGTCACCCTCAATTTTAACTTACCTTGAGGGTCGACGATCCCATGCACTAGCCCTCGATCAAGACGCTAGTGCGAAGACGAAATAGCCGATACAAGCATACATCGATAAAATAAATTCTGAATATTACATCACGTAGTCGCGCCTTTAGGCGATTTTTAGTGAAGCGCCCATACAAGCCTTAATTACAAAAGGATAGTTCAGAGTACAAATGACACCAAAATATCTACTCAAAAGATTCCCTATCGACTAAGGTCGAACAATGATCGAGCGGCCCCTAAGACTCCTCGGGTCCACCATGGTCCCGTCCGTCCGCCTTCGAGACATGCGTAAGGGTCATCTTCGACACCATCATCTAAAGAATGTAAGAAGGCGAGGTCGCGCCATCCAAACGCCGGCTAGTTAACACTTCCCTTAATGCATTTAGTGCGAAGGCTTTATTTGGAGGAAGGGTTATTTTATTTGCGTAAAACCAAGTTGATAAGACTTTTGAAAACCACCTAACTAGCAATTAACTATCACTTGTATTGTTACTTAATAAATCGAGTTTTCCATCATAATCATGCATTCAACCCAAATGGCCAACCAAACACACCAACCAAATTTTATAATAGATCAACTCTCACCAAACACGACCCACCTTACACAATCACCTCAATCCATACCACTTATACTCAATTAACACACAAATTGACTAATCCTCGATCATAACCCAACCAAATTACACAATCACCATACCAAATTATTTGTTCCTCATGAACTTTCCTCCCGGTTGCTCCCAACCGCATTTTCTCCTGGTTGCCCCAACCAATCCTAGTTCGCCATCATTCCAGATTTGGCGAAATCCGCTATGGACCACACATGCCATGGCATGATCACCCGCCTAGTAGGGTTGCTTACCTCACTAGCCGATCGTCACCCCGGGATGTGTGGCCATTATCACCCTCGGTGATGGCCCATTCCGCCCCTATCGAGATCGGGTCCCGAGGGGCCTCCGCAGAGCGCCACTCGGCGATCCACGCCTGGTGCTCCGCGATGGCCACGCGCTGTGTTGGAACCAACTCAGGCAACGATCTTCCGCTACGAGTGTTTATCCGCGCTCCTCCTGGGTAAGCCCTGGCTAAACCCAGCACTAGGCATCTCGTGCCTAAATCATCCATCGATGTCCAAATCCAACTAGGGGCAACCCACCATTCTTTCTCTACTTCCACGGTCATCGACCACACCATATCACACACTTGGACTTTCCCAACCGACCGACCCAACCGACCAAGTATCCCCGTATTCATACCCACAAACACAAACAGCCCAACATGTATCTACCAAATTTCTAATCGTCATATGTCATGTCATATTAAATAAGAATAATGAATGTCCGTGAATATCGGTCCACCGCTCCGTGGCGATTAGCCGTAAGGTTTATTAAGCCTAAGCCGGTCTAAGCAGTGTTTTACCCATTAGATAGGGTTAAAGTGGTTACCGACTAATCATAGGCTAATCAAGAGCAATGACAATCAAGGCGCTATTAAGGCTAAACATTTCAAGGCGAGTATGTATAAGTATAACATGATTAACAATTAGGTAATCTAATAAGCATGCACCTTTAATAAGTAAACAACATAGTTTAATAAAACTGGGTGATGAACATGATATTAGCGATGTTAATCCGACTAAGGAGAGTCATTGCTCTCCCTAATACGCATCACATCTAAAGAGTAAGTGTTAACTCGCCTTGTTCCGGAGGTGGTCCTCTTCAGCGCCTCCAAACCTTCCTCGTGGTCGCCACGCCTAATCATACCAACAAACCACAATTACTACTAATAATGCAATGAAACTTATGATGCATGCTCGATATAGGTCCTAGCTTCGTTATTAAGCCTAAGATCAATTCGCGAACCTATCTTATGTATGATATGTTATGCATGCTATTGTGCATTAATAAATAGTATTGGTAATATATATAATAGTCTCTAAACCCAAAATACGATTTGGTACGGTAAGTTGCAAGAGGGTGATTAGGGTTTCTCGTCAACGCAAAATGACGTGCGTATGTTTCTAGATACGTTGGAAATTTCAACTACGCTTAGGTTTAAAGTTCAACGAGGTTAACCAGCTTAGTAAAGTTTCTAGATAAAGAGTTGATTCTAGGTTTTTCTTGAACATTATTTAAATATATTTCTTGTTCAGCATCATAACAGCTTATTTTAAGGAAAATGCAATTGACTTGTTGGTGTCTAAAATAAAATATCCCTATGAGCATAAGTACAGCTTACATATATGTATTTAAATGCTAATTCTGAATATTCTCGATTTATGCGACACTCTCTAATAACATATTTTCTAATAATTATTTGGGATCCGAGCCATTAATTAATAAACAAAGAATTACCCTAAATTCACTTAATAATTTCTATTTAAGCAACACCTAGTTTTCAATGTACAAATGCGTAATTTTCCTATACAAAGGAAGGCTTTTTCATATTTTTATAAAATCAAATATCATCTCTAGTATTTATATACATTTTTCTAGAATTTTTGGTAGTTGTTAGCTATTTTTAGAAATTCGTAAACTATATTCGTATTTAGCTAATTGGCAAATTGTTGGAAAATCCTTTAAACGGGTCGGGCCGAGCCAACCGTCGGATGACCCAGCGCAGCGATTCGGCCCACGGCCCATTTATACAAGACGCCCAAATAAGCAGCCTAAGGCGCCACGCCAAGGCGATTTTAAATAAGCGCAAGCGGCTCAAGCCACCGGGAACGCGTCCACTTAACCCGCCAGGTGGGGCTGAGGACCCACTGCTGCTGACCCGGAGGCGCTCGGCTCGGCCACAGCGCGTGGGGTGATCCGACAAAGGGACCCGCCAGTGAGTGGCTCTACAGCCCTATCAAGGCACGAATCTCGCCACGTGATCGGACGGTGTTCGCCGTTTTCTTCTCAAAGCCGGCGACGTGGCGAACGGCGGCGGGAACGACGCGCGGCGCTTCTGACCGCCCCGCCAAGTGCGTTAGTGCATTGGCATCCACAGCCCCTTGGTTCCTATGACGCTTCTGCCGAGGCCGGAGGTGGCCGGACGCGGCGGCGCGGCGACGGCGGCGGAACCGAAGGTTCGCCGAAAAAAAACAGAGCCGCAACACTGATCTACAAGCTACGGGCACGGACGGGAGGCTAGAGGGGATCCAAGGGGTGCTCACCACGGGCTTCGTCGAGGATTTAACGGGCTCGAGACGGCCGGTGGCAAAGTAGCCCGACGGCGGCCGAAACAGGGGCGTCGCGGGCACGGCTCCATCGGGCGGCTCCACTGAAATTGGGTGAGGGGAAACGTTAGGGACGCACGTAGGAAGCTTCGGGCAGGAGGAATTGGTCCGGGGCTCACCAGAGGGGGCGATATCGCTCGCGGCGGCAGTGCGGGAGGAATTGGGGAAAATGGTGGAAGATGGGGCCAGGAGGGTCTCGGCTCGACTTTAGGGCGGGGCTGAGCAACCTGTGGGGCCCACGAGCTCACACAGGCGCCGCGGAACGGTACTGGTGACGCGACGAGGCTGGCCACGCTGTGGCGTGCTTGCTTGCACGACGACGCAAGCGGGCAGGCATGACGCCCGGGCTAGGAGAGGGCATAGCCTTTTGACAATTCGAGCCGAGTGACGAAGGCGGTGCCAAGGAGATCACACGCGGGATCCTTCTTTGACGGACCGACGAGCTCTGGCTGCTTATCCGCGGTCCGGCGGCGGACCGGTCTTCCGGCGAGAGGCAAGGCGGCGAGTCCGAGGCCGCCAACCGGGTCGACACGGCGAGCACGCTGCTGGGAGGTGAGCTCAGCCATGACGCTGACGGCGGCGTGCTCCCAAAGACGGGCGTCAACACACGGCGAGGCAAAGAGAGAGAGAGAGAGAGAAGAGAGAGGGAAGCAGAGGGAGAGAGGGCCACCGAGGTCGACAATGGGACCCACGTGTCCGAGGGTTCAAAATTTTAAACGAAATTTGAATTGACACAAATTTTAAATTCATCCCCAAATTGGGGTGTTACAAATCCGTCCCCTAAAAGAAAATCTTGACCTCGAGATTATGTATCTAATTTGCGTAACAAGTCGGGTACTTTCGTCGAGTAGTTCTTCTGCTCCCTGTGTTGATCGGTTGCCGCTTGATTGCTCCATCGACTTGGCACATCTTGACGACCTTGTTTCGCATTTGCTTCTCCATAGTGTCCATGATTCAACCGGTCGCACCTCATATGTGAGATCCTTGTCCGGGGTTGTTCGTAGTTCACCACTCGCTTCCTAACTCAAGACATTTCTTGAGTTGGGAGACATGGAAGACATTGTGAACATCCCCTAATTCTGCCGGTAAATCCAATTGGTAGGCCACTTGTCCTCTCTTAGCAAAGATAGGATACGGCCCCACGAAGCGAGGTGCCGCTTACCCTTCCGTGGAACCTTTGATTTCCTTCCGTGGTGCTACTTTGAGGTATACCGAGTCTCCAACTTGAAAGGATGTGTCTCTCGCCGATTATCCGCGTAGCTTTTCTCGTCTGGATTGTGCGGCCAAGAACCTTTCTCTTATAATTCGACCTTATCCTCGCCGTTTTTTAGTGTTTCCACGCCAACACTTGGCCTTCTCCAGCTTGCACCAATGGAGAGGGTTCGCACTTATACCAGATAGGGCCTCAAAAGGCGACATCTTGAGGTCGGCCTAAAACTGTTGTTATAGGCAAATTCCGTGATAGGGCAGCCATTTTTCCCAAATCATGAAAACTCTGTGGCACAAGCTCTAAGCATATCTTCTAGAATTTGGTTCACCTGCTCCGCTTTGTCCATCGGTTTGAGGGTGGAAGGCAAGCTAAAGGATAGATTGGTGCCAAGAGCACAGTGTAATCTCTCCCAAAATCTGGAAGTGAACTGTGTCCCTCGGTCCGACACACCGCTTGGGAACTCCGTGCGACTCACGATTCGGGCCATGTACGCTCGCCAACTTGTCCCTTTGTAAGTCGTCTTTACAGGTATGAAGTGCGCGACCTTGGTTAGGCGGTCCACGATAACCCAGATTGAATCGAATCCCGCCTTGGTCTTAGGGAGTCCAAGTATAAAATCCATGGAGATTTCCTCCCATTTCCATTCCTGAATCTTGAGCGGTTGGAGCAATCCACCGGTCGTTGATGTTCCGCTTAACTTGTCGACATACGTGGCATTGTGCCACATATTCCGCGATGTCCCTCTTCATCCTAGGCCACCAGAACCTTAGCTTCATGTCTTGATACATCTTGGTGCTTCCTGGGTGCAGGGTATATGGTGAATTGTGTGACTCGCATGTAATCGATCTCTCAGAATCGGGTCCTGTGGAACGAAGATCCGTTTCCCTAACCAAAGCACCCCATACTCATCCTTGGAAACCTTGTAATTCTTGTCTTTGGCGATGAGCTTTTCGATTCTTTGGGTGCTAGGGTGATCCCTTTGTTTCTCCTTCATCACATCAAGCAAATCTGGCGTGACTTCTAAGGTGGCCAGATACCCTTGGTTAACCACCTCGATCTTTAGCCGATTCAAATCCTTGGTGATCTGCTCAGACACCGAATCGATCTCCATGTGGTTGCATTGGGATTTGCGACTAAGAGCATCGGCTACGACGTTGGCTTTTCCGGTGGTATTGAATGTTTAAATCGTAGTCATTGATCAGCTCTAACCAACGCCTTTGCCTCATGTTGAGAGTGCTCGGGTGAACACGCATTTCGTGCTCTTGTGGTCGGTGAATATGTCACAGGTCTTCCCACCAAATAATGCCTCCATATCTTCGTGGCATGTACCATCGCCGCCAGCCCAAGTCATGGGTAGGATAGTTGACCTCGTGTTTCCTCAATCTGCGGGATGCGTAAGCCACCACCCTTCCTTCTTGCATCAAAACACACCCTAGGCCATACTTAGAGGCATCGCAGTATACCTCGAACTTCTTGCTCGTGTCCGGGGTCACTAGAACTGGGGCGGAGGTGAGTCGTTGCTTGAGCTCCCGAAAGCTCTTCTCGCAGGCGTCTGTCCATTCAAACTTCTTATCTTTCTTAAGGAGTTGAGTCATTGGTCGGCCGCTTTAGAAGTCCTTGATAAATCGCCGTAATATCCTCGCCATCCCAAGAAAACTCCTTATCTCAGAACGGACGCTGGTGATGTCCATTCCATTACAAGAGCTACTTTAGTTGGATCTACCTTGATTCCATCGGCGGACACGATGTGTCCTAAGAAACTAACATCGCTATCCAAAACTCACATTTGCTAAACTTTGCATAGAGTTGGTATTCTCGAGCTTCTCCAGACCGTATAGATGTTGCTTGTGCTCTTCATCATCCTTGGAATATATTAAGATATCATCAATGAAAACCACAACGAATCGGTCCAGAACTCCATCAAGATCTTGTTCATCATATTCATGAAGTGGGCCGGCATTAGTCATCAAATGACATAACTAGGTATTCATACAGCCCATACCTAGTGGTGAAGGCGCCTTGGGTATATCAATCTCCCTAACTCGGACTGGTGGTATCCCGACCAAGGTCGATCTTCGAGAATCGCCTGGCACCTCTTAGCTGATCAAAGAGGTCGCCAATCCGCGTAGAGGGTATTTGTTCTTGATAGTAACGGCATTGAGGGCTCGATAGTCAACCACCATCCCACGAGTCTTATCCTTCTTGTCCACTTAACATGGTCGGGAACCCCATGGGGAGGAACTGGACGAATCAACCCTTGTCCTTGCATCTCGCCCAAATTGCTTTTTAATTCGCCACCCACCGGGTTCATCTTATAGTAGGGCTTGTAAATTGGGGTCGTGCGGGTATAAGGTCTATAGGAAACTCCATGCCACGATCGTGTGGTAGTCCGTAGCTCCTTGGGAAGACATCTAGAAACTCTTTCACTACGGTAACCTTAGCGGGTCATCTTCCTTAAGGAACCATATTGCTCTACCCCATCTAAACGGGCATCCACCCTCCGACGGTCTCGTAGCATCTTCCTTGGTGCATCATGACTTCTCTACGGGCACGCCTATGATTCCCATGTAGTATCGAGCCAATCCATCCCGATTATCACATCGATCCCTTTACATGGTATGACCACGAGATCAAGAAAAATCCGCTACTCTCTGCTTAATCTCTACGTCCCGACACACCCCGGTGGCGGTCGTGTACTTCGGGACTTTATTACCAATGCCCTTAATAGCGGGAAGGTTTGTAGTCCATACTTATCCACATAATGTTGTGCAATAAATGAATGCGATGTTCGAATCGAAAAGTACTAGCACCGGATTGTTGAGCAATGCGAACGCATCCATCAAGACTCCGGTGCCTCCTCGGCTTCTTCGACGGTGATGTGGTTGAGCCTCCTCGTCCCAAAGATTGGTAATCGATCCAAAGAACCGATCCTTGTCCCATCGCTTCTTCTGGCGGCGCTGGACCTCTAGCCGGGTGTTTATCGTGTTGAAGGAAGCCGATCCTTCCTTCTCGTGACAATTGGTGGCAAAATGACCAGGTTTGTGGCATAGGAAACAGGCTCCGGTAGCTCAATCGGCAGTGGCAGCTCGATTGTAGCCTCGAGAGGGGGCAGCTGGCCTTCCAATGTTCTGATAGCCCCTATTTTCAGAATTCAAACGAGTCGGCGTAGGGCGGTACGGAGGCGGCGCCCTTTGATATTGATTCACAGGGCGAGGGAAGTTGTTTGAGCTTGCCCTTCCTTGGCCCGAGCTTGACCCAGCTCAAGCGCACAAACTTTCTCTTGGGAGACCTCCAAACCCTTCATCTCATTTTCCAAGATTAGAGCCTTGTTTACTATATGCTGGAAATCCCGGTAATCCAAAGAAGATCGACGGAGCGAGGCTAGGAGCATGCCCTCCAAGAACTTATCAATCTTCTCATCCTCATCCTCGACGTCGCTTGGGGCATACCGGCCAACTGTTGAAGCGAGCGAGGTAATCATTGATTGAGGAGTTCCTTGCTTCAATTGGCGAAACTCCCGCTTCTTCATACGGATGACACCATGGGCACATAAAAGACCTCAAGCGCCTCAAACTCGCTCCAGGGATATCTCTTCCGTGGTTGGCGAGAGGTTGCAGATCTTCTCCCACGGCCGTCATCTATCTCATCCTCTTCAATTCCCCTTGCCCTTCTTGGACCTCTGGCTCCGCCGGATCATCTTCTGCTCCTTCACCTTCTTCGGCATCATCATGACGGGCGGTGACGTAATTTTCCCACCAATCGGCAGCAGCTCCATCAAGTTGGTGGGTAGCGAGCAGCACTTTATCTTCTTCAGGGCACCGAATAAGGGCTAGCTTCCTTTTGATGGTGCGAAGCCAGTCCTCGGCTTCCATTGGCTCATTGGCATGCGTGAACATTGGCGGCTTTGCTCGCAGGAAATCATGAAGTTTCATTCCTCGTCGATTCTTCACTTGTCTCCTCTCACGGAGCACCTCGCCCAACATTTGGGCTTGGTACGCCATGACTTGGCCTAGGGTTGGCTCCCCCGGTGGTGGTGCCGGAATGTCTCCGAGGCCACGACCCCGTCCATGGCCACGACCTCGGCCTCGTCCTCGGCCTCTTGCAGTCGTCATTGCGGCACCAAAGACCATGAGCCCGTCCCCGCTCCTCTACCTCTTGCCATCTATAGTATATATATATTGAAATAAATGATTATGCATGGGTTTTTAGTTTTAAATTCAACTGAGAAGCAACAAGAAGCAGAGTCACTCAAGTCAATGAACAAGGCACGCATAAATTTCGAGAAATACGACAGTTTCTAAAGCCCTTGCCACATGGACAAGCAAAAGAGGATACAGAATAATGTTTTGGCCAAACCCGTTAGGGCCCACATCTCATAATACAATAAAAGTGTCCATCTTCTAATGGGACCGCAGCCATCCATCTAACATGACAACTAAAGCCCCTCATCTACTAGGGCGGATGGCTCTACAACCTTGAGGAGAGCGACTAAATGATCTAGCCACGACGACGACGCGAGTAGATGAAACGCGGGCGCTGCGTCTAGCAGAAGTCCATGCCCGGTCGGCGGTGGCGGCCTCACGTCGGGCTGAGGGACCGGCGGTGCAGGAGCGGCCGTCGCTGCAGAGGAGCAGCGTCGCCACCAGCGTCAGTGTCGGAGTCGGTGTCGGAGTCGACATCTATCGGTGGCTGCTCCTGGGCAGGCCCGGAGGAAGACGCCTCGTGGCGTGGTATCCCCACCAGGGCCCGCGGAGGCAGTGTCCTCTTCCGCACTGTGGTGCGGGGGTTCTCATACTCCGGCGGCGGATAATGCGGCCCCGGAGGTGAGAGAGAGTGGTCTCGCTGATCCTGTCGGGCCATCAGGCGTCGAGCCTCCTCCTCCTGGCGTGCGTGCAAGGCAGCCTCGCTAAGTCCTCTGTCGCCTCGTGAGACGAGACTCTGTCGAGTGGTGGAGCCGCCTCCCACCACCTCACTCGTTGTCCGCCGCCCGGAGCGACGAACGCAGAGCCTCGATCTCCTCCAAAGCTCCATCGACCACCGGGTGGTGCCGTGGTGGAGACGCGCCATGCGAATTAGCCGATGCTGAATCGGCGCCAAGTGGTGTCAAACCGGGAGCGACCTCATATGCATGGCCGTCGGCCGCATAGGCTCCCCGCAAGTAGACACCGTGATTCTCCGAGCTCGGCGGTGGCCTCCATCGCGGCATCATTGATTGCCGCCGCAGATGGTCTCGTGGCGTCTCGGTCATACTGTGGGCCACGGCGTCGCCGCCTCGTAGTAGATCACGACCCGCACCAAATAGGCCGACGAGGAGGGACCGAGCCTCTCTCCAAGTGAAACCGCGGTCTCTCACTCAGAAGAGAGGGACGCGCCACATCTGCAGCCTCGGACCCACTGCTCCAAGATGGGACTCCTCGAGTCGAAAGTCGACACATCACGACGACGAAAGTGTGTCGGCGGCAACGATCCATCTACAGAAAATTTTGACAATAATTTTGTTAGAATAGATAGGCAGAGTATTAAAGGTGTTTTTAGTCATAAAAATAAAGTCACAAAGGATAATATACATATAATTTTCCTAGTTTCGACCTCTAAGTCATATGGGTCCTACAGTCGCAGGCTCTGATACCAGCTTTGTCACCCCTCAATTTTAACTTACCTTGAGGGTCGACGATCCCATGCACTAGCCCCTGGATCAGTACGCTAGTGCGGAAGACCAAATAGCCGATACAAGCATACATCGATAAAATAAATTCCTGAATATTACATCACAGAGTCGCGCCCTTAGGCGACTTTAGTGAAGCGCCCATACAAGCCTTTAATTACAAAAGGATAGTTCGAGTACAAATGGACACCAAAATATCTACTCAAAAGATTCCCTATCGACTAAGGTCCAACAATGATCGAGCGCCCCTAAGACTCCTCGGTCCACCATGGTCCCGTCCGTCGCCTTCGAGACATGCGTAAGGGTCATCTTCGACACCATCATCTAAAGAATGTAAGAAGGCGAGGTCGGCGTCATCCAAACGCGGCTAGTTAACACTTCCCTTAATGCATTTAGTGCGAAGGCTTTATTTGAAGGGAAGGGTTATTTTATTTGCGTAAAGCCAAGTTGATAAGACTTTTGAAAACCACCTAACTAGCAATTAACTATCACTTGTATTGTTATGAATAAATCAGAGTTTTCCATCATAATCATGCATTCCGAACCCAAATGGCCAACCAAACACACCAACCAAATTTATAATAGATCAACTCTCACTCAAACACGACCCGACCACACAATCACCTCAATCCATACCACTTATACTCAATTAACACACAAATTGACTAATCCTCGATCATAACCCAACCACTTACACAATCACCATACCAAATTATTTGTTCCTCATGAACTTTCCTCCTGGTTGCTCCCAACCAGACTTTCTCCTGGTTGCCCCCAACCAATCCTAGTTCTGCCATCATTCCAGGATTTGGCGAAATCCCGTTGCGGACCACACATGCCATGGCATGATCACCCCGGCCTAGTAGGGTTGCCGGCCCTCACTAGCCGACCGTCACCCTGGGGATGTGTGGCCATTATCACCCTCGGTGATGGCCCATTCCGGCCCCTATCGAGACTGGTCCCAGAGGGCCTCCGCAGAGCGCTCACTCCTGGCGATCCACGTCTGGTGCTCCGCGCGATGGCCACGCGTTGTGTTGGAACCAACCTGGGCAGCGATCTTCCGCTACGCGTGTTTATCCGCGCTCCTCCTGGGTAAGCACTGGCTAAACCCAGCACTAGGCATCTCGTGCCTAAATCATCCATCAGGATGTCCAAATCCAACTAGGAGCAACCCACCATTCTTTCTCTACTTCCACGGTCATCGACCACACCATATCACACACTTGGACTTTCCCAACCGACCGACCCAACCGACCAAGTATCCCCGTATTCATACCCACAAACACAAACAGCCCAACATGTATCTACCAGCCCTAACTGTCATATGTCATGTCATATTAAATAAGAATAATGAATGTCCGGTGAATATCGGTCCACCGTTCCGTGGCGATTAGCCAGAAGGTTTATTAAGCCTAAGCCGGTCTAAGCAGGTTTTACCCATTAGATAGGGTTAAAGTGGTTACCAGACTAATCATAGGCTAATCAAGAGCAATGACAATCAAGGCAGTCATTAAGGCTAAACATTTCAAGGCAGGCATGTATAAGTATAACATGATTAACAATTAGGTAATCTAATAAGCATGCACCTTTAATAAGTAAACAACATAGTTTAAGAAAAACTGGGTGATGAACATGATATTAGCGATGTTAATCCGCACTAAGGAGAGTCATTGCTCTCCCTAATACGCATCACATCTAAAGAGTAAGTGTTAACTCGCCTTGTTCCGGAGGTGGTCCTCTTCACGTCTCCAAACCTTCCTCGTGGTCGCCACGCCTAATCATACCAACAAACCACAATTACTACTAATAATGCAATGAAACTTATGATGCATGCTCGATATAGGTCCTAGCTTCGTCATTAAGCCTAAGATCAATTCGCGAACCTATCTTGCGTATGATATGTTATGCATGCTATTGTGCATTAATAAATAGTATTGGTAATATATATAATAGTCTCTAAACCCAAAATACGATTTGGTACGGTAAGTTGCAAGAGGGTGATTAGGGTTTCTCGTCAACGCAAAATGACGTGCGTATGTTTCTAGATACGTTGGAAATTTCAACTACGCTAGGTTTAAAGTTCAACGAGGTTAACCAGTTAGTAAAGTTTCTAGATAAAGAGTTGATTCTAGGTTTTTCTTGAACATTATTTAAATATATTTCTTGTTCAGCATCATAACAGCTTATTTTAAGGAAAATGCAATTGACTTGTTGGTGTCTAAAATAAAATATCCCTATGAGCATAAGTACAGTTACACATACGTATTTTCACTAGGTAAACATAGGGTTTCACTACCGTAAATTCATTTGCTCATTATAGTAAATGCTCCTTACAGTCTTTTTTTTTTATTTTCGTAGTGCCAAACGAGGATGTGCAAGTTGAAGCTGAGGGAACTGACATTGCCGCAACACGTGAAATGGAGCAAGCTGATGTCGTCGCTAACACAAACAAGGTCCCAGGTACTATGATATTTAACGCAAAGAGCTATGATACCTTTTTTTTACCGTAAATCTATCTGCTCATTACAGTAAAGTTTTTGTGTGTGTTTTCACGTAGTGGCGAATGAGGATGTGCAAGGGGTGGCGGTCGATGGTGATGTTGCTGTAGTAGACGCATTTGCCCAAGCTGGCGATGTTGTTGACAACATTGTCACGGTTTTGGATTCTATGAATGTTGCTGAACAGCATGAAGAGAAGCTTGGTCGTGGATAGAGGAAAAAAATTCAAGAATCCCAAGTTTAATTCTCCATTCAAGACAAAACCACCGCATAAATTGTACCAAATGCTGAAAGAACCAATTTTCTATTATGCTCTAGTTGGTTCCCTTGATCAGGACATCTTATGGTAAACAACACATTCTTTTACATGTTGTTTTAGAACTTGATTCATGTTCTAGTGGTGGGTTCTGCCTGATCATATTAGTTTGATTTTTTATAGCGAAACATTCGTTCAGCTTGAAGATGATCGAGCCGCGAGTGGGTCGCATTTGAAGAATTCATTTAATGAGAGTTGCCGAGTGCTCTCGAAATCCCTAGTGTCGGCTGACCTATCGATTCCGAGCTTCAGAACCTCAATTTGAGTGTGTGCTTTATCCTTGTTCTTGCGAGTTCTTCGATTGCTTGCAAGGATAGACCTTCGTGGTCAGGTCATCCGGGCTTTGGCACGGTTGATAACAATCAGGAGTGTGGTTTAGCGATTGCGGGCGCTTATCCTTGCGTGGTTCGTAGCCGGATCGTCAAAGTCATCCTCCGCCCAAATCGAAATTATCCCTCTCACTGGAAGATCGGGAACCCGTGAGCACATCATTTGGTATTAGAGCGCATCAAGCATCCAATGGCAGCTGCCTATCTTCGTCGATCTTCAAGGTCATCGTCTCGGTGCATATGCGATTCATGAACCAAACTAATATCTCTCGCTTCCCCAGACGTCCCAACTGCATATCTAGCACAACGTCAAATCCCAGTTGCTCCCTCACAACTTGCTTCTGAGAGTCGGTCAACGACTTTACAATATTCTCGACATATTTAGGAACACACCGCATTGTGGGTGGGTTGCCGTACCGTAGAAAAGAACAAATGTTTTCCAATGTGTTATGAAAAATACAAGCCATCTGATTGACAAATTCGAATAGGCAAGGAACAAATATTTTACTATAAGATTTAAAGAAGAAACAAAAGTTGGAAAAAAGAACCTTTTTTTTTTTTTCAAATTTTCTCCCCATCATTTCCTTTCCCAGTGGCGGGACGCTGCATAAATTGTCAAAGCAAAAAACTTTCTCATATTTGTTAAAAAAAGACATGAATATTTGTCATTACTATGAAAAGGTTGTTTATGATAAAAAAGCAGTATACATCTTAACTAGGTAGAAAAATTAAAATACCTTCTTTGTATTATAACCTTTCCCCCCATCATTTCCTTTCCCCTTAGCTGATGCCTAGATAAAATGTGAAAGTAAAAGGTTATTACAGTTTATGATAAGGAAAAGACGGTACATATATAATTCCGTACGAGCGTTTACTATAATGAATATAAGAGAATACATTCAGACATAAAATGCAAGTGGCAAAAAAAATGTAAATGCAATTAAAAAGTTATTTACTATAATTTTATATAAAGTTTTACTGTAATTTAAAAGATATGTTTACACACACCTAAAAGAACTACTACATCTTTTAGGTTTGAACATTTACTATAATGAAATAATTACAGAGGCACATTTATTACAATGAAAGTTTGAACATTTTACAATTAAAAATAAATTTCTACAACAACATAGCTTACATTATTTTTCTGCACATTGGTCTTGGCTGGAGGCACAATTCTAGAGGACAACTTCTTCACATTCGTCTTCATCTTCATTTTCATCAATGGGTGAAATGCGCGTATTCCGCGCCTACCATTTCTGTTTTGGAGGTTCACATAGCAAGTCTTCCTCTTACTCCCCAATTTCTGTAGAAGAAAAAAACAAAAAATAAGTTGTGATGTGACACCCAAAAAAAAAGAAAACATTATAAAAAGGGAGAAATCGTCGCATGGACACAAAATGTGAAGATAAAAAAGTACGACAACAGGCTCAATGGGAACTCCACTGATAGGGGATGCGAGGGCAGAATTAGTATCACCGGGGCCTGCAGATGAAGAAGGGGTTGCACCGAGGCCTATAGATGGAGAAGGATCTGGTGCTTGCAGTGGCACAAAATCGACCACAGTAGGTTGGCTTGTGGCAATTTGAAAAGGTGAGTCAGCTGAAAAGTTCCCCTTAATTGTGACATGTGTCTTCTTCCTGACAGTTGGACCATCTTTTTGTCATCAACCACTTTCCTTTTCTCAGCCACATTCCTTTTCCTAGTATACACCTTGTCCATCTATTAAAAAAAACAGAACCACACATGAATTAGCCAAAAAAACAATTGCAATGAATCTATGTGAAGCAATTTACTATAAAACGACAAAAATTCTGCTTCAGACATGTAAACCAAGAAGATGAAGACCTAAAAGCATGCATCATCAGTAACAAAACTAAACACCCTAACAAACTCATTTGAGCTTGGCGCATGCGAAGCAATAAAGATGAAGCGGGGATTTACACACGAGGTGATGAGAACTATGCATAAGTTACATAAGAAGTAACTGAAATATATAATGATGGAAAAGAGCATATGGTAAAGTAAAGTACACATATATATCCATATAAAGTATTCATGTGCATACACTTAAATGATAGCCGGAGCATAAGTGATTAAGAGGGCATGAGGCAAATGGAGCAAAAATGCTTTCACTTGAAACGTCCCATAGGAGTAACTGGATACGTGGGACGACCAATGATGGTGATACCTACAAAATAAGGCAAATAAGTAAAAGATAAGAATCCGTGCACGAAAGAATGTAATGTAAGGGCAAGGAAAAACTGAGACATCAGTTTGGAAACAAATGTTTGGGGAAAAAGCATGCAAAAGAAACAAATACGTGGTAGTGTTTTTATGTGTTCATTATCTTTATATTAGTCCACAATGCAAAGAAGCGTGTAATAAATTGTATATAGAGAAATACACATGGAAAGATTGGATTGTACCTTGTAGAATAACATAGATGCAGCACTGACAAAAGGAACATTAGCTTGATGGAAACACGAAATTGTATGCCTTTATATTTTGATGTTGAGGTCATATATGGTAGTAAACTGAGATTGAAAAAAGAAAATGCATCAGCATATATTCATGTCAACATGAGAACTCAATTTAATGAAAAAGTTAAATTTTAAATAGATATATGGAAAAAAGGTAATATTGGGTCATAACTGAGCTGGGGTTTGTCAAGTACCTATTGTTATCAATATGCAGAATGTGAAATACGAAATTCTACTTATTTTTGCTTCATCTTTGGCATGTCTGCTAGTTGCTACCTTACTAGCATGCTTAATAAGCTAACACAGGTGGAGTTGACCTTTTGGCATTTTTTTGATCCAAAGGGCAGAAGGTTTCTCTAAGTCATTTAATGGTAAGAACTTCTATGAAAAGAAGAGCCCTTGGAGGCCAAATTACATTGTGAATCCACCGTTGGATTAGGTTATCTTAAAGGATGCCTTTTCCTTAACTCTTTTTATTCTATATGTATACTTGTGTATTTACAACTGTGATCCAATTACTTTGGTAATCTGCATTATGTGATTATTTATGTTATATACCCATGGTAGAATGTTTGTTCCTGATCATACCTATAATACATATCCTGCACATTCATTATTGATGCAAAATCTTTGTACCCCCCTATTGTGGTCTTGTGTAGAATGTTAAGATGGATTTATTTTTCTAATGTGCCATTCATCTCTAGCCTTCCTGCTAACATTGGTCGACTTTCGCTGTTGACAATTTTTCTTTTGAGCGCCTTATTCATGTAAAGGTAGCAGATGTGGGAGGAAATGGAGCCCTTGGGAGCGAAGTTACAATGCTATATTGTTGAACTTTGATCCGGTTATTTCATAGTGCATTTTCTTTTACTTTTGTGCTTCTTTCCCTGTAATTGTGTATGAAATGGACAATTAAATTTATGTAAGCTGCATGTGGAAAGAGTCATCTGTGCCTTATGTTTTATTCACCCTAAGTTATTAGCTTTGATTTATTCATATTTTCAGGGTAAATAATGTTAGATGTGTATTGGGCTTGTGTATTGGGCTGTGTATATGGGCCTGGCCCGTCCCTTTACTGTATTAGGGTTTTCTAGCCTTTTCCCTTTATGCCCTTGTACTCTGTATATATACTGGCCCTTTGGCCCCCATATGAATACAAGTGCTATTTCTAACATGGTATCAGAGCGTTTCTAGGGTTAGGGTTACCTCGCGTGTTGCACTTGCACGCACCACCGTAATCTTCCCCGTCGGCACTGCTTCTTCCACGCAGTTCGTCGCTGGCTCGTCATCATCGATGTCTCTTTCGCGCGTCTCTACTCCACGGCAGTCCCACGAGGTGAAGGTCACCACCTCTCGGTCCGCCGCCGCTCTTCTTCTGCTCTTCGGGCCGCCGCCACTCTTCGGGCTCTTCGGGCTGCCGCCTCTGCGCCGCCTTGGGTTGTTGCTGTTGGCCTCGTCCTGGTCACAGCCGCCTGCCGTCGTCCCGATCTGGTCGTCGTTGGCCTTGTTCTGGCCGACGTCGTCTCGATCTCGTCTTCTCCACCGTGATCTGCTCATCGGCGTTGCCCAGATCTGGCCGCCATTTGACCTTAATCTGGGCCGCCGCCTTTCCTCGGATTCCACGAGTCGCCGCCACTGGATCTGCCGTCACTGGCTTCCCGCGCCGGGGCTCCTCCTCAGCGCCGTCCGCCGCCGGCTCGCGCCGCCGCCGACCTCGCCGCCCGCCGCCCGCCGCTGGCCTCGCTCCTCGGCACCGTCGTGGTCGCGCCACGTGCCGCGCTCCTCCTCGGCGCCGTCCGCCGCCGCCCAGTCCGTCGCCGGCCAACGCCGTCGCCGCCGCCCGCCGCCCTGCGCCGCCACTCGATGCCAGCTCCAGCGCCGCCGTGTGTGTGTGTGTGAGTGCATGCGTGCGTGCGTGAGTCGGTGTGTGTGAGTAGGTGTGTGGCTGAGTTAAAAAAAAAGAAGAAGAAAAAAAAAATCAAAAAAAAAATGTCGTCAGGAACTGTGTCTGTTCCTCTCTGTCCTGTGCTTTTTGATGGGCTCAATTTTCAGGACTGGGCCCAGCACATGCGCATTCACATGCGTGGCCAGCGTTTGTGGGATTTTCTTACCGGCGAGCTACCCTGCCCACCGCGTCCTGATCCCCCACAGTCGTCCTCTTCACAGCCTGATGATACCGGAAAGCTTTCCGAGGCTGATGTTGCTGCTGCTACCAAGAAGGCCTCCGATGACTATAAGGAGGCGATGGAGTCCTACAATTCTCAGTACATCGCTTATAAATTCTGGTGTGATGAGGATGCTCGTGCCTCTGCTATTTTGATTGCTAGCATGGAGGTGCATCTTACTGGAGAGGTGGTCTCCCTGGCTTCTGCTCAGCTGATGTGGTCCCATCTTCGGGTTCGGTACGAGCCCTCGGGTGACTCTCAGTATCTGGCTGCTCTTCGTCATGAGAAGTCTCTACAACAGGGTGATTCTACAGTGGATGAGTTTTATGCTCAACTTTCTGGAGTATGGCGTCAGTTGGACTCTCTGGATGCGGCTCTTGATACTGCAGCCGATCATGATTCTCGGACTTGTGTTTGTTGTCTGCGTCAGCGATCTCGTCTGGAGCTTCGTCGTCCGCCTTCGGATGGAGTTTGAGCAAGTTCGTGCACAGCTTCTTGCCCGTCACCCTCGTGTCACTATGCTGGAGACTCTCTCTGCTCTTCGTACTGAGGAGGTTCGTCTTCGTGGTGCTGGTCTACTGTCTTCTCCGTCAGTTCTTGCTGTTCGGCCACCGGCTTCGACTTCTACGGGTTCTCGGTCGTCTTCCTCCCCAGTCTCGTCGTCTTCTGGAGTGACGACGAAGGCTGGTCTTCACTGCACCTATTGTGACAAGGACGGTCATGTGGAGCAGTTCTGCTACAGGAAGAAGAAGGATATTGCTCGTCGTCGATCGCCTAAAGGTTCTGCAGCACCAGTCACAGGAGACTCAGATTCCCAGCGCAGTCCAGATGCCTCTACTGAGATTCTTATGCTATTGCGTCGCATGGCTGCCTCTTCACCCTCGGGTTCTGCTGCTTCTGCTTCGCAGTCTTCTACTGAGACACCAGGTACATCACCATGGATTCTTGACTCAGGTGCTTCTTTTCACATGACACCTGATTCCACCTGTCTTACTTCTCTTCATCCCTTAACCACACCATTGACTGTTCAGACGGCAGATGGTACCTCTCTTCCTGTCACAGGACGAGGCACTCTTTTGTCCTCTTCTTTCCATGTACCATCTGTTTCTCATGTTCCTAACCTAAACATGCAGCTTATTTCTGTCGGCCATCTTACTGATCTCGGTTGTCGTGTGATTTTCGATACTGACTCATGTTGTGTTCAGGATCGTCGCACGGGTCTCCTGGTTGGTACTGGCCCCCGGCGCCGTGATTCTCGGCGTCTCTGGAGCTTGGTAGCTTCGTCCTTCTTCCGCTGCTTCTGCCAGTCTCTCCGTCAGCGCTGCTTCCTCCACGGCGTCTTTTGCTCAATGGCATCATCGTTTAGGTCATCTTTGTGGTTCTCGTTTATCGTCTTTGGTTCGTCGTGGTTTTTAGGGTCTGTGTCTGGTCCTATACATCTCGATTGTGCGAGTTGCAACCTTGGCAAACAGGTGCAACTCCCTTATCCTTCTAGTGAGTCTGTGTCAGCTCGTCCGTTTGATCTTGTTCATTCTGATGTCTGGGGTCCAGCCCCTTTTGTGTCAAAAGGTGGTCATAAATATTACATCATTTTTATTGATGATTTTTCTCGCCACACTTGGATATATTTTATGTCTTCTTGTAGTGAGGTTTTGTCTATCTATAAAAATTTTGCCACCATGATTCGTACTCAGTTTGACTCCGCTATTCGTGTTTTTCGAGCTGACTCCGCAGGAGAGTATCTTTCTGGGCATCTTCGTAGTTTTCTCGCTGAGCAGGGCACTCTGTCTCAGTTTTCTTGTCCTGGTGCCCATGCTCCAAATGGTGTGGCTGAGCGTAAGCATCGTCATCTTCTTGAAACCGCTCGTGCACTCATGATTGCTTCTTCGTCCCATCTCACTTTTGAATGAGGTCGTCTCTTTCGCTTGTCATCTCATCAATCTTCAGCCCTCTTCTGCTCTTCAAGGTGGTATTCCTATAGAGCGTCTTTCTGGACAACCAGCAGACTACTCTGATCTTCGATCTTTCGGGTGTGTCTGCTATGTTCTTCTTGCTGATCGTGAACGCACTAAACTGACCGCCCAGTCAGTTGAGTGTGTTTTTCTAGGATATAGTGATGGGCACAAGGGCTATCGTTGTTGGGATCATACTGGTCGTCGGATGCGGATTTCTCGGGACGTAATCTTTGACGAATCTCGTTCTTTCTATCCGCGTCCTTCTTTTCCATCCTCTACTGTCGAATCCCTCTCTTTTCTAACCTTCCCAGGCACTCCCATTTCTTCTCTTCCTATTCCACCTCCTCCAGTGTCTCACACATCTTCACAGCCTTCTGAGTCCACTGATTCTCTTCCTCCTGAGTCTAGTGTTCCTTCTCCTACCGAGCCACCTATCTCTTCTTCATCAGTTTCACCTGATTTTGTTCCTCCTCATCCTTTCTTTTACACTCGCCGTCAGCGTCCGGTTGAGGTTTCTCCTGTTGCCTCATCCTCTGAGGAGTCAGCTTCTACCTCCCATCCATATGCTCTTCGTGATCGTCGCTCTATTCGACCTCCTGAGCGTTTTGGTTTTGCCGGTGCTGCCTCTGCTGAGCCAGTTTCTTATCGTGTTGCTGTCATTCATCCTGAGTGGCAACATGCGATGGCTGAGGAGATTTCTGCGCTTGAGCGTAATGGCAATTGGGAAATTGTCTTTCGTCCTTCCCATGTTCGTCCCATTACTTGCAAGTGGGTTTATAAAATCAAGACTCGTTCTGATGGTTCTCTTGAGCGTTATAAGGCTCGTCTTGTGGCTCGTGGTTTTCAGCAGGAGCCTGGTGTTGATTATGATGAGACCTATGCTCCTGTGGCACACATGACCACTATCAAGACGTTGTTTGCTGTGGCCTCTGTTCGTACGTGGCCTATCTATCAGCTTGATGTTCAAAATGCCTTTCTCAATGGAGAACTGCATGAAGAGGTTTTTATGCGGCCTCCACCTGGGTATTTTGTTTCTGATGACAAGGTTCTTCGCCTTCGTCGTGCTTTATATGGGCTTAAACAAGCTCCTAGGGCTTGGTTTCAGCGCTTTTCTACAGTAGTTACTGCTGCTGGCTTTTCTGTCAGTGATCATGATCCTGCGCTTTTTGTCCACACCTCATCTCGTGGCCGCACTCTTCTTCTGCTCTATGTCGATGACATGATCATTACTGGTGATGATTCTCAGTTTATTGATTTTGTCAAGACTCGTCTCAATGAGCAGTTTCGCATGTCTGATTTGGGTCCCATTCGTTATTTCCTTGGGATTGAGGTTACCTCTACGTCGCAGGGTATCTTTCTATCTCAAGAGAAGTATATTGGGGATCTTCTTGATCGGGCTTCTCTCACAGATGATCGTGTGGCTGAGACTCCTATGGAGCTCAATCTTCAACTTCGATACACCGATGGCGAGCCTCTCTCAGATCCTACTCGGTATCGCCACCTCGTTGGTAGTCTTGTCTATCTTGGTGTCACACGCCCCGATATCTCTTATGCTATTCACATTCTGAGTCAGTTTGTCTCTGCTCCCACTCAGCTCCACTATAGTCATCTCCTTCGTGTCTTGCGCTACTTGCGTGGCACTATCTCTTGTCGTCTTTTCTTTCCTCGCTCCAACTCTTTACACCTTCATGCTTATTCTGATGCTACCTGGGCAGGGGATCCTTCTGATCGCCGCTCTCTTTCCGCTTATTGTGTTTTTCTTGGTGATTCTCTCATTGCTTGGAAGACCAAAAAGCAGAAGGCAGTTTCTCGTTCTAGTGCAGAGGCTGAGCTGCGGGCTATGGCTCTATTGACGACAGAGGTTACCTGGCTGCGTTGGTTACTTGAGGATTTATGTGTTTCTGTTGCTACGCCGACCCCTCTTTTATCTGACAGTACAGGAGCTATTGGTATTGCCAGGGATCCGTTGAAGCATGAGCTCACCAAACATATTGGTGTTGATGCTTCTTATATGAGATCACAGGTTCAGGAGCAGGTTGTGGCTTTTCAGTATGTGCCTTCAGCAGATCAGTTGGCAGATTTTTTCACAAAGGCACAGACTCGACAACATCATTATTCTTGTCTCTCCAAACTCAGTGTTGTTGATCCACCATGAGTTTGAGGGGGGGTGTTAGATGTGTATTGGGCTGTGTATATGGGTCTGGCCCATCCCTTTACTGTATTAGGGTTTTCTAGCCTTTTCCCTTTATGCCCTTGTACTCTGTATATATACCGGCCCTTTGGCCCCCATATGAATACAAGTGCTATTCCTAACAAATAAATGGTACACCTTTCTCTGCCCGAAAGGTTCTTTCCACTATTTCTCTATCTATTCATTTGTTCAATGTAAAGATCTAACTTGTTGATCTAATGGTATATGTTAAAGTAAAAATGGTGCTAAACAGAGAAGCATATTACATTGTGTTTTTATTGGAACCGGTTCATATTTCTACATTGTTTCTTCTTTTTACTTTCTAGTATAATCTACTAAGACTCGAAGCCCGTTAACATCTTACTTCATATAGAGATGAGCACAAATCCTATCCCTAGAAATGATTTATCTTGCCAATCTAGCAGAACGAAGGTAAAAAAAGTTTTGAGAGTATTTTGTGTTTTCTGTGGCCCTAATTTTTACAAGTTTCTACCTTTTTTTTTCTTTTGAGACCTTTGTTTATTCCCAATTTGTTCAGTTTTTTCTTGGAGATGGATAGCCAGTTCTTACAACTTGATAGCATCAGGGGCATTGATGCTGAAAAGTCTAAAAAGACAATCCCCTGCATGCCTCTATGCCACATTCCCATGGTGAAGATAGACATGGTAAGTACTCCTTGCCAATCTACGTTTATACTTAGAAATGTCATTCACCAATTATTGTTTACAAATGCAATTCTTGTTTCGATTTGATTGTTATTTCTTATGTTTATTGTATAAAATTGGCTTTTAATTTTGGCACCTATCCGCTGGTAGCTGATTATGCTTCTTATGTTGATTAGCAACTCCAGGAGGGATGCTTGGTGCTTGTAAACATTGGATTTTAATTTTGGCATATATGAACTGGTTGTAACTTTACATTGATGTTTAGTCATGGCTAAATATTTGTGAGGTAAGCATTTCTATGACTGAAACAATTTCTTTTTTAGGAACTACTGCTGTTGCCGTCCAAAGTACAATCTGTGTAAACCTGAATGCATGCTGGTATATTATTTCCCATACAATGGCAATCATGTTCTTTGGGGTCTCTATCCATTTTTAACATTGAACAAAAATCTATACATCAGTCAAGCTGACTAATTAGTGTTCAATTAATAGTTTCATCAACTAGCTCAAGCAAATTGCTCGGCCCTTTCATGTAAATCATTTGCACTGTCTTTGTTTTTTCTTTCAATTCGCTATGTATGTGGTGTAGCCTGCATCATCCTGATACATCATGTAGGACTATTCTTTTATCAACTTTGTGTGTTCATGCTTGGTTGAACAATAATGCTGGTTGTAGAACTAATCTTTTATCAACTTTGTGTGTTCATGCTTGGTTGAACAATAATGCTGGTTGTAGAACTATCTAACATAGATTCTATTTGATTGCCATGTGTTTAATGGAGACTGCTTGCCCGCCATGACACTTTCTTGTGATGAATGTATACCTAAAAAGTTATATGAGGTTAATTGGATTCGGCATGATAATTGAAGAGGTCCCATGATCTTTGTTTTGGGCTTAAAAGATTCAAGTCCTAGATCACAAAACAAATGCGTTGAGGACATTTAGTTCATTTCATTCAGCACGCTAATATTTTGACCATCAACTTATTCTGAACTTTTGTAGGCTGCTGGTGCTTAAATCTGACCTCGCGCTTTGATTCCTTTAAGCAAAATAAGAAATTGAGAGGTATATGGTTTAGGTCTCTACCTTGCATATGTTGTTACTCATATGTGCCATAGCAATAAATGATTATTTTTTGTCACCGTGATCAGTTTTTTTCAGTAGGTGAATATTAGTGATGTATCACTTACATAAGATTAGTGCATGATCAGGGAAAGGAAAATGAAAAAAATTGTATGAATAAATTATATTACTAATATTTATGGATCCATCTGTTGACAAGATATTCTAGAATAGAGATTCCGTAAGTGGCCTTTTTCTAATGCTTACGGGTAAAAAAAATCATTGCTGCTTAATTTGTTGGCCACTAATTATTATACATGACTAACTCATATATTGGATATTCTAGGTCATAGCTGGCTGCAATTCAATAAATTGGTCATGTGTTTATTACAAAAGCTGTAGATAAAAATTATATACTCCAAGTTGAGGGTTGGTTTTAAACTCTACCAGAAATGTTAAAAAATTGAGAGATCACACCTTTCAGCCATTTTTTACGTGAAAGAAGCAAAGAATAATTCATAAATTTGAGTATTTGGTTCAGATTTTTTAAAAAATGGTAACAATAGCTTCCGAAATTTATTAAAAGGTCTACGGCTAGCTAGCTGCTACCTTTTCCTTGGAAGTTCAGTTTTTCAGATTAGTATAGTTGTGTTATATGAAATATGTGCATTTTAATTTAGCTTCCTATGTAATGTTGCGTCATAAATTTAGCTTTGTAATCTTGATGACAATTCAATAACTGTATTACTCCTAGGAATTTGACAAAGTGGCCACTGAACTAGACGATAAAAGTTCAAACTCCTCTCAATTTTGAAACAACATGCCCAGATTTCAGAAACAAAGGTACACCTTTCTCTATCTGGCAATGTTATGTGCTTTCCACTCGTTGATCTAGTGGTATATGAAATTAAAAAGTGGTGCTAAAGAGAGAAGTATATTATGTTTTTATTGGAAACAGTTGATATTTCCACACTGTTTCCTTTTTTACCTTGAGGTATAATCTACCTACACTTGAAGCCCGGAAATATCTTAGTTCATATAGAGATGGGCACATATCCTTTGCCTGACAATGATTTATCTTGCCAATCTAGCGGACCGCAGGTAAAATCAAATCTTGAGAGTACTATGTTTTATCTGTAGCCCTCTGTAATTTTTACAAGCTTCTACATGGTTTTCTCTTACTAATCAATGCTTGAAACTTCTCATGCTCAGGTCTAACAATGAACTCTAAAACCAGCATATGTTTTAAATAGAAGCATCCCTCTATTTGCTTAGTTTAAAACGCCTGTATTCAAAATTAACAAGCCTTGTTGTTATGACATTCAGTGTTTGGTCTAAAATTATCCATTTCTTTCTCATGTCTTGACTTACACGTTCTGACATATAATTTCAGCCTTGCAGTTAGTTGACTGAGGTCTAGGTTGATGCACTTCGCTATCCAAATCTGCTGAATGAAGTGTGTTTGATTTACGTTGTAATTTCGTTTTTGGACTCTGGAGTGTTATGTCATGCATGTCAGAGAATTTAAGATAGCATTCGGGGATTGGGAGAAGGAAAAGAGTAGAGAAGAGCAGAGAGGTAGGATGGCTGCAATCATTATCCTCATCATTGAAGCTTCAGTTCCCATTAACTTTAGTCTAATTGGTTGCTTGACTGCTACTTGTCTTTATGATTTTCCTGCATGATTGTGCATCTCCATGAATTTTCTTTCTTGATTGCTTGTCTTCTTGAGTGAGGTGAAGAGTCGCTAAGGCGGTACGCGGTTTGAGTAATGAATATTTTCTATCAAAATAGATGGAGAGCAATTTATCTTGCATATGATTAATTAGGTTCTGTTTGCCTGTCCTCGGTTGCTTCTGTTTCATTTTGGGTTGACATGCATGCCATATTGTTGTTGTTCTCCAAGATAAGTTGCTTTTGTGGTAGAATTACCATTGTGGTTAAGGAATAGTATGCAGCTGAACGGTTCATCGAATATTTGATATCTACACATCTTCAATCATTGGTTACTTAGTTTTTAAAACATTTTGAATAGCCTTGCATCCATGTGATGTTTTAGTTGCTTTGTTGGCCATTTGAGTTTGCATTGTTATCATTATGTCGAATGTGAAACACGATTTATTCTACTTATTTTGAATGTGAAATACGATTTATTCTACCTATTATTGCTTCATCTTTGGCATTTATGCTAGTTGCTAGCTTACTAGCATGCTTAATAAGGTAACACAGGTGGAGTTGCCCTTTTGGCCTTTTTTTGATTAAAAGGGTGGAAGATCTTGGTGCAAAATACTTTGTGAATGCACCGGTGGATCAGATTATTTTAAATAGTGCCATTTTGTTTACTCTTTTGATTCCATCTCTGTACTTGTTTATTTTAAAATTGTGATCGAATTTCCGTAATGTGCATTATGAGGTTGTAATACATATCCTGGACATTCATTATTGATGCAAAATCTTAGTATTTTATTGTAGGCTTGTGTAGAATGTGAAGTAGTATTTATTCTTTTGATTTTCCATTCATGTCTTGCCTTCCTGCTAATATAGGTCGACTTTCGCCATTAACAATTTTTTTTAGGCGCTTAGTTCATTTAAAGGTAGCCGAGGTTGGAGAAAATGGAGCCTTTGGGAATCAAATTACAATGTTATATTGTTGATCTTTGAAAGGTTACAATGTTATATTGTTGATCTTTTGATGAGGACATCGCAACATTGGATACACCCATGGGATCAATGACCAAAGTCCTTCCAAGTGACCCGCGACCTTTGATGACATGCAAGGACCAAACACACGAGCCAGTGCACGACAAGTCAATTATCAGGTAAACTCGTTTCTTGGGTTAAATAATTATACTTTGGAGAATAGACTGCTACCTAATACCAATATTATGCATAGGAAGTTGAACAAGGACCAGCTACAAGGCACCAACGCCCCCATTAAGGCATTAAAGCATGGTGGGAATGCAAAGAGAATTCCACTCGGCCATCAATGACCAGTCTGAATGAAAAACGGCCTAGAGAATGCAAATGGACTCCGATTGGAACGTGTGAGCACTCATTGGAAAGATAACTTCGCCATCTTTCCAACGGATCCAACCTCATCTTCAAATTCCAAGTGAGCTGGCCGCAGCAGTCAAAAACATCTCGCGAACAGAACTAGTCTTTTGCTCTTCTTGGGTGCTGTGTCACCATTAATTTGGGGTGAGTCCCCATGTATTCCTAGTGCGTGGGAGAACCTTCTAGGAGCCATCCTTCTTCCCTATATATTGGGAAGACACTTTCTTTTTCTGTTTAGGTTTTGTTTATTTGTTGTTGTCTTCCAGATTGAAGAAACACTCTCGAAATCCCTAGTGTCGGTTGACCTATCTATTCCGAGCTTCAGAACATCAGTTCAAGTGTATGCTTTATCCTTGTTCTTGCGAGTTCTTCGATTGCTTGCAAGGATAGACCTTCGTGGTCAGGTCATCCGGGCTTTGGCACGGTTGATAACAATCAGGAGTGTGGTTTAGCGATTGCGGGCGCTTATCCTTGCGTGGTTCGTAGCCGGATCGTCAAAGTCATCCTCCGCCAAATCGAAGTTATCCTCTCACCGGAAGATCGGGAACCCGTGAGCGCATCATCTTTGATCAGGTTATTTCAAAGTGTATTTTCTTTTACTCTTGTGCTGCATTAGGAAAAAATCATCTATGCCTTAGGTTTTTATTTGTACCAAGTTATCAGCTTTGATTTATTCATATTTTCAGGGGGAATAAAGGGTATAACTTTTAAATCGAAAAACATGACATTTGTGTATTTCATAATTTGCTACAACAAAATCTGCTAAGAAAGTAAATTTTATCATTTAATAATTTTTTATTCCGGATGTCAGCCGCTTAGAGCAGTTCTCTCCTACTTAAACTGTGTTCATATTTGATTCTTGTATGTCACACACACATTGTTTCATGTTGCTATTTGTAACTCGGGCATCTATTTCAAATGCATATCCCATTTTTGCGCAACAGAGTTATGAAAACCCACGAGAAGCAACCAAACGAATTGTATGTGCCAATTGCCATTTAGCTAATATGCCCGTGGATTTTGAAGTTCCCCAAGATGTGCTTCCCGATACTGTATTTGAAGTAGTTCTTCGAATTTGTAAGAGATAATCTTCGTCAATCTCTATTCAATAGGAAGACAACATGTTTACTCTATGACCATGGTATGTTTTTGTATGAAGAAGAAATTTAAATTCTAGCCCCAATCATACATTGTTTGAGTTATCAAATTCGCTATTTTTATTGTATGGTATGTATAGGATGAGCAACTAATGGTCCATAGGAGCATCACCAATGGATTTTTTAGGAAGTCGGCCATTTGACTAAATGTAATGTAATTCAATGCTACGCTAGTTTCATCAAACCGTTGGGTTATCATGAGCCATCATACATTTCTTTTGGCCTCATCTAGTCTTGTATGTAATGAACATTTCATTGGTTAGTTAAGATTCTCCTATTTTTTGACCGTATTGTGCATCTGTTAGATCTAATAGGCAGCTAGAGGCTTTGGAACTTCTATCTTTGTTATTGTATTGATTTATTTCCATCCATATGCTATTCAATGGTCGGTGAGTGATAAGTAGGGGCAGAAATGGTACGGATATTATCCGACCGCATTGATTTGATAGTGATTTGGATTGTATTGGCTATGTAATGTTATTATTGATTTGTCATGTCTATTGTCTACAAGCTATTACGTTGTTCATATGTACAGATGTGTACATGGAGATTGGAGAGTGCACAGTGTCACAGTGCAATGATCAACCCCGTATTCATGACACAACAATGCGGCGTTTATCAGGTAACAAAGTAACAATTTGTTCCCATTGGAACTAGTTTTTTTACTTTCTGCATTTTGTATATTCACAAATATATAAAAATTATATATATAGACGTATCCCCGTATCCTAGTTTTTCAGAAATTGTCATATCGTGGTATCGTGTATCCGTATCCCCGTATCAAGGCAACATAGGTGATCACCCAAGGGAGGAGTTATATTTTGACACCATGGAATGTGCCTACTAGGTTGTACTTATTCTTATTTATGTGTCTTTATCTTGATGATTTATTTTGGAATTATCGTGATGAATTGTTTAGTATGATACTTATATTTTGGTAATTTTGGTAATGCAGTCTACTTGCTATCAATCTCTCGTCTATATGTTAAAACAACTGAAGCGACAAATTGTCATTGATTCTTTGGTTGATGATATAGAAACTTTTTTTGATTAAATGCGCTATAGCTTGTTTATTTTATAAATCTAGATCGGTTTACTTTGGATAAATAATGCTTAATAGATATAAGTCAAATGTTTAATTATTGCCATGTCATGTGTGGAGCTTATGCACACATTACTGAACTTGCTATGTAAACCTTATAGTATTAGATCATCATTATAATTCAAATGTTCTTGGATCTATATGTACAAGAGTTGATTGTTCTACATTTATATTCAAATTCTGCAAAATTATTTTGCAATGACGAAAGTTAGTTCAACACAGTAACGGCCCTCCCACAAAATTATGTAAACAATACTCCATGTGTGTAGTACTGAAAGCGGTTTTCAAACGGTCAACTTTGCACAAACATAATCTACTTCCATGGTTCATCATTTTAATCTCTATGCTTGGTTGCTAGCATGTGTTCGGGATGTACGTGTCTATTCATCATCCATTTAATGACTATTCAATTGGCTATGAGCTTGCAAGCGAGTGTTGGACACCAGTGCATATGATATAGTTTTTACACTGTTCATGATTTTAACAGCGTGCTACCTTCTCATTTTGTTATGTTGTAGTTCCATTATTTTTTCCCAATGAATATGTTTCCAAATGTTATAGAGTAGATCACATATAACACACTTACAAAACAAATGTCCACTCGTCTCTATAGTACTACTCACTTTGTACAATGATTTTCACACTCTAGGACTGAAATACATGATTGAAACAAGCCACCTGGGTTGATGAATCCACGACTCAAATAGAATTGTGATGTGCATTGTGCAGTTCCACGAAACAAGTCCTGAAAAGATATGCATTTGATTTATTTATAGAAAGCTAAACCTTTAGCCAAGCCAAATGTGTATTTATTCTATGCGACTATTAATTTTAGATGCATGTATTTATTATATGCGTTTTCTTCTTAAGAAGAAAACTAATCCACAACTTTGTTGTGCATGTCCAGAAGCCTTTAACTTAAGAGCACTGGGCAACCACTCGTTGATGTCGTAAGTTCGTCCAAGCTTATCTAAGTGGACTGTGAATAAGAAATTGCCACTTTTGACCGACCGTGTTTTCATGCTGAACAGATGAACTGAAATAATGAGATTCGAGAGCTTCATAACATGGCTTCCAGAATGGATGTCGTTGTCTTCTGAATTTGCTTAGTCATGATTCACTAAATGTTGGAACCATACATTGTTAACAACTAATGTACAGCTAATCTTCAGGTGCTCCTAAGATGTTCTTTTGGTTACACGCATTGTTACTTTCCTGGCTTTAAGATCCAAGGGGACCTATCATACTTCAAGTCAACTACTTCCATCTGATGGTGGAACAATTTTGCCATGAGTTTGTCTTTTATCTCTCGAATTCCTATTGATTCGTATTATTCTTTTAATTGAGCTGCTTGTGTGCATTTCCATGTTCTGATGGGTGACCCAATAGAATTTATTCTGAAACATTTAAAGCCAAAGACAAGCAAATGATTTTCCTCTCCATTAAAATGATGCTCGGCTTTTGTTCTTATAATCTTCTCTAGCCTAATCTTCTCTTCCCTCCGCTTATATATTATTGGTATAGTCACCTTGTATTTCATCATTGCCGAGAGCTTTATAACATGACTTCTAGAATAGATGTCATTGTCATCTGAATTCACTTAGTTATCTAAATGTTGGAAATTTCGATTTATACATTGTCAACTACTAATGCATTCAGGTGCTACTAAGATGCTCTTTTGGTGGTTGCATGTAGTGTTACTGTCCTGGCTTTGTGATCATGGGGATTTATCATAGTTTAGTCAACTACTTCCATTTGATGGCTGAACAATTTTGCGATGACTTTGTCTTTGATGTCTCTGGTTTCTATTGATTTGTTTTCTCCTTGAAATTGAGCTGCTCATGTGCATTGTCATTTTGTGATGGGTGACCCAATGGAATTTGTGCTAAAAAAATTTAAAGCCAAAGGCAAGCAAAATATTCCTACCTGATCTTTCTCCCCATTAAAAATGTCTCTCGCCTTCTGTTCTCTTATAGTATTCTCTAGGCTAATCTCTTCTCTCCCTTTGTATATTATTGGTATAGCCACCTTGTATCTCATCATGGCATAGTTGCCGACTAGCCACACTTCATTGTTGTACTTGTCTTCCCTCTAATTCTTTGCTAATTGGAATAGATATCATGTCAGCAAGTTCATTATCTGATGTAGCTGTTCAGACCGGATACAATGCAGCCCGGGTGTGTATTTCTATTCTTTTCAAAGCATGAATAGTTTTCCCAATTCAATTGAAGTGTGATTATAATTTATTTCATCATAGATGTAACTGGCATGGTGGTGAATATCGGTTCTAGAGCTAAGGGAAGAACTGCTTAACAAATGGATAATCTGATACAAGCTGAGAGGACACACTCCATTATGGCTGCATCTAATCTATAACTCATTAAAGCATGTAAGTTTGCTTTGCTTTTATAAATCTTTCCAGCTTGTTCGATAGCATTTCTTTACCATGAACCATACATTTGCCTTGCAAGATAATGTGCATTGCTATCGGCCTGTGTGAAATACTCTTTTTTAGATCAAAACATTCTTTGTTTCACTACTACCGGTCCGCGGTAAAAAGGTATCTTATTCACCTGCTGTCATCCACATTGTTACCGAGGTAGTCATGGTAGGGCAATTTAACTTCGCATATACTACTTCATGCTCTATCTTTCAAATGCCATCTTACTATTTCGGTAGTGGAAATAAAATGATGCAATCCCAAATAACAATAATATCTGTTCTTGTTATCTCGTTGTCCCTATCCATTAGTGATGAACACCATATATTATGGAATAGTAAATCATAAGTTGCTGGTTAATGCAAAATGTTAGATAGAAGAACAAGTGTGGCTGCTTACATGAATGGCGTGCTTAAGAAAGTTGCCAATCTTTCTATAATTGATGAGGGAAATATCTCTGTAAATTTGGCTTGATAATAGTGTTTCCTACCACATCAAAGAATCCAGCTAGACATCTGAGGTGGCTAGAATTTCGCCACCTAAATTACGGAATCTGATCTCACTGTACGAACACTATCATACATAAACAAATGGTGGTGTTTTGATGAGGGCAGAAAGGCTACATTGTATGCCGACAATCTTTTATGCTTCACATTCCTTTGGTTGGCACTCACTACTATAATCTATCTACTGAACGGAGTAGATTCTTGTTTCAATCTACTGTAATGCCACTCATTCTTTCCTTGATTCACTCACTACTATAAGTTTCCTGCAAGTACATCACTTTATATCCCCATGATCTGCCCTGGCGCATTTAAAGTCAATGGTTATAATCTACCAGCAAGAAGCCAGCTAAAATTATTGCTCGAGTCACTTCTATAGGCACAACAATTACATCGCCAAAGGAAGGAGAGACCGTCAGATATCCGTCAACATGTTGAACTAATTGATATCACCTCATCTTCGGAGAGCCACCGCAGGAAGCCATATGGTAACATCCTTCCACACCTATTTAGTTGTCACGTTTTCTCCATAAAATATTTTTCTATGCAGCTGGTTCTTTGGTTTCTTAAATATATTTTTATGCTCAGCTTGGAGAAATTCAATATTTTATGATATTTGCTTTGCAAAACCATTTAAATTTGCTTAGCAGTATAAATGAAGTTTGTACCGATGCTTTATATTGCTGTTGTGCTTAGCATATGTAATTTGATGTCTTTTACTTATTCTGTGTATGGTATCAATTATTGGCTTGTAATTTTTATATATGGTTTGCAATGAGTGATCACAATGAGTGACGGTCATAGCACATTGAGGACCAATTTTAGAATAATTTTCTTTTGTGTAAGTCACTTGGCATGTGGCAAAGTAGGCAGTCTTTTTGGCTCTGATTCATTAGCCGTTTTGTTGAATATTTTTGTAACAATTGATCGATGGCTTGTACTCTTATTCTATTTGTTTGCTTGTGGCTAAGGCGAACCGACGCCAAGACGAACCGACGCCACACACCTAGTTTGCTCGATAATTTATAATACAATTTTGCATTGTTCCATTTACATGGAGGAATACCAGTTGAGCGGTTTGTTTTAATTTTATTTGTTTTGGTCAGAGTGGTTAATTGGTTCTTGGTGGTTGTGTATATATATGGCCATGAATGCAATTCCATTATTTCTTTATTTTGTCAGCTTTAGTTCATTTAGCTTGACTGATTGGTTTGACTTCTTGTCTTGATGATTTTATTGCTTGACTGCTACTCGCCTTCATAATTTTTCCTGCATGACTGTGTATCTCCATGTATTTTCCTTCTTGATTGCTTGTCTTGATGATTTTATTGCTTGACTGCTACTCGCCTTCATAATTTTTCCTGCATGACTGTGTATCTCCATGTATTTTCCTTCTTGATTGCTTGTCTTTTTGGGCGAGGTGAATAGTCGTTATGGCGAGGTACGCGCTTTGAGTAGTGAATGCAATCTGTCAAAACAGATAGAGAGAAATTTATCCTGCATATGGTTAATTAGGTTTTGTTTGCTACTTTGCTTGTCCTTGATTGCTTTTATTTTCGATTTGGGTTGACATGCATGCCATATTGCTATTGTGCTCCAAGATGAGCTGCTTGTTTGGCAGAATTACAATTTTTGTTAAGGCCTAGTATGCAGTCGAACAGTTCATCAAATATTTGGTATCTTCATATATTCGTGATATTTTGTGCTTTGCATGGTGATTCTGAATGTTGGTGTGTGTGGTGAGGGGGCATGGTTACAAATATGATTGCTTGACACTTCACATGGTTGTATGCACAATCGACTGATTATTACTACTGTGCAATGTGGGTACATTTGGTAAAATATGCATAATCTACATTTAGTTTGTTCTCCAAACATTTTAAATTGCCTTGGATCCGTGTGATGTTTTTAGTTCCTTTTTCGGCCACTTGAGAGAGTTTGCCAAGTACCTTTTGTTATAATATGCAGAATGTGAAATACGAAATTCTACTTTTTTTTGCTTCATCTTTGGCATTTTTGCTATTTGCTACCTTACAAGTGGAACCTTTTGGCATTTTTTTTATCCAAAGGGAGGAAGGTTTGTCTAATTCATTTAATGGTAAGATCTTTGAAAAGAAGAGCCAAATTACATTGTGAATGCACTGTTGGATTTGGTTATCTTAAAGGGTGCCTTTTTCTTAACTCTTTTGATTCTATACGTGTACTTGTGTATTTAAAATTGTGATCTGTAATCTGCATTATGAGCTTAGTAATGTTATATACCCATGGTAGAATGTTTGTTCTTGATCATACCTGTAATACATATCCTGCACATTCATTATTGATGCAAAATCTTAGTACTGTATTGTGTGTCTTGTGTAGAATGTTAAGTTGGATTTATTTTTCTGATGTGCCATTCATCTCTAGCCTTCCCGCCAACATTGGTCGACTTTCGCTGTTGACAATTTTTCTTTTGAGCGCCTAATTCATTTAAAGGTAGCAAAGGTGGGAGGAAATGGAGCCCTTGGGAGCGAAGTTACAATGCTATATTGTTGACCTTTGATCCAGTTATTTCAAATTGCATTTTCTTTTACTCTTGTGCTTCTTTCCTTATAATTGTGAAAATTCCATTGGTGTAAATTACAACTACTGAATGACACTTCTATTTTATGAATGACTCTTACTCATTTTAGGGGCGCAAATTACAATTACTCTCTTTTTGACAGGTTTTAAGTCTAAGTTTTCGATTTTCTTTCAAGGTTTAAGTCTAACCTGAACTGTATCTCAAACAATATACTTCTTTTCAAATATTTCTTTTTCCTGAATAACATAATTGTGTGCCAAAATTTTTCCACCTCTACGGTTATCACCTTCAAATGATGCATTGCCTTGTTAGTAAAATTTTCAATAAGATGAAAGCAGCTCAGCGGTATAGTCAGGTCAGTAAATGATGGTTTACTGTACAACTAGAGTACGCATATTCCTTAGAAATATTCGCATATAGATGACGAAGGTGTGTGTACAGAATCTATTGTGTTTTAAAGTTTAACATGTTTCATTTTTGACATTTTATATATTGTGTCCCTTATGGATAACTTGGTTGTTTTGTGCTGCTAAGTTTTTTCCACTTACTATCCTTGGATTAAGAACACACAACCATTTTTGACTGAATGTCATTCCTCGTATTGCATTAATAGTACTATAATATCTATATAAGAGTGTCTTAGAGTTTAATTTCTCTAATGGCTTCGTGCAATTTATTTAACTTACTCGACAAAACCATTAAATTTATTTAGCAGTATAGATGAAGTTTGCACGTGCACTTTACATTGTTCTTGTGCTTAGCGTACATAATATGATGTCTTCTTTTGCTTATTCTGCTTATGATATCAATTCTTGGCTTGTAATTTCAATGTATGGATTGCAATGAGTAACGGTCATAGCACATGGAAATGGGGCATCAATTTTAAAATACTTTTTCTTTTGTGTAAGTTGCTTTGCGTGTGGCAAAGAAGGCAGTCTTTTTAGCTCTCATCTACTTGCTGTCTTGTTGAATCTTTTTATAATAATTGATCGATGGCTTGCACTTTTGTTCTATTTGGTTGCAGAGGCTGCACACCTACTTTTCTTGATAATTTACAATACAATTTGGCATTGTGGTGTTTACTAGGAGGAATCCTGGTTAAGTGGCTTGTTTAAATTTTATTTGTTTTGGTATGAGTGCTTAATTGGTGTTTGGTGTTGTGTATGTGGCCAAGAGTGCAATTCGGTTATTGCTTTATTTTGTTAACTTATTCTAATTGGCTGGTTGATTGAATGGTTTGACTAATGACATGGAGCATCGATTTTAGAATACTTTTCTTTTGTATAAGTGGCTTTGCTTGTGGCAAAGAAGGCAATTTTTTTGGCTCTAATTCACTAAGCGTCTTATTCAATCATTTTATAATGATTGATCACTCTTGTTCTATTTGTTTGCAGATGTAGCACACCTACTTAGCTCGATAATTACAATACAATTTGGCATTGTTGTGTTTACTAGGAGGAATCCCGGTTGAGCGCCTTGTTTTAGTTTTAATTGTTTTGGTATGAGTTCTTAATTAATGTTTGGTGGTTGCGTATATGGCCAAGAGTGCAATTCAATTATTGCTTTATTTTGTTAGCTTTAGTCTAATTGGCTACTTGACTGAACGGTTTGACTGATGACTTGGAGCATGAATTTTAAAATACTTTTTCTTTTGTGTAAGTGGCTTTGCTTGTGGCAAAGATGGCAATCTTTTTGGCTCTGATTCACTAGCTGTCTAGCTGTCTTATTGAATCTTTTTATAATAATTGATCGATGACATGTCTCTTGTTCTGTTTGTTTGCAGATGCCGCACACCTACTTAGCTCGATAATTACAATACAGTTTGGCATTGTTGTGTTTACTGGGAGGAATCCTTGTTGAGCATCTTGTTTTGATTATATTTGTTTTCGTCTGAGAGCTTAATTGGAGTTTGGTGGTTGTGTATGAGTGTAATTCCATTATTGCTTTATTTTTTTATTATTAGTCTAATTGTCTACTTGACTGATTGGTTTGACCGTTTGTCTTGATTTTCTTGCTTAATTAATACTTGCCTTCATAGTTTTTCCTACATGAGTGTGTATCTCCAATAATTTTCCTTCTTGATTGCTTGTCTTTTGAGCGAGGTGAAGAGTCCTTATTGCGAGGTACGTGGAATCTTAAGGGTTGACATGCATGCCACATTGTGTTGTAATCCAAGATGAGTTGCTTGTGTGGTAGAATTACCATTTTTGTTAAGGCCTGGTATGCAGCCGAACCGTTCATTGACTATTTGATATCTTCAAATATTTGTGATATTTTGTGCTTTGCATGGTGATTATGAATGTTGATGTGTGTGGTAGGGGGCATAGTTATATATATATGCTTGCTTGAGATTTCACATGGTTGTATGCACAATCGACTGGGTATTACTATTGTGAAATGTGGGTACATGTGGTCAAATATGCATAATCTACATTTACTTAGTTTTCCAAACATTTTAAATAGCCTTGGATCCGTGTGATGTTTTAGTTCCTTTGTTGGCCACTTGAGTTTGCCAAGTACCTATTGTTATCAATATACAGAATGTGCAATAAAAAATTATACTTATTTTTGCTTCATCTTTGGCATTTCTGCTAGTTTCTACCTTACTGCCATGCTTAATAAGGTAACATAGGTGGAGTTGACCTTTTGGCATTTTTTTGATCCAAAGGGCGGAAAGTTTGACTAAGTCATTTAATGGTAAGAAATTCTATGAAAAGAAGAGCCCTTGGAGGCCAAATTACATTGTGAATGCACCGTTGGATTAGGTTATCTTAGAGGGTGCCTTTTCCTTAACTCTTTTGATTCTATATGTGTACTTGTGTATTTTAAATTGTGAGCCAATTTCTTCTGTAATCTCCATTATGATATTATTTATGTTATATGCCCGTGGTAGAATGTTTGTTCTTGATCATACCTATAATACATATCCTGCACATTCATTATTGATGCAAAATCTTAGTACCCAATTGTGGTCTTGTGTAGAATGTTAAGTTGGAATTATTTTTGTGATGTGCTATTCATCTCTAGCCTTCCTGGTAACATTCGTCGACTTTCGTTGTTGATAATTTTTCTTTTGAGCGCCTTATTCATTTAAAAGGTAGCAGATGTGGGAGGAAATGGAGCCCTTGGGAGCGAAGTTACAATGCTATATTGTTGAACTTTGATCCGGTTATTTCAAAGTGCATTTTCTCTCTCTCTCTCGTGCTTCTTTCCGTGTAAATGTGTATAAAAAGGGCAATTAAATTTATGTAAGCTGCATTAGGAAAGAATTATCTGTGCCTTATGTTTTTTTTCTGATGAGGACGTCACTTCTCTTGATACAACCACGCCTCGAGCTCGCGCACGACAACTAAATCACCAGGTGAATGTGTTCCTAAGCGTCTCCATAAGTGATAATTTGAATGGGATGCTATTTAATATTTTTGATAATTTAATTGTACTTAGAAACCATGGAGAAGGATCCTCGTGGACCAACATTGGGTTCGAGTCCAGTTTGGCCTCACCGACAGCGCTGACTTTAAAAGGCCGTATTTTTTTACTCTGGAGGTTGCTGGAGGTCCGTGAGTACTCGTTGGAAATATCTCAGGGACTACTTTTCCAACTAGTTTTACTTGTAACGCAAGAATACAATGTATCTAGACACATGTACTGTAGCAACCACGTCGCGCACTGTAGCAGCACTGTAGTAGTAGGTCGGTTACTGTAGCAGCACTGTAGCAAACCGGCCTAAATGCCCTATAAATAGATAGCCACCCCTCATGTAACTTGGGTTTCATTTTGGTTGTGTTAGCTACTGCTGATCCTTGTAATCGCGCGTGTCGATTAGACCTCCTGTTTTACTTGTGATCGGAATACCACCGTTCCTCTTGTTCTTGTTTCTGAACTTGATATACATTCGCAATTCAAGTGCTTGTTCATCTTATTCTTGCTAGTTCTTCGGTTGCTTGCAGGAACGACGATCTTCGTGGTCAGGTTGATCGTGCCCCGGCAAGGTTAATAACCATCTGGAGTTTGGTGTACCGGTTGCTAAGGCGCAACGTCCTGGACGGTTGTAGTCGGGCCGTCAACGTCAAATTCCTACCGGATCGATAGTTATCCTCCTCTCGTCGAAAGATCGGGACCCACTGCTCCTATCATTTTCACCCTACGTTATTAGCTTTGATTTATTGGTATTTTCATGGTAAATAAAAGGTATAACTTCTAAACCAAAAAAAAGAGGCCACTGAATTAGATGATAAAAGTTTAGACTTCCTCTCAAGTCTGAAACAACATCCCTAGATTTCAGAAATAAAGGTACACCTTTCTCTGCCCGGCAAAATTAAGCACATAAGGATAGTTCTTTCCACTATTTCTCTATCTATTCATTTGTTCAATGTAAAGATCTAGCTTGTTGATGTAATGGTATATGTTAAAGTAAAAATGGTGCTAAACAGAGAAGCAGTTCACATTTCTGCATTGTTTCTTCTTTTTTACTTTCTGGTATAATCTACTGAGGCTCGAAGCCCGTTAATATCTTAGTTCATATAGAAATGAGCACAAATTCTATCCCTGGCAATGGTTTATCTTGCCAATGTAGAACAAACCGAACGTAAAAATGTTTTTTTGAGTATTTTGTGTTTTCTATGGTCCTAATTTTTTACAAGTTTCTACAATTTTTTTTTCTTTCCAGACCTTTGTTTATTCCCAATTTGTTCAGTTTTTTCTTGGGGATGGATAACCAGTTCTTACAACTTGATATCATCAGGAGTATTGATGCAGAAAAGTCTCAAAAGACAACGCCCCTACATGCCTCTATGTCACATTCCCATGGTGAAGATAGACATGGTAAGTACTTGCCAATCTACGTTTAAACTTAGTAATGTAATTCACCATTATTGTTTACAAACGCAATTCTTGTTTTGATTTGATTATTATTTCTTATGTTTATTGTATAAAATTGGCCTTCAATTTTGGCACCTATCCGCTGGTAGCTGATTATGCTTCTTATGTTGATTAGCAACTCCAGGAGGGATGCTTGCTGCTTGTAAACATTGGATTTTAATTTTGGCATATATGGACTGGTTGTAACTTTACATTGATGTTTAGTCATGGCTAAATATTTGTGAGGTAAGCATTTCAATGACTGAAATAATTTCTTTTTTAGGAATTACTGCTGTTGCCGTCCAAAGTACAATCTGTGTAAACCTGAATGCAGGCTGGTATATTATTTCCCGTACAATGGCAATCAAGTTCTTTGGGTCTCTATCCATTTTTAACATTGAACAAAAATCTATACATCAATCAAGCTGACTAATTAGTGTTCAATTAATAGGTTTCATCTACTAGCTCAAGCAAATTGCTCGGCACTTGCATGTAAATCTTTTGCACTGGCTTTGTTTTTTCTTTCAATTCCCTACGTATGTGGTGTAAACTGCATCATCCTGATACATCATGTAGGACTATTCTTTTATCAATTTTGTGTGTACATGCTTGGTTGAACAATAATGTTGGTTGTAGAACTGTCTAACATAGAATCTGTTTGATTGCCATATGTTTAATGGAGACTCTGCTTGCCCGCCATGACACTTGTGATGACTGCACACAAGAATTCAATACTTCCTATTTTTGTGGCTGCACTAAAAGGAACTTTACATATATATTTTTTTCCTATTTTTGTCGTGATCCGAGGTGAAACCCTCACAATTGTGGTGTTGTGAGGAACCACAATGCTCCACGCAAGCCGGTTTTGCAGGAAAATTAGTTTTGGTCTCCTCAATCCCATCCTTTTTTAGATTTGCTTCTGAGTCGTTCTACTTGATCTCCTTGATTTCGGGAGAGTAGTCGTGATACAACGTGAAACTCCTCACAATTGTGGTGTGGTTGGACACCACGATGCTCCACAAAGCCGGTTTTGAAAAAAAATTAGTTTTGGTGCCCTTAATCCTCCTCTTTCCATTGGATTGGATTGTGAGCCGTTCTACGTGATCTCCATGATTCCCGGAGAGTCATCGCGATCCAAGGTGAAACCTTCACAATTGTGGTGTTGTTGGAAACCACGATGTTCCACACAAGCCGGTTATGAAGGAAAATTTGTTTTGGTCTCCTTAATCCCACCTTTCCCCATATTGGCTTCTATGCCATGCGATCTTCAAGATTTCTAAAGAGTCGTCGTGATCCGACAGGCAACACCCACAACTATGGTGTGGTTGGACATCACAACGCTCCACACAAGCCGGATTTGAAAGAAAATTACTTTTGGGGCCCTTAGTCCTTTCTTTATCTGGATTGGCTTCTGAGTCATTCTAGCGATCTCCTCGATTCCAGGAGAGTCGTCGCGATCCGAGTGGCAGCCCCCCACAATTGTGCTGTGGATGGACACCACGATTCTCCACGCAAGCCGGTTTTTAAGGAAAATTAGTTTTGGTCTCCTTAATCCTATCTCTTTTTGGATTTGCTTCTGAGTCGTTCTACGTGATCTCCTTGTTCCGGGAGAGTCATCGTGATCCGAGGGGCAACCCCCATAATTTTGATGTGGATGGACAGCCCAATGCACCACGCAATCCGGTTTTGAAAGAAAATTAGTTTTGGTCTCCTTAATCCCATCTTTCTCCGGATTTGCTTCTGAGCCGTGTACGCGATCTTCATGATTCCTGAAGAGTCGTCATGATCCGAGAGGCAACCCCCCATAACTGTGGTGTGGTTGGACACCATGATGCTCCCCACAAGCCGGATTTGAAAGAAAATTTGTTTTGGGCCGCTTAATCCCATCATTCTCTGGATTGGCTTCTAAGTCGTTCTACGCGATCTCCTTGATTCCGTGAGAGTCGTCGTGATCCGAGGTGAAACCCTCACAATTCTGGTGTTGTGGGAAACCACGATGCTCAACACTAGCCAGTTATGAAGGAAAATTAGTTTTGGTCCCCTTAATCCCACCTTTCTCCGTATTGGCTTCTGTGTCGTGTACGCGATCTTCAAGATTGCTGAAGAGTCATCGTGATCCGAGAGGCAAACCCCACAACTGTGGTGTTGTTGGATACCACGATGCTCCACACAAGCCGGTTATGAAGGAAAATTAGTTTTGGTTTCCTTAATCCCACCTTTCTCCGTATTAGCTTTCTGTGCCATGCGATCTTCAAGATTCCTAAAGAGTCGTCGTGATCGAGGCAACCCCCACAATTGTGGTGTGGTTGGACACCATAATGCTCCACACAAGCCGGATTTGAAAGAAAATTAGTTTCGGGGCCCTTAATCCTCTCTTTATCCGGATTGGCTTCTGAGTCATTCTACGCAATCTCCTTGATTCCTAGATAGTTGTCGTGATCCGAGGGGCATCCCCCCACAATTTTGATGTGGAATGGACAACACGATGCTCCACGCAATCCTGTTTTGAAAGAAAATTAGTTTTGGTCTCCTTAATCCCATCTTTCTCCAGATTGGCTTTTGAGCCGTGTACGTGATCTTCAAGATTCCTGAAGAGTCGTCGTGATCCGAGAGGCAACCCCCACAACTGTGGTGTGGTTGGACACTATGATGCTCCACACAAGCCGGATTTGAAAGAAAATTAGTTTTGGGCCGCTTAATCCCATCATTCTTCGGATTGGCTTCTGAGTCGTTCTACGCGATCTCCTTGATTCCGTTTTAGTCGTCGCGATCCGAGGTGAAACCCTCACAATTGTGGTGTTGTGCGGAACCACGATGCTCCACGCAAGCCGGTTTTATAGGAAAATTAGTTTTGGTCTCCTCAATCCCATCCTTTTTTGGATTTGCTTCTGAGTCGTTCTACGCGATCTCCTTGATTTCGGGAGAGTCGTCGTGATAAAACGGGAAACTCCCCACAATTGTGGTGTGGTTGGACACCACGATGCTCCACGAAGCCAGTTTTGAAAAAAATAGTTTTGGTCCCCTTAATCCCCTCTTTCCATTGGATTGGATTGTGAGCCGTTCTACGCGATCCCCATGATTCACGGAGAGTCATCGCGATCCATGGTGAAACCCTCACAATTGTGGTGTTGTTGGAAACCACGATGCTCCACACAAGCCGGTTATGAAGGAAATTTTGTTTTGGTCTCCTTAATCCCACCTTTCTCCGTATTGGCTTCTGTGCCATGCGATCTTCAAGATTTCCAGGAGACCTATGAGAGGCCCGCTGGGAGATGGGTGATCGGGCAGTTACACCGACGCAAGAACGAGACTCGCTAAGAGTTTACCAAGTGCTTCACCAAGAAGAAGAACGAGATCCAGGACGTTTCGGTGCAAATGGTCATCGATGCCTTCTTCACCGGATGCAAATCCGAGTTAATCAGGCAGATGACTCGGAACCCCGTGGAATCTCAAGGCTATGTTCACAATGGCAAACCAGGAGGCCAACATCGAGGAGGCCATCATGAACCATCGCGGTGGCAACGACGGAGGTCCCAAAAAGAAGCCAAACAATGAACAGAACAAACCCAAGGACAAGGAGTGCAAAGGGGACAAAATGGTCGCCAACATGGAGCGTTATCGACCAAAGCCCCCAGCGACAACGACTACAACAAGGTCATGGCAGCGGTATGTCCCTTTCACCCACGTGAAAAACATGCTGTCAAAGACTGTCTCATTCTCCAGAAGTTCGCCGACAACACGAAGCAGCCGGCGGCAAAGGGAGGACACGGCAAGAAGCCCGATGGAGACTACCAAGACGCCGAGCACGAGATCAACTACATATTTGGGGGCTCGGATGCGTATGAGTCTAAGCGGAAGCAGAAGCTTACCACTAGGAAGGTCAACGCAATCATGCCCGTGGTCCCCAAGTATCTGCCCGTGGTCAATGCAGCTTTCGAAACCCTAAGGGCATATCGGATAAAGTTGAATCCCGAGAAATACGTTTTCGGGGTTCCATCCGATAAACTACTCGGATTCATTGTATCTCACCGGGGGATTGAGGCCACTCCGATTTCGGCGTGCGACCACTCGTTGGAAAGCTTAGGAGATAAGCTTTCCAATGGATGCGGCCCCACATCCAAATTCATCCAGGAGCGTCAGAAAAATGCAGAACAATATTTCCGGCCAGAAACTCAGAGTGCTGCGTCACCGTATTATTGGGTCTATGGCCCATGTATCACTAGGGTTTGGTGGTGGCTGCACCCTTGGGCGCCCCACTCCCCCTGGCCGCCGCTGTTTTTCTACGTTTAGGTTTTGTTGTGTTTTGGTAGACCCCGTGTGCGTCTCTCCTCATGTTCGCATGTTGATTCATCAGTTATCCTCTTTGTTCTTGCTTGTTCTCGATTGCTAGCAGGTTCAACGATCGATCGTGCCTGGCTCGGTTGATCACCTCCTGTGGTGACATTGCGATTGTTCGGTTGCTGATCTCGTGGATTAGTAGTCTCGTCGCTACACCAAATCGACGTATCATTCTCATCAGAAGATCGGGCTGACCCTAGTGCACATCATTTGGTATGAGAGCGACGGTTGCCTGGTGAGAACATCTATCATTAGTTTTACATCTGTTCATGTTCATCCTAGAGTACAGAAAATTGCCCCACAAAAAAGATTTGAGTTCGTCGTCACGTTCACTGTCCAAGCCACTTTGTGCTTTCGCAATTTTCGTTTTCAGATTTGCTTTATTGAATTTGTGTCCATGGTCATAGTCTTGTTACTGATTTAGATTTACTTCTTGGCCTAGTGTGAAGTTCATCCATTTTATTGACATCAGACCCGAGCATCGAAGGAATTCGAGTTGAATTTGGTTCGCAGTTATTGCGGATCTGTTATTCCAGAGGCAATATCTGCATCATATCGTTTTTAATCTGGATAATTTTATAGCCTAAATTGTAGTCCCAAAAATTCTCTACAACTTTGTCCATTGTGAGAAGTTCTAGAAACGCCGTTTTTCAGCCCAAATTTGCGTTTGACGTGAATCTATCCATCCTGAGAATTTCTGGACAGTCAGTATTGTGGGGCCCATATCTCAACCTTCCTTTATTCAAATTAGGACTTCCATATATGCAAATTGAACGGCAGAAAAAGATCTACAACCTTGTAGTTGTGAGTTTTTACGTCTGAAGTCGGTAAAACTCTGAAAACTGTGTTAGAAGATCTGCTGTCTTTAGAGATCGAAAATACAGTGCTGCAATTTTATCTGTCGGTGAAAAAAAAAAGAAAAGAAAAGAAAAAGGCAAGTGCATACAAAAGAGCCGCACAAAAAAGGAAAGAGGAAAAAAAATTCAGAAGTGTTTGTATATTGTATCCTTTGTACTTCGTGTATTCCTCACTTGTTTGAACTAGTTCTAGGAAAGAGTTTAGGCCAGCAACTTTGACAAGTATTTTGGATATTTATTCAGTTTTGCTATTCTGATTTCGATGATTGCATATTCCTTACTACATATTGATACCTGTCCAAGCTCCACATACTACAAATCACAGGAAAAGTATCTTGCAATCGCTTTGTCACCCCTGAGTGCAGATTACCGTCATCCACTGATTGATCTTGACAAGCTGCAGTGTAAGAACTTGTAAGAGCTTGGGGATAGCTTCGAGTGTGATAGACTTGACAATTCCAACACCTATTTAGTAGATAGGGTTATACATTTCTTTGTGTATTCTCTTGTCTAATACTAATAATGGTAGGTTCACGAAAGAACGATGACTTCTACTACTTCGAGGATGATCCAAGCATTTCGCCGGCAATAAAGAAATACATGCGAAAAATTAATCGTGAGTTCGAGGAAAATGGTAAAATAGAGAATATAAAGGTGAGAAGGTCGAGCATGGGACTATCCCTTCGACCAAGGATGAGAAGACACCACTGAGGAAAGAATTGAAGCCTGCATCACTCAAGGAGAAGGATAGTAAGTATGATTCAAAAAGTAACAATCAGACTGTTCTTACTATTCTCGTGACTAACCCTTTAGGTAAGAATGATCAAGATAGTGTGCATTTGAGTGCTACAATGACGGACAAATACATGAGCCTTATGTCTCAACATGTACTTAGTGCACCACCGGAGCATGCTAGTCAGACTCAACGCAACAACTTATTTCAAACTAAGTTTGTTGTGTAAGAATGTGCAGTGCATGTCATCATTGATGGAGAAAACTGTAGCAACTTCGTAAGCCAAAACATGGTCGAGAAGCTTGGCTTGACCACGACTCCAATTCAGCAACCTTACTGGATTGAATGGTTCAATTCTTGTGGTAAGGTTCAGGTAACAAAAACTGTGCGAGTGCCTTTCTTTATTGGTTCTTGTCATGATTATGTTGATTGTGATGTTTTACCTATGGTAGGTCTTGGTTATATGACGTAGAAGAAATTCGCAATAGTAGAACCAATCAATATTCCTTTCTATTTAATGGAATGAAAGTGGTTTTGCAACCCATGAATCCTGCTGAAATAATTAAAGATAAACAAAAGAGAGTTAAAAATCATGAACAGGTTGGTGATAAAACTGCTAGCAACGCACAAAACACTGAAACAAAGAAAAAGGAGGTAGTTCATTTTGATAAAACTGTGGCCTCCCCTGATATTGCATTGGACGCACATGTTTCTTTGCCCCTTGTTGTCAGTAACATTTTGTAGGAGCAAAAGAAGGAATCGAGGACAACTCCAATTCAAGAAGGGGAGAATGATGAGGAAATCACCAGCGTGGATACGATCAGTGTGACTGCTGCCCCTCCTTCCTCCCTGACCGCTACAACAATGACCGACGCTGCTCCATCTTCGTCGCCGAGGGGCCTTAATCCAGAAGCCCAGCCTTTCAAACCTTCTCCAAAGAAGCGGCGCAACAAGTCCAAGACTCGTGAGGCCTCGACGATTCAAGGAAGGCCCACATGGAAGCCCAAGACGCCAAAAAGCCCGGTTCGGCCATCCAGCAGCACGTCAACTTCAAACGGGCGTAACTCGGGCTCCCGGACTCCGATTTCGGCGTGCGACCACTCGTTGGAAAGATTAGGAGATAAGCTTTCCAATGGATGTAGCCCCACATCCAAATTCATCCAGGAGCATCGGAAAATGCAGAACAATATTTCAGACCAGAAACTAAGGGTGCTGCATCACCGTATTATTGGGCCTATGGCTCATGTATCACTAGGGTTTGGTGGTGGCTGCATCCTTGGGTGCCCCACTCCCCCTGGCCATCGCTATATATGTGGCCGCCACTGTTTTTCTACGTTTAGGTTTTGTTGTGTTTTGGTAGACCCCGTGTGCGTCTCTCCTCGTGTTCGCGTGTGTCGATTAGACCATCCGTGACGAGAAATAGAACCTCTCCCTTTGATGAGTTCATTCATCAGTTATCCTCTTGTTCTTACTTGTTCTCGATTGCTAGCAGGTTCAAGGATCGATTGTGCCTGGCTCGGTTGATCACCTCGTGTGGTGATATTGTGATTGTTCGGTTGCTGATCCCGTGGATTAGTAGCGTCGTCGCCACACTAAATTGAAGTATCGTTCTCATCAGAAGATCGGGCTGACCCTAGTGCGCATCAGCGCTTGTGGTGGAACGGGATGAGGAAGGCTCCCTTTAGAAGGTACGACGTCCGGTCTACTTTGTAAGCGAGGTATTTGGCGATTCCAAGACAAGGTACCCCCATATTCAAAAGCTTCTGTATGCCGTACTAATTACGTCGTGGAAACTTAAGCATTATTTCCAAGATAATGAGATTTCGGTGGTCACTTTCTTCCTGCTTGGAGATATTCTTCATAATCGGGAAGCCACCGGAAGAATTGCGAAGTGGACAGTCCTTTGAACTAAAGTTCAAGCCACGGCTAGCCATCAAATCTCAGGCACTCGCCGATTTCGTCATGAGATCGAGAGAGACCAGACCCAAAGAAAAAAGAAAAATCTCGAGTCTTGGGCTTTATGTACTTTACGGTTCCCTTATGCTCAGCTGCGCGGGGGCTGGGATTTTGCTCATATCTCCGACTGGAAAGAAGCTACGATACGTCCTCCAGATCCTATTTCCAGTCAGTAGCAACGCAGCTGAGTACGAGGCACTCATCCACAGGCTACGCATGGCCATATCGCTAGGCATATGGCGGTTAATGGTGCGGGGATTCCCACCTCGTGGTCAATCAAGTTCAAAATGAGTGGTGTTGTATCGGCGACAACATGGCGGCATATTGCCAGGAGGTTCAGAAATTAGAGGACAAATTCGATGGGCTGGAATTAACTCATGTACTTCGGCGAGAGAATGAAGCAGCAGATGAACTGGTAAGGATGGGATCCAGTGGGGCGCAAGTCCCGACCGGTGTTTTCATTGAGGAATTGCGCAAGCCTTCCATCAAACTACACCTCGCCGGAAGATCAGAACAACGAGCAGAATGAGTCGGGGGTATTATCAATTAACCCCGGGTGGACGCAGCCATATTTAAATTATCTCCTCCACGATGAGTTGCTGGAAGATCGCAGCCTTGCCGAGTGCATTACACACCGAAGGAAAACTATAACGTAATCGGGGACGAGCTTTTTCGAAAAAGTAGTTCCAGAGTACTAAGGCGTTGCATATCCGAGCAAGAGGGCAGAGATCTGTTAAGGGACATCCACTCGAGGGAGTGTGGACATCACTCGGCAGCAAGCTCTTTGGTGGGGAAAGTCTATCGACAAGGGTTTTTCTGGCCGACTGCAGTAACAGATGCGGAAGATATAGTACTCAGATGCGAAGGGTGCCAGTTTTTTGCACGACAGATTCATATGTCGGCTCAAAATCTACAAACGATCTCGATTTCTTGGCCGTTCGTCGTCTGGAATTTAGACATGGTGGGGCCCCTCAAGCGAGCGCAAGGTGGATTCACTGACCTCTTCGTCGCCATCGACAAGTTTACAAAGTAGATTGAAGCTAAGCTGGTTGCTGACATCATGGCTGCCAAGGCACACGAGTTCTTTCGGGACATCGTTGTACGTTTTGGCATGCCTAACCGCATCATCACCGACAATGACGTTCAGTTCAAGAGCAGTGAATTCTAGGACTGGGGCGAGGAGCTGGGCATTAAAATTTGTTTTGCGTCAGTGTCCCATCCAAGGAGCAACGGGCAGGTTGAACGTGCCAATGGATTAATTCTACAAGGACTCGAAGCAAGGATTTTCGACCGTCTAAAGCCGTATGCCACGCGTTGGGTAAAGGAGTTCCCTTCGGTTCTCTGGAGGCTCAGAACCCAAGTCGATAGCAATCAGTCGGACGAAGGAAGAATGGAAGACCTCGACAGGCTCGAGGAGTTCAGGAAAGCGGCAATGATCCAGTCGGCTAAATACCAACAAGGCATGTGTCGTTATCATCAGCGCCACGTATGGGGCCGTGCGTTCTCTAAAAGAGATCTGATCCTCCGAAGGAATCAGAAGCACGAGCATAAACTCTCCCTACTTTGGGAAGGCCCCTATGTGACTGATGAGGTGACACGCCCGGAGGCTTATTGGCTAAAGCAAGAAGACGGATCAGATGTGCCTAATACCTGGAATATCGAGCAGCTACGTTGTTTTTATTCTTAAATCTTGTATTCAAGTATTGTGTAATTAGTCCCTTGTTTAACGTGCTGCTCAGCCGTAAATGTCTAAGCAGTAAGTCGGGGGCTATCCTAAATAGTGTGCGGAGTCACCGCACCCTATCTTATTAATGAAGTTTGTTGGGGATAAAAATACGGCCCATTGCCACGGCCCACTCCCTGACGGCCCAACGAACAGCCTCCTAGGGCCTAGCTCCCTGGAAGGTTCTTTCAGGCCCATATGCATCCTGCCGAACAGCTTCTGAGTTGGCGTGATGCGTAACGGCCAAGGATTTGTGTTTAAATCCAACTCGAACAAGAGTTCTTAGTTGACGTAGAGCAAGAGCGCCTGCTCGAACTCGATCTCCTCGAAGGCACACGCCACCGGGCACAACTCAGAATGGCGCGTTACCAGCAAGCTCTTCGCCGGCATGCTGCCAAATCTCTCCGACCAAGGGCTTTGAAGGCGGGCGACCTCGTTCTGCGCCGCGTCCAGAACCTGTCCAATGCCAACAAGTTAACTCCCCGGTGGGAGGGCCCGTTCACGGTCGTTTCAACTGCTCGCCCGGGAGCTGTTCGCCTGGCAATGGAGGACGGGAGAGAGCTGGCCAGCACTTGAAACATTGACCAGCTTCGTAAGTTCTTTGTGTAGGTCTCCGTTTGTTTGCTTAGCTTTGCGCTTTTTGTCAAACTTCGCGCCTTAGTTCGTCCAAGTCTCCCAGGCTGCCATGTAAAGTTTAATCCAATTTATAGTGAATTTTCGCGGCCCCCTGCAGCCCTTTTCACTTGTTGTCTTCTCAAACTTCTTTCTCTCTGGTAACACTTGATGGCTGCCCGGTCTTGCGAACTCTTGGCTCCGCGATCTTCAGGTTTCCCTGCCCGTATCTAGTTTCAGCGAGTTCCTAAACTCAGGGTTGCGTAACACGGCTTTTTCACCTAACGGCTAAGTCTTCTCTCGTAAGCCCTCCGCGGCAGAGGCACTTACCGTTGGGCACAATCACTTGACAAAGCTTGCTCTCGTAAGCCCTCCACGGCAGAGGCATTTTCCTTGTTCGGTTACTTTTAAAATTGCCTAACTTACGTTAACGAGTAGTTCATGGAACAAGTCGATCAGGATACGGGTGTCGCTCTATCTCTCTACGCACGTACTTGAATTCGCAAACTTAGGTTTTCAAGCATCGTCCGTACCGGGGGTTAGGGTGTCGCTCTTCCGTCTTGTGCTCCTGCTCGAGTTCGCAAACTTAGGTTTTCGAGCAGATGCACAACGAGGGCTGGGAGTTAGGCTGGTGTTCTACCGTTTTTTCGAAAACTTTCTAGCGCTGTTCTGCCTTTGCTCTCAGTTTCCTGTTCGTGCTTGTCTTTTGCTGCTCTTTTTTGCAGGAAAAAGGCAAGTTCTTATTTACATTAACCAAAAGTTTTACAGGTACAAGGCCTTTCGGGTACTGCCCTACAGCTACTTAGAAGCGAGCCGCTCCTTTAGCTCCTCAATCTCTAGCTTGAGGTGCATTCCCCTCGGGCTTTGATCCCTTCTCTAACTTCAGCTCGGAGACGTTCGGCTTCCTCCTTGCTGTGCTTGGCCTGCTCCGCCGCCTCTGCACGAAGGGCTTCTTCGGTCTTGGCCCGCAGATTCTCGGTCAAGCTCACCCTCTGACTGAGGCGCTCCTCGGCGGTCTTAAGCTGCTCGGCCAGCTCTTTGACCCTTCCTTCCGCGGCTTGCGCCCTCCCGGCCAGCTCGCGAAGCTCCTCGGTCTCCCTTTGAGAGAGCCGTTGAGATGGTTCCCTCTCCTTGGCCAGCTGGGCCTTAAGCTCCTTCACTTCTTCCACAAGTTGGTTCCGACGCCTAGCCACAGCCGCGAGCTCATCCTCGAGCCACCTCGTGCGGCGCCGCCCTTGGAAGGCTCCCAAAATGGCGCCACGCTCAATGGCGACGCCCTCTTCGAAGTCTGCCATGGTACCTTGCAAAACCTGAGCGAGAGAAGGACAAGTCTGTTATATTGGGTTGCTGGTAACTCAGACGGACAAGTTTTTGGATTTGAGAATTACCTCTCGAAGCCTGTGCTTCATGTTGAGGCGTAGGCACTCCCCAAGCCCATGGGTTGCGAAACCTTGGTCGCTCGGAGCGGTCGTGGCGCGGCGTTCTTTCCGCCGCGTCTTCTCCTTGCGGGACTGTTTCCGTTTGGAGGTAGTGGCCGCGGGCAAAGATCTTTCGCCCTCGAGCTCCTGCTCCTCCTCTTCTTCGTCTGCCCGAATAAGCTCGGGCAAGATAGGCGTCTCTCTGATTGGAGACGTTGGCGGGGTCACGGACAGCGCGGCTTGAGCCCCCTGTTCGCGATCTCCTTCTTGTTCCCCGGTGGCAGGGACTTCTCCCTGCTCCTTGGAAGTTGCCATCGCCACAGGGACGATTTGCCCCTGCGACGAAGTGCCCGGCAGGACCACCTGCTCGGTCCCGCCTCGGGCAGCCGGCGGAACCAACTCCTTGGCTCCGCTCTTCGTGGCTTTGTGCCTTGCCTCTTCGGCATCCAGCCTCTCCACCGCGCTCCTCAGTGCGTCCATCTGGTCGGTGGTGCCCGGCGGGAGCACGGTCCATGCTGCCAGCAAGTCCTTGAGGGTGGCTAATTTCACTGCCCGCGACACACCGTGTAGGTGCTCGGGCAGCAAGGACTGCTCGATCGCCGCGTCCACGTCGTTGCTGGCGATCTCCCCCTGGACAGCTGATGAAAAAGAAACGAGTTAGATCCTGCGCGGTTTGGTAGAATGAAAAGGAGAGAGCTGTGCATCTACATACCTGCCGCGGAGAGCTTGACCTTCTTCTTCGCTCCTTGGCGGAGCTTGTGCCTCTTGCTCGGGGGCTCCATGGCTTCCTCGCCTTGGCCTCCAGAAGCTTGTGGCGACAGGCTCAGCTCTTTGCTTAGCTGAGCACTCTTTTTGCGCAACGCAAGAAGCTTTTCCTTGCGTGCGACTTCCTCTTCGAGCCTCCTCTGCTCGGCGATCTATTGCAGCCGTTCCACATGGCCCGGGTGAGCTTGCGTGAATCGCTTCAGTTAGTGGGTCAAGTTTCGTACCTCTTCATCGCTCTGCTCGGTGAGGAGGGTGTAAGGATCCTAGGCCGAGAGGGGGGGTGAATCGGCTCTTTTTAAATTTTACTTCTTTCGATTCGCTTGATTTACTTAGTCAAATTAAGAACCCAAGCTATCGATTGATCTAGAGTCTAGTTGCGGAAGTGATCACAATAATGCACATGCGACTACTAGGAGGCTCGATGGCACTCACGCATAGCGACTAATTCAAAGTCGAAAGTAAATGGGTGAGAAGGGAGACGCAAAACCAAGTTGTTTATCAAGTTCGTGCTCAACACATGAGCACCTCGTCTCCGTTGAGGAAACTTCTCACAGAGAAGTCGGGACCCTTTCGTCCCTAGCCCTCAATCCACTCGTGGTAGCTCTTCACCAACACATGGTAGGCGAGCTCCAAACCTTCACATGGAGGCGAGTTCTCTCACACGCGAGAGCTCTCACACCCACGGTGCCGACACACGGCACCGACCACCGACACACAGTGGGTTTCACCTCAACACATGAGGTACCCCCAACACATGGAGGATTTGGATCCGACACACGGACACCTTGGCACCTCCGACACACGGAGATGGCCGCCGACACCTGGCGGACTTTGCACACCCCGATTTAGCGGAGAGGAAGCACCGTGGGAAGCACGGTGACCTTCACGGAGAAGGGTTTGCTTGCGGTACACTTGGTGAAGCTCGGCGATGACGATGTCTCACGGTGACAAGAATCCCAAGAGCACAAGACCGGAGACACTCACTCAACCCTCATCCTACCATGGAGGATGGCAAGACAACCATGGAGAGGGCACAAACCTTGGAGATGATGAGGAGGAGGCTAGGGGATGCTCTCTTCTTCTTCCTCACTCTCTCTTCAATCTCTCAAGCACATGGAACCCTAGATGGAGGTGGGAACCATGGAGGAGCTCTCTAGGTGGCTAGGGCAAAAGGTGGCTGCTAGGGTAGGCTCTCTCAAGTTTCTCCCGTGCTCCTAGCCCCTATTTATAGCCCCAAGGCGAAACCCTATAAATGGGCGGTCCAGTTAAATCGCGAGATTCAGATCGCCCGATCGGACGCCGTCCGTCGCCGTCGGACGCCGTCCGGCGTAAGGTCGAGCTATTTTGTGCTTGCCGTCGGACGCCGTCCGTGGCTGACCGGCGCGTCCGGCAAGCGCCGCCAGCGTGAAAACAGGCGCCCGCCAAGTGTTCGGTTGCGGGTTTAGCCGTCATCAGACGCGTCCGGTGCTGGTCGGACGCCGTCCGACAGTGTGGGTGGCGGCCGTCGGACGCTCGCCAGACGCCGTCCGATGCTCCTCGCCGTCGATTTTCTACTTCACCGGACGCCGTCCGGTCCTGATCGGACGCCGTCCGACAGGGACGGTTCGTTTGAGACTTAGCCATTATCGAGCTCGCTCTTTGGGAATCCGTCGCTGTCGGACGCCGTCCGGTGGCGGTCGGACGCCGTCCGGCAGAGGCGGTGTTTCCGGGACTTAGCCAAATTTTGGCTTGGGCTCACGGGCGCCGTCCGATGGCGATCGGACGCCGTCCTCTGAGAGGTTAAGTTAACCGACTCGCCTCGCTTCGCCTCTCTCGTCCCACGCTTGGTCAAGAGACACTTTGTCGATTTGTGGACACGGCGGGAGGTTCAAATCATTTAGGCGGGAGGTTTCGCGCCTAAATGTAATATTTGGCTTGGGAACTTGGCGGCTACGAAACCCTGGACAGCTGTCACTCCCCCGAACTCTCCCGAACTAGACAGGTGGACTCGCTCTAGATGATTCGCTAAAGGCTAACAACTGGCACTCTACGAACCCCTATGACCTGTGCTCTGTGGGACCCTGCAACCAGAGAGATGTTGTCGATCTGCTGAGTTGGGCCGAAGACGCACACAAGGAAATTAGAGAAACTATGAAACACAAAGTCCTTATCCTTGGCGTTCCAGCTGTACGGCCTAGTTGCCATCAATTACCAAAATCAATTAGCCCATGGGAGACTTGAACTTACAATCTCCCCCTTTTTGGTAATTGATGACAACACCTGCAAATCCAACATGACAAGGCACAAATACAATCTCTGGTGCAATGGGTTAGCTCAGAAGCATTGCATCCCAGCAAAAACACAGTATCAAAGACTAGGCCAAAGAATCAAATGCAATGTATATGTAGACAAGAGCTCCCCCTAAATCAATGCATACCACTTGTAAGACACGATAGTACCATCACATCACATGGAGCAAAGCATCTCCATCCTAATTTTTCGTGCTAGGAGCAAAGCATCTCCTAAGTCTACCACTTGTAACCTAACACATTTTCATTCTAAGAGCAAAGCATCTCCTGAATCTACCACTTATAAACACCCCAAATTCCATTCTCCCATCTTTGCATCCCAAAACATGATTATGCCCAAAACATGGATTTGCACTAATTTCTCCCCCTTTGGCATCAATAAGCAGAAAGTAGCAAAGTATGGGATTAGCAAATGAAACGCTTTGGAAGTTGTACTAGTGCACGTATGCCCATAAGTTCATCACACTCAAAATCTAGCCATCTCAAGGTCACAATGTCACAAGATCAACTAAAGCTTAAGTATTAAATGTGTGATTCAAGTTATTTATGACCTAGAGCAAGTATAAGATGAACAATAGCGAGAAGTGTCAAGAGTTGCTCCAAAACTTCGAAGGGACACATGATGCACCATAGCACTAGAAAATACGCTCCAAGCTACACTAACTATCACCAAGCCTATTTGAGACCAAAACATTTTGGTTGAGCTCATTTTTTGAAAGGTTTCACATTTTGAACCTTGAATTTTCTCAAATTTGCCATGTCTCAAACCATAGGCAACGCCACCCAAAGATGACACTTGAAGGTGAGCGTCTCGGTCATCCAAAGCTCCCCCTAAGTTCATGCCTAGTGCAATGACAAGCTATCTCATCGAGGAGACATTGGTGAGACATGCATTCTCGTTTTAGCACATTTTACAAGTTTTGCTCAACATTTTCTCAAAATTGCTCAAATTAGCGAAGTAAAGATATGTGCAAAAAGGAGAGACACACTCTAGACTAAGAAGCACATGATCAATCAAAGAGTTCAGAGCAATCAAATGAGACTAGAAGCTATAGCTCTCCTAACACAAGCTCATGGTTTTTCAATTACATGATATGTTGAGTTAAGCACCAGTTGAGCTAGTGACAAGGTAAACACATGCTATAGCGATTAATTTAATGTGATGAAAGTATAAACAATGAATAACCTCCAGTATAACAGGCAAGGCACCTAAATGCTCAAACTGGCTTCAAAAGATTTGCAATGAATGACATAGCCACGCGACCAACTCATGCTATGTTTGACTTGTCTAGAATGTTCAGTTCATTTCTCAATTTGCAGAAGCGTGCCTCATCGAGTGGCTTGGTGAATATGTCGGCAAGCTGGTCCTCTGTCCGCACATGCTCAAGCACAATATCGCCCTTTGTCACATGATCCCGAAGGAAATGGTGACGGACATCAATGTGCTTGGTCCGTGAGTGTTGGACCGGGTTGCACGCTATCTTCACCGCGCTCTCGTTGTCGCATAGAAGAGGCACATGGTCAAATTTTAGCCCAAAGTCAAACAAAGGATGTCGGATAAAAGTAATCGTGCACAACAACTCCCCGCCGCTATATACTCGGCCTCGCCGTAGATAGCGCCACGGAGTTCTGTTTCTTTAGACGCCCATGACACAAGACACCTACCCAAAAGTGACATGCCCGGAAGTGCTTTGCGATCGATCTTGCACCGGCATAATCTGAGTCAGAATAGCCTAGGAGCTCAAACCGTGCACCCTTCGGGAACCAAAGGCCTATGCTAGGTGTGTGTTTCAGGTATCTAAGTATTCGTTTCACAGCAGTCATATGCATTTCTCTAGGGGAGGCTTGAAATCTAGCGCACATGCACACACTAAACATGATATCCGGCCTATATGCAGTCAAGTAGAGTAAAGCACCAATCATGAAACGGTAAAGCTTTTGGTCGACATCTTTACCTTCTTTGTCGAGGTCGAGGTGGCAGTTCGTTCCCATTGGTGTCCGGATCGGCTTGCAGTCATCCATGTCGAAGTGCTTGAGGAGGTCGTGGATGTACTTCTCTTGGCATATGAAAGTCCCGGTCTTGAGTTGCTTGATTTGAAATCCCAAGAAGAAGTTCAACTCGCCCATCATCGACATCTCGAACTCCTTGCTCATCATGTCGCTGAACTCTTTGACCAAGGTCTCATTTGTGCTGCCGAAGATGATGTCATCCACATACACCTGGCACAGGAACAGGTCTCCATCCACCACCTTGGTGAATAGTGTCGAGTCGACCCTTCCAACCGTGAATCCCTTGCCGATGAGGAAGTCCCTCAGTCTTTCATACCATGCCCTGGGTGCTTGCTTGAGACCATACAAAGCCTTTGACAATTTGTACACATGATCAGGGTGACGTGAATCTTCAAACCCCGGAGGCTGCTCCACATACACTAGCTCTCCTATGTACCCGTTGAGGAAAGCACTCTTCACATCCATCTGCTTGAGAGCGATGTTGTGGCACGTAGAGAACGCCACAAGCAGTCTAATAGCGTCCAGACGGGCCACGGGAGCATAGGTGTCTCCACAATCTATACCCTTGATCTGTGTGAAGCCCTGAGCGACCAACCTAGCCTTGTTGCGCACCACCAATCCAAACTCATCTTGCTTGTTCTTGAATACCCACTTGGTGCCAATCACGTTGCAGTCGCTCGGCCTCTTTACCAAAGTCCGACTTTGTTTCTCTCAAAGTTGTTCACTCCTCGTGCATCGCATTGATCCGATCTGGGTCATTCAAAGCCTCCTCCACTTTCTTTGGCTCAAGCTCGGACACAAACGCCGTGTGCTCACAGGTCGGCTGTCCTAGACCTTGTTTGCACACCGTGAGTCAAGTCCCCAATCACTTGATCACCGGGTGATCACGAGCAATGGTGTGATGGGTCTTGATCAACTGGGTGGTAGCTCATCCGATTCGCATCGCTCACATGCCGTCTCTCGCCTCTGGAATCGATCAAGGCTTGAGCTAACCGCTTTGAGGTGAAGCTCCCCGACTCGATACTCGCTCGGTGTGGGGGTGGAGCAACAACCTCGGTCTCCTCTCAACCTCTACGGTCTCACATCACCACCGGCATCTCCTCCACCGCTCTAGCCAATCGCTCACCATCCACATCATCCGTGTTCTCATGCTCCCTTGACTTCCATTCGACTCGTCGAACTTCACATCACTGTGTCTCTTCAATCGACCATCGTTCTCATTGTACACCTCAAGGAAGACCCTCTGGTGAATATCCCAAGAAGACTCCGTGTCCACTCTACTCGAACTTGCCCAAGTGCTCCGCTTCTTCTTGATGTAGACCTTGCAGCCAAAAACCACAAGTAGGAGACATTGGGTCGTCTTCCCACAAGCAACTCGTGGGGCGTCTTCTTGAGAAGCTTGTGAAGGTACTGACTGTTGATGCAAAGGACAAGTCAGATTGATTGCTTCACCCGAGCAGTATGTGAAGTCTTGTACTCATCTAACATTGTCCTTGCCATCTCAATGAGCGTCCTGTTCTTCCTCTCAACCACCCCATTTTGTTGAGGGTGTAGGTGGTCGAGAACCGTGATCAATCCCTAACTCATCACGTAGCAGCTCAATGAAGTGTTAGTGAACTCCGCTCCATTGTCACTTCTCACCTTCTTGAGGGTACACTCAAAAGCATTTTGGGCTTTCTTTACAAACTTTTGAAAACATCTCCGCTTGGAGTTTTATCGTAAAAAAAAAACCCAAGTGTATCGGGAGAAGTCATCAACAATGACCGTGCAATAAAGATTTCCCGATACTCACATATGTTGTTGGCCCAAAAAGATCCATGTGTATAAGCTCGAGAGGTCGAGATGTAGACATGACATTCTTGGCAGGATGTGAGCTTGCCACTTGCTTGCCGGCCGACAGTAATCGATAGCTTGTCTTTCTCGAATGTCACATCTTGCACCCCGAGAATCAACTCATTTTTGAAAAGTTTCTTCAAATTTGCCATGCCGACATGCCCAAGACGCCTATGCCAAAGCCAACCAAGAGAGACTTTGACGACAAGGCAAGTCGAGACGGATGCGGCAGGTCCATTAAAGTTCACAAGAAACAAGTTTTCAAACCGAAAGCCTTTAAACACAAGATTTTCATTTTTGTCCAAAACCAACAAGCCCTCAGGTGAGAAATTACAATGGAACCCCAAATCACATATTTGGGCAACAGAGAGAAGATTATAGCTCAAAGTTTTACTAGCAAAGACATTGTCAATTGAAAGATCAGAAGAGATTGCTACCTTTCCAACTCCAAGTACCTTGCTCTTACTTCCATCTCCAAAAGTGACCTTGGGGGGAATCTTGCCTTCCTCTCCTATTGAGGTGAACAACCGGGGGTTGCCGGTCATGTGTTGGGTGCACCCGCTGTCGATGATCCAATGGCACCCTCCACTCCGGTAGTTCACCTGTCAAATGAGAAGATCACTTATGTGACTCGTGGACCCACAGAGGTCCCCGAGGGTTAGCCTTCAAGCTAGAAGCAACAGAGAGCAAAGCGATCAATCAATGACTTGGGCACCCAAACATGTGCCTTGTGCTCATTCTCACCTTGAGCCCAACAAATCTAGCAACATCCTACCTTGAACATTTTTCTTGAGCGGTAGTGACCGTATAATTCAGAATGTGCTCTAGGATGTCTTGGTTGTGTGTGGTTGGGAGTGTTGCGATTTTGGTTCCTAGGAGGGATTGGTCTACCATTGTTGTGCCTAGGAGGACCATGCCAGAAGTTTTGCCTAGGTGAATGCCAAGTGTTGAACCTAGGACCTTGCCAGTTGTTGTGAAACCTAGGACCATTCCAAGTGTTATACTTAGGACCATATTGCGTGCACTATGATTTCTTTGTTGCCATGTGGAGTTATAGTGCCTAGGAGGTCCTTGCCATGTGCGGTGTCCATTGTGCATCCTAGGAGCATTGTTGCTAGTGTGCAATTTGTTAGACCCAGAGTTGCTTCTCTTCTTGGGATGAGCATGATGGTAACCTTGCCTACTGGCAGATGCTCGAGGAACACTGGATTTCTTCCTCCCCTTTGGCTTCTCAGGGGTAAAACCCAAGCCACTCTTTAAGGAAGGTTTTCTTTGTTCCTTGAGCATCTTATCCAAGGCTAGACTACCCTCATAGCACTTCCCAAGTCCTTTATCAAATTTTTCAAGTTTAGCTCTAAGTTCACCATTCTCAATAGCTAATTCCCTAGCACTAAAGCAAATTTGCAATTATCGAGTATGCACCATGAGCATTGCTAGAGGAACCACTAGAGCTAGAAGCAATCAGGGTCAAGTCAATCAAATCATCACATGAAGTAAAGCTATCAACCCTAGGAGGTGCAACAATTATGGAACATGCAGGAGCATCATCAACAGCATCACTAGGAACAGGCAAGATAGCAGGCAAAACATCAACCAAAGCATAACAATCAGGGACATCAACAGATTGAGCAACAGGCAAAGCAATCATGGAAGCATTATCGGCTAGGAGCCGCTCATTACTAGCCCTAAGCTCATGAATTGTAGCAAGGAGATGTTCTACCGACTCATTCATAGCCCTATTCTCTTTTTCTAGCACACTTGTTTTCTTAGTCATAGCATTACTAGAACCCATCATGGAGTCATGTTCAGTTTCTAGTGATTCATGCTTAGACACAAGATCATTGAACCTAACATTTAAGTCATTAAGACGCTCCTGAAGTCTCATGTTTCTTGATCTTTCCTTTTCAAGAAAGTCAAGTGCTTGAGCAAGATAACCTCTAGCAACTTCCACCTCATCTTCGGGTTCAGAGTCAGAGTCACAAACCTCATTTCTAGATGGCTTGACCATCAAGCACTTGGCGATGTCGGTCGGAGTCGATGTCGCCTCTGGTGTAGTGGAAGTAGAGGAAGCCGACTCGTCATCATCGGAGAACCACTCTTGAGGCTCAAGTGACGACCGTGAGACATCTGGAGGAAGGTGGCGGTGGTGGCACAACTTTGAGTGATTGCCATGCCGGCCAATCCTTGGCCACTTGACTCCTCGTCGTCACTTGAAACCGACGTGTCATCGAGTATCATCGGTCACCCATTCCCCAACAAAGGCTAGCCTCTTGCCTTGTGAGGAGCGACCTTGAATCGACTTACGGGATTCTTCTTGTAGTCCTTCTGTCTTGACTTCTCGCCATCGCCTTCTCCTTTCCTTTGTCCTTGTACTTGATGCTACCCTTCATGGACACATTGAAGCGATGTGCCTTCTCTCCCGACACTCATAGCATCGGTATGGCGCATGAGTGTTTCGGCTCATCCTCTTCTTTCCTCCATATCCATTTCTGCTCATGAACTCGCCAGCTTGCTTCATGAACAAACCAAGTGTTGGAAGCCCTCCTCGAGCTCATTCCAACTCATCTCTCCACCATCCTCGGCTTGACTTGACACGAGACCACTCGCTTGGATCCATCGGCCTTGGCGCGATCACTTGATTCTTCACAAGGGGGAATCTTCATGATCATTGAGGAGCATCATCTCGTCTTGCGGTGATTTTGCCGAGCAAAGCCTGTGGGAGCCACTTCTCCACATCACCACTTGTTGGTGAGATAGGTGATGATATCCGGTAATCCTTCTTGGGAGGATCCGCATGACATTTTCCCGCACACTTCATCATTGGCAACAGTGTGACCGAGCCCCTTAAGCTCGTTAAGGATGGGGTTAAGCCGAGTAAACATAGCATTGACATTCTCATTTGGAAGCATTCTGAACTGATCATAACGCTCCTTGACAACTACTAGTCTACCCTCCTTAATAGCAGAAGTGCCCTCGTGAATCTCAATGAGTGTGATCCATATGTCGTGTGCACTAGTGAGATTGCTAACTCTATCAAAGACCTCCATGCTCAAACCACAAAACAAAGCGTTCATAGCCTTAGCATCGGTCTCTAAGAGTTTGTTTTGTGCGGGTGTGGCAGGTATGTTGTTAGTGAGTGTGACACCATGAGGAGACTCTACAACCCTCCAAACATCCATTCCCATGGCCTGGAGAAATACTTTCATGCGCAACTTCCAAAAACCAAAATTAGTGCCACTAAACAGAGGAATCCTATTGGCAGCTACACTACCCCCGTCAGCCATCTCTATGCGGTTAAGCAACTAGAGAGCCTGGCTCTGATACCACTTGTAAGGATCCTAGGCCGAGAGGGGGGGGGGGGTGAATCGGCTCTATTCAAATTTTACTTCTTTCGATTCGCTTGATTTACTTAGTCAAATTAAGAACCCAAGCTATCGATTGATCTAGAGTCTAGTTGCGGAAGTGATCACAATAATGCACATGCGACTACTAGGAGGCTCGATGGCCCTCACACGCAAGCGAATAATTAAAAGTGCGAAAGTAAATGGGTGAGAAGGGGAGACGCAAACCAAGTTGTTTACCGAAGTTCGGTGCTCAACACATGAGCACCTACGTCTCCGTTGAGGAAACTTCTCACACAGAGAAGTCGGGACCCTTTCGTCCCTAGCCCTCAATCCACTCGTGGTAGCTCTTCACCAACAAATGGTAGGCGAGCTCCAAACCTTCACATGGAGGCGAGTTCTCTCACACGCGAGAGCTCTCACACCCACGGTGCCGACACACACGGCATGCACCACCGACACACACGTGGGTTTCACCTCAACACATGAGGTACCCCAACACATGGAGGATTTGGATCCGACACACGGACACCTTGGCACCTCCGACACGGAGATGGCCGCCGACACACAGCGGACTTTGCACACCCCGAGCGGAGAGGAAGCACCGTGGGAAGCACGGTGACCTTCACGGAGAAGGGTTTGCTTGCGGTACACTTGGTGAAGCTCGGCGATGACGATGTCTCACGGTGACAAGAATCCCAAGAGCACAAGACCGGAGACACTCACTCAACCCTCATCCTACCATGGAGGATGGCAAGACAACCATGGAGAGGGCACAAACCTTGGAGATGATGAGGAGGAGGCTACGGGATGCTCGCTTCTTCTTCCTCACTCTCTCTTCAATCTCTCAAGCACATGGAACCCTAGATGGAGGTGGGAACCATGGGAGGAGCTCTCTAGGTGGCTAGGGCAAAAGGTGGCTGCTAGGGTAGGCTCTCTCAAGTTTCTCCCGTGCTCCTAGCCCCTATTTATAGCCCCAAGGCGAAACCCTAGAAATGGACGGTCCAGATTAAATCGCGAGATTCAGATCGCCCGATCGGACGCCGTCCGGTCGCCGTCGGACGCCGTCCGACAGAAGGTCAGGGCTATTTTTGTGCTTCGTCGGACGCCGTCCGGTGGCTGACCGGACGCGTCCGACAGGGCGCTGCCGCGCGTGAACAGGGCGCCCGCCAAGTGTTCGGTTGCGGGTTTAGCCGTCATCGGACGCGTCCGGTGCTGGTCGGACGCCGTCCGACAGTGTGGGTGGCGGCCGTCGGACGCTCGCCAGACGCCGTCCGATGCTCCTCGCCGTCGATTTTCTACTTCACCGGACGCCGTCCGGTCCTGATCGGACGCCGTCCGACAGGGACGGTTCGTTTGAGACTTAGCCATTATCGAGCTCGCTCTTTGGGAATCCGTCGCTGTCGGACGCCGTCCGGTGGCGGTCGGACGCCGTCCGGCAGAGGCGGTGTTTCCGGGACTTAGCCAAATTTTGGCTTGGGCTCACCGGACGCCGTCCGATGGCGATCGGACGCCGTCCTACAGAGGCTAAGTTAACCGACTCGCCTCGCTCGCCCTCTCTCGTCACCACGCTTCGGGTCAAGAGACACTTTGTCGATTTGTGGACACGGCGGGAGGTTCAAATCATTTGGGCGGGAGGTTTCGCGCCTAAACAGAATATTTGGCTTGGGAACTTGGCGGCTACGAAACCCTGGACAGCTGTCACTCCCCCGAACTCTCCCGAACTAGACAGGTGGACTCGCTCTAGATGATTCGCTAAAGGCTAACAACTGGCACTCTAGGAACCCCTATGACCTGTGCTCTGTGGGACCCTGCAACCAGAGAGATGTTGTCTATCTGCTGAGTTGGGCCGAAGACGCACACAAGGAAATTAGAGAAACTATGAAACACAAAGTCCTTATCCTTGGCGTTCCAGCTGTACGGCCTAGTTGCCATCAAGTACCAAAATCAATTAGCCCATGGGAGGCTTGAACTTACAGAGGGTCGGGCTTGGGCGTTCTCCCTTTGGCTGACCGCGAGCGCGCTTGACTTGCTCAGCGCACTTCGTCGCCACGGAGGGCTTCAGAGGTTGTTGGCGGCCGCTGCGGCGCGGCGAGCTCCGCGTCGGTGCAGCTGCCACCTTGGGCTTCTCGGCCATCTTGGCCTTGCCCTTCCTCGCTCCCTCGGACTCGGAGAGCTCCTCGACGATCCCTCCGAGGATCAGCTGGTCCTCCTGCATGTTTGGGAAGCGAGTGTTATTGAGCCTTAATCGTGTGAGTCTCGCAAATCGAACGGGGTCTGAGTGTCTTATCTCAGGCGTGCGGACGAGCACGTTTCTCGGACATGTGTAGGCCACCTCGCCGGTAACCTCGTCGTCCTTCTTGGCAGCCTTCAACATGGAGTCAACCTGCTCGGTCACCCATGCCTCGGTAGGTTGCACTGCCCAAACAGAAGAAATCATTACTTCCTGTCCGGATGACATCACCAAGAAAGGTTGAGTCTTTAAGGAACTTACCTGTGCTCTCCCTGGTGATGTCCTCCCAGCCTTCTATCTAATAGAAGGGGTAGGACCTCTTCCGCAGCGGACAGATCCTGTTCGCCGTGAAGTCCCGGATGATTTCCCTGCCCGTGAGCCCGAGGCCCACGAGGGAAGCGATCTTCCGGGTCAAGTACCAATCCTCGTTGGACAGCTTCGGCCGAGGCATTGGCGTTCCCTTCGCCGGAGCTTGCCCGGTGAAGACGAGCTTGCTGTTGTCGCTCCGCTTGGTGTAGAACCACCTCATCCACCACGCGCCCATTGAGTCAAGTAGCGGTGGACGGCGGTATGGAACGTCGTCGGCGGTCGCCCAGAGCTTGAGGTTGTAGCACCCCAATCCGGAAGCTGCGGAGCTGCTCCTCGTCACTGTGTAATAGTGAAGGAATAGCCCCACCGGTGGATCGATAACCAGATAGGCCTCGCACAGGTGTGCGAAGACGGTCATCTGGAGGACGGAGTTTGGGTTGAGGTTTGCCACCTCCAGTCCGCTGATGTTCAGGAAGGCCTCCACGAAATCGCTTTCGGGAGACCTCAACCCAAATACTGAATGCTTTCGAAGTTGATTTAACTTCGCCCTCGAGCAGCTTCGGTTCTTCCTCCTCCCTGGGCAACCTCCAACTGCCGGCGTCGATGTGCCCCTTAACTTCCAAGGCCTTCAGGTCCTCCTCGGTCATGCTAGTGCTTGAGAACTTGGCCATAGCAATCCCCAGGTTTGGACGAGCAGCTTTGATGGTGGAGTTTGGCTGTTTGGTGCTTAGCGCGGTTGGAATAGGGCTTGGGAAGGAAATGCGCGAGTGAGCAGAAGTGGTATACCGCAGGTGGCTTGGTGCTTTTTATAGTCCCGGACGAGCAGCTCTGCAACGGTTCTTTGCCACAAAACGGCTAGTTTTTTACTGCAACGGCTAGGTAAAAACGGTCGCCTGTTCTGACTGCGTAGCGAAAGTTACCGTTGAGATCTGCCAACGGCTACTTTTTTTGTTTTCTGCAACGAGGGCTGGGTGCTCTGCTCGGACAGAAGTTGTTCCCTGTTCGACGCAACAGAGGTGCTCGGCACTGAGTAGGTTTGCTCGGTTCCGACCAAGTCTTGTTCGGTTGAAACTTAACCTGTTCGGTCATCTGTTACATGCCTTTGTAGCAGGCGATTTACCCTCTTCGTGACTTGGAGTCTCAAGAGGAAGACCCCACTCTAGTGAGTCCTCCCACTTGAGTATCGGGGGCTAGCTGTCGGGGATAAAAATACGGCCCATTGCCATGGCCCACTCCCTGACGGCCCAATCGATCAGCCTCCTAGGGCCTAGCTCCCTGGAAGGTTCTTTCAGGCCCATATGCATCCTGCCGAACAGCTTCTAAGTTGGCGTGATGCGTAACAGCCAAGGATTTGTGTTTAAGTCTGACTCGAACTAGAGTTCTGCATGGCTACGTGAAGACCCGGACGTGGATTCCCGGATTGGAGCAGACGTCGTGATCCCCAAGAATTGGAGTATACCTTATCTACCTCGGGATGTATTTGGCATGTATATGAGTTCGTTACGATCTCGTAGTTAGCCCGGCCCGATTATCCCTCAGTAGGTCGGTTGTTCAACACTATATAAACCAAGCCCCCACGGCGTGCAGGGGGGCCGATCATCATTGTATTGTCACATACTACTCGTCGAGATCTGTTCATCTCGCTGAGTTCCACCTTGTAATTCTCTTTTATATAAAGAAAGGCTGGACGTAGGGCTATTATCTCCCTGAGAGGCCTGAACCAGGATAAAAACCCCGTGCCTCCCTGTTGCTCATGGATTGCTGTTTGCCTTGCTCGGCAGGTCTTCTATCTACTTTTCTCAAGAACCTTTAGTTGACTTGGGACCGATATCCCAATCGTCGACAAAGTTGTTTTCTCTTTATATATGTTGATCGAATTTGGGTATTATGAAATTTTTTTAGTAGTGGCGCTCATGCTTACCTGAGACAACGTTTAGCCACTCGGTACGTGCATAGGGAGAAGGCCAAGTGCTTATTCCTAGCACTCGGGGGCTAGACTACTCGGCAGAAGCGTTACACGAAAAAAATGATAAATCGCATACTTAGATAAACTAAAGATCAAGATGCATTGAGGATCAATCGAATATCCTGGAGTTAAGTCATTTACAGAACTAAATCTCTAGCTAACACGGTGGAGACATCGCGAACTTCTACCATAAGAGCGGAGGCCTCTTCTTCGTCTCAGGCAAACTGATGAGACCATCACAAGGACGGACATTGACATGGCGCCTCTCGCTCCTTCCACTACAACGCCACCAAACTTGTCGATATCCGTGCTAGGACGATGTGCTGAAATGTCGCAACGACATGCTGACAAGAAACTTCAAGTGGACTTCAATGCTTGGGCTAAGCCACACATGCCGTCAAAGGGGGACATCCAACATGTGATAACCAAGATTGAAGACCCTTCATCACGCACAAGAAAGCCCAAGTGCAAGCGCCCGGTTCGGCCATCAGCGACTAGCCTGATTTCAAACGACCGCCCAGGCCACTTACGAGGTCCAAATGAGCCAAATGAGGACATTCTGGAAAGGTTAGGAGATAATCTTTCCAATGGATCCAATATCACTGCAAAATTCGTTCTGGATCACTGGGAAACATCGAAATACTACAATGGATCAAATCTGCCAAGTGCTGCGACACTTTCTTTGGGCCGTGGGCCTTGTAATTTGACGGAGAGGCCTAGGCCCAGGTTGAGGATGTGGGGAGAAACCCTAGAACGTCCTCCACCTTGGCCTCCACCCCTTTGGCCGTCCTCCCCCTCCCTCCACCATAAAAACTAGCCGCCGCTATCATTTTTGCTTAGGTTTGGTTGTGTGTTGGTAGACCCCGTGTGCGTCCCCCCTCGAATTTGCGTGTGTCGACTTGACCACCCGAGTCGAGTTATCGAACCTCAAAATTATCCAAGTGCTTCATCCATATTTGCAATTTCAGATTGTGTTTATCTGTTTCTTGCTTGTTCTTCGATCGCTTGCAGGAAACGTCCTTCGTGGACAGGTCAATCGCGTTCTTGGCGTGGTTGATAACGAGCAGGTTTGATGGTTTAGCGATTGTCGGGTTCTCATCCTTGCGAGGTTGGTAGCCGGATCGTCAAGGTCGCCTCTCCGACCAGATCGGAATTATCCCCGTGATTCTCACCAGAAGATCGGGCCGCCCCCGTGTCCCCATCATTTGGTATCAGAGCGACGGTTACCTAGTGAGAACACCCCTTATCTTGTTTCAGATCTGTTTTGTCCTAGAGTCCGGAAAACAGCCTACAAAAAAAAATTATTGTGTGTTTTTCCCTTTGATCCAAGCCCGTTTAGCCTTTGCTATTGCTTCCTAGTTTAATTCTTGTTGAATTTGTGTTCGTCGTCGTGTTGTTGCTGGTCTTAGCGTTTTGATCTTTAGAGTTTCGAGTTCGAGTCATATTTTGTCGCAGTCTTCGTCGTGTTCTTGTGAATCGGTGCGTCTTGTCCACAAAAGTTTTAGTTACCATTGCATAAATCCCATGCCATCCATTGATTTCAGCTAACCAATCCGGTGATAGCTTTCTTATTTTTCAGTCACATCTTCCAAATATAACCAATCCGTGATTACACTTTGCTTGCTGGCCAAGTCACCCTAACATAGCAATCCGATTGGTTTCCATCTACAGCCAAACCGAATCCAACAAGAAGTATCCTTAGCCAAAACACAGCTCCACGTTCTCTATTTTCCTTTTTGCGCCAAGCCAACCAAGCAAAACAGGTCGTGACTGCAAAACAGATCGTGACGTCCTTGCAAAACAGATCGTGACTGCCTCCATCTACTAAGCCAATTTGTTTTCCTTCATTAAACATCCACCGTCCACGTTTTCCTTGCTGATCAAGCCGTGCCTTCCACAAACTGAACAGCACATGATTTTTTTTCCCCTAACAGAGCTGCGCATCCCCAAAAATAGCTGGTCAGTTTCCTATTTGCAGCTGCGCCCCACGCACCCATCCATCCATAGCTCGGCTGCTAAAGTCCAGAAGAAAAAAAAAGGAAAAGGAGGTCGGTGCAAAATAAAAAAAAAACCGCACCAAAATCAATTAAAAAGGCAAGTGCAATTAAAGAAAAAGCCGCACAAAAAGAGAGAAAATAAACAATTGTAAAAAAACAGTGTTCAGGCGTGAAAAAAAAAGGAGAGGGATAAAAAAATTGAGGATTTCATCTCCGTGTTCAGTGGCTGTTCTGTGACTACGTCTATGATTTGGCTCGCGTCTCTAGCACGATCTAGCCTTGGACCAGCACAGTACCGTCGTTGAACGTTCTTTCAGCTTGTATTAACTAGTGTGGTTATAGTTTATCCATTGCTACATATTTGGCCTACCCAAGTTCCACATACTACTAACTTAATAGGGACGAACCTTGCTATCACTTTATCACTATCTATGCTCGCATTATCACAAACTAGCCACCGATTGCACCGCCTATTTGTGTGGTAAAAATTTGTAAGAGCAAGGTAAATGCTTGAGCGAGTGTGACTTGAGAAGCTCCACCACCTAGTAGTTCATAGGAAATATATACTACTTGTGTATTTTTCTTGTGTTCTACTAACAATGACAGATCATAGCTTCCGACATCATGTGAAGAAATATGACATACTTGCTCCACCTCCTCCAATAGATATGTTTGATGACTATGATGCAGAAGATGCATATCTCGACTTGAAATATTTGCGACAAGGTAAAATGAAGGTAAAAGAGTACTACAAAAAATTCATATCCTTGTTAAGGCTTAGTGGATTAAATGACTGTGAAGAGCCAATGGAAAATAGATTTTTAAAAGGACTTAATGAGGAAATCCGGGATATGCTTATTCATGAAACTTATAGTTCTCTCTCCCAATTATTCAAATGTGCTTGTAGAGCTGAACATATTTTTATCGAGTCCTTGAACGAATATCTAGTATCATTAGATGGACCCATTGTTGCACCTCTTCTTGCCACTAACACTAAACAGGGAGATAAGCGTAGCAGAGAGGAGGATAAAGAGTAGCACATGAATGAAGAAAAGATAATTGTCACGAGTAGAGAGCAAACCATTGAAGTTACTCCTGGATTAACTGATGAAACCTTGCAAGGTAATGAAAAAGGTAACGCTCTTCCTCGATGTGATGATAATAATTGTGATGATATGAAACTGTCCACTACCCAAGCTATTCTAGAGCAATCATTAGTGGAACCCATATCTGATTTTTCTTTGTTACAAGATGATTTGCTTGCTTTTACTTGTGATAAAGCAGAGTTGTGCGATAGTGCTTCACTTATATCAATGCCACAACTAGTGAATGAACATGTAATTTCAGTTTTGGAATCAAACACTCATTTTAAAAATGAAAATAAACATGTCATCCAAATTGCTAGTGAACAGGATGAGCTGAAACTGATATCTTCTTCAAATACTTTGGGTTACATTAACTTTGATAGTTTGTGCAATCTAAATAATTTAAAGGAGTTGTTTTTTGAACATGCTGGTGTTTTATTCTTATCAAGAAATATCATTTATGCCATTGCTAAAAATAATGACAAAGGGGATTATATGATCAATCGTGTTTATATATGTTCCTCTTCCACTGATTTGATTACAACAAATGTGCATGATGTTTTGCCCTGCTTCGCTACTAACCTTTTGCAGGAGCATATGATGGAGTCGAGGACGACTCTAATTCAAGAAGGGGAGGATGATGAGACCATCACAAGGACGGACATGGACATGGCGCCTCTCGCTCCTTCCACTACAACACCACCAAACTTGTCGATATCCGTGCTAGGACGATGTGCTGAAATGTCGCAACGACATGCTGACAAGAAACTTCAAGTGGACTTCAATGCTTGGGCTAAGCCACACATGCCGTCAAAGGGGGACATCCAACACGTGATAACCAAGATTGAAGACCCTTCATCACGCACAAGAAAGCCCAAGTGCAAGCGCCCGGTTCGGCCATCAGCGACTAGCCTGATTTCAAATGACCGCCCCGGCCACTTACGAGGTCCAAATGAGGCAAATGAGGACATTCTGGAAAGGTTAGGAGATAATATTTCCAATGGATCCAATATCACTGCAAAATTCGTTCTGGATCACTGGAAAACATCGAAATACTACAATGGATCAAATCTGCCAAGTGCTGCGACACTTTCTTTGGGCCGTGGGCCTTGTAATTTGACGGAGAGGCCTAGGCCCAGGTTGAGGACGTGGGGAGAAACCCTAGAACGTCCTCCATCTTGGCCTCCACCGCTTTGGCCGTCCTCCCCCTCCCTCCACCATAAAAACTAGCCGCCGCTATCATTTTTGCTTAGGTTTGGTTGTGTGTTGGTAGACCCCGTGTGCGTCCCCCCTCGAATTTCCGTGTGTCGACTAGACCACCCGAGTCGAGTTATCAAACCTGAAAATTATCCAAGTGCTTCATCCATATTTGCAATTTCAGATTGTGTTTATCTGATTCTTGCTTGTTCTTCGATCGCTTGCAGGAAACGTCCTTCGTGGACAGGTCAATCGCGTTCTTGGCGTGGTTGATAACGAGCAGGTTTGGTGGTTTAGCGATTGTCGGGTTCTCATCCTTGCGAGGTTGGTAGCCGGATCGTCAAGGTCGCCTCTCCGACCAGATCGGAATTATCCCCGTGATTCTCACCAGAAGATCGGGCCGCCCCCGTGTCCCCACCACAAACCTTCTCGTGCAGCTTCGAGGTCCATGCTGGGATAGTTTGACTTTGTGATAGTCAAGGCTTGGTTGACGCAAGTTGACACTGCCTCCCTTGCGAAAACAATTATCTGCGCGGGAATGTCTTCATGGCGCGCTATGAAGATCTCGGCATCCGACGGCAGCTCGTCTTCAGGATAGAGATACTGAAGTGTTGGAGCCGTCGCCTTCAGAGCGCGGTCGCATAGCTCATTGACGGATTTCACCCTTTCGTCGAAGACTTGGAATTGTGCCTTGGTTTTTCATAAGACGGAACGGTTTGAAACACACAAAACATGAGTCTTACTTGCAATGAGGAGGATTGGGCACGTTGGTTGTGAAAAACTGTACTGTGATTTCGGCCGCCCGAACTGGTGCATTAATTACAACCACCGGCCTCGGCTTGCGTAAATTTTCTTAAGGTGATGGAACGGTTTGATACACCCAAAATCAGATTCTTACATGTAACGAGGGCACATTCGTCACAAAAAACGTACTGTGATTACGGCCGCAAGAACTAGTGCATTAATTGTAACCAGTGGCGTCGGTTTGGCTAGATTTTCTTGCAGTGATGGAACGGTTTGAAACACACAAAACATGAGTCTTACTTGCAATCAGGATGATTGGTCACGTTTGTTGTGAAAAACACCAATGTGATTTCGGCCGCCCGAACTGGTGCATTAATTGCAACCATCGGCCTCGGCTTGCATAAATTTTCTTACAGTGACGGAACGGCTTGAAATACCCAAACTTGATTCTTACGTGCAACGAGAGGGTTCGGCACGTTCGTGTTAAGTGACGGAATGGTTTGAAACACACAACACTTGAGTCTGATGTTTAACGAGGAGGACTGATGCGCACGGGGTCGGCCCGATCTTCTGGTGAGGAACGATACGTCGGTTTGGTGTACAATGAAGTAGATGGATCGGCTACTAACCACGAGATCAGCAACCAAGCAATCGCAACGTCACCTCGCTGAACCGATCAACCAAGTCGAAACCCGATCGATCCTTGAACCTGCTGCAACCGAGAACCAGCAAGAACAAGATGATAACTTATAACTCAACTCATGAAAGTTTGAGGTTCTGTTTCCCGTATCGGGCGGTCTAGTCGACACGCGCAATCTCGGGGAGGGACACACAAAGGGTCTACCAAACACAACAAAACCTAAGCGTAAAAGAAAGGCACCGGCCACATATATAGCGGCGGCCAGGAGGTGTTGGGCGGCCAAAACAGGGGCACCCACCAAAACCCTAAGTTACATGGGCCATAGGCTAAAAATCTGATGACGCAAACACCACGAAATTGTGGCCCGTAAAATTCTTCTGCATTTTCTGATGCTCTGGAGCGAATCTGGAGGTGGGGCTGGATCCGTTGGAAAGCTTATCTCCTAAGCTTTCCAACCAGTGGTCACACGCTGAAATCGGAGTTCGGGAGCCCGATATATGCCCGTTTGAAGTTGTCGTACTGCTGGATGGCCGAACCAGACTTTTCGGTGTCTTGGGCTTCCATATGGGTTGTCCTTTATTCGTCGAGGCCCCGCGAGTTTTGGACTTGTTGCGCCACTTCTTCGGAGAAGGCTTGAAAGGCTGGGCTTTAGGGTTAAGGCCTCCCGGCGAGGAAGATGGAACAGCGTCGGTAGTCGTTGTAGCGGTCGGAGTGGAAGGAGGGGCAGTGGTTACACTGATCGTATCCATGCTGGTGATGTCCTCATCATCCTCCCCTTCTTGAATTGGAGTCATCCTCGACTCCTTCTTATGCTCCTGCAAAAAGTTAGTGACAACAGGGGGCAAAGTAACATGTGTTTTCAATGCAATATCTGGGGAGGTCACAATTTTATCTAAATGAACTACCTCCTTTATCTTTTGTCTAGAGTTTTGTGCTCTGCTAGCAATTTTATCACCCTCCTGTTCATGATTTTTAGTTCTCTTATGTTTATTTTCAATTAGTTCAGCAGGATTCATGGGTTTTAAAACCATTTTCTTTCCATTAAACATGAAAGTATATTGATTGGTCCTACCATAGTGAATAGCATCAACATCATATAACCAAGGCCTACCTAACAAAAGTGAACATGATTCCATAGGTATGACATCACAATAGACATGATCATGGTATGAACCAATGGAGCGAAATCGCATACGCTTTGTGTTACCTCAACCTTACCACTTGTGTTGAACCATTCCATCGAGTAAGGTTGTTGAAGTGGAGTTGTGGTCAAGCCAAGCTTCTCGACCATATGTAGATTTGCAAGGTTGCTACAGTTGCCTCCATCAATGATGACATGCACCGCACGCTCTTGTACAACAAACTTAGTTTGAAATAAATTGTTGCCTTGGGTTTCGTTAGCATGCTCCAGTGGTACACTAAATATACGTTGTGATGAAAGACTCTTATAGTTGTTCGTCATTGCAGCACTCAGATGCACACAATCTTGATCATTCTTGCCTCTGAGGTTAGCCACGGAATAGCAAGAACAATCGATTGTTACTTTTGAATCACACTTACTATCCTTCTTCTTAGGTAATGCAGGCTTCAATTCTTTTGTCAATGGTGTCTTCTCATCCTTGGTCGAAGGAATAGTCCCATGCTCGACCTTCTCACCTTTATATGCTTTATTTTGCCATTTTTCCTCGAACTCACGATTAATTTTCCGCATGTATTTCTTTGTTGCCAGCGGAATGCTTGGATCATCCTCGAAGTAGTAGAGGTCATCGTTCTTTCGTGAACCTGCCATTATTAGTAATAGACAAGAAAATACACAAAGGGGTGTATAACCTATCTACTAATAGGAGCTGGAATTGACAAGTCTTCACTCTCGAAGCTCTCACCAAGCTCTTACAAGTTCTTACCCTGCAGCTTGTCAAGATCAATCAGTGGATGACGGTAATGTGCCTCAAGGGTGACAAAGCGATTGCAAGGTGTTTTTTCTGTGGTTGGTAGTATATGGAGCTTGGACAAGTATCAATATGTAACAAGGAGATACTAGAACCACACTAGTTAAAACAAGTTAAAAAAAAGCTCAACGACGGTACGTGCTGGTCCTAGGCTAGACCGTGCTAGAGGCGCGAGCCTATCACGAGCAATAGTCACACAATGGTGAACATCAAGATGAAACTCCACAATTCTCCTTCCTTTTTTTTTCACTTTCCTTCTATTTTCTTCACTGATTTTTTTTTTACCGAGAGCACCTTTTTTTTTTAATAATAATTTGTGCGGTTCTTTTTTTTTTTAATTGCACATGCCTTTTTTTTTAGGTGCGGCTTTTAATTGGTGCACCTTGCCTTTTTACTTGTTTTCTTTGCAAGGTGAATACGCAGCTTTCTGTGGATGGCAAATTGAGTTGTGCTCGGCTATGTGCTGGATAGGAAAGATTGGATGGGTGGTTAATTGCGGCAATGAAAACACGGCTGATCGGGTGGAAACTTGTAGCCACAGATTTTTCGTGCATGCAAAGGAACGGCTAGTTTGCTCGGAAAAAATGGAAATATGACGTTGGGTATGGAAGGCTTTACAGGAAGGGAAAACACGGCTTGTTTTTCTTGAAAGCTACGGCTGGATTAGGGAATAAATTTCGGTTGGTAAGTCCCTACAAACAAGGAGGCCACCGTGAGCTGATTATTGGAAGAGCTGATTCGGTTTCCTCTTTGGATTTGATTCAGTTGGTGGTTGCCAAAAAGGAAGGGCTGATATTTTTGTGCGTGGTAGGCAAACAACGGTGTAGGTGCAGCTGTAATTATGGAAAGTGAGGTGGCTTCGTATAACCAGCACCGTAGGAAAAGGTGGACAAGGCTTCGACAGCAAGGAAAAGTGATGTCGGTTCACAGGGATGATGCGATCTTGTGGTGGGCAGCAACAAGAACGGCGACGAACAAGACGAAGACAATGACAAAAACATGACTTGAACTCGAAACTCTAAAGATCAAAACGCTAAGACCAGCAACACGACGACGAACACAAATTCAACAAGAATTAAACTAATGCAGAAATAGTAAAGGCTAAAAAAGGCTCGGACGCAGGGTAAATCACAAGATGATTTTTTTTTGACAGTTTTCTGGACTCTGGGATGAACAAGAACAGATCTAAAAAAAAGATAAGGGGTGTTCTCACCAGGCAACCATCGCTCTGATACCACTTGATGCGCACGGGATCGATCTTCTGGTGAGGAACGATACGTCGGTTTGGTGTACAACGAAGTAGATGAATCGGCTACTAACCACGAGATCAGCAACCAAGCAATCGCAACGTCACCTCGCTGAACCGATCAACCAAGTCGAAACCCGATCGATCCTTGAACCTGCTGCAACCGAGAACAAGCAAGAACAAGATGATAACTTATAACTCAACTCATGAAAGTTTGAGGTTCTGTTTCCCGTATCGGGCGGTCTAGTCGACACGCGCAATCTCGGGGAGGGACACACAAAGGGTCTACCAAACACAACAAAACCTAAGCGTAAAAGAAAGGCACCGGCCACATATATAGCGGCGGCCAGGAGGTGTTGGGCGGCCAAAACAGGGGCACCCACCAAAACCCTAAGTTACATGGCCCATAGGCCCAAAAATACGGTGACGCAGCACCCTGAAATTGTGGCCCGTAAAATTCTTCTGCATTTTCTGATGCTCTGGAGCGAATCTGGAGGTGGGGCTGGATCCACTGGAAAGATTATCTCCTAAGCTTTCCAACGATTGGTCACACGCTGAAATCGGAGTTCGGGAGCCCGATATATGCCCGTTTCAAGTTGTCGTGCTGCTGGATGGCCGAACCAGACTTTCCGGCGTCTTGGGCTTCCATATGGGTTGTCCTTTATTCGTCGAGGCCCCGCGAGTTTTGGACTTGTTGCGTCGCTTCTTCGGAGAAGGCTTGAAAGGCTGGGCTTTATGGTTAAGGCCTCCCGGCGAAGAAGATGGAACAGCGTCGGTAGTCGTTGTAGCGGTCGGAGAGGAAGGAGGGGCAGTGGTTACACTGATCGTATCCATGCTGGTGATGTCCTCATCAAGGATCGCCACGTTAAATCGTGAAAAATTCCACCGTGATTTGGACGCCTGAACTTGTATGTCCATTAATGCAACTAGCAACGTCGATTTGGTCAGATTTTTTACGGTGATGGAGCGGTTTGAAACACACAAAACTTGAGTCTTACGTGCGACGAGGAGTATTCGGCTCGTTAAGTGGCGAAAAACTCCACGAAATTTCAGCCTCCCGATCTGGTGTATTAATTGCAACCATTGGTCTTGGTTTGGTTAGATTTTCTTCTGATGTGAACGGTTTGTTACACACAAAAGATGAGTCTTAAGTGCGATAAGGAAAATTGGGCACATTCGCCGCGAAAAACTCCATTGTGATTTGGACGCCGAGCGGGTGCACTAATTGCAACCAAGGCCTAGGTTTGGTCAGATTTTCTTCTGATCTTTGGAGCGGTTTGAAACATACAAAACTTGAGTCTTACGTGCAATGACGAGGATCGGCACGTTAAATCGCGAAAAACAACACCGTGATTTTGGTCGCCAAATCGGTGCATTGATTGCAATAGCGGCCTTGGTTTGCTTAAAGTTTTATAGTGACGAATGGTTTGAAACACCCAAAACTTGATTATTACGTTACGAGAAGGACTGACCACGTTCGTCCCAATAAACTCCACCATGATTTCGGATGCAGGAACAGGTGCTTTAATTGCAACCACGGGTTTCGGACTGCTTAGATTTTCTTACAGTGACGGAACGGTTTGAGACACACAAAACGTGAGTCTTACGTGCAAGGAGGAGGATTGGGCATGTTCGTCGCGAAAAACACCACCGTGAGTTCAGCCGCCTGAACTGGTGCATTAGTTGAACCACGGGCCTCTGATTGCTTAGATATTTTTACAGTGACCGAAAAGTTTCAAACACACAAAACATGAGTCTTACGTTCAACGATTAGGATTGGGCACGTTCATCACGAAAAACTTCACTGTGATTTCGTCCGCCAGAACTGGTGCATTGATTGCAACCAACAAGTCGGTTTAGCTAGATTTTCTTCTGATGGCGGAACGGTTTGAAACACACAAAATCTGAGTCTTACTTGCAACGAGGAGAATTGGGCATGTTCATCATGATAAACTCCACCATGATTTTGACCGCCCGAACTAGTGCATTAATTGTAACCGCCGGCCTCGGCTTGCTTAAATTTTCTTACTGCGACGGAACGGTTTGAGACACCCAAAACCTGATTCTTACAAGCAACGAGGGCACGTTCGTCACAAAATACACTACTGTGATTTCGGCCGTCGGAACAGGTGCATTAAGTGCAACCAGCGGCGTCGGTTTGGCTAGATTTTCTTGTAGCGATGGAACGGTTTGAAACACACAAAACATGAGTCTTACTTGCAGTGAGGAGGATTGGGCACATTCGTCACGAAAAACACCACCATGATTTCGGCCGCCAGAACTGGTGCATTAATCCAACTAGCAACGTCGGTTTGGTTATATTTTCTTACAGTGATGGAACGGTTTGAAACACACAAAACTTGAGTCGTACGTGTGACGGGGAGGATTCGGCTCGTTTGTTGTGAAAAACTCCACCGTGATTTCGGCCTCCCGATCTGGAGCATTAATTGCAACCATTGGCCTATGATTGGTTAGATTTTCTTCTGATGTGGAGCGGTTTGAAACACAAAAAACATGTGTCTTACTTGCAAATAGGAGGATTGGTCACATTTGTTGTTAAAAACTTCACTGTGATTTCGGCCGCCCGAACAGGTGCTTTAATTGCAACCACCGGCCACGGCTTGCATAAATTTTCTTACAATGACGGAACGGTTTGAAACACCCAAAACATGATTCTTCGTTACAGCGACGAGGGTTGGGCACGTTAGTCGCGAAAAACTCCACCATGATTTGGCCGCGCGGGCGGTGCATTAATGCAACTAGCAAGATCGGTTTGGTTAGATTCTCTTACAATGATGGAGCGGTTTGAAACACATAAAACTTGAGTCCTACGTGCGGCGAGGTGGATTCGCCTCGTTAAATCGCGAAAAACTCCACCGTGATTTTAGCCTCCCGATCTGGTGCATTAATTGCAACCATTGGGCTAGGTTTGGTTAGATTTTATTACGGTGTGGAACGGTTTGAAAAACACAAAACTTGAGTCTTCGTGCGGCGAGGAGGATTACGCTTTCGTTTGTAGCGAAAAACTCCGCCATGATTTCAGCCTCTCGATCGGTGCATTAATCACAACCATTGGCCTAGGTTTGGTTAGATTTTCTTCTGATGACGGAATGGTTTGAAACACCCAAACATGATTATTACGTTACAGCGAGGAGGATTGACCACGTTAGTCGATAAACTCCACCATGATTTCAGATGCAACCAGAGGTGAGTTAATTGCAACCACGGGTCTCGGATCGCTTAGATTTTCTTCTGATGTGAACAGTTTGAGACACACAAAACGTGAGTCTTACGCGCAAGGAGGAGGATTGGGCATGTTCATCGCGAAAAACTCCACCGTGAGTTCAGCCGCCAGAACTGGTGCATTAATTGAACCACGGGCCTCTGATTGCTTAGATATTTTTAGAGTGACGGAACAGTTTCAAACACACAAAACATGAGTCTTACGTTCAACGAATGGGATTGGGCACGTTCGTCACGAAAAATTCCACTATGATTTCGTCCGCCAGAACTGGTGCATTAATTACAACCAGTGGCGTCGGTTTGGCTACATTTTCTTACATTGACGGAACGGTTTGAAACACACAAAATCTGAGTCTTACTTGCAACGAGGAGGATTGGGCACGTTCGTCATGAAAAACTCCACCGTGATTTTGTCCGCCCGAACTGGTGCATTAACTGCAACCACCGACCTCGGCTTGCTTAAATTTTCTTACAGTGACATAACGGTTTGAGACACCCAAAACCTGATTCTTACAAGCAACGAGGGCACGTTCGTCACAAAAAACTCTACTGTGATTTCGGCCGCCAGAATGGTGCATTAATTGCAACCGGCGCGTTGGTTTAGCTAGATTTTCTTGCAGTGTCGGAACGGTTTGAACCACACAAAACGTGAGTCTTACATGCAATCAGGAGGATTGGTCACGTTTGTCGTCAAAAACTCCACTGTGATTTCGGCCACCCGAAACTGGTGCATTAATTGCCGCCACCGGCCTCGGCTTGCATAAATTTTGTCACAGTGACGGAACAACGGTTTGAAACACCCAAAACTTGATTCTTACGTGCAACGACGAGAGTTGGGCATGTTCGTGTTAAGTGACGGAATGGATTGAAACACACAACACTTGAGTCTTACGTGTAACGAGGAGGACTGGCCACGTTCGTCGCAAAAAACTCCAGCATGATTTCTGCCTCCAGAACTGGTGCATTAATGCAACTTGCAACTTGCAACGTCGGTTTGGTTAGATTTTTTACAGTGATGGATCGGTTTGACACACACAAAACTTGAGTCTTCGTGCGGCGAGGAGGATTCGCTTTCGTCGTCGCGAAAGACTCCACCGTGATTCAGCCTCCCGATCGGTGCATCAATTGCAACCATTGACCTAGGTTTGGTTAGATTTACTAACGGACGGAACGGTTCGTAACACACCACACATGAGTCTTAAGTGCGACGAGGAAAATTGGGCACATTAAATGCAAAAAACTCTATGGTGATTTCGCATCATGAGCAGGTGCACTAATTGCAACCAATGACCAAGGTTTGGTTAGATTTTCTTGTAGTCTTTGGAACCGTTTGAAACATACAAAACTTGAGTCTTCGTTGCAACAACAAGGATCGGGCACGTTCTTAGCAAAAAACTACACGTGATTTGATCGCCCGACCGGTGCATTAATTGCAACAACCGCCTTGGGTGCCTTAAAAGTTTGTCTGAAGGACGGAATGGTTTGAAACACCTAAACATGATTATTACGTGCAACGAGGAGGATTGACCACGTTCCGCCCAGTAAACTCCACCATGATTTCAGAGGCAAGCAGAGGTGAGTTAATTGCAACCACGGGTCTCGGACAACCTAGATTTTCTTACAGTGACAGAACAGTTTGAGACACACAAAACGTGAGTCTTACGTGCAAGGAGGAGGATTGGGCATGTTCGTCGTGAAATACTCCACCGTGAGTTCAGCCGCCAGAACTGGTGCATTAATTGAACCACGGGCCCCTGATTGCCTAGATATTTTTACAGTGACGGAACAGTTTCAAACACACAAAACATGAGTCTTACGTTCAACGAGTGGGATTGGGCACGTTCGTCACGAAAAATTCCACTATGATTTCGTCCGCCAGAACTGGTGCATTAACTACAACCAGTGGCGTCGGTTTGGCTAGATTTTCTTACATTGACGGAACGGTTTGAAACACTCAAAATCTGAGTCTTACTTGCAACGAGGAGGATTGGGCACGTTCGTCATGAAAAACTCCACCGTGATTTTGTCCGCCCGAACTGGTGCATCAACTGCAACCACTGACCTCGGCTTGCTTAAATTTTCTTACAGTGACATAACGGTTTGAGACACCCAAAACCTGATTCTTACAAGCAACGAGGGCACGTTCGTCACAAAAAACACTACTGTGATTTCGGCCGCTAGAACGGGCGCATTAATTGCAACCAGCTGCGTCGGTTTGGCTAGATTTTCTTGCAGCGACGGAACGGTTTGAAACACACAAAACATGAGTCTTACTTGCAATGAGGAGGATTGGGCACGTTTGTTGTGAAAATCTCCACTGTGATTTCGGCTGCCCGAACTGGTGCATTAATTGGAACCATCGTCCTTGGCTTGCTTAAATTTTCTTACAGTGTCGGAACGGTTTGATACACCCAAAACCAGATTCCTACATGCAACGAGGGCACGTTCGTCACAAAAAACCCTACTGTGATTTCGGCCGCAAGAACAACTATATTAATTGTAACCAGCGGCGTCGGTTTGGCTAGATTTTCTTGCAGTGACGGAACGGTTTGAACCACACAAAACGTGAGTCTTACATGCAATCAGGAGGATTGGTCACGTTTGTCGTGAAAAACTCCACTATGATTTCGGCCGCCCGAACTGGCGCATTAATTGCAGCCACCGGCCTCGGCTTGCATAAATTTTGTCACAGTGACGGAACAACGGTTTGAAACACACAAAACTTGATTCTTCGTTACAGCAGCGAGTGGGGCACGTTCGTGTTAAGTAACGGAACAGTTTGAAACACACAACACTTGAGTCTTACGTGTAACGAGGAGGACTGGCCACGTTCGTCGCAAAAACTCCAGCATGATTTCTGCCTCCAGAACTGGTGCATTAATGCAACTAGCAACGTTAGTTTGGTTAGATTTTCTTACAGTGATGGATCGGTTTGACACACACAAAACTTGAGTCTTACGTGCGACGAGGAGGATTCGGCTCGTTCGTCGCGAAAGACTCCACCGTGATTTCAGCCTCCCGATCTGGTGCATTAATTCCAACCATTGGCCTAGGTTTGGTTAGATTTACTAACAGTGACAGAACGGTTCGTAACACACCACACATGAGTCTTAAGTGCGACGAGGAAAATTGGGCACATTAAATCGCGAAAAACTCTATGGTGATTTAAATGCGCTGAGCGGGTACACTAATTGCAACCAGCCGCCAAGGTTTGGTTTGATTTTCTTGTAGTCTTTGGAACCGTTTGAAACATACAAAACTTGAGTCTTCGTGCAACAACAAGGATTTGAGCACGTTCTTCGCAAAAAACTACACGTGATTTGGTGCCCGAACGGTGCATTAATTACAACAACCGGCCTTGGGTGCCTTAAAAGTTTTTCTGATGTGGAATGGTTTGAAACACCCAAACTTGATTATTACGTTAGCGAGGAGGATTGACCACGTTCATCGATAAACTCCACCATGATTTCGGATGCTAGCGGAGGTGAGTTAATTGCAGCCACGGGTCTCGGACCGCCTAGATTTTCTTCTGATGTGAGCAGTTTGAGACACACAAAGCGTGAGTCTTACGTGCAGGAGGAGGATTGGGCATGTTAAATCGCGAAAAACTCCACCGTGAGTTCACCCGTCGAATCGGTGCATTAATTGAACCACGGGCCTCGATTGCTTAGATATTTTTACAAAGGATGTGAACAGTTTCAAACACACAAAACATGAGTCTTACGTTCAGCGAGTGGGATTGGGCACGTTAAGTCATGAAAAATTCCACTATGATTTCGTCCGCGAATCGGTGCATTAACTACAACCCGATGGCGTCGGTTTGGCTAGATTTTCTTACATTGACGGAACGGTTTGAAACACACAAAATCTGAGTCTTACTTGCAGCGAGGAGGATTGGGCACGTTCGTCATGAAAAACTCCACCGTGATTTTGTCCGCCTCAACAGTGCATCAAGCGCAACCACCGACCTCGGCACCTTAAATTTTCTTCTGATGACATAACGGTTTGGGACACCCAAAACCTGATTCTTACAAGCAACGAGGGCACGTTCGTCACAAAACACTCTACTATGATTTCGGCCGCCAGAACTGGCGCATTAATTGCAACCAGCGGCGTCGGTTTGGCTAGATTTTCTTGCAGCGACGGAACGGTTTGAAACACACAAAACATGAGTCTTACTTGCAATGAGGAGGATTGGGCACGTTTGTTGTGAAAATCTCCACTGTGATTTCGGCTGCCCGAACTGCTGCATTAATTGCAACCATCGTCCTCGGCTTGCTTAAATTTCCTTACAGTGTCGGAACGGTTTGATACACCCAAAACCAGATTCCTACATGCAACGAGGGCACGTTCGTCACAAAAAACCCTACTGTGATTTCGGCCGCAAGAACGGCTACATTAATTGCAACCTGGTGTACAACGAAGTAGATGAATCGCTACTAACCACTTAGATCAAGAACCAAGCAATCGCAACGCCACCTCGCTGAACCGATCAACCAAGTCGAAACCCGATCGATCCTTGAACCTGCTGCAACCGAGAACAAGCAAGAACAAGATGATAACTTATAACTCAACTCATGAAAGTTTGAGGTTCTGCTTTCCCGTGACGGGCGGTCTAGTCGACACGCCGCAATCTTTGGACACACAAAGGGTCTACCAAACACAACAAAACCTAAGCGTAAAAGAAAGGCACCGCCACATATATAGCGGCGTTAGAGGTGTTAGGCGCCAAAACAGGCACCCACCAAAACCCTAAGTTACATGGCCCATAGGCTCAAAAATACGTGACGCAAAGACTCGAAATTGTGGCCCGTAAAATTCTTCTGCATTTTCTGATGCTCTGGAGCGAATCTGGAGGCGGGCTGGATCCACAAAGATTATCTCCTGCTTTCCAACGATTGGTCACACGCTGAAATCGGAGTTCGGAGCCCGATATATGCCCGCTTCAAGTTGTCGTGCTGCCGGATGGCCGAACCAGACTTTCCGCGCCTTGGGCTTCCATATGGGTTGTCCTTTATTCGCCGAGGCCCCGCGAGTTTTGGACTTGTTGCGTCGCTTCTTCGGAGAAGGCTTGAAAGGCTGGGCTTTATGGTTAAGGCCTCCCGGCGAAGAAGATGGAACAGCGTCGGTAGTCGTTGTAGCGGTCGGAGAGGAAGGAGGGGCAGTGGTTACACTGATCGTATCCATGCTGGTGATGTCCTCATCAAGGACTGGCCACGTTCGTCGTGAAAAATTCCACCGTGATTTCGGACGCCTGAACTTGTATGTCCATTAATGCAACTAGCAACGTCGATTTGGTCAGATTTTTTTACAGTGATGGAACGGTTTGAAACACACAAAACTTGAGTCTTACGTGCGACGAGGAGTATTCGGCTCGTTCGTGGCGAAAAACTCCACCGAAATTTCAGCCTCCCGATCTGGTGTATTAATTGCAACCATTGGTCTTGGTTTGGTTAGATTTTCTTACAGTGACGGAACGGTTTGTTACACACAAAAGATGAGTCTTAAGTGCGATAAGGAAAATTGGGCACATTCGCCGCGAAAAACTCCATTGTGATTTCGGACGCCGAACGGGTGCACTAATTGCAACCAAGGCCTAGGTTTGGTCAGATTTTCTTACAGTGCTGGAACGGTTTGAAACATACAAAACTTGAGTCTTACGTGCAATGACGAGGACTGGGCACGTTCGTCGCGAAAAACAACACCGTGATTTTGGTCGCCCAAACTGGTGCATTGATTGCAATAGCCGGCCTTGGTTTGCTTAAAGTTTTTATAGTGACAGAATGGTTTGAAACACCCAAAACTTGATTATTACGTGCAACGAGAAGGACTGACCACGTTCGTCCCAATAAACTCCACCATGATTTCGGATGCAGGAACAGGTGCTTTAATTGCAACCACGGGTTTCGGACTGCTTAGATTTTCTTACAGTGACGGAACGGTTTGAGACACACAAAACGTGAGTCTTACGTGCAAGGAGGAGGATTGGGCATGTTCGTCGCGAAAAACACCACCGTGAGTTCAGCCGCCTGAACTGGTGCATTAGTTGAACCACGGGCCTCTGATTGCTTAGATATTTTTACAAAGGACGAAAAGTTTCAAACACACAAAACATGAGTCTTACGTTCAACGATTAGGATTGGGCACGTTCATCACGAAAAACTTCACTGTGATTTCGTCCGCCAGAACTGGTGCATTGATTGCAACCAGCGGCGTCGGTTTGGCTAGATTTTCTTACAGTAGCGGAACGGTTTGAAACACACAAAATCTGAGTCTTACTTGCAACGAGGAGAATTGGGCATGTTCATCATGATAAACTCCACCATGATTTTGACCGCCTCAACTAGTGCATTAATTGTAACCGCCGGCCTCGCTTGCTTAAATTTTCTTCTCGCGACGGAACGGTTTGAGACACCCAAAACCTGATTCTTACAAGCAACGAGGGCACGTTAGTCACAAAATACACTCTCAGTGATTTCGCCGCCGAACAGTGCATTAAGTGCAACCAGCGGCGTCGGTTTGGCTAGATTTTCTTGTAGCGATGGAACGGTTTGAAACACACAAAACATGAGTCTTACTTGCAGTGAGGAGGATTGGGCACATTCGTCACGAAAAACACCACCATGATTTCGGCCGCCAGAACTGGTGCATTAATCCAACTAGCAACGTCGGTTTGGTTATATTTTCTTACAGTGATGGAACGGTTTGAAACACACAAAACTTGAGTCGTACGTGTGACGGGGAGGATTCGGCTCGTTTGTTGTGAAAAACTCCACCGTGATTTCGGCCTCCCGATCTGGAGCATTAATTGCAACCATTGGCCTATGATTGGTTAGATTTTCTTACAGTGACGGAACGGTTTGAAACACAAAAAACATGTGTCTTACTTGCAAATAGGAGGATTGGTCACATTTGTTGTTAAAAACTTCACTGTGATTTCGGCCGCCCGAACAGGTGCTTTAATTGCAACCACCGGCCACGGCTTGCATAAATTTTCTTACAATGACGGAACGGTTTGAAACACCCAAAACATGATTCTTACGTGCAACGACGAGGGTTGGGCACGTTCGTCGCGAAAAACTCCACCATGATTTCGGCCGCCAGAACTGGTGCATTAATGCAACTAGCAAGATCGGTTTGGTTAGATTCTCTTACAATGATGGAACGGTTTGAAACACATAAAACTTGAGTCCTACGTGCGACGAGGTGGATTCGGCTCGTTCGTCGCGAAAAACTCCACCGTGATTTTAGCCTCCCGATCTGGTGCATTAATTGCAACCATTGGGCTAGGTTTGGTTAGATTTTATTACAGTGACGGAACGGTTTGAAAAACACAAAACTTGAGTCTTACGTGCGACGAGGAGGATTCTGCTCGTTTGTAGCGAAAAACTCCGCCATGATTTCAGCCTCTCGATCTGGTGCATTAATCACAACCATTGGCCTAGGTTTGGTTAGATTTTCTTACAGTGACGGAATGGTTTGAAACACCCAAACATGATTATTACGTGCAACGAGGAGGATTGACCACGTTCGTCCCAGTAAACTCCACCATGATTTCAGATGCAACCAGAGGTGAGTTAATTGCAACCACGGGTCTCGGACTGCTTAGATTTTCTTACAGTGACAGAACAGTTTGAGACACACAAAACGTGAGTCTTACGCGCAAGGAGGAGGATTGGGCATGTTCATCGCGAAAAACTCCACCGTGAGTTCAGCCGCCAGAACTGGTGCATTAATTGAACCACGGGCCTCTGATTGCTTAGATATTTTTAGAGTGACGGAACAGTTTCAAACACACAAAACATGAGTCTTACGTTCAACGAATGGGATTGGGCACGTTCGTCACGAAAAATTCCACTATGATTTCGTCCGCCAGAACTGGTGCATTAATTACAACCAGTGGCGTCGGTTTGGCTACATTTTCTTACATTGACGGAACGGTTTGAAACACACAAAATCTGAGTCTTACTTGCAACGAGGAGGATTGGGCACGTTCGTCATGAAAAACTCCACCGTGATTTTGTCCGCCCGAACTGGTGCATTAACTGCAACCACCGACCTCGGCTTGCTTAAATTTTCTTACAGTGACATAACGGTTTGAGACACCCAAAACCTGATTCTTACAAGCAACGAGGGCACGTTCGTCACAAAAAACTCTACTGTGATTTCGGCCGGCAGAACTGGTGCATTAATTGCAACCAGCGGCGTTGGTTTGGCTAGATTTTCTTGCAGTGACGGAACGGTTTGAACCACACAAAACGTGAGTCTTACATGCAATCAGGAGGATTGGTCACGTTTGTCGTCAAAAACTCCACTGTGATTTCGGCCACCCGAAACTGGTGCATTAATTGCCGCCACCGGCCTCGGCTTGCATAAATTTTGTCACAGTGACGGAACAACGGTTTGAAACACCCAAAACTTGATTCTTACGTGCAACGACGAGAGTTGGGCATGTTCGTGTTAAGTGACGGAATGGATTGAAACACACAACACTTGAGTCTTACGTGTAACGAGGAGGATCGCCACGTTAAATGCAAAAACTCCAAAGATGATTTCGCCTCCGTAATGGTGCATTAATGCAACTTGCAACTTGCAACGTCGGTTTGGTTAGATTTTTTACAGTGATGGATCGGTTTGACACACACAAAACTTGAGTCTTACGTGCGACGAGGAGGATTCTGCTCGTTCGTCGCGAAAGACTCCACCGTGATTTCAGCCTCCCGATCTGGTGCATCAATTGCAACCATTGACCTAGGTTTGGTTAGATTTACTAACAGTGACGGAACGGTTCGTAACACACCACACATGAGTCTTAAGTGCGACGAGGAAAATTGGGCACATTCGTCGCAAAAAACTCTATGGTGATTTCGCACGCCTGAACGGGTGCACTAATTGCAACCAGCGGCCAAGGTTTGGTTAGATTTTCTTGTAGTGCTGGAACCGTTTGAAACATACAAAACTTGAGTCTTACGTGCAACAACAAGGACTGGGCACGTTCTTCGCAAAAAACTACACCGTGATTTCGGTCGCCCGAACTGGTGCATTAATTGCAACAGCCGGCCTTGGGTGCCTTAAAAGTTTGTACAGTGACGGAATGGTTTGAAACACCTAAACATGATTATTACGTGCAACGAGGAGGATTGACCACGTTCCGCCCAGTAAACTCCACCATGATTTCAGAGGCAAGCAGAGGTGAGTTAATTGCAACCACGGGTCTCGGACAACCTAGATTTTCTTACAGTGACAGAACAGTTTGAGACACACAAAACGTGAGTCTTACGTGCAAGGAGGAGGATTGGGCATGTTCGTCGTGAAATACTCCACCGTGAGTTCACCGCCGTAATCGGTGCATTAATTGAACCACGGGCCTCGATTGCCTAGATATTTTTACGGATTTGGAACAGTTTCAAACACACAAAACATGAGTCTTACGCTCAACGAGTGGGATTGGGCACGTTCGTCACGAAAAATTCCACTATGATTTCGTCGCCGTAATCGGTGCATTAACTACAACCCGATGGCGTCGGTTTGGCTAGATTTTCTTACATTGACGGAACGGTTTGAAACACTCAAAATCTGAGTCTTACTTGCAACGAGGAGGATTGGGCACGCTCATCATGAAAAACTCCACCGTGATTTTGTCCGCCCAATCGGTGCATCAACCGCAACCACCGACCTCGCTTGCTTAAATTTTCTTCAAAGGACATAACGGTTTGAGACACCCAAAACCTGATTCTTACAAGCAACGAGGGCACGTTCGTCACAAAAAACACTACTGTGATTTCGGCCGCTAGAACGGGCGCATTAATTGCAACCAGCTGCGTCGGTTTGGCTAGATTTTCTTGCAGCGACGGAACGGTTTGAAACACACAAAACATGAGTCTTACTTGCAATGAGGAGGATTGGGCACGTTTGTTGTGAAAATCTCCACTGTGATTTCGGCTGCCCGAACTGGTGCATTAATTGGAACCATCGTCCTTGGCTTGCTTAAATTTTCTTACAGTGTCGGAACGGTTTGATACACCCAAAACCAGATTCCTACATGCAACGAGGGCACGTTCGTCACAAAAAACCCTACTGTGATTTCGGCCGCAAGAACAACTATATTAATTGTAACCAGCGGCGTCGGTTTGGCTAGATTTTCTTGCAGTGACGGAACGGTTTGAACCACACAAAACGTGAGTCTTACATGCAATCAGGAGGATTGGTCACGTTTGTCGTGAAAAACTCCACTATGATTTCGGCCGCCCGAACTGGCGCATTAATTGCAGCCACCGGCCTCGGCTTGCATAAATTTTGTCACAGTGACGGAACAACGGTTTGAAACACACAAAACTTGATTCTTACGTGCAACGACGAGAGTGGGGCACGTTCGTGTTAAGTAACGGAACAGTTTGAAACACACAACACTTGAGTCTTACGTGTAACGAGGAGGATCGCCACGTTAAATCGCAAAAACTCCAAAGATGATTTACGCCTCGTAATCGGTGCATTAATGCAACTAGCAACGTTAGTTTGGTTAGATTTTCTTACAGTGATGGATCGGTTTGACACACACAAAACTTGAGTCTTACGTGCGACGAGGAGGATTCGGCTCGTTCGTCGCGAAAGACTCCACCGTGATTTCAGCCTCCCGATCTGGTGCATTAATTCCAACCATTGGCCTAGGTTTGGTTAGATTTACTAACAGTGACAGAACGGTTCGTAACACACCACACATGAGTCTTAAGTGCGACGAGGAAAATTGGGCACATTCGTCGCGAAAAACTCTATGGTGATTTCGTACGCCTGAACGGGTACACTAATTGCAACCAGCGGCCAAGGTTTGGTTTGATTTTCTTGTAGTGCTGGAACCGTTTGAAACATACAAAACTTGAGTCTTACGTGCAACAACAAGGACTGGGCACGTTCTTCGCAAAAAACTACACCGTGATTTCGGCTGCCCGAACTGGTGCATTAATTGCAACAGCCGGCCTTGGGTGCCTTAAAAGTTTTTACAGTGACGGAATGGTTTGAAACACCCAAACTTGATTATTACGTGCAACGAGGAGGATTGACCACGTTCATCCCAGTAAACTCCACCATGATTTCGGATGCTAGCAGAGGTGAGTTAATTGCAGCCACGGGTCTCGGACTGCCTAGATTTTCTTACAGTGACAGAACAGTTTGAGACACACAAAGCGTGAGTCTTACGTGCAAGGAGGAGGATTGGGCATGTTCGTCGCGAAAAACTCCACCGTGAGTTCAGCCGTCAGAACTGGTGCATTAATTGAACCACGGGCCTCTGATTGCTTAGATATTTTTACAGTGACGGAACAGTTTCAAACACACAAAACATGAGTCTTACGTTCAACGAGTGGGATTGGGCACGTTCGTCATGAAAAATTCCACTATGATTTCGTCCGCCAGAACTGGTGCATTAACTACAACCAGTGGCGTCGGTTTGGCTAGATTTTCTTACATTGACGGAACGGTTTGAAACACACAAAATCTGAGTCTTACTTGCAGCGAGGAGGATTGGGCACGTTCGTCATGAAAAACTCCACCGTGATTTTGTCCGCCCGAACAGGTGCATCAACTGCAACCACCGACCTCGGCCTGCTTAAATTTTCTTACAGTGACATAACGGTTTGGGACACCCAAAACCTGATTCTTACAAGCAACGAGGGCACGTTCGTCACAAAACACTCTACTATGATTTCGGCCGCCAGAACTGGCGCATTAATTGCAACCAGCTGCGTCGGTTTGGCTAGATTTTCTTGCAGCGACGGAACGGTTTGAAACACACAAAACATGAGTCTTACTTGCAATGAGGAGGATTGGGCACGCTTGTTGTGAAAATCTCCACCGTGATTTCGCCGCCCGAATCGCTGCATTAATTGCAACCATCGCCCTCGCTTGCTTAAATTTCCTTACGATTAGGTTTTAACGGTTTGATACACCCAAAACCAGATTCCTACATGCAACGAGGGCACGTTCGTCACAAAAAACCCTACTGTGATTTCGGCCGCAAGAACGGCTACATTAATTGCAACCAGCGGCGTCAGTTTGGCTAGATTTTCTAGCAGTGACGGAACGGTGTGAACCACACAAAACGTGAGTCTTACATGCAATCAGGAGGATTGGTCACGTTTGTCGTGAAAAACTCCTCTGTGATTTCGGCCGCCCGAACTGGTGCATTAATTGCAGCCACCGGCCTCGGCTTGCATAAATTTTGTCACAGTGACGGAACAACGGTTTGAAACAACCAAAACTTGATTCTTCCGTGCAACGACGAGAGTTGGGCACGTTCGTGTCAAGTGACGGAACGGTTTGAAACACACAACACTTGAGTCTTACGTGTAACGAGGAGGATTGGCCACGTTCGTCGCAAAAAACTCCAGCATGATTTCTGCCTCCAGAACTGGTGCATTAATGCAACTAGCAACGTCGGTTTGGTTAGATTTTCTTGCAGTGATGGATCGGATGGAAACACACAAAACTTGAGTCCTACGTGCGACGAGGAGCATTCGGCTCGTTTGTCGCAAAAGACTCCACCGTGATTTCAGCCTCCCGATCTGGTGCATTAATTGCAGCCACCGGCCTCGGCTTGCATAAATTTTGTCACAGTGACGGAACAACGATTTGAAACACCCAAAACTTGATTCTTACGTGCAACGACGAGAGTTGGGCACGTTCGTGTCAAGTGACGGAACGGTTTGAAACACACAACACTTGAGTCTTACGTGTAACGAGGAGGACTGGCCACGTTCGTCGCAAAAAACTCCAGCATGATTTCTGCCTCCAGAACTGGTGCGTTAATGCAACTAGCAACGTCGGTTTGGTTAGATTTTCTTGCATTGATGGATCGGTTTGAAACACACAAAACATGAGTCTTACGTGCGACGAGGAGCATTCAGCTCGTTCGTCGCCAAAGACACCACCGTGATTTCAGCCTCCCGATCTGGTGCATTAATTGCAACCATTGGCCTAGGTTTGGTTAGATTTACTAACAGTGACGGAACGGTTCGTAACACACCACACATGAGTCTTAAGTGCGACGAGGAAAATTGGGCACATTCGTCGCGAAAAACTCTATGGTGATTTCGAACGCCTGATCGGGTGCACTAATTGCAACCAGCGGCCAAGGTTTGGTTAGATTTTCTTGTAGTGCTGGAACCGTTTGAAACATACAAAACTTGAGTCTTACGTGCAACAACAAGGACTGGGCACGTTCTTCGCAAAAAACTACACCGTGATTTCGGCCGCCCAAACTGGTGCATTAATTGCAACAGCCGGCCTTGGTTGCCTTAAAAGTTTTTACAGCGACGGAATGGTTTGAAACACCCAAACTTGATTATTACGTGCAACGAGGAGGATTGACCACGTTCGTCCCAGTAAACTCCACCATGATTTCAGATGCAAGCAGAGGTGAGTTAATTGCAACCACGGGTCTCGACCGCTTAGATTTTCTTACAAAGGATGTGATCAGTTTGAGACACACAAAACGTGAGTCTTACGTGCAAGGAGGAGGATTCGGCATGTTCGTCGCGAAAAACTCCACCGTGAGTTCAGCCGCCAGAACTGGTGCATTAATTGAACCACGGGCCTCTGATTGCTTAGATATTTTTACGGATGTGAACAGTTTCAAACACACAAAACATGAGTCTTACGTTCAACGAGTGGGATTGGGCACGTTCGTCACGAAAAATTCCACTATGATTTCGTCCGCCAGAACTGGTGCATTAATTACAACAGTGGCGTCGGTTTGGCTAGATTTTCTTACATTGACGGAACGGTTTGAAACACACAAAATCTGAGTCTTACTTGCAACGAGGAGGATTGCGCACGTTCGTTATGAAAAACTCCACCGTGATTTTGTCCGCCTCAATCGGTGCATTAATCGCAACCACCGACCTCGCTTGCTTAAATTTTCTTCTGAAAGGACATAACGGTTTGAGACACCCAAAACCTGATTCTTACAAGCAACGAGGGCACGCTCGTCACAAAAACTCTCTCAGGATTTCGCCGCCGTAATCGGGCGATTAATTGCAACCAGCAAGTCGGTTTGGCTAGATTTTCTTGCAATGATTTTAACGGTTTGAAACACACAAAACTTGAGTCTTACATGCAATGAGGAGGATTGGGCACGTTTGTTGTGAAAATCTCCACTGTGATTTCGGCTGCCCGAACTGCTGCATTAATTGCAACCATCCTCGGCTTGCTTAAATTTTCTTACAGTGTCGGAACAGTTTGATACACCCAAAACCAGATTCCTACATGCAACGAGGGCACGTTCGTCACAAAAAACCCTACTGTGATTTCGGCCGCAAGAACGGCTACATTAATAGCAACCAGCGGCGTCAGTTTGGCTAGATTTTCTTGCAGTGACGGAACGGTCTGAACCACACAAAACGTGAGTCTTACATGCAATCAGGAGGATTGGTCACGTTTGTCGTGAAAAACTCCACTGTGATTTCGGCCGCCCGAACTGGTGCATTAATTGCAGCCACCGGCCTCGGCTTGCATAAATTTTGTCACAGTGACGGAACAACGGTTTGAAACACCCAAAACTTGATTCTTACGTGCAACGACGAGAGTTGGGCACGTTCGTGTTAAGTGACGGAACGGTTTGAAACACACAACACTTGGGTCTTACGTGCAACGAGGAGGACTGGCCACGTTCGTCGCAAAAAACTCCAGCATGATTTCTTCCTCCAGAACTGGTGCGTTAATGCAACTAGCAACGTCGGTTTGGTTAGATTTTATTGCAGCGATGGATCAGTTTGAAACACACAAAACTTGAGTCTTACGTGCGACGAGGAGCATTCGGCTCGTTCGTCGCCAAAGACTCCACCGTGATTTCAGCCTCCCGATCTGGTGCATTAATTGCAACCATTGGCCTAGGTTTGGTTAGATTTACTAACAGTGACGGAACGGTTCGTAACACAACACACATGAGTCTTAAGTGCGACGAGGAAAATTGGGCACATTCGTCGCGAAAAACTCTATGGTGATTTCGAACGCCTGATCGGGTGCACTAATTGCAACCAGCGGCCAAGCTTTGGTTAGATTTTCTTGTAGTGCAGGAACCGTTTGAAACATACAAAACTTGAGTCTTACGTGCAACAACAACGACTGGGCACGTTCTTCGCAAAAAACTACACCGTGATTTCGGCCGCTCGAACTGGTGCATTAATTGCAACAGCCGGCCTTGGTTGCCTTAAAAGTTTTTACAGCGACGGAATGGTTTGAAACACCCAAATTTGATTATTACGTGCAACGAGGAGGATTGACCACGTTCGTCCCAGTAAACTCCACCATGATTTCAGATGCAAGCAGAGGTGAGTTAATTGCAACCACGGGTCTCGGACTGCTTAGATTTTCTTACAGTGACAGAACTGTTTGAGACACACAAAACGTGAGTCTTACGTGCAAGGAGGAAGATTGGGCATGTTCGTCGCGAAAAACTCCACCGTGAGCTCAGCCGCCAGAACTGGTGCATTAATTGAACCACGGGCCTCTGATTGCTTAGATATTTTTACAGTGACGGAACAGTTTCAAACACACAAAACATGAGTCTTACGTTCAACGAGTGGGATTGGGCACGTTCGTCACGAAAAATTCCATTATGATTTCGTCCGCCAGAACTGGTGCATTAATTACAACCAGTGGCGTCGGTTTGGCTAGATTTTCTTACTTTGACGGAACGGTTTGAAACACACAAAATCAGTCTTACTTGCAACGAGGAGGATTGGGCACGTTCGTCATGAAAATCTCCACCGTGATTTTGTCCGCCCGAACTGGTGCATTAACTGCAACCACCGACCTCGGCTTGCTTAAATTTTCTTACAGTGACATAACGGTTTGAGACACCCAAAACCTGATTCTTACAAGCAACGGGGCACGTTAGTCACAAAAACACTATCAGTGATTTCGCCGCGAATCGGGCGATTAATTGCAACCAGCGTCGGTTTGGCTAGATTTTCTTGCAGCGACGGAACGGTTTGAAACACACAAAACATGTGTCTTACTTGCAATGAGGAGGATTGGGCACGTTTGTTGTGAAAATCTCCACTGTGATTTCAGCTGCCCGAACTGCTGCATTAATTGCAACCATCGTCCTCGGCTTGCTTAAATTTTCTTACAGTGTCGGTACGGTTTGATACACCCAAAACCAGATTCCTACATGCAACGAGCGCACGTTCGTCACAAAAAACCCTACTGTGATTTCGGCCGCAAGAACGGCTACACTAATTGCAACCAGCGGCGTCAGTTTGGCTAGATTTTGTTGCAGTGACGGAACGGTCTGAACCACACAAAACGTGAGTCTTACATGCAATCAGGAGGATTGGTGACGTTTGTCGTGAAAAACTCCACCGTGATTTCGGCCGCCCGAAGTGGTGCATTAATTGCAGCCACCGGCCTCGGCTTGCATAAATTTTGTCACAGTGACGGAACAACGGTTTGAAACACCCAAAACTTGATTCTTACGTGCGACGAGGAGTATTCGGCTCGTTCGTCGCCAAAGACTCCACCGTGATTTCAGCCTCCCGATCTGGTGCATTAATTGCAACCATTGGCCTAGGTTTGGTTAGATTTACAAACAGTGACGGAACGATTCGTAACACACCACACATGAGTCTTAAGTGCGACGAGGAAAATTGGGCACATTCGTCGTGAAAAACTCTATGGTGATTTCGAACGCCTGATCGGGTGCACTAATTGCAACCAGCGGCCAAGGTTTGGTTAGATTTTCTTGTAGTGCTGGAACCGTTTGAAACATACAAAACTTGAGTCTTACGTGCAACAACAAGACCGGCACGTTCTTCAAAAAAACTACACGTGATTTGTCGCTCGAATCGGTGCTTTAATTACAGCCGGCCTTGGTTGCCTTAAAAGTTTTTACAGCGACGGAATGGTTTGAAACACCCAAACTTGATTATTACGTGCAACATAATAATCAAGTTTTGGGTGTTTCATACCATTCCGTCACTATAAAAACTTTCGGCAAACCAAGGCCTTTGTTGCAATTAATGCACCAGTTGGCGGCCAAAATCACGGCGTTTTTTCGCGATTTAACGTGCCAAGTCCTCGCCCTGCACGTAAGACTCAAGTTTTGTAAGTTTCAACGGTTCCGTAAATGTAAGAAAATTTAAGCAAGCCGAGGCCGGGGTTGCAATTAATGCACCATTGAGCGGACAAAATCACGGTGGAGCTTTTCGACTAACGTCGCAATCCTCCTCCTTGCACGTAAGACTCACGCTTTGTGTATCTCGAACCGCTTCGCCGCTATAAGAAAATCTAAGCGATCCGAGACCCGTGGTTGCGCTAACACACCTGTTATTGGATCCAAATCATGGGTGGAGTTTATTGGGACGAACATGGTCGATCCTCCTCGTTGCACATAATAATCAAGTTTTGGGTGTTTCAAACCATTCCACAATATAAAAACTTTCGGCAAACCAAGGCCGGTTGTTGCAATTAATGCACCGATTCGGGCGGCCAAAATCACGGCGTAGTTTTTCGCGACGAACGTGCCTACCCTCGCCCCGCACGTAAGACTCAAGTTTTGTATGTTTCAACGGTTCCAAAGATCAGAAGAAACTCTAACCAAACCTAGGCCGCAGGTTGCAATTAGTGCACCGTTCGGCGTCCAAATCACAATGGAGTTTTTCGCGACGAATGTGTCCAATTTTCCTCGTCGCACTTAAGACTCTTGTTTTGTGTGTTACAAACCATTCCGTCATCAGAAGAAAACCTAACCAAACCTAGGCCAATGGTTGCAATTAATGCGCCAGATCGGAGGCTGAAATCACGGTGGAGTTTTTCGCGACAAACGAGCTGAATCCTCCTCGCCGCACGAAGACTCAAGTTTTGTGTGTTTCAAACCGCTCCATCACAAGAAGAAAATCAGTTCGCAGCCAAATCACAGAGAGTTTTTTGTGACGAACGTGCCCTCGTTGTTTGTAAGAATCCGTTTTGGGTGTCTCAAACCGCTTCGAAATGTAAGAAAATTTAAGCAAGCCGAGGCGGGGATGTAATTAATGCACCATTCGAGCGGACAAAATCACGGTGAAGCTTTTCGACTAACGTGCGCAATCCTCCTCCTTGCACGTAAGACTCACGCTTTGTGTATCTCGAACTGCTCCGTCACCGTAAGAAAATCTAAGCGATCCGAGACCCGTGGTTGCGCTAACACACCCGTCTTGCATCCAAATCATGGGTGGAGTTTGTTGGGACGAACATGGTCGATCCTCCTCGTTGCACATAATAATCAAGTTTTGGGTGTTTCAAACCATTCCGTCACTATAAAAACTTTCGGCAAACCAAGGCCGGCTGTTGCAACTAATGCACCAGTTCGGGCGGCCAAAATTACGGCGTAGTTTTTTCGCGATTTAACGTGCCCATCCTCGTCCCTGCACGTAAGACTCAAGTTTTGTATGTTTCAACGGTTCCAAAGACCAGAGGAAACTCTAACCAAACCTAGGCCGCAGTTGCAATTAGTGCACCCGTCGGGCGTCCAAATCACAATGGAGTTTTTCGCGACGAATGTGTCCAGCTTTTCCTCGTCGCACTTAAGACTCATGTTTTGTGTGTTACAAACCGTTCCACATCAGAAGAAAATCTAACCAAACCTAGGCCAATGGTTGCAATTAATGCGCCAGATCGGAGGCTGAAATCACGGAGTTTTCCGCGACGAACGAGCTGAATCCTCCTCGTCGCACGAAGACTCAAGTTTTGTGTGTTTCAAACCGCTCCATCACAAGAAGAAAATCAGTTCGCACCAAATCACAAGAGAGTTTTTGTGACGAACGTGCCCTCGTTGTTTGTAAGAACCGGTTTTGGGTGTCCCAAACCGCTCCGTAAATGTAAGAAAATTTAAGCAAGCCGAGGCCGGTGGTTGCAATTAATGCACCGATTCGAGCGGACAAAATCACGGTGGAGCTTTTCGACGAACGTGCCCAATCCTCCTCCTTGCACGTAAGACTCACGCTTTGTGCATCTCGAACCATTCCGTCAGCCAAAGAAAATCTAAGCGATCCGAGACCCGTGGTTGCGCTTAACACCTGTTCTTGCATCCAAATCATGGGTAGAGTTTATTGGGACGAACATGGTCGATCCTCCTCGTTGCACATAATAATCAAGTTTTGGGTGTTTCGCACCATTCCGTCACTATAAAAACTTTCGGCAAACCAAGGCCGGTTGTTGCAAGTAATGCACCGTTCGGGCGGCCAAAATCACGGCGTAGTTTTTCGCGATTTAACGTGCCGATCCTCGCCCTTGCACGTAAGACTCAAGTTTTGTATGTTTCAACGGTTCCAAAGATCAGTAAGAAACTCTAACCAAACCTAGGCCGCAGTTGCAATTAGTGCACCCGTTCGGGCGTCCAAATCACAATGGAGTTTTTCGCGATTTAATGTGTCCAATTTTCCTCGCCGCACTTAAGACTCTTGTTTTGTGTGTTACATACCGTTCACATCGTAAGAAAATCTAACCAAACCTAGGCCAATGGTTGCAATTAATGCGCCAGATCGGAGGCTGAAATCACGGTGGAGTTTTCCGCGACGAACGAGTGAATCCTCCTCGCCGCACGTAAGACTCAAGTTTTGTGTGTTTCAAACCGCTCCATCACAAGAACAAAATCAGTTCGGCAGCCAAATCACAGAGAGTTTTTGTGACGAACGTGCCTCGTTGTTTGTAAGAATCCGGTTTTGGGTGTCTCAAACCGCTCCGTAAATGTAAGAAAATTTAAGCAAGCCGAGGTCGGGGTTGCAATTAATGCACCAGCTCGAGCGGACAAAATCACGGTGGAGCTTTTCGACTAACGTCGCAATCCTCCTCCTTGCACGTAAGACTCACGCTTTGTGCATCTCGAACCGCTCCGTCAGAAGAAAATCTAAGCAATCCGAGACCCGTGGTTGCGCTAACACACCTATTCTTGCATCCAAATCATGGGTAGAGTTTATTGGGACGAACATGGTCGATCCTCCTCGCTGCACATAATAATCAAGTTTTGGGTGTTTCAAACCATTCCGTCACTATAAAACTTTCGCAAACCAAGGCGGTTGTTGCAACTAATGCACCGATTCGGGCGGCCAAAATCACGGCGTAGTTTTTCGCGATTTAACGTGCCCGATCCTCGCCCTGCACGTAAGACTCAAGTTTTGTATGTTTCAACGGTTCCAAGACCAGAAGAAACTCTAACCAAACCTAGGCCGCGAGTTGCAATTAGTGCACCCGTTCGGCGTCCAAATCACAATGGAGTTTTTCGCGACGAATGTGTCCAGCTTTTCCTCGTCGCACTTAAGACTCATGTTTTGTGTGTTACAAACCGTTCCATCAGAAGAAAATCTAACCAAACCTAGGCCAATGGTTGCAATTAATGCGCCAGATCGGAGGCTGAAATCACGGTGGAGTTTTCCGCGACGAACGAGTGAATCCTCCTCGTCGCACGTAAGACTCAAGTTTTGTGTGTTTCAAACCGCTCCATCACCGTAAGAAAATCAGTTCGGGCAATCGAAATCATAGTAGAGTTTTTGTGACGAACGTGCCCTCGCTGCTTGTAAGAACTGGTTTGGGTGTCTCGCACCGCTTCGTAAATGTAAGAAAATTTAAGCAAGCCGAGGCCGGGTTGCAATTAATGCACCGATTCGAGCGGACAAAATCACGGTGGAGCTTTTCGACTAACGTCGCAATCCTCCTCCTTGCACGTAAGACTCACGCTTTGTGCATCTCGAACCGCTCCGTCATTGAAGAAAATCTAAGCGATCCGAGACCCGTGGTTGCGCTTATCACACCTGTTCTTGCATCCAAATCATGGGTAGAGTTTATTGGGACGAACATGGTCGATCCTCCTCGTTGCACATAATAATCAAGTTTTGGGTGTTTCAAACCATTCCGTCACTATAAAAACTTTCGCAAACCAAGGCCGCCGTTGTAATTAATGCACCGATTCGGGCGGCCAAAATCACGGCGTAGTTTTTCGCGACGAACGTGCCCGATCCTCGCCCTTGCACGTAAGACTCATGTTTTGTATGTTTCAACGGTTCCAAAGACCTTAAGAAACTCTAACCAAACCTAGGCCGCAGGTTGCAATTAGTGCACCCGTTCGGGCGTCCGAAATCACAATGGAGTTTTTCGCGACGAATGTGTCGAGGAAAGTTGAGTCATTTGTTACCTAAGCTTCCGAAGTCCTTCAGAGGGTTTCAGGTCCGGGCTTCCTGTCCTCAAGTTCGTATTTCATAGCACCTAATTTTTCCACCTCTCCAAATGTTCTCTCCGGCGCCAAACCTTCTCTCTCAAGCCACGTGATCTGCCGAAAATTGCCGGTAAGTCACCCTGGGGGTAGGACTGTCCTAGCTGAGTGTTAATTTCATCACAAGTGGTGAAGCCGATGCTCAGATTGACCGTCCACCAGAGGCCGGACTGTCCGGTCCAAGTAGCAAAATTCCTGGCTGGCGAGTTGCTTGTTCCAGGAGGCACCTGCCTTAGGGCGGACAGTCCGGACCCGGACTGTCCGGCCCATGTAGTGTCCTCCCTGTCTCGAGTATCATTTCTTACGGGGTGCGCTTGCCTTCGACCGGACTTTCTGGGGTCTGTCCGGGGTGTTGTCCGGGCTAAGGTATAATTCTGGATCTGAGATCTATCTTCCTAGGGTTTCGGTGGGGGGCTATATAAGGGTTGTCCTGGTTGAGGGAGAGGTTTGAGAGAGTCATTTGCAACCCTAGCCACCATCCCCAAGAGTGAGAGCCCTCTCCCATGGTTTCTAGCTCTAGGATTTCCATGTGCATGTGAGGAGAGTGTTGGTGAGGTGAGTGTTCTTCGGATTTGTGCTCTTTGGGACTTCGTTGCCGAAAGGAGGATCTTCACCAATCCGTCTTCATCAAGCCTTCATCGTTCTCTTGTGCCTCCGTGTGTTGGGGGAAAGTCCACCTTGTGTCGGTGGCCGCCGCCGTGCGTTGGCGGTGGATGGAGTGAAGTCCATCATGTGTTGGTGGACGCCGCCGTGAGTCGGTGGTGTGGATTTGAGGAGCTCACCGCGTGTGGGAGCACTCAAGACCGTGTGAGGGGTTAGGAGCTCACCTCGCCGTGTGTCGGTGAAAGAGTATCCACGAGTGGATTGAGGCGGAAGGCTCGAGAGGGAGCCGGTTCTCGTGTGTCGAGAGCTTGCCTCAACGGGGAGTAGGAGTTCGTCTCCGAACCTCGGGAAAATATCCTTGTGTCATTTACTTTCTCGCAATTTACTTTCCCGCAAGCTTGTTCTTAAATGCATGCCTATGATGTGTGACGCTTGTCCTTTGATTTGTGTGATATTCCTCTCTGTGTAGTTCTAGGATTCTCTAGCTAAGTGGTTAACTTTTAATTTGCATAATCGTCAAGAAAAACACAAAAAAATTTTAAAGTAGTCCAATTCACCCCTCTTGGCCTTCGATCCCTTCAAGTGGTATCAGAGCATTAGGATCTCCGCTTGTGCTTAACCGCTCGGAGATGGCTTCGGACGGGGGTAGTGTAGCTTCAAATAGAATTCCTCTCTTTAATGGCACAAATTTTTCTTACTGGAAAATTCGCATGAGATGCTATCTTCAGTCTCTAGGATATGATGTGTGGAAAGCTGCAGAAAAACCTCTAGGCTTAGAGATTGATGTGAAAGTCGGTCCTTCTGTTGAGAAAATTAGAAAACTTGACTTAGATGCTAAGGCGATCAATGTATTTTCTGGCTTGAGCATGGAGGTATTTGATCGTGTTAGTAATCTCACTTCTGCTAACTCTGTGTGCACCACTTTAGTTGAAATCCATGAGGGCACTACTGCTATGAAGGAAGAAAAATTGTTTGTTATTAAAGAAAAATTTGATCAATTTAAGATGCTTCCAAATGAATCTACAAATGACATGTTCACTCGCTTAAATCCAATTGTCGATGAGCTCAAGGGGCTCGACTCTCCTTTGTCAGATATTGAAGATTGCAGGAAGATGATTAGAGTTCTACCAAAGGAGTACAGAGACATTGTCACTTATCTCTCAAATAGTGGCTACTTCAAGACAATGACTCCCACCTCACTGCTTGGGAGGCTATCTGCCCATGAGATGCTGATTGGGTGTGAAGAAGACTCCAATGGAAAGAGGAAGGACAAGGGGATAGATCTCAAAGCAAAGGATCGTGAAACTGACCTGATGACAGTGATGATGAGTCTAGCTAGGATGATACTGGAGATGATGTCAAGGAGTTGGCGTTGTTGATGAGGCGAACTGGGAAGCTTATGGGCAAGTTCAACTTTGGTGATAAGAAGAAATAGAACTCAAGTACTTCTCATTCCAACAAGAATCCATTTGCTTCAATCAAGTGCTATGAGTGTAATGAAAAGGGTCACATTGCCTCTATGTGCAACAAGAGGAAGGGCAAAGGGAAGTACAAAGGAAAGGATAAAGAGAGTAGTGATAGTGAGAAGCCAAAGCACAAGGAAAAGGAGAAGAAGAAGACTACTTACAAATTTGCTTCAAAAGGTTCAACAAGCGAGGCAAGAGGCAAGCTTTTGTTGGAGAATGGGTAACTGATGAAGACAGCTCAAACAACTCCTCATCATCTGGTTCAAGTGATGAGGATGATTCTAGAAACAAGGGACTCGCTGGACTGGCGGTTACTGAGTCTACCCCACCTCCTCCTGTGTTTCCACCTCGGTGCTTAATGGCTTTTCCTGAAGATGAAGTATGCGACACAGACCCTTCCCATGCTGAATATGTTGAATTGATCAATGACATGACTCTTCACTTGCAAAAGGAAAACTTGAGAAACACCACTTTGAAAATGTCTCTAGATGTCATGACTGCTTGGTTTGATTGCTTGGATAAAGATCATGAAATTCTGTTAGTGTCTCATCGTGATATAACTGAAAAATGCAAATTGCTTTAAACTGAGCGTGATGCTTTGCAAGAATATATAGATGACATGATTTCTGTCCATACATCTACTAAGCATGATCATGAATTGTTGCTTGCCAACTGTGTCACTTCTGAAAAACTTAATGCTGCCACTTCTTGTGATGTCTTAAATGATGAGCTTGCAATAGTAGTTGCACCTGTTAGGGTTGACACTGCTACTACTTGTGATGATATGATTGATGTCACTTTGATTGCCTCTAGCTCTAATGGGTTTACTAGTAATGCTAGCATTTGTGATTCTGATAATTGCAAGGGCGCTCTAGCTGCTAGAGAACTGGCCATTGAAAATGCTGAGTTAAAGTCTAGGTTGGAAAAATTTGACAAAGGTCTTGGGAAGTGCTATGAGGGGAGTCTTGCCTTAGACAAGATGTTAAAGGACCAAAGAAACCCCTTTGAGAAAGGTGGTTTGGGCTTCATTCCTGAGAAGAAATCTAAGAAGAGAAGAAAAAGGAAAGGTCTTAAAACAACGGTCAAGGGGAAAAACTCTCATCATGCATATCCTAAGAAGAACAATCAATATCACAACAATTGGTCTAAAAACAACTGGCAAACTAGAAACAATGGTCATAGACATCACTTTGGCATGCACACTTGGCATGGTTTTCCATTGAGACACAACAGCTTTGATAGACAATTTCATGGTAGGACATAAGTCTAGAACTCTTATCATGATCACTTTCATGCTCCACCACCTAAGTTTAGGAAGGTGTATGTTAGAAAGTCTGATGTTGTGGTTGGTGATTACCTTCTCAAGAAAGATGAAAATGGGAAGGTTTATGCAAGGTTCATAGGTTCACTTGAAAAAGTTCAAAACAAAAAGCAAATTTGGATGCTTAAGTCCTTACTTGCTGACTCATTTGCTGTTGACTGCTTGAGAGCTAACCCTCAGGGACCCAATGTAGTTTGGGTTCCTGAGTCACAGAAATAATCACTCCTTTATGACAGGTGAACTACCAGAGTGGAGGACGCCATTGGGTCATCGATAGTGGGTGCACGCAGCATATGACTGGCAATCCCCGGTTGTTCACTTCTTTGGAGGATGAAGGTTCCTCTCAGAACAGAATCACTTTTGGTGACAACAGAAAAAGCAAAGTGTTTGGCGAAGGACGAGTGGCTATCACCTCGGATCACTCAATTGACAATGTTCTTCTAGTTGAATCTTTGAATTTCAACTTGCTCTCGGTTGCTTTTAGATATGTGACTTGGGTTTTCAAAGGTCATTTTTCATCTCATGGGGTATGAGTTTTTGATGGGAATGAGAATTTGATCTTCAAAGGCTTCCGATTTCAGAATCTCTATCTTGTGAATTTCAACTCTTCCACCTTTTGCATTTCAACATGTCTTCTTGCAAAAGTGTCACTTGGTTGGCTTTGGCATAGACATCTCGGGCATGTGGGGATGTCTAATTTGAAGAAGCTTTTTAAAAATGAGTTGGTGCTTGGGTTGCGGGATGTGAAGTTCGAGAAGGACAAACTTAGTAGTGCCTGTCAAGCAGGGAAGCAAGTAGCGAACTCACACCCTGTGAAAAGTATCATGTCCACCACTCGACCTCTGGAGCTGCTTCACATGGATCTTTTTGGACCAACCACATACGTGAGCATAGGAGGGAACTTGTATTGCTTGGTGGTAGTGGATGACTTCTCTCGCTTCACCTGGGTCTTCTTCTTGCCAGACAAAACTCCTGTTGGAAGTGTTTTCAAAAGGTTTGCAAAAAGAGCCCAGACAGAATTTGAATGTCCCATTAAAAAGGTCAGAAGCGACAATGGAACTGAGTTCTCGAATACCAATTTTGAGAGCTTCTGTGATGAGTATGGCATAGGGCACCGCCAAGAACAACACACCCCACAAAAAATGGTGTGGTTGAGAGGAAAAATCGCACATTGATAGAGATGGCAAGAACTATGTTGGATGAGTACAAGACATCGATGTGTTTTGGGCTGAAGCGGTGAACACATCTTGTCATTTGATCAATCGTCTATATCTTCACCGCTTCTTGAAAAAGATCTCATATGAGCTTACGGTTGGGAGACGCCCAAATGTCTCATATTTGAGTTTTTGGCTGCAAGGTGTTTATCTACAAAACGAGGCAACACTTGGGGAAGTTTCAGAGTCGTTGTGACTTAGGCTTCCTTTTGGGGTATTCTTCCAAGTCCAAGGCCTCTGTGGTATTCAATGAGACCACTGGTTTGGTGGAAGAAAGCTGTGATGTGAAATTTGATGAGTCAAATGGATCACAAGGACAGCATGACAATCTGGAGGATGTATGTGATGAGTAACTGGAAAAAGCTATGGATGAAATAAACATTGGAGATGTGAGACCTAGCACTGCACCTAAAGAAAAGGAGCCTGAGTCACCATCTTCTTCACTTGTCCCATTAGCAGACTCAGGGGGAGCTCCATCTAAAATGACTGATTCTATTGTAAGACCACCCTTAGAGACAGCGGCTGAGACAGTGGAAGCAACACCACAGCCTGTGAGAACACATCACACTATTGTCCGAGATCATCCCGTGATCAAGTCATTGGTGACTTAATTCAGGGGGTTCAGACTAGGTCGAGAGCTGCAAATTTCTGTGAGCATCATGCGTTTGTCTCTGAACTTGAGCCGAAGAAGGTTGATGAGGCGTTGAGTGATCATGATTGGATAAATGCTATGTATGAGGAACTGAATAATTTTGAAAGGAACAAGGTCTGGACACTAGTTAAAAGGCCTAGTGATCACAATGTCATAGGGACCAAATGGGTGTTCAAGAATAAGCAAGATGAGCATGGTTTGGTGGTAAGAAACAAGGCTTGCTTGGTAGCTCAAGGATTCACTCAAGTCGAGGGGCTGGACTATGGAGATGCTCCTGTGGCTCGCCTAGAGGCAATAAGGTTGCTTTTGGCTTTTGCTTCATGTCATAATATCATTCTGAGACAAATGGATGTCAAGAGCGCCTTTCTAAATGGGCACATTGGAGAGCTGGTGTTTGTTGAGCAACCTCCAGGTTTTGAGGATTCTCGGCATCCGGATCATGTGTACAAACTTTCCAAGGCACTATATGGGCTCAAGCGGGCACCTAGAGCTTGGTATGAAAGATTGCGAGATTTCCTTATTCGTAAGGGTTTCAAAATTGGAAGGATTGACACAACCCTATTCACAAAGATCTGTGATGGAGATCTCTTCATATGCCAAGTGTACATTGATGACATCATATGTGGTAGCTCAAATGAGGCATTCGCAAGGAGTTTAGTGATATGATGGCAAGAGAGTTTGAAATGTCAATGATGGGCGAACTCGGTTTCTTTACGGGATTTCAAATCAAGCGACTCAAGACCGGTACATTCATCTCTCGGAGAAGTATATTCAAGATTTGCTCAAACGGTTTGATCTGCATAATTGTAAGCCCATCAAGACTCCCATGGCGACAAATGGTCATTTGGATCTCGACGAAGGAGGTACCCTGTTGATCCCAAACTCTATCGCTCTATGATTGGTGCCTTCGTTGTATCTCACCGATTCTAGGCCTAATATCATGTTTAGCGTATGCATGTGTTCTAGGTTTCGTGCTTCCCTAGAGAATTGCATCTTTCTGCTGTAAAAGGATTTTTCGATATCTCAAATTCTCTCCTAGCATAGAGTTGTGGTTTCCGAAGGGTGCGCGGTTTGAGCTTTTGGGGTATTCAGATTCTGATTACGCCGGATGTAAGATTGATCGCAAGAGCACTTCCGGGGCCTGTCACTTTATAGGGAGGTGTCTTGTCTCTTAGGCTTCAAAGAAACAAAACTCCGTGGCGCTATCTATCGCTAAGGTTGAGTATATAGCGGCAGGGAGTTGTTGCGCTCAGATTCTGTACTTGACTCAATCCTTATTTGACTATGGGCTAAAATTTGACCATGTGCCTCTTTTGTGCGATAATGAGAGTGCGGTGAAAATTGCCAACAATCCGGTTCAACACTCGCGCACCAAACACATTGACATCCGCCACCACTTCCTTCGGGACCATGTGGCAAAGGGTGACATTGTGATTGAGCATGTGCGGACGGAGAACCAACTTGCTGACATTTTCACCAAACACCTAGATGGGGCACGTTTTTGCAAATTAAGGAATGAACTCAACATACTAGACAAGTCGAACATTGCTTGAGCTGGCGGGGTTTGTGTTTGTTTCTTGTATATATCTTGTCTCTTTGTGTTACCTTGAGCGTACTCTATGGAGCTTTGCCTGTTATACCTTTTCGATTCGCCTTATTGTTTCCATATTGATTCTCGAGAGCCTTTACCAGTGTTATTTAATCACTTGCTCAATATCTGCTTAAATTCTAAATCTCATTGCTAAACTGTTGTCTAAGATCATGGGTTAGGGTTCCTATATCTAGTTGTTCCATTACTGTTGCTTGACTCCCTTGGTTGATCCAATGCTACTAGCCTAGTTGATTTGATAAATCACTCCTGTCTTCTGCCTTGTTGAAAATGAGCAAATCTATAAAAAGTCTCAACAATTATGAATTTGGTGCTAAAACTGCAAAATTAGGCCAAAAGGGCCCTACATGTCTCACCAATCCTCCCCGATGAGATAGCTTGCCATTGCACTAGGCATGAACTTAGGGGGAGTTTGGATGACCAAGATATTCATTTTCAGTGTCATGCTGGATGGTATCGACAAAGGCTTGAGACATGGATTTTATAAAAAAATTAATGAAAATGACTGAAACAAATTTGGGAAATGTGTTTCCTTTCAAATTCCTTTGAAAATGTTCATAATGTTTGAAAATTGGTGTTGACAAGGTGGAGACTTTCTGTGATGAAATCTTGCTCTCTAGCCCTAGTTTGCATCTTTTGATTCCAAAAGAAGTTTGAGCACATTTTGGTACTCTTAGATATAGTTTTCCTAACTTTGCTCTTGGGTCAATGATTATTTCAAATTCACAAGTTAAAAGTGGCTAATATTGATCTCTATGAGAATATAACCTAGTTTTGGCTCAATTTTGAAATCTGGTGATCATTGAGGTATGTCTAAGTGGTATAACCTCCAAAGCTCCCCTAGGCAAGTGTTCGAGGCGTGTTCTCTCTCTTTGGTTTCTTTTGCCCTCTGCATTTCTTTTTCGATGGTCTATGGCTCCTATAGTTCGAAAATACTCAATTTTGGTCTCTTGTATATATCTTCCATTTCAAAAGGCCATATTCTAAAAATTTCTTGCTCAATCGCTTCTTAAATGCTCAAATGCTCTGAAATATTTTTGAAATTTTTGGAGCCATCTTGAGGAATTGTCCGGTTAGGGGTCAAACATTTAGCCTCGGGTTGATTTGTCATCGCAAGAGGGCGGACTGTCCGCCATCTCGCCAGGCGCTTGTCCGTCGAGATGGGCAACTAGGCCCAAGCCGGACTGTCCGGACAACCATGTCCGGTCTGTCTGAACCACGCTTTGCTCATTGTGCTGCACGGTACGTTGTCCGCCTATCCGACCGACACGCCCGGACTGTCCGGTCCTCTCGGTCGCGCGTCTCCATGTCGGGTGTTTCAGTAGCGTTGTCCGGTCTATCCGGCTGTTAGTCCGGTTTGTCCGGCCTCGGCTTCTTTCTTGTTCCGAGCCAGCTCTCCTCTTCTCTTCTGTATCTTCTTCCTTCTTGCTCCTTTTGTGTCTTAGTCTCTCCAATCCGTGGCTCTCTTCCCCTCTCACACTCCCTCTTCTCCAACACTTCCTCCACCTCGATCTCCTCCATCCCGGCGTTCTAGGTCGATTCCTCCGGTGATTTGCAAGCCCCTGAGGTCCTCTTTCCCCCTCCTCTTGTTGGTTTTTCAAGGGAGGGCCTCATTTGGCTGGATTTAGGCAATGGATGCCTGTGTCCCCATGGCTAAATGTTGGCTTTTTAGCTCCATTTTCTCCGGCTAAACCTTGCGGGGTTTGTCTTCTGGGCGTGGTGAGTCACCCCGTGACTTAGTTCCATCGGTTCCATTGATTTATTTTCGCGAACCATGCCCGGTCACTTGCACTCCCTAGTTAGTACTTGTTTCAAAATGTTGGTTGTATGTGGTATGCTTGTGGTGCGGTGTGCTATTGTAGGGTGGTTTTGGGGTCTGCCTATGTCATCTTTTTTCAAAGTGCTCGATTTCTTGTGATTGAGCTATTGGATAATCATGGTTCGTACAAAGCACTCCAAAAGAAAAGAAGTCGGCAGCTCTAGTTATGGAACCGATGATCCACATCGGTATTCTAGGAAATGTGAAAACAATGACTAACCGTGGAAAACAGTGGTGAGGAAAAATCCTCTATATATGTTTACCGGACGACGACTCGAGGAATCGATGATGAGATGGATGTGGAATATGAGGAAGAAGATGACAATAACGATGATGTCTCCGAGGAGGATGAAGAAGAGAGCGCCGAGGAAGAGGAAGTCGAGTATGCTCGACTGTTGCCCCAAGGGGTATGCATGCTCTTTTGCTGATTATGGCACGAGATCTCGTGATTTGACTAAGTGGGCGCATAAGTACATCCGTCAATTCTTGCAGACCACAACTCTCTAAGTGGTTTCCTCGCCTCCTCGGCTCACCGGTGATACCTTCAAGCATCAAGTGCACAAGGATCTTTTTCGGGTTATCTTTCCAAGGGCTCGAGATTCGCACCTCGGTTTGTCTAGTGGAACCGTGTTGCTAAGGCCACAAATTCAAATGATATCATGGAGGGTTGTGCGCTATACTCGAGATTGGTTGAACTTCATCTGCTCCTTTTGATTATGATCCTAGAGTGATCATGGAGGTATATGCGACAATGTGGATAACTAAAGATCACACTAAGGTGGTATTCTCCTTTGGTGGCTCTCGGATTCTTTTCACCAAGGTGATCTAGAGACTATGTTTCATCTCCGGTGTGCTAGTGTATGTATCCACAAAGTGAGGTGTTTCATGGTAAATGGGCTCTTGAGGGCATTTCTCCAATTGATGCCCTTATTACTTATATGTTCAAGAACACCGATGATCCAGAATTCAATACCAACAAAACCTCTTTTCTTCAAGACAATCCCTCGGTACTTGAGAAAATTCTTAGGAGGTCTTTAATCAGCAGGAAAGGATACTTGTGATAGATTTCTACCCATCCTCAAGTGGACATGCCACTATATTCTCAACAAGGTTCGATAAATTTGCGGGACTCTGCTGATTGGTGAGATGGGAGAGGGCATCATGAGAGGTTTTCACAAGGAGTTGCCGCTTGGTCATATTTTGTGCTATTATCTTGCTTAGAAGCAGATTGTCTCAGACTCGGTGTTCACTCATCGATGACCGAGTATCAAATGGTTATTCCCAAGCAAGGAAGCAAGCGAAAGGCTCGGCGTCGATAGGGTGATCACACTTCTACCTCTGCACATGGTGATTTTGCAGTTCATGGCACCTCGGTTGTGCCTCCACCGCCTCGTGAGTGGCCTGATTTCTCTAGATTTATGGATCGATTTGACAACTTTGTCTGCTGATCGACCGCGAACATAGCTCCTATGTGTCTTGGCACAATGAGGCAAATGAGAGGCATGGAGAGTACATGCAAGGCACAACCAGCAACTAATTGGCATAATGATGCAATGGATTGGCAAGGCAATGTGTCTTCTCACCGGCTAATTTGCGGACCTGAACATTGCTCACACTCAATGCATTGATGATCTTTATGGTGGTGTTCAGATTTTGAGTGACCAGCTTTTTGGGATGGCTCTTGATCCTAGTCAGTATCCTACTCAGGCCGAGGTTTATTCATCTATGGATCCTTCTGACTTTCCTACATCAGCTGGGGCTTCTTCATCTCATGTTGATCAGGGCACGTCCTCTGCGGCTTCCCCACCTCCTGCTCCTAGTGCACCTTCCACCAAATGGCCACCACTCAGGCGCAACATCTCCAAGTTTTTCACTCGTCGCCTCACTAAGAAGTGAGGTTCCCTTCCCGGAGTTGTCCCTTTTGGTCCTTGATGCCAAAGGGGGAGTATGAGGGTTCTTTGGTTGGTTCTATCTCTTGTTTTGCTTTGTGCTAAACTTTTGGCCCTGTTGTTCCTGTTATTTGCTTTTGTGTTAATCTTTGTGACTGGAACTTATTGTCCTTGTGCTAAAACGTGAGTGCATTTATCTAGGGGGAGCTAGTTTCTTAGTATGCATTGCATTCTCTCCTATTCTTGGCCTTGTATATTCTGTTGGAACTAACCCCTATGCCAGAAATTCCCTTTGTTGAGATAGAATTGCAGGTGTTGGCATCAATCACCAAAAAGGGGGAGATTGTAAGAATCAAGCTCCCATGGGCTTTATTATTTATTTTGGAGATTGATGCACTTAATTCTCAAATGGGAACTCTTGGTTTTCATGGACCCACAAAGCGGTGATTTCCTGGCGTTAACATCGCTCAAGACCAAGGACTTTATTTTCATATTTCTTCTAAGTTCTTGGGTGAGTTGTTGGCGTAGCTTAGATGCTTGTGTGAATTCCCTTTCTCGCTGCAGGGCCCCAGGAGCACAGTTGAGTCATTAGTTACCTAAGCTTCCGAAGTCCTTCAGAGGGTTTCAGGTCCGGGCTTCCTGTCCTCAAGTTCGTATTTCGTAGCACCTAATTTTTCCACCTCTCCAAATGTTCTCTCCGGCGCCAAACCTTTTCTCTCAAGCCACGTGATCTGCCGAAAATTGCCGGTAAGTCACCCTGGGGGTAGGACTGTCCTAGCTAAGTGTTAATTTCTCTTGTTGGTGAAGTGATGCCTCAGTCGGACTGTCTCCTGTGAGGCGGACTGTCCGATCCAAGTAGCAAAATTCCTAGCTTGCGAGTTGTTGGTTCTAGGAGGCGCCTGCCTTAGGCCAGACTATCCGGACCCCCTCTCCGGACTGTCCGGCCCATGTAGTGTCCTCCCTGTCTCGAGTATCATTTCTTACGGGGTGCGCTTGCCTTCGACCGGACTGTCCGGGGTCTGTCCCGGGTGTTGTCCGTGCTAAGGTATAATTCTGGATCTGAGATCTATCTTCCTAGTGTTTCGAAGTGGGGGGCTATATAAGGGTTGTCCTGGTTGAGGGAGAGGTTTGAGAGAGTCATTTGCAACCCTAGCCACCATCCCCAAGAGTGAGAGCTCTCTCCCATGGTTTCTAGCTCTAGGATTTCCATGTGCATGTGAGGAGAGTGTTGGTGAGGTGAGTGTTCTCCGGATTTGTGCTCTTTGGGACTTCGTTGCCGAAAGGAGGATCTTCACCAAGCCGTCTTCATCAAGCCTTCATCGTTCTCTTGTGCCTCCGTGTGTTGGGGGAAAGTCCACCGTTTGTCGGTGGCCGCCACCGTGCGTTGGCGGTGGATGGAGTGAAGTCCATCATGTGTTGGTGGACGCCGCCGTGAGTCGGTGGTGTGGATTTGAGGAGCTCACCGCGTGTGGGAGCACTCAAGACCGTGTGAGGGGTTAGGAGCTCACCTCGCCATGTGTCGGTGAAAGAGTATCCACGAGTGGATTGAGGCGGAAGGTTCGAGAGGGAGCCGGTTCTCGTGTGTCGAGAGCTTGCCTCAACGGGGAGTAGGAGTTCGTCTCCGAACCTCGGGAAAATATCCTTGTGTCATTTACTTTCTCGTAATTTACTTTCCCGCAAGCTTGTTCTTAAATGCATGCTTATGATGTGTGACGCTTGTCCTTTGATTTGTATGATATTCCTCTCTGTGTAGTTCTAGGATTCTCTAGCTAAGTGGTTAACTTTTAATTTGCATAATCGTCAAGAAAAACATAAAAAAAAATTTTAAAGTAGTCCAATTCACCCCCCTCTTGGCCTTCGATCCCTTCAACTATGTTCCGAAGAATACCATAGTATTCTCTCTTTCGACCATCTGCACCCTTGTGCGGTAGTGACAACTCCACTATTAACCATGGCGCCAAAAGGATGACTTGCTTCTAATGCCGCGGTACGAAAGTGAAACTCATTCACATCATGACGCCCAAACTTTCTTATTGTAGTGTAACCATGTGATAGCTGTCGGAGGTCCTCATGAACAGTGGCATCACGCATACAATGCAAATATTGTAATAGTTATGATATAATAGTTGCATTCACATTATTCTAATTTTAATGTGATAAGAAATATACATGTTGACGAAACAAAGTCATGAAATTTGGACCACCACGTAAGACATTGAGTTGCAAATTGTCCAGTTGAGTATTTGTAGATTGCCTCGTCGAATTCTAGTTTTGTTGATCAAACAATCTACATTTCATTTCATCAAGTTAGGAGCTAACGCTAAAACTAAATTAGAAATTATTGTATTGGATACTTACGTGAAATATTGTTCCATTTCTTGGATGTTGGTCTATAAATAGAGTAGTGATTCATTCCACTCGTCGTGGGACAACTCTTCAATTGAACTAGCACCGACGGTGTGTCCATGTCCTCAGAATATATCAAGATCAAAGCCATGCGTGGAATCCAATGTTCGGTATGTTGGCATATGGGTATAGACATTGTGCTCATCTGACAGATATGTAGTAGAGAAGTACGAAATCTCTTTCAGAAAGAATGCCTCAGCGATGCTACCTTCAACTCGAGCTTTGTTACCCACAGTGGACCTGATTTTTTCTAAGTTTCGTTCTATTGGGTACATCCATCGGTATTGTACAGGACCACCAATATCTGCTTCATATGGTAGATGCACCAACAAATGTTGCATTGCATTCATGAACCCTGGTAGAAATATCTTCTTCATTTTGCATATTAGCACAGGTATGGCTTTCTTCAATTTGTGCATCATTCTTTTCTTAATTTCTTTCGAACAAAGTTGTCGGTAGAAATAACTAAGCTCAGCTAAAATTGTCCACATGTCATCAAGGAAGTACCCACGGAACATGACAGGAACTAATCTTTCCATTATTATATGATAATCATGGCTTTTCAAGCCATTAAGTTTACCTGACTCGATGCTTACCGTACGTTTTAGATTCACTACGTAACCATCTGAAAACTTGATATTTTTCATCCGTATCATGACCTCTTTTGTGAGCTCTTAAGACAGTAAGGAGCGCTTGGCTTGTCTTGTTTCCCTGTTGGGTCCTGTCTCACATCAAGGGAGGGTCGACTGCAAATATCAGCCATGTCTCTTCGGCTGCAACATTATCTTTGGACTTGTCTTTAAAATCAAAACACATGATGATAATGCTTTCGACAACATTACATTCCAGGTGCATAACATCAACATTGTGCGGTAGGATTAGAGACGTTGCATATGGTAAACACCAGATACCAGATATATAAGTCCAGTTGTGTGACTCTTTAAACACTTCAAAACCATCTTCTGTTGGAATTAGCTGACGATGCCAGTTTACATTCTCAGATCCTGTCAAACGTTTGGGAGGGTCCTTTGTGATCACCGTTTCTTTAGGAAATGAGTTTCTCTGTCTTCTAAATTCATGAAAAGGAGGCAAGAAGCGACGGTGGCAATCGAAGAAACAAAACTTGCAACCATGTTTCAAACGAAATGCATTAGTGTCATTGATATATATTGGACAAGACATTCTGCCATGCGTGCTCCATTCCGAAAACATGCCATATGTAGGAAAATCATGGATGGATCAGAGATAGGCAACACGCATATTGAAGTTTTGTTTTCTACTCTTATCATAAGTTTGGACCCTTGTCCATAACTGTACAAGCTCATCGATCAAAAGTTGCATAAAGATATTTAATTGCTTTTCAGGATGCTCTGGCCCCGGTATGACAAAGGATAAGAACACATACTCGTCCTTCATGCACATCGAAGGTGGAAGATTGTAAGGAATTGAGAATACAAGCCAACATGAGTACGATGCAACATTCATGTTGAAAGGAGAGAACCCATCGGTCGCTAACCCGATACGGACATTTCTTAGATCTTTGACAAAATCTTCATCATATCGGATGGATGACACATGAAACCTTTGTTAAATCGTACTCTTTCCTTATGCCACCTCATGTGTTGAGCAGTCTCCTCACATAGGTATAATCGTTTTAGCCTCGGTGTTAGAGGAAGAAACATAGAACCTTCACTAGTGTATCACTTGTCACTACATTCCCCTCTACATCAATTGCTTGTACAAATCTAGACTGGCCACAAACTAAACAGTTTTTCTTCGCAGCATCATCCTTCCAAAATACAATTGCTAACACACGCATCTATCTTCTCATAAGGCATCCCTAAACCAGCCAAAATCTTCTTCGAGTAGTACATATCTTTTGACTACTTGTGGTTTTCTGGGAGGACATCACTAATCAATTTGATCAAATCGTTGTAACATCCATGAGAGAAACCATACTTTGATTTTATATTTGTAAGCTGTGTCAGAAACGAAAGGACTGACACCTTAGTGCCCTCATGTAAAGGCTTATCTGAAGCATCTAAGAGGCTAAAGAATTTCTCAGCGGTATGATCGGTACATCCTCATGATGCACAGATTCATCCTCCGAGCATTCTGAAATCGCCGACCCAAGTCCTGAACCATCTCATCCATCCTGTCATCCACTCTATCAGTAGTATCATCTTCATCAGATACATATGCCGCCCGTGACTCACCATGTTCATACCATGTGAGGTAATTCAGCATGAAGCCCAATTTGCATAGGCGGCCGGCCATAAAGGATTTTGTCACTCAGGCAAAAAGATGACATTTCACACATGGACACTTCGCTACCTCGCCAGGAGGATCTAGGGTGAAAACCTTATCCAGAAAACTTTGTGTGTTAACTTTCCATTCTTCAGTGTGCTTCATACCATTATCCCAACTGTCGAACATCCATCTACAGTCTTCAGCCATCTTTATTAATACTAATTTCAAAGATACATAAAAAATAAGTTAATTATCCTAACAGGAGATCTAGGCAAAGATAGGTCCTAGACCCACCTATGGATGAATGGGTTAGCACGGTTTGTCGTGGCATGTGGTGCGATCTGAACGAAATTTTGGCAGCGTAACCTCGCTGTTCTCCGAATGCACACATGATACTTGTGCATAGAAAAACAACGGGGTTACGCAGCCAAAATTCTGATCAGATCGCACCACATGCCATGACAAACCGTGCTAACCCATCCATCCCCAGGCTGTCCAAAAGTGTGGACAATTCGAGAGCGACAAATATCACAATTCAATGTGATCAATGTCGCTCCCAAACGGGTGATGTATAGGTTGGGTTGACTTGTGTTTCAAAAACCGGTTTATTCAAATATACGTAAATCACGACAACAAAGTGACAAAACATATATAACATTCAAAGATGGTCTAAATACATAAAAAATAAAATAGTTAATTGCATATCTAATTGTGGCATAATAACAGATAATGGCAACAGATAGTGGCATAATATTTAGTCACAATCAAATTTTGCTACAAGACTACATCATGCATTTTAGAGACATTGAAATTAAAAATTCTACTACTGTGAAACTAAAACCAATCGCCTACAATTATCCATCTAATAAACAATGAAGACAATGTATGCACACATGGGAGAGAGATTGACGCATCACCTCGTCCTCCTGTCGCTAGTATGGTAGTGGTGGGCGCACGAGGCAGGGGAGTAGGGCGTCGGTGGCGGCGTGCGGAGTAGGGCAGCACGTGCGGGGCTGGGGACCAGGGCGGCGGTGGGCGCGCGGTGGAGGGCAGCGAAGGAGTAGGATGGCGACGGCGGCGGCGAGCTGAGCAGGGCATCAAAGAGGTGCAGAGGCGAGGATAGGGGGTTGGGCTGGATGGTAGCGGCGTCGGGGTGGGGCAGCGCCAGCGGGCGGGCCAGAACAAAGCTGGGTGCTGTGATCGGGGTGGCGCCGGGCACGGCAATGGGGCGGTGGCGGTGCCGAGGCGGGCCGGAGCGGCAGCGAGGCGGGCGGGGGTGGTGGCGGAGGTGGAGCTGGGGTGCAGGTGCCGAGGTGGGGCCGGGCCTTGTGCGGCAGCGGGCGATGGCGGTGCCGCAGGCGGACGGGAGCGGCAGCGGCGGCGGTCGGTGGTGGTGGCGAGGCTGGCCGGCGCGCAGCGAGGGGCGGGAGGGAGCGGCGCCGAGGCTCGCGGCGGCGTGGGCGGACTAGGCCAGCGTCGGCGGCATAAGAGGCGAAGCGGCGACGGTGGGGAGGGGGCGCGGCAGCGCTGCGGCGCTGCGCGGCGGCGGATGCGCGGATGGCGGCGGCGGCGGCGGGCGCCTATGGGAAATGATGAGACAGGACCACGCGATGTTAGGTTAAAGGGCATTTTAACGTCGGCCGGGCCGGGCCGACGTAAATATGGTTATTTACGTCGGTCCGGCCGACTTAAATAAACCTGCCACGTCACCTGCTTGTGCTGGTGCCTGACCTGCTGTGTTTACGTCGGCTAGGCCGACGTAAATATAATTATTTACGTCGGCATGGTCAGGCCGATGTAAATAACAACATTATGTACGTCGGCTTCTTCCGGGCCGACGTAAAAAAAATTGGCCGACGTTAATATATCGTTTTCCTGTAGTGGTTATAAAGTTAGGCTTGCGACACAAGAGTTCACACAGAGACCCGGAATTGATTATGATGAGACCTACTCTCCGGTCATGAGTGGAATTACCTTCCGTTACTTAATATCCCTGATAGCAAATATGAATTTCAAAATTCAGTTAATGGATGTGTGGACCACATATTTATATGGGTCATTAGAGTCGAAGATTTATATGAGAGTGCTTGAAGGAATAAAATGTATAGCGTCGAGTTGAGAAAATTGCTACATGGGCGTCGGGTAGGATGTGTTATACCCGACTGTGTGAGTTCCTCCTAAAGATGGAATACACGAATAATGATGATTGTCCCTGCGTATTTTAAAAAAATCTCCTAATGGATTTTATATTATTCTATCTATGTTGAGGATCTAAATATCATCAGGACAACAGATGACTTTTTGTAAAGATAGTGCTCACTTAGTGATGGAGTTTAAAATAAAATATTTGGGTAAAACCAAATTTTGCGTAGTATTGCTGCTTGAGCATCTGTTAGGAAGAATTTTTGTGCATCAAACTGCCTATACCTAGATTGTGTTAGAGAAATTTAATATGAGTAAAGCATATCATTTGAAAACTCCTATTGTGCTCAGCTCCCTGTAAGTGGACAAGGACCCTTTTGGACCTAAAGCAAAAAAAAATGAGGAATTATTGGGACTAGAGGTTCCCTATCTTTGTGTCACTAGTGCATTAATGTATCTAGCCAACTGTACTAGGCCTGATATCACTTTTGCGGTCAATTTTTTGGCTAGATATAGCGCGGCTCCAACCAGAACACATTGGGCCGGCGTAAAAACTATTTTTAGGTACCTGAAAGGTTCATAGGATATTGGGTTGTTTTATAGGAGGAACGTACCCAAGACGATGGTGGGATACATAGATGCGAGATACATGTCTGACCTGCATACGGCTAAGTTTTCATTTGATTTGTTTACTTGTGTGGTTACATTTCATGTAAGCGATGGTACTAACAATTTCATGAAAATCATGTGTATGACTAAGGAGAATGGTGAAACACATGGCATATAACATTGGTACCATTGATACCACTATTTATAAAGATAATGCTATCTGCATTATTTAAGAGTAATATTATGAAGCATATTGCTTATAAGTTGTTCTATCCTCATGATGAGGACATCACTAGCTCACACATAGAAGATTCAACTAGAATGCAAGGTCCGATGACACATGCACGCCTTGGACAAAAGGTCAAATTAATTATTTAATAATAAAACCAATGATACTACCTATTGATTTACCCTTATTACATGTGACGGCATTCGTTTCTATGGGAGATGATGGAACACATGAAGAAAATAAAAGGAGAATTTTTCAAATGAGCTACCGTGAAAGGAGCTGCAATAATATGGTTGCATACAAATAAAATAAGAAACATTTCTTTGGGCGCCATTAATTTCAGCCATGGGAGATCTTGCTATTTTGTGGTGTTTTGCATGCAAGGAAAGACTAGTTTATCTCTAAGAAACCATGATGGAAGGATTTCGATCCTATTTTTATGGACGCAAGGCATGCAGCATGTTCATTAAAGAAAATCAAAATTAATCAACGCTTTCTATTTTGGTGCTGGCAACGATGGGAAAATTGCATGCATGCAATTGGGGCGCGGCTCCACCTAGTTCTTATTCCATTGACTCGGCTGAACAAAACAGACTTTGATTTTTGGTTGTAGCTACTGCTATTGTAAGGCCTCTTGGCCCCCAAACACTTGAAGTCTCAAACATCCATGAGTGATTGTTCTTCCGCTATTGCTCTTTCAATTCTCGTCGAATTGCTCGGGCCGTTCTTCGTGAACAGGTCAATCGTGTTTTGACACGGTTGATAACCAATTGAGGAGTGGTTTAGCGATTGCGAGGTTTCTAGTCGCGTTCTTGGATCGTGGTTAGCCGCCTCTTCGTCAAAGTCACAACTCGCCCTCCAAGGATTTCTCCTACGACGGAAGATCGGGACCAAACTCGTGCGTACGCATCTTAAATCGAGGCGTGTGCGTATCAAGTGGTATCAGAGCCTTCGTTGCCGGTAGGAATTCATCTATCCTTTAGTAGTAGATTGATTTTTGTTTTACCTACATCCAGAAAATTGCCATGCAAAAATATCCAATTCGAGACTGTTCTAGCTTTTCGATCTGTTAATTTCAATTTGCCTTTTTGAGTTATTGTTCGTCTGGTCATGTCTAGTTGCTGATCTGGTTCCTTTGTTGCATAATCGAAAAATCCTTGCCAAAAAAAAAAAAGGAGAGTAGAAGCCTCAAAGAGACAGCACCAGATCTGAACCCCAATTTCGTGCTGAATAATTTTCTCCTGTGCAGCAGTCACCAAAACGTGAATATCTTTGTCTCTAGGAATTGAAATCATCCCAAACCACTTTTGTTGGCTTCCTAACTCAAAAATCCATCTCCATGTCAAATTTCGTGAATTTTCATTGAGTGGTTTGGAATCTGCACGACTTTGAAGTTTCAGCGGCCGCAGACTTCTCTGCTGTTGTTATTTATAAAGATAATGCTATCTGATAATTGATGGTGGGAGCTGCAATAACATCGCAAGTTCAGAAATGGTTGAGAAGCTTGGCTTAACCACACGTTCACACCCGCAGCCATACTACATCCAATGGCTCAATTCTTGTGGCAAATTAAAGGTAACGGCAATGGTGCGTGTACACTTCTCCGCTGGCACCTATGCTGATTTTGTGGATTGTGATGTGGTACCAATGCAAGCTTGTTCATTATTACTTGGGAGGCCATGGCAATATGACAAGGATACTACACATCTTGGGCGCCCAACAAGTATTCTTTTATGCACAAAGATAAGAAGGTTTCATTGGTTCCGATGTCACCGTAAGAAATTCTCAAAGATGATTTAGATAGGGCTGAGCGTGAGAGAAAAGAAAGAGAGATGAGTGTCATCCACAAAAAAGAGAGCGAGCGCCACCAGCCCAAAGTGAGAGGAAACAAAGAAAAGAGTGAAAAGAAGAGTCAGCTACCATGTAAGAGACATGTTTTATTAGCCACAAAAGTGAGATGCGAGAGTTCAAAACCAGCCCAAAGAGTGTTTTGCACTTGTGTGCAAAGACACCCTTGTCTCTACTAATGTTTCACCCTCCGCCTTGCCGATTCGGTTGTTTCTTTGATGCAGGAATTTAAAGATGTGTTTCTAACGAGATGCATAGGCTGCCACCATTGAGAGGGATAGAACATCAAATTGATTTGGTTCCAGGGGCATCTTTGCCTAACCGTCCTCCATACCGAACCAACCCTGAAGAGACGAAAGAAATTCAACGACAAGTACAAGAACTGCTCGACAAAGGGTACGTACGAGAGAGCTTAAGTCCATGTGCTGTTCCTATTTTGCTTGTGCCTAAGAAAGATGGATCATGGAGGATGTGTATTGACTGTAGAGTTATCAACAACATTACTGTTCGATATCGTCATCCTATCCCTAGGCTAGATGACATGCTTGATGAGTTAAGTGGCTCCACTGTCTTTTCTAAGGTTGACTTGCGTAGCGGATACCACCAGATTCGAATGAAGCTAGGTGATGAATGGAAAACTGCTTTTAAGACTAAATTTGGTTTGTATGAATGGTTGGTCATGCCTTTTGGTCTTACTAATGCACCTAGTACGTTTATGCGCTTGATGAATGAAGTTTTGCGATCTTTTATTGGAAAGTTTGTGGTGGTTTACTTTGATGACATATTAATTTATAGCAAGTCTTTAGAAGAGCATTTGGATCATTTGCGCCAAGTTTTTGCTGCTTTGAGAGAGGCGCGCTTGTTTGGTAACCTCGAGAAGTGCACCTTTTGCACAGATCGAGTTGTTTTCTTGGTTTTGTTGTGATTTGCGAGGAATCGAAATGGATGAATGAAGGTGGAGGCTATCCGAGCTTGGCCTCGCCTACAACGGTAACACAGTGAGAAGTTTTCACGGACTAGTGGGTTCTATCGATCGCTCGTGAAGGATTTTAGCTCGCCGCTGCACCACTCAATGAGTTGACGAAGAAGAATGTGCCATTCAAATGGGGTAAAGCACAAGAGAATGCCTTCAACACGCTCAAAGATAAGTTGACAAATGCACCGCTTTTACAACTCCCTGATTTTGATAAGACATTTGAGATAGAATGTGATGCTAGTGGTATTGGCGTTGGTGGAGTTCTCATGCAAGAATGAAAACCTGTTGCTTACTTTAGCGAAAAACTTAATGGTGCACCTTTGAATTATTCTATATATGACAAAGAATTGTATGCACTGGTTCGAGTTTTAGAAACATGGCAACATTACCTATGGCCAAAAGAATTTGTCATACATTAGCACCATGAATCACCAAACACATTCGTAGTCAAAGCAAATTGAATCGTAGACATGCTAAGTGGATTGAATTCATTGAGACATTTCCATATGTTGTGAAATATAAAAAGGGAAAAGATAATCTAGTAGCTGATGCTTTGTCTAGAAGATATGCTTTGTTAACCCAACTTGATTGCAAAATTCTTGGTTTAGAAGGATTGAAAGAACTATATGCAACTGATGTGGATTTTAAAGAAATTTATGATAAGTGTAAAGAAGGGAGGTGTTGGGATAAATATGTGTTGAATGATGGTTACCTGTTCAGAGCTAACAAGCTATGTGTTCCTGCAAGTTCCGTTCGTCTTCTATTGTTGCAGGAGTCCCATGGAGGCGGATTGATGGGTCATTTTGGTGTTCACGAGACTGAGAACGTGTTGGCCACACACTTCTACTGGCCAAAGATGAGGCGTGATGTTGAGCGCTATGTGAGGAGATGCACTACTTGTCAAACAGCTAAGTCCCGCTTAAACCCACATGGCTTGTATACACCTCTTCCTATTCCAAAAACACCTTGGGAGGATATATCTATGGATTTTGTTTTAGGGTTGCCTAGGACAAAGAGGGGAAGGGACAGTGTATTTGTTGTCGTTGATCGGTTTTCTAAGATGGCTCATTTTATACCTTGTCATAAGAGCGATGATGCTACTCATGTTGCGGATTTGTTTTTCAGAGAGGTTGTTCGCTTGCATGGAGTACCGAGGACTATCGTTTCAGATCGTGACACCAAATTTTTGAGCCACTTCTGGAGGACACTGTGGGGAAAACTTGGAACAAAACTGTTATTTTCTACAACATGCCATCCATAGACCGATGGGCAAATGAAGTCGCCAACCGCACACTTGGTACAATGTTGAGAACAATATCAAGAAGAACTTGAAGCTATGGGAGGAATGTCTGCCACACATTGAGTTTATGCACAACCGGTTGTTCATTCAACAACGGTTATGTCCGTTTGAGGTAGTTTATGGTTTCAAACCAACAGCTCGATCGATCTATTACCTTTGCCACCTCCTGAAAGGGTATACAAAAAAACATTCAATGTCGCCGACTTATCACCATACGGAGCTATTTAAGAGTAATATTATGAAGCATATTGGAACACACGAAGAAAATAAAAGGAGAATTTTTCAAATGAGCTACCGTGAAAGGAGCTGCAATAATATGGTTGCATACAAATAAAATAAGAAACTTAATTTCAGCCATGGGAGATCTTGCTATTTTGTGGTGTTTTGCATGCAAGGAAAGACTAGTTTATCTCTAGCCGTGAGAAACCATGATGGAAGGATTTCGATCCTATTTTATGGACGCAACAAGGCATGCAGATGGTGCGGTCATTAAAGAAAATCAAAATTAATCAACGCTTTCTATTTTGGTGCTGGTAACGATGGGAAAATTGCATGCATGCAATTGGGGCGGCTCCACCTAGTTCTTATTCCATTGACTCGCTGAACAAAACAGACTTTGATTTTTGGTTGTAGTTCTCAAACATCCATGAGTGATTGTTCTTCCGCTATTGCTCTTTCAATTCTCGCCGAATTGCTCGGGCCATTCTTCGTGAACAGGTCAATCGTGTTTTGACACGGTTGATAACCAATTGAGGAGTGGTTTAGCGATTGCAGGTTTCTAGTCGCGTTCTTGGATCGTGGTTAGCTCCACAACTCGCCTCCAAGGAGACGGAAGATCGACCAAACTCGCGTGACGCATCTTAAATCGATCACCTCACGAGCTCTAGTAGAGTGGTGAAATTGAGATAATTCAAGTGAAGTCGTGTGATAATTTGGCAGATTTATTCATAAAGGCATTGCCTATCTCAAAGTTTTATAAATGTGTTCATGGGATAGCAATAAGCCAATTTCATGAGTTGCAAAGTTTAGTGGGATAATTCCTAATAAGGGCCTGTAATGATTCAAAAAAAACAAGTATTGCATACTTTTTCCCATATATGAGTTTTTCCAAGTTTCTCACAACGAGGCTTTTAATAAGGCAATATCGCCGTGTGGCATGCATGTGTGGTGTACTCTTTTCTCCAATCTTTTTTCCACTGGATTTTTAGAAAATGTCAAGATATTGCGGTTTAGCCCAAGAGAGAGTGTTGGAGCACTAGATGATTTACAGGCCCCTAGGTTATTATGGATAAAACCGATGATAATGCTAGTGACCGGGCGTCTGACAGCGTCAGACGCATGCGGCCCAGCAGCGCGGTCCGCATGCCTTGCGTTCAACCCAACTCCTTTGGCCTTCTCCTGGTCGTTTCATGTTTGCACATTGGGCATTTTCCCTCGATCTCACCGGCGGTGGCAGTCGGAGTGCCTCCCACCCCGTACTCGCGACACGCTGGTGGCGGTCGGAGCGCCTCCCCTCCCACTATCGTCGACGTGTCTCAGACAGTACATGGAGTGTCTCCCCATAAGGAAAGATCACTAAAAAAGGAATAATAGGGCTTTGGAACTGGAGACGCAATGATGGGTTAGAAATAAATGCTCGCCCCCAATGAATTTATAGGGGTGCTGATGATTAGGGTTTACATTCCGAAAACAAAAAGACTTCTTTGCCCTTACATCTAGTTCGTTGATATGAAATCAACGAATCCTAACAACACTTGATCCCTTTGTGCGCACGCAAAAACCCTAACTACCCCTAGTACCTTAGAGCCCTTATCGAAAAAATGGGCCAGTCTATTGTAGGCCCATCTTCTGGTAATCACGCCTACGGGACCATAGGTAGCGCTTGGCGCAGCTGTTAATGGGCCCTTTGGAGTCAACCGGAGTCCACCCTCTTCGGCTATCTTGCAAGGTATCCTCGGCCGTCCATGCCTTCGCCCAGGCAGGAGCATCTTCCTAAAATTCCTCTTCGACTTCCATTCGTACGTGCTTTTTTCCCGAAGATGTCTTAAGGGTCTTCAGATTCTTCGGGCTTAATAACCACATCTTCAGGACTTTCGCCGAATCTTCATGAAAAGGGGGAGGCATTCGTACAACACCTGCGCTCACAGGCGGTGGCAAGGGCGGTCGGTACGCCTCCCCTCCCGTGCTTGTGACGCACTTAGAATTTTTAAAGTTTGCCACTTGATGCTCGTGACACCTCCCGTCCATTGGATCAGTATCACCGGCGAATTAGTTAATGCTTGGCATTTTGAAGCTCTGTGGCCACCGCTTCGCTCAAAGGAAACCATCAAGTGGCCCTCCTCCTCCACGTTCTCTTCGGTATGTGCTTTGAGTGTTGTATGTTGCCGTTGATTCTGCCTGGGTCCCTTTAGTTTCATTTAACCTTCACTAGTTTTGCTGAGGTGGTAGTGCCCGAGCGGCTGCTAGCTCTCTCCTTAAGTCCTCAATTTGTTGTTCCGTCATCAATCGATGCTGCAGGTATTCTTCGTTTTGTTGATGATTCGCGAAGGTTACTCCTTGGGTTCTGGGTTGTCGTGTTTGTTCAGGTCGGGTGGGTGGGTCTTCCAGGAAGGTAGGTAGGTCTTGTCGGGGGATTGGTCGATTTGGCGAAGGGTGTATGGGTGGACTTTGTGGAAGAGGGTTGGCTGGGTTTTGCAAGGGGTCGTAAGCGGGTATGGGTTCTTCACGGTTTCTTCGCTCACCCATTCTGCTCGATTCCGGTCCTTCGGGAGGTGCTAACCCGAGGGTATCAGGTGCATCTTTGGGTTCTCCCTCCCTGTTTTCACCTCCCCCTCTGGGTACCCTCGGTACCATGTTCCACCTTGTCCCACCACCACTCCTCGTGACAACTTCTGTCACGGCCTCCGTTCCTCCATCTGCAGGTACTTCGCTTTTGGATGGATTTCTACCCCAAACCATCGTCTCTACGCCATGATCCCCACGGTCGGCACCAACTGTCGTCGATGTGTCTCAGACAGTACGTGGAGTGTGTCCCCGTAAGGAAAGATCACTAAAAAAAGTAATAATAGGGCTTTGGAACTAGAGATGCAATGATAGGTTAGGAATAGATGCTCTGCCCCCAATAAATGCGGTGCTCTTGTATTTATTGGGGTGTCGATGATTAGGGTTTATATTCTAAAAACAAAAAGACTTCTTTGTCCTTACATCTGGATCGTTGACATGAAATGAACGGATCCTAACAATACTTGATCCCTTTGTGGGTATGCGAAAAACCCTAACTACCACTAATACCTTAGAGCCCTTATCGAAAAAATGAGCTAGCCTATTGTAGGCCCATCTTCTGGTAATCACGCCCAGGGCCCATACCTAGTGCTTGGCTCAGCTGTTAATGGGCCCTTGTGAGTCAACTGGACTCCACCCTCTTCAGCTATCTTCCAAGGTATCCTCGGTCGTCCCTGCCTTCGCCCAGGTAGGAGCATCTTCCAAAAATTCCTCTTCGACTTCCATTCTTACATGCATTTTTCCCAAAGTTGTCTTAAGGGTCTTTGAATTCTTTGGGCTCAATAACCACTTCTTTGGGATTTTCGCCCCAATCTTTAGGAAAAGGGGGAGGCATTCCAACAACACCCGCGCTCGCAGATGCGCCGGCAAGGGCGGTCGGTGGGTGCACCTCCCCTCCATGCTCGCGACGTGCCGGAGGCGGCGGTTGGAGTTCCTACACTCCCGAAGCTTGCGACACGCCGACGTTGGCGGTCGAAGCGCCTCCCCTTCCATCCTTGAGACGCGTCGATGATGGCGTCGCGGTGGGGTAGTGGTAGCCGTGGCTCGTAACATCGCCGGTGTCAGGGAGGAGAAGACTCTCCCATCCCTCCGCAAGGAATTGATGCTGACCCGCCCCTCTTACTCACCAATCCCCACAGTTCTTCCTGCTGATGGGAGTGAGGCTCGATTCACGTGAAGGTGTCATACGATTAGGGTTTTTGTAGTGTCATTTTTTTCACAAGATTCTAGCGCATCGATGGTTTGGATAGCAAAAACCCTAGCATCCCCCAGCAGCTGAGAATGAGGAGTTGCGGAGGTGGATTAGCCATGTAATCGAGTATTACTCTTCTATGGTTGATTTTTGTATGTGACTTCGATGATTTATTGCATCCTGCACGCTTAGAAAAGGAAATGATTCATTGCATAGGCATAAGCCTTAGGGGCATTTTCAATTATTTCACATTTATATCAATAGTGTTACATGTTGTTTACAGGTTGTTTCACATTTTCTGGGTTCCGTTTTGTATGTGCATTTGCATCCGATGAAACAACAGTGAACACACTTCATTGTGCATTTTTGCGTATGCGACCTCGATGATAGTGCATCCTGCATGCTGAAGGAGATTGTTCATTGCATACGCATATGCATCAGGGGAATTTTTGTGTTTAGTTGTCATTTTTCAACTTTGTTTCACAATTTATTTCAATAGTGATTTTCAGGTTGTTTCATATATTTTGTTTGTGATCAAGCGGCTCTTTGTTGTTTCAGGTGTGTACATTGCAAATGAAAAAATGGCCAAGGATGACAGCAAGCCCAATGTGAAGTACCGTTTCACAACAAAGAATCTTAATAGGCTCGTGGGCAATCTCATGGACTTTCAACAGGCTTTTGTTCGGAAGCATGGTTTCAAGAATTTGTTGTGCTTTTCATGCTTTACCCCTCCTAGCCGTCTAGCCGAGGTGGATGATCATGCGCATTGATCCAGAATTGTGTCAGTTTCGCTTTAAGAAGAAGTCCATTGTATTCACATGGGAGATGGTAACCAGGATGATTGGCATACCATCGAGGGACAAGCCCTTCAAGTTAACGACTGATGACGATGCCATTGAGCATCTGAAGGAGCAGTATAAGGTAGGGGATATGTATCCAGTCAACAAGGCAGTTAAAGCAGTTTAAGATAGCACATATAAGTTAGAGTTTATGAGGGCCTTCTAGCTGGTCGTGCTGGCCACTGTCCTTGTTCCCAACACATCAAGCAATGTCCCAATGGACTACCTGCACACCTTTGCCGACATGGATGCCTTCACCGAGTTAGATTGGGCTGGACACATGCTGCAGAAGACTATGGATGAGGTCAGAAGGATTTGAAAAGTCATCACAAAGAACCCATCCACATCTTTAAATGCCTTGCTAAAAAAACATCTTTCAATGCCGGTGGATGCATCCCTCTTCTTGCTCTACGTTCTATCTCTTTGTTTACTACCCCCTGCATATGTACTTTTCATGACAAAATCATCTATGTTTGTTTCATACCTCGCAGATTGTGTACATGAACCATCTTCAATTGTCAGCTGCTTTCCATGGCCAAGATGGACTATCGCACCCCTATGATGTGCCACGTGACCTCAACGGATTTCACAAATCTGGAAAAAGATGACAAAAATAGGATGACAATCAACAAGATTGCATTTGGTCAGCGGGGGGTGTGTGGCTTGGCAGCCATCTTTCTCCTCATGTGTTTTTTTCGTCTTTTTAGTTTTTTGTGTTTTTGTTGTTGTGCTAACATAATCCTTTTTTCTCATTTTTTTTCCTCTCTCTTTTGTTTTTAGTTTCGTGATCTTCGAAGCACGTTGTACGCCGAGCAGCCAGCTGCTTAGACAATTGACTTGGCAACTCTCGAGGATTGGGTTAGGTTGGCCTCTCAGCAAAGCAGTCAAAACACGCAGGTAAATTCTCCATAGGTGCTGTGCAACATAGTTGCCATCCATTGTTCCATATGCTGTACTTAATTGTTTCAATAGGTTTTGTAAAGTTGTTTCAATGTGTCATCTACCTGCTGCGTTGCACTTGCCATCATTTTTTGTTCCATACTGGTATCAATTTGTTCCACATGTTGTACTAATTGTTTCAGTAGTATTATATTTTTTTTGAATGTGTCACTAGTTGTCTATTCTTTTTTTCAGCAGTTACCCCCTAACATCCAGGCAATCGTTCACAAGCACAGCAAATTATGGGAGCAAGAACTTGAGTCTGTTGTCGGGTCAATCAAGCTGTTGCATAAGAAGACGATGGACGCTCTTGCCATGGAACTGAAGGAGGTTCTGGGGAAAGCATATGGTGGAATGCATAGCAACCTCACCTTTCAAGTGCCCGGGACATCCGGTGCTGCTGCAGCAAATGATAATAGCGAGGATGAAGGGAGGACAACGTCGAGCAATTTGGCGAAGAAAAAATAGGTTGGATAAAGAACAAAATTAAAACAGATACAGGCTGAACTAAGTATATTCGGCATAACAAGCATTTCATTCTTTTAGAGTAGATAATTGGATTTTGATTGAGTTATTTTTTGAATGGAAAAAGGAAAAGGTGGATTCAAAATCCTTTTTTTCTTCGAACTTTCCCAAACACAAAATACCTCCTTGTATTTGAGGCAATCGGACAGCCTCGGGGGACACAACTCTAAGGATGGTGCACATCACGACGGGCGGGCTGATGATGATATATCTAGCCCCGCCAGGGACACTTCGCGGGATGATGCTGTTGGTGCAGATGTCATGCCACAGAAGGGGAGCAGCCCTGCACCACTATGCCCTGCCACACATGCTCCTCTTGGAGTGCCTAGCCCTGCCATTCATGGAAGGGCTCCAAGCATCAACGACATCGTCGGTGAGATTTGCAAGGAGCAACCTCCTGCCGGCAGGAGTGTTGGAGTGCCTGGGAACCCCATACACGCAAGGCCACCGTCGCCTGCAGATCGCATCATACCTCCTTCTTTCGAGCTATTGCTAAATTTACTTAATGCAGAATTACAGTCTCTTGCAGGAAGTAGCTATACTGCAAGCCCAAAAAATGGTATGTTCAACTTGTTCGCCATATCCATATTATATTGTTTTTGTAGGTCAAGACTTATCTTTTTTTATGCCATATGTGTTTTTTTGATGCCATGCGTGGTTAGTTGTGTTTTTTAGTATAAGCAAAATTTTATTGTACCAATAAGCAAATATTGATTGTTCCAATAAACAAATCTGGTTGTTCCAACAGGCATATCTGGTTGTTTCAATAAGCCATTATGATTGTTTCAGAAGCATATTATGTTTCTGTTTATTGTTCCAATAAGTTTACTTTTAATTGTTTCATCCATCAATTTTTGACTGTTTCAACACCCCACCCCCATTTCAAGTTTATTGCCCCATCCTTTCATCTTTATTTTTTGTAGATCAACTTGATGCTTCCACTAGCGATGATGTAAGCAGTGGCTCAAGCACACATGAGAAGAAGACCAGGAAAAAGAGGGCAGAAAAACCTCTTGATGATGGCAAAAAGTTAAAGAAACTAAAGGTGAATGCGGAGGTTGAGGCCATATATACAACATACCTATCTAGCAGATGCTTGGACAAGCCAAAGAAGAACTAAACACAGTAAGCGCACAAGCAAGAGAGAACCAATGCAATTTGTTTTGTGTTCATTTACCTTGTCCACTTGTCATATTTGTTTTCAAAAACCATTGCAGGCCTGCTTTCATCAGCATTAAGAATTTTCACATAGACTATGAGAAAATGTACAATTCGCTGAAACAAAGAGGAGAGGTGACTGGTGTATGAACATGCACGCCTACATTTATATTTTTATTCATTGTTTCATCAGGTCATGTCCATTGTTTCAATACATGTTTATATTTTTGTTCCATCAGTGTTCTTGTTGATTGTTTCATCATTGTTCCATCAGGTATTATCCATTTTGTTTTAGAACATGTTTACATTTTTTTGTTCCATTAGTGTTTTAGTTCATTGTTTTATCAGGTCATTCCATTTGTTTAGTACATGTTTATATTTTTTTTGTTCCATCATTGTGTTTACTTGATTGTTTCATCAGGCCATGTCCATTGTTTCGGTTGCCCTCTTTTTTATCTCTCCATATTTTCATGTATTTTTTTGGTGTGCTATGTAGATTTTCTTTCCAATTTTAAAGAGGGGGCACTAGACACTTGTGTGCTTCAAGTTGCTGCACGAGCAAGTCAATGTATTCGACTCCATCAGAGGAAGGAAAAAAAATCCTTAGATGATGTTGTCGACAACCTGGTTTGGGCTCTTTTTTCTTACATCTTCTCTATTTTTTTCACATAATCTTTTTTCTTGTTACTTTGATTACAATGTGCATTTTCAACCTCCCCCTCTATGTATCATATCACAAACATAGCAAAGTTTGGAATGAAAGCAAATTTCTGTCTGGAAAGGATATCACCCAATTCAAGAGATGGGCACCCGCTGACTACCCACAACAAGGCAACCAGTAAGCGCCTCCCCTTTTTGTGTATCATGTCCAAGTTTTAAATATGTGAGCACATCTTATATTTTTTATATGGAACAATTTTTTTTTTGTGTGTGCAGCGTGGATTGTGGCATCTTCTCAATGGTCTACATGGACAACTAGGATGGGAAGACGATGCAGTCGTTCCTTCCGGTATTTATATTTTATCTTACATATCAACTGTCCATATCAACATTGATTACTTACTGTCACTCCAACCATCGTTGTTTCTTTGATAAATAGGCTAGCATCCCCGAGTATCGCAAGTTGTTTGCAACAAGACACATCAACACCAGGTTCAACACTGCTGACATTTCATGGGTCCTTAAGGAGAAGCGAGCTTCGGATGAACGGAGGCTGATTGTTCCATAGTTCATGCATATCATTTTTGTAGTTCAATGATGTGTGTTTTGTTTTTTGGAGGTGGATGTGAGAATGGACTACCTCGTTACTTTTTCGATGTACATTTTTGCGAAACTTGTTGTTGACACCCAAATTTGGCAGAAAATCGAATGTTCAGAAATGGCTGAATATGTTGGAATTATTGGGCCAAATCAGAAATGGGCTTTATCGGCAAAGAAGAAAAGCAGAATACCGATACTTGTAAGACTTCGGAAGAAATACGATGAGATCAGAAGCGTGTTGCGGTAAATTAGGTCGTATCGGTATCGACTTTGTAAACACTATAAATAGGACTTTAGGTCTCGATAGAAAAGAATCAATACTCAATACACAAAATACTTTCTCGAATCCGATCGACCTCGTCGAAGGGTTTCAACTCGCAGGTAGATCTATCTCGATGGGATAATCGATTCTCTTCTTGTAACCTGTATGCATGGCTGCATCTTGTTGATCTCATGTATACAAACCATGTTAGACTGTCTCGGGATTTACCGATCTTTACCATGTTCTCGCATATTGCACTGTCTCGATTTAATCGATCTGTAATATGTGTTTATCCTGTAATGCCGACTGTTAAATATTTCATATGCTTTCTCCTAAATCCGATATATGCAACTGTCTCGTTTAATCGATCTTGTGTATGCCTTGTTTAGGACCTTGCATATGCAAGTGTTTACCGATTTGTATTACATCCCTTATTAGCTTCAGACCTTCGCATCGGTTTATTGGTTTATTGAGATTTAGATCTGGATACTGTCTTGGCTTGACCAATCTATTCAATCTATTTCTTGGTTTAATCTAATATATTGATATTAAGGTTTATTGCTAATGTTATAATAAAAATACTAAAAAGAACTAAAGGATTTAAGCTTGAATCTTCATTTAAATTTATTCGCTCTATCAGGCTTGAAGCCGATAGATCCGGTAATCAGGATTTAGCAAACCGATTACAAATAACCTGATCTGGCTATTTAAAAGCCGATTAGGCTTATATTACTAATGATTTTCTCCTTGTCGATTTATAGGTCAAATCGACTGGCACGTTTGGTTTGAGTTGCGACGCAATCACTCGATTGACGCTTCTGCACGTGTTCACAGAAACCCTCGTTTTTGTGTCAACATACTTTTTGGCACACCCGGTGGGACCCTAACACTCAAGATTGATAAGATGACGCGCACCGATGCCGAGGCGGCTTTGGAGGCGCTCAAGCACGCTGCTGAGGCAGTAACGTTTGACGAATTGAGCCCAGATCAAAAAAAGGAAATCGAAGATAGGCTCGCGGAAATCCACGAGGAGAATAAAAAGAGAATGCTGACTGGCTATCGGAAAACCTGTAGCGGCCAGATTACCAAGACCTCCATCGGAGATCCGCTGCTGACTGGAGATTATTCCGAAGTGATAAGAGATCAAATCAATAATTCGGTCTACCGATCGATGCTGGATCAGTCATCGGTATTGGGAAGAATCGTCCAAGAGGGCACCAGTGCTGCGCTACATAACATCATAGCTGGGCAGGCTCCTCAGGTGAATCAGAATTCCCCGCAAGGGATGAATTTTGGGAACCAATACCCAGCCTACACTCAAGCAGGAACATCACATACGGGGGCTTCCCAATCAAATCCTCCGTTGACTATTAATCCAACTCCGATTCAAATGATATCGGGTAATCAGGCTATAATCCCGACCCCAGAGCCGGTGTATCAGCCGATCAATCCAGGGATAAGTGAAAATCTGGAAGAGATGACCAGGAACTTGGTACAGTATGATGAAGCAATGCGGGTTCAACAAGCCTAAAATAGCCCCGCATTATACCATGCCGTATCCATCGGCTTTCAATGAAACGGAGTATCCGCATAAGTATCGCGTTCGATTTATAAACGCCAAATTCAGCGGGGTGATCATACCTCTACGTGTGAGCATATAGCTAGATTCCTTGCGTTGTGCGGAGAGGCCGCATCAAAGGATACTCTTAAGTGCCGATTATTCCCCCTGTCGCTATCGGGCTTGGCTTTTAACTGGTGCACATCGCTCCCTCCAAACAGCGTCACTTCATGGCCAGATTTGGAGAAGAAGTTTCATGAATATTTCTATTTTGGAGAAAACGAAGTGAGAATCACCGATATCATGATGATTAAACAGAAATTTGGTGAATCGGTGAATGATTACTTGTGTCGGTTCAGGGAGGTAAGAAACCGATGCTATAGCCTTTCACTGCCCGACAATGAGTTGGCGGAATTGGCTTTCAAGGGATTATTACCCGTTAATCAGAAGAAGGTGGGCAATCAGGAGTTTGCTGATATCTCACATCTGGCTCACAAAATCGCGCTGTATGAAAGCCGATTCTCTGATAACTCTTACCCAGGCCAGAAAAAATACAGGAATAACAACAATTACAAAGGTAAAGATAAGGCTGTCAATGTTGTTGAAACAGATGAGGTTGAAAATTCTGATGATTCCGACGCTGAAGAAGTTGGAGCTTATGTAGCTGAATGGGTAAACAATAAAAAGGAATTCGAGCTGGGGTGGATCAAGCCGAAAGCACCTGAGAAAAGTAAATATTCCTTTGATACATCTAAGTGCGATCGGATTTTCGATCATTTGTTACAAGAAAAACAGATTTGGCTTAAGCAAGGGCACATTACTCCCCCACTTGAAGAGCTAAAAAAACGCAAATATTGCAAGTGGCACAACTCTTACTCGCACGCCACCAATGAATGCAATGTGTTTAAGCAAGTGGTACAGAAGGCGATTGAGAATGGCCTGAACTGACTTTCCGATCGTCGGGCCGACATGGTGTAAGAACTGGTGAGTGGCGCGAAGTAAAGCGTGGCCATAATCATAATCCGATTTCAAAGTCGAGGCCGAAGCCAACCTTCAATCAGTTGATGGAAAAATACTACAGGATGGCTAAGGAAACGCCTCGCAGGAGTGTTAAATCAGGTACTCCAGATGTTGTTCGAAGGGATCCAAATGATCAAGGTTGGGAAATGGAACACTGGGATTGTCCCTTTTTCCGATAGTGCTGGGAAGAAAAGATGTCTTTGCCTAATTTGGAGGATTGCCCGATGAACCACACGTTTGTTCCTCCCAAGAGAACGTCGGTAAAAGATCGGCTGGTGTTTCCTAGTGAAAGGGACGAGGATACTCCCATGAAGCAAGATACCGATGTGCATCGGCCTCCCAAGGTGCCGCTGCCACAGTGGTGCCCGAGCGGAATCACAAAGTCTCAGAAACGGCGCCTGCAGCGTATGAGACATGCGGAAGCTAAAGAAGGGGAAGCCGAGAAATTTAGTGACGCTCTACTGGAGCAGGTAAAGCCGATAAAGCTAACTAGGGGCAAGCAGGAATGGAGGCCCAAGTTGAGATCGGCCGTTATCATTGAGAAGGATTCCGATGAAGTTTCAATTGCTACTAACATGGTCTGCGTCCTGCCTCGGGAGTTCATGTGCGATTACGAAGAGACCGCTGCAGAGTTACTGGTAGGAGCTGAAGATGCTATATTTAAGAAACCAGAGAATTCCCGATTACATTTGAAGCCATTATTCATCATGGGATATATGAATGGAAAGCCGATTTCCAGAATGATGGTAGACAGTGGAGCTACTGTAAATCTGATGTCATATTCTGTGTGCCGTAAAATCAGAAAATCTACGAAAGACTTGGTTAAGACTAACATGGTTTTAAGCGATTTCAACGGAAATCCGACTGAAGCCAAGGGGGTTCTAGTGGTGGAGCTCACTATAGGGAGCAAGACAATCCCAACAGCTTTCTTTGTAATTGAAGGAAAAGGGAGTTATAACGTGCTGTTGGGAAGGGATTGGATACACGCCAATTGCTGCATTCCATCAACATTACATCAAATTCTAATTCAGTGGATTGGCGATCAAATAGAAGTGGTGAGAGGAGAATCTCTGACCGCTGAAACCGATTGTGCCGATATACATCATAACCTAGAGGCACTATCGGGAAAACCCTTAGAAGATTGTGATTTCCTCAGTGTTAGCAAATTGGGATTCAAACCGACGACTCTGGAAGGACAATCGGTAACTCAAGGATGTGAGGGTTTTTTATGGGAACCGCGGCTCTAGAAGGCATTGAGTATAAGATGGGCCAGGGTTTTATATCGGCTGATGAACTTGAAAAGGTCGATATTGGAACCGATGGTAAAGAAAGGCCCACTTACATCAGTAAAAAGTTGCCGCAGGAATATAAGGATCGGCTTATCCAGATACTCAAGGATCGGGTTGATTGTTTCGCTTGGGAATATCATGAAATGCCTGGTCTAGACCAATCCATAGTTGAGCATAAGATTAAAATGAAGCACGGTTTGACAAGAAGCAATCGCCAAGAAGAATCAAGCTGAAAATTTATGATCAAGTGAAGGCTGAAATTCGAGATTGTTGGATGCAAAGTTTATTCGCCATGCAAATATGCCGATTGATTTCTAATATAGTACCGCTTGGTAAAAGGATTACGATAAAATTCGGTATGCATCGATTTTCGGGACTTGAACAAAGCAACGTATAAAGATGAATATCCGATGCCGATTGTCGATCGTCGATCGATGCCGCCGGTAATCGGATTATCGATTTTTGGATGGCAATCTTGGTTACAATCAGATCTTTATGGCTGAAGAAGATGTCAACAAGACTGCAGTTAGGTGTCCTGGAGCTATCGGTTTGTTTGAGTGGGTTGTCATGACTTTCGGGCTGATCAGCGCTGGGGCTACTTATCAAAGAGGGATGAACTTAATCTGTCACGATCTAATCGGTAAATTGGTTGAAATATATATTGATGATGTGGTGATCAAATCTCAGGAGGAAGAGCAACACTTAGCTGATATTGTGACCGTGCTGGATCGGTTTCGAAAATATGGTATGAGAATGAATCCAAAGAAATGTGCTTTCGGGGTATCGGCCGACAAATTCCTGGGTTTCATGGTACATCAGAGAGGAATTGAAGTTCATCCCAATAGAGTTAAGGCGATCCTGAATACTAAGCCTCCTGATTCGAAAGTTCGTCTACAAGAGCTTATCGGTAAGATTAATTACTTGAGGAGGTTTATTTCAAATTTATCGAAAAGAATCATCCCGTTTTCTCCTTTGCTCAAATTAAAAACTTCCGATAAGTTCATTTGGGGACCGGAGCAGCAGAAAGCGTTTGATAACATTAAGAAATACCTGATGAATCCGCCTGTTTTGGTCGCTCCAAGAGAAAATTTACCATTCAAATTATATCTATCGGTATCGGATAAAACAATAGGGGCAGTTCTGGTCCAATAAATTGATGGTAAGGAACATGCGCTTTTCTATTTAAGCAGAAAGCTATTGGATCCAGAAACCCGATAGTCGATGGTGGAAAGGTATTGCCTGTGCTTATACTTTACTTGCACTAAACTAAGGCATTATTTGTTGGCTGCTGAATGCAAGGTGGTTTGTCAAACCGATGTGATTAAGTATATGCTAAATGCTCCAATTATCAAAGGACGTCTTGGGAAATGGGCATGTACTCTCATCGAGTTTGACTTGACATATGAGTCTCCGAAGGCTGTCAAGGGGCAGGTTTTAGCCGATTTCATCGCGCACAATCAGGATGTTAATTTGTCGATGTTGTTGCCCTGGGTAATGTTCTTTGATGGATCTGTGTGTGAGAAGGGATGTGGAATCGGTATTTTTATTGTTTCTCCTGGCGGTGTCCCTTATCGATTCAGTATTACCGTGGATTTTGGATTGACCAACAATCAGGTGGAATACGAGGCATTAATCCAGGGATTAGAATGGTTAATTCAAGTTGGTGCTATCGCTGTGGAAGTATTCGGAGACTCACAATTGGTGGTGTATCAGGTGATCGGTAAATATGATTGTCACAGTGACCTGCTTCGGGATTATTTGGGAAGAGCTTCTGATTTGGCTAAATATTTCAGTATGTTCACAATTCGTTATATTCCGAGGGAACAGAATTGTGAAGCCAATGATTTAGCCCAGGAAACATTAGGTTATAAATTACCGATCATGGAGTTAGCAATTATGCCGATTGCAAGTCCAGTTCCGATTGGGTGGCAGGCTGAGATTATCGGTTATCTTAAAGATCCTCAAGGGAAAACCGATAGGAAGCTTAAAAGAAGAGCCCAAAGGTACGTTCTGATCAGTGACAAATTATACTATCGGAGTTTTGATGGATTATTGCTTAAGTGCTTAAATGAAGAGGAGGCAAAAGTTGCAATCGGAGAAATTCATGAAGGTCTTTGTGGAACTCATCAATCAGCCTACAAGATGAGATGGATGTTGAAGCGCGTCGGATATTTCTGGCCAACGATGGTGGAATATTGTTTTAAGTATTATAAGGGTTGCAAAGATTGTCAGAAATTTGGGAATATTCAGCATGCGCCTGCGTCTATCTTGCATCCAATTGTCAAACCGTGGCCCTTTAGAGGATGCGGAATTGATATGATCGGAGAAATATTTCCTTCTTCGTCCAAGGGGCATCGGTATATCTTAGTAGCAACGGACTATTTCACTAAGTGGGTTGAAGTTGTATCATTGAAGAAATAATGACTACGGGCGATCGACTTCGTCAGGGAACACATAATTTACCGATTCGGTATTCCTCAGACGATCACTACAGATCAGGGATCGGTATTTATGTCAGAAGCATTTCAGGATTATGCTCGAAGCCTAGGGATCACGACAATAAATTCATCGCCGTATTATGCTCAAGCCAACGGCCAAGCGGAATCTTCAAATAAAAGTGCTATAAAGCTGATCAAGCAGAAAATCGATGAAAGGCCGCGGGGTTGGCATAATACTTTGGCGGATGCGCTATGGGCCTATCGGATTGTGAAGCATGGAGCCACGAAGGTATCACCATTTGAGCTGGTTTACGGTCAAGAAGCTGTTCTACCGGTTGAAGCAATCATCGGATCTACGAGAGTTGAAGAGCAAAATAATATAAAAGCCGATGACTACAAGAGTTTAATGGTAGATAAACTGGATGACATGGTGGCAGTTCGGTTAAAAGCGCTAGAGCATATCGAGCGAGATAAGCAAAGAGTTGCCAGGCATTATAACAGGAAAGTTGTACCGAAAGCTTTTGAAGTAGGAGAACTTGTGTGGAAGACGTTTTTACCGATTGGTTCTAGAGACCCTAAATATGGTAAATGGTCGCCAAACTGGGAGGGGCCGTTTAAGATCAATCGGGTTATTCCTGGAAACGCGTATATTTTGGAAACACTTGAAGGAGAAGTTTTCGGTAAAGCGATTAATGCCAAGTATTTGAAGAAGTATTATCGTAGCGTTTGGGTTGGAGCTTAAGTTATGACTTAAGAAAAGCTGATTCAGTGAATCGCCTATAGTTCAAAAAATCGTTTCACACTTGGGCGCATTTGTGATAACTTTACTCAACACGTTGCTGTCGAGCAAAAGCCGATTCCAAGGAATCGCCTATAGACAAACATAAGATTTAAAAGCGATTGCAAAGAAAAAATAGTTATTACAGAGGAACGAAGGCCTTAATCGTTTTTGCCTCGAGGGGCAGAGTAGGGCATTGTCTTACAATCGGTAAAATACTGATTCACACATTAAAAGTTTAAAATTTGGCTCGCAGGCCAGTCATTTGCAAAATTCATAAATAGCCGCGGCAGCACTGGACATTGTATCCCGGATCCGATTGATGGTTGTAGTATCTTCTTCGGCTGATCCTGGTATGATCGGTATTTTCTTCTTTGCGTCCAAGACTGCTAGGCCGCAAGCTTTCACGACACCATACTGCTCCTTCGCCGCTGATTTGCTTTCCTCGAAACTTGAGCGAGCGGCTTCCTCGACTCTCATCGCTTTCTCCATTTCCAGTTCCAAGGTTTTAACCTTTGAAGCTGCCTTGGAGGCGGCAAGTTTTGCCGATTCAGCTTCGCGCTTCAGTTGTTGGAGGGTGTCGTTTTGAGCATTGGCGTCTTGTATCAGCCCTTTCAACTCAGCCTCTGAATCTTTGAGTGCTTCCCTTTGGTGGAGCCGATCCAATGCAGCATCGAAATCGGCTTTCTCTTTGGCGAGGGGCAGCACTTTTTGGATGGCCAAGGCCACCTGCTCAGGGTGGACCTGCGTGATGGAATCGGCTATTTCCCGTATGGCGGAAGGGTTGGCCAGGAAAGCCGATTCATCACCAAACAGTTCCCACATCTGCTTGAGCTTGGCGACGGTCTCCGGAGAGAACTGATTCTTCTTGGTAGGTTCTGGGGCTGGTGAATCAATGATGACGGCTGGCGGCAGTGAAGTTCTGATTGGAGATGAAAGAAAGTCCAGTTCATCATCAAGCCAGTCCATGCTCGAGGGATCGAAATTCAGTTCATCGGTTTTTTCCCCATCATAGGTAATAACCTGCGTAGAGGCCACAGTTACTCGTACTGGGCTACGAGGCTGGAACATGTAGTGAAGAGAACAAAATTTGAAGTTACGACAAATCAGCAATTGAAAGAATTTCACGAGATAAGTGTGAATGTCGATTACCTCTTGGGGATTGAAGGCCGGTGGCGTCTGCGACGCGGGAGGAGGAGTAGGAGTGCCATCTTTCTTTTTGGAGATGGGTGAAATGTCCTAAAATCATAATCCGGTAAGTAAGAAAGCCGACGAGGGTCAAGAGTTTGAAGAAAATCAAGTGCTTACTGTGTCACATACGGATTCTGTACTATCGGGAGTACGCACCTTTGGGGTCCTTGGTTTTTTGGTGACCACCTTCTTCCTCAGGCCGGGTTCGCCTTCGGGTTTCCCTGATAAGTAAAGTCAGTAAGTAATAGAATATTTCAGAATTATATGTGTAAGCCGATTGTACCTCGTTTCTTTGGCTGGGAAGAGCCCTGGGTGAAGGCAGATGCTGACTTGGCCGTCGAGTGGATTCGGCCAGCTTCTTCTCCGATGAGCTTTGCCTTGGGGCGCTTGTCACCGCTCTGAAAGGGAAATAACAAAGAGGTCAGTAATCGGTAAAAGAACAATGTAGGTTAGCAAACGCACGCAAGTTAGTAACCTCGCTGCTAGAAGACGATGCATAGTTCTGGGAGTTTGTTCTTTCATCGTCTGAGTCTGATGAAGAAGGTCCCGATTCTGAAGAATTTTCTTCCTTATCTTCATCAGAGTCATCGGAATCATTATTATTTGAGCTGATGGTTTCCGATTCCGATGGGGCTTCGCTTTCGCCACGATCTTTGGCGATTAGGTGCGCATGTTTCTTTCTGGCCGGTGATCCGTTCGATTAAGGTTGCAGCTCCGCCTTTGGTTGCATAAATATTTTTGGCGATAGTTTCCCACCAGTTATCGAATGCTGATGAAGTGTTGGCCCACATAATGAATTCTGATGGCATTTCGAAGTCCAAGTGGGCAGCAGACAAAATACCGTAAGTCGATTGGGAGTTTAAATCTTCTCTGGCGTTCAATTGGCGGTATATAAAGAGATCGGGAGTTTCCTGCCCGAGATTGAACTGCCGAGTAACCACAGCCGGATGATAGAACTCGTAGGAGGGTTTCCTGATATGGGTTCTCGTGCTCAAGATTGCGAAGAAGATGCTTGGGGAAATGAATTCTTTAAAAGCCGATAAGGCTTCACCCTTTAGAGTGTTGGCCAATCAGAAAAATGAAGGTACTGGATATTTGTCGGATCGATTATCGGGTTAAACTGCTCTGCCCCATATTCCGATTCTGACATGGTGTAGAAAGCAACCATGGAATGGGAGAAGTCATATTCGTTTAGGCGTTTTCTGTTGCAGTTTAGTGATATCATCTCACCGTATGATCTACAGGGGCGATCATTACTATCGGAATCTTTTTCATTCGGGAATTCTAGGCTGAAATCCAGTTCCCCTAGAGAATTGTATATCTTCAGCTTCAAGAACATTCCGATAAACCAGAAGGGGCCGCCTAGGTTTCCGACCGAATAGTCGGCTTTCCTTGAACATAGGCCTTTCCTGATCTCATGCATCATACGATAGGTGGCTCCCAGCAGGTATTTACCGATTGCTAATTTGCGACCTGCTGCTAGCGCTTCGGCTACCCCTTGGTAAACCTTGCTTGGGCTAAGGGATTGCCCGCAGAAGAAAAATCTGTCAAGCCACATGTTGAGAAAGGCGATGTGCTCTTCATCTTCTACGTCGCCAGTTTGCTGATGGGTATTGATGTAGCGTTGCCAGCCGAAGTTTTTCTCGGGAACCAGCTTTAAGGTGGCAAGCATATCAAAAGCCGATAGCATCTCGCCAACGGGACTAAGACCGGTTAGCATGGCTACGTCGAGGAGCGTAGGGCTTATGGGTCCAGTCGGGAAAAAGAAGGCATTGGCTGTGTCGCACCAGAAGTAAGATGATGCTGGCATAAATGGTTCGTCTGCTGGTGGCGGAGACAAGGAAAGAAGGATGGCATCGGTTATTCCTAGTTCGTCCCATTGCTCTTGTTTTTGGTTGTAAACCCGAATGAGCCTGTCCTTATATCCCTTGATCGGGCTAGGCCAAGATCTAAATGCCGATTTCCAACTGTTGACACTAAGCTTATCTGCAAATAAAGGGAGTCTGCTTACGGAATGAAATATGAAATCCGATGGGTCTTGGTCTCCTCATCGCCCCAAAGAATGCAAAGCTTGGTCCGAGTATGAAATCGATTACACGAGACATGATCTTGATTGAGAATTGAAGGAGTTGGTTGCGCCACGACTCTTGAGAGCTCGAAAATTCGATCACGAGAGCCGTCTTGCCAGTAGGAGAGCGTGAGTAGTGACGAATGGTGCGCTATTTATAGGCGTGGTAAAAACTAGGGTTTTACTGCGCTTTTAAGCGTTCTGATTTATTATATTGTCTGCTGGGTGACACGTGTTCTCAAATGGGCTTTGGAAGTGAGAAGTTCTGAGGATAAAATGTGAAATGTTCTAGCGTGGTAAATCCAATTTTTACTTGAAAGTTCGGCTAATGAAATACTCATTGCCAAACTTAGGGGCATATGTTGACACCCAAATTTGGTAGAAAATCGGATGTTCAGAAAGGGCTGAATATGTTGGAATTATTGGGCCAAATCGGAAATGGGCTTTATCGGCAAAGAAGAAAAGCAGAATACCGATACTTGTAAGACTTCGGAACAAATACGATGAGATCAGAAGCGTGTTGCGGTAAATTAGGTCGTATCGGTATCGACTTTGTAAACACTATAAATAGGACTTTAGGTCTCGATAGAAAAGAATCAATACTCAATACACAAAATACTTTCTCGAATCCGATCGACCTCGTCGAAGGGTTTCAACTCGTAGGTAGAGCTATCTCGATGGGATAATCGATTCTCTTCTTGTAACCCGTATGCATGGCTGCATCTTGTTGATCTCATGTATACAAACCATGTTAGACTGTCTCGGGATTTACCGATCTTTAGCATGTTCTCGCATATTGCACTGTCTCGATTTAATCGATCTGTAATATGTGTTTATCTGTAATGCCGATCGTTAAATATTTCATATGCTTTCTCCTGAATCCGATATATGCAAGCTGCCTCGTTTAATCGATCTTGTGTATGCCTTGTTTAGTACCTTGCATATGCAAGTGTTTACCGATCAGATTACATCCCTTATTAGCTTCGGACCTTCGATCGGTTTATTGGTTTATTGAGATTTAGATCTGGATCTTGTCTTGGCTTGACCAATCTGTTCAATCTATTTCTTGGTTTAATCTAATATATTGATATTAAGGTTTATTGCTAATGTTATAATAAAAATACTAAAAGAACTAAAGGATTTAAGCTTGAATGTTCATTTAAATTTATTAAGCTCTATCGGGCTTGAAGTCGATAGATCCGTGTCGGATTTAGCAACCGATTACAAATAACTGATCTGGCTATTTAAAAGCCGATTAGGCTTATATTACTAATGATTTTCTCCTTGTCGATTTACTGAGTCAAATCGGTAGCACGTTAGTTTGAGTTGCGACGCAATCACTGGATTGACGCTTCTGCACGTGTGTTCACAGAAACCCTCGTTTTTGTGTCAACACTTGTGTGTTTTCAAAGATAATCAAGTAGTGTTGGTATGTCAGGTATTGATGTTTTTCAACATGAGGAGAAGTACTGATGGTTCGTCATGATAATGATGGTTTGCAACTTGAGTATATGCGGAGACGGGGAAAGCACATTTACATCTCTGTGTTTCTGTATTGTAACCTCCTAGACATATTGTTTTGTATTTATGCAAAAATGATTGTTCCGATAGCATGTAATAACTGTTCCAATAGGCAAAATGATAGTTCCGATAGCATACAGTAATTTTTCCGATACATCATGTCAAAATGATTGTTTCAACATGTCAATTCGGTTGTTCCTATAGACCAAAATAATTGTTTCAATAGGTCAAAGTAATTGTTTCACTAGACCAAAACGATTTTTTCAATTGGCCAAACCAATTATTTCAGTAGTTTAAGTAATTGTTCCAACAGGGGCAAAAAGATTATTTTTAATAATTTACACCGATTGTTTCAATATACGTCAACAAAATTGTACCACTAGGCGAAACGATTGTTTCGGTCAAATAAATTTTAAATCGGGCATAAATGCTTGTTTCCTATCCACACTAGTTGTTTCAACAGGCTAGTGTAATTGTTCCAACAGACAAATAATACTGCTCCGGAAGACAAATAACATTGTTCCACAAACATGACAAACACACTCATACGTGTATTTTATTTTGTCTATCGAGTTCATCTATTGAAGCAAGGGGGATAGCCTAGGAAACATCACTTGGTTGTTGCATTCCCAATGACAGGGCAAGTCTGTTTGTTGTGCCCTTTATTTTTGCAGTGCGAACAGTGTATTTTGTCCTCACCCTATTCTTCGTAACAGCTGCCCTCTCCATTGGGTGTTTTCCTTGTTTCAACCTTTCGGTCGGCCGACCCTTTGTTGCACACACGACAGGGTTTTGTACCACCTCAACTGCACCTCCTTGCACCACAGCAACCTCAGTATCTTCCACTGTTAGTGGGTGGTAACTTCCCCCCACCCCCCAGTGCCAAGAGTTTGTTTCTAGCATCCACAGCCGACTCTGAAACAATCATGTACCCCTCCTCACTGTTGCACCTTTCCGAAGCAAGGGCGGTCAATTTTCTACAGAGCGAGTTGTATGTCAACACGTTGCTTCTTGGAACTCCAAACATTGGCTCAGCATACAAAGGAGGAACCGTTGTACTTGCAGATAATTGGGAGGACCATCATAGCAGCAAATCTTGAGGTGGTATTGCTTGGACATTTAGCTGAGTCATTACTTTCAGAACATGGGAACAAAGTAGACCATCCATGGTCCACTTGTCACAGCTGCAAACATATGTCACCATGTCTTCCTCAATCGTCACCTTGTATATCCTACCATTGCTCATGTCTTGGGAAGCAGAAAGCTCGAACTGCATTGGGTTGTCAGCAACCTAATTGCAACAGAATGATGTTGTCTTCATTAATAGGTCCTGGAACTTGCGGAAAATACTCCTCGTATAAAATGATGCACCTTGTTCCTCCAACTTGTACCTTCAAGTACAATAAAATAAACTAAAATGTCTGAGAACATGGGTTTTTAATCTATTTTTTGTTTCAGGTGGCAAATATTGTTGTTTCAACAGGCAAGACCTAATTGTTTCAGTATCAATAATGTTGTTTCAACAGGCCAAGCCTGATTGTTTCAGAAGGCAAATTTATTATTTCAGGGAGACGTGGTACTTACTGCGACCAAAGCTTTCCTGTCGTTGTCTCTCCCTTGAACTCGTCAACATCCCTTTGCAGAGCATTGTTTGCACGATGTGATCGTACTATTTTATGAACGACAATATTGATTCTGATGGGTGAACAAAATTCTTGAATAATGCATTTATCCCTTCGGACCTTCCAGTCGTACTTGTAAATGGGAAGAAGTACATTCTGAGGTACACTGGGGCCCATGAACTTCTCGTTTTCCACATACCACACAGGTGTTGGTTTCCACCAGATTATATGTCTCCAGCATATATTGCCACCTTGCTTCAAATTCCACAATGGTTTCAGATTCATTGATGACAGAATGAAGCTCGTCAGATAATTCTACGTTCAGCGACATCACCGCGCTAAGCTTCTGCTAAGCATTGTTCAAAATATGCCACTTGCAGCACCTATGAATTGTTTCAAGGAATACCTTTGCGATTGCAACCTTCATTGCTCGATCTTGATCCGTCATCATACAGTTGGGGGCTTGTCCATTCACTACAAGCTTAAATTTCTTGAACAACCATGTGAATGATTATGTCCTTTCATCAACCAGCAAAGCGCACCCAAACAATATTGTCTGCAGGTGATTGTTTACACCAACAAAGGGAGCAAATGACATTTTGTATCTGCAATGCAATAAAAATGAATGACATCAAGTAAAGAAACTATAGTTGTTGTCATATAAACGTCACATTTTTCATTTGTTGTTCCAGAACAATTATAGCACAAGGCTATTGTTTCAACAGAAAATTGTTTTCAACAGAAAATTAGTTTCGGCAAGTAATTGTTTCGACATGCATTTCTTCCCGCAAGAACTTGTTTCAACGGTTCATACATTTTGTTTCAACACTAAAAACGCATTGTTCAAACAAAACAAACAAATGTTCATTTTTTGTTCGAATAAATAAATTGTTTCTGCTAAAGAACTAAATTGTTTCAGCATAACAATTTACCTTTTCATGTGTTGTTCTAGAACGATTAACATTTGCCTTCTCATGTGCAATGTGTTGTTCCACAACAATTGTTTTAGCAAATTGTTTTATTTTTGTTTCAATATCACAAACGCATTATTCCAACAGAAACAATTAAATTCTTTCAAAATACCTGTTAGTGCAGAAGGTTGTGTCAAAGAATACGCAGTCCCTAAATTTCTCATACAACAACCTCGTCTTGCCATCAACCCAGAAGAGTCCCTTCACAGTTCCATCCGCATCCCTTTTCGTGGCATGGAAGAATCCGGCCTTGTCAAGCTTGTAGTGGGTGAAATATTCCAAGGTTGATGCCAAGTCACTTTGAATTTGATGTTCAAATTTAAGCTTTGTCCTTGAGTTCAAGATGTCTTTTCTTGTGAAGTCTAGGGTCCGGACACGACCATACACTTCTCCAAATATACTCATCATATGGGAGGTTGAAATATTCCTATTGTGCATTGTGACCAGCAGTTCATAGTCTGCGCGAGAGAACCGCCTATGAGACCTGTACATCCTATTGACATTTGCCTTCCTGACCATAATTGCATGCGTGTGCTCTTGATGAAACACCACAACTTCCCATTTTCCGTCCCTCGGACCCACATCCATCCTTGCTTTGCAGGCACATCGGACAACTTTCTCTTTTTTCTCGAACCAATTGTTTGGACTAATGGATCCTCTGAATGGTTGTTTTTGTATTTTTTTTGTCTTGTTCTTGAGCTGCTTTGTGAGTTATTCGTTGAACCACCCTCCCCTTTTCTTCCGTTTCGCGTGGGCCTTTTCGAAACCTTGTAAATATCCGCTTGTTTGTTACCTTGCTATCCCACGAGCTTGTTTTGTGAATCCCAAACCCCATCTTTTTGATGTATTTGTTGTATGTTTTGTACACCTCATCAAGGGTATCAAACAACATGCCAGCATAGGGAACAACTAGCTTTGAGCTCACATCTTCTTCATCTTCATCCTTTTGATCACCAAAACCCAATGTTTCACTGCCATTGTATAGTTCCATTTTAATAAAATCATTGAGCGTGTCCTGGTTCTCTTCTCCAATAATACCACCCACATTTGCCTGCATCATTTTTCAATTTTGAAAAAAAAACGCGGCAAACATTCAGTTTGAGTGTTTGGTGAAACAAAAAAGGGATGACAAGCAGACATGCCAAAAAAATAGAATGTATTGTTTCAACCCATTGATTTCATTGTTCAGACATCAGCTGAAAAATAAATAGATGTGTTTGAAACAATCACATATACACTCACCAATGTAACCACATAGCCAAATTCAAAGTTTGTTCCAACACGTCTCACAAATACCTACAATAATTTTTGTTTTCATCATACATAGACAACCATGAGAGAGAGTTGCTTCAACATCGAAACAACAGAAGACCTAGTGTTTTTGTTGAGGAACCATTTTACAGTTGTTTGGGAAACAACAAGACCTTAAGCCTTTTTCTCAGCTGAAACAACGCAATTCACAGTGCACAAAAGCATTTCCCTATTAGTGCAACACATATCAGAGTTTTTGTTTCACCACAATGACAATTTGGAACAATCAAGAACGATTTTTGCAAAATTGTTTGACATGTGTTCTATGAATCATACCTCATCTTTCAAATCAGCAATTTCCAAATCCGCAGATGATGCTCCGACCTCAACCGTCTTCTCTACGATCTGCGGCCCCGACAACCTGGTTGCCGCCACGCTGATTTGAATCGGCCAGCTACGAAACCGCCGAGGAATAGTTCTGTTGACGTCAAATAAACTCCAATTTTATACGACAACGTATTCCGGAATTCTGGTATTTTAGAGGGAAAATCAAGGTTTATACTAACATTTTATTTCTTCTAATAAAGTTCCACAAGTTTTGGTGAGTTGTGGGTCTACAGGTACAAAATAGGAAAAACCAGAACCAAACCGGGCAAATGCCCAGCCGGCCGACCCACCCTAGGCCGACCGACCTGGCCTCGTCACCAATCTGGTTCTGTGTTCTCCCCAGTGGCATAAAAGCACAAAATGAGGACATCTAAGCCGTCCACGACGGTCGGTTTGATCGAATGGACACGGTTGCTTCACAAATGAGCATAGGATTCCCTTGGATTCCTTTCTTGCGCATGTCTACTTGATCCACCGGCTTAAGGTGTTAATCTACACCATCAAGGGAGCATCTTAGAAGAAATCCACGGCCGAGAAGTGAAGAAGGTGGGTCGGCAGACCCACCCTAGGCCGGCCGACCCCCTCTTGAGTCCCTTTGGATTCCCCTTTGGAGGAGGGTTGGATGATAAGTGTCCCTACGTGGAGCACCCGGTTGGGCTGCGAACACTATAAAGGACCCTACACCTCACTTGTAACACAACACACAACACATTTTCACACTTTCATTCCACTTAGTAGAGTAGCTCTTAGTTAGTAGTAGTTGGGAGTTAGAGTCAAGTCGGTCTGAAGCTCAGAGTTCCGGAAGTGTCTTCAGAAATTCGGGTAATAGCTCTCGTACCCTTTCCTAATTGTTTCAATTAGTGAGATCACTTCATTCATTGCGTATGTGTTCAACTTTATTTGAGCTGAGTATATCTACATAAATGAGTTGTGTAGATTTGCCTTACCGGTAGCTTGTATTAAATGCGGAATCGGTTTAGGTTCTCACTCATATCTTTATTAGAGCCGGGCATTGAACCTAGATCAACTTCTTTTTGGTACTGAGGAAGATTGATTAGAAATAGTAGCTGATGTGGTGTCTGAGATTAGGACTAACTCGGTTTACACCCGGGTCCACGTATATGTGGTAGGTGGTAGGTGGTGATAGCCCTATCCATCCGTAGATACTAAGTATCTCGTGCATAACCCACAGAGTCCGGCTTTGGACTAGTAGAGCCCTATCGGAATGATCATAACCATTTGGGATTCCAATTCAGGATAGCGGGTGGTAGTGAATGTCCGAGCTCCGACAACGAATACCAAGTGAACCACTGTTAGAATGCCCCTAAGCTCGCTCAATAAACTGAATCGCACGATTTTGTGAACTTATTAAGCTTGTCTCGTTGTCCTCCCAACTGTCTATCTAGTTAGAGTAGCTTTCTCTTTATTTGTGTGAATATTTATCGTGTGTGTGTCCCCGTCTTTTCATTTATCCTAACCCCCGTTACCTAGACTGGCTGGTATTTTAAATAATTAAGATATAGAGGTTTATCTCTTTAAATCCTCGTTCCCTGTTGATTCGATAACTCTAAGAATACTCCTGGTAAAAACTACAAGCGATATCCGCCCGCTTGCGGATTAATTTCTTTGAGCGTAAGTATCACCAACAAGGTCCTTCTTCTAGGGTTCTTCGTATGTGTGCCATGGAGGGAGAGGCCATGCTGTTTGATTCAAATCGAGGGTAGGGGAGACAAGGAGGGATCGATTCCGAGGGGAGGGTGTGGGGCGGGGTGGAAGGTAGAAATCAGCATGCAGCCATGGCGGCGGGAGGATTCACGAGCACGTTGCAACGACCTTCGATTTAGGGGGAGAACAGATGCGCCGACTTGTTTCAGCAGGTGGAACCATGAAAGGTTGGCTGGGCTGGATGCGCCATTCGTTGGCCGACCGGACCGCGCAAAGCGTTCGACGGCCACGCGCACGGCCAGACATCCGTCCCCAAGTCGGCGTCTAAAACCAAAAATAGACTATGCTATATAATTGGTGGAACCCTTCGTGCACAAGAGATAATAATCAATAAAATCATTGTGTGTGTATCGTTGCATTCTACACCGGGGTGTGCCCCCACTTCACTACCAAGTGGGACCAAAGCCCAATTAAGGAACGCCCCTAACATGGAAACATCGGACCCAAACAGATTAAGGTCTGGTTTCAGACAAGGTGAAAGTTCAAGCTGTTCATTTAGGTCATGTGGCGGTCTGGCAAGCAGGCGAGCGACCAGGCCTCAAGCGCCGGGTGGCTAGGAGTCGTGGTGTCCGGTGTGTAGGCAAGCGACCAGTCCCCAGGTGCCAGGCGACTAGATTGCGTGGCGCCTGGCGAGTACACAACGGCAGCGGGGGTACGTCGGCCCCACTGTCAGGGATATAGGACGAAGGTGTAAGGAAGCTTTCTTGCTAAGAATTTCCTCGTAATACACGAAATCCGAATTATTCAATGCGACGGAACCATTCTGATGGAGCGGGCGGGGCTCTGACAGTATGATAACCCCTGCCCCGCTAGTGATGTCATCTACGTTGTAGCCGTCCCCCGTTCACGCCTGCTACGGTGTGACAGAAGGGCGCTCAGGACAGGCGAGCCGCTTTGTCCTATCCAAGCTGTCCCGTTGTCAGATGCAGGGACAAGAGGAATGATGGCTACAGTGGTAGGATCATTTAATGCGCACTGTATAGCACGTTGTGACCCACGCTAGTCCGGTTATATAAAGGCTTGGGTGCTTCTGTAAAAGGGTTCCCATATCGATCCTTAGATCAGACCATCCAAAGACTAGCCAGTTTATACATTGAAAGAAGCTTGAGCAGGATTGTGTTTGCGTACATACAACATGTTTTATAACATCCTCTTCTGCAGACCCATGGGCCCGATTGACGTTAATCCCACGAGGATGAACAACTATTTCAAAATATGGCATGCCATTACAAAAAATTACATGCCATCAATAAGCCGATCAATGGCTGGGACGGCAGGGCACGCAGACGGATGGTCCAGATCGCATCGCGCCCTGGCTGCGCCATATATTGGTGCCGCCCCGCCGCTCCAGTGGTCGCCACTTTTGCATAAACCCTAAAGGTCGCTCTCGAGCCGCCACCGCCGCCGCTCCAATGGCCGCCTCTGTCGGGGATAAAATTACGGCCCATTGCCATGGCCCACTCCCAGACGGCCCAATTGAACAGCCTACCAAGGCCTAGCTCCCTGGAAGGTTCTATCTGGCCCATGTACATCTCGCCGAACAGCTCTCAGGTTGGCATGCTGCGTAACGGCCAAGGAATCGTGTTTGAGTCCGTCTCAAACAGGAGTTCTGCACGGCTACGTGAAGACCCGGACGTTGGTTTCCCGGATTGGAATAGGAGTCGTGATCCCCAAGAATTGGACTTTACCTTATCTACCTCGGGATGTATTTGGCATGTATGAGTTCGTTACGATCTCGTAGTTAGCCCGGCCCGATTATCCTTCGGTAGGTCGGTTCATCCACACTATATAAACAGGGCCCCTACGGCGTGTAGAGGGGCCAGAAGATCAATACTTAGCGCATCATCGCGTATTTCTTTCTTGCACACCCATAATCTCACCGAGATCTGTTCATCTCGTCGAGCTTTCCTCTTGTAATCATCTTTGGTATATAAGAAAGGCTGGACGTAGGGCTATTATCTCTCCCGAGAGGCCTGAATCAGGATAAAAACCTTGTGTCTCCCTATTGCTCGTTGGTTGCTGTTCGTTTTGTTCGGCGTGTCTCCTATCTCCCCTTTCTCAAGAACCTTAGTTGACTTGGGTCCGATATCCCAATTATCGACAATTGGCGCTGACCGTGGGGACCTAGCAGATCAAGCATGTCGAACACCATCAGCGACCAGGGATCTCTTCCTGAGGACTACGACTCAGAAGGACAGGATGTCTCTTCCCCTGTCAGATCGGATCGATCTATTCGATCTCGATCGCTCTCCATATCCGGGACAGAAATCTCTGGATATGATCCAGATATGGTCTTGGATCAAGCTCCCGTCATTGACGATGAATATAGAACCGATGATCTTTACGATGGTTTAGATTTTTCGGATTCCAAGGCTATGTCGGTCAATTCCTCTTGTGGTGACATAGTGATGACACCGTCTAGCGCGCCAACGCACGGCCACCGCAGTATCAACATGGTCGGTGCCGAAACCTCAGAGGATCCTGCACGGGTCGCGGCGGCCGAAGAGATCGAGCGGATCAATTCTGCTCGGCTTCAAGATGGATCTACACCGGCTGCTCGCGAGCAAGATGTTATTCGCCGCAGTCTGGATGAGTCTATCAACCAAACTCTGGCGCAGATTCACGATCAGCACAAGCATCAGCGACGCGACCCGCCTCGCGTACCTGCACCAGATCCCCCGGCAAAAGCTCCGCTAGTCCGGTAAGAATCCCCGCGCAACCGGACTCCGGTCGGGCAAGATGCGGATGCCTCAGGGATCCCAGGACCCCTTGAGCAGAGTCGGGAACAACTCCAAGCCCTGGCAACGGTGATTAGATCCGCAAACCAGGACAATCTCGCCCACATTGGCGATGCTGTTGCTTCTCACCTTGAGCGACTGGCCAAAGGCCTTAAGTCTATAGGTGAAGTTAACACCTCATCCGAGCAGCGCAGTCAGCCTGTCCGGGTGGATTCGGGCAGCGAGCGCTCCGATCAATCGCGTGACCCTCATCACCGTCGAAGGACCACTGCCCACGAACAAGCTACCCGTGGTCGCCATCGCTCGCCAAGTCCCCGTAGTCATCGCGACCACAGGGGCAAGCGTGCGCGCGACGATTGCGGATGATCCCCTCGTGAGAAGCGCATTGTAGCAACCACGAGGAAGGAGCATGGAGGATTATCACGAAGGGAGTTCCTCCAGGTAGAGTCCTCCCGCTCAACAAGAGTTCCTCCGCGCAACAGGACTAACGTCTTCTCGAGACTAGATTCTGCGGGAGAAGGTGGTCGGTCATACGCTTTGGGCTGTAAGGCTTTTTCTGACGAGCTTCGCGCTGTCAGGTGGGCCTCCAAGTTCAAGAACGGTCACATGGAGAGGTACAATGGGACTCAAAACCCGGAGGAGTTCCTTTCCATCTACGCCACTGCCATCATGGCAGCCGGAGGTGACGAGCTAGTCATGGCAAATTAACTTCCGACTGTCCTTGAGTGTGCTGCTCGGACGTGGCTGTTCAACCAGCAGGAAGGTTCCATTCGCTCATGGAACCAGCTTTGTGACGCTCTGATTGCTAATTTCCAGAGCTGTTACGTGCGTCTGGGCAAGGAGGATGACCTGCACCAGTTGATCCAGATGAACGGGGAGACTCTCCGCAACTTCGTGAAGCGTTTCATCAAGATCCGCAACATGATCCCGAACATCTCGGACGAATCTGTTGTCCGCGCTTTTAAAAACGGAGTCCACGACGAGCGGCTCACCTAGGATCTTGAGATCAATGAGACCTGGACCGCCAACGACCTGTTCAAGGCGGCTGATCGCTATGCCAATGTGGCAGAACGCGTTCAGTACAAGAAGGCGTTTGACAAGGGCGAGCTGCCCGCCCAGCCTGGTGTGGATGAGAAGAAAAAGAGCAGCAACAATCCTGGTGACAAGAAGTCCTAGAAGAAAAAGAATAAAGGTGATACGAACAACACCGTCGCCGGTATTGATCGCACACCTCCTCCCAAAGACGGGCAGAAGAAGCCCAACAATAACTATAAGGGCAAGAAGCCCGCCCAGGGAGTCAACCAAGGCAAGAAAGGTCCCAGTGACCGATATTGCAAGTTCCACCAGAACTACGGGCATGATACACGCCATTGCAGGACCTGGGCTGCGAAGCTCGAGGATTTCTACAACGGCAAGGGCCCAATGCCCACCCTGCCCGAAAAAGGTGATGCCGGCAAGGCCAAGCGCCAAACCGACGATGGCAATCGGGACGATGATGATGAGTATCAGGAACCCGTGAACCATATCACCGTCATCTTCGGCGGCTCCTCGGCTTATCCCTCTCGGTGCAGCCTCAAGGAGGCTGCTCGGGAGGTCCACAACATCGAGAAGGGCAAACCACAGCCCGAATCGATGAAGTGGACCGAGGTCGCTATCTCCTTCTCTATGGAGGATTGCCCCACTGGGATGACCAAGCCTCAGCGGCTCCCACTGGTGGTCGCTCCGACCATCAGCAACGCTAGAGTTGGTCGTGTCTTGATCGACGGCGGGAGCGCTTTGGACTTACTTTCTGCTAAGGTCTTGGACGAGATGCAGATTCCTCGCTCCAAGCTTAAAGAGGTCGCGATGCCCTTCTACGGGATCGTCCCGGGAGAAGCTGTTCGGCCGTTGGGACAGATTGTTCTGCCCGTTACCTTTGGCAGCCTAAGCAACTTCCGGACAGAGTTGATCACGTTCGACATGGTCGACTTTCCATCAGCCTATAACGCGATCCTAGGCCGGCCATCTCTTGTCAAGTTCATGGCCGTGTCCCACCATTCATACCATTGCGTGAAGATACCGGGCCCTAGAGGCGTGATCACGGTCAAGGGCAACTACAAAGTTGCTCTGGATTACGACAAGCAGTCCCTTGCCCTGGTCTACCAACTTCCACCGCGTGGTCCCGAGGTTCCGTAGACCAAGTTTGCACGCCCTAAGGTTTCTGTCCAGCCAGAGGGAGAGACCAAGGAAGTTCCGTTGTCTCTTGATGACTCTTCCAAGACAGTGCATTTGGGGGTCAATCTGGACCCCAAATAGGAAAGCGAGCTCATTGCCTTCCTCCGAGCTAACGCAGACGTGTTTGCCTGGGAGCCGTCTGATATGCCCGAGGTCCCAAGGGAGGTTATCGAGCACAAACTGGCCGTCCGGTCGGACAAAAAGCCTGTTCGCCAGACACACTTGCTCGTCGCCATTGACAGTTTTACGAAGTGGATTGAGGCAGCCTGTGTCGTCTCTTCACGCCAAAATGGCTATGCGCTTTTTCAAGAGCAATGTGATCACGCGCTTCGGGATTCCCCACAAGCTGATCACCGATAACGGTCCCAGTTCGGCGAGCTATTCGAGAATCTGCGAGCAATTGGGTACCAAGGTCTGCCGCCTCATGGCACACCCACAAAGCAATGGAAGCGGTCGGCGAGCTAACAGACGATAGTCGGGGTATTAAGCGGCGGTGTTTGCTCTCGGTAGTACAACAAAGCCTGGGTTGACGAAGTTCCTTCCGTCCTCTGGGCAGTTCGCACCATAGCCAGCCAGGCAACCGGGGAAACTCCTTTCCGTTTGGTCTACGGTGCAGAAGCCATCTTGCCCACCGAAGTAGTACTCGGCTCACCTCGCACAAGCTCGGTCAACTTGGTTGACGGCGAGCAAGAGCGCTTACTCGACCTTGATCTCCTCGAAGGCACACGCGAACGGGCACAAGTCAGAATGGCGCGCTACCAGCAAGCTCTTCGTCGGCACGCTGCCAAATCAGTTCGACGAAGGGTTTTGAAGGTGGGCAACCTCGTTCTGCGCCGTGTCCAGAACCTGTCCAATGCCAACAAGTTAACTCCCCGATGGGAGGGCCCGTTCACGGTCGTTTCTCTTACTTCGCCGGGCCGCTTACCGCAATGGAGGACGGAGAGAGTGACCAGACTTGGAACATCGACCCTTCCGTAAGTTCTTTGTGTTGGTCCTTCGCTAACCAGCTTTTGTCAAACTTCGTGCCTTAGTTCGTCCAAGTCTCTCGGGCTGCCATGTAAAGTTCAATCCAATTAACAGTGAATTTTAGTGCCCCCCGTGGCCCTTTTCACTACTTGTCTTCTAAGACTACTATCTCTCTGGTAACACTTGATGGCTGCCCGGTCTTGCGAACTCTTGGCTCCGTGGTCTTCAGGGTTTCCCTGCCCGTATCTAGTCTCAACAAGTTCCTAGACTCAGAGTTGCGTAACACGGCTTCCAGCCTTGCGGCTAAGTCTTCTCTCGTAAGCCCTCCGCAGCAGAGGCACTTACCACTCACGGCACAACCACTTGGCAAAGCCTATTCTCGTAAGGCCTCCGCGGCAAAGGCACTTTCCTTGTTCGGTTACCTTCGGAATAGCCTAACTTACGTTAACGAGCAGCTCCTGGAATGAGTCGAGCAGGGTACGGGTGTCGCTCTTTCTCTCTACGCACGTGCTCGAACTCGCAATCTCTGGTTTTCGAGCATCGTTCGTACCGGGGGCTAGGGTGTCGCTCTTTTCTTTGTGCACCTGTTCGAGTTCGCAAACTCAGGTTTTTGAGCAGATGCACAACGGGGGCAGGGAGTTAGGCTAAGCATTCTACCGGTTTCTCTTAAAACTTTCTAGCGCTGTTCCGCCCTTCTCTCAGTTTCCTGTTCGTTCTTGTCTTTTTGCTGCTCTTTTTTGCAGGGAAAAGGTAAGTCTTTATTGCATTAACAAAATTTACAGGTACAAAGCCCAATCGGAAGTAATCCTATTGCTACTTAGAAGCAAGTTGCTCCTTGAGCTACTCGATCATGTCCTTGAGGCGCAGGACCTCCCCTTGGGCCCGAAACCCTTCTCTGGCCTCAGCTCGGAGACGTTCGGCTTCCTCCTTCTGATTCGGCTCCTTTCCGTGCCTTGCCTTGAGAGCCTCAACCTCTTCGGTCTTAGCGCGCAGCTGCTCGGTCAGATCTTCACCCTGACTAGCTCGCTGCTCGGCGGTCTTGAGCTGCTCGTCTAGCTCCTTGCCCCTCCTCTCCGCGGTGCTCGCCCTTGCGGCCAGCCCCTGCATCTCCTCGGCCTCCTCCTGTGATACCCACAGGGTGGAGAGCTTCTCCTGGAGCGCTGCAGAAGCCCGTCTCTCTTCGATCAGTTGGGCCTTCAGCTTCTTCACCTTCGCCTTCAGCCGGCTCCGGCTTTTGGCTGGTGCAGGGGGCTCCTCCTCGAGCCCCCTCATCCGGAGTTGCTCCTGGAAGGCTGCCAGAACGGCGCTGCGCTCGACGGTGACGCCTTCCACGAGGTCTTCCATGGTGCCCTTCATGAACTGAAAGAGAGAAGACCAAGTCAAGATTTGGGCAGATGTAGCTCGAGCAGACAAGGTTCGGTTTCGAAGTTTACCTCTCCAAGTCGACACTCCAAACCCTAGCGCAGGCGGTCTTCAAGGCCGTGGGTCACGAAGCCTCGCTCATTCGGGATGGGACCGGCGCGACGGGCTCTCCGCTTCGTCCTTTCCATGCGGGCGCGCACCTGCCTTGGGGCAGTTGCGACGGGCGACGGAGTGTCGCCCTCGTGCTCCTGCCCTTCTTCTTGCTCTTCTGCCCGTTCGCCTTCGAGCAGGACCGGCACCTCTCTGATTGGATACGCCGGCGGGGTAACGGACAGGGTGACTTGAGCCCCCTGTCCGCGACCTTCTTCTTGATCCCCGGTGGCAGGGATTTCTCCCTGCTCGCCGGAGGTTGCCGTCGCCACAGGGACGATCTCCCCCTGCGACGAAGTGTCCGCGGGCAGCCGGCAGAGCCAAGACCTTGGCTCCACCCTTCGTGGCGCCGTGCTCTGCTTCTTGGGCCTCCAGCCTGTAGATCGCGCCCTTCAAGGCATCGATTCTGTCACTTGCGTCGGATGGGAGCGCAGCCTACGCAGCCAGTTTGTCCTTGCGGGCGAGCAGCCTCGTTGCTCGCGAGGCACCGTGCAGGCACTTGGGCAGCAAGGACCGCTCGACAGCCACATACACGTAGTCCGCGGCGACTTCCTCCTAGGCGGCTGATGAAAAAGAGAAGAGTTAGTTCGTGCGCGGTTCGGTACAGTGCCGAGGAAACAGCCTCGTTACCGCGTACCTGCCGCAGGGAACGTAACCTTCTTCTTCGCCCCTTGATGGAGCTTGGGCCTCTTGCTCGGGGCTCCTCGGCTTCTTCCCCCTGGCCTCCAGGAGCTAGTGGCGACAAGCTCAGCTCCTTGCTGAGCTGAGCGCTCTTTGGGCGCAGCGCAAGAAGTTTTTCCTTACGCGCGACATCTTCTTCGAGCCTCCTTTGCTCGGCGACCTATTGCAACCGTACCATATGGCCCGAGTGAGCCTGCGCATAGCGCCTAAGCCAAAGGGTCATGACCCTTATCTCTTCGTCGCTTTGTTCGATGAGGAGAGAGGGGCTTGGTCTCTTCCCGCTTGGCTGGCCACGCGCTCGCTTGACCTGCTCGGCACGCTTCGTCGCCGCGGGGGGCTTCCTTGACGGTTGGCGGCCGCCATGACGCTCGAACTCCGCGTCGGCGCGACGGCTACCTTGGGCTTCTCGGCCCCCTTGGCCTTACCCTTCCTCGCTCCCTCGGTCTTGGAGAGCCCCTCCACGATCCCTCCAAGGATCAGCTGGTCCTCCTGATTGTTTGGGAAGCGAATGTTAGCATTTCCCAATGGTGTAAGTCTTGCAAAACCAAGCGGGGTGTAAGTGTTTTACCTCTGGTGTGTGGACGAGCACGTTGCACGGACAAGTGTAGGCCACCTCACCGGTGACCTCACCGTCTTTCTTGGCAGCCTTCAGCATGGCGTCGACCCGCTCGGTCACCCATGCTTCGGTTGGTTGCACTGCCCGAACAGAAGAGATCTTTAGTTCCTGTTCGGATGAAATCACCAAGAAAAGGTCGAGTCTGAAAGGCACTTACCCGTGCTCTCCCTGGTGATGTTTTCCCTTCTATCTTGTAGAAGGGGTAGGATCTTCTCCGCAGCGGACAGATCCTGTTCGCTCTGAAGTCGCGGATGATCTCCCTGCCCGTGAGCCCGAGGCCCACGAGGGAAGCTATCTTCCGCGTCAAGTACCAATCCTCGTCGGACAGCTCCGGCCGAGGCATTGGGGTGCCCTTCGCCGGCGCCTTTCCGGTGAAGGCGAGCTTGCTGTCGCCGCTCCGTTTGGTGTAGAACCACCTCATCCAATATGCGCCCATCGAGTCGAGCAGCGGTGGACGAGAGTAGGGCGCGTCGTCGGCGGTGGCCCGGAGCTTGAGGTAGTAGCACCCAAGCGCCGAAGCGGCGGAGCTGCTCCTCGTCATCAGATAGTAGTGGAGAACAGCACCGAGGATCTACTCCTGTATACGTAGCCCTCGCCAAATAAAGTGTGCGAAGACGGCCATCTGGAGGATCGAGTTGGGGTTCAGGTTTGCAACCTCCAACCCGCTGATGTTGAAGAAGGCCTCCACCGGAAGACCTCAACCCAAACAGTGCGAACTGCTCAAAGTTGACGAACTCGTCCTCTAGCAGCTTTGGTGTTTCCTCCTCCCCGGGCAGCCTCCAGCTGCCGATGTCGATGTGCCCTTCCTCTTCCCAGACCTTCAAGTCCTCCTCGGTCAAGCTAGTGCCAGAGAATTTGGCCATAGCAATCCCCAAGGTGGACGAACAGATTTGGGGGTGGAGTTTGGCTGTTTGATGCTGAGCGCGGTTGGAATTAGGGCTTGGGAAGGAAAGGTGCGTGAGAGCAGAAGTGGCAAGCCGCGGGCGGCTTGGGCGTTTTTATAGACCCAAACGAGTAGCTCTGCAACGGATTTTTGCCACGAAACGGCTAGTTTTTTCTCGCGAACGGCTAGGTAAAAACGTCACTGCTTTTTCATCTTGCGGCGATAGTTACTGTTGAGATCCGCTAACGGCTATTTTTTCCAAAGGTGCGCAGACCAAGGTGGGGTGCTCGCTTCGGATAGATGTTGTTTCCTGTTCGACGCAACGGAGTTGCTCGGTATTGATCGGGTTTGTTCGACTCCGGACAGGTCTTGTTCCAAAGAGCAATAACCTTCTCGGTCGTTTGTTGTACGTCTTCGTAACAGCAAAATTTCCCTCTTCGTGACTTGGAGTCTCAAGAGAAAGACCCCACTCTAGTCAGTCCTTCCACTTGAGTCTCGGGAGCTAGCTGTCGGGGATAAAATTACGGCCCATTGCCATGGCCCACTCCTTGACGGCCCAATTGAACAGCCTACCAAGGCCTAGCTCCCAGGAAGGTTCTATCTGGCCCATGTACATCTCGCCGAACAGCTCTCTAGTTGGCATGGTGCGTAACGGCCAAGGAATCGTGTTTGAGTCCGTCTCGAACAGGAGTTCTGCACGGCTACGTGAAGACCCGGACGTTGGTTTCCCGAATTGGAATAGGAGTCGTGATCCCCAAGAATTGGACTTTACCTTATCTACCTCGGGATGTATTTGGCATGTATGAGTTCGTTACGATCTCGTAGTTAGCCCGGCCCGATTATCCTTCGGTAGGTCGGTTCATCCACACTATATAAACAGGGCCCCTACAGCGTGTAGAGGGGCCAGAAGATCAATACTTAGCGTATGATCGCGTATTGCTTTCTTGCACACCCATAATCTCGCCGAGATCTGTTCATCTCGTCGAGCTTTCCTCTTGTAATCATCTTTGGTATATAAGAAAGGCTGGACGTAGGGCTATTAGCTCTCCCGAGAGGCCTGAACCAGGATAAAAACCTTGTGTCTCCCTGTTGCTCGTTGGTTGCTGTTCGTTCTGTTCGGTGTGTCTCCTATCTCCCCTTTCTCAAGAACCTTAGTTGACTTAGGTCCGATATCCCAATCGTCGACACCCTTCTTTGTTGAAACCCTAAAGGTCACTCTCGAGCCGCCACCGCTGCCACTTGAGCCCTCCCATTCTCGGACCCAAGTAATGGCTCACTGATCTCCTCCTACATTTCTGTTCATCTTCCGCTTGATTGCTCGTTTTTTTTTATGCAATCATGGAAAACATGTGCTCTGATGATTCCGTAGTCGATTCCTTTTTGGTTGAAATGAGATGCTACTTCTGCGATGTCTTTCCCGTGGTCGTGGTGGTTTTGGTTTGGATGCAAATGTTTGATTTTTGTGCAATGCTAGGGTTTGATATGTGTATTGGATCAATGATTAGGGTTTAATTTTAGCCATTTTGGCATGGTTGCTGCAAGTTCGTTAGCGATTATTGATCTGTTTCTGTGACTGATATATCTGATGCAGATTTGAAATGGAGGAAGCTATTGTTCTAGTTTGGCTGGTGCGTTTTTTTGTCAAATATGATGTCCTATTTTGTCGTTGCATAGATTATGTGGTTGCGGCCATTAAAATTTATTGTTGCATATGGCTTGTTTTAGTTGAAGACATTAATTTCCATCCGCGGTTGTTACTTTTCTACCATGTCAGTTATTGGACGTAACGTTACTGATTGTGGACACTGGACAATAGGATGTGAACTCACCATATTGGTGAATTTACCTGTGTGATTTATGAGTGATATTTTACTTAGTGGCGGATCTATAATTTTCTAAAGCCTGGGCAACCTAATAAATATAACTTAATAAAATCAAAATTTCTAACTTATTTAACATATTTTAGTAACCATGACATATTTTTACTTTATTAATAATATAGATAGAATGAATTAATATTTTACTATTTATTAACAAACTTTTCTATTTTTATAATGACTTATTACAGAAATATCTAATTTATTTCATTATAAGTTTAATAATGAAGTCTAATTCGACATGATGGTGATGGATGAGTTTTGATAATACAATGTAATGGTGATGGAGGGAATTTGATAATACAATAAGCCTCTATTTAGATTCTTATTATACCGTTATGTTCTCGCCATGTGGCACAATCCAAACCATATAACACTAAATCTAGAATTATGTATGAAAAAAATCAAAGCTTTCATGTTCGCAAAAATCTACAGTAAGGATCGTTGTATCTTATCTTATTCCTTTTTTTTTTTAACTTATTGATCAAAGATAAGACTACACAATAAATATTTATTTTCTACATATTTATATATTTCATAGGGTAAATTATATCAATGCTATTATAAAATTTACACTTTGCAAAATTTTCACTCTTCTGTCTATGACATGTGGGTCTAGAGCACACATTTCATTGTTGCATGGGATGACATTTATTGCGAATCGACAATTTTATAATGGCATGTGTATAATTTTTCTATTTCATATAACGCATTTCTATGTAATATAAAATTATTTTTTAGAATATTCTAGCGTAAGAATGAATATAGACTTTCAATACATATTGCACCTAGTTTTTTAACTACATCTCATTATGTCACTGTTTTATTTGAATTAATTCATACAATATTAATGTGGTGACGTCTTGCACCGGTTCATCTTGAGGCGCGTCTAGATTAATGCCTGCCCCGACCTGACTCGGACCCGGTTATGTATATTACGTTACTCGTGAGCCTAGCCCAACTCATTAACCATATTTTTGCCAGTATTACTATCACACAATTACTGTATTTGTGTATGTGGTTGGATTTTCATGTACCTAAGTGATTGGATTTGTGTATTTGATGGGCTTTTTATATGCCTAATTGCCTTTGGTTGGGATGATGTTATGTAAATTTTCTCTGCCCCTGTTTAGATCGGTGCATCGATTGGCCGGGACCAGGTCGGGCTGGGGGGAGGGCGGATGTTGAGAATGGGCGGGGCGGATTGGGTCGAGTCGAGGCTTGATCTGGTCCCGCCCCGCCCCATTAAGAACACTAAATATAAGGTCTGGCAAAATTAGGCAGAGCTAACCTCCAACCAAACAACTCGATATGCGAATACAATGATTATCCAGTCGATCATATGATTACTTTCTTATAATGATTACTTTCTTATAATTTCACTATTAGTCCTGTTACTTATTGTCCAAGGCTTGTAATTTAGCAGCTATGAAATTGCCATTATGGGAATTAGCCAACATGAGGATGGACATGTGTATATGTAATGTGTGGCTCGAGAATTTTTGAGACCATATTTATATTTTGGCTGCGGGTGCCGGGTGATGTTAACAAGTCGATTTAATTGTTTGTGCTGGTTTCTTAAAAGAACTCCACATAGCTGTTGCTTAAAATAGATCTATGCATCGGATCGTGTCGGGCTTGAAAAAGCCTGCTCCCACCAGACTAGTCCCAAGCCCATCTTGCTCCAACCAATCCGGCTTAAAAAACTGGGCCAAGTCTAGCCCAACTATAATTTAGGTGTTGTTTGTTTCAGTGTTGAATAAAGTTGAATTTTACCGTAGCAAAAATTGATAGCATTAAAAAAGCGGTCTAATAATTAAAAAATAGTGTTACAACTTTGAGAAGAACTACAAATTACTATAACATGTAGGTTATATAAAAATAAAAAAATTTGATAAAGTAAAACTCAACTCAACTTTAAACTGAAACAAACACGTCCTTAATTTGTATTGCTGCCGAGTGCAGGCTCTACTACCGACAAAAGCGAATGGACCAAGGCCGGACCGGTGGCCAAGTCTCGTTGGCCTATGTCCGATGTCCTGCTCTGCCTAATCCAATATAGCCCACCTAGTATCATGCTTAGGGGACAGCTTAATAAAAAAACGACATGTCCTTTGACTGAAAACAAAAAATATCAGGCATTTTCAGTAGAGAAAATAGAGAAAAAAAAGGTCATGAGGATTCCTGATCTTAGCACTTGCTATTGAGCTAGGTGCAAGTTGTATGCATATTTCGTGGGCCTTTATGTGCCTTGTATGGCCCGTAAGGGAGTTACTGCTTGGTCAGATTAGAAGTCATGCTGTGCATTTTGAGAACCAACGGCAGAAGATACGATTCGCTAGTCCTCACTAGGGATGTCAATTTTAACCATGGGTTCGGGTACCCATGGGTATCCGATCCAATGGGTACGGGTATAGGTTTTATTCTAGACCATGGGTTTTATAATTCAGTTTCGGTTTTGGGTTTATAGTTACACCCATGGGTATCTATGGATACCTGAATAGATAATAAAAACTAAATTGCTTCTGGCCGGGCATCCAATTGAATTTGACGGCCCGGCCTTTCCATTCTGCGTGAGCGAGGAGGACGCGCAGCCTTATCCATCCCACGTGAGCTCTCACTCTCTCCCCAAAACGCCCCACATCCGTCTGCGTTGCCGCTGCCCTCGCCATTGCCAAGACATCCGTCTTGCCGCCGTGCTCTCTCCTCTCTGCCGCATTCTGCCGTGGGTGCTACCGCCTTGAGCTCACGGCGTCCGCCGCCTCCGTCGCCGCCGCGGGCTTTGCGCCATGCCGTCGCGGCTGCAAACGCCATCATCGTTGTTGCCGCGAGTCGCCGTCGCTGGAGAGTTGTCAGCATGCCGCCGGGGGAGGAGTCGCACATGGGGAGCCGCGAGGAAGAACTGAGGTGTGTTCCCTTCTCTCTCCTTCCACTCCCCCATCTCTCTCTAGATCTGGATCTGGACATATTTGTTCTTCAAAAAACATTTAAAAACATGCAAAAACAAGCAAAAACATGTCAAGTTTTGTTTGTTTTCTTCTAATGTTTTGTTTTCTTTTTTGCCATGTTTCGACATGTTTGTTCATATTTCGACATGTTTCACCGAACAAATTATTTTTGTTTCAACACAACTCATATCTGTGTCATATTTGTTTTTCAAAAAAACTTACATAAAAAATAGCTCGATTTTTTTTGGTACGTATCCGTCCGATAGCGAGCCGTAGCACTGCCCTAATTAAAATTAAAAAACTCTGACATATGGGCCATACATGGTATCATATAAATTCCACCGTAGCCCTAACCGGCCGCCGCTATAGCTCTCCTGCCGCTCCACGCCGCCAGCCGACCCCTCCCTCTCCCCAGCGCGCTCCTCTCTTCTCCTCCAGACTCCCACTCCGGAGTCCGCACCGGCCGGCCGCTGCCGCCGCATCCTCTCCCCATCGGACCCCTCCGCCACCGGCGCCGTAGGTGAGCTTCTCCCTCTCTCTCTCTCTCTCTCTCTCCTCTCTCTCCCCTATGATACCCGCCCGATTGCCATCCCTAGTCCTCGCCGCCTCCACGACGCCGCCAGGCCGCCGCCTCTCTCCGCCTCGCTCGCTTGTTGCGTTGCCTCGTTGGCACGGCCTCGCCGCTGTGCGTTGCCTCGTTGGCGCCGCCTCGCCTTTGTTACCGCTGCGGCGCTGCCTCACCTCCTCTGGATCCCAGTCTCCCAGATCCAGTACCGCCTCTCTCTCTCTCTCTCTCTGTCGTGCGCGCGCGCGCTCGCTCGCTCTCGTTTGGTTTCCCCCTGTTATGTGATCTCGGATTTGATCCGAATTCGACGGAATAATTTGTGTTTGTTTTTCAATAAATATAATCTAGTTTTTTTATTTTGCTGATGAGCCCTAAATCCCTTGAACATTCACGGAAGCCCGGGCAGCTGCCCCCCCCCCCCCCCCCCTGCCCGGGCGGTGCATCCGCCACTGATTTTACTTCTAGTTTGTATTGTCAAATTTAGTGGCGGTTCATAATTATTTCAATATATTTTTTGGCCCGTATGTATGGTGGGCCGTCTATCAGTTTATTGAATTGTTGTCAGTAATTATCATCTATTGTCAAGTTTTTTCCTGATCCTGGAGCGTAGCTCTCAGCACCATTGATGTGATTCATTAGCATTACAGAAGATATCTGAAACTAAAGCTAATTAATTGAGTGAAGAAACCATTTGCCATTATTAAACTGAACTATATTCTAAGTATCACACAAAAGTCATAAGATCATTAAAGTGTTCACCACACCTCCTGACTTCCACCAGTGTTTCCTAAAACATAACGTCAACTCTTGCAAACACTTGAATCTACATCTGGACTGCATGTTTAATTATCTGTTTGCCAGATTGAAGTTACATTTTGTGACAATATTTATTTGTAATCTCTTCAGGATGAAGTTTGTTGCTGCCTATCTGCTTGCTGTCCTGGCTGGAAACTCCAGCCCCTCGGTGGAGGATTTGACTGCTATTCTAGAGTCAGGTTAACTCATCTAGCTGACTAGCTGATCTTTTATATTTGCAAGCACTGTAATGTTGGGAAGCCAATTGATCTTGTCGTTCAACATGCCTGCTAATGTGCTTGTTTGTGCTTTACTACCAAGAAAGATAACATTGCCATAAAAAACATTATACTAGTTGATACTTTTTGTCCTTTATTACCATGTAAGACATGTGTCAATTTTGTTGATGCAGAGGGTTTCCCTGCTTAATTTGTACTATCAAGTTGTCAGTCAAGATGCACAAATTTGTTTTTATGCCATTTGGTTTGTATTTGATGCCATGTTAATCATAATATAATATCAATATAAATCGTCCATTACACTAGATTAAGTGTTCTCTGTGCATTTAACTGTTACCATCTAATGTTTGTATATATTATCTATATGGCAGTTGGTTGTGAGGTTGACAATGAAAGGATTGAATTCCTGTTGTCCCAAGTGAGTGGCAAGGACATTACTGAGCTCATTGCTGCTGGAAGGGAGAAGTTTGCTTCAGTTCCCTGTGGTGGTGGTGGTGGTGGTGTAGCTGTTGCAACCGCTGCTCCGACAAGCAGGGGTGCTGGTGCTGCTCCTGCAGAGTCAAAGAAAGAAGAAAAGGTTGAGGAGAAGGAAGAGAGTGATGATGTAAGAACGCCTTTTCTCACCTGCATATAATTATTCTTTTGTCACTTTTACGCTTTTATATGATTATTCTATTGTTGCATATGATGTATAGCTTTCATGGAATATTATTTTTATGCATGATATTTGAGCACATGACTTTAATTCTTATTTAGTAGTTTTGGCCTTGTAACTTGTTACATACACTTTTTGGCCATTTGTGCTTCTCTATTAAGTATCGAGTGTTATTAGCTAGTGCTTTGATCAATTTCCATTGATATCTAATGATTTATTACAAACTTTTATGCATGAATGTTATTAGCTTGTGATTTGATGAATCTTCATTTGAATTGAATGATTTATTGCAAATTTACATGCAGGACATGGGCTTCAGTCTGTTTGACTAAGTGGTGGGCTGGGGGTCTTCTATCATCAATATCCATTGGCAGGAAAGTAGAGGCAGTGATATTTGTTTCTTTAGCTTTTGTTTAGATGTGATGGGACACTCGAAAGACTATGTTTTGAGATGAATCCTGTAGGTTGCTAGTTGATTTGCTGGTGAACTATACTGTGCTGTCCAATTTTGGTGCTTTATTAAGAACGATGTTTCCCAGTCTTATTTTTATATATCTCATTGTGGCACCCATTGCAATCCTATCATGTCGTTTATTGCGCCAAGTGTGAAGTTATGGATGAATTTGATCAGTTGCCTCCATATCGTTCCAATTGTTTGGCTTGATCTCAATTATATTTTTCTTCTCCTTTATTTTTCTATTGGCTAATTTTTCCCAGAGCTGCTTGTACCTACTCGGAAGTTACGCGTCAGATTTCGTAAGGATTCACCTGAGGCTAGCGTCACAATTAGCCAACGATTGACATATACTGATGATTGATTTAAGTTATCCCTAGTCTATTTGTACTGGTGCCCAAATTGTACTTATTTGATGATTCCGAATCTATGCCTACTCGTATCCCTACTTTGTTGATTCGTTGATTTGTGACCAAATGATACTGATGCTTAAATTCTAATTATTTTGTTTAGATTAAATTATACAGATGGTCTCTAAACTATTACGTGTTTGAATTGCACTATTAAAGTGATCCAAAGTGATCCAAATGCAGTCCACCGTTCCCACGCCACCGCACGGGTCTAAACTATCATATAGTTCTCATCTTGGTCCTTGATCTTTTAAATTTCAGTTTTGGGTGTCTAGATCCCCGATCTTTTAAATTTTAGTTTAGCGTGTTTGCATTATTAAAGTGACTCAAATGTGGTCCACCGCTCGGGAGTCGACGTGGCTACTCTCACGGCGGTGGACATATACAAAATCAACACACATACCTATTCAGCAAGGTTAATACAACACAAAATTACCAACATTATAATCCATTCATGCAACCACAATTAGCAAGACCTAATACACTACGTGTTAACTTAACAAATTTCGCCGGACCATGTTCATTCAAAACTATTACCTAGCCCAAACTCAGCACAATGGATCGGTTTCAATATCACGGCAATTTTCACAAATGCACTATTAACTATTCTTCAAAACACTTCAAATTACATATTGTCACATAAATTCATCATCAAACTGGGGTATCCTCCATATGGATCTCAACACATAGACTACCAGCATTTGCCCCTACCTTGAGCTCCACATAAGCCTTAGTTGTAGGAAGAGGTTGGTCATAGGCCTTGGTAAGAAACCATCCTTAAGTGACTCGAGAGTATCACTTGATGAATAAAATGAGTTGGGAACTCTTTTGGAAAAACTTCAAAACTCCGAGTATGAATGAGGATAGAAAGGGAAATTATTGCCTTACTCAAAGCTATTACATCTCTCTAACTCCTAAAGGTAATGTATTTATCTACTTCAAAATATCACAAGTATGAGGAATAATTCGGAATGACCTTTATGCAAACTATTTATCTTGAGAAGTTGTGCAAAGTAATCCACTTTAATCTTTGCTTAGCTCCTTGTCTATATTGCAATTCCTTTACTCTGGACAAGCAAAGATCTAGTGTGAGGGTGTGTTGATGGTTCTTTCTTGCAAAATTTTATATACTTTTTGACCGTCAATATATCCACAAAATAAATGAATTCAAGATATAGTTAGCCTAACAATAATGAGTTACACAAGTTTTGTTGTATTCTCTTGTTTTGCATACATGCACCCAAAATACACAAGGAATGACGATTTCTCGGGCGTACGCAAATCGGGCAAAAGAAGGTGTTTAAATTAAACAATTTTGGAAAAGTCTTTAAATAACAAATTGGACTGCACCATAATGAAGAGCTCTGCCGGCCGACCCAAGCCTAGTTGGCTGGCCCCACTTTTGAGCCAATTTGGCCGTGTTTTCTCCTAGTGACCCAAGTAACATGTCAAGAGGCCATCCCAACTGTTGGTGCAAGTAGGTTTGATCAAAAAGCCAAGAATGTTTCAAGGAGGATTGATGGACCCACCTAGATGGCGGTTTTTCTTGCTCTAACTGGCAAATCCGACGTTGAGAGGCAATCTATACAATCAATGGAGCATCCCATGTGAAATTGATGGCATGGATAAACCTAAGCCAGGCCGGCCGACCTATTTTAGATGCCCTTTGGATTCTCCTTCGGCTGGGGAGAAGCTAACACGTGTCCCTACACGTGGCATTAGCTCACTTGCTGTAGAGCACTATAAATTGATGTTTTCTTTTCATTTGCAACTCATAGAGAAGTGCGGGACAGGAGAAAGCAGCATTACGCTATCCACATAGAAATGTAGAAGTAGGGAGAGATGAGAGCTGAGTGCTAGAGAGTGCCGGAGGTGTCGGTTCTCTTCCACCTTTAGCTCCGCAGCCAACTCAGGTGCGAGTTCAGCTTCGCTCTATTGTTCATTAACACTTAGCCCTATCCTTCATTTTATAAGGCAAAATTATTTCATACATAGTGTTTCTCTATTAATATTAGGCTCGTGCTATATCTTTGTGTTAAATCTTTGTGATTAGCTGCCACAATAGAATCTAGTGCTAGGTTTAGTGGGAGTTCTCTATTAGTGATATTTGGTAGAGTAGTACTGCTAGGTGTAGTCATGGTATCTAGACAAGTTAGTACCCCATAGACACCTGATTCAACGGCTGAGCGGTTGATAGTAGGTGGTGACCGTCCTGCTATCCGCACGATAGTTTGTGTAATCCGCCCCGTTTGTCTCATCCCAGTCGAGCTCAATCAGGAGTGATCATAATCATCCGATGTTCTTAACTGATAGAGGGTGGTAGTGAATCGACCAAGCTCTGATACAGAGTATATTTTATGTTATGTAATTTTGTACATTGGCTTAGTGAACCATCCGATAAGACCCCTTTACCCGAAATATCTTACCGCACTTTCGTCAAACACCACATTTATCCATCTGGTCAAGCTAGATTCCAAACTAGACACTTCTCGTTCTTCGTGGGAAATCGATATCCTGGAATACTCCAGGGTGAAAGCTACTGTGATATCCGTGTGCTTGCGGATTATATCTGTTTGGCATAGGAATCACCATCAACCCACATTAGTCATCGGTTTGGATTGATGAAGATCAAGACCAAGAGTCGAAACCCTTCTCCGATACCAGTTGAAGGACCGGATGGGCGATTAGAGGAGGGTGAATAAGAGCCCAAAATAATTCCAATCAAAATCACCCCGGACGACTCTCTTTGACATTTATATCGAACATTTGTTAAAACCGTCATCATGGAATCACAGTTGCAGGTCTTGGTCGAGCCGACCACATTGCCTCACGCGGTCGCGCCCAAGTCCCTGGTTGATCTCCTCCTTGGGCGATATGTGCTTGACCTCAACACCGTTGTTGTCTTCATTCTTGCATCGCCAAGTTGTCGGGCCACTGCGATGGACAGTTGCCATGTCCTGGGGTTGTCGACGTCATTTTTTAGCCGAGGCCAACCACTGCCTTGAGTCTTGAGCTTGAGCACCATAGAACTCTCCTAGCCGAAGCATAAAAGGCGCCGTCTTGGAGATGTACTGGTGGAAGTCGCCAAGCCATTTGCTAGGATCTGGCTGGATTGGCCACAGGATGCCATGGGTCGTCGTTGGCTGGCCTCCTCCTGCCTTTGGCTAGCCACTGCCAAGAAGCCATGTTGCCGTCACATTGTAGCTGCGCCCTGCATCCCTGGCCTGCACATCCCAAAACTGATGGGGACGGGGTCCCGATCTTCCGACAGGTAGGATAAACTCGATTGGTGGGGAACTCGACGTTGACAATCCGGGTTCCAATCAGATCAGATCTAAGCCTGCAATCGCTACACCACTGTGTCTGTTCGTTATCAACCACGCCAAGATGCGGTTGACCTCACCATGAAGGTTAATTCTTGTAAGAGAATCGAGAACACAAGCAAGAACGCGATAGATGCAATATGAAATTACAGATTACCAATTAAGCACACGAGTTGGGGTTCTGCAAACCGGTAAACGGCGAAGCTGCAATGGTAGCAGGTACATGGGCCATGGGCCCAAAGTGGACCGTCACAACACCCGACAGATTCTGTTCGCCATCTTCTTTCAATGATTCCTGTTGATCGGTAGAGAATTTGGATGTGGGACCCGATCCATTGGAAAATCTCGTCGAGAGCTTGTCTGTTCATATAAGGAACGTTCAAAATAGAGTTCGTATGAGGCCGGGGCATCCATTTCATGTTGATTGTGTAGAGATAGCCTAACTGGACTCATGGACAAACTGGGCTTTTTCTTGGGCTGACCTTGCAACGGCATTGCTTGTGGGACCATGGGGCGTTGAAGTGGTGGAGATGCGACTTTATTAAATACGTCTTGAGCTTGGGAAGGTGGCCACGGTGGAGGCCGAACTGCTGACGGCATCAACGCAATATCATCATGATGAACTTGCAAGCTGTGCACGCAACCTAGCCATGGCGCAGGTCGATGATGCCATATAGTTGATGATGACACCATAGTTGATGTAGATGATGTAGAGGATGTCGTGAAGTGTTGCTAACTTGTCGTAGATGAAGAGGTCGAAGATAAAGTGGTCGATCGAAGACTCGTCGATGTGCATGCTGGCGATGTAGTCGACGGAAATCTTGATAACCACCACATTGGCGTAATATTGGTCATACCTATGATGGACATGGTCACATCAACAATCGTGCACTACAACCTGGTTGGCCGGCTGCTGCCATGTATGCACGTCGTTGCCGTACCGTAGTTGGGGCGGCCGACCTCCAGGTCGCCACGCCGCCCTGCATCTAGGCCCGCACCGGCCGTCATGCCTCCTCCTAGGTTAAGCTGCCGGTCGCCGTTGTCTTTCCATGGAGGGCCTGCGCTACTGCGTGGAAGCTCCCGGTGCCTCCTGTCGCTTGGCGTCCTGGAGCACGCGTTGGCTTGCGCCGCCCTTGCACCGCCAGCTACCTACCACCGCCGAGACCAAGGGCCGAGCAGGAACACGCTGAGGTTGCCATTGCCACCCTTCAGGGTAGGCCGACCCCCCTCCACGGCCTCTCTCCTCCAATCCCTCCCTTATGGAGGAACCGTAGCCGCCCCTCTCCTTTTCCATTTTAGTTTTGACGGCGTGTTCTCCGCTCAACCACTGCGGATCACACCCCTGGTCAGATTTCTAGTCTGCTAGCCAACTCGATCAAGCTCGATCCGATTTGAGCGTCGGGCACAACAAGGAGCGACTCGCAGATTTACCCAGTTCGGACTTCTCGGGTAATAGTCCTACTGCACGAGCCTTAGCTCTTTTCTCGATTGTGGTTGAATGGGAATGTGTTTACAGAGTGCCTCAATGCACGAACACTTCAGGATGTGTGTGTTCAGATGCCTCTCCTCCTTTTTCCTCTTTCTTCTCCCTCTCTCCCTCCTTTTATACAAGCTTTGGGTCATGGAGAGAGCCGAGGAAGTAGGCAAGATAAAGGTGCTCTCAAGACATCGACAAGACACAACAGAAGAGACGAAAACATGCAGCTGCCGCACGCCACAGCGCCCGCCTCGCTTCGCAGTGGCCTCGACCCGCATAGTCACACCGTGAGTCTGCGGGTGGGCCCTCGCTGCTCCTCCCGACACGGGCGGCCTCCTCAAGCAAACCTTCTCTCTGCGGCCAATTCTTCTGCATAAAGGATGTACCGCGGACTGCAAGGGTCATCAGAGCGTAATCATTTCTTCCTCTGTCTATCCGCTGGGTCTCATTAAATGCGCTTGTCCTTCAGCGGGGGGAGCCTTCGTCCCAAGACTCTTCGCAATGCTCGCCATGGCTGGGCCCGCCTCGGCGCTGAGGGCTCCTCGCCTGTCTTCGAGGGGCTCGCCCACGCACTCCGCTGGGGCGCTGGGGCCCTCCCGGCCTCTGAGGGCTCGCCCACGCCACTGGGCCTTGCTCGCCTGCTTGTGACGCTGGGCCTCCCGGCCTCTGAGGGGCTCGCCATCGCTGGGCCTTGCTCGCCCACCGACGTGGGGCCTCCCGCCTCATGAGGGGCTCGCCCACACTGGGCCTTGCTCGCCCACCGACGCGCTGGGGCCTCCCGCCTTCCTAAGGCTCTTTGTACCTCGGTATTTATTACACCGACAAGAGCCTCCGGTCCACCATGATACGCGAACCGTCACGCAGATATTTTTCCATTTCTTGTGCGGCGGAGACTTAATCGGGGGCCCACCACCACGCGCACCAGACGCTGATTCTCCACCGCACACGATCTTCCTTGGGAACCACGCCGCTGGAAACCAAAACGCTACGGGCAATGATGGCGCCAAGACGCGCCGGGCGGAATCAAACCGCCGCGCCAAGCTTCCACGCCTATAAATATTTCTCTCAACGCCGCCAATCCTTCCAGACGCTAAGTCTTCGTTGCCCATCGCTTTCTTCGCTGCTACCACGCCTCCTCGCCAATCGCCACTCAAATTTCAGCGCCACCGCCAAATTTTCCATGGCTCCTAAGCGCAGCAAAGGCCGCTGGGATGCCGCACCATCTTCGGAGCTGCTCGCCGCTTCCACCGCCGATGAGGATCGTGGCGCGGCTTCGAGTCTTCGTGCCACCGACCGCCGCCCGGTTCCGCTGGCCGCACTATCGCTGAAGTCTCGCCACGGGAGATCGTGACCTTCTCTGGCGTCTTTGGCGGGCCTTGTCCCGCCGAACTCCGAATTCTTCTTGGGGTGCTTTCGCCTTCTACGGATCCAGCGGCGACCTTGTTCCTAACTCGATCATGGCCTCGTCATCTTCGCCACCTCTGCGAGATGTTCGTGGGGACGGCGTCAACCTCCCGCTCTGGCGCCGACTCTTCGCCTTGCACACGGCTCGCGCTCTAGCGCGGTTGGGAGTCGCATTTGCGCTCCGCCACCTCCGCTTTTATCCTCGCCATGGTCAAGTCCAATCGAAGGATCTGCACCGGCAATGGGTCAGACGTGGAGGACTCCAATGCTGCGACGATCTTGCCCTTCCCGACGATCCTGCTGAGCCCATCGCCGACCGGGAGCCCAATGAGACGATCTTGCGAGTACGGAGGCGATGGCGGCGCAGATTGCCGAAGCTCCGCCGCCAGGGCTCACCGAACCCACGTGGTGGCGGACTTTTTGCGACGCCGTTTTGCCCGCTGCTTGAGGGCGCGCCACCGGACGTATTACGGCGATAACGACGGACCCAGACCGCTCTTGGAGGTGAATACCTCGCTTTTTTTGGATTTCGTACTTTCTTTCTTTCCATTTTTGGCTAATACCACCGGCCGCTCCTTCTTTAAGTGTTCACCGATGGGAACGTCTTGGGCGACGTGTTCGGATCGGGTCAAGGGCTATCGACCACGCCGACCGGGCGACATCGCCTCGCTGACGGCATCCGCCTCTCGCGATCGGGATTCACGGAGCGCAACCCTTACTTGCAGCGCGCCGCCCCATGGAGGTCTCTCGTCCAGGCGGTCCAAGTGGCCCGAGGGCCATCGCAGATCCGCGAGCCGCCTCGGCGATCGCCTAAGCTTCCGCGCCGCCGCTGCTCTGCCGTGGTCGCTGACTCGCCAAGGCTCTCGGAAGCGCCATTATCCTTGCTGCCGACGACGACGACGACGAGGAGGGAGGGCGAGCTCAAGAGAGCGCGCTTCAAGCCCCGGCTTCGCCGCCACCGCGGCTCCAACCAGCGGGGCCTGCTATCGCCGCCGCTCCGCCACCGCCAGAAGGCGGCGATTATCAGAATCGCGCCGCCGCGCCAGCTTTCTTCCTGCCTTACGCTGACGCCTCCTGGCTGGCGCTCATATTGTCTTGGCGCTCGCACCGCATCACCGCCACCACAAGGCGTCTCTGCTCGACGGTGGTGGCTGCGATCACGCCGCCACCGCCGCCACAAACAAGCGACTTGAGCTCCCCTTCAGCTTTTTGCCTTGGCGCACCGCTTCAGTTGGCTTTCCTGCGCTTACGCACACTTCGCACTAGGGTTAGCACGCCACGCGGTTTCGCATACCAACCCTGCTTTGTCCCTCTTGGAACAGGCGACGCTGGGCATCGAGCCCGCCCACGCGACTCGCCACCACAGGTGCCGCCGCCGCCTTCGACGGAGGTCGCTCATGGCGGCGGAGAGTCCGGCGCGGCGGCGGAGAACCTTCGCCACTCGCCATTGGCGCTGCTTATCTCGCCGTGACCGCCGACGACGGGCGTTTTGAGGCGCTGCACCCTCTCCGCACTGGCGACGCGGGAGGAAGCCTTGTCTTGGCGGAGCGATTGCCGGCGAATCGGCGGGCTATTGGCCAAGAAACCGCCCAAGGAGGCGATGACTCGCGAGGTCGCGGCAGCCTGCCGCCGCTGCCGCCGCCAAGCAGATCAAGACCTCACGCGAGCACTTCGAAGCGCCCGACTCGCCGACATGTTGCGCGCCGCCATCATGGCTTCCGGACGCCTCGCATCCACTGGTGTTTCGCATCCTCGCCGGAGGAGACGGTTTGCAAGAAGACGCTGCACCGTGGGACGAGCCGCCGAAGCCTCGTGACGCCCTTCCGGCGGCGGCTGCGGACGCGGGCGATCGAAGACGGTCGCCAAGGCGCTCGGCAGCAGCGTTCATCTTGGGTAATCGTTTTGCTCGAGACGCTGTTTGATCTCGACGCCGCCACTGGGAGCCTTCGCGCCACTGGACTGGTTTGAGCAGCGCTGGTTGACACCGCCGCCCGATCAAGTGTCCATGATGGGGCGCCAGCTCCAATGGAAGATTTAAGGCTAGGAGGAGTAGCGAGACTCCCGCTTTTTGCCTTGTAATTGTTGCCTATCAATGCAAACAAACTTTTGCTCTTTTGTTGTGAGTCTCACTTGAACTTCGCACAACTTTAACTTATGGAATTGAATTGGGGCACTGCCGCCAAAGGTTTTAGATCGAACGCTCTGCGCAAGTGAGCGCTGCTTCCTTAGGCATCCGTTACTTCAACCCTTATGGCCTCTCGCAACCCGACTTAAACATTACGTGGCGGCGCTTAGCTTCGGAAGTGGTCTAGTCATTGTGGTGCCGCCGTGGCGCATTGCCTGCATCGAGCCGACACACTGTGCTAGAGCTCGCTTCCGTCTCGCCGCCGCACCAACAGAAGTTATAAGCGTTGCCTTTGTAATTAAGGGCCATCACCCTAAGTACTTTCGCTACCAAATTTCGGCGTATGTTTTCTAACAGACCTTTCTAAGGCTAAGCCACCGATCGCCAAAAAGCTTTAGACAGAGCTTTCGCTGAAAGTGAGCGCTTTTCCTCGCATCCGGTTACTTCAACCCTTATGGCCTCTTTATGAACCGACCCTAGACATCGCGTGGCGAGAACTTAGCTTCCTAAGTGGTCTAGTCGTTGGTGCCATTGTTGGCATTGCCTAGACCGAGCCGACACACCAGCTAGAACCCGCCTTCCGTCTGCCGCCTAACCGCGAAGTCGAGGCGCTAAATCCTCAGAACTAAGGGGCCATCGCGCTTGAGTACTTTTTTCACGCCGACTTTCAACGGAATGCTTTCTAATGACTTGAGGCGAAAAAAAACAGATGCCCACAAGGAGACAGAACTTATCTCTTTTGAAGATGGCTTTGTACAACGCAGCCTCGAGGCGAAGCGGTGAAGGAAGAAGACTCGCCGCTTCGGCTCCAAAGGAAGGCCCAAAAAGAAACTCTTGGACTGCTACCTACGGGTAGAACTTCCTCAGCTGCTCGACGTTCCAAGTGTTCGCCAATTCGCGACCGTCCTCGAATGCGAGCCTGACTGAGCCTGGGCGGGAGACTGAGACCACCTTGAAGGGGCCCTCCCACAGGGGAGACAGCTTGTTGCGCCTCGCTTTGCACTTGGATTTTATGCAGAACGAGGTCGCCTAACGCCAAGTTGTTCTCACACACACCTGCCTTGCTTGATAACGGCAGCATACCGATATACTTGGCAGCCCGGATCGCCGCCCTGTCTCGGATCTCCTCCAGGAGATTCACTTCATCCTGACGCCGGTCAGGGTCTTGGTCTTCGCTGAACGCCGCCACTCTTGGGGAGCGGCGGCGGCTCGATGGGAGCACCGCCGAGCCATACACCAGAAGAAGGGGTCTCGCCGGTGGCTCTGTTGGGAGTTGTCCGCAGCGCCCACAATACGGGGAACTTCTTCCGCCCAGCTTGTCAAGGCTTCTCCAGCGATCGAACGCCTTTGTCTTGAGCCCTTTGAGTACTTCGCGTCACCGCTTCCACTTGCCCATTGCTCTTCGGATGCGAATCGGAGGCAAAGCACGCCTTGGTACCCAACTCTTCGCACCATCTTGGAAATCAGCGCTTTTGAATCGAAAGCGCCGTTGTCGCGATGATTCTGTTGGCGACACCAACCGACGAAGATGCTCCTCATAAACTTGATAGCAGCTGATGTGATCGCGGACCGGCGAGGCTTCAACCCACTTAGTGAACTTGTCGATGGCGGCGAACAGATGAGTATATCCTCCGGCCGCCCCGGAACGGGCCTGAATGTCTAGCCCCTGCACCGCGAACGGCCAGAGAGCGGAATGGTTTGCGGCGCTGGGCGGTCGGTGGATCTGCTTAGCATGAAATTGGCACGCCAGATCTCCTCACCAGCTCAAGGCATCCGGAGGCGGGGGCCAATAGAAACCATGGCGCTTTCCCAACCAACGCCTGCTCCTCAATGGCTCCCGCACATGCCTCCATGGATCTCAGAGAGAATTTCACTCCCGCTTCCCGAAAGTGACGACTTCAAGAGAACTCCGCTTGCGCCGGGCGACATGTGTCCCCACCTACTGTATGTAGCGCTGGCCTTGCGCTTATCTTCTTAGCCGACGCGTCATCGCCGAGGATCACTCCACCCCACGTAGGCTAGGATCGGATCCATCCAATCGACCTTCCCGGACGAGTGTGACGACGTTCGACATTGTCGCCGACGACTCGCCTGGCTCGGGCGTTTACGCCTCAACCGCCTCGGCGCTTCTTCCGCCTCCTCCTCTAACCGGGAGCTGCAGCAGATCGATGACGCTCCTCCAGAGGTGGAGCTGCGTCGAAAGCGTCGTCCCCGCCAGAATTGGGGGCTGCGACGGACGGCTGCGTAAGTCTTTCTTCAAAGACCCCAGCCGGAACAGGTGCCCTTGACGAGGCAATCTGGGACAGTTCATCCGCCATGTAGTTGTCGCGGCGAGGGATGTGCACGAAGCCCAAACCCTCAAAGTGCCGCTCCAACCGGCGCACCTCCGCTAGGTAGGCCGCCATGACGGGATCCGAGCAGGAGAAATCCTTCCTCGCCTGGTTGATGACCAGAGAGAATCGCTTTTACTTGTAGCCACGGATGCCAAGGGTCTGAGCCACCCCGAGCCCGGGCGAAAGATCCTTCATACTCGCGACGTTGTTGGTGGCGCGAAGTCCAGACCACTGTGTGCCGGACGACATCGCCCGGTTGGAGACACCAGACGACGCCACCCCAAATTTCTCCAAATTGGAATGAGCCGCCGAGAAGAGAGTCCACGGCGAGGAGGCCGAGTACCTTCACTTTGTCCGCCGAGTCCACTCGCTAATGAACTCCGCCAGAGCTTGCCCTTTGATGGCCATCGCCGGACGCCGCTGCTGCTGCTCGTGGACTCGCCTGTCCACCATTTGTCGACGACATGGCAATCGCCAAGTCGGGGAGTTGTTGCGTGAATGGGACAAGAGGGCCTTCCGTCCCACTCACGGGCGATGATTTCGCCCTTCGTCGCGGCCGCTGGGCCGTCGCGCCACGGCGATCGCCATAGCGGCCGCCTCGGCCGCCCTGCGGGACCGTATACCGCCGGCCCGCGACCTCCTCCTCTTTTACGCCCGTCGCGCCCATTGCGCTGTTGGTCGCGTCGTCGTCGTCGTTGTCGCCAAGGCCGGCGGCTATGACCTGCCGGTCTCGCCGCTTTGCGCTTCTTCTTGTCCTTGCCGCCGGGGTTCCTCGAGGTTCCGGCCTCGCCGCCGCACTGCCCCGCCACAGCCTGGGCGGATGCGAGCTCACTGAAGGGCGACTTGTGCGCCAAGGTGAAGAGCCTCCGCTGCTTTGATCTTGCGGGTGGCCATCTTCTTTGACCTTGGGGTCTCGGCGCCTCTCACGAATGCCGTGACCACGGCGCCGATGGAGATGTCGGGGATAGTGTTGCGGACTGATCAAGGCCCGAATATAGTCGCGCAATGACTCTCCTTTCTTCTCGCTTCCACGCTGTGGAGGTCGCCTTCTACCCGGCTGCTCAAGGTGCCCTAGAAGTTGGTGACGAAGAGCTCCGAGAGCTCCTTCCATGACCCCACGGACCGGGGGTGGTTCATGAGCCACGAGCGGGCTCACGGTGAGGACCGCGGGAAGTAGTTCGCGAGAACCTTCCCGACCCTCCGCCGGCTGCATTACGTCGATAGATCTGCAAAACTCATTAGGGTTGGTGGAGCTGTCGATTTTTCGATGGGGGCCGGACGAAACTGCTCCGCCATCGGACGCGCGCAGCTCCTTAGAAAAGGCGCGGCACCCAACGCCGGAGCCTCCTGCTCTGGGCGCGTCTCGCCGCGCGCCCGCCGCTTAGGCGGCGCCAAGAAGCGCCACGCCATCGGCCGGGCAGCTCGGGGAACCCTCTTGTTGGTCCCACAAGACGGCGGCGGCAGCATGTCGCAGGCCTTCGCGTCGCGGAGCTTGTCACGCAGGTCTTCTCCATGCAGCAAATGGCGGTCCTCCAGATGGGACCGAGATCGCGCCACTCAGACGCTGCCCGGCCGAGCCCCGTAGGGTCGCCTGCTCTTGTCGTTTTGGCCCCGCCTCACCAGAGATCTCGCGAGAGGAGCGCGAGGGCAACAAAGAACGGAGGACGCGAACGCCGGTTCCCCGCCCGAAACTTGCACCACCGCCAAGGCGGCGGCCGACGAAGGGCTGTTGCCAACCACGGCGCCGCGGGAGTCCGGAGTTACCGGAACGGTGGGTTTTCCAGCAAGGCCCTGGCCGCGTGGAGGTTCTGTGCCGGAGTGCACTCCTCCAAGGCCAGGCGCCGCCAAGCTTGGCCGAGGCGGCTGCTTTCCGCCAGGGCTCCAACCCTAGGCGGGCGGCCACCGCCCGGGTGATCCACCGCCATCGCCATGCCGACTTCCCTGCCGGGCTCTAGCGGCCGCTTCTGCCCATCGCGGATGCCGCTCCGCCATCGCCTCTGAAGAAAGGTCAAGAGCTTGAACCGATGCTAGCGCTCCCACTCAAGGCGCGCCATCGACGGCGTGTTCTCCGCTCAACCATCGCGGATCACACCTGGTCGATTTCTAGTCTGCTAGCCAACTCGATCAAGCTCGATCCGATTTGAGCGTCGGGCACAACAAGGAGCGACTTCAGATTTACCAGTTCGGACCCCTCGCGGGTAATAGTCCTACTCTGCCGAGCCTTAGCTCTTTTCTCGATTGTGGTTGAATGGGAATGTGTTTACAGAGTGCCTCAATGCACGAACACTTCGTGGATCGTGTGTGTTCAGATGCCTCTCCTCCTTTTTTTCCTTTCTTCTCCCTCTCTCTCCCTCCTTTTATACAAGCTTTGGGGTGGCGGAGAGAGCCGAGGGAGTAGGCAAGATCTGATGCTCTCAAGATACTCGACAAGACACGCAGAAGAGACGAAAACATGCACGCCCATGCCCATGCAGCAGCCGCTTCTGCGTGCAGTGGCCTCGACCATATAGTCACACCGTGAGTCTGCGGGTGGGGCCTACCGCTCCTCCCGACACGGCGGCCTCCTCAAGCAAACCTTCTCTCTGCAGGCCAATTCTTCATACACAGTGGATGTACCGCCAGACTGCAAGGGTCATCAGAAGCGGTAATCATTTCTTCCTCTGTCTATCCGCTGCGTGGTGTCTCATTAAATGCGCTTCGTCCTTCAGAAGCGGGGGAGCCTTCGTCCAAGACTCTTCCGCAATGCTCCCACCACAGCAGCCACGCTGGCCGCGGGCCCTCGCCTGGTCTTCGAGAGGGCTCGCCCACGCACCCGCTGGCGCGTGGGGGCCTCGCCTCACCGTCGGAGGGGGCTCACGACGCACCCGCTCGCGCGTGGGGCCCTCCCGGCCTCTGAGGGCTCGCCACGCTGGGGCCTTGCTCGCCCGCCCTGACGCGTGGGGCCTCCCGGCCTCTGAGGACTCCGCCACGCCACTGGGGCCTTGCTCGCCCGCTGGCTGACGCTGGGGCCTCTCGGCCTTCCTCGGGGCTCTCGCCACGCCTGGGCCTTGCTCGCCACCGACGCGTGGGGCCCTCCCAGCCTCTGAGGGGCTCGCCCCACGCCACTGGGCCTTGCTCGCCTCGCTTAACGATGGGGCCCTCCCGGCCTCTGAGGGGCTCGCCACGCCACTGGGCCTTGCTCGCCTGCCGACGTGGGGCCCTCCCGGCCTCCTGAGGGACTCGCCCACGCGCTGGGGCCTTGCTCGCCCGCCTGACGCGTGGGGCCCTCCCGGCCTTCCTAAGGCTCTTTGTACCCCGGTATTTATTACACCGACAAGTTTCGTTCTTTCTTTTAATCCCCTTTCTCAGTCTCTTAATTGAAAGGAAAATAAACTCAAGGCACAAATAATTTGTGAAATATTTTTTTTGATATTTCTATATTTTTTGATTATACCTAAGTCTAAGCCTCCACCCCCTCGCCTTATATAGCCTCCATGGAAATTAGGGTTTTGTCGACAACCCTTCGATTGCTCATGGACGACCACGATTTACACAACCACGTATCTAGAGTTTTTTTACAAACGGGCTAACCCAAAAGCTAACCCAGGGCTTTAACACACCGGCTAACCTAGAACCAACCCTAGGTTTTAACACATCGGCCAACCCGAAACCGACACATGTGCGAATCTTCGACCGAACGCCAACCGCCTCCAACGATCCTTTATATAATCCTAGAGCACATGACTAGGGTATTACCTCCAACGTGAGGGCCTAAACCTGTATAATCCCTTGTCTCGTGTTACCATCAGGATTGGATCAAGCGCTTAGTCCAGTATATATTATTGCCGACAACAAACGTTGACAGTTGGCGCGCCTGGAAGGGGAGCGCTAAGATCAATCTCGTCATGATTGATGGTTGCAATCAACGATATCTTCGTTGCCTTCAACGCCGGCTAGACTTTCCGCTTCGGGAGTCTAGATTTAGTCACCAACTCTCTCGGTGAACTTTCTCTCTCAGATCCTTGTAACGTCCGATCCGAGGACAACTCCGACAGCGACTCCAGCGAACTTTTTCCACTGATCCAGATCAGATCCGATTTGGTGGGAACCTCGACAACAATCATCCTAGAACCCTCTTTGGGCTAATGAACGATGCCGTCATGTATCAGCGAATTATGCTTGGGGCTTAGCATCACCTACTTGGACTCAGATCAAAGCCGATCTAGAGTGAGCTCTCGCATTGTTTCGCTCGGACTCCCTTTCGGGTGGGGAACGCTACTACCACATATCAGCGTATGATGTGTCGGGTGCTTAATTCCAAATTTGGATATACGGCGAATTCGGCCAAAAACAAGTCTCGAGTGGTAGGCGTCATCGCCAGGAAAACACTAGGGGTCAACGATCAAGACGATCTAACGCTTCGCTTTTCCAACTCAAAGACCGAGTCAGAGAGCAGTACGGGAAGTTGTCCCAATTTCAGTAGAATCTACGTGATTGAGGATCAGCAAACCGAATCTCAACGTCATCGTGATAAAGAAGTGGCAGAAGCGAATCATCTCCACCGCAAAACACGCGGTCAATAAGGACATCCTATAGATGAAAATTGGAGACCAAGCGGTTTTTCATACACTGCAATAGAACATCAATGCCTCCAAAACTTTCCTTGACAGCATGAGTTTGATGATCCTGGCCGATAACCCTACTACTCCGATCGTGGCTAAAATTAAGATCATGGTAACGGCGGCCGCTGTAGTACCCCCCTCAGTTTTCGCTTGGTTCAATAGAGACGATGCTCATGTGCTGTCCAACATGGATGAAGACTAGCATACGGTTTGCTAGGAGGCAACCTTGGCATGCTAATTCTCACCCTAGGAAACTATAACTCTTGTGAGCAATCTCAATTGAAACAAATGCAAACATGGGTACCGGATATGTGCTCAGTGATGGCTCCCAAGTTCAGATACCATCACACACATACCCTCATATGGATCGATAGCACAACACATTCATTAAGGGACATAACTTTTATTACAATATGTACCACTGTCCATACAATTAATTTTAACATAGTTCAGAGTTGTACACAGCAAAATAAGTCGTTTGTTTCACAAAACAGCGGAAGATCATCATCTAGAAAGCAAAAGTCTAGCGTGGTATGTCTCCCAACCTAATGGCAACCGGCTGGAAGATAAAACTCAGTAACGTGCCCGCTAGCATCGTCATTCTCCGCTTGATAATAGTACTCTAGTGTGGGGTCGCTATCATCTTCAACAATAGCACTAGATTGACTACAGATGGTACTCAGCACTAGGAGGTATAGGCTAATCCATGCATAATAGTTATCAAATTAATGGCTAGCATGTCAATTTCAGCACAGAGTATTTGCAAGATGTAAACATAAGTAGATTGTTAATGGCAGTTGAAATAAACATTTTAGAACCCTATTGACCAGCAGTAGTGTCATCATCATTTGTTTCCTCGTCAATTTCAACAAAATAAATCCACGGGGCTCTGCCCATGGTCTCTATCCGACCACACCATCAATGGGAATCCATTCATCCCCGGTCTCTATCCAATCCATCACCACGAGCAACCCAGTGCTCGGAACACAAGCAGCCAACACTATAACCAACCCAGTCCCAAATGCTAACCGAAGTTTCTCGTTTAAACAAGCATTCATTACTAACCCTAGGACACAGTTGTTCGAACAGTCCATAACTCTGCAAAGGTGTACAACTTTACCCACACGAAGTAGCAAGCCATGCCGAGGCCTCTCGACGTACATGCTTGCCTATTGGGTCCCCCGAGTTGACTGGTCCACTACCCTGATCTGTGATTGCAGGATTGGGGCTAATTGTTGCAATGGATTTGTCCAAGGCCCATCTCACCCAAGCACGAGGACGCATCACGGATGGGCCACCCTGCCGCCCCACCCCCATAACACACCGTTGCCACAATAGTACCCAACAGATTGAGCATGTTCAGGGAGTTAGCCAAGTGTCCCCATGATACACGTGTGGTTGTACCCCCATCAAACGTGATACCCCCACAGGTCTAGCTCGGGCAGGTAACTCAGCATGTATGTCTCTCAGGGCGAGCAAGTTTTGACGCAGAAGACCTGCTCGTGTTAGCTTGGTCTCAACACGAAGGTTGTAGAGAATTTTCTGGCGCACAACCTTCCTATAGACAACTTATGCAGCCAGGCTATGGTTGATTTTATAAAAATTATTTACTAGGCTGCACTATCTGGAATCGAGCTGAAATTGCCTATTTTCATCCTTGCTGCACTATGGCTTCAGTTTAGCTAGAAATGTACGTGGGAATGAGGCTTAGATGATGGAAAACATAAACAAGAAGTGGGGTAGGGTCCTTACCATGTAAGGGATGCCTTTTTTAGGGTTAGACGTCCAAAAAACGAAAAGACCTAAGAGGAAGAAGTTTAGCTATGATCCTAGTCTTGTTGATGCTGCCTCCACCTTGCTACTGCTTTCTCCTCCCATCTTGACGTTTCTCCTACTGTGCTCCTCCATTCCTCCTAGTGATAAAGAACCTTCCAAGAATCTCGCGTAGATGAATCCTTCATGCATGCGAATGTCGTTGAAGGTGTGCGAAGCTTAGGTGTTGGAGTGCTTGGATCTTGACATGCACAAGCTTGCCCAAAGTATTTAGCTGGATTTGAGGGTGAAGAAGATGTGAAACTCTTGCAGTTCTTCTTAGCTCGCGTGGCAGGAAGAGTGGGAAGAAATGGGGTTGTAGAGGGGTGGGAGAGAGTTCGTTGGGGCTTTAAACAGGGCTACTATGTGTGGCTAATAAGTGGGGCCAAGTTCCACATGTAAATTAGAGGTTTTGGGTAAAGGAAAGGTGAGAAAAGTGAGGGTGCTACAGCTACACAAATTTCTTCTGCACTTGGCATCATTCTGCGCCCAATTCATCGTGAACTTTTGGGGAACTTATGAGAGGCCAGGGATACCGTAGAATCTCTATCAACTCCACCAAAAGAAAAGTGAATCCTTTTGGGAATTCATCCTGACGGTGTGTTCTCCGCTCAACCACTGCGGATCACACCCCTGGTCAGATTTTTAGACTGCTAGCCAACTCGATCAAGCTCAGTTCGATTTGAGCGTCGGGCACAACGAGGAGCGACTCGCCGATTTACCCAGGTTCGGACCCCCTCGCAGGTAATAGTCCTACTCCTGCTGAGCCTTAGCTCTTTTCCGATTGTGGTTGAATGGGGATGTGTTTACAGAGCGTTTCGAATGCACGAATGCTAGTGCACGTACCCCCTTCCCTCTCTCTCCTCCCCTTTTATACAAGCTTTGGGCTGGCAGAGAAAGCCGAGGGGTAGGCAAGATCTGATACTCAAGATAATCGACACGACTCGGCGAAGAGACGAAACGTGCAGCCGCCCACGCGGCAGGCTTGGCCGCCCTCGCGTTTCGCAAGTGGCCTCGACCCGCACAATCACATCGGTGAGTCTGCGGTGGGGGCCGCCGCTCCTCCCGACGTGGGCGGCCTCCTCAAGCAAACCTTCCTCTCGCGGGTCAATTCTTACGTACATAAAGTGGCGGCCGCCGACCACGCAAAGGTCATCAGAAGGTAATCACGCCTTCATTGCCTATCCACGCGTGATGTCTCATTAAATGCGCTTCGTCCTTCGCAGCAGGGGGAGCCTTCGTCCCGAAGACTCCTTCTACAACGCTCCCTACCGCGCGGGCCCCACCTGGCGCGTGGGACCCTCGCCTTTCCTTCGGAGGGGCTGCGCCACGCGCTCCGCCCCGGCGTGGGGCCCTCTTGGCCTCCTGAGGGGTTCGCCCACGCGTTGGGGCCTTGCTCGCCCGCCTGACGCGTGGGGCCCTCTTGGCTTCCTGAGGACTCCTGAGGACTCTTCCTACCCTGGTATTTATTACACCGACACATCCAACGCTTCACTTAGAAGACAAACACAATCCGAGATGTTTCTAATGCAGTCGTCATAGCAGCCTTTCAGAAAGGAGTCAACGACCTCGACATGATCAAGATAATGTCTCGAAAACCCCCTACCACGGTGAAGGAGACGTTCGCCATTGAGGACCGTTCCGCCACGGCCTCGAACGCTTTAGCTGACCGCCAGGTTGACTGTCCGAGTCAAAAGAACAAAAAGTACCAGGCCGAGTCCTCTAAGCACAAAGACCGGAAGACGAAGGGCGAAGAAATGGTCGTGGCGGCGGATCACAGCTAACCCCAACCGCAACGGACGAAAGACTATAATCGAGTGATGGAGGCAACGTATCCTTTTCATCCCAAAGGAAAACATGCTGCCAAGGATTGCTTCACCTTGACGAAGTTCGGCCAGGAACGCAACAAGCAAACAAAACTTGATACGGAGGAAGCGAACATGAAACGCGATCCACCCGGTGACAACTACCAAGAGACAGAGAGGAAGCTCAATTACATATTCGGAGGCACGACTGCATATGAATACAAGCGAAAGCAAAAGGTCACCACTTGGGAAATCAATGCGGTCATACCAGCAACTCCTCAATAGCTATGGTGGTCTGAGGATCCAATTACATTCAGCCGCTTGGATCATCACGACCACGTTGCACATACCCGGAGGCACCCTTTGGTGCTTCATCCTGTCATTCACGACATCAAACTCAAAAAGGTTCTGATTGATGGAGGCAGCGGCTTAAACATCCTCTTCTCCCAATCCTTCGATGACTCCTTGACGTGCCGATCTATCAGCGAGGAAGAACGATCTGCATCCACATCTACCTTGAAGGTATTGTTTTGCACATCGATTACCTAGTAGATTGTAATTTGTACTTGTTTTTCGTTACAGATCAAGAGTTCTTGTGCATTTTTCCTAATACATTGAAGTTTTTTGAAGAAAATTAGTAGATTAGAATTTTTTCAAGGGTTTTATCAAATCAATCTAGTAGATTGATTTCCCCACCGCCTCCCGCCGTGGTCGCCAACGCCATGGCCGCCACTCGCCGCCACGCTTGGCGCATGTTGCACTCTTGAGCTGGTCTCACCAAAGACTTCGCCCACCAGACACGCACCACTGCGCCCGTGCTGCTATGACAACAACGCGCCGTAACGGACCTCAAGCAACGGCCGTGCTGCACACGTGCATCACATTGGCGCCTCGGCCACGCTTAGCCACGCCAAGATGCTGCTCTGCCTGTCCCACCGGTCATGCCAGCACGCGCCGCCCTAGCGGCTTTAAGTCTTCGCGTGCAGATTCTGTGCCGGTGTTGCCTTCTCTAAGGCTAGCCGGCATCGCACAGGGAGAACCCCACCATGGACCCTGTCGGTACCCTCCGCAGGCGGAGTCTGCGAGCTACCATCTTTCTCTCCCCTGCCGGCGATCTAACCATGGCTCATCCCCTAGGAGAGTGAACTGAGAGAAAGATATGAAGAAAAAAACATGGAGAAAAACGACTATCCGAGAAAATGTCACCAGACAAGATCCTTCTGAGAAATTATGGAATTTTTCGGCTAAGGGGTTATCGGCGTTGCTCACTCCGGCTCCTTACTGTGTGAGGGAGACTCCGAGATTTTACCCAGGTTCGAACCCCAGATCTGGGTAATAGTCCTACTCCTGCCTGTTCTTGATTGGCTCACGTGGAGCGAGTAAGTACAGTGTTGGTTCTAGGAGTCTAGAACTAAGAATGAGGTATTGAACTAGGAAAAAAACTCCTCTCTCCGCCACTCAGTGCTCCTTTTATACCTCAAAGGGCCAGCAAATGGCCGAAGAGAGAGAGAGAGAGATAGACACAAAGAGAGAGAGAGAGAGAGGGAGGAATATATTAAATGGCCCGACCAATGTGCGCCCACTTGATACGAGACGATGCCAGCTGCTTGGCCCCCTCGCGCAAATCGTCACGCGCAGATTGGACGGGGGAGTCGCTTGACACTGGCGCTGGTCAGACCTGTCTCCGCATAGTGACAGGCTTGACGGCAATAGTGCCCTTGCCAGAGCTACAGTGACAGCAATCATAACCCTCTGTCTCTCACGACGAATTGCCGCGAACAGGGAGACGCCTTCCACGGGAAGCTTCTTCTTAGCTGCACGCGCGCCTGCCACGTGGGGCCCTAGAACCACCGGCTCGGCTAGATACGTGTGTCGCTGCTCGCCTGCCGCTCCTGCTTACTTAGGGCGGCGAGGCTTGCTCTCCCACCGTACACCTGGTCGCCACGTGGCCTGGTCGCCTGCGGTGTCGGGGCTTGCTCGCCCGCCGCACGCCTAGCTACCATGTGGCCTACTTATTCTTGCTCCAGTGCCCACCCTGGCAAGGTGTGCACTAACAGTAGCCCCCATGCCCACTTCGAGACGCGAAACGTCATCACGAGAGAACAGGTTTTCTCACGCGGGAGCAATGCGAATCGTCGGGGGTCCCCAGTTCCACTGCCATTTCTTTGAGTGCCCCCACATACTCGATTAGTGGATTGGGAACCGCCGCAGCCTGCAAGACCGGGAGCGACGCGCCAGGATGTACACCGGGGACAACGAGTACACACACATCCAGCGCGACCGTAAGTGCAGAAGACTTCTTCCAATACCTTCTGTGATCTGCATCTTCTTTTTCTAACCGTGTTGGTCTGTTCAGCTGCCGGCAACATCTCTAATGAGCTCCTCGACGGGTGGAAGGTGGGGCTCGTCCCGTTGACATCTCTAGGCTCGCCCATGCCCTCGGGTGTCCTCCCGCTCTATGATGGGAGCCCAGGGAGGTCCTGCCGCGTGGCTGCACTGCCGGTGAGAGCAGTGGGCTCTGCGGATCCGAGAGCAGCGAGCAGCCTCCAACGCCGCCACCAAATTCCCCGCCGGAACGCGCGTTGCCTCCACCAACAACGATGGCGGTGCGAGCTTGAAAAGAGCTCGTTGCAAGGCCGCCGACCTCCCTCCGTCTCCTGTGCCTTCCCCCGCCACCCGTGGGGTGCCTTCTACTAACGTCGCCGCGCTCCTCTCCAGCGGGAATGCAGCGGCACGTTCTGCTTCAACGCCGCGGCGCTCCCCTCCGGCGGCCTCCGCGTTGGCGGCCTCTCCGGAGCGCCCAACCCCGGCGCCGCCTACAGCGCCGTCGGATACCGTGGTCGCGCTCACATCGACAAGGTACACTGTTGCGGTAGCCGCGCCTTACATCCAAGTCCGCTGCGCAGACTGCTCCTCCTCTTGTGGCCCGCATGGTTGGCCTCACCTTGCCCCCTCAACAAATAGCTTTGGGGGGGGTTGCCTGCGAGGTATGCCCCAGAACAATTAGTAGAAACTTGATACTTTTTGGCGTACCTTTCCCTATTTTTTGAAGGTTTTTCTTGATTTTTTGCAGACGTGCCGCCAGTGTCAGCTCGAGCGCCGGCAGTACCTCACTTGTGCCACCGTTGACGACCCAACCGCCCTTCCTCCGTGGAGGGGACCTCACGCGTCGCCGACCGTCGTGACACGGCCATCACGGAGGAGACGGGGTTGACGGCCGTTGCTGCTCAAGCCGACTCTGTGTGCCTACCAGGCACTCCAGGACTTTGCGACGGCCACGGGGCGCTGTTGGCAATATTTATGCTCAAAGAAATTAATCCGCAAGCGCACGAATATCGTTGAGGACTTTCACCTAGGGTATTCCGGGGTATCGAATCCGCAGGGACCAAGAAGCTACCAGCCTTGAATTAATCTTATCTAGATGGGAGAGAGAACAATTAGGAAGGTCGAGAGGGTCTTCTGGTTTAGGTCACACTGGCCTAAGAGTGAGCACTCAGTTCTATGCTGGCTTTATTTACGTCGGAGCACGGCAGGCCCGCCACCCGCCCACCTTCACTTAAGAAGCCTGGAGAGTTACGGTCACCCCTGAAGGGCCCTACGGAGCCAACCCTAACGTGGTGGAACGTTACTAAGGATAGACAGGGTTGTCACCACCTGCTACCATCCACGACAGTCCATTGGGTCTAGGCGTCAACCAAGGTAATTACTAGTCTAGACACCGTGTCTACACTAACAATTACTACTTTACTAGTGCACCGAGTAAAGTATTCAAAAAAGGCAAAGTATATCTCACCAGTTGCAAACGGGGTTCTCAGTAAATAAACTAGCATTGAACTGGAAGTACTAAATAAAAGATCGTGGCTACAGTGTTAGCAGACTGAAGAGGAGAACTTCACTCGAAGCCGAGCTTTATTCCTGAGTTACAAGTAGGAGACTGCCGAGGCCTTCGGCTCATCACCAACACTCTTACCTCACCTCTCTTCCTACTCTAATACAATGTGGAACTAAATCCTTCTCTTCTCCATGATCACAAATGAGGGAGAGGACCTCTATTTATAGTGTGAAGGTGGAGTAGCTCTCAAGTAGAGCCCAAAGAATATTCTACTTCATCTTCTCTCTTCTTGCCATGTGGCATGCTAAAGCGACGTTTTAAGTCGGTTTTTGACACCATGACCGACTTCCACGTGTTCCTTGAGCCTTACTCTACCTCTGAGCCAAAGGAGAATCCAATGCGCCAAAAAAGTGGGTCGGCCGACCCAGGTTTGGGTCGGCCGACCTGCCTGGTCCGGTCTGGCTCGTCGTGTTTCGGAGCTCATTTCTCCCTCATCCAATCTCCAAATATAGCAAATAATATATGTGTTTCGATCGTCTCGACGAGCTCTTCATCATGGTGCAGTCCATTTTGTCATTTGATGACTTTTCAAAATATGTTTAATTTAAACTCCATCTTTCGTCCGGTTTGCATACAGCCGATAAATCGTCTTTTCTTGTGTATGCCTGCAAAACATGAGACTACGCCAAAACTCGTGGAACTCATTAATGTTAACCTCAATGTAGTTTGAATTCATTTATTTTGTAGATATGCTGACGATCAAAAGGGTATAAAATATTACAAATAACGACCGACAACACACCCCCACTCTAGATCTTTGCTCGTCCCGAGAAAAGGTTAGAATTTCGAACCATGGGTACAAGTCCAAAGTCAGAAATTTTTGAATAACATCTTTGTAATATATTTAACCGGCATGAGTACTATTCTAAAATATTCCTCAAGACTTGTGAGTTTTTGATGTATCTACAGGTGTTACCTTTAGTAGTTGACAAATGAAACAGCTTGACGAGAGGGAAAATCTCATTAATAGGCCCACTCAGAGTTTTTATCCATTTTGAAAAATAAATGACCAGCTCATGATTATTCCTATAGTGATACTCTCAAATCACTCAAGAGGTGTTTATATTCCTCACCAAGGCCGGTGCAGCCTTTATCCTACATCTAAGGTTCATGTGGAGCTCAAGGTAGGATATTGGGGCAGTTATGATACACACTTTTATCAGGTTAAAACTATATCCTAATGAATTCCAATCATATAAGAAATGATATCCATGGGAGAGGGAGAGAATGAACTCACGCCAAAGGAATAAGAAGAAACACAAGTGCAAGGATGTGTGGTACTAATGAGTCCAACACATCGATCTTGTATTTTGGAAATGATGATCAACTCCTTAAAATCCACTTTTCAAATTTTCGTCCCTTTTCAAAACAGATAAAGGAGGCCTAAAGAGATATTTTCTCTTTCTTTTTTTTCTTTCTTTTCTTTTTCTCTCTCTTTTTTTATAATAAGAAGGGAGACCTATGATTAGTCTCTCTCTCTCTCTCTCTCTCTCTCTCTCTTCTCTTTTATGCCTCTGTGAAATTTGGGACTTTATGAAAAGTTTGTGGAATAGATTATTTATTTTGGAGGACCGTCATATAGGTAGGTATGGTGGCACCAGAAAATATGATTGGCTAAATGTTTCGGGGTGGAATATCTGGCAAAGATGTACGCTTAATTCGAGGTGGAATTTCAGCGTTGCCAGATATGCAAAGGCTAGCAATCAAAGGATACGCGAAGGAAAATGATTGGAATAGATAACATTTCATAAGAGGATTCAGGTTTTAGCCCAACTCAGTATAATCAAAACTACAAATGAAGGCTCAAATATTATGATATGCTTTTGGCTGTGGTAGGTAATAATTCACTAAGGAACATGTAGAGCTTGGAGTTTTATTTGAAAAATCAAAATTCTCTGAGTCTGCACTGACTAAAGAGAAATGCCTCTATCTTACTATATCACATAAGTCAACAACTTAGATTAGACCTCTCCTAAATAGTGTTTTTCCCATAAGAAATGATTACTATTAAAAGAACAATGCTCATGCCAGCTAGAATATGAAAACAATGTTGTATCCAAATTCCAGGCGACTCATGGTGGAATTGATCAATTTTTTTTATCTTTTCATGGCATGACATGATCAATTCAAAAGTAGGGAGAGGTAAGAGGTCATACCTTTGGAAGTGTCAAAAGCTGACGATGGTTTCACAACCGCTTGTGCCGAGTTTTGCTTGCCAGGTGTTCATGGTACCTGTGATCTATGTTGAAAATATCTTGGCAGAAACTGTTAGTCTGAAGAATCAACCGTGCATAATGATGCACCGGTCAGAGTAGTTATGCACTCACGACACAAGTCAACACTTCCACTCAAAGGGAGGTAACTCTGCATTTTATTCAACAATTTTTTTTTCTTCTTGGAATGGATCAAATTATCTAAGGCGCATAACTAAGAAAGCAAATTTTATTGAAAAGGAAACAAGAAAAATGCGCCTAGTCCTAGTTTTATTTTTTTTTAAGCCTTGTTCTTCTAGATGCAAGATTTATGGCAAACACGACTACGAGATTTGCAATGCTTGTTATACACAAACACATCTACAACCATTCGTTTAAAGGGATTTTGTGGTAGGAGCATTGGATGGTTGAAGATCTCGTAAAAGATGGCACCCACGAAATTTGTAGGTATGTCTAGTGAGAACGGTTCTTGGTGTTCTTCAAAGATGAAACTTCCGCGCTCATTACCAAGACCTTTTTTAACCGGTTCTACTCTTGGCACCACAGGAACGTCCATAGACCAAATAGATTTAACATCGAATATTTGTCTATGACATTCTAAAGGTTCACCTACGCACTCAAAACTATCCATGCCCTTTTCTACACTCCCTCTCTCGACAAAAAGATATTCAGGCTTGTCCAAGTCAAGATGTGGTTCCTCCTCTTCGGTGAAGAGTTTAGAGGAACAAGGAACATTATAGGGATCACCCTCATCGAGACCCGAAGCCCAAAGTTCTTGAGAACCGGGACAAAGATAATCATGAATTTTCTCGTCAAGAACATAAGATGAAGTGCAGAAAGGGTCAGGGTTTGAGGTGTAGGTTGGTTTGGGAATTTCTTCTATTGGTGCTTCTGGAATCTTAAAAGGGACAGATACTGAACTCAATTCTAGAATCTCAGGATTCTCAACTTGTTCATCAGGCTCAGGAGGTTCATCATATGTTTCAGTGAAGGGAGTGTTCCTAAGGATTTTGTCTAAGATTTCTCTTCCCTCCTCCACTGTCATATAAATAAAGGCTCCTCCGGAAGCTATGTTCAAGAATTTAGCATTGTCCGGGTTGAGACCACAGACAAAATGTTGCATGAAGATCGGTTATGGGATAGCTAAATCCGGTCCTGAAAAGGCTATATGGGTGTATCGAGCCCAAGCTGCTCCTAGGGATTCCTTCTCGCCTTGCTCAAAGGTCAGGATCTTCTTACGAAGATCGACAATCTTAGAGATAGGAAAGAAAGTGAGGCAGAATTTGTCCTTCAATGCTTCCCAACTGTCGTTGACTCTACCTACGGTCTGGATGTACCAATTCTTGGCTGTTCCCGCTAAAGAAAACGGAAACAACTTCCATTTCAAAGTGCCTTGGGCCATCCCTTCGATAATGACAGTCGAACAGAGTTGTTCGAAGTCACGTAGGTGGTCATAAGGATTATCGTCCCTAATTCCAGTAAAAGGATGTTCCCGCACCAAAACTATAAGCTCAGTTCTAAGCTCATAATTAGGGGTTTTGATAGGATGTGAAGATAATGGTGGCTCTAGGTACTCGCTCATGGGAGCCGAATGTTGTAAAAGAGATTTTGCATCCATGATAAATAGATGAGAGAATTCTTGACTAGTAGGCTACCGTTCCCCGGCAAAGGCGCCAGAAAAGCTTGTTGGCGATAGTTACGCTCAAAGAAATTAATCCGCAAGCGCACGGATATCGTTGAAGCCTTTCACCCTAGAGTATTCCAGGGTATCTAATCCACAGGGAACAAGAAGCTACCAGCCTTGAATTAATCTTATCTAGATGGAGAGAGCAATTAGGAAGGTCGAGAGGGTCTTCTGGTTTAGGTCACACTGGCCTAAGAGTGAGCATTGAACTGGAAGTACTAAATAAAAGAGCATGGCTACAGTGTTACCAGACTAAAGAGGAGAACTTCACTCGAAGCCGAGCTTTATTCCCGAGGTACATGTAGGAGACTGCCGAGGCCTCCGGCTCATCTCCAACACTCTTACCTCACCTCTCTTCCTACTCTAATACAATGTGGAACTAAATCCTTCTCTTCTCCATGATCACAAATGAGGGAGAGGACCTCTATTTATAGTGTGAAGGTGGAGTAGCTCTCAAGTAGAGTCCAAAGAATATTCTCCTTCATCTTCTCTCTTCTTGCCATGTGGCATGCTAAACAGACGTTTTAAGTCGGTTTTTGACACCATGACCGACTTCCACTTATTCCTTGAGCCTTACTCTACCTCTAGGCCAAAGGAGAATCCAATGCGCCAAAAAAGTGGGTCGGCCGACCCATGTTTGGGTCGGTCGGCCTGCCTGGCCCGGTCTGGCTCGTCGTCTTCCAGAGCTCATTTCTCCCTCATCCGATCTCCAAATATAGCAAATAATATATGTGTTTCGATCGTCTCGACGAGCTCTTCATCATGGTGCAGTCTATTTTGTCATTTGATGACTTTTCAAAATATGTTTAATTTAAACTCCATCTTTCGTCCGATTTGCATACATCCGATAAATCGTCTTTTCTTGTGTATGCCTGCAAAACATGAGACTACACCAAAACTCGTCGAACTCATTAATGTTAGCCTCAATGTAGTTGGAATTTTTTTATTTTGTAGATATGTTGACGGTCAAAAGCATATAAAATATTATAAATAAGGACCGTCAATAGGTGCCACGACATCCGTCTGCGGTAGATGGTGGAGGCAGCCACCGCGCAACAGCAGGAGCTGATCCGTGCGCACGCGGAGAAGTCCGTGTTGGCTGGCCGCCTCCGGGAAACGACCGCCGCCTCCAATGCCTGTACCAAGGCGTCTGAGGAGGCGCACGGCGAGCACCGCCGCCAGCTGTAGATGCTCTGTGCCATGCTCTAGACCGCGTACCGGAGCCTTGGCGAAAGTTTGGAGTGCTGGGGGTGCGTCTGTACGAGTCGTTGGAGCCCACGACGGCGTAGTACGCTGGCGTGGTTAAGCGCTATGCCGAGGCGCTCACCGACCTGCCGTGGGTGCTGGGGGGGCGGACCCTCCGCGACGACTATGACGCCACGCATGGTGCTCTCCGTCACACGCTAGCGTGCTCCACCACCCGTGACCCCCCTTTGACCCCTCCTTGGTCATCGCCAGCATCCAAAGGGACTTGAGCCCATAGGAGCAGGCCCGGGTCGACAATACCGTAGACCATGTGGTTGGGCTGATGGCAGTGGGGCAGACGGACGCCTCTGGTGATGAAGCGGTGGCCAACACCGGCAGTGATGCCCAGGAGCCGTTACTCCGCCACAGGCCGGCCATCTTGCTGTCTGGTGCTTTTGTAGCTTCCTGTATTGTAGGTAGATTTGCTGTCGCACCCACAGTGCGCTAACTCTGTTTTACCATTTAAACAAGTGCTTAAATTTATTCTTCTGCAATATGTTCACCAGTTGTGTGTTTTCTGTCCTCAGTTCCTGTCTGGCCCGTGTGGACGTTAGGACCCAGCTGAGACCCTACGAAACCGACTGCGACGAGAATTCTCAGATACACGAGGCAGCGAACAGATTAACTTAGGCGCTGTCGGAATGAGTGTTGCCTCCTTATGTCTTTTGGAACTTAAGCCCTTGCAGATCCTTTAGATCCCTCTTAACTACCAAGGGCTAGCCGACCATATATACTTGCGACAAGTCGCCCGGCGAACACCGAGGCAGAAGCAAAACAGGAACAACTTAAACCGAGCCACGAATGATAGGAAAGCAAACTGAATTCTAGAAAAGACGTGCATTTACATAGCTCTAGTTCCCTGGGTGAGCGAGAGCAAGGAACTTGCTTCCAGTCGTCTGAGAATAAAAAACGAGGCTATACTTACAGACCCCCACAGGTAGAACTTTCTCATCTGCTAGATGTTCCACGAGTTGGTCCTCTCACGGCCGTCCTCCATGGCGAGCTTGACTGAGCCTGGACGAGATACTGAGACCACCATGAAGGTGCCCTCCCACGGGGAGACAACTTGTTGTGACATTCGTGCGCTTGAACTTTGCGCAGGATGAGGTCACCCACTGCCAGTGTTCTCTCGTGTACAATTGTCGCATGATAGCGGCTTAGGGTTTGTTGATATTGGCGGCCATGAACGTCGCGCGGTCATGGACCTCCTCCATGAAGTTGACCTCCTGTTAGCGATGATCTTCCTGTTCATCCTCGTTGTATGCTGCCACTCGCGGCGATCCGAACGACATCTTGGATGACAGCACTGCTTCGATGCCACAGACCAGGAAGAAAGGGGTCTCCCCGGTTGCTCTACTGTGCATGGTGCGCAAGGACCATAATACCGTGAGCACCTCCTCAGCCCAGTGAGCGCCATGCTTTTTCAGCCAATTAAATGCCCTAGTCTTGAGTCCTCCAAGCAGTTCAGCATTGACGCGCTCCACCTGACCGTTGCTATTAGGGTGAGCCACAGAAGCGAAGCAAAGCTTGGTGCCCATGTCCTCGCACCAGTCTTGAAAATCTGAGCTCTTGAACTGGGCGTCGTTATCGGTGATGACGCGGTTGGCAACGCCAAAACACACAGAAATGATGCGCATGAACTTGATGGCTGCCGCTGCTAAGATAGTAGGTACCGGCACAACATCCACCCATTTGGTGAACTTGTCGATGGCGACGAACAGATGGGTGAAACCCCCCTATGGCCCGCAGGAATGGGCCCAGTTCTTGACTTGTTGCTAATTTTTCCAGAAACAATAATCCACGCAACAGTCAGTAAAAGATTTTTAGAACAATCTTGAAAAATCATTTTGGGATGATTCCAGTCAAAAAAAAAAGTGTGACTCATATACCCATATGTGGTAAAAATTTGAAGTTCATTGGTTTCCTGTTTGGGAGCTTTGAGGTGAATACCAAGCCCCAAACTATCTGCTTGAAGTTCTTTACAGCTCATGGTGTTTGATTTTTCATACTTTTTATGGATGGAGTTTTGAGGAGATTTTTGTCATAGTGCTTCAAAACTCTTTGTTAAAAAGGGACACAAATTCCCAAAAATCTAAGAGCACCATAAAGTCACCGTCCATCTCTCCAAATAGAAACAAACCCTGGAGAATCTGTTTGTGCTTTCCAGAAAGTAGCTTGTATTGTTTGAATTTTTATATTTTTTCTACAGAGAGTTTTGAGGAGATTTTTGGCTGAGTTGCTCATGGCTAATTATGTAATAGGGACACAAATTCCCAATAATTGAACCAGACAAGCATTTCTAGAAAGTAACCTCATGGGATTTAGGGTTTAGAGTAGGAAGTCCTGTACCTGAGTGCAATAGGAGCACTCGTGTATCTTGTTAACAGTACGTGGCTTGATATAGCATTTATCGTGAACACGTTGGCTCAATACAGTGCATCACCCACAAAGAGGCATTAGAACGGAATAAAGGTTATCTTTCGATACCTCCATGGAAGAATTGATCTTGGTTTGTTTTATAGGAAGTGAAAGTGTATCTAGGCCCTAAGTGATTTTGGTGATTAATGAGTAACAATTATAGTGCTAATATTTCTATTGGAGAATTGTGCACTGATGGCTATCATGAGGTGCATGTTTAAATGTGATGGTGTACACCTCAAAAGCGGATATGTTGCAATAAGGCATCAAGACTAAGTTTTATTTGTAAATCTTTATTTATTGAGTCGTAGGTATGCCGTACTATAAAGAGGGATGCAATGGAGAAGCATATAAAGGTTCCTAAGTGCTCAAAATAGGTATCTCGAAGTTCGTGTGAGTTTTTCCACTCAAAATACACTCTATACAGAACCTATGCCATCAGAACATCCGAAGAGGGTCGGAACATCCGATGGTAATCCAAGTCTGCCAGTTTTCAAAGCAATCCAGAGAGTAGGCCATCGGAACATCCAACGCAGGTCGGAACATCCGATGGCGTCTGAACATCCGATGGCCATCTGAACATCTGACGCGTGTTTAACTGCAGCAACGGCTAGTTTTCGGGATTCCCTATTTAAAGCCTTCCTTAAAACCTGCCAAAAGGTTACTCACTATGATTACAACCTGATTTGAGCCTAATTCATATTCTTCATCATCTCTCTCAAGAACCCTAGCCTTTGTCGCTCTCTTGTTCATCTTGTGAGATCTAGATCTAGAGAGATCAAGGCACCCAAATGCTCCACGAATTAGAGTCAAATTCTTGAGCACTTAGCGATTCCTATTTTCTACATCGCATTTGTTACTCTTGGAGGCTTGAAGGGCTCCTAGACGGCTAGGTGTCGCCGGTGAGTCACCGATCTTTGTGTGGCGTGCCTCCAGAGTTTGTGAAGGTGCGAATCTACCTCCGCAAGGAAAAGGATTCAACTAGTGATCGTCGGTGAGTGCTTTGTGCTTCGCCGGAAAGGGGATTAGGGTCTTGGTGATCCGGGCTTTGTGCCTTCCTTAACGGTGAGTAGAATATCCCTTTAAAGATCCGAACATCGGTAAACAAAAATCATTGTGTTTTCGTCTTGGTCTTGTTTTATTGTTTTTACCATTGGTGTTGGCCTGTTCTGAGTATTCTTCACTAGATCTAAACTTGGTTTTGCAAGAAATCAGTTTTTACTGTAGGTTTTCAACAAATACAGAATACCCAGGATCGGAACATCCGACCCAGATCAGAACATCCGACGCAGGGGTTACTGTACCACGTCGGAACATCCGATCCCCATCGGAACATCCGACCGACTGATCACTGTTGAGTTGTTTTAATTCCGCAATTTCGTTGTATTTGCCTATTCACCCCCCTCTAGGCGGCATAGTGATTCTTTCAAGAAGAATCAAGATATGAATATTGTTGGTTATGCTGATGCTAGGTACCTTTGGAACCCGCATTCTGGTAAATCACAAACTGGGTACGTCTTCCTATGTGGTGGCACTGCAATGTCATGGAAGTCGTCCAATTAAATGCTAGTGGCCACATCCACTAACCAATCGAAAATCATTGCATTATATGAAGCATCTCGTGAATGTACAGAATGGTGAATCATGTACTGCAGTCATGTGGATTACCTATTGAGCAAACCCTACAATTAACTGTGAAGATAATGCCGCCTGTGTTGCATAAATGCAAATGGGTTATGTGAAAAGTGATCTTACTAATCATATCGACCCCAAATTTTTCTATGCGCATGAACTGCATATGTTGAATGAAATAAGTATTCAGCACACTAAAATCCTGTGAGAATTTAGCTGATCTGTTCACTAAGTTATTGCCTACTGCCTCCTTTGAAAGATGTGTTACAGGCATTGGAATGATCAGGCTTAAAGAAGTGCTGAATTCAGGGGGAGATACTTCACACGCTCTGAATTAAAACTTTGGCATGAAGCCAGAGTACCCAACTCGATCTAGAATATTGTATGCAATGTTGGGTGGTTTCTACTCTTTTTCCCTTTGTGAGTTTTCCCTGAAGTTTTTTCATGTATGGTTTTTAGTGAGGCAAATCGTGCGCACAGCAAGCATATGCTATATACTCTTTCTCTAGTCCTTTTTTCTTACTGGGTTTTTGGATGGAGTTTTGATGAGGCATATGCATCTTGCCGGCAAGGTCCAAGGGCTAGTGCCTGCCGGTGGCTCCAACACGGTGGGTACCACATTGGACCTAGCCAAAACCCTAAGCAGCACTCTATAAGAAGTGGAGCCGCTTATTGTATACAGATCTCAAAATCAATAAAGCACCACTAGCTCACAACACCTCACGAGTTTGCTTCATCTCGACATATCCGCCAAGGGCCACAGGCCCTTGAGCGGGACCACCTTTCCCATCGCGCATCCGGACACCTTCGGGACCACCCTCTTTTTCATGCTCTCCGATTTCTCTCACGAACTCTCCATGGAACTCATTGAGCAGCTCCCAAGCGCTCTCTCATCTCCCATCGCTCTCACAGGCTCTCCTTCTCTCCCCTTCTCAGATTCTCTCTTTCAAAGGGTGGCCGGCGGCTTGGGGAGGAACCCTAGCCGACTGCACCCATCTCCCCTTTTTCTTCTCTAATTTCTTTTCTTAATATCTCTCATTAAAATAATTGAAGATAAATAAAAACTAGACACAAAACTAGAGAAAGATATTCGAAAAATTTTTGTAGTCTTTATTCCCGATATTTGCTCCACCTTATAACCATGGGGAGACCCCTCTCTCCCTCTCACCTCACACCTTTGACCTAATGCTACATGGTGGGTGGATAGCTTACCAAAAGCCTCCACCCCCTTTCCTTATATAGCCTACACCCTAAGCATATTCGCCCGAATATTCTGGCATCCCGGGAATATCTGGTATCAAGCCATGCTGGGCCCGCACGTGGTTTTCTCATAGAGGCTAACCTATAACCTCCATGGTTTTAACCACACCGGATAACCTAGCATCGAACTAGGTTTTCCATGGTCTAACCCAGAACCTGACCAGGGTTTCGTTACCGGCTAACCCAAAACCTAACTAGGGTTTTCCACAGGCTAACCCAGAACCTGATAGGGTTTCTCACACACGGATAACCTAGAACCGAATAGGGTTTTACCACCAGGTAACCCAAACCAATCCAGGGTTTTACAACGGGATAACCAAGAACCTTCCGTGCAACTTCCTCGGCACCAGCCCATGCCTAGGCCCACCGGATTGACTAGCTTCGCCACCATGGTTACCGACGCCATAGCATCCAGCTGCCTCAGATCCTTTCCCATGGCTAAGCTTCTCGAGTACACCAGCTCATGTGACTGCTAGGACATCGAACCCGGTCGCTAGCGTGCCTTTGGACGCACTAGCCTCCAGCTGTCCCCGTGAAGCGTTAGCCCCATACCCGCCGATACCTGCATCATAGAGGTGAACACATACCAAAACCATACACATTACTTCTCCTTCATGGTTCGCACATCACAAGATCAACAACAAAAACAGTGTACAAGGCATCCTGCTTTCCAGGTAACCACGTGTCCTAGTCGCCCGCTTGCATGCCGGGCAGCCACGTGTCCTGGTCGCCCTCCTGCTCGCCTAGTGACCACGCAAACACACCTTCACCGAACAACATCTACTCGGAACTCTCGTAAAAACCCGTAACTACTTGACGTGTCCGGTCGTCATCGGACACCGTCCGCCAGGCACTCAACTTGTGTCCGTTAGACCAAATGCAATTCCAAACACATTAAAATCGCATCAAATTCAAACTGTCACATATATTCATCACTACACATGGGGGCCCACCACATGAGTATCAACACCCCTTGATAAATATATTGACAAACCTCTCAAAAAATGATTTTGAAGTTTTTATAACAAGAAGCATTTGTGAAATGTCAATCATGCTTGAATCAAATGAAGGAAACGATTGTTCAGCATAACCAAGACATGAGAATCAAAGTCTCCCAAAAGAATATTCTCCCCCTATTTCATTAGAAAACCTATTGATTCCTTTTTCATACAATTCTCCCCCCTTTTGGCAATATAGGCATCAACAAATTTACAGGGCAAGCAAATATGCAAAATCTAATGCATATGCAATCCTATGGAGGTTTGAAATTATCCAATTGAATGTGAAGCACATGACAAAGTTGCTCGAAGCAATGCCATTTTAGTTCGGTGCTCGCAAGTTAAAAAGATGCTAGCTTGAAATCGACAGCTCTACTCACTAGAATTTTTCCATTTCCTTTTAAACATTTTTGAATGCATCCACAGGTTTAAAGCAAATCCCAAGGGTCATTGGAAATGTCCTTCTAGGTCACTCTCCTCCTGGGTGGGTTTTAGCATTCTTCATTAAATTTAGGCCGGAGAGCCTCTAGCCTTATACCAATAGCCGGCGGTGCCCAACATGAATACGGAGGATTCACGTCTTAGCTATCCAATTTCCTCCCAAGTTCATGCCTCTTGTGTGCAATTTCAATCTGTCTCGTTAAGGATAATCGATGAAAACTCTCCCAAAAATAAAAATTTGCATGCTTTTGGTTTTTCATTTACATGATCTAAACATTACGGCCAACAAGAGATTTCATAAGGTTGCAAGAGTGACTGAAAGGAGACTGCAAAAATCTCATCAAGCAGCAACAATCAAAAAGTGAATATCTCAAGCCACATCAATTTCAAAACAAAAACATTTGCATTTTTCAAGCTAGCCAACCATTGATCCAAGCTAGCACAAGCTATGATAAGAATAGCAAAAGGCATTTTACTGAGTCTAAATTCAAAAGCATAATAGACAAAGTTCTAAAAAGCAAAAGAAGTATACATGCTAATGCAAAAATGATCAATAACTCCCCCTCAACAAGTAAGTCAATTTTAGCTCAAAATTTGGCCAAAATATACCAGTTGAAAATCAAATAAAGCACCGAAAGAACTCCATAAGAACCAATCGCAACTGAAACGAGTTAAGGACCATAAAAACACAAATGGGCATACTGTAAAACACTTGAAATTTGCCCAAAAATGCACAATGTAAGGAAATCTCCAAAACTCCCCCTCAATGAAAGAGTTATCTAGGGAATACAAAAGAAGGGATAAGAAAAAGAAGATCCTCACATGGGCAACCTAAAAGCAATGATGAGAGACAAATGACTCCAAGACTCAAACACACTCTCATCTACCCTAAGCTACAAGAATAGGAAAGCAAGCCTAAAGCTCGATTATTAGAGACTTAAACATAGATCCTGTCTACCCAGAGTCCACACCACCTGCTGGACCTAAAATTTGTGGGTACTCATCTAGCTAGAGCAGAGGACAATGCTAATCACGCATGATAGCATCCTATGTGGAAAAAAACAATGTTTAAATAAGTGCCGACTCTCTAACATGCCTGAGGACTAAGCCCACAATGCAAATGCAAATGTAAAAAAAGAGAGCAAAAGCACATTTATACAAAATTAACTCCCTCTCAACTAGTAAGTCACATTTTAGCACAAATATGGTTCAAGTTCAGTTATGTCAACATTAAGCACAGAGGACAAAGCCTGAACTACACAAGCACCAAATAAAAGAATATCAGTTCAAATGGAGGAAGCCAGAAAACACTGCAAAATGGAACTAAGTCCCTAAAACACATAAAATTTCGGTAGCATCTCCCCTATAAATTGGACATCCACTCAACAGACAAAAGATCACAAAACATATATACAATCAAAACAAATGACAATATGATCACAAGGGATATCCACATACACACAAATACATGATCCACATCACAATCAACACCGTGAAGATGAAAGAAGTCCCACCACGTGGGATCCAATACCATCACACAAGAAAGTATGGTGGGAGATGAACCAAGGCATCTCCAAGCCACGAAGAAGCAACACTTACCTTGTGCGATGTAGGAGAAGTAGTGGTAGCTAACTTGCATTGAGTCCAGGAAAGTAGAGGAAGAAGACCAAGCTGATCCTCATTCAGCCAGAAATTGAAGGACACTCTGCATCCTACTGCCTAGGCCAAAGTCATGATCTTATGCGTCCTACAGAGGTCTTCCTTTTTCTTGCTTATTCGAGTTCGCTCCAGCCGCATCCGCTTAGCTTAGAATGGAAGCCTCCCTGCCTTTAGCTGCCTAGGCCGCGATGATGGTCTTATGCATCCTGTAGGTATCTTTTTTCTTTCTTTGTTGCATCGCCATGGCTAGAACTTGAAAGCACGTGGACTTCTCGCTAAAAAGCCTACACACATGCATCAAAGCACTTCTATGCTTTCAAAACTGGGGTTAAGCAAATTCAATTCCTAGGCACAAAAAGAGAACAAGGATACAAGTATGGTGTCGAAACAAGAACATGATGACCGTGAAATAAATGATCATGAAACATTGTCAAGTCAGGAGAGAGTAACAAGATCCATTTACTAGACAAGATAAGAGCATGTCCATGTGAAAACAACAGCAAAGTGCATCGAAGCAACTTCATGCTGACAAAAGATCTAAGCAAGGTGCATCACAACAACTTGACTGGGACCATATGATAGTGTAGGAAGAAATGGATCAATTTACTACCCTAAACAAGGCAATGAGAAAGTACATGAACGTATCCTTGTATATTTCTAACTCTTCTTGCATTTCCTTGAACGTGTCCTGTGGATCTTTGCCTGTTATACCTTTTACAGATTGTGCCTTAGTGTCTCCCAATGATTCTGATAGCTATTACTTGTGTTAATTGTTCACTTGCTCAATATTTTCTTAAATTCTCTAACTCATTGTCCAAATTGGTGTCTAGTCACTCATGTCTCTTGCCATGTTGAAAAAGAGCAAATCTGTGAAAAGTTGAGCACAACTATGAATTTTGTGCTAAAACTGTAAATTAAGGCAAAAAAGGGTCATATGTGTCTCACCAATCCTACCCAATGAGATAGCTTGCCATTGCACTTGGCATGAACTTAGGGGGAGTTTAGATGACCAAGATATTAATTTTCAGCGTATTGCTGGATGGTATCGATAAAGGCTTGAGACATGGAGTTTTATAAAAAAAATGAAATTGAAACAATTTTGAATTTGTGCTTCATTGAAATTTTTGAGAAACAAATGCTCAACCAAAACATTTTAAGTCTCATTGTTGGCTTGGTGGTGGCACTATGGGATCAAATATGATCTGTCTAGCTCTAGTTGGCATTTTGTGACCCCTTTGGTAATTTGAGCACATTGTTGGTACACCTAGCTATAAAACCCTAAATCATGCTCTCCTATTAATCTACTTGAATTTCATTTGACTAAATAGGCTAATATTGATCTTTGTGATAAACTTGGCCTTGTGATGGCTCAATATTGAAATTTTGTGGACCTCGAGGCTATTTGCAATGGGTATAACCTCCAAATCTCACTAGGGTACATGTTCGAGGTAGTACTCTTCTATTTGAGTCTTGGTTTTCATTGGTTCTCTTTTTGGATCTCTTTTGATATTCTAAATCAAAATCCTCCAAGAAAATTCTCTAATTCGATCCATTGAATATCTCATCAAAATTCAAAGGCCAAATTTCTAGAAAAATCCATATTTTGTTTGTTAAAGCTCTTGACCTGGTTTCTCTCAAAATTGCTTTTCTTTTTTAATACAAAATATTTTTTTTGGGCGTTTTCTAGGGCTAAATGGGCCTTGCTATTGGGAATTGCCGCTATTCGGACAATCCGGCCAACTAGAACGGGCAGTCCGGCCTGCTGGTATGTTTGGCCTTCACCCCGCGCTGTCTGCTGCAGTTCTAGGCCAAGATGGCCAGTTCGGCCCATCACCCGGACAGTCTATGTGCACCTGAGCCGCCTCACGCGTGCGTTGTAGCGCGTTCCTCTCGGCCCGAGCCATGCTGGCCTGTTTTATTCTGTTTTATTCGGGACAATTGACTCAGTGACACTCTTTAAAATTCATTTTACTGCCCATGACTTTCTGGCCTATTGTCATAGACTTAGATGGTCCCACATGTCATAGACACATACCAAAAGACACATGAATTGAGTGCCATGTACCAAATTTTCTAGTTTTTATTCTATCCTTTTCTTCTTCCTTTGTTCCCTTCTCAACCCGAGTCTTCTTCCTTCCAAAGCTCTCTTTCCTCAATTTTAACATCCTCTTCGATCTCCTCCATCCCAGTGTTTCGGCTCAATTTCACCTGCAATTTGCAAGCCCTCAAGCTCCTCTTGCAACCCCATGCGTTGGTTCATCACGGGAGGGCTCTGTTTGGCCACATTTCACTCATGAAGTTAGGGCCTCCCATAGGTTGGGTTGGCATCATTGCTTCGTCTCCGCGGCCAAACCTTGCGGGGCTTGATTCTCCTGGCTTGTTAAGTCATTTTGTGACGACTTCCCATCACTTTGCTTGGTTAAACTTTGCAAACTACGCCCGGTTGTTTGGTCACTTTACTCGTCGAAGAGTTTATGTATGGTGCATGTATAATTTGCTCATCCTGCAGGTGTGCTTGTACTTGTGCTTGTGGTTGGCCAGTGGGTCTCTTATTTGAGCATCAACAGTGCGATTATCAGGGTCAGTATAGGGGACTTCTTTTCAAGTGCTATCGTTGGGTTTATCTGCTAGCAATTGTAATTGTGAGCTGAGTCAGTGATCACTATAGTTTGCTTCAAATATGTACTGCCAGTTCGTGCTAGTGAGACTAGAGTCCTATGAGGAGGAATCAGATGAGTATGCCTATGAGATGGATGTTTATTATAATGGTTAGGAAGACGAAGAGGTAACTGAGGAGAATGTAGGAGAAGAGGACGAAATTGAGGAGGAAAGATGCCGATGTGCTTTTTGTTGTTTCTTGGGCTCAGTCTTGCCCCTTTACTCACTATGGTAAAAAGGTTAGGACTTCTCAGTGGGAAAAGAAGTATATTGGCCAGCTTCAATGTGTGCAATTCAATGATTGGTTTCCCTCAACTTCCTCAAATTCATGATATATTTAGGCCTAGTTCTTTTCAGCTTAACGGCTTAACATCTTAACAAATTGTCTACGTTTCAAAAATACATATGCTTTGAGTTTTTTGAGTCCATTTTTTCGATGTTTTAGAGGTGGGTCCTAACGCTTTAAAAAGCATGCCAAACGAAATGGATCCGAATATCGAGACTACCTCGAGAAGTTCTTGAAGTTCAGTCATTTCAACCGTTCAGTCATTCAGCCGTTCAGATCAGCTCAAGAAAAAGGGCCTAATCATCAAGCTTATAGAGATCTGTTTGAAGCATACAAGTCCATGACCGAGGAATTCGCTCCACAATATGTGTTGTAGGATAGAGTAGTGGGCGCAACTGGAAATAATGAGATTCTACAGGTTTGTTCAGCTACACCAGGATTGGCTGAGACTCTTGCTGCTCAGTTATGATATGATTCACACCATTCAAGAGATTTATGCCACCATGTGGATAACTAGTGGTTGCACTAAAGTGTGCTTCAACTGTGGAGGCTGTCGATATTCCTTCCAGAATGGTGGTGTGGACCAAGTGTTTAACCTTCAGAGTGCAGGGGAAATCATTCATGACAATCTTAACAATGAAGGCACATGGCAGGCAAAAGGCATCAAATCTCCACCAAATAAGAGTATTCCCTATATGCTAAAAAATTTGAATGCTCAAAGGTTCGGTACTGGCAACACTACTTCCCTTCGCCACACCCCCTTTGTTCTTGAAGGCATTCTCAGGTGGACTATCATCAATAGAGGTAGCTATAGGAATAGGTTCTTTCCAATTATGCAATGGATTTGTCACTTCATTCTATCTTGTGTTCAGATCAATCTGCCTGCTTTGCTTATTGGTGAGATGGAGTGCATTCTACGAGGTCTTCGCAAGGAGATAACTCTTCGCCACATCCTGTGTTTTTATCTTGCTCAGCGCAAAATTGTTGGTGAATATATCTACACTCTTCGAATAAAGGAGTATTAGATGGTTGTTCCACAGCCTGGTGATAGGCGCATGGCTAAGCACTTACATGTTGATGTTGAAGGTGATGGAGGTCTTGTTGCTTCTCCTGGTTTTCAGCCTATGTCTCAGGCCCAACCTCAAGTGCCACCTCCACCACCCCTGTGGCCTGATTTTGATGGGTTCTTTCAGTGCTTTAATACTCATGAACTCAATCAAGATGGCAGGCACAATGAATATGTTGACCGGCTCAATAAGATCAATGCCCGTCATGTCCAGTATGAAGGATGGCATAATCAGGCTGTTGGTTGGCAACAGGAGGTTGTGGATTGACAAATGGACATGTCTTGTCAGATGTCTGGTCTTCAAGCTCAGAATCCTTCTATGCAAACTCACAATGCCAATCACAGTAGGAGGATTGATGATCTGTACAGTGGTGTTCAGTTGTTGGGTGTGGCACTAGATGATCAGTACCCTACTTAGGAAGAAGCTCTTGCGTCTGTGGATCCGTTTGTCTTTGTGTATTTATTTGGGGATTTCTCTTCACAGACTGACCAAGGCACTTCATCTGCACCTTCCCCACCACTTACTACATGTGCACACTCTTCTTCAAGGCCGTCTATCATGCAGAATGTGACCAAGTACTTCTCTCGGGCTTGTCGACGACAGGGAAGTTGGAGCGGAAATGCGTCTCCTCAAGAAGAAGTGACTCCTATTAGGTGGCTTCCACTCTTGGTTCTTGTTGCCATAGGGGGAGTACTAGCAGCTCTATCTCTCTGTTTCACTCTTGTTGCATTTGGATTTTGATCTTTGAACTTGTGCTTTCTTTGCTTGTTGGCTTGATGAACTTTGTGTTTTGAACATTGGCTCCTACTGTGTTGTACTTAAACTCCGTGTTTGCATGTTTCTAGCGGGTGCTAGTACCGTTGCTTGCATTGTGTATCTATTTTTTGCTCTTGTCCCAGCTATAGATGACATGCACTTGTTGAACTAACCCTTGTTCCAAAAATTTTTCCCTGTTAAGATAGAGTTGTAGGTGTTGGCATAAATTACCAAAAGGGGGAGATTGTAATCCTAACTCCCATGGGCTTCTTTTTTGGTTTTGGCAATTGCTGCTACCTTATTTAATAATTGAGGAAATATCGGATTTAATTGGACCCCACAAGCAATGATCTATTCCGACATCAACCGACCTTATTTTTATTTCTTCTCTTCCTTTGAGTGGGTGGCTGGGTTGTTTTTTGTCGCTTGTGAGAATCTTCTCTCTGGCCATAGGGTCCCATAGAGCACTACAAGTTCTTTTGTCGTCACCTGAATGCCAAGTTTTCTCGCTCAAGGTCTCAGAGTTTTGCGCCCACAAGTCCTAATTTTCAAAGTGTCCATATATTCTCCATGTTTGGAATGTTCGGGAGCTTCCGAGGAGGTTTGGAGTGCTGGCTGAGATGAATTGTCTTGTCCGAGACAGTCTGGATGGGCTATCTAAAAAGTTTGGATAAAGTGATTTCCTCTCAGTCTTGGAGCATCAATTTTTTATTATGAATTTCCTTGTCCCAGACAGTCTGGGTGGGCTATCCAAATAGTCTGGATAAAGTAATTTCCTATCGGTCTTGGAGCGTCAATTATTTCTTGTGAATTGCCTTGTCCCAGACACTCTGGGTGGGCAATCCAGATAGTCTAGATAAAGTGAATTCATCTCAGCCGTGAAGTGATTTTTTTCTTGTGCGACCTTTTGACCCAGACAGTCTGAAAGAAGGCAATTCGTCGGCAGAGTGAAGTGTTGGCAGTCGTTAAGTCCAATTTCATACGCCGACATATGCCAACTTTTCGGTTATTTGGGGGAAAATCAGTGTGCATACACGAATTTTATTTAAACTAATAAACTTTCATAAGTTTTGGTGAGTTTTTATCCTCAGCAATAAAGTGCAAGAAAACAAAGCTGAACCGGGCGACCAGGCCGGTCCGCCGACCCACCCTACGTTGGTCGGCCCGCCATGGTGCCCACACCAACGCTGTTTCCAACCCAAGCTCTAAGAATGCAACCAAGGAGTGATCCCTTGCATCCTTGCACGTCGATTTGATCAAATGGCTGCGATTCCTTCACATTTGGATCACTTGGCACACAAGGAAGTGAATTTTACCGAATCCAACTGCCAAAACTGACTTCAAGCAATCATCATCCTATAAGAAATTCACGGCCGGGAGAGACCGAAGGTGGGTCGGCTGACCCCCTTGGATGGCCTCTCAGATTCTCCTTTGGCTGGTGTGGAGGTGACACTTGTCTCATGGCGTAGAAGTTCCCCATTAGTTGTGGATGGCAATAAAAGGACCCCCTCACCTCACTTGTATCACACACAACACACCACAACACTTCCACTCATTTGGAGTCACTTTTCACTTGTTAGAGTAGTTAGTTTGGGACATAGAGTTGAGTTGAGCTGGAGCTCTGACTTTTAGAATCGTCTTCGGAAAATCGGGTAATAGCTCTTGTATTCTTTCCCTTTTGTAAGACTTTTTGTTTTTATAAAACAAGTGACTGTTATTATCTGAGCCGAGCATATTCGTACTAAGTGGGAAGTGTGAATTACTAGAACAGTTGATTAAGTTCATCTGGTTCTGAGTCTAGGTTCATTCTCATATGATTAGAATAGTCTAAGTATTAAACTTGGATCACCTTCCTAAGATCCGGGGTGGAGTGATCGAATTTTGTAGGAGAAGTGGTGCCTGAGACTATCTCTGACTTCGTGTATACCCATTCCAACGTACTTTGTGTTAGCCGTTAGGTGGTGACAACCCTATCCATCCGAGATTTATCTCAAGCGAATTCCACTGCGTTAGGAACTGGACCAGTAGGGCCCAATCGGAGGTGGCATAACCATTCGGTGTTCTTAACTGATAGCGGGTGGTACTGAATCGGCCGAGCTGCAACAAAGTTTTTAAAACAAACCACCAAACTCATATTTGCTTGCTCAACATGATAATCGATTGCACTATTGAGGAAATTTATACTCTTCTCGTTGTTCTTCCAACTATCTGCCTAGCTTGTCTTTTATACTCATGTGTGTGTCACTAGTCCTATTATATTATTTACCCCCGTTAACTAGCTGGCTGGTATATTAAATAACATAGATAGATGGAATTGTGCTTCTCCCTTGTTGTGCTTCTCCCTTGTTCCATGTGGATTCGATACTTTGGAATACTCCCAGGTGAAAACTAGAAGCGATATCCATCCGCTTGCGGATTATTTCTGAGATTGTTTCTGAGAGCGTAAGAATCGCCAACAAGTTTTCTAGCGCCGTTACCGTGAATGTAACAGTTTAAGATAATTTTCAAAAAAATTCCAAATATTTAATAATATATCTTTATTATGTAATATACCAGCCTAGCTTAATGGGCTTACCCCTGGTCTGTTTTTGTTTCATGAAACTTGAAGAGCTGTGCATGATCGGTTTTGACCTTCCAGAAAACTTCCACCAAAATCAAAAGTCACTCATATGGAGGACGAGACTTCGGGTCTTACCTCCGCAAATTCGAGTCTCTGACTTTCCAATCCTCAGAAGAAATCCTTTCCTATCTACCGAAACACCACCACCATCATCTGAGATGGTTGCTGAAAAGACCATCATTGAGTTCTCAGCCCCGTCTAGCACAAATGTCCCCACTGGACCAGCAAGCAAGGTGGGTGCAGGTGGCTTCGAACTAAAGCTGACTCTTCTCAATATGGTTCAGGGTAGCTTTTTTTGTGGCAAGAAAACAGAGGATGCAAATGCACACCTCCAGCACTTTCTAGAGATTTGCAGTACATTCACCATCAAGGGAGCACCTCTCGATGCTGTCTCGCTGCGGCTCTTTCCATTCTCATTGGTCGGGAAAGGAAACAATGGTTTTATGCCAATAAGGAAGTGCTGAAACTCCTTCCTCGCCAAGTACTTTCCGTTGGGCAAAATCAATGCCCTCCGGAATAAGATCTCTGGTTTCCAGCAAAACACTAATGAATCCATTTCGGACTCCTGTGAGCGACTTCAGAAGTATATACTAACTTGACCACAACACGGGATGCAAGACTAGTTTATCATCAAAAGTTTTGACCATGGGCTTAACCGCACGGCCTGTGAGCACCTTAATGCTGCTTCTAGCAGAGCTTTCTTTTCACTCAGTGTGAATTCGGCACACACTCTCATTGAGAAGATGGTCTCAAGCCAAGGCTAGAGCGATGAGCACCTTTAGCCCCGCACACGAGGACTCCACCAAATTGACAATATGGATATGCTCGCGGCCAAGATGGACATGTTGATGAAGCAGCTAGAATTACTATCAGCGCAGACTGTTTAGGCTCTTGAATCTCGCATTACCTGCGAGGTTTGTGGGTGTCTTGTGCACTTGGGAGACAACTGCACCGAAAGCAGGATGCCTACTTTGTCGACAACAGATTCCGCCCACAATCGAACTACACTCTGGGATGGAACTCCAAGCCCAACTACTCGTTCGACAACCGTTATCAGGGAGGTAATGCTGGTAATTTTAATCGTAGTAAGTCAACTGTAAATGAATTTATGAATGCTCAACAAAAAGTGAATGATAGCATTAGTGAAAAATTTCTTGCTAATGATAAAATCCTTCAGAGCATAGATTCAAAATTAGAGGGAATTACAACTGCTATGCATAGCCATGTAAGCTTTAATAAAATGCTAGAAACGCAAATAGCTCAACTAGATGCTACAATTCCCACAACCACTCTAGGTAAGCTCCCGAGACATCCAGAGCCACACCCAAAGGAGAATGTTGGCGCAGTCGCAACTCGATCGAGTAAAACGACTTGACCCGCCGCATCCTAACCCTGCAGGAACGGAGCGTGACACCCTTGAAGATGTGAACGAAGAGAAGGAAGGGTATGGTGAGGAACCTCATGATGAGCCGCAAAAAGATGATGGGAGAAGATGCGGGGACTAAAATTGCGGAGGTTAGTAAGTTGACCTAAGAATACAGCGCTGTAATCCTAAACATTCTCTTGGAGAAAAAGGACCCTGGTTATCCCATCATGTCATGCTGCATTGGTGCACAACACTTTGATCGTGCTCTGTGCGACTTAGGAGCAAGCGTCAACATTATTCCCAAGGTAATTTATGCAAAGTTAAATCATTCTACCTTGTTCCCTACTACCATGACCCTGCAGCTTGCGGATCAATTGATCCGCTGTCCTGTCATAGTCGCTGAGGATGTACTGGCAAATGTCCGGAATTTTCTACTTCTAGTGGATTTTGTGGTACTCGACATGGAGGTAGTCACCAATACACCGCACATTCTTGGGAGACCATTCTTGAGCATGGCAAATATGACTATAGATGTTGGTGCAGGGATGATTCGCTCAACATCAATGGCCGAGATAAAGTTTTCAACTTGGAGCCAAGAGTTGAGCAATGCTCATAGGTATGCACTTTTTATCGTAAAATTCATAAAACTGTGAAGAGGTAAGCGGATGTTGTACCCAAATCTCAGGTGGACAGTCTCATTGCAACCATGAGGAGAACTCTCCAACTATTGGGCGAGACTTTATGACGTCCATATTGGAAGGAGAGCAACAACAAAGGGGTGTAGAAGTCCCAAACCAATGAACGGAAGCAACATGCAGTCGAATATTCGGAGCCGCAAGTGAAGGTCAACATCACTTGAAAATCTCAAGCAAAACAAGTATGCGTAAGAAATAAATCCAACCAGCCGCGACAACTCCGGTTGCGGAAACTCCTCAAAAAGAATGAGGTACGGAGACAGTCCGACTCGAGGACCACATAAATTTTGAGTCCTCGCCGGGATGTAAGCCAGAACTTATATTTGCATTCATATTTAATTTCCTGCATTTTTTGCACTGTACATTTGATTTTCAGCCTTGAATTTACCCTGCACTTAAAAAAAGGGGGGTCGGCCAACACGGCCATGCCGGCCGACCGCCCCGCTAAACTCCACCTCTCATCTCCAATCTCACCAACCTCTCAACACGCTTAGCTAGGTTTATAGCCACTCAATGTACTGTAGATAGTGGATTTATTGTTGCATTTGCACTAATCCTGAATGAATTCATCGCCTACAAAACGAGGAGAGAGCAGTTGCAATCGATGCACACTCAGGCAGTGATTGCATGATCTCACGTCTGCTCTCTTCTCCCTTTGCATTGCATTAGTTTCTTAATCATTGAATTAGTCCTAATAACTATGTGACTTAAGCAAATAAAACATTTTTTGTGGAGGCGATAAACCCTGCAAGGACTACTAGTTTTTGGACGACTAACTACTGACTATTGGATCGCAGACCTTTGATCTTCACTCTATATATCCTTCGGGTATCCGTGGTCTAACCCTTTTGCAGAAATGTCATGGTACGGCAAGATTAGCAGAACCCTGTCCAAGGGTGCTAAGGGCGTCCACAGGAGGTTCGGCTCTTCTAGCTCGGAGCAGACTCACATTCCGATCGATGTCCAGGATAGCAGCTCAAGGGAGGACATGTCAATGGACTCCCATTTATCTGTGTATCACGATTGGCAACCTAGCTCAGCCGAACCATCTGGTGTGGATCAAATTCTCTGGATCAAGGTGCTAACATCTGAGGAGCAGATCATCATCCAAAGCAACCACGAACGACATATAATTGAGGCATTTAGAAATCGGACCTTTCATCACATGCGGTCATACGACCCGATGTTGCTGATAAACACTGGTGTTCTAGACGACTTCGACAATGCCTTTCAGGCGGTTGGATGGAACAACTTCATCCCCATCATGAAAAATGGTTCACGTCTTCTAACTAGACAATGGAACTAGATACTCATTTAGATTTTTCAATAAACATTAGAGTGCTCATTGCAATATCTATCTAGACATCTAGGATTTTCCATCAGATGTAGATTCATACCTGATAGGCTAAAAGGCTTTGACCATGATGATTTTTGGTTAGCTATCTCTCGCAAGGAATATACAAATACACCCCATATGAATGAAATACATAATCCCACTCTTAGATTCATGCACCACTGGCTTGCTATGGTCATTAATTCTAGACATGATATGCGTACTATGCGCCTAGATGAACTACAATACCTTTATGTTGTGGTAAATAAGAAACCTGTAAATCTAATAGCATGCATGGTATTGCACTAGCTAGAGATCAAAACATGTTAGGTGACATAGATTGCACTTTGTTGGTGATCTGTGAGCGGCCCACCCCGAGATAGGCCTTGGGCCAGATCCGTACCGGCCTGCTGCGCGTACAGAAAGTCCGAAGGGCTATCCTTGGCCGTATCAAAAGGAATGTCTAGCCCGCCGAGGTCATCCCCGGGCTTGACAAAGTCAACCACGCCTCCCTCGGACCTAACCTTGGGTGTTGTGCACCTCTCGGGCTATCTATAGCCCGGGAGAGGGGCCCGCGGACAATCCGTCTTTCCCCTAGGCAGGTGGCGACAGCTGTCATGCCCCACCACGCTTTCCTTGGCCTTAACCGAGAGGGCCGCACCTCCCCAGGGCTTCGGTAGCCCGGGAAAGAGCCGCGCGGGCAGCTCGCCATGCCGTTATTTGTCCCTTGGGCAGATGGCAGCGACTACCGTGCTACGCGACGCCCCTAATAGGTGGCGCGAAGCTGGCTCCGACCAGTCAATGCTATAATGGGGATAAAGGGAAAGTGCTTTCTCCCTGTGCAGGCTGCTCCCCCGTGTAAGCACACCAAGACGAACACGTGTCCAGTACTAACCAGACCAGCTTCTCTTTATAGGCCACAGACAGGACAGAGCTCGGAACGAGATAAGGGCGCCGCCACTAAAGATGGACAAATAAGAAATAGGCGCAGGGCCCGCCGTATCAGCTCCGAGCAGTCCGCCGCGCCTATAAAAGGAGAAGCCTGCCCAACGTAGCAGGGCTCTCGACCTCTCTCTCTCCCGATCAGATCCAAGCCACGCCTAGGGGAGCATAAGCATCCGAATCTTCCTTAGCAGTAGCGGTAGAACAGTAGATTCTAGCCACCTAAGTGTCCGAAATCCCCTGTAAGCTTGGGATCGGCGCCTTCTAGCCCGGTCTCGGTGCCCTTTTATTGTTTCCAGTAGATAATCAACGAGTGCTGGAGTAGAGCTATTACCCGGCAGTGGGGGCTCGAACCAGGGTAAAAATCACTTGTCTCCACGGTTTGTATCTCTTTCGCCTCTCTCTCTCACCCCCTCTCAATCTCACCGTATGACGGATCTGTACCCGGATCCCAAGTCACACCAGGAGTAGTCCGCAAAGACCACGCGGCCAGAGCCCCGTGAGCTTGGTCGCCGCCCCGGGCTGCCGGGATGGGTTGTTGTTGGGCCTCATTACAACCACAAATTCGTCTACCGGTCCGTGGACCCGCTGCCCTCAGCAGGCGCGTTTCCCAGACACCGACAGCTGGCTCTTTTCACCCGCATTGTAGAAAGTTTGGGGATTTTAGAGAATTCTGAGGTGTCCTTCTTAGAGACACCATTTCAATTAATAGGGAAGGACCACTTCACTTTAGGGCATATTTTGAGGATATATGAATCTGAGACCTACTATATGAGATTTTCAGGCTGAGGGCCGCTTGCCTAATCCAAGGCTCAGCCTCTATGTCGCCCGAAATCTGACCGTCAACATTAGAGCCTTGGAGCCTCCTAGACATAGTATCTCTCGGCCAGTGATGCGTAGTCGCGCACGCCGCTAGTGAGCTGAGCACTTTCACGAGCAGCACGATAAACACGAACACAGCGAGCCTCACCACAATCCGAGGATGCGAATCGCCACAACACCTCATCTGTTTGACCCTAGTGCTGGGTGGGATCAGTGGAACCCCCAAGCCTACGGGTATGCAGCACAAAGTTTTAAGGGATGGGGCACTCACCACCACGAAGCTGGGAGCTTGTGGCTACACGAGGTTGGAAGGTCTCATTACCTGCATGACCAAGGTCCCACTATAGGACGAGAAGGGCCATCATCGGCCCGATACCCTTCCTAATTCAAGCCTCTTGCACATGACCTCCACACTGTAGGACAAAGAGTGAATACACTAGTTGATCACATGGGCAACGTTCGTCGAAAACCTTCGAGCCAACACCGACACAGTGATAGCTAGGGCCAACGCTTTGACAGCTTGGTTCCAGCACACCGGTTTTGACCCCCCCCAGCTCATGCCTCGACCTCTCTCCCATTTGCCTCACTATTGCCATTCCTGCTGCTACCAGAGCCTTGCCAGATTATCCAGCCTATTTTGCTTATCGCCTTGCCCTGCTTTACCTATTTCCCTACTATACCTGTCGTCCTACCATAATAATTGAGTTTGTTTAGTTGCATTCATCATTTGCATATATATATAAGAGTAAAAGGCACTAGCGGTCCCTAAACTTTTCCCGCAGTGCCATTCAGGTCCACGATCTTTCAAAATCGAAAAGCACATCCCTGAACTGGTTAACATGTGTCGTTTAGGTCCATATCTCCTCCTGAGGAGTAATTTGCCACCGTGGACAGTTCACGTGGCAGTTTTTATATTTAGAAAATTCAAAAAATCATTAAAAATCCAAAAAATCACAAAACAATTTAGGAAAAAACATATAAATCATTTTTTTAAAAACGGTGAAATTCATGCTCTCCCTGAAAAAATAATTGTCTCTCCAAACATATTTCATAAAGAGGGATTTAACCAAAATAAAGAAGTCGTTAAGACTGCATCCGTAAATGCAAGATCCGATGTGTTGGATTCATCAGTATCTCACATCCTTGCACTTGTGTTTCTTCATTCCTTTGGCTTGAGTCCATTCTCTCCCTCACCCCTACAAATTATATTTCTAATGACCGGAATGCGAAATGGCACGATTTTTATTAGGTCCAATTTTCGACTCAACAATATCATCCAGCCTATGTAGGTCATTTCTAGCCCTAGCTTGAGCTCCATATAAATCTTTAGAAAATAGGGATTAAAATTGGCTTTAGGCCATGGTGAGGATGAATAAAATATCACTTGAGCGATTCGAGAGTACTAGTAGAGGAACTAAAATTTTGAAAATGAAGAAATTATTTTTTGAGACCTATTCTGAACAAGGGTAAGCTAACATTGATCTATCTTGGTTGTTCTATTTTTCAACCACCTCATATGAGGTAACATTTTGGAAACCCCACAAGTATAAGTACTAGGTTGAGATACACTTGTACGAGTTATGTTAACAAATAATAAAGAGTTTTATCTTGTACACTTAATAATTATTGAATAATTTTGAGCTCTTTGTATGAGGACGAGCAAAATATCAAGCTGGGGTGTGTGTTGACAGTCGTTAAAGTCCAATTTCAAACACCAACATATGCCAACTTTTCGGTTATTTTGGGAAATTAATGTTTATACATGCATTTATTTAAACAATCAAATCTGCACAAATTTTGGTGAGTTTTTGTCCTCATGAATCAAATGTTAGAAAACAGAGCTGAACCAGCCGACCAAGCCGGTTGGCTAACACACCCTAGGTCAGCCAGTCAGACTTGGTGCCCACTCTAGCTCTATTTTTAACCCAAGCGACAAGAAACCAACCAAGGAGTGATCCCTAGAGTACATGCACGTTGGTTTGATCAAATGCTTGCGGTTCCATCACATTTAGATGACTTGGCACATAAGGAAGTGAATTTTGATCAAATGCTTGCGGTTCCATCACATTTAGATGACTTGGCACATAAGGAAGTGAATTTTACCGAATCCAATTGCCAAAACTAACTTCAAGTAATCATCTACACTGTTATGGGAGCATCCTAGAAGAAATCCATGGCCGGGAGAGACCGAAGGTGGGTCGACCGACCCCCTTGTACCCCCACTCGAATTATCCTTTGACTACTGTGGAGGTGACACTTGCCCTATGGCGTGGAGGTCACACTTGACACTTCCACTCATTTGGAGTCACTCTTCACTTGTTAGATTAGTTAGTTTGGGAGTTAGAGTTGAATCGAGTTGAAGCTCAGTGTTCCGGAATCGTCTTCAGGAAGTGGGGTAATAGCTCTTGTATACTTTCCCTTCTGTAAGACTTTCCTTTTATAATATAAGTGTCTTTTATTATCTGAGCTTAGCATATTCATACTAAGTGGGAAGTGAGAATTACTAGAGAGGTTGATTAAGTTCATCTGGTTTCAAGTCTAGGTTCATTCTCATATACTTTGAATAGCTGAAGTATTGAACTTGGATCGCCTTCCTAGGATCCAGGGAGGAGTGATAAGATTTAGTAGCAGACATGGTGTCTGAGACTATCTCTGACTTGGTTTACACCCATTCCAACATACTTTGTGGTAGGTGGTAGATGGTAACAGCCCTATCCATCTTAGATTTATCTCACGCGTAATCCATTGCGTTGGGAACTAGACCAGTAGGGCCCACTCGGGGGTGGTCATAACCATTCGATGTTCTAAACTGATAGCGGGTCGTAGTGAATCGGCCAAGCTCCAACGAAGTTATAAAAACAAACCACCAAACTTATATCTGCTAGCTCAACCTGATAATCGATTGCACTATTAAGGAACTTTATACTGTCCTCCTTGTTCTCCCAACTATCTGCTTAGCTTGTCTTTTTATACTCCTCTGTGTGTCACCGGTCCTATTATATTATTTACCCCCGTAAACTAGCTGGCTAGTATCTTAAACAATATAGATAGTTAGAATTATCCTTGTCTCTCGTTCCCTGTGGATTTGATACCTTGGAATACTCTCGGGTGAAAATTACAAGCGATATCCATTCGCTTGCGGATTATTTTTGAAAGCGTAAGAATTGCTAACATGAAGCCACCTCTAGGGTTTTGGAGTGGATCTCGGAGGGGGAATATATAAAGCTATATCTAAGTTTTAGAGGGGGGTGAGAGACTCCTTTGCAACCCCTAGCCACCATCCTAAGTGTGTGAGATCTCTCCCATGGTTACCTAGCCCTAGGGTTTCGATGTGTATGTGAGAGGAGTGTTGGTGAGGTGAATGTCCTCCGGATTTGTGCTCTTTGGTTCTCTGTCGCCGGAAGGAGGATTATCACCAAGCCATCTTCACATGGGAGGGGTTTGGAGCTCACCTCGCCATACGTCGGTGAAAGAGCTAACATGTGTAGATCGAGGCGGAAGGCACGAGAGGGAGACGGTTCTCTTGTGTTGAGGACTTGCCTCAACGGGGAGTAGGAGTACATCTCCGAACCTCAAAAAAATATCTCTTCGCACCTTTACTTTCCTGCATTTAATTTCTAGAAAGTTACTCTCTTTATTGTGCTTGTGTGCTTCTGTGTATCTAGGTTGACCTCCGGTAGTTTAAGTTTTGCAAGTTAATTTATTCCCTTCAACTTAACAAATTATCAAACAAATTAAACAAAATAAAAGTAGTGGGGTTATGCTGTACGCCGTACCCGTCGTTGCACTGGGGCGAACCCGTTTACCCTAGTTCCACGACCAACGTACTCAAGCGCGCATCCATGGGTCGGTATGTAAGCCCTCCTATTTACCTACGCTTGACTTGTCTAAATCTGAACCATGAATGCATAAATTAATGTTATATAGCAAGCGATGGAAGATCGGCGGTGCATGTACGATGAGTGGATGAAGTCTGGTCAGCACACGGACGAGTGGATCGAGAAGGCTGTAGCATTTGTGGAAGCGGCTATGCGGAAATTTCCCGATCCTAATGCAGCGGTTGTGTGGTGTCCTTGCGCTGCGTGCTCGAACATCGAGAAGAGGACCAAGGAGGATATTAGTCATCACCTCTGTAGGCATGGCTTGAAACAAAATTACTTTGTGTGGGTAGCTCATGGCAAGAGGAAGCGTCCGGCACCAGTGTGTTGGCCTGTGGATTTTTGGGAGTGCTACAACAATGTGACATCCTAATAAAATTATTAGGTATCCCAAGTGTTTTTTAGAAAAGATAAAACATAAGATAAAGTTGGTTTTATTATTTATCTATGATAAAATCTATTATAGCTATTATTTTATGATCTGATAGACTATTTTACGCACAAACCTGGCATATAATTGGGATGGAGCGGATTCAACATGTGTTGTAGGTTCCCAAATATATGTATTACCTGTTCCTAATTTTTGGGCAATCAACAAAATTGGATCAAGCCCAAAAAGATCTCGCATCAAATAATGAGAAATACTTTCCCGAAAACCCCCCAAAACTAGGTTTCTTCTAGATGCTTTAAATTACCTATTCCCCTAGTTTTAGCCAAAATCTCGTAGGTGAAGTCGGATTGCCAATTTGGCAAGTGCCGAATTCTTTTCCAAGTCAGATTCAAACTCATAAACCTTTCCTACTTTATCCCAACCGAATCTACCCCTCCCGAACACTATACAAACCCCTCCCCCCCCCATGACGACCACAACCCGTGAAGCCTCAAGGTTGGAGCCCTATCCACCAAATCCAAGCTTCCCAAGCACTTTTCAGGACATCTCTCTCTGTCCCAAAACCAAACCTTAGATTAGATGCCACCAGGTGTTAGAGCTCGTCGAGAGGATCAAGACGGATATATGGATCGCCTATTTTGGCCATGAATTCAGAAAGATGCATGCATGCTGCCAAAGTTTCTCTCTCCTATCTGCCCTCCATTGCTACCGACATCGCCGTCGACGAACCTCATCTGCCGCCGTCGGGATTCCGTGCCAACCAAGCAGCGGCCGCCATGCCATGTCCTCCGACACCACGCACTTCACGCGCGCCGGGCCTGTCGCCTTGTGCCACTTACATCAGGGCCGCCCAATCCGCGGATCCCGCTAATCAGCCGCACGTGGCCATTGCCTCACTCGGGTAGCTGCGTCTCCCGCCACATGTCGCCGCTATCCCACGCGCCACACTGCCATGCGTCGCCAATCCACCACGCTGCCTTGTCGAGTGTTCCTGTTGAGCCGCCCTGGTTGCCAGCCCACGTGTGAGCCAGCCACTCGCTGGGCCTATTGGGCCAAGAGGGATAGGAAGAGACAAGCGGGCAAAAATCTATGCTGAGCCCAATTAGGGTTTAAACCCTTTTGCAATTTCCTACGAATTTCCTATTTATCAGGAAACTTCCCGAAATTGTTTAGCGATATTCCAAGCTCCGATTAAGGTGATTCAAGAGCCATTAATTCAAAATAATTTCTAGAATTTTAATATTTTTTTATTATTATATTTTGATTGCTTGGATCTGCTGTTTGCTTTAGTTTCCTCGATCTACGTGTAGATAACGTATTTTCAGAACTAGATATTGTTGCTGGCAATCTTTGTATAGGAGAACTGTAAGCTCTGACTTCTTCGTGGCAAGAAATAGTTTGTATATTCCTATCCCATGTTTTACAATTCCACTTTATGCCTTTTCATAATTGCTGCTCTTGCATACATATTGGACTATTGTTTGAGTACTTGACCATGTTATTCTTTCACTATCATGTTTTAGCCTTGATTGATGAACACCTCTATAGTTCCTTAGGCTATCCTTTGGTTAGGTGTTAAGTTTGCATTGGTTATTCACTTATTAAAATGAGATGACGAAGCCGAGGCTTCGACGATTGTTTTGGTTAAACTCTAAAAAAATAAAAGTTGCATTGTTGGTTAGGGGAGACCCAGAATAGGTGGTTTCGAGGCCATGACTGTGGTATGGAGGTCCCCTCTACTAAGGACTCAACCTTGTGAACTACTATACCAAACGAAACAGTATGAAACCTACTAACCACTAGCATGCGGAATGTCCAGTTACGGTTCGATACTTTCGTCCTTGGGTACGGCTAGCTACCTTATCTGAGGGGTGGGTTCGTCTATGAGACCGAATGGCTTAAATGGGGAACACCATAGAAGTAGAAGGCGCCCTACCACAGCGGGTATCGGCAAGTGCGCGGAAACCAAAAGAAAGGGCATGCAAAGTGGTAGGCATAGTAGGATTGAACGGCCTTGTATCGTATCTCCTTTGGGATGAGATGGGGGTTGTGAGGAACATGTACACACTCTACAGTGTTTTCACGATCATGATAACTTTGTCCACGGTCATGGATGGGGCGAGAGGTTATCACATGTAGTCCCACCTTTTTAATAATTAAACCGTCCAGGTCACATACGACGTCAAAATGAGCCAAATAAGGACTCTACGGAAAGCTTACGAGATAAGCTTTCCAACGGATCCAACCACGCCTCCAAATTCAATCCGAGTCAATAGGAATTGCGAAAACAAACTAATAGACAGAAATTTCCCGGCGCTGCGTCGCCGTATTTTTGGGCCCAAAGCCAGTATACCCCTAGAGTTAGGGTTGAGTACGTGTGGACACCTGTTTGGGCGCCCCTCCTCTGGCCGCTGCCCTATTTAAGTTCCCAACCGTGCCACGCCTTAGTTGGGTTTTGTTTAGTTGATTTCGTCACTGTCGTGTGAGATTTCGCCTTGTTCTTCTTGTGTCGGCTAGACCAACAGGACCAAGTTTCAGAACCCCATTATACTTAATCTATATTCACAATTGTGATTACTTATCTTGTGTTCTTGCTCGTTCTTCGGTTGCCTGCAAGAATCGTCCTTCGTAGACAGGTCGATCGTGCCTCTGGTTCGGTCGGTAACACTCGTCGTGGTGGTTTAGCGATCGCCGGGATTTCTAGTTCCTTCGCGGGGTTGGAAGCCGGATCGTTTATGTCTCCATGACACTGTTGGCGGTCAATTTCGATAACTTTTAATGGTTCCGACCGTCGACAATTGGTGAAATGAGTGGAACATGAACTAAAATTTTGCAAATTTACAAAGTTCCACGAGTTTTGGTAAGACTTTACATATAGGGACCCACTGAGCAAAAATGGGCCCAAGCCGGGCAAAAGAGTGGGTCGGCCGACCCACCCTAGGCCGGCTGACCCAGCTCTCTCAGACAGCCAGGCCAGGGTCGCACCAGAGCTTCTATAAAAGATGCTAGAGCACATCCAAGCCATTGATTTCAGTCGGTTTGATCTAGAAACAAGAGTGTTTCACAAGTCATGCATAGGATTCTAAAGGAACCCAATGCTACCGGTCTCCAACTGCCAAACCGACTTAGGGAGACAATCTACACCGCACAAGGAGCATCCTAGCCAAATTGGAGGGCCGGGATCGACCAAAGGCAGGCCGGCTGACCACCCTAGGCCGGCCAACCCACCTCTGATCCCCTTTGGATTCCCCTTCGGCGTGGAGCTTGTGACACTTGTCCCAAGTCGTGGCATCTCCCTATTGGTCACGGTGGCCTATAAAAAGAGGTGATCTCCTTCATTTGAAGATGAACAACAAAGAGCAGCACAAGTGAGAGCAATCAAGTAGAGTTGTGACACTCTCAAGTAGAGTAGGAGAAAGAGGTGAGTTAGTGTAGGGGAGGAGCCGGAGTGTCGGTGTCCCTCACTAGAGATCCGGAGCTAAACTTGGATGCAGGTTCTACTTCCGTCTTCTTTCGGTAACACTCAGTCTCATTTTATCTGATTATCAAGTTCATTCTATTTATTTTGTCTCTGTTGGTATTAGGCCCGTACTATTCTTGAGTGCTAAGATCTTTGTGCTTAATTGTCCACCTAGAGATTTGTATAAAAGGTAGCAGGGGTGCATATCGAAGTGACGTCCTTGGTACGTATTACTACTAGGTACAAACGTGGTGTTTGGACTAGTTAGTAGCCGGTAGGCACCTGCTTCAACGGACGTGTGGTAGGTAATAGGTGGTGACAGCCCTTTTATCCGTCTTAGACTTTGTGAAATCCGCCCCGTTAGTTGCAGACCAATTGAGCCCTATCGGAATGATCATAACCATTCGGGATTCCAATTCAGGATAGCGGGTGGTAGTGAATGTCCGAGCTCTGATTCAGAGTCGCAAATTAAACAAGAATAAAACTTGAACCTTTCTGACTGATTTCCGAGGAGCCTCTTGATCCAAAATGCATTTATCCCATTGTTGTTCCATATCACCATTTTCATATCCATTCGGGAGGATAAGTGTAGAAAATAGAAAGTTCTCATTCCTCGTGGGAAATCGATACCCTAGGAATACTCCAGGGTGAAAGCTACTGCGGTATCCGTGCGCTTGCGGATTAAAACTGTAATAGGCATAAGAATCGCCAACAAGCTTTCTGGCGCCATTGCCGGGGAACGGTAGCTTTTCTGTTTTCGAACCTTGTCCACCTGTGTACCTCCATATGGATGGCACGTCCATCTATAAGCTTTTGGCTCTCAAGGCCATGTACCTAGAGCCTCCACCATCATCCTATCCCATCAACACACTCTAGCTTTGAGTTCCGGCCAGATCTCATAGCTATGGTCCGGGAGAAGTCTTTTTCCGGAGCCGAAGGAGAAAACCCCTATAGTCATCTCCGTGAATTTAAGCAATTATGCTCCAGCAATGAAATTCGAGGAATGACTCAACAAACGCTGAGATGGAAGTTGCTCCCATTCTCTCTCACAAGATCAGCGAAGTTGTGGTTTAAAACGAGGAACATTCAACTGTAATTGGGAGATTCTGCAGGAGAATTTTTGCCTCATGTATTTTCCTCTCAGAAGTTGTAGAATTACGGAAAGAAGTTTTAAACTTCTATCAAAATGAGAGTGAAAACATAGGAGTAGCTTGGGTAAGATTTACCTAGTTGACCAAATCAGGCCCTGACTTATGTATACCCGAGCCCATGATCATGCAACACTTTGTCGATGGATTGACCCCGAAGAGTGCCATGCTTTTGAACATAGTTTCCGGAGGATCTTTTATCCACAAGACCGTCGAACAAGGGAAGGAAATCCTGAGCAGACTGCAGGGAAATACTCCCTATATCGACGCATTTGATGAACCATCAGATCTAGAGTTCGAACCTGAGAACAACCCTATAACGGTAGAACAACCTACTGAATCAAACCTTCTAGCCCAAACCGAATCCTTTCAAATCAAAGAAACTCCCATAGCCATGCTTTCCTGTGATGAAGACTCTGAATCAGAGAATGCGTTCATCCCAATTTTGGCCTCTCACGTTTTTGACTTTCATGTCTTCAATGTCCCAAACCCATTTCACACTCGTGTCCTGATCGGGCAACCCGTAAGGGAATTAGTCCGAAATATGGAAAGAGGAGAATTTGTCGGCTTGACAGCGGACAAACACTGAGATGGAAGTTGTTACCATTCTCTCTCACGAGATCAGCGAAGTTGTGGTTTAAAATGACCGTAGGAACATTCAACGGTAATTGGGAGATTCTGCAGGAGAAGTTTTGCCTCATGTTTTTTCCTCTCACAAAAGTTGTAAAATTACGGAAAGAAGTTTTAAACTTCTATCAAACTGAGAGTGAAAACATAGGAGTAGCTTGGGTAAGATTTACCTAGTTGACCAAATCAGGCCCTGACTTATGTATACCCGAGCCCATGCTCATGCAACACTTTGTCGATGGATTGACCCCGAAGAGTGCCATGCTTTTGAACATAGTTTCCGGAGGATCTTTTATCCACAAGACCGTCGAACAAGGGAAGGAAATCCTGAGCAGATTGCAGGGAAATACTCCCTATATCGACGCATTTGATGAACCATCAGATCTAGAGTTCGAACTTGAGAACAACCCTATAACGGTAGAACAACCTACTGAATCAAACCTTCTAGCCCAAACCGAATCCTTTCAAATCAAAGAAACTCCCATAGCCATGCTTTCCTGTGATGAACACTCTGAATCAGAGAATGCGTTCATCCCAATTTTGGCCTCTCATGTTTTTGACTTTCATGTCTTCAATGTCCCCAACCCATTTCACACTCGTGTCCTGATCGGGCAACCCGTAAGGGAATTAGTCCGAAATATGGAAAGAGGAGAATTTGTCGGCTTGACAGCGGACAAACACTGAGATGGAAGTTGTTACCATTCTCTCTCACGAGATCAGCGAAGTTGTGGTTTAAAATGACCGTAGGAACATTCAACGGTAATTGGGAGATTCTGCAGGAGAAGTTTTGCCTCATGTATTTTCCTCTCACAAAAGTTGTAAAATTACGGAAAGAAGTTTTAAACTTCTGTCAAAATGAGAGTGAAAACATAGGAGCAGCTTGGGTAAAATTTACCCAGTTGATCAAATCGGGCCCTGACTTATGTATACCCGAGCCCATGCTCATGCAACACTTTGTCGATGGATTGACCCCGAAGAGTGTCATGCTTTTGAACATAGTTTCCGGAGGATCTTTTATCCACGAGACCGTCGAACAAGGGAAGGAAATCCTGAGCAGATTGCAGGGAAATACTCCCTATATCGACGCATTTGATGAACCATCAGATCTAGAGTTCGAACCTGAGAACAACCCTATAACGGTAGAACAACCTACTGAATCAAACCTTCTAGCCCAAACCGAATCCTTTCAAATCAAAGAAACTCCCATAGCCATGCTTTCCTGTGATGAAGACTCTGAATCAGAGAATGCATTCATCCCAATTTTGGCCTCTCATGTTTTTGACTTTCATGTCTTCAATGTCCCCAACCCATTTCACACTCGTGTCCTGATCGGGCAACCCGTAAGGGAATTAGTCCGAAATATGGAAAGAGGAGAATTTGTCGGCTTGACAGCGGACAAACACTGAGATGGAAGTTGTTACCATTCTTTCTCACGAGATCAGCGAAGTTGTGGTTTAAAATGACCGTAGGAACATTCAACGGTAATTGGGAGATTCTGCAGGAGAAGTTTTGCCTCATGTATTTTCCTCTCACAAAAGTTGTAAAATTATGGAAAGAAGTTTTAAACTTCTGTCAAAATGAGAGTGAAAACATAGGAGCAGCTTGGGTAAAATTTACCCAGTTGATCAAATCGGGCCCTGACTTGTGTATACCTGAGCCCACGCTCATGGAACACTTTGTCGATGGATTGACCCCGAAGAGTGTCATGCTTTTGAACATAGTTTCCGGAGGATCTTTTGTCCACAAGACCGTCGAACAAGGAAAGGAAATCCTGAGAGGATTGATGAACCATCGGATCTAGAGTTCGAACCTGAGAACAACCCTGTAACTGTAGAACAACCTACTGAATCAAACCTTCTGGCCCACACCGATTCCTTTCAAATCAAAGAAACTCCATAGCCATGCTTTCCAGTGATGAAGACTCTGAATTAGAGAATGCATTCATCCCAATTTTGGCCTCTTATGTTTTTGATGAGGAATGCCATGACTTTGGCAATGCTTCCACGCTACCAATAGTCGCCAGGCAACCTCAAGAGCCTAGGCCACATGCCATGATTCGAGGAGAGATCTTAGCACGGAAAGAGAATCTTTTGAGTCTCACTACCATTTTGAGTAGGGAAATGACGGATGCAGTAGAAAATTATGAGGAGATAATAACACTATCCCCTCTCAAAAAGTTTTGCTCTGTGCAAGCCCAAGGTTGGGATTTTAGCAAAGTTCCCTATGACCCTGGCCTAAGGATAAACTGTATCTCAAGAGCGTTAGCATCCTTGACCCCATCGGATCACACTCCATTCCCCTCTCAAAAGAGAGTTAAATGGCAACCTAGCCAAGTTTTTCAATCTGAGGGGATCCTCAGAAATGTCGTGGTGACCTTGGATGACCATTGTGTCACTTTGGACTTTCATGTCTTCAATGTCCGCGACCCATTTCACACTCGTCTCCTGATCGGGCAACCCGTAAGGAAATTAGTCCGAAATATGGAAAGAGGAGAATTTGTCGGCTTGACAGTCGACAAACAAGACTTTTCAGTGAGCATTGCACGTTCCATTAACTTTCCAATGGAAGCCGAGCCACTCCCTAACCCACTGGAGGAGGCAAGAGTTGCCTCTCTCCTCGAGGTAATCAAACCTTCGAGCTTGGAAGACGATGTTCCATACTTTGTGTCCGAGGAGGAACCAAATGGTTTTGACAAGTTCTATGAGGAAGAGGAGCTTCCACCCTTGTCCGTTGAGCTAAAACCCCTTCCTCCTGGTCTCAAGCATGTCTTCCTTCACAACAATTGCAACAAGCCGACCATCATCAGCGATGCGCTGAGTGAAGATGAGACCCGCCGCCTTGTTGCCACACTCGAAGCCTACAGCTCGGTCTTAGGCTATTCGCTAAAGGGCCTCAAAGGAATTAGCCCGAGCTTTTGTAGTCATCGTATTCCAATGGAAACTGACCATAAGCCCACGCGGGAACACCAGTGAAAGCTTAATAATGCGATGAGAGAAGTGGTCAAGAAAGATATTTTGAAACTCTTTCAGGTTGGGATCATTTACCCTGTGTCCGACAGCGAGTGGGTGAGCCCAGTCCAAGTAGTTCCGAATAAAGGAGGCATGACGGTAGTCCAGAACGAAAGGAATGAACTCATTCCTCAACACACTGTCACTGGTTGGTGGATGTGCGTAGACTACCGTAAGCTTAATTAAGCCACTAGAAAAGATCATTTCCCCTACCTTTCATCGATGAGATGCTTGAGCGGTTGGCAAATCACTCATTCTTCTGTTATCTCGATGGCTACTCTGGTTATCATCAAATTCCCATTCACCCTGATGACCAAAGTAAGACCACATTCACTTGTCCATATGGCACTTTCGCCTACCAACGCATGTCATTTGGACTTTGCAATGCCCCTGCATCTTTCCAAAGGTGTATGATGGCAATCTTTTCTGACATGATCGAAAAGATCATGGAAGTCTTCATGGATGACTTTTCTATCTATGGGGCCTCTTTTGATGATTGCTTGGCAAATCTAGAGAAGGTCCTTAAGAGATGCCTTAAGAGATGCCAAGAAGTGGATTTAGTACTGAATTGGAAAAAATGCCACTTCATGGTAAGAGAAGGAATCGTCCTAGGCCATCTAGTGTCGAATCGGGGCATAGAAGTAGACAGAGCTAAGGTTGAAGTGATAGAGCAGTTGCCGCCACCAATAAATGTCAAGGGAATCCGTGGCTTTTTGGGACACGCTGGATTTTACAGACGATTTTATAAAGGATTTTTCCCAAATTACTAGGCCTTTGACTAATTTGCTGGCAAAAGAAGCCAAGTTCATCTTTGAAGAAGACTGTCTCGTAGCCTTCAAAACCCTGAAGCAAGCTCTAATTTCTGCGCCTATAATTCAGCCACCTGATTGGAACCTGCCGTTTGAAATCATGTGCGACGCTAGCGATTCTGCCGTAGGGGCAGTGTTGGGCCAATGCAAGGATAGAAAGCATCATGCCATTGCATATGCGAGTAAAACCTTGACAGGTCCGCAACTCAATTATGCCACCACAGAGAAGGAACTCCTAGCCGTAGTCTTTGCAATAGAAAAGTTCCGATCTTACCTGGTAGGGTCGAAGGTGATTGTCTACACAGACCATGCAGCCCTCAAATACCTTCTTACCAAGAAAGATGCAAAACCACTTCTCATCCGTTGGATTCCTCTGCTCCAAGAATTTGACTTAGAAATTAAGGACAAGAAAGGAGTAGAGAATTATGTGGCCGACCATATTCCCCAAATGCAAGTTGAGGAGAAGTCGAATGTCCCCATAGATGATTATCTACGGGATGACACCCTGCTGGCAGTCTCTTCTGCCGACCCCTGGTATGCTAACATAGTAAATTACTTGGTAGCTGGGTACATACCACCAGGGGAGGATAAGAATAAATTGATCCGCGGCAGTAGGACCCATCTTTGGGATGAGCCATATTTGTATAGAGTTTGCGCCGATGGATTACTCCATCGATGCATTCCGACGGCTGAGAAGCAAGAAGTGCTTGAAAAATGCCATTCATCACCATACGGGGGCCACTTTGGTGCTTTTAGAACCCATGCCAAAGTTTGGCAAAGTGGATTCTTTTCGCCCTCCATGTATAGTGACACGAGGGAGTTCTTAAGACGATGTGCTAAATGTCAAAGAGTGGGAAATATTAATTCTCGAAATGTTATGCGCCTAAGGAACAATCTTCAAATTGATCTTTTTGATGCATGGGGGGTAGATTTCATGGGCCCATTCCCAAAATCAGACTCTTGTGAGTACATTTTAGTGGTCGTCGATTATGTCTCCAAATGGGTCGAGGCACTTCCTTGCCGTGCAGCCGACTCCATCCACGCTAAGAAAATGTTCCAAGAAATCATTTTCCCTAGGTTTGGCGTCCCTATGATTGTCATTAGCGATTGAGGATCACATTTCATCCACAAAAGCTTTAAGTATGCAATTAAGAGCTTAGGGGTCGACCATAGGGTATCCACACCGTATCATCCTCAAACAAGCGGTCAGGCTGAAACGTCTAACAAACAAATCAAAAACATCCTGCAAAAGACTGTAGATGCCATTGGAAAGGCTTGGAGGCATAAATTGAGTGATGCACTTTGGGCATACTGAACTGAAACGTCTAACAAACAAATCAAAAACATCTTGCAAAAGACTGTAGATGCCATTGGAAAGGCTTGGAGGCATAAATTGAGTGACGCACTCTGGGCATACCGAACTACATATAAAACTCCGATAGGTATGACCCCTTACCAACTCGTTTACGGGGAGACCTGCCATCTCCTCGTCGAATTAGAACATAAGGCCCATTGGGCAATCAAACGATGGAACATGGATCTTCATTCAGCTGGATTAAAAAGACAAATGCAATTAGCTGAATTGGAAGAATGGAGAGAAAAAGTCTACCATAGCTCGAACCTATACAAAGAGAGAACGAAAAGGTGGCACGACAAATGAATAGTCATAAAACGATTCAAACCTGGTGATAAAGTGCTTCTCTTAATTCTTGAGTGAAACTGTTTGGACACGGAAAGCTTAGTAGCAAATGGGAAGGACCATTCATGGTACTAAACGCTTCTGACCTTGGTGCCGTCACTCTCCGAAATAATGATGGCAAAGTTTTCAAAGTAAATGGGCAACGTTTAAAAATCTTTCTCGAACCCGAAATGCCCGAGGTCGAGGACATTGACGTCCTCGATTTCTTTGAAAATTGATTTTCTGTGTGAGGTCTAGCTCCAACCGACAAAAAAAAGAGCAATTAAATAAAAATATCTTTTTCAAACACAAATAAACTATGAAACTTGGCCTTAGGCGTAGTCTGTGAGTGACCCTAGGAAGAGGGGACCCGAACCAGGCCACGGGTCAGCCGGCCGACCTAGAGTAGGTCGAACGACCCATCAGGCCGGCCGGGGGGCACGTTGCATCAAAATTCAAATATTTTTTGAAGAGGAGTGTGTCTTCCTATCTTGTAGCAACTGAACGTCCCATCTCATTTGAAAAGCGACGGGAAGAACCGTTCTTTGCACTTCCTTCATCCTCTCTTCATCTTCCTTCTCTCTCCTTTCACCCTGCAACTTTGCACCACCACCATGGCTGAATCAAACACCCCTAAGTCTATCCCTCCATCTACGAGATTGTAGCTAGCGACCCACCGGCTCCAAAGCTTTCTAAGAGTACTTCCGGCAAGCAGACTTTCGGCCGGAACTTGAACTACTCGCCGATGCACGCGCAATAGCTGAACTTCTCGCCAGAGGTGAAGCCGAAGGCGACACCACAACCCGAGCACGGCCGTGCTACATCACGTGGCCGGCTGACTTCTCTGCTCCGCATCAGTTGCGGCGCGCCCTCTCTCCCCCCTAGGTGTGATCACCAAGGGGAAGGCGCCACGCGCTCCTTCACCGGCACGACCGACGATGGGCCAACTCGGCCTCAAGACAAGAGTGGCAAAGAAGCTCGTCCTCTCTCCACCGCGCGGTCATGCCGATGTAGCGCATCGGGCCACGCTGCACATGAAAAAAGGCAAGGCGCTTATGAAGTATGCACAACTCGAGCCTCATTCGCCGGAGTACACGCCAGAGACACCACCAGACTCCCCGCCACGTTTTCTCGTGCGCAGAAAGACGGCCGACCGCGGGAAGGTCCTTACCCCACCTTTGGTGAGGATGAGGCCACCCATGGTTGAGTCCGTCGATTCGACTTCGTCATACAGGAGGGTGAGAAGCACCCGTCCACCCCCTCCAATCCACAAGCAAAGTGGTAACATGGAGTTTAGTGAGGAGGAGGAGCCTCCGCTCCATGAAGTGGTGGCCGCTCTCAAGCAGCGGCAAAACAATCTCGAAGAACAAATGGCGGAGGTCCAAATCCAAATGATGGATCACGATGATAACTTCACGATCCTGCGGAAATCGACATCAGCAAAGGTCAAACGCTACGCGAAGGCGATGGGATCGCCTGAGCTTTTTGATCCACCAACTAGTCCGTAGGCGGGAGTGGGGTAGAATAAAGAGAGGCGGTCAAATTTTATTTTCAAATATTTTGATTTCCCAATGTATGCACCCATGTTTGCTTAGCTCCTCAAGGAAATAAAGAATCAATTGTTTAATTGTGCATGCCTCGACCGGTGCAATTTTCTGCACCGGTTGACTTTGTTACTAACATACATATGAGAAATGCAAAGTACAGAGAGAGATGTACATACTGAAAAAGAATTGGACCCAACGTAGGACAGGAGCGAGGCGAGCCAGGCCAGACCAGACCGGGCCTCCCTTAGGTCGGCGGACCCACCATCTTCGCCCATTCGGCTCCGAAAAATTCTGGTATGTCCCCTTTGCCTTATTGTTGATATCTCTGTCGCTTGCTCATATAATGTTGGTAAATAATTAAATAAAAATTTTGATACCAAGAATGCAATGATTTCTAAACTATAACAATGTCCGGTAAATTTTGACTTGCATAATTTCTATTCTTTGGATAGGCTCAATAATTGTGGGAAAGTTTTATTAGGAATAACCACATCTAAATTGTTAGCTCATGAGATATAGAATGCTTAATAATTTTCTTACCTAAGATTAGTTGTTACTCAGAGGTTTTCATTAAAAAAACTGGCTCTTGATTCTTAGAGTGACATTTCCTTACCTACCACAGCCATATATTTATCATGATCCATACAAGCCTCATAATAGTGATTGATCATGGTAAGTTGGGTTAGAATTCGAATCCTCTTAAGAGATGTTATTTGATCCAATCATTTCCTTTCGCATACCCATTTTGGATTGCTAGCCTTTCATATCCGGCAACGCTAACTTCCGCCTTGGAATTAAGCATCAACCTTCGCCAGATATTCCAACCCCCTAAAAAGTTAGCCAGTTATCTCATCTGGTGTCACCATACCTACCTATGTGATGGTCCTCCAAAATTAAATATCCAATTGTTAAAACTTTCCAAAAAGTTCTTGTTATGTCAAAGGCAAAAGAGAAAAAAAAAGAGATCAATCACAGTCTCTAGGATAAAAAAATAATAATAATCTCTTCATGCCTTTTAAGCCTTCTTTGCAAAGAGGTTTTGGAAAATGGATTTTTAGGAGGAAAACCATCACTCCATAAATACAAGATTGATGTGTTCGACTTATCAGTACCACACATCCTTGCGCTTGTATTTCTTCTTATTCCTTTGGCGTGAGTTCATTCTCCCCCTCACCCCTGGACATCAATTCTTGTATGATTGGAAATAGGAATAACATTATCTTCATTAGGATCTAATTTTAGCCTGACAAAAGTGTGACATGACCATATTATCTATCCTACCCGAGCTCCACATAAGCATTAGATGTAGGATGAGAGGCTATCCTTGGTAAGGTTAAACACTTTTTGAGTGTTCAAGAGTGTTTCGCCTAAGAAAAAGAGCCATGAATTCTTTCAAAGAACAAAAACTCTAGGAGCATTAATCCTCGGTAAGATTATTTATTCATTCATGTCTATTCCATTTGCCAACATTTATAAGATGAGGTTAGTAGACACTTCAAATCCCAGCAATTTGAGAAAACCTTAGAATAATCTTTATGCTTGTCTAGTTTCATCCTGACGGCGCGTTCACCGCTCAACCACCGCGGATCACACCCCTGGTTAGATTTCTATCCTGCTAGCCTATCAGCCGCGCTCGGTTCTATTGAGCTTGCGACGCAGCAAGGAGCAACACACGGGGATTACACAGGTTCGGACCCCCTTGCGGGTAATAGTCCTACTCCTGCTGAGCTTTAGCTCTCTTGTGGTTGTGGTTGAATAGAATGTGTTTTACAGGATTTTTCGAACCGTATGTTCAAAACGCACGTACCCCTTCCTCTCTCTCTCTCCGCTCCTTTTATACAAGCCTTGAGCTGAGAGCCGAGGGGTAGGGTAAGCGATCTGATACCCTTGGTATGCAGTGATCGGACACGACAGAGAGAGGCAAAACGTCTTTGCTCTCAGCGCCGCCTGGCGCCGCCGCGCGCGTGCCGCAAGTGGCCTCGACCAAGCCTGAGACACGCCCGGTGAGATGCGGGTGGGGCCCAGCCTGCTCCTCCTGACGCGGGCGGCCATCTTAAGCAAACCTTCTCTCTGCCGGTCAATTCCTCTGCGCCCACAAAGGATGTACCGGGACCTGCGAGGTCATCAGAAGCGTAATCATTTCTTCAGCTGTCTATCCGTGAGTGATGTCGTATTAAATGCGCTCATCCTTCGCAGCAGGGAGAGCCTTCGCCTAGAAGACTCCTTCCGCAACGCTCCCTGTCACGGGGGCCCCACCTGACAGTGGGAGGCCCCACGCGCGCCGAGGGGCTCTCCCACGCGCCCGCTGCGACGATGGGGCCCTCGCCCGGCTGACGGGCTCGCCCTGTGTTGGGGCCTGATCGCCCGCCTGACGTGTGGGGCCCTCGCCTGGTCTTGTGAGGGGCTCGCCCACGCGCTGGGGCCTTGCTCACCCGCCTGAATCTTCTCAGGTCTCTTCGTACCCCGGTATTTATTACACCGACAGTAGCCCCCGGGTTCACCATGATACACGAACCGTCGCGCAGACACTTTTCCGTTTCTTGTGTGGCGGGAGACGAATCGTGGGGGGCCCACCTTCTGCGGCGGCCGGACGCCTGATTCTCCACCTGCGCACGATCTTCCTTAGGGAACCGCGCCGCTCTTCGGGGGAAATCGAAACGCGCGGGGCAATGATAGCGCGTGCGCGTGGGGACGGAATCCAAACCGTCGCACTCGCGCGCCTTGCTTATAAATACTTCCCTTGGCGCCGCGACCAATCCTTCCGCAACGCTAAGTCCTCAAACTGTCCTTCACCTTCTTCGCTGCTGCCACAGAGCCTTCTTTGCCGCTTCCACCTTCTTCTTTCGCCAATTTCCCCACCGTTTTTCCATGGCGCCCAAACGCAGCAAGGGTCGCCGCGGGGACGCGCCACCGTCTGGGCCTGCTTTGCCCGCCTCTGCATCGCGGGGCGGGCGGCGCTGCTCAAGGATTCGTGCCGCTCGCCTCCGCCCGGTTCCGCGCCGGCACCATAGTGCCAAGCCCCCGCGACGGGGAGATCGTGACCTTCACATGGGCGATGCTGGCGGGGCTCGTCCCGCCGTACTCGGAATTTTTCTTGGCGGTGCTTGCCTTGTACGAGATCCAGGCGGCGCACCTTCCCCCCAACTCCATCGTGGCACTGACCATCTTCGTCCACCTCTGCGAGATGTTCGTGGGGACGATGCCGAACCTCCCGCTCTGGCGCCAGCTCTTCACGCTTCATGCGAAGTCACGCCCGAGCGGGGCCGTTGGAAGCTGCTACTTTACGCTCTGCGACGCCGCCGCCTTCCTCCTGGTCACGGTCAAGTCCAACTGGAAGGACTGGCACCATCAATGGCTGTACGTGGAGGACTCCAGTGGCTGCGACGACCTTGAGCTCCCGAGGTCTGCGGAATCCCGCCACCGGGGTCTCGCTCAAGACTTCGGCGGAGCTGGAGGAGATGCTGGGGCGCATCGCTGAGCTCCGCCGCAACGAGCTCACCGGAACCCACGTTGCGGCGGATTTTTTGCGGCGCCGCCTCTGCCCACTCCGGATGAGGGTTAGCCCCGCTTGGCAGTACTACGGCGACGACGATGGAGCCCGCCTTGTCCCTGGAGGTAAATGTTTCTTCAGTCTTGTCTCTTTGGGGATGTCTTTTCTTTTGACTCCTTGTGACTTATGGCTTCTCCTTCTCTTTTGCGCCCAGCCGTAGGGAACGTGCCGGAGAACGTGATCCGGCAGTGGCTGGCGGGGCTCCTGACCACGCCCACCGGCGAAATCTCTTTGCCGGAGACCATCCGCCCCCTCTGCGACTGGGATCCACGGGAGCGCAACCAATACTTGCGCGGGCTGCCCCCCATGGAGGTCTCTGGTCCTGCGGTCCAAGTGGCCCGGGGACCACTGCAGATCCGCGATGCGCCTTCGGCGGCCGCCAAAGCTTCTGCGACCGCTGCCGCTCCTGGCGTGGTGGCTGACTCCGACCGCGCTCTCGGGAAGCGCCGCCTCATCCTCCCTGACGACAACGACGAGGAGGGAGAGACGAGCCCAAAGAGAGCTCGCCCCTCGAGTCCTGAGCTTCCGCCGCCTCCTCCGGCCCCCTCCAGTGGGGGCCCTGCTGCTGCCGCCGCCGCTCCGCCACCGGGCGAGAGCGCGGCGACTCTTGCGGAGCTGGCGCCACTGCACCATTTTCTTCCGCCTTCGCCGACGCTTCTGCGCGGCGCTTGCCGACTGGGCCCTCGCCTGCCGCGCGCTGCTTCGCCGGTACCGATTGGGCAGCGCCGCTTCAACGGCGCCCGGCCGGATGGCACCGCCGCCGCTTCGCAGCCGCGGCTTGACGCTGCCCCTTCGACCTTTGCTTTACGGGCGCGCGCCGGTAGCTTTCTCTGCACTTATGCGCACTTTACGTTAGGGTTAGCATGCTGCATGTTCTAGCATACCTGAACCCTGTTTCTGTTTGTCTTCATGGGATAGAGTGGACGCTGGGGCCTCAGGCTCCATCCCGCACGACTCGCCAGCCCCCAGCTCGTCCGCGGCTCCTTCGACGGAGGGGAGGCCACTCGCCGCGGAGATCGCGCCGGAGACGAGGCTGGAAGAGCCTTCGGCCGTTGCCGCTGCTGACGCTAACGCCGTGGCGCCATCGCCGCCGGCGTTAGGCGCTCGCGAGGCGCTCCGTGCCCTCGCCACACTGGCGGCACGGAAGGCGCTTTAACCTGCGTCGCGGACCGTCGGTGAGCTGCGGCAGGCGCTGGAGCGAGAGGCCGCCGCAAGGGAGACGGCGGAGCGCGAGGCTAGGACGGCGCAAGCCGATGCCGCCTCGGCCACCAAAGCCGTCGAAGACCTCCGCGCGGAACGCTCCGAGCGTCTTCGAGTCCTCACCGACATGTTGCGCGCCGTCTACCACAGCTTCAGGGACGTCCTGTACCCGCTGGGCGTTACCTTGTATTCTCCGCTGGAGGAGACCGCCGCGCAATATGCTGGGGCCGTGGGGCGCGCCGCCGAGGCCTTGCGCGATCTTCCGGTGGTGCTGCGGGTGCGGGCGATCGAAGATGGTCGCCACGGCGCTCTCGAAGTGGCACGGTTTGTATTGGGCAACTGCCTCGCCCAAAACGCCACGTTTGACCTCGACGCCGCCACCGGGGAACCTTCGCGCCTGCTGGACCGGTTCGAGTAGTCGCGGGTTGACACCGCCGCCAACCGCGTCTCTATGATGGGCGGTGCTGCGCCGGCAGAAGGCGACGACGATGGAGACGAGGAGTAGACGAACTCCCTCATCTTCTTTTTTGTCCTGTACAAATCCTGTTAATGCAAACTTTTTGCCCTTTTGCCGTGAGTCTCGATCAACCTTCGCGCAAACTCTTTACTTGCGAAAAGAAAAGGGGCACCTGAACGCTAAAAGCTTTAGACAACGTTCTATTGAAAGTGAGCGCTTTTTCCTTAAGCATCTGGTTACTTCAACCCTTATGGCCTCTCGGCGAACTGACCTTAAATGTTGCGTGGCGAGAGCTTAGCTTCCGGAAGTGGTCTAGACGCGCGGTGCCGCCGTTATGCATTGCCCGATCGAGCCGACACACCAGGCTAGAACCCGCCTTCCATCCGCATCGCCTCGCCCAACCGCAAGTTATAAGCGTTCGCCCTTGCAACTAAGGGTCCATCAGCCTTAAATACTTTCGCTACCAGCTTTCGATAGAATGCTTTCTAACAAACTTTTTGCGGCTAAACAATTGATCGCCAAAAAGCTTTAGACTGAACGTTCTGTTGGAAGTGAGCGCTTTTTCCTTAGGCTTTTGGTTGCTTCAACCCTTATGGCCTCTCGGCAAACCGACCTTAAACGCTTGCGTGGAGAGCTTAGCTTCGGAAGTGGTCTCGGCGCGGTGCCGCCATGTTTGCGCATTACCGAACCGACACACACAGGCTAGAACCCGCTTCCGTCCGCCTCGCCTCGCCCACCCAAATTAAGTTATAAGCGTTAGCCCTTGCAACTAAGGGCCATCGACCTTAAGTACTTTTTTCGCTACCGACTTTCAATGTAATGCTTTCTAACAGACTTTAGGCGAAAAAGAACATATGCCCACAGGAAAATGTAACTTATCTTTATATTGCGATGGCTTTGTACAATGCAGCCCCGAGGCGGCGGGGAAGGAGGAAGACCTCGCCGCTCGGCTCCAAAGGAAGGCCAAAAAGCTCTTGAACAGCTACCTACGGGTAGAACTTCTTCAGCTGCTCGACGATCCAAGTGTTCGCCAATTCGCGACATCCTCGAATGCGAGCCCGACCGAGCTCAAGCGAGACCGAGACCACCTTGAAGGGCCCTCCCACGGGGAGATAGGTTGTTGCGCCACCAAGCTTGGATTTTATGCGAGCGAGGTCGCCCACTGCTAGTGTTCTCTCACACACCCGCCTTGCTTGATAGCGGCGCAGGGCCTGCTGATACCTGGCGGCCCGAATCGCCGCCCAGTCTCGGATCTCCTCCAGGAGATTTACTTCATCCTGACGCCGGTCAGGGTCTCTGTCTTCGCTGAACGCCGCCACCCTTGGGGACCCAAAGGCGAGCTCTGATGGGAGCACCGCTTCTAAGCCATATACCAGGAAGAAGGGGGTCTCGCCCGTGGCCCTGCTGGAGGTCGTCCTTAGCGCCCAAAGCACCGTGGGGACTTCCTCGGCCCAGCGCTTGCCGCGCTTCTCCAAACGGTCGAACGCCCTCGTCTTGAGCCCTTTAAGTACTTCCGCGTTTGCCCGCTCCACTTACCCATTGCTCTTCGGATGTGCAACGGAGGCGGCTACGCTTGGTACCCACCCTTCGCATCATCTTGAAATCGACTTTTTGAACCGAAGCGCCATTGTCGGTGATGATCCCGTTGGCGGCATTTAACCGGACGAAGATGCTCTTCATGAATTTTATGGTCGCGGCGGACGTGATCGCCGATGCGGTGTGGCTTCAACCCACTTGGTGAACTTGTCGATGGCGGCGATTTAACGATGTGTGTAACCTCCGGTCTCGCGAACGGGCTCAGATGTCAAATTTCTGCACCGTGAACGGCGGGAGAGCGGGATGGTTTGCGGCGTCTGGGCGGTCGGTGGATCTGCTTAGCATGAAATTGGCACGCTTCGCATCTCCTCACGGCTCGAAGGCATCCCGGAGGGCGAGGGCCAATAAAGCCATGGCGGAAAGCTTTCCCGACCAACGCCTCCTCAATGGCTCCCTTGACGTGCCTCCATGGATCTCAGAGAGGATTGCACTCCCCGCTTCCCGAGTGACGCATTTCAGTAGAACTCCATTTGCGCCCTGGCGATACAGGTCCCCACCTACCAGGGCATAGCGCTTGGCCTTGCGCGCTATCTTCTCAGCCGACGCGTCATCGTCGGGGATCACTCCGTCCCGCAGGTAGGCTAGGATCTGATCCATCCACTGATCTTCCTGGACGAGCGTGACGACGTTAGCATTGTCGCCGACGTACTCTGCCTGGCCTGGCATTTCCGCCTCAACCGCCTCGGCAGTTCTTCCGCCTCCTCCCTCCAACCGGGGAGCTGTGGCAGGATTGGTGACGTCTCCTCCAGATGTGGGAGCTGCGTTAGGGAAAGCGTCGTCCCCGCCAGGATTGGGGGCTACGACGGACGGCCGCGTAAGTCTTTCTTCAAAGACCCCAGCTTGAACAGGTGCCCTCGACGAGGCAATCTGGAACAGTTCATCCGCCATGTAGTTGTCGCGGCAAGGGACGTGCACGAAGCCCAAGCCCTCAAAATGCCGCTCCAACCGGCGCACCTCCGCTAGGTAGGCCGCCATGACGGGATCCGAGCAGGTGAAATCCTTCCTCGCCTGGTTGATGACCAGGAGAGAGTCGCCTTTTACTTGTAGCCACCGGATGCCTAGGGTCGAAGCCACCTGAGCCCGGCGAGCAATCCTTCATACTCCGCGACGTTGTTGGTGGCGCGGAACTCCAGCACCACCAGGTGCCGGACGACATCGCCGGTGGGAGACACCAGGACGACGCTAGCTCCAGCCCCCTCAAGCCGGAACGAGCCATCGAAGAAGAGAGTCCACGGCGAGGGTGCTGGAGTGTCTTCAGCTTCTGTGTCCGCCGGAGTCCATTCGCTGACGAACTCTGCCAGAGCTTGCCCTTTGATGGCCGTTCGGGGAGCGAACTTGAGGTCGAACTCTGCCAGCTCCATGGCCCACTTGGCGATGCGGCCCGTCGCCTCGCGGTTGAAGAGGATCTCCCGCAAGGGGTACTTGGTCAGCACGGTGACTTCTCGCCCCTGGAAGTAGTGATGCAGCTTCCAGGACGCGGTCAACACGGCGTAGGGCATCTTCTGGTGTTGTGAATACCTTGTTTCAAGTCGTGGAGGACTTTCTTGATGTAATAGATGGGCGCTGAACTCCTTCCTTTCCGCCACCAAAGACCGCCTTGACCGACCACTGGGGTTCGCCGTGACGTCTGAGATCGTGGCTCGCCCGAGTCCGGGGCGACCAAAGACGGCGGGAGGTGAGGTACTTCTTCAGCCGTCGAACGCCTCCTGCGCCTCCGCGGTCCATTCGAAATGGTTGGTCTTCTTCAAGAGCTTGAGCAATGGAGACTTTTATCCCCAGGCGAGCTATAAGCGGCCAGTGGAAGTCAGCGACCCACCAAGCACCGCATCTGCCAAGTCGCGTCGGGGCTTCATGTTTTCGATTGCCGCGATCTTGTCAGGGTTCGCCTCAATCCCCCTCTGGGAGACGAGGAAACCTAGCAGCTTGCCCGACGGAACGGCAAATACACACTTCTCAGGGTTGAGCTTGATGCAGTATTTCCTCAAGTTGGCGAAGGTTTCTTCCAGGTTGCTGATTAGCTCCTCCGCCTTCTTGGACTTCACCACCAGGTCGTCGACGTACACCTCCAGGTTCCGCCCTATTTGGGGGCGATGAGCAATGTGCATGGCCCTCTGATAGGTTGGGCCTGCATTCTTCAGTCCGAATGCCATCCTTGTGTAGCAGTAGACGCCCATGGGCATCACAAAGCCTGTCTTGTCTTCATCTTCTTCAGCCATGCTAATCTGGTGGTACCCGAGTACGATCCGAGCATAGCCGCCGCACTCACCGTGGAATCAACGATGAGATCAATGCGGGCGCGGTCGGGTCCTTCGCACGCTCGCTGAGGTCGGTGAAGTCCACGACATCCTCCACCGCCTGCTGATTTCTTGACGAGGACGGGTTCGCGAGCCACCGGATGGGCGACATCGCGAACGACCCCGCCTTAAGAGCTTGTCCACCTCTGGCGGATAAGTTCTCGACGCCCACCGATCGCTTCCGACCTTTTGCATGACCGTCGCGCGCTGGGGAACGCCGCCAATTTGTGCTCAATCACCTCCTCGGGACCCGGCCATGTCGGACGGTTGCCACGCAAACACGCTCAGATTAGATCGAGGAAGGAGACGAGCGCGCCTTCCTATTTGGCGCCGAGAGAGCGCCACCCGAACGGTTCGCGGGTCTCGACTCACTCGGGGAGATCGCCTTAACCTCCCTGACGAACCGTAGGAGGCACGGATCTTCGCCGGAGGAGCTCCCAGTCGGCCTCGGCCTTACGGCGCCGATCGCCCCGCCAAAGCGAGAGCGTCCTTGTCACAATGAGCACCTCCGGTGGTCCACCTTCAAGACGATGGGGCCACCGCCCCGGATCTTCACCACCATGTACGATAGTGGCAAGTCACCACGAACTTCGGTCGGCGCGGCCGACCCAAGATGGCGCTAGTAGGGAGGACGAAATCCGCCACCTCGAACTCAAGCATCTCGGTGCGAAGTTGCCGAGCCTCAACGTCACCGGAGGTCGACGCGCCCAGCCGACGGACTCGGCCCGGCGCGATGCCGAAGAATGGGAGTGTCGGACGAAGCTCCTGCTGCTGGATCTGGGCGCCTTGGCGACCAAGCGACAGAGGTTGAGGAATCGCCTCCGTCTACCAAAGACCCGCCCTAGCTTTACATTCCGGACCGTGGGTGCAACCACGATCGGAGATGCCTCGCCGGCGGTCTTTGGGGGGTGATCGGTTCGATCGAACGTGATCGGCTGTTCGACCACGCCACCGCCTCGCAGACTTACGCACGGCGGGCGGCGCCTCCTCATCGCACGCTTAAAGCTAGCGTGGGACGGATAGGTGGCCGATCCGCCGTGAATGACGACAACTTCGCGCTCCGCCTGTTGGAAACCAAGCGAAACCGCTTCCTTGCCCTTGCCGCTGCCGGACGCTTGCTGCTGCTCGTGGACGCGCTTGTCCACCAACTTGTTGACGACATGGCAATCTGCCAAGTCGTGAGAGTTGTTGCGGTGAATGGGGCAGTAAGGCCCTCTGCTCCACTCGCGGGGACGGCGGTCTCGCCGTCGCGCCCACGGGGCCGTCGCGCCACGGCGACGCTATGGCCGCCGCCGCGCCACCCCCACGGGACCGCTCCGCCGGTGCCGCCGCCCGCCGCCGCGGCCTCCACCACGCTTCCTCCTTTCTTGTGCTCGCCGCGCTGCTGCCGTGGCCGGCCGCCGTCTTCGTTGTCGTCGCGCTCGGCGGCGGACCTGTCCGGTCTCGCCGCTTTACGCTTCTTCTTGTCCTTGCCGGGGGTTTCTCGAAGTCCTGCCTCGCCGCCACCGCTTCGCCAGCAGCGGGCGGAAGCGAAGCTCTCGCTCAAGGGCGACTTGCGCTAAGGTGAAGAGCTCCTCCGTCGCCTTGATCTTGCGGGTGGCCATCTTCTCCTTGACCCTAGGGTCCCGGCGCCTCTCTGAATGTCGTGACAACGGCGTCGATGGAGATGTCGAATGGTATTACGAACTGATCAAGCGCCGGATGTAGTCGCGAACGACTCTCCTTCTTCGCTTCCACGCCAGGAGGTCGCCCTCGACTCCGGCTGCTCAAGGTGCCCGGAAGTTGGTGATGAAGAGCTCGAGAGCTCCTTCCACGACCCCACCTGACCGGGGCAGGTTCATGAGCCAAGAGCGGCTCACGGTGAGGACTGCAGGAAGTAGTTCGCGAGAACCTTCCCGACCCTCCACCGGCCAGATCACCGTAGTGTAGATCTGCAGAACTCGTCTGGGTTGGTGGAGCCGTCGATTCTCGATGGGGGTGGGCCGGAACCTCTCCGGCCACTGGACGCGGCGCAGCTCCTTGGAAAAGGCACGGCAACCGACGTCGGGAGCCTCCTGCTCCTGGACGTGGCCTTCGCCTCGCCGTGCCCGCCGCCCGGATGGCGCCGAAGACGCGCCGCCTTCTCTGACGGAGGCAGCGTCGAGGGAACCCTCCTGGTCACCCTGGGCGGCAGCGTCGGCGCGGTCGCGCACTCGATCGTGTCGCCTGCGCAGCTTGTCGCGCAAGTCTTCTCCGTGTCGTAGATGGCGGTCCTCCAGATGGGACCGGAGGTCTGGTCCACCGCCATTCCTGCCCGGTCGATCCCCCGTGGGAGTCGCCTGGCTCCTGTCGTCGCGGCCCCGCCCCCTCCCACCATCAAATCTGCGAGAGGGGTGCGAGGGCAAGAAAGAACGGGAAGAAGCGGAAACACCGTTTTCGGTACCTCCCGAAACTTGCACCACCGCCACGGCAGATCGACGAAGGGCCGATCGCCACCACGGAGCCGGGGAGTCCGGAGTCACCGGCACCGGTGGGTTGTCCAGTAGGGCCCTGGCCGCATGGAGGTTCTGTGCTGGGGTGCACTCCTCCAAGGCCAGGCGCCGCCTAGCTTGGCCGGGGAGACTGCCGCCCGGCTGATCCACCGCCATTGCCGCGGCCGACGCCGCGGCCGCGGCTCTAGCGGCCGCCTCCTGGTCCGTCGCGGACTGCCGATCCGCCATCGATGAGGTCGAAGAGCACGAACTGATGCTAGCGCCCCCTACCTGGCGCGCCACTGACAGCGCGTTCACCGCTCAACCACCGCGGATCACACCCCTGGTCAGATTTCTATCCTACTAGCCTATCAGCCGCGCTCGGTTCGATTGAGCTTGGGACGCAGTAAGGAGCAACACACGGGGATTACCCAGGTTCGGACCCCCTCGCGGGTAATAGTCCTACTCCTGCTGAGCTTTAGCTCTCTTGTGGTTGTGGTTGAATAGAATGTGTTTTACAGGATTTTTCGAACCGTATGTTCAAAACGCGTACGCATTCTTCCTCTCTCTCTCTCGCCTTTTATACAAGCCTCGAAATGGCCGAGAGCCGAGGGGTAGGCGAGACAAGACCCTTGGTGCATGGACGGACACGACAGAGAGACGAAAACGTCTTGCCATCATCGCCGACGGCGCCGCCTCGCGTGCCGCAAGTGGCCTCGACCCGCACAGACACGCCAAGTGAGATCGGGTGGGGCCCACTGCTCCTCCCGACGCGGCGGCCATCTTAAGCAAACCTTCTCTCTGGGTCAATTCGCTCACGCAAAGGATGGCGGCCGCTTTCGGACTGCAGGGTCATCAGAAGGTAATCATTTCTTCACCGTCTATCCGCTGCGTGATGTCGATTAATGCGCCGTCTTTCGCAGCAGGGAGAGCCTTCGCCTAGAAGACTCCTTCCGCAAGGCTCCTCGCCACGGGCCCCACTGACATGGGAGGCCCACAGCCGAGGCTCGCCCACGCGCCCGCCTGACGCATGGGGCCCTCGCCCGGCGCGCTGACGGGCTCGCCCACACGCTAGGGCCTAATCGCCCGCCTGACGTGTGGGGCCCTCGCCTGGTCTTGTGAGGGGCTCACCCACGCGCTAGGGCCTTGCTCACCGACACATCCTGACAGAGTTATTAGTTTAGAAATTAACCTTTACTCGAGGACGAGCAAAGACCTAAGTGTGGGGGTGTGTTGACGGTCAATTTCGATAACTTTTAATATGATTCCGACCGTCTACAGTAGGTGAAATGAATGGAACATGAACTAAAATTGTGCAAATTTACAAAGTTCCACGAGTTTTGGTAAGACTTTGCATACAGGGACCCACTGAGCGAAAATGGGCCCAAGTCGGGCAAAAGAGTGGGTCGGCCGACCCACCCTAGGCCGGCCGACCAAGCTCTCTCACCCAGCCAGGCCAGGGTCGCACCAGGGCTTCTGCAAGGGATCCTAGAGCACATCCAAGCCATTGATTTCAGTCGGTTTAATCCAGAAACAAGAGTGTTTCACAAGTCATGCATATTATTCTAAAGGAACCCAATGCTACTGGTCTCCAACTACAATACCGACTTAGGGAGACGATCTACACCCCATAAGGAGCATCCCAGCCTATAAAAGGAGGTGATCTCCTTCATTTGAAGATGAACAACAAAGAGCAACACAAGTGAGAGCAATCAAGTAGAGTTGTGATACTCTCAAGTAGAGTAGGAGAAAGAGGAGATTTAGTGTAGGGGAGGAGTCGGAGTGTCGGTGTCCCTCACTAGATCTCCGGAGCTGAACTTGGATGCGGGTTCTGCTTCCGTCTTCTTTCGGTAACACTTAGTCTCATTTTATCTGATTATCAAGTTCATTCTATTTATTTTGTCTCTGTTGGTATTAGGCCCGTACTATTCTTAAGTGCTAAGATCTTTGTGCTTAATTGTCCACCTAGAGATTAGTATAAAAGGTAGTAGGGGTGCGTATCGAAGTGGCGTCCTTGGTACGTATTACTACTTGGCACAAACGTGGACGTGTGGTAGGTAATAGGTGGTGACAGCCCTATTATCCGGCTTAGACTTTGTGAAATCAGCCCTGTTAGTTGCAGACCAGTTGAGCCCTATCAGAATGATCATAACCATTCGGGATTCCAATTCAGGATAGCAGGTGGTAGTGAATGTCCGAACGCCGATTCAGAGTCACAATTAAACAAGAATAAAACTTGAACCTTTCTGACTGGTTTCCAAAGAGCCTCTTGATCCGAAATACATTTATCCCATTGTTGTTCCATATCACCATTTTCATATCCATCTGGGAGGATAAGTGTAGAAAATAGAAACTATCGATACCTTCGGAATACTCCAGGGTGAAAGCTACTGCGGTATCCGTGCGCTTGCAGATTAAAAGTCTAATAGGCATAAGAATCGCCAACAGCGGCCACGTGTCCTACTCGCATAATGGCTATGTGCCCTGCTCGCCTCATCACTCGGATTTGGATGGGGAAGCTCGGTGAGTGTAAGGCAGCACTCGGCAGTACTTGACAAGATGCCTACTCACTCGGCTAACTAAGAAAGGTACTCGGCGAGCTATGTAACTGCTCACTAAGGCTCGGCCGATCTAGGCCTCACTATTCTAGTGGCTTGACTCATTAGTGTACTAGTCATTTCGGTTTAGAGTCCTATGTTCCTACCAGGTTACCTGGTGCATATATGCAACTTCATGAAAAGTTTTTAAAGAACCACAATAAAACTAATAAACACAACTATGATATGCATGCTCAACTTAAAATAATAGCTGGGCTGTTACAACATAGGTTTTAGTTGATTAGGTTATTAAGTAACTCAGCACCTCCAAATATATCAAGTCGCAAGATTAAATAAATAATGAATAACCTAACAACTAATAACCCACTAGCACTGGCATCTATACACAAGGATAGGCTAGAAAAAATAACTAAGGCAGCAATAATTGGCTAAATTAACAGGGTAGATGACGCAGTGTGAATAATTAGGTTTCTAACCCTTCCCATCATTTCATGCTTGAGAAAATAAATAAAATAGTTAAACGGGTGAGTTTTGCAAAATAGGAGAGCAAGATGCGATCTATCTTGCCTTTGTAGAACTCCGGCTCTTAGGGTCCTCCTTCGGAAAGCTCCTGGAAAAACGCCGAACAGCGGAAGGACGGGCGATCTACACATAGATGTAAATGCATAAGAAAAAATCCTAGAAGTTTGGAGAAAATCATAAATCCTGGAAATAAATAAACCGACATGCAACCCACGATTTTAGGGTAGTTAATGCCCCCACGATTCTAGGATCTTGCCTCCTAGCAAGTTACTTTCCGTGCTGAAACATGTTCACTTCGGTTACTTCCGATTACTTTCAAAATGCGACCATTTACTTTCGGGTTTGGCTGGCTCGTACGGTTCCCTCGGAAGGCTCGGGTATAGATTAGCTTAATCTACACCTAGGGGTAGATTAGGGCCTCCGTGTATACATATATATATACACATATACATATACATATATATACATACATACACATATATATATAGGAGAGAGAGAGAGAGAGAGAGGAGTCTAGGCTCCATTGCTAGCTACCGTTGATTTATTTGATCAGCAATTGCACCAGAGATTATCGGGTATGCATGACAATACCCGTTAGACATTCAATGCTAATTCAAACCGGTGATGTAATACATGCATGTAATGCAGTCTTAGAACCATTTGATTTTAAATACTCTGCTAATAAAGACCTGCATACACCATTTGAAATTTGATCGTAGCAATTAATTTATTTGTTAATCACCTCCTAATACCTCTTTAAACAAGTCCCTGGTTTATTTTTTAAAAAAATTGACCGTAGCAATAAAAAAGTATACACCCACTGAATACATTCATTTTTTTCAGGTATATACATGCTTCTTTTCAGAATAAATATCACGCGTGTATACGCTGAATGCATGCATTTTTTTAGGTATATACATGCGTGTATAAAGACGAGTTATATAATCCGTAAGTAGTATGTACATGTGCCTGATAGACAAAAACCTATAAAAATCGTAAGCAGTGTATACATGACTGATGGATACAAAAATCCATTAAAATGGAGAAGAAAGATGAAGGTATCAACATTAAGATGAGAATCAAACCATTTAATTCCAGTTTACCATACACATATAACAAAATTGCATAACTATGTCTGATAACTTTGATGCAAAAAGTCAGACATCTGACTACCATTACTAAATGTATACCACCAACCACCTCGAATTATTTATAGAACATTGCATGAATATACTGTGATTTTAAACATTGAATTAACATTTTGGTTGCCTCTTCCTGTCTAGTGTACTCTCATTTTGTCTAGTGTACTCCCATTTTATGCACCTCTGCATTAACAACTAGCCACCTCCTGGAATGAAAAAAAGCATGCTGCATAATCTCAACATTAATAATTACTCAGGTTTTATCAGAGAGAAATATATAAAAGAAAAACTAGAGTAACAAGCTTCTGAATTTGAATGAACAAACATGAGAAATCTGAACATTTTAGGTGTGTACATACTACCGAGCCACTGCTAGCTTCATTTAAAATGCTACTATATATCTAAATTCCTTCCATCAATATAGAGAATATTCATAAAAAGTGAACAAAGTGTTGGGAAACCATCCGTGGGGGGAGCCCAGCCCGGCTCGGGCCTGTGCGCAGCACAGCATGGCTAGGGCCAGCCAGCGGCTTCCCCATGGTGGGGCCCACTTTGGACATAGCCTAAAACCCTAAGCAGTACTATAAAAGAAGAGGTGGAGCACCTATTGTATACAGATCTGAGAAATAATAAAGAGAAGTTCCACCCATACATCTTTGTGTCCCCTGTGTTTTGATCTTTCTCTGTGATTGATTGTCCACGTTTATACCTCGGACTACACCCGGTAGCGAGGCTCCTCAACACAAAGAACTACACTGAAGATACCACCTATCAACCTGAACATACCACCTTCCAATCTAAACCAACCGTAACCTGTAAAAGATGCAATAATTTGAAAATACCACCATCCGATCCGATGATATCATACATTGAGAACATCAAACTATTCAAAGACCTGAAAATAAAACTTTCGATCTAAAGATACCATACATTCAGAACATCAAAACCATTAATGAGCTAGTATCAACAATAGTAGGATGGTAGAGTTCATTTGTGAAAAAGATTTAATTTTGCAAAAAGAAATTGTAGGCATACATCCTCAAATAGACCGAGAGCAAAAACAATCCTAATCAGAATGGGATTTCCATGATGGGGATTTTTACCTTCGGGCGAGGCTTCAGACCTTCGGAAGAAACAGCGAAATATGGTGGCCACATGGAATCTAGGATCGGCAAATGCTCACAGCGAGTATGTGATATATTTGAGAAGGAGCAGATGCATACAACGAGAACGGCGAGGACGCCGGGGCCGAGGATGGCGAGGTCACCGGGGCGGAGGTCTGCGAGCGCGCTGGGACGGAGGACGGCGACCACGCGGGGAAGGAGGTCGGGGAGCGCGCCGTGGGGGAGGACGGCGAGGATGCCAAGGCCGAGGTCGGGAAGCTCACCGGCGCGGAGGGCGGCGAGGTCGTCAGGGCGGAGATCTGCGAGCGCACCGGGGTGGAGGTCGGCGAGGACGCCGAGGCCGAGGTCTTGAAGCTCGCCGGCGCGGAGGACGGCAAGGTCGTCGAGGCAGAGGACGGCGAGGTCGCCGGGGCGGAGGTTTGCGAGCGCACCGGGGCGGAGGTCGGGGAGCACGCCATGGCGGAGGACAATGAGCGCGCCGTGGAGGAGATTGGCGAGCGCGCCGAGGCAGAGGTCGCTGAACTTGCCAGCGTAAAGGACGTCGGTGAGCGCTCTGGGGTGGAGGACGGCGAGCGCGCCGTGGCGGAGGTCAGGGAGCGCGCCGCGGCGAAGGTCGGCGAGTGCGCCGGAGTGGAAGACGGCGAGGTCACCGGGGCAGAGGATGGCGAGCGCGCCGGGACGGAGGTCGGTGAGCTCGCTGGCACGGAGGACGGCGAGGTCGCTAAACTCGCCGGCGTAGAGGACGGCGAGGCGTCGGGGCGGTCCACGCAAGCTCGTCCGCGCGTATGAGCGTGTCTCAGACGATGCGTGCATATGGTTGGACGAATGGCAAGTTTTAATGCTGAACTTTATTCGAAAAATATGAATTTGCTTAGCGGGTATATTCCTCGGTAGACCCGGTAAGTTATATATGGTTCTCATCGTAGCAAATCAACCGTGGATGAGATGGGAGCCTTGGCCCCATGGAGCCGTATGTAATAATCCTATTTATATATATATATATATATATATATATATATATATATATATATATATAGACACACACACACAAACACACACACATATACACACACTACACTGTATCCATGAAACTTTGTAATGGATAACTTTTGTATGAAATCTTTTGGCATGAAATAGAGAAATCTTATGGAATGAAATAGCGTAGTCTTCGCAGGTTGTTTATCTTTCGAGCGTATGACTCTCACCCTCCTTTGTCAGCTTGGTGAAATTTATTTTTCCAAGATGACATTTCAATATTAATACGCGAGGACTAGATGAAGCGAATTTATGTTCGTGTGTTAAGATTCTACGATATTAGCGATCTAGCCCCATGGACTTCGGTAAAAAATTTTGCACGGCAATGTTGCGCTGTTCCTTGCTCTTTACCGAAGATTGATAGGGCACTATTACGCCATTTTGGCGCGAAGATTTAACGATACTCGAGACAGCCTCTTAGTTTAGTGGGAGGCAACTTCGCGGTCGACTGATTTGTCGGCTGTTTTGCGGAGATTCTATGATCTGCGCGAACCAGCCCCTTGGTATTTGTTTCAAATTACCGACCCACAGGGCGCTATAACGCGATCAACCTGTTCTTTTGGGCTCGGGTACGAAGATTCTTTTGATCTTTGTGATAGTTCCTTACCAGGGTGCTATAACGCAATCAATCTGGATTTTTATGCAAGAAATCACGGGTGGGGTTGGTCATGATTTGCAAGGGCCCCAAGCCAAACCGGGGGATCGTCATCTCCTCGGGAACTTTTCCAGGGATGCTATAACACAATCTACCTGGGTTGATATTGTAGCATCGAATCACTTCGGAAAATTTATGATGTGAAGTTTGTTTATTCTTCGCTGATGGTAGCCCCTGTATTAAACAGTTGTGGCATAAGGTTTCATGTTTTATAGCGTTTTACATTTGTGTATACATGCCCATCCTCGACACTCTTAACCAGTCGCAGCTGGCAATTAGGGATAATATTTCTTGAGAGACTTCACGTTCCATGTATGCGGCACCTCCATCCCTTCCTCCGTGACCAGATAGTACGACACTTGTCTTGTTTTCTTCTTTATCACAAACGGTCCTTCCCATATGGTTTCCAGCTTAGATGGTCATTGTGGCATCTTTTTTAAGACGAGGTCTCCTTCTTCGAGTTCTCTTGGCCACACCCTTTTGTTGTATGCCTTCGCCATCATCTCATTGTACTTATTGAGCCTTTGTTTTCCTGCTAGCCTCTCACCTTCCACAAAGTCCACGGATGGTGCATCTTCGGGGTTGCTCCCTTCGGTAATGATTCGATGTGTCCTTGCATGCACGTTGGCTGCAGTCACGGCTTCTTCTACGTAGACAAGCTTGAATGGCGAAAACCCCGTGGGCTTGGTTGGGGTTGTTCTGATGACCCATATTATTTTTTGGAGCTCATCTGGCCATCTTCCTTTTGCTTCTTCTACCAACCAATATATCTTCGCTTCAGAGCTTGCATGACATTTTAGTTGGCCCTTTCCACAGCTCCACTTGCCTGAGGGTAGCACATGGAAGCATATTTTAATGACTAAGTCTGGACAAAAAGATCGAAATTTAGATGATAGGAATTGCGAGCCATTGTCAGCGACCACTTCGCGTGGCACTCCTAATCTGCAAACAACATTATTCCATAGAAAATGCTAGGCCTTCGAAGCGGTGATAGATGTTAGGGGTTCCGCTTCTACCCACTTAGAGTAGTCAATTGCAACTATGACCTATCGATATCCACCTTGCGAAGTCGCTAGATCTCCCACTGTATCTATACCCCATCGACCAAATGGCCAAATTGATGTTAATGGTTGCAATATATTGGTCGGAGCCATCGGGGGATTAACCATCCACTAACACCCTTGGCATCTCTTAACCAACTCCTCTGCGTCAATGTTCATTGTTGGCCAATAAATCCCTATTCTTAGTACCTTCGTAGCCAAGCCCCATGGAGCTTTATGTGCTCCACACAGTCCCGCGTGAATTTCGGTTAGTGCTCTTTCTCATTCTTCACGGGATACACATTTCATCCAAGGTGCACAAACCCCAGATTTATACAACAACCTGTCTAACAGTACATATGTTTGGGACCTCTGTTGCATAGCTAATGCTTCTTTCTGATCCATGGGCAATATTTCATCCCGAAGGTATTGAACTATTGGTGCTCTCCAATCATCTTCGGGTGTTTTTTCAATGAGTTGTACCTCTGGGCATATGGATGGCCTGTTTGTCTCCTCATAAAATAGTCCTTCGGTGATTTTTTATTTGTACGCCGCCATCTTTGCTAGTTCATCCGCCCTTGTGTTCTCTCTCCTCGGTATTGCTTTAACTGTTATCCGCATGAAATACTTTTCCACAGCTCTTACTGTCTCCAGATATTTAGACATCTCCACATCTTTTGCTTGAAAATCGTTTGATATATGACCTTGCACCAAGTTCGAGTCTGTGCATACTAACACCCTTTTAGCTCCCAGTGCTCTTGCTTTTCGAAGACCCAACATAAGCCCTTCATACTCTACGGCGTTGTTGGTTGTTGGGAAGTTCAACCTTAACGCATACTCTGTTATTCCACCTTCGGGGTCTACTAGTACCGCCGCGACTCCTGCTTCTTGCGCTGTCCACGATCCATCTGACTTTATAGTCCATAAGGGTGGCATCTTCGGGTCTTTTGAAGGTTTAGATGTCCACTCTATTAAGAAATATGCCATTGCTTGTGCTTTGATGGATGTCCCTGACGTGAAGGTTATCTTGAACGGTGCTAACTCTGCTGCCCATTTCGATATCATTGATGTTGTCTCTTTGTTTTCGAAGGTTGACTTCAAGGAAAAGCGGTTGGTACTTCAGTTTTGAATTCTTGAAAGTAGTGTCTTAGCTTCCTTGATGCAATCAAAAGTGCATATGCTATCTTTTCTAACTCCACATAATTTCTCTTCGCCCCCTGAAGTGCCTCTGACACATAGTATACTGGCATTTGTCCATCTTCGTGTTCTTTGACAAATACGGCACTTACTGCGAAGTGACTCGCAGAGAGGGATAACAACAACTTTGCAGCTCCCTTTGGGCTTGTAAGCTTTGGCAATTGTTGCAAGTGTTCCTTCAGTTTTTTGAAGTCTTCTGTAAACTTCAATCCCCAATTGATGGGATCTGTTCCTCTCAACGTGGCGAAAAAGTTCTTATTTTTTTGGCAGCCTTTGACAAGAATCTTCTTAACGCTGTCAATTTTCCCAAAAGGCTTTGCACCTCTCTTTTGTTTTTTGCTGGATTCATTTGACATATTGCATCGATTTTCTCTTTGTTTGCTGCAATTCCTCTCTGTGACACTAGGAAGCCAGCAGCTTTCCTATTTCAATGTCGAACACACATTTCAACCGGTTTAGCTTTATACCTTCCGCCCGGACTTGCGATGGTTTCCTTGAGATCCTCGGCATGGTCCTGCTGAGTCTTGCTTTTGACGACGATGTCGTCCACATACACTTCCACATTTCGACCCATCTGCTTGGCCAGCACCTTGGCTATGAGCCTCACGAAGGTTGCTCCAGCATTCTTCAGGCCGAAAGGCATTCTTCGATAGCAGTATGTTCCAAACAGCGTCACAAAAGCCGTTTTTCCTTCATCTTCTTCTCTCATGTACACTTGATGATATCCTGAGTAAGCATCTAGGAAACTCATTAGTGCACATCCAGTTGTGAAATTCACAAGCTGGTCAATCCTTGGTAATGGAAAATCATCATTCGGGTATGCTTTGTTTAGATTTGTAAAATCAACGCACATGCACCAGATACCATTGGACTTCTAGACTATGATGATGTTTGCCACCCACTTGGGGTATGTGATTTCTCGAATCACACTCGCCCGAAGAAGTTTTTGAACCTCGTTTTTGTTGTTACAATCCTTTCCCCAGACATTTTCCGAAGGTTCTACTTCTGAGGCTTCGTGTCAAGTTTCAGCGCCAGCAAGTGTTCGATTGTGCTTCGAGGTACACCTTTTGCTTCCTCACGGACCCACGCGAAGATGTCTTCATTTTGCTTTAGTACATCTAGCAAATTCTCTTCTTCTTGAGTTGTTAGCTGAGCTCCCAGGGTCACGGTTTTGTTTGGGTTTTCTGGGTTTAACTGGTGTTGCTTTGTATTTCCCTCTGGTTTTGGCTTCGGTTTCCACCCCTCTGGGCTAAGCAAAGGATCCATCCTCTGCATATTTTGGACTGGTTTGGCCTTCGGTGTTGCTTGAATTTCTGATTTTCTCACCGCTTGCTGGTTCCCCCTTATGGTGATAACCTCCCCATCTGCTGGCACCTTCATACACATGTACTTGTGATGTATTATGGCATCAAACGCGTTGATGATTCCTCTCCCAAAGATTACATTGTATATGTATTCCATGTCTACTATGTCAAAGCATATAGATTTTGTGATCCTTCTTCGGCCTTGCTGGAACAACATTTGCAGAGTGACTTGACCTATAGCCATCACTGGCTCTCATTCGAAGCCTATCAGAGGTAAATACGAAGGCCTTACTCTATCATCGGGTATATTCAGTTGTTTGAAGGCGGGCAGAAAAATGATGTCAGCTGAGCTTCTTCCGTCTATTAACGTCCTCTCCACATGATATCCGGCGATTTCAGCTGTGACAATTAGGTGGTCTTGATGAAGGAATAAGATTCCCCGCCCATCAATGCTATCAAATGTTATCGATACTGCTTGCGGATGCGAGGATGATACATTAGACACTTCTCTGAGGCATTGCTTCCTCTGTCTATTTGATGGTAAGTTCACCGAAGAACCATCGGATATGACATGTATCACCCTTCTTTGTTCTTGTGGAGGCTGGTCAACATTGTGGACTATGTCTGGCGATTTACGCCTATCTTCGTTTCTATCCCTCTCCTCTCGTCTCTCTCTTCCTTCTTCTCTCCCATTCCTTCTACCTTCTATCATGTTGTCCTTTCTTCTATTATCCCTGTGATATTCATATCGTCTTCCTTGGTTGCTTTGCCATCTTCGATTAGGGTCACGCTGCCCCTCTTGCTTGTGTCTTCTCATGTAACTGTTTCTCTGGCTAATAATGTTCCTGCAATCTTCGGTGTTGTGGGTTTGGTTCTCCCCATGTAAGGCGCAGTAATTAGATTTCCGTTGGCCTCTCCTTGTTTCGGCTCCTTTCGCCTCTTTTTGTTTATCTTCGATATGGTGGACTTTTTTACTCTGGTGATGGCAACTTTGCTGCTTATCCTCACCTTTTCTTTTCTCTTGCTTCTTCTCGTTACATTCTCTCTTAGCCAACGCCTCCCTCCTCGGATTTTCTTCTTCTCCTCTGGCATATATCTTTCCACTCTATCATATAATTCCGAAGCTGTATTTGGCGGAATGCTAGTAAAGTCATGGCATAAAGTCCCAAGTTGCAGTCCCACTATGAAAGCATTGATGATGGTGGAGTCACTGATTGTTTTAATTTGGCAACGCATGTTCGCGAATTTTTTGTAAAAATCCTGAACACTTTCTCCCTTAGACTGCTTCATTGCAAACAAGTTGCTCTCCTTCATCCTCGCAACATAGTTACCTTGGAAGTTTTTAGCGAAGGCCTCTCTTAGTTGTTCCCATGAGTGGATGATTCCCGAAGACAGTGATGTGATGCAAGATAGAGCCGTCCCTTTAAGTGCTAGGAGAAGACTCTTCGCCTTTATGTTGTCATCCCCCCTGAAACCTCAACTGCAGTTTCGTATACTTCAAGGAATTCCATTGTATCAGTATCACCGGCGAATTTGTTAATGCTTGGCATTTTGAAGCTCTCTGGCCACCTCTTCACTCAAAGGAAACCAACAAGCGGCCCTCCTTGTCCACGTTCTCTTCGGTATGTGCTTTGAGTGTTGTATGTTCCGGCGATTCTGCCTAGGACCCTTCGGGTTCATTTAACCTTCACTAGTTTTGCTGAGGTGGTAGTGCCTGAGCGGCTACCAACTCTGTCCTTAAGTCCTCAATTTGTTGTTCCATCATCAATCGATGCTGCAGGTATTCTTCGTTTTGTTGATGATTCGCGAAGGTTACTCCTTGGGTTCTGGGTTGTCGTGTTTGCTCAGCTCGGGTGGGTGGGTCTTGCAGGAAGGTAGGTAGGTCTTGTCGGGGGATTGGTGGATTTGGCGAAGGGTGTATGGGTGGACTTTGTGGAAGAGGGTTGGCTGGGTTTTGCAAGGGGTCGTAAGCGGGTATGGGTTCTTCGCGGTTTCTTCTCTCACCCATTCTACTCTATTCTGGTCCTTCGGGAGGTGCTAACCCGAGGGTATCAGGTGCATCTTTGGGTTCTACCTCCCTGTTTTCACCTCCCCCTTTGGGTACCCACGGTACCATGTTCCACCTTGTCCCACCACCACTCCTCGTGACAACTTCTGTCACGGCCTCTATTCCTCCATCTGCATGTACTTCGCTTTTTGATGGATTCCTACCCCGAACCATCGTCTCCGCGCCAAGATCCCCACGGTCGGCACCAACTATCATCGACGTGTCTCAGACAGTACGTGGAGTGTGTCCCCGTAAGGAAAGATCACTAACAAAGGAATATTAGGGATTTGGAACTTGAGACGCAATGATGGGTTAGAACTAGATGCTCTACCCCCAATGAATGGGGTGCTCTTGTATTTATAGGGGTGCCGATGATTAGGGTTTATATTCTGAAAAGAAAAAGACTTCTTTGCCCTGACATCTGGATCGTTGATATGAAATCAACGGATCCTAACAACACTTGATCCCTTTGTGGGCATGCGAAAAACCCTAACTACCCCTAATACCTTAGAGCCCTTATTGAAAAAATGGGTCAGTCTATTGTAGGCCCATCTTAGGGTAATCACGCCCAGGACCCATAGCTAGTGCTTGGCTCAACTGTTAATGGGCCCTAGGGAGTCAACCGGAGTCCACCCTCTTCGGCTATCTTCCAAGGTATCCTCGGCCGTCCCTGCCTTCGCCCAGGCAGGAGCATCTTCGTAAAATTTCTCTTCAGCTTCCATTCTTACATGCGTCTTTCCCAAAGATGTCTTAAGGGTCTTCGAATTCTTCGGGCTCAATAACCACATCTTCGGGATTTTCGCCCCAATCTTTGTGAAAAAGCGAAGGCTTTTCTACAACACCCGCGCTTGCAAACGCGCCGGCAAGCGCAGTCGGTGCGCCTCCCCTCCCGTGCTCTCGACGCACCGGCGGCGGCAGTCGGAGTGCCTCCCCTCCCGCGCTGGCGACGCGCCGACGGTGGCGGTCGAAGCGCCTCCCCTTACACCCTTGAGACGCGTCGATGGTGGCGTTGCGATGGTGCAGTGGTAGCCGTGGCTCGATTCATCGCCAGTGTCAGAGAGGAGAAGACTCCCCCATCCCTCCGCAAGTTATGGATGCTGACCCGCCCCTCTTACTCACCAATCCCCACTGTTCTCCCTGCTGATGGTAGTGAGGCACGATTCACGCGAAGGTGTCATACGATTAGGGTTTTTGCAGTGTCATTTTTTCACATGATTCTAGCGCATCGATGGTTTGGATAGCAAAACCCCTAGGAATAGCTTCCCCCAGCGGTTGAGAATGAGGAGTTGCGGAGGTGGATTAGACATGTAATCGAGTATTACTCTTCTATGGTTGATTTTTGTATGTGACTTCGATGATTTTTTACATCCTGCACGCTGAAAAAAAGGATGATTTTTTACATCCTGCACGCTGAAAAAAAGGAAATGATTCATTGCATAGGCATATGCCTTAGGGGCATTTTCAATTATTTCACATTTATATCAATAGTGTTACAGGTTGTTTCACATTTTCTGGGTTTTGTATTTTCATTTGCATCCGATAAAACAACAGTGAAAGCACTAAATTGTGCATTTTTGCGTATGCGACCTCGATGATAGTGCATCCTGCATGCTGAAGGAGATTGTTCATTGCATACGCATATGCATCAGGGGCATTTTTGTGTTTAGTTGTCATTTTTCAGCTTTGTTTCACAATTTATTTCAACAGTGATTTTCAGGTTGTTTCATATATTTTGTTTGTGATCAGGCGGCTCTTTGTTGTTTCAGGTGTGTACATTGCGAATGAAAAAAGGCCAAGGATGACAGCAAGCCCAATGTGAAGTACCGTTTCACAACAAAGAATCTTAATAGGCTCGTGGGCAATCTCAAGGACTTTCAGCAGGCTTTTGTTCGGAAGCATGGTTTCGAGAATTTGTTGTGCTTTTCATCCTTCACCCCTCCTAGCCATCTGGCCGAGTGCATGATCATGTGCATTGATCTAGAATTATGTCAGTTTCGCTTTAAGAACAAGTCCATTGTATTCACAAGGGAGATGGTAACCAAGACGATTAGCATACCATCGGGGGACAAGCCCTTCTAGTTAACGGGTGATGACGATGCCATTGAGCATCTGAAGGAGCAGTTTAAGATAGGGGATAGGTATCCAGTCAACAAGGCAGTTAAAGTAGCCAAAGATATCACATATAAGTTAGAGTTTATGAGGGCCTTCTTGCTGGTCGTGCTGGCCACTGTCCTTGTTCCCAAGACATCAAGTAATGCTCCAATCGACTACCTGCACACCGTTGCCGACATGGATGCCTTCACCGAGTTAGATTGGGCTGGACACATGTTGCAGAAGACTATGGATGAGGTCAGAAGGATTTGAAAAGTCATCACAAAGAACCCATCCACATCTTTCAATGCCTTGTTAAAAGAAAATCTTTCAATGCCGATGGATGCATCCCTCTTCTTGCTGTACGTTCTATCTCTTTTTTTACTACCCCCCTACATATGTACTTTTCATAAAAAAATCATATATGTTTGTTTCATACCTCGTAGATTGTGTACATGAACCATCTTCAATTGTCAGCTGCTTCCATGGCCAAGATAAACTACCGCACCCCCAGGATGTGCCACGTGACCTCAACAGATTACACAAATCTAGAAAAAGATGACAAAAAATAGGATGACAATAAACAAGATTGCATTTGGTCAGCGGGGGTATGTCGCTTGCCAGCCATCTTTCTCCTCATGTGTTTTTGTTTTCTTTTTAATTTTTTTGTGTTTTTGTTGTTGTGCTAACATAATCCTTTTTTTCTCATTTTTTCCTCTCTCTTTTCTTTTCAGTTTCACGATCATTGAAGCACGCCGTACGCCGAGCAGCAAGCTGCTCAGACAATTGACTCGACAACTCTCGAGGATTAGGTTAGGTTGGCCTCTCAGCAAAGCAGTCAAAACACGCAGGTAAATTCTCCATAGGTGCTGTGCAACATAGTTCACATCCATTGTTCCATATGTTGTACTTAATTGTTTCAATAGGTTTTGTAAAGTTGTTTCAATGTGTCATCTACCTGCTGTGTTGCACTTGCCATCATTTTTTGTTCCACACTGGTATCAATTTGTTCCATATGTTGTACTAAATTGTTTCAGTAGTATTATAAAATTGTCTCAATGTGTCACTAGTTGTTTCTTCTTTTTTTAGCAGTTACCCCCTAACATCCAGGCAATCGTTCACATGCACAACAAATTATGGGAGCAAGAACTTGAGTCTGCTGTTGTGCCAATCAAGCTGTTGCACAATAAAAGGATGAACGCTTTTGCCATGGAACTGAAGGAGGTTCTGGGGAAAGCACATGGTGGAATGCCTAGCAACCTCACCTTTCAAGTGCCCGGGACATCCGGTGCTGTTGCAGCAAATGATAATGGCGAGGTTGAAGAGAGGACAGCGTCGAGCAATTTGGCGAAGAAAAAACAGGTTGGATAAAGAACAAAATTAAAACAGATACAGGCTGAACTAAGTATATTAGGCATAACAAGCATTTCGTTCTTGTAGAGTAGATAATTGGATTTTGACTGAGTTATTTTTCGAAGGGAAAAAGGAAAAGGTGGATTCAAAATCCTTTTTTTCTTCGGACTTTCCCAAACACAAAATACCTCCTTGTATTCGAGGCGGTCGGACAGCCTCGGGGGACACACCTCTAAGGACGGTGCACAGCACGACGGGCGAGCTGATGATGATATATCTAGCTAGCCCAGCAGGGACACTTCGTGGGATGATGCTGCTGGTGCAGATGTCATGCCACAGAAGGGGAGCGACCCTGCACCACCATGCCCTGCCACACATGCTCCTCTTGGAGTGCCTAGCCCTGCCATTCATGGAGGGGCTCCAAGCATCGACGACATCGTCGGTGAGATTTGCAAGGAGCAACCTCCTGCCAGCGGCAGCCTAGCCAGGAGTGTTGGAGTGCCCAGGAACCCCATACACGCAAGGCCATCGTCACCTGCAGATCGCATCATACCTCCTTCTTTCGAGCTATTGCTAGATTTACTTAATGCAGAACTACAGTCTCCTGCAGGAAGTAGCTGTACTGCAAGCCCAAAAAATGGTATGTTCAACTTGTTTGCCATATCCACATTATATTGTTTTTGTAGGTCAAGAGTGATCCTTTTTTTATGACATGTGTGTTTTTTTTATTCCATGCGTGGTTAGTTGTGTTTTTTAGTATAAGAAAAATTTTATTATACCAACAAGCAAATATTGATTGTTGCAATAAACAAATCTGGTTGTTCGAACAGGCATATCTGGTTGTTTCAATAAGCCATTATGATTGTTTTAGAAGCATATTATGTTTATGTTTATTGTTCCAATAGGTTTACTTTTAATTGTTTCGTCCATCAATTTTTTATTGTTTCAACACCCCCATCCCTGATTTCAAGTTTATTGCCCTATCCTTTCATCTTTATTTGTTGCAGATCAACTTGGTGCTTCCACTAGCGATGATGTAAGCAGTGGCCCAAGCACACATGAGAAGAAGACCAGGAAAAAGAGGGCAGCAAAACCTCTTGATGATGGCAAAAAGTTGAAGAAACTAAAGGTGAATGCGGAGGTTGAGGCCATATATACAACATACCTGTCTAGAAGATGCTTGGACAAGCCAAAGGAGAACAAAACGCAGGAAGTGCACAAGCAAGAGAGAACCAATGCAATTTGTTTTGTGTTCATTTACCTTGTCCACTTGTCATATTTGTTTTCAAAAACCATTGCAGACCTGCTTTCATCAGCATTAAGAATTTTCACATAGACTACGAGAAAACGTACAATTCGCTGAAACAAAGGGGAGAGGTAGGTGACTGGTGTATGAACACGCACGCCTACATTTCCATTGTAGAGGCAGTAGAGGTTATGACCAGGAGGATTGCACTGAAGAAATTCATAATGGCACCTCTTGATTCAGTAATATACTCCATTTTCCAGCTCTTTTTGTGTTCGCATGAGGTTTCTCTGAAATTATTTTAATTCGTTACCATTGTAATTGGAAAAAAATGCAGATTCATCTAATCAAGGACCACGAAATTGTCAAAATTGACTTTTTAATGGGACCATTGCATCAAATGAATGTTGATTTCAACTTGGCAAAAAAGGATTTGGTAACTTTTTTACATCCACTTGTTTAAAATTCATTGTTCCAGCTTTCCTAGTTCATTATTTCATCAGGTCATGTCCATTGTTTCAATACATGTTTATATTTTTGTTCCATCAGTGTTCTTGTTGATTGTTTCATCATTGTTCCATCAGGCATTATCCATTTTGTTTTAGAACATGTTTACATTTTTTTGATCCATTAGTGTTTTAGTTCATTGTTTTATCAGGTCCTTCCATTTGTTTCAGTACATGTTTACATTTTTTTTCCATCATTGCGTTTACTTGATTGTTTCATCAGGCCATGTCCATTGTTTCGGTTGCCCTCTTTTTTATCTCTCCATATTTTCATGTATTTTTTTGGTGTGCTATGTAGATTTTCTTTCCAATTTTAAAGAGGGGGCACTAGACACTTGTGTGCTTCAACTTGCTGCATGAGCAAGTCAATGTATTCGACTCCATCAGAGGAAGAAAAAACAAAGGCTTAGATGATGCTATCGACAACCTGATTTGGGTTCTTTTTTTCTTACATCTTCTCTGTTTTTTCACATAATCTTTTTTGTTGTTACTTTGATTACAATGTGCATTTTCAACCTCCCCCTCTATGTATCATATCACAAACATTAGAAAAGTTTGGAATGAAAGCAAATTTCTTCCCGGAAAGGATATCACCCAATTCAAGAGATGGGCACCCGCTGACTACACACAACAAGGCAACCTGTAAGTGCCTCCCCTTTTTTGTGTATCATGTCCAAGTTTTAAATATGTGTGCACATCTTATATTTTCTATATGGAACAATTTTTTTGTGTTTGTGCAGCGTGGATTGTGGCATCTTCTCAATGGTCTACATGGACAACTGAGATGGGAAGACGATGCAGTCGTTCCTTTATATTTTATCTTACACATCAACTATCCATATCAATATTGATTACTTACTGACACTCCAACCTTCGTTGTTTCTTTGATAAATAGGCTAGCATCCCCGAGTATCGCAAGTTGTTTGCAACAAGACTCATCAACTGAAGGGAAACGCGGGCACTACGCTAGCACAGAATCAAAATTCTACCGCTGAGACCCAGGACCCCCTGCAAGTAATTGACCACATATCGAGTTACCTTACGACGTACAGTGCAGCGGAAGATGAGTCGATGAAGCCGGTTCAATCGATCTGCGCGTAGTTGTACGGAAGTAGTCATTCACGGCGATCCAATCGCCTCCTCCTTGCTGGTCAGCAACAAGCCACGAGGTATGCCATGGCCGATCCCCATGCCGTGGAGGTCGTCGACGAGCTCCGCGTGCTCGCCGAGATTCGCGACCTCCTCGCGCAGCCTGTCTTCAAACGGACGCCCTGGCCTTGTCCGGAGTCTGTTTTCGACGATCTCGGACACTACGGACAAGCCCATGACGAGAGCTTTCCAACGCAACCAGTCCCATCACCAAATTCTCTCTGGATCAATGGGAATTTGAGAAACAAGGTCACGGCCAGAAACTGCACGCGAACAAATCACGTCGTCTTCTTCGATTCGTCTTGCGGTTGATCAAGCCAGTGCCCCAAGTGTTGTGCCTCTACAGGAATACACACATCCGGTGATCGGAATCTACCCACGGCGATGTGCTAGCGCCGGTCGTAGGCGAGGGAGAGAGGTGACTACTGCTAGGGTTTGGTGGAGAGGGAAAACCTAATTTCCTCAGGGGTATCTCCCGCCTCTCCACCGCCTCCTTTATATAGTCTCACCATGGGCCCTCTACACTAGAGGCCTTAACCCGGTCCATGGCCCATGTCTCACATGGTCCATGTAGCCCATGTCATACGTGGTCCCCACATATCATTGAGCTCACATCTGATGTGGCCTATGATTGTCAATTGGGCATAAATCTCCCACATGCACAATAGACAATTATGCAACTCATGATTCCAACCCCTTAAGTGTGTGACCCAATAGGTTCGTATGTAGACAGCAGTGACCCATAAACAAATTTCTAGTCACAGATCGGCGGCGGCCTCTAGTAAAACGTACCGACCCCTGAATACACGCGAAGATCAAATCTAACGAACCAAATAGCGTTAAAGTGCTGATCCCTTTGCCACACGATACCAGCCAAGCTCAAGGCAAGAAACGTGTCACCCTTGTGATAGCTCGGCCATTCACTCGATCAAGTACTGGATTTTGTATGATTAACTCTTTAATCATGGTACGGCCATACACTTTTCCAAATCCAATACCTCGAGGGGCCCAGAGATATCTCTCCTGTTATAAAGGAGGGGCAAATCCCATCTTGACCGCTCACACCCCATGTCCATGCTTCATGGCATACCCGTAAGCTACCTTTATAACCCCCTGTTACGGAGAGCGTTTGATAGCCCCAAAGTATACAACTACGCATGCGGGGACTCAATAGCGATCTGAGGTCAAAGGATCCCACAGTCACTATGTGAGAATTCAACTGATGACACCAAAGACTATAACAAATCTTGCAGCATCTCATTGCCGGTCTATCCAACCACCCATGTTCTCCAACATGTGTCCACATTATTGATTTGATCTCTCCATATCTATGATCCGGGAACATGATCATCAATCAATACATGTGCTGATCTTGGAATCATAATTGTTCAAGTTATGATATAAGATCAGGGACCCCTTTAGAATAACATCATATAGCAAAAGAGTTCCGCGAACAAGTCTTACTTGTTGATCAATACTGATGATGTTACTCAAAGAACTAGGATAACAATTATCCATCATAAACATAGAAGTGATACAGTCATTTCCAAGACTACCTAGTTGGCTTATTACTTATATTTTATCCACGTGCACCAGAGCTTACCAACCGGATATCCAATATCGGATGCTCATGTGCGCCTTTCATAAAGGTTGTGGTAATATTTGTATAAACTGAAATAGTTTCAGCTTTTGAACCCCATTAAATAACGGTTTGGAAGTAGTGCGCGATGTAAACATTACAGACTACCATTACAAAAGTGCACATTTTTTATACTTCACAAGTATTTTAGAATGCTTCTCAACATCCAGTGACTTTCACCCGGATTAGATTGATATCTACATATAGGTGACATTCACTTGAATGCATAGGGCATAAAACCCTCCTTTTTTGCAATTTATTAAGCTCATGGAGTATCAAATACTGAATCTTACTCTCCAATGTGACATACACGGGAACAATTCCTAGCTGAACCATTCAACACTATGTCAACACATAGGTCTAATCCAATTAGCCTTTTTTATCTATCCCTATAGACCCTTATGTCAAAATTTCAAATATATCCTAAATTCTTTCATGAAGAACAATTTCTTAATCAAGACATGGCATATTCACAGAATATTATTTCTGATCAACTATATGTCATACATATTTAAGATCAAGAAAAATCAGTGCTCTCCCACTTGCCCTTAATGAACTAACCAAGCAATTTGACTACTCATCAAAACAAATATTTATCTCTAAGATGTTTGTTCAAAAACTTACATGCTCTAGCACTTTATGAATCATCAAAACTTGAGGCCGTGTCAAAACACATTCTCACTTACGTCTCATCCAGAGAGATCCGTTTTGATATTCATATAGCATATCGAATATGCAGTAGTAGCTAGGTGAATATAGACAGCACTAAGTGGACTAATCAAGTTTAAAACTTAGTTGTCACACATAGCTTGTTGTAAATTCATCTTCCACAGTATAGGCCCATCACGCTTCATTATAAGTCTTAAGCTCACCTTAGTCCGATAACAATTGTCTTCCCTATCATATAGGTGACTAACGTAACTTTAGGACAATACAGGGTTGGTTCTTTCATAAAACATATAACAACTTATATATAATATGAAAATTTAGTAGAAACCAAAACACTTTCAAATGATCCCCGAATTACTCCGAGTCACATCGTGCTCCCATTAAATATTTTGGAAGAAACAATTTCTCCAAAATAAAATCATTCCGAGCAATAAACACTTCGCAGCTCATACCATTTCTTATATGCAAACACTATGCAATTCACAAAGAAACATTTATCTTAGTCGAGCGTGAGCTTATCAGACGTCAGACGTCTTAAACATGCCCCACGTTCCAAACATCGATAAAATAGCACGGAACACCTTCCGATCCATATCATCCATGGTTGTTTCTTTATAACTAGATGGAACCTTTAAATGAGCACAAACATTTCTAAAGTGTACCATAACATGGATAATAAAACATAATGACATCATAAGTCTTTAGAATTAATAACACACATCCATTCACTAATGGAGCATGCCCATAAGCCAAATCAATCTCCCACTCAAAAGAAGCAAAATATTGAACTTGCTTATGTCAGGAATATAATAACAATTATTTAATTTCGACTATGATCCTTCGGATTGGGCCCTTAAAAGTACGTCAACGTCAAATGAGACAACTTTTATACCCTTGCCATTAATCCAGAATCCTGTCCTGCGGTGTCAGGGTAGTGCTAATCTTTGACTTCACAAGTCTAGATTAGTATTCAGGTCCAACTCGACCTGTCCCTTTCACTCATGACTCGGCCTCCTTCACAAGTCGACCGGTCTTTCGAACCATCAGCACATGATAAAGCTAATCTTAATGCTCTCTTATTCTAATATGCATCATATGCATCTTGGCCAGTGATTTCTCCAAGCAATTCATCAATATGAGGAGCAACCGAAAATCACATCAATAGCTAACCATTAGCTAAAGGGAAAACCACATTTTCCAATGCCTAAGCAATCAATCATATTTATCACATATGACGGCTGATAGAATTTTCTGTTGTGCTAATCTGAACGCAAACAATGACTTAGGGATCAAATCCTTTAGCCCTTTATTTGATTCTCAAACATGCCCACCAAATCCACAATCATATTACAGACATTAATGATTTCCTCTCGCTACAATAGCTCAGATTTCATGATGACAAGAAAGAGATAATAAGCACAAAGAAAATCATTATAGTGCTTCTAGTAAACACTTCAAATACAGATTGCATTTCAAGCTGATTCATCAAGGTACTACTTTTAGAACAAATATTCCATGATAACTAGAGAACAATTCTCAAAAACGATATCAATCACCATGCATATATCAAGATTAACTAATCAAAGATATAGCTCGAAAATAGAGCATCAGGTATATCAATAAATATTAAACTATGTTTATGTGCATACCTCCTTTAACAATTTAATGAAGATACTCCCACTCAAGTCATATTCCCTCTGATGACTCGAAATAGGACAAGATCCATAGTCGGTCAAAGATCTAGTGCGCGGAGGCGACTCCTAGAACTAACTGACATAGGTAGGCAACCTTTTGCCAATCACATCGTATGCGACACTTGTTTGTTGGGTGGCATACACTAATGCACATCACCAACACGCCTGCCCTGAAGCCCAAAACCATTTTGATTGCTTCGTCAAGTAAAACCAACACTATGCAGTGAAGTCCGACTTCACCCAATTGATCAAGGAAATTAATGGCACCCTGCTGTATGCTGAAACTACCAATTAACGTACAAGATCTTAATGGGTGCAGCTGTTGGAAAAGGGCAAACTCTTAATTTTCTGAGAAAAACTATTCTGTAAAAGAATAGCAGAGCAGGAAAACCATCACAGAAAATACACTATTAATCTGTACGGTATAGCCCAAGACGGGGTGATCATTCTCACTATGCGCCTATTCCTGTCCACCGGACCATCTACTTAATTTTACTCAAGTATAACAAATTAATATGTAAGCCTCAGTAAGATCGCACACATGCATCATATACATGAGGATCAAACTATTTACACACATCTGCATAGAATCAAATTCTACCAAATAGTATGAAATTATAACAATTATAAAAGGGACATAAATAATTTGTGTTGTGGAAACAATTTTCCCATAGTGAATTACATTCACAAACTATGCCCATGAATAATTCCAACGAATTAATCACATTAAGTCGTTTCGAACCAATCATATTGTCCTAATAAATATTCATTAAGAAAGTCAGCCTCCTAACAGATTAGTCGGCAAGGTTCAAACTGTGAATCCTATTCACAAGCTTACCCATTAGTCGTACAACCCCAACCAACCGCTGAGGCACCATGGCAGTAGAGGAAACTCACCAAGCTACTAGCACTCGAGGCATCCGGTGCCGGAGTGGTCCTCCAACTCCATGAGCCATTTGCAGCATGGCTATACCGCTACTCGGGATCCATATACCAACGTGCAGCAGGGCTTTCCGACCAACTCGTGCTCATGCGAGCCGAACCGAGTGGCGCCGAGCAGATCCGAGCAACCCGCAACCAATTCGATCTCTACGGAGCAAAGCCGAGTAGCGTCTAGCAGTACAAGGCACCATCGAACAACACCGAGTGACCGAAACAACAATTTGCTCATCACCGATTAGTCCGACTAGTGCCGAGCAGTGTCGACCATTACCGGCACACTACCGAACATGACCGAGTTACCTGATCGAGCAACAATTTGCTCATTACCGATCTGTCCGAGCACAAATATACATGTGTACAATTCATATATGGGACCCACACATCATATGCGTAAGCCCACGAACAACAGACATCACAAGGTATTGTAAAGGCTATACAACAAAGAAATCAAATTTCAACTTCACATAATAGCGCAATTACATAATCTGGTTAGCCGAAACCTTGACAAAAGTTGGGTTTCATTAATCATATTAATCTAATTACCAACACAATGCTCGTGCTTGCATTCAAATGCATAGCAATGTGCAGCCACATGCAACTCTTGCAAGCAGACATACACACTGCTGACATTTCATGGGTCCTTAAGGAGAAGCGAGCTTCAGGTGAACGGAGGCTGATTGTTCCATAGTTCATGCATATCATTTCTGTGGTTCGATGATGTGTGTTTTGTTTTTTGGAGGTGGCTGTGAGAATGGACTACCTCGTTACTTTTTCGACGTACATTTTTGCAAAACTTGTGTGTTTTCAAAGATAATCAAGTAGTGTTGGTATTCCATGTATTGATGTTTTGCAACATGAGGACAAGCACTGATGGTTCACCATGATAATGATGGTTTGTAACTTTAGTATACGCGGAGATGGGGAAAGCACGTTTACATCTCTGTGTTTCTATATTGTAACTTCCTGGACAAATTGTTTTGTATTTATGCCAAAATGATTGTTCCGATAGCATGTAATAACCGTTCCAACAAGCAAAATGATTGTTTCGATAGCATACAGTAATTTTTCTGATACATCATGTTAAAATGATTGTTTCAACATGTCAAATCGGTTGTTCCTATAGGCCAAAACAATTGTTTCAATAGGTCAAAGTAATTGTTCCACTAGGCCAAAACGATTTTTTCAATAGGCTAAACCAATTATTTCAGTTGTTTAAGTAATTGTTCCAATAGGGGCAAAAAGATTATTTTTAATAGTTTACACCGATTGTTTCAATACGTCAACAAAATTGTACCACTAGGCCGAAACGATTGTTTCCAGTCAAATAATAGTTTTCCTCAGGCACAAATGCTTGTTTCCGGTCCACATTAGTTGTTTCAATAGGCTAGTGTAATTGTTCCAATAGACAAATAATACTGCTCCGGAAGACAAATAACATTGTTCCACAAACATGACAAACATCAAGCAAAGCACACTCATAGATGTATTTTATTTTGTCTATCGAGTTCATCTATTGCAGCAAGGGGGACAGCCCAGGAACCATCACTTGGTTGTTGCATTCCCAATGACAGGGCAAGTCTGTTTGTTGTGCCCTTCTTTTTTGCAGTGCGAACAATGTATTTTGTTCCTCACCCTGTTCTTCTTAACAACTACCCTCTCCATTGGGTGTTTCCCTCTTTTCGACCTTTCGGTCGGCCGACCCTTTGTTGTGCACACGACAAGGTTTTGTACCACCGCAACTGCACCTCCTTGCACCACCGCAACCTCAATATCTTCCACTGTTAGTGGGTGGTAACTTCCCTCCGCCCCCTCAGTGCCAAGAGCTAGTTTGTAGCATCCAGAGCCGACTCTGAAACAATCCTGTACCCCTCCTCACCATTGCACCCTTTCGAAGCATGGGCGGTCAATTTTCTACAGAGCGAGTTGTATCTCAACATGTTGCCTCTTGGAACTGCAAACATTGGCTCAGCATACAATGGAGGAACTGTTATACTTGCAGATAATTGAGAGGACCATCGCAGCAGCATGTACTGAGGTGGTATTGATTGGACATTTAGCTGAGTCATTACTTTCAGAACATGGCAACAAAGTAGACCATCCATGGTCCACTTGTCACAGCTGCAAACATATGTCACCATGTCTTCCTCAATCGTCACCATATATATCCTACCGTTACTCAAGTCTTGGGAAGCAGAAAGCTCGAACTGCATTGGGTTGTCAGCAACCTTGTTGCAACAGAATGATGTTGATGAGGACATCGTTGATGCGATTACCCAAGTCGAGAGGACGTCCAATTCGCTGCCGAGTCCGGTTCGAACTTTTAGGACCAGTGCACCTTCAAACGGATGCCTAGATCACATACGACGTCCAAATAAGGCAAATAAGGACTCTACGGAAAGCTTACAAGATAAGCTTCTCAACGGATCCAACCACGCCTTTAAATTCAATCCGAGTCAATAGGAATCGTGAAAACAATCTGACGGACATAAACTTTCCGGCGCTGCATCGCCATATTTTTTGGCCCAAAGCCCGTGTACCCCTAGAGTTAGGGTTGAGCATGTGTGGGCACCTGTTTGGGAGCCCCTCCTCTGGCCGCCGCCCTATATAAGTCCCACGCCGTGTTTGTTTTAGTTAGGTTTTGTTTAGTTGATTTCGTCAATGTCGTGTGATATTTCGCCTTGTTCTTCTTGTGTCGGCTAGACCAACAGGACCAAATTTCAGAACCCCATTATACTTAATCTATATTCGCAATTGTGATTCTTATCTTGTGTTCTTGCTCATTCTTCGGTTGCCTGCAGGAATCGTCCTTCGTGGACAGGTCGATCGTGCCTCTGGTTCGGTCGATAACACTTGTCGTGGTGGTTTAGCGATCGCCGGATTTCCAATTCCTTTGCGGGGTTGGAAGCCGGATCGTTTAGATCTCCATGACACCTACCGAGTTATCCTTTTTGTCTCTCACTAGAAGATCGGGACCCCGCGTCCGTGCCCATCAGGTGGTATCAGAGCATCCGTTGTCCGATGAGAAAATTTTTCGTTTTCTGTTTAGTCGATCGGTTTTATACCTAGAGTCTAAAAAATTGCCACACGCAAAAAAGAGTTTGCATCTACAATTTCCCGAGCCACATTTAGCCTTTTACAATTGTTCTCACTGTATATGTCGTTGAGTTTTTGCCCACAGTTCGTCGTGTTGCTGGATAGTCGAGTCTAGATCGGTTTAGCTGTCTATGATCCAAATCGAGTCTTACTCGGTTTGCCCTGCTAGCCGCCGTGTGTTTCTGTCCCGCCATCGCAAACCATAGATAGGTTGCACACCGCCTTGTGTTAATCACCCTGCATCGCTAGCCCTTCAATTCAGCCACCGCATACCCACTGCTCGTCACCGAAACGCAGAAAAACGGCAAAACGGGCTATCCAGGAGCCCTAATACGGAGACCCTTCGGTAAAACAGCCATAACTTTCTCATACGAACTCTGATTTGGGTCTACGACCATTCGTTGGAAAGATCTCGAGGAGATACATCCAACCAAAATTGACTATGTCTGTTTTGGTCAAATTAAAATCCTTAAAATCCATAAGGAAGACCACCTATCCGAACCCCGAAGCTCCTGCACGCTTTTCAGAGCACACCTCATAAATTGCATCAGACACTTCCAACCTCCAAATTAAAGGGGAGGTTGTTCAGAGTCCATATTTATGTGTTGTTGAAGCTAGAAAAATATCAGAAAATCATACAAAAATAAAAATTTTGGTGGAAGAAAGAGGCCGTGCCTAGAAAAGAACCGCGTAGAATTTGAAAATAAAAGAGAAGAGAAGTTGGCAAGGGAATTCTCTGTGTTTAATTACAGTGTGCTTAGTCTGATCTGAGCCCTTTGTGTCATTCTTTTATGCTATCCCTATATTCCAGCTTGACCTACATCTACGATTATGCTAGTTCCAGCAATTGTACTACTTTGGGCTATTATTCAACTTTGTATGACTGTTTGAACAATTGTTTATCCTTTGCTACATATATAAGCTTGTCCAAGTTCCACCATCTACTAACCAAGAAGGGACGGATCCTAGCCATCGCTTTACCACCCTGTGCGTTGATGTTATCGCCGACCAGTTGCCGATTGTACCTACTGCTTGCACGGTAAGAACTGGTAAGAACAAAGGATAGGTTAGAGAGAGTTGTTAACACTTACACACAACATTACCATATAGTATATATATTCTTGTGTTCTTTTTTCTCCCACTAACCATGTCAGGAGGAAGCAATAATGAGTCTGCACTTAATGCTGAGTTCGCGAAGTACATGAAGGACCAGTAAAAGGCCATGACTGATATGGCCAATAGCACCACTCAACTAGCAAATGCAAACGCCCACGGGATGGAGCGACTTGAGAGAAGGATTGTCAACTTGATCACAAGAATGGAAAACATTGAAAGAAGAGCACCTGCCCCTACTGCCCGTGTACCTCCTACTCCCCCTACTGCCCCTATGCCCCTTGGAGCCCCTATTGATCGTTGCTCTTGGGTTGATGAGGTTGAACAAGCTGAGAATGACTACATTGCTGATTCCGAAGCTGACGATAGATTCGATACAAACAATGACCGAGATCATCGAAGGCTACGCCACAATCGGCAAGACATGGCTAGAAATCGTCAAGGTAATCGTGAGGTACGTGATGATTCATTAGGCAAGGTTGTTGTTAGTGAATTCATTGATTTTACATCTATTTGGTGGCATGAAATCTGTAGAAGAGGAAATGAACCTACCACCTGGCAAGTTTTAAAACGTGTCATGCGATATAGATTTGTTCCTTCATATTATGAGCGAGATTTGCTTAATAGGTTTTAATGTTTAAATCAAAATAGCAAAATAGTTGAGGAGTATTATCAGGAACTATAAATTGGTATGTTGCGATGTGGTTTACAAGAGAGTGAGGATGCAAAAAATGGCTAGATTCTTGGGTGGATTAAACCGTGAGATTTAGGATATATTTGATTATAAAGAATACAATTCTATCACTCGTTTGTTCCATCTTGCTTGCTAAGCAGAAAGGGAAGTATAGGGACGACAAATCAGGACGCGAGGAAACTTCAGTGGTTTATCAAAGTCAAACCTTGAGGCTGCAAAGATTCCATCATCAACATTTCATCAAGCATCACCGCCCGTTGTTCCTCCTATCCCTCCGACACGAGCTACTAGTTTAAGCAAGAATTCTGCGGTGCAAGCCCCCGCCAAAAGTGCTTCTTCCGTCGCATCCACTGGCCGTACTGGCAACATTCAATGTTTCTGTTGCAAGGGATTTGAACATACAAAGCGTAATTGTCCAAACCAACGTGCTCTCGTTATTCGTGAGGATGGTGAGTATTCTTCTGCTAGTGAACATGAGGATGATCTTGCTTTAGTTGCCGCTAACCTCGCAGGTATCGAAGATGCCAAAGGAGAGGTGTTTAATACTTCGACAACAGAAGCTTATCCAACACGTGACCCCGTATTGACTGCACAACCAGAACGGTCACAAGAAAGTCAGCGGCATAATCTATTCCAAACCAAGATGGTCGTCAACGAATATGCAGTGCCCGTCATCATCGACAGAGGAAGTTGCAACAACTTTGCAAGCGTTGACATGGTTGAGAAGCTTGCCTTGACCACACACCCGCATCCACATCTATATTGCATTGAATAGTTCAATTCTTGTGGTAAGCTCAAGGTAACTAAGACTGTTCGAATTCACATCTCCCTTGATACTTATCGTGATTACATAGATTGTGATGTTGTACCCACGGATGTTTGCTCTATTTTGCTAGATAGACCTTGGATATATGATGTAGATGTTGTTCATCATGGTAAGTTTAATAAATATAAATTTATGTTTAAAGGTGTCGGTGTAATAAATACCGGGGTACAGAGAGCCCTAGGAAGGCCGAGAGGGCCCCACGCGTCAGGCGGGCGAGCAAGGCCCGGCTCGTGGCGAGCCCCTCGAGAGGCCAGGAGGGCCCCACGCGTCGGCCAGGCGAGCAAGGCCCAGGCGTGGGCGAGCCCCTAGAAGGCCGGAGGGCCCACGCGTCGGCCGAGGCGAGCAAGGCCCAGTGGCGTGGCGAGCCCCCCGAAGGCCGGAGGGCCCCACGCGGCCAGGCGAGCAAGGCCCCCAGGCGTGGCGAGCCCCTCTGGAAGCCACGAGGGCCCCACGCGCCCGGCGGGTGCGTTGGCGAGCCCCTCCGACGATGAGGCGAGGCCCGCGCCAAGCGGGTGCGTGGGCGAGCCCTTCCGACGATGAGGCGAGGCCCCGCGCCCGAGCGGATCGTGGCGAGCCCCTCTGAGACCAGGCGAGGCCCCAGCGCCGAGGCGGGGCCAGCGGCGAGAGCATTGCGAAGAGTCTTGAGACGAAGGCTCCCCTATGCGAAGGACGGCGCATTTAATGAGACATCACGCAGCGGATAGGCAATGGAAGAAATGATTACCGCTTCTGATGACCCTTACAGTCCGGCGGTACATCCTTTATGTGTGAAGAATTGACCGCAGAGAGAAGGTTTGCTTGAGGAGGCCGCCCGTGTCGGGAGGAGGCGGCGGGGCCCCACCCGCAGTTCACCGGTGTGATCTGCGGGTCGAGGCCACTGCGAAGCACGCGAGGCGGCCTTGTGCCCAGCGTGGGCAGCGTGACGCGTTTTCGTCTCTTCTGTCGTGTCTTGTCGATTATCTTGAGAGCATCAGACCGCCTACCCCTCGGCTCTCCATGACCCAAAGCTTGTATAAAAGGAGGGAGAGAGAGAGAGAGGGGAGAGGAGCATTCGTGCATTGAGACACTCTGTAAACACATTCCCATTCAACCACAATCGAGAAAAGAGCTAAGGCTCGGCAGAGTAGGACTATTACCCGCGAGGGGTCCGAACACAGGTAAATCTGCAGTCGCTCCTTGTTGTGCCCGACGCTCAAATCGGATCAAGCTTGATCGAGTTGGCTAGCGACTAAAAATCTGACCGGGGTGTGATCCGCGGTGGTTGAGCGGAGAACACGCCGTCGATGGCGCGCCGGTAGGGGCGCTAGCATCGGTTCAAGCTCTTGACCCTTCTTGAGGCGATGGCGGAGCGGCGATCGCGATGGGCGAAGCGACCGCTAGAGCCGTGGCCCGCAGTCGGCGCGGCGATGGCGGTGAATCACCCGGCGGTGGCCGCCGCCTAGGGTTGGAGCCACGGAGAAGCGGCCGCCTCGGCCAACCTAGGCGGCGCTGCCTTGGAGGAGTGCACTCCGGCCAGAACCTCCACGCGGCGGGGCCTTGTTGGAAAACCCACGATTCCGGTGACTCCGGACTCCCGGCAGCGCCGTGGTTGGCAACTTGGCCCGCTCGTCGGCGCCGTCGTCGCGGTGGTGCAAGTTTGAGGCGTGGGAACCGGCGTTTCGCGTCCTCCGTTCTTTGTTGCCCTCGCACTCCTCGCGAATCTCTGGTGAGGATGGGCGGGGCCAAGATGACAAACGGCGACCCCTACGGGGCTCGGCCGGCGGCGTCGCAGTGGCGCGATCTCGGTCCCATCCGGAGGACCGCCACTTGCTGCATGGAAGACACTGCGTGACAAGCTCCGCAGAGCCAGCGACCGAAGGCGATCACCTGTCGCCGCCGTGCCGAGGACCAGCAAGAGGTTCCCGCGAGCTGCCCGACGGTGAGGTGGCGCTTCTTGGCGCCGCCTAAGCGGCGAAGCGGCGGGCGAGACGCGTTCGAGAGCGAGGAGGCTCCGGCGTCGGTGCCGCGCCTTTTCTAAGGAGTCTGCGCGCGTCCGATGGCGGAACGATTTCGTCCGGCCCCATCGAAAAATCTGACGGCTCCACCAACCCCGATGAGTTTTGCAAATCTATCTGACGGTGATGCAGCCGGTCGGGGTCGGGAAGGTTACGGCGAACTACTTTCCGCGGTCCTCACCGTGAACCCGCTCGTGGCTCATGAACCTGCCCCGGTCAGTGGGGTCATGGAAGGAGCTCTCGAGCTCTTCGTCACCAACTTCGGGGCACCTTGAGCAGCCCGGTGAAGGCGACCTCCTGGCGTGGAAGCGAGAAGAAGGGAGAGAGTCATTGCGCGACTATATTTAGCGCTTCGATCAGGTCCGCAACACCATCCCCGACATCTCCATCGATGTCGTGGTCACGGCATTCAGGAGGCGCCGAGACCCCAAGGTCAAAGAGAAGATGGCCACCCGCAAGATCAAAGCAGCGGAGGAGCTCTTCACCTTAGGCGCTGAAGTCGCCCTTGAGCGAGGCTCGCATCCGCCCGCTGCTTGTGGCGGGGCCAGCTTCTGGCGGCGAGGCGGAACCTCGAGAACCCGCGGCAAGGACAAGAAGAAGCGCCAAAGGCGGCCGAGACCGGACAGGTCATGGCCGCCGAAAGGCAACAACGACAACGACGACGACGACGACCAGCAGCAAGAATGGGAGCGGGCGGGCGAAAAGAGGAGGAGGTCGCGGCGCCCGGCGAATACGGTCCCGTAAAGCGGCCGAGGCGGCGGCTATGGCGTCGCCGTGGCGCGACGGCCCCAAGCGGCGACGAAGGGCGAGATCATCGCCCCCGTGAGTGGGACGGAAGGCCCTACTGTCCCATTCACCGCAACAACTCCCACGACTTGGCGGATTGCCATGTCGTCAGCAAGATGGTGGACAAGCGAGTCCACGAGCAGCAGCAGCAGCGTCCGGCAGTGGCAAGGGCAAGGAGACGGCTTCGCTTGGTTTTCAGCAGGCGGAGCGCGAGGTTGCCGTCATCCACGGCGGTTGACCACCTATCCGTCCCCACGCTAGCTTTAAGCGTGCGATGAGGAGGTCTTGCTGCCGTGCCCGCTTTGCCGTCGATGAGGCGGTGGCGTGGTCGGGCGACCGATCGCGTTGATCGGCCGATCACCCAACCATACCGCCGACCTGGCATCTCCCGATCGTGGTTGCACCCACGGTCCGGAATGTAAAGCTAGGGCGGTCTTTGGTAGACGGAGGGAGTTCCTCAACCTCCTGTCGCCCGGTCGCCCATGGGCGCTCGAGATCCAGCGGCGGGAGCTTCGCCCAGCGCTCCATTCTTGACATCGCGCGGGCCGAGTCGATCACCGGGCTGTCGATCTCCGGTAACCTTCGAGGCTCACAACTTCCGCACCGAGATGCTCGAGTTCGAGGTGGCGGACTTCGACCTCCTAGCGCCATACTAGGTCGGCCGGCGCCGACGAGTTCATGGCGGTGTGCCACTATCGTACATGGTGGTGAAGATCCCAGGCCAGCCGGCCCCATCGTTTTAAAGTGGACCGCCGGGCGCTCCGCTGCGACAAGGACGCCCTCGCGTTGGCGAAGCGTCGGTGCCGAAGGCGAGCTTCGACTGGAGCTCCTCCGGCGAACCGTGCCTCCCCGTTCGTCCGCGGAGGTTAAGCGGTCTCCTGGCGAAGTCGAGACCGGCGAACCGTTCGGTGGCGCCTCTCGGCGCCAAATAGGAAGGCGCGCTTCGTCTCCTTCCTCGATCGCAGAGCGTGTTTGCGTGGCAACCGTCCGACATGGTGGGGTCCCGAGGTGATTGAGCACAAATTGGCGGCGTTCCCGGCCAGCGCGACCGGTCATGTAGAAGGTCCGGAAGCAATCGGTGGGCGCCAGAAGTTATCCACCAGGAGGTGGACAAGCTCTTAAGGGCGGGGGTCGTCCGCAGTGTCGCCCATCCTAGGTGGCTCGCGAACCCGTCCTCGTCAAGAAATCAGCAGGCGTTGGAGGATGTGCGTGGACTTCACCGACCTCAACAAGGCGTGCCGAAGGATCCGTACCGCTGCCCGCGATCGATCTCATCGTCGACTCAAGCTGCGGGTGCGGCGGTATGCTACGGATGCGTGCTCGGGTACCACCAGATTAGCATGGCCGAAGAAGATGAAGACAAGACCGCCTTCGTTACGCCCATGGGTGTCTACTGCTATACAAGGATGGCGTTCGGACTGAAGAATGTGGGCCCAACCTATCAGCGGGCCATGCATATCGCTCACCGCTCCCAAATAGGGCGGAACCTGGAGGTGTATGTCGATGACCTGGTGGTGAAGTCCAAGAAGGCGGAGGAGTTAATTGGCGACCTGGAAGAAACCTTCACCAACCTGAGAAAGTACTGCATCAAGCTTAATCCGGAGAAATGCGTGTTCGCCGTTCCGTCGGGCAAACTGCTGGGATTCCTCGTCTCCCAGAGGGGGATTGAGGCGACCCCTGACAAGATCGCAGCGATCGAGAACATGAAGCCCCGACGCGACTTGGCGGATCTGATGCTTGGTGGGTCGCTTGACCTCCTGTGCTTGCCGCTTTATAGCTCGCCTGGGGGATAAAAGTCTCCCACTGCTCAAGCTCCTAAAGAAGACCAACCAGTTCGAGTGGACGGCGGAGGCGCAGGAGGCGTTCGACGGTCTGAAGAAGTATCTTACCTCCCCGCCCGTGCTGATCGCCCCAGACCCGGGCGAGCCATTGATCCTCTACGTCGCGGCAAACCCCCAGGCGGTCAGTGCGGTGCTGGTGGCGGAAAGAGAGGGCGTTCAGCGCCCCATTTACTACGTCAGCAAGGTCCTCCACGACGCCGAAACAAGGTATTCACAGCACCAGAAGATGCTCTACGCCGTGCTGACGGCATCCCGAAAGCTACGCCACTACTTCCAGGGGCGAGAAGTCACGGTGTTGACCAAGTATCCCTTGCGGGAGATCCTCTTCAACCGCGAGGCGACGGGTCGCATCGCCAAATGGGCCATGGAGCTGGCGGAATTCGATCTCAAATTCGCTCCCCGAATGGCCATCAAAGGGCAAGCTCTGGCGGAGTTCATCAGCGAGTGGACTCCGCGGACCTGGCTGAAGATACTGACCTCCTCGCCGTGGACTCTCTTCTTGACGGCTCATTCCGGGAGGGGGGGTTTGGCGGCGTCCTGGGGTCTCCACCGGCGATGTCATCCGCACTGGTGGTCTTTGGACTTCGCGCCACCAACAACGTCGCGAGTATGAAGGATCGCCGCCGCTCGTGGTGGCCGACCCTTGGCATCCGGCGGCTACAAGTAAGGCGACTCTCTCGGTCATCAACCAGCGAGGAAGGATTTCTCCCGCTCGGATCCCGTCATGGCGGCCTACTCGGCGGAGGTGCGCCGGTTGGGCGGCACTTTGAGGGTTTGGGCTTGGCACATCCTCGCCGCGACAACTACATGGCGGATAAAGCGTCCCGATTGCCTCGCCGAGGGCACTGTTCCGCCGGGTCTTTGAAGAAAGACTTACGCGCCGTCCGTCGCAGCCCCCAATTCGCGCGGGGCGACGCTTTCCCACGCAGCCCCACCTCTGGAGGAGACGCCACCGATCTCGCTGCAGCTCCCGGTTAGAGGGATGCCTTCGAGCCGTGAGGAGATGCGGCGTGCCAATTTCATGCTAAGCAGATCCACCGACCGGCCCAGCGCCGCAAACCATTCCGCTCTCTGGCCGTTCGCGTGCGAAATTTGATATTCAGGCCCGTTCATGGCGCATCGGAGGATATACTCATCTTTTAAATGCCGCCATCGACAAATTCACTAAGTGGGTTGAAGCCTCGCCGGTCCGGTGATCACATCCGCAGCTATCAAGTTTATGAAGAGCATCTTCGTCCGGTTGTCGCCAACAGAGTCATCATCGACAACGGCGCTCGCCTCAAAGCGCTGATTTCCAAGATCAAAGCGAAGAGTTGGGTACCAAGTTGTGCTTTGCCTCCGCTTCGCATCCGAAGAGCAATGGGCAAGTGGAGCGCGAACGCGAAGTACTCAAAGGGCTCAAGACAAGGGCGTTCGACCGCTGAGAAGCGCAAGCAAGGGCGGAAGAAGTTCCCACCAGATGGGGCGCCGGACAACTCCCAACAGAGCCACCACGAGACCCCTTCTTCCCGGTATATGGCTCGAGGCGGTACTCCATCGAGCTCGCCTGGCTCCCCAAGAGTGGCGGCGTTCAGCGAAGACCAAGACCACGACCGGCGTCGGGATGAAGTAAATCTCCTAGAGGAGATCCGGACGAGGCGGCGATCCGGGCGCCAAGTATCAGCGAGGCCTTCTGCCGTTATCAAGCAAAGCGGGTGTGTGTGAGAACACTGGCGTTGGGCGACCTCGTTCACAAAAATCCAAGTGCAAAGTGGGCGCAATAAACTATCTCCCTTGTGGAGGCCCCTTCAAGGTGGTCTCGATCTCCGCCCAGCTCGGTCAGCTCGCATTCGAGGACGGTCGCAATTGGTGAACACTTGGAACGTCGAGTACCGAGGAAGTTCTACCGTGAGGTAGCATCCAAGAGTTTTTGGACTTCCCTTGGAGCCGAGCGGCGAGGTCTTCTTCCTTCACCGCTCGCCTCGGGGGCTGCGTTGTACAAAGCCATCTTCAATAAGAGATAAGTTCTGTCTCCTTGTGGGCATCTGTTTCTTTTTTCGCCTCAAATGCATTAGAAAGCATTCGGTGAAAGTCGGCGTGAAAAAAGTACTCAAGGCGATGGCCCTTAGTTGCAAGGATCTAACGCCTATGACTCATGATTGGGTGAGGCGGGCAGACGGAAGGCGGGTTCTAGCCCGGTGTGTCGGCTCGGTCTAGGCAATGCGCCAACAATGCACCGCGACTATACCACTTCCGAAGCTGAGTTCTCGCCACGCGATGTCTAGGGTCGGTTCAAAAGAGGCCATAAGGGTTGAAGTAACCAGATGCACGAGGAAAAAGCTCACTTTCAGCGAAAGCTCATCTAAAGCTTTTTACGATCGCTGGCTTAGCCTTAGAAAGGTCTGTTAGAAAACATTCTCACTGAAAGTCGTAGCGAAAGTACTTAAGGTTGATGGCCCTTAGTTGCAAAGGCAACGCTTATAACTTACTGCCGGTGCGGGCGGCGACGGAAGGCGGGCTCTAGCCTGGTGTGTCGGCTCGGTCTAGGCAATGCGCCAACGGCGGCACCAGCGACTAGACCACTTCCGAAAGCTAAGCGCTCGCCACGTAATGTTTAAGTCGGGTTGCGAGAGGCCATAAGGGTTGAAGTAACCAGATGCCTAAGGAAACAGCGCTCACTTGCGGCAGAACGTTCAGTCTAAAACCTTTGGCGGCCAGGTGCCCCAATTCAATTCCGCAAGTTAAAGTTGTGCGAAGTTCAAGTGAGACTCACAACAAAAGAGCAAAAGTTTGTTTGCATTGATAGGCAACATTTACAAGGCAAAAAGGCGGGGGAGTCTCGCTACTCCTCCTGGTCTTCGTCTTCCGCGGTCAGCGGCGGTGTCAACCCGCGCCTGCTCAAACCGGTCCAGCTGGCGCGAAGGCTCCCCGGTGGCGGCGTCGAGATCAAACGCGGCGTCTCGAGCAAGACAGTTGCCCAAGATGAACCGCGCTGCTTCGAGAGCGCCTTGGCGACCGTCTTCGATCGCCCGCGTCCGCAGCGCCACCGGAAGGACGCGCAGGGCTTCGGCGGCTCGTCCCCAGCGCGCCAACAGTCTTGCTTGACCGTCTCCTCCAATGGGATGCAAGGAAACACCAGATGGATGCGAGGCGGGCGGAAGCCAGAGGTGGCGGTCGCAGACATGTCGGCGAGGTCCGGCGCTCGAAGTGCTCCAGCGGAGGTCTTGATCTGTTTGGCGCCGAGGCAGCGGCGGCTTACGCCTGCCAGCAGCTCGCTGGTCATCGCCTCCTTGGCGGTTTCTTGGCCAAGGCCCGCCGCAGCTTCGCCGGCAGATCGCTCCACTAAGGCAAGGGCTTCCTCCCGCGTCGCCCAGGTGCGGGAGAGGGTGCGAAGCGCTTCAAAGGAACGTCCTCCGTCGGCGGTCATGGCCGAGATGGCGGCGGCGCCAGCGGACGAGGTGGCGGAGGTTCTCCGCCGCCGCGCGGCGAACTCTCCGTTGCCCGGGGCGACCTCCGTCGAAGGCGGCGGGCGGGCTGGGGAAATGGCGAGTCGCGTGGAGCGGAGCTCGATGCCCAGCGTCCGCCTGTTCAAGAAGGACAAACAGGTTCAGTATGCAAAACCGTGTAGCATGCTAACCCCACGCGAAGTGTGCGAAGCGCAGGAAAACCAACTGAAGCGGTGCGCCTCAAGGCGAAGCTGGGAGCTCAAAGTCGCTTGTTTGCGGCGGCGTGGCGGCGCTGTCGCGTCACCGCCGTCGAAGCGAGCCTGGCACAGCCCGGTGCAGTCAGAAGCGCCAATGAAGAAAGCGCCAGCAGGAGAGCGTCGGCGTGAGAGGCGGAAGAAACGGCGCAGCGGCGCCAGCTTCTGAAGAGTCGCCACGCTCTTGCCCGGCGGCGCGGCGGCGGCGGTAGCAGCGAGGCTCCCGCCGGATGGGGCCGGCGGTGGCGGCGAAGCTCGAGACTTGAAGGGCGCGCTCTTGGGCTCGCCCTCCCTCCTCTCGTCGTCGTCGTCGGCAATGAGGATGAGGCGGCGCTTCACGAGCCTTGGCGGAGTCGGCCGCCACGGCGAGAGCAGCGGCGTCCGCGAAGCTTGGGTGGTCGTCGAGGGCGGCTCGCGGATCTCGCAGATGGTCCCCGCCACTTGGACCGCAGGACCGAGACCTCCATGAGGGCGGCGCGCAAGTAAGGGTTGCGCTCCGTGAATCCCAATCGCAGAGGGGCGGATGCCCGTCGGCAGGCGATGTCGCTGGTCGGCGTGGTCAAGCCCTTGCCAACCATCCGAGCACGTCGCCTGACACGTCCCCACCAAATTAACACCCAAAGAAGAAGCGGCGAGTTGGCTATTAGCCAAAATGGAAAGAAAGAAGGTACGAAATCCAAAAGAACGCGAGAGTATTCACCTCCAAGAGCGGTCACGGGTCCCGTCGTCGTCGCCGTAGTATGCGCCCAGCGGGCGCCCTCAAGCAGCGGGCAAAGACAGCGCCGCAAAAAGTCCGCCACCACGTGGGTTCGGTGAGCCCCGTGGCGAGCTTCGGCATGCTGCGCCGCCATCACCTCCGTACTCGCTAGATCGTCTGGCCGGGCCCCGATCGGCGGTGGGCTCCAGCGATCATCGGGAAGAACCAGATCGTCGTAGCGGCCGGAGTCCTCAGCGTACAACCACCGCCGGTGCAGTCCTTCCAGCTTGGACTTGACCGCGGCGAGGATAAAAGCGCGGCGTCGCGGGCGCCAATGCAGACTCAACCGCGCTTTCGGCGCGAGCCTGTGTGCGAGATGTAGAGTCGGCACAGGCGGGAGGTTTGGCATCGTCCCCACGAACATCTCGCAGAGGTGGGCGAAGATGACCAGGCCATGATCGAGTTGGGAGGAAGGTCGCGCGCCGGATCCGTAGAAGCGAGCACCCCAAGAAGAATTCGAGTACGGCGGGACAAGGCCCGCCAAAGATCGCCAGAGAAGGTCACGATCTCCCCATGAGGACTTCGGCACGATGGTGCCGGCCTGGAACCGGCGGGCTCGGTGGCATACGAAGACCGAAGCCGCGCCACGATCATCATCGACGGTGGAAGCGGCGACAGACTCCGAAGGTGGTGCGGCGTCCCACAAGGCGGCCCTTTGCTGCGCTTGGGAGCCATGGAAAATTTGGCGGTGGCGCCGCGAAAATTCAGTAGCGATTGGCGAGGAGGTAGTAGCGGCGAAGAAGGCGATGGATAGCTTGAAGACTTAGCGTCATGGAAGGATTGACCGCGACGCCGAGAGAAATATTATAGGCGTGGCGCGGCGCGACGGTTTGATTACGCTTGCAGCGGCGCCATCATTGCCCAGCTGTTTTTGGTTTCCGCAAAAGCGGCGTAGTTCCCAAGGAAGATCGTGTGCAGGTGGAGAATCAGGCGTACGGCTGCCGCAGGTGGTGGGCCCCCCCACGATTCGTCTCCCGCCGCACAAGAAACGGAAAAAGTATCTGCGCGACGGTTCGCGTATCATGGTGGACCCGGGGACTCTGCTGTGTAATAAATACTGCAGTCAGAGAGCCCTAGGAAGGCCGAGAGGCCCCACGCGTCGGCGCGGCGAGCAAGGCCCAGCCACATGGCGAGCCCCTCAGAGGCCAGAGGCCCCACGTCGGCCGGGCGAGCAAGGCCCAATGGCTGGGCGAGCCCCTCAGAGGCTGGGAGGGCCCCACGCGTCGGCGGGCGAGCAAGGCCCAGCCATGCTGGCGAGCCCCTCTCGAAGCCACGAGGGCCCCACGCGCCAAGGCGGTGCGTGCGCGAGCCCCTCCGACGATGAGGCGAGGGCCCCGCTAGGCGGGTCGCGGGCGAGCCCTCCGACGATGAGGCGAGGGCCCCGCGCGCCCAAAGCGGGGCGTGGGCAGCCCCTCCGGCGATGAGGCGAGGGCCCCACGCCCGGCGGATCGTGGGCGAGCCCTCCGAGACCAGGCGAGGCCCCAGCGCAAGGCGGGCCAGCGTAGGGAGCATTGCGAATGAGTCTTCGGGACGAAGGCTCCCTCTCGCAGCAAAGGACGAAGCGCATTTAATGAGACATCACGCATGGATAGACAATGGAAGAAATGATTACCTTCTGATGACCCTTACAGTGTCCGGCGGCTATCCTTTGTGGCGCAGAAGAATTGACCGAGAGAGAAGGTTTGCTTGAGGAGGCCGCCCGTGTCGGGAGGAGCGGCGAGGCCCCACCCGCAGTTCACCGGTGTATCAGTCGGGTCGAGGCCACTGCGAAGCACGCGAGGGCGGCCTTGTGTGGCGTGGCAGCGTGACACGTTTAAATCTCTTCTGTCGTGTCTTGTCGATTAGTCTTTGAGAGCATCAGATCCGCCTACCCCTCGGCTCTCTCCCACCCCAAAGCTTGTATAAAAGGAGGGGAGAGAGAGGGAGAGGGGGAGAGGAGCATTCGTGCATTCGAGACACTCTGTAAACACATTCCCATTCAACCACAATCAGAAAAGAGTTAAGGCTCAGCAGGAGTAGGACTATTACCCGCGAGGGGGTCCGAACCTGGGTAAATCTGCGAGTCGCTCCTTGTTGTGCCCGACGCTCAAATCGGATCGAGCTTGATCGAGTTGGCTAGCAGACTAAAAATCTGACCAGGGGTGTGATCCGCGGTGGTTGAGCGGAGAACACGCCGTCAAAAGGAAAGAAATATGTGCTACAACCTATGACACTGGCTGAGTTAGCAAAAGCAAATCGTAAATCACAAAATAAAAGTAGTGTCAATGATAAACCAAGTGTAACACAAAAGAAGGAATCTGTTGAGACGAATTCTGGTATTAAATTAAAGGGTTCTATTCTTTTAGCTACCAAAAATTGTGAAGATAATGAGTTAGCTAAAGAACTATGCAATGATTTGAAAAATTTGTCTATTGCTTTGTCCCCCTGTTGTTCCTAACCTTTTGCAGGATGATATGCTCGAGTCGAGGATGACTCAAATTTAAGAAAGGGGGGATGATGAGGACATCGTTGACGCCACTACCCAAGTCGAGAGGATGTCCAATTCGCTGTCGAGTCCGGTTCGGACTTTCAGGACCAGCGCACATTCAAACGGACACCCAGATCACATACGACATCAAAATGAGACAAATAAGGACTCTATGAAAAGTTTACGAGATAAGCTTTCCAACGGATCCAACCACGCCATCAAATTCAATCCAAGTCAACGGGAATGGCAAAAACAAACTGACGGATAGAAACTTTCCGGCGCTGCGTCGCCCTATTTTTGGGCCCAAAGCCCGTGTATCCCTAGAGTTAAGGTTGAGCACATGTGGGCACCTGTTTGGGCGCCACCACCCTATATAAGTCCCACGCGGTGTTTCGTTTAAGTTGGATTTTGTGTAGTTGATTTCGTCAATGTCGTGTGAGATTTCGCCTTGTTCTTCTTGTGTCGGCTAGACCAACAGGACCAGGCTTCTGAACCCCATTATACTTAATCTATGTTAGTAATTGTGATTGCTTTTATTGTGTTCTTACTTGTTCTTCGGTTGCCTGCAGGAATCGTCCTTCGTTGACAGGTCGATCGTGCCTATGGTTCGGTCGATAACGCTCGTTGTGGTGGTTTAGCGATCGCTGGGATTTCCAGTTCCTTTGCGGGGTTGGAAGCCGGATCGTTTAGGTCTCCGTGACACCTACCGAGTTATCCTTTTTGTACCTCTCTAGAAGATCGGGACCCTGTGTCCGCGTCCATCAGATGTTGTCTTCGTTAATAGGTCCTGGAACTTGCGGAAAATACTCCTCGTATAAAATGATGCAGCTTGTTCCTCCAACTTGTACCTTCAAGTACAATAAAATAAATAAAATGTCTGAGAGCATGGGTTTTTTTTTCTATTTTTTGTTTCAGGTGGCAAATATTGTTGTTTCAATAGGCAAGACCTAATTGTTTCAATACCAATGATGTTGTTTTGAACAGGCTAGGCCTGATTGTTTCAGAAGGCAAATTTATTATTTCAAGGGGACGTGGTACTTACTGTGACCAAAGCTTTCCTGTCGTTGTCTCTCCCTTGAATTCGTCAACATCCCCTTTGCAGAACATTGATTCCATGATGTGATCGTACTGTTTTACGAACGACCATATTGACTCTGACGGGTGAACAAAATTCTTGAATAATGCATTTAGCCCTTCGAACCTTCCAGTCGTACTTGTAAATGGGAAAAAGTACATTCTGAAGTACACTGGGGGTCCATGAACTTCTCGTGTTCCACATACCACATAGGTGTTGGTTATCCCCAGATTATATGTCTCCAGCATATATTGGCACCTTACTTCAAACTCCACAATTGTTTCAGATTCATTGATGACAGCATGAAGCTCGTCAGATAATTCTACGTTCAGCGACATCACCACGCTAAGCTTCTGTTGAGCATTGTTCAAAACATGCCACTTGCAGCACCTATGAATTGTTTCAGGAAATACCTTTGCGATTGCAACCTTCATTGCCCCGATCTTGATCCGTCATCATACAGTTGGGGCTTTTCCATTCATTGCGAGCTTAAATGTCTCGAACAACCATGCGAATGATTCTGTCGTTTCATCAACCAACAAAGCTGTCGACGGTTGAGATATCGATCTCAAGTCGCTAAGGTTCTTTAGAATTGAGATAGGAGACACGCCAACAATCACGAACAAAGAACTAACAGAGATGGGGTTTTTATCCCGTTCAGCCTCTCGAGAGATAATAGCCCTCGTCCACCCTTTCTTATATACCGTAGATAGTACAAGAGATGGCTCGACGAGATCAGCAGGTGTCTCGGCGAGTAGTATGCTAAAATCTATACGCTAAGGTCCGGTCCTCTAAACGCCGTAGGGGCCCCTGCTTATATAGTACGTAACAAACCAACCTACCGAGGAATATCGGGCGGCCAACTACGAGATCGTGAACGAACTCATACATGCCAAATATAACCTACGGTAGATAAGGTAAGCTCCTAATCTTGGGGATCACGACTCCTAATCCAATCCGGAAACCAACGTCCGGGTCTTCACGTAGCCGTGCAGAACTCTGTTCGAGACGGACTCAAACAGGAAGCCTTGGCCATTACGCACCGTGCGGCCAGAAGCTGTTCGCAAGACGCACATGGGCTCGATAGAACCTTCCAGGAGCCGGGCCCGGTAGGTTGCTTCGATTGAGCCGTCAGGGAGTGGGCCATGGCAATGGGCCGTAATCTAATCCCCGACAGCTAGCCCCCGAGACTCAGGTGGAAGGACTCACTAGAGTGGGGTCTTCCTCTTGAGACTCCAAGCCACGAAGAGGAAATTTAGTTGCTACAAAGACATGTAACGATCGACCGAACAGGTTAAGTTTCAACCGAACAGGACATGTTCAGTGCCGAGTAGCTCTGTTGCGTCGAACAGGGAATGACATCTATCCGAAAGGTGGCACTCACCTTCAAAGCGAACATCGGAAAAACTAGCCGCTATGCGGAACTCCACCAGAACTCTCCGTCATTGCTTGCGATGAAAATAAAGCGACTGCTTTACCTAGCCGCTATGGTAAAAACTAGCCGCTTGTGACAAAACCGTTGCAGAGCTGCCCATACGGGACTATAAAAGTACCCAAGCCGCCATGCTGCCAGCCACTGCGCTCTCACGCCTTTCCTCTCTAAGCCCTAATCCCAACCACGCCAAAGATCAAGCACCCAAACTCCAGCACTAAACCCGCTTGTCCAACTCGGGAACCGCTATGGCCAAGTTCACCGCACTAGCTTGATGGAGGAGGACCTCAAGGTCTGGGAGGAAGAGGGCCACATTGACACCGTAGTCGGGAGGTCGCCGGAGAGGAGGATACTCCGAGCCGCCAAGGAGAATTCGTTACCAAGCAGATTCGACTGCTCGGGTTGAGGTCTCCGAGAGCGACTTCGCCGAGGCCTTCTTGAACATCGATGGATTGGAGGTGGCGAACCTCAATCCGAACTCCATCCTCCAGATGGCCGCCTTCGCACACACATGCGAGGGCTATCTGGGCATCGATCCATCGGTGGGCCGTTCCTCCATTACTACACAAGAACGAGGAGCAGCTCCGCCTCGCTACTGGGTGCTACTACCTCAAGCTACTGGGCACCGCCGACGACGCTGCCAGACTCGCCCCACCACCGCTCGACTCAATGGGCGCTGGTGGGTGAGGTGGTTCTGACAAGCGGAGCGGCGACAGCAAACTCGCCTTCACCGGGAAGGCGCCGGCAAAGGGGACGCCAATGCCTCGGCCGGAGATGACCGCCGAGGATTGGTACCTGACAAGGAAGATCGCCTCCCTCGTGAGCCTTGGGCTCACGGGCAGGGAGATCATTCGATTTCACAATAACAGATCAGTCTCATCATGGAGGAGGTCCTATCCTTCTACAAGATAGAGGGATGGGAGGACATCACAAGGGAGAGCACGGTATGTGCCTTTAAGACTCAACTCTAAATAGATTCTTTCCTCCAAACAGAACTAACAATCCCATCATTGAGGCGGCAGAAGCCAACCGACGCATGGGTGACCGAAGGGTCGACGCCATGTCAAGGCGGCGAAGAAGGACGGGAGGTCACCATGCAGGTGGCGACACTGTCCACAAGAACGTGCTCGGCCCGCATGCATTTGAGGTAAATTACTTACACCTACCGTGTTGCTAGACTTGCAATGTTGTTTAGTGCTAAAGCTCACTCGACAACGCGCAGGGGACCACGGTGATCCTTGAGGGATCGTGAGGACCTCTCCGGTCCGAGAAGGAGAAGGTGAAGAAGGGCAAGACCAAGGCGGTTGCAAAGCCCAAGGTGGCGGCCGAGCCGACGCTTGAGCTCGCCATGACACGGCGGCCGCCAAATTGCCGTCGAGACCATTCCAGGCCGACGGAGCGCACGAAAGGCACCAAGCGGGCGCAGTCAGCCCAAAGGAAGAGACTAAGTTCTCCCTCCTCGCCGAGCAAAGCGATTTAAGAGGTAAAGAACATGACCCTCTGGCTTAGGCGTTACTCGCAGACTCACCCGGGCCATTTGGCGCGGCTCGAACAGGTCGCCGAGCAGAGGAGGCTCGAAGAGGAAGTCGCGCAAGGAAAAACTTCTTGCGCTGCGAGGAGCGCCACCACCAGGGGAGCCGAGCTCGTCGCCATGAACACCCAAGGGCCAAGGCGGAGAAGCCGCCAAGGAGCCCCGAGGAAGAGGCGGAAGGTTCCGCGAAGAAGATCGAGACCAAGCCTTCCACGGCAGTATGTAGGAGCCAAACTTCAGATCTCCCACCTACCGACCGTATTAGACTTAACGATGATCTCTTTTCATCACCGCCTAAGGAGAGATCGCCGCAGATGACGCCGAAGAGGCGCTTGAGCGGTCGCCGCCGCCCGAAACATCTGCGACGGGCGATCGCGGGCGGTGAGGCCGGCGTGCCTCAAGGACAAATCAAGGCGTGGAGCTCGCTCCCGCCTGCTCAGCCGAAGCTCGACGCGCTCAAAGGCGCGGTAGAGCGGCTGGAGGCAGGAGAAGCGGCGCGCGGCGCCACGGAGGGCGGAGCCAAGACGACGGCTCCGGGAGTTGCCCAGGGTGGGACCGAGCAACCGGTCCCGCCAGGCACTTCGTCGCAGGGGCAACTCACCCCCGAGGCGACGGATTCTCCGGCGAAAGGTGGTGGAACCCGCCGCCAGGGGCAAGAAGAAGCCCCCGTGCAGGTCGCGCAGGGCGTCCTGCCCGTGGAGATACTGGCGCCACCAATCGGAGCGGCTCCGGTCTTGCCCGAAGAAGTTCGGGCGGAAGAGGAAAGGGAAGTGGAGAGGGAGCGCGGAGACGAAAGCGCCGCCTGCCGCTCCGCTCCCGGCGGCAGCGGCTCCGCAAGAAGAAGGAGCGATCCAGCAATGACGGCAAGAACGCGTCCGCCTCATCCCAAGACGAAGGGGCTTCGTGGACGCATGGCCTCGAGGACCGCTGCGTCGCGGATCAAGCAACGACTTGGGAAGGTAGGAACCAAGACCAAATCTTGCTCACCTTAGCTACGCCATCGCAAAGTAGTTAACTTGTTCTTCCTCTCGTGTCTTCGTGGACACCATGGAGGAGCTCGAGGACGGCGTCACCATCGAGCGGAGCGCCAGATCAAGGCGTCGCCCGGGAGCACCTCAGACGAGGAGTCCGGCGGGGCCCTCTGCACCACCCCAAAGTCGGCTTACCAAGGCGAAGGTAAAAGGCTCAAAGTCCAATTGGTCAAGAGAGGCGTTCTCGCGAGTCTCTCCTAGGAGAGGCCGAGGAGCCAGCAAAGCCATTAAGGCGAGCACCCATGGAGGAGAGGCCGGGCCGCGAAGTGGCTCAAGAGCAGCTCGCCGACGCTTCCTAACGGCGGGACCAGCTCATGGCGGAAGCCAAGAGACTCAAGGCCTAGCTCGCCAAGGAAGAATGACTTCGCGGGTCTCAGTGCAAAGATCTCGACCACAGGGCTTCACAGAAGAGATCGAGGAGATGCGTGGGATGACGGTGAGGGCGATCACCGCAGAGAAAGGGTCAAGGAGCCGGACGAGCAGCTCAAGACGGCCGAGCAATGAGTCACCAGAGCGAGGCTCGAACGATCACCGCAAGGCCATGACCGAGGAGGTCGAGGCCATCCGGGCAGAGGCTGCAGCAAGCTGCCGGAGCAAGGAGGAGATCGAACGCCCGAGCTGAAGCCCGGAAGGAATCAAGGCTCGGGCGAAGTCGTGCGCCTCAAGTTAGAAGTTGAGAAGTCAAGGAGCAGCTTGCTCCTAAGTAGCACCGCTGTAGAATCTTAAGGGCATTGTACCAAACTTTTGAGTAATGTAATAAAGTACTTACCTTTATTCCTGCAAAAAGAGCAGAAAAGACAAGAACGAATAAACTAAGAGAAAAGCGAACAGCTAGGAAGTTTAAGAAAACCGATAGAGCGCTCGCTTAACTCCCAGCCCGTTGTGCATCTCGCTCGAAACTCGAAGTTTGCGAACCCAATAGTGACAAGAGAAAGGGCGACACCTAGCCCGATGCAGACGATGCTCGAGAACCGAAGCTTGCGAACTCGAGCACGTGCGTAGGGAGAAAGAGCGACACCGCATTTTGCTCGATTCGCTCCGTAGTCCGCTTTCGCTGACGTAAGTTAGGCGCCCAGAGAGTAACCGAACGAGGAAAGTGCCTCTGCCATGGGGGCTTACGAGCGAGCTTTACCAAGTGGTCGCCGAGCGATAAGTGCCTCTGCGCCATGAGGGCTTACGAGCGCGACTTAGCCGCAAGGTGGAAAGGCCATGTTACGCAACCCCGAAGTTTAGGAACTTATTGAAACCAGACATGATAGGGAACAATCCTTAAGATTGCAGAGCCAAGAGTTCGCAAGGCCGGGCAGCCATCAAGTGTTACCAGAGAGAAAGAGGTAGTCTTCAAAAGACAAGAAGTGAAAAGGCGCAGAGGCATGAGAATTCACTTAACTATTGGATTGAACTTTACATCGTGCCTTAGAGACTTGGACTAACTAAGGCGCGAAATTTTAGAAAAGCGCAGGCTAAGAAAATGTAAAAGACCTACACAAAGAACTTACGGCCGGTCGATGTTCCAAGTGCTGGTCGGCCTCTCTCCGCCCTCCATAGCCAGGTAACAGCCCGGGTGGGCGGAAGAAACGATCAGAACGGGCCCTCCCAACGAGGAGTTAACTTGTTGGCATTGGACAAGTTCTCGACACGGGGCCTTGAACGAGGTCGCTTTGCCTTCAAAGCCATTGGTCGAACTGACTTGGCAGCGTGCGGTGAAGATCTTGCCGGTAGCGCGCCATTCGACTTGTGCCCGGCCGCGTGTGCCTTCGAGGAGATCGAGATCGAGGAGGCGCTTGCTCGCCGTCAACTAAATTGACCGAGCTCGTCGCGAAGCGAACCGAGTACGATTTCGGGCGGCGGATGGCTTCGCACCATAGACCGCTTGGAAAGGAGTTTCCCGCCGCCTGGTCGGCCAGTAGTCGAATCGCCTGAGGACGGAAGGAACTTCAAACCTGTGCCTTTGCTGCATGCTCGCCGAGAGCAGCAAATACCCGCCGCTTAATACCACGGACTATCTCGTCTGTTAGCTCGCCGATCGCTCCATTGCTCGTGGATGTGCCACAGAGGCGAACAGACTTGGTACCCAAATTGCTCGCAGATTCTGAAATAGCTCGCTTGAATCGGTACCGTTATCCGTGATCGCCTTATGGGGAATCCCAAAGCGCGTGACCACGTTGCTTTTGAAAAGCGAACAGCCGCTTTGACGTGAAGAGATTTACAGAGCTCGCCTCAATCCACTTTGTAAAAGTGTCTATGGCGACAGCGTGTGTATAGCCTTTGTACCCCTAGGGAATGGGCCGAGCGATCCGCACCCCATGTGGAAAAAGGCCGGGGCGGGGGGATTGTTTGGAGCTCTTGGGTGGGCTTGTGTGCCTTCCGGGCGTGAAATTGGCAAGGCTTGCACTTAGTCACGATGTCCCGGGCATCTTGTAACGCAGTGGGCCAATAATAGCCCATGCGAAACGCTTTGCCGACGTAGTTCGAAGAGGCGTGGTTGCCACGAGCACCCTCGTGTATGTCCCTAAGAAGGAACACACCTCCTCATTGCGAGATGCACTTGGAGAGAACTCCCGAGCACCTTGACGGTAAAGGGTGCCATCCATAAGCTTGTATGGAGCAAGACGCCTTGTAAGCCGGAACGCTTCGGCTTGTCGTCGAGGCGTGGTCCCATCTGCAAGGTACCGGACAAATGGCGTTGGCGATCCGCGGCTTCGCTTCGATGACGGAGAGACAAGACCACTGCCTCTGTCGCCTCGTCCGGAGACGTGATTGAGGGCTTGTAAAGGTGCTCGACGAGCACCCCGCCAGCAGGTTTCGCGTGAGGATCCAAACTTGATAGTGGTCGGCCGAAGTTGTCCTTCCTTGGCACGAAGAGCACTTCAAGAATCAAAATGCCGCCCAACTTCCTCACTTCAACCAGTATCGCGCCATTGAGTCATCGCAAAGACCGATATTCCTTGTTAACTCGATTGATGACCAGTTTGTGAATCTCCTTCACGCTTAGCCGTTGGACACCAAGCGACTTGCACGCCTTAGTCCCGCGAGGAGGGCGTCAGACTGCAGCGCTGTTAGTCGCCGCAAAGTGTAGTTGGATAGAATATCGAGTTGCTCTCCATGAGGAGATGAGAACAAAACCAGCCCCGGTTTCCAAAGGCACGAGCCATCGAAAAACATGGTCCAAGAGGGTTCACCAGTTGCTCGGGCTCCACGATTTGGGCGGCAAGTCCATTCAGCGACAAAGTCAGCTAGGACTGTGGACTTAATAGCGATTCGGGCGAAAGAATAATGATCAAACTCGCTAGTTCCATTGCTCACTTAGCTATACGTCCGCTAGATTCCTTGTTCCAGAGGATTTCTCCCGAGGGAACGTGGTCGGGACCAGATTTGATGCTTTGGAAGTAGTGGCGAAGCTTCCCGGAGGACATGAGCAAGGCATAGAGGAGTTTCGGATCTCGTGGTAACGCCTTTGATCCGTGAAGTACCTCGCCACGTAATAGATTGGTCGCCGTATGCCTTCCCTTTCGACCGTCAAGACCGCGCCACCGCTTGTGGCGGTAACCTAGGTACAAGCAGAGCTGCTTTCGTCATGCCGCGGGGTAGTCAAGACGGGAGGATTGGACAGGTATCGCTTTAGATCCTGGAAGGATCTATCGGCTTCTTCCGTCCACTCGAAACCATTGTGCTTGCGCAGGGCCTTAAAGAAGGGCAGCCCGCGTTCGCCTTGACGGGAAATAAACTCGCTTAGAGCGACCATCCGCCCAATGAGGCTCTGTTTCCTTTATGGTAGTTGGAGCTCGCATATTTTCAATGGCCTCGATTTTTTCGGGTTGGCGTAAATACCTTGTGAGCCAATAACATAACCGAGCAACATTCCATATCGAACACCAAAGGTACACTTCTCTGGATTTAATTTTATTCGATGCCCGTGAGATTATGAAAAGTCTCTGCTGTGTCTTTACATGATCCGAGCATACTTGTTTTTACAACTATGTCGCCGACATAGACCTCCGTGTTTTTTCATATTGCTCGGGAAGGTCTTCTCCGTTACCGAACGTGGCACCAAAGATTGCGCAGACCGAAAGACATGGTCGTATAGCAGCGTAAAGTGCGAAAGGGGTGATGAAGGCGCTTCTCTTCATCCTCGGGAGATGCTTATTTGGTGGTAACCGAGTAAGCATCTAAAAACTCGAAGTCGGGCGTCTGCAATGCATCGACCGGTGGTCAATACGAGGCGCTGAAATTGTCCGTAGGACAAGCGGCTTCAGATCCGTGTGATCGACACACATCCTCCACTTGCCGCCTTTCTTCTTTACAATGACAGGTTGGCTAACCACTGGGTGTGATCAACCTCGGATGAACCAATGAATGAAGCAGGTTTGCTGTCGATCTTTGATGATCCTGCTTGAATTCAAAAGCGACGAAGCTTCCGCGAACAGGCTTTTTGTCCGCCGGACAGCCGGTTTGTGCTCGACACCTCCCTGGGACTCGGGCATGTCGATGGCTCCCAAAGCGAATACATCTGCATTAGCTCGGAGGAAGGCAATGAGCTCGCTTTCCTATTTGGGGTCCAGATTGGCCCCTAAGTGAATCGCCTTGGAAGTATCATCAAGTGACAATGAACTTCCTTGGTTTCTCCCACTGGTGAAGGGAGACCCTAGGCGCAGCAGACTTGGTCTCGGAACTTCGTGACAATGGCGGAAGTTGGTCGACCAGGCGAGGGATCGCTTTCGTCGCAATCCGCAGCAGCTTTGTAGTTGCCCTTGACCGTGATCACACCGTTAGGACCGGTATCTTCACGCAATGGTAAGCGTGGTGGGACACGACCATAAACTTACCGAGAGATGGCTCGCCCAAGATTGCGTTATACGCCGATGGGAAGTCGACCACGTCGAAAGTGATCAACTCGTCCGGAAGTTGCTTGGGTTGCGAAGGTGACAGGCGGGACAACTCGCCTAACGGCTTGATGCCTTCTCCGGAACAATTCCGAGAAGGGCATTGCGATTTCCTTCACTTGGAACGAGGAATTTGCATCTCGCCCAAGACTTTAGCGTAAAGCAAGTCCAAAGCGCTCCGCCGTCCACTAAGACACGACCAACTCTCGCGTTCGCGATGGTCGGGCGACCACCGATGGGAGCCGCCGAGGCTTGGTCATCCCAAGGGGCAATCCTCCCGAGAGAAGGAGATGTGGACCTCACCACTTCATCGATTCAGCCGAGGTTTTGCCTTTTCAACGCTAGGACCTCCCGAGCAGCTTCCTTGAGGTCTGCGCCGAGAGGTGTAAGCGAGGAGCCGCCCGAAAATGACGGCGATATGGTTCACTGCTCTTGATATTCATCATCATCTTCCGATCACCATCGCCGGTTTGGCGCTTAGCCTTCTGCATCACCTTGTTCGGCGGGGGTGGGCATTGGGCCCTTGCCGTTGTAGAAATCTTCGAGCTTTGCAGCCCAAGTTCTCAAATGACGTATATCGTGCCGTAGTGCTGGTGGAATTTACAAAATCGGTCGCCGGACCTTTCTTGCATTGTCCGCCTCCTGAGCGTGCTTTTTGCCCTTGTAATTATTGTTGGGCTTCTTCCGCCCATCCTTGGGAGGAGGTGCGCGATCCATACCGCGACGGTATTGTTCGCATCACCTTTATTCTTCTTCTTCGGGACTTCTTGTCACCGGAACATTGTCGCTTGCTCTTCTTCTTCTCCTCCACACCAGTCAAGCGGCTCGCCTTTGTCGAACGCCTTTTTATCAACGCAGCTCTGCGGCGTTGGCATAGCGATCACCGCCTTTGAACAGTCGTTGGCGGTCCAGTCTCGTTGATCTCGAGATCTGGGTGAGCCGCTTCGTCGCGGACTCCGTTTTTGAAGGCGCGGACAATGATTCATCCGAGATGTTCGGGATCGTGTTGCGGATCTTAATGAAACGCTTCACGGTTGCGAAGGTCTCCCGCTCATCCGGATCATCCGTGCAGATCATCCTCCTTACCAGACGCACGTAATGCCTCCGAAATTAGCGATCGAGGCGTCACAAAGCTGGTTCCACGAGCCGATGGAACCCTCTGCCGATTGAACGACCACGTCCGAAAGCAAAGACCTCAAGGACGACGGGAGGTAATTAGCCATAACGAGCTCGTCACCCCCGGCCGCCATGATGGCCATAGCGTAGATGGAAAGGAATTCCTCTGGGTTCTGAGTCCCATTGTACCTCTCCATGTGACCGGGCTTGAACTTTGAGGGCCACCGGACAGCTCGAAGCTCGTCAGAGAAAGCCCTACAGCCCAAAGCATATGACCGGCCACCTCCCCCGGCAGAACCTAGTCTTGAGAAGACGTTGGTCCTGTTGCGCGGAGGAACTCCTGCTGAACGGGATGACTCGGCCTGGAGAAACTCTCTCCGGGACAATCCACCACGCTCCTTCCTCGTGGTTGCGACGACGCGCTCCTCACGAGGGGACCGTCCGGATCATCGCGCGCTTGCCCCGTGGTCGCGATGACTACGAGGGCTTGGCGGCGATGGCGACCACGGTAGCTCGCTCATGGACGATGACCTTCGATGGTGACGAAGGTCACGCGATCGATCGAGCCGTCCGAACCATTCCGGCAGTTTGGTCACATTGTTTGCTCGAGGAATTGTTGACTTCTCCTAGAGACTTTAGGCCTTCACCACCGTTCTAGGTTAGAAGCAACGACGCCCATATCTTGGGCGAGATCACTTGATTGGTGGATCTAAGGACCGCTATAGCTTCGAGCCGCTCCCGACTTTGATCTATGGGTCCCGGATCTCGAACCATCCGCGTTACGCCGATCGAGTCCGGCCACGCGAAATTGACCGAGCAGGAAGCTTCACGGGAGACTTAGCGTCGGCCGCGAGGTGGGTCGCGACGCTGCCGCTTACCGGTCGCGAAACCGTGCTAAGGTCCGATTGATGGAGTCGCCGAGGTCGCGGCGAATGACGCCTTGCTCGCGATGGCGACTGCGCAGCCTCGTCTTGATGCCGAAAGCGAGTTAATCCGCCCGACCTCGCCGGCCGCCACGGCCGTGCGGGATCCTCGAGAGGTTCCTACATCGCCATGTTAATCTTTGCGGGGCCATGCGAAGGCATGCTAGACGTTGTCATCGCCGTGTCTCCACAGGTGGAATCTACCGACATAGCCTTGGAATCGACAAATCTAAACCGTCGTAAAGATCATCGCCTGTAGTCGCTGCCGATGACGGAGTGCGATCCGAGGCTATCTCGCCATGTAAGCGGAGACATCCGCCGGATGCGGAAAGCGTTCGAGACCGAACAGATCGATCTGAATCGACAGGATGAGACATCCCGTCGCCGAGTCGTAGCCCTCGTGAAGTATCTCTCAGATCGCCGACGGAGTTCGACATGTTCGATCTGCGAGTCCCCACGGTCGGCGCCCGGTTGCCGACGGTTGAGATATCGATCTCAAGTCACTAAGGTTCTTTAGAATTGAGATAGGAACACGCGCCGAACAATCACGAACAAAGAACGAACAGAGACAGGGTTTTATCCCGGTTCAGCCTCTCGGGAGATAATAGCCCTCGTCCAAATTTTCTTATATATCGAGAGATGAGTACAAGAGATGGCTCGACGAGATCAGCAGTCTCGGCGAGTAGTATGCTAAAATCTATACTCATAAGGTCCAGTCCTCTAAACGCCGTAGGGGCCCTGTTTATATAGTACAGAACAAACCAACCTACCGAGGGAATATCGGGCCGGGCCAACTACGAGATCGTAACGAACTCATACATGCCAAATATAACCTACGGTAGATAAGGTAAGCTCCTAATCTTGGGGATCACGACTCCTAATCCAATCCGGGAAACCAACGTCCGGGTCTTCACGTAGCCGTGCAGAACTCTGTTCGAGACGGACTCAAACAGGAAGCCTTGGCCATTACGCACCGTGCCAGCCAGGAAGCTGTTCGGCAAGACGCACATGGGCCTGATAGAACCTTCCAGGGAGCTGGGCCCTGGTAGGCCGTTCAATTGAGCCGTCAGGGAGTGGGCCATGGCAATGGGCCGTAATCTAATCCCCGACAAAAGCACACCTATACAATACTGTCTGCAGGTGGTTGTTTACACCAACAAATGGTGCAAATGACATTTTGTACCTGCAATGCAATAAAAATAAATGACATCAAGTAAAGAAACTATAGTTATTGTCATATAAAGATCGTATTTTTCATTTGTTGTTTTAGAACAATTATAGCACAAGGCTATTGTTTCAACATAAAATTTGTTTCACCAAGTAATTGTTTCAACATGTATTTCTTCCGCAAGAACTTGTTTCAACAGTTCATACATTTTGTTTCAACACTTAAAACGCATTGTTCAAACAGAACAAACAAATGTTCATTTTTTTGTTCCAATAAATAAACTGTTTTTGCTAAAGAAATAAATTGTTTGAGCATAACAATTTACCTTTTCGTGTTGTTCCAGAACGATTAACATTTGCCTTTTCATGTGCAATGTGTTGTTGCACAACAATTGTTTTAGCAAATTGTTTTATTTTTGTTTCAATAGCACAAACGCATTGTTTCAACAGAAACAACTAAATTCTTTCAAAATACCTATTAGTGCAAAGCTTGTGTCAAAGAATACACAGCCCCCAAATTTCTCATACAACAACCTCGTCCTGCCATCAACCTAGAAGAGTCCCTTCACAGTTCCATCCGCATCCCTTTTCGTGGCATGGAAGAATCCAGCACTGTCCGCTTGTAGTCGCGTGAAATATTCTAGGCTTGATACCAAGTCACTGAATTTGATGTTCAGCCTAAGCTTTGTCCTTGAGTTCGATATGTCTTTTCTCGTGAAGTCTAGGGTCCGAACACGACCATGCACTTCTCCAAATATACTCATCATATAGGAGGTTGAAATATTCCTATTGTGCATTGTGACCAATAGTTCATAGTCTGCGCGAGAGAACCGCCTGTGAAACCTGTACATCCTGTTCACATTTGCCTTCCTAACAATTGCATTCGTGTGCTCTTGATGCAACACCACAACTTCCCATTTTCCATCCCTCAGACCCACATCCATACTTGCATTGCAGGCACATCGGACAACTTTCTCTTTTTTTCTCGAACCAATTGTTAGGACTAATGGATCCTCTGATTGGCTATTTTTGCTTTTTTTCTTGTTGTTGAGTTGTTTTGTGAGTTATTCGATGAACCACCCTCCCCTTCTCTTCGGTTTCGAGCGTGGACGCACTCGAAACCTTGTTGTATCCGCTCGTTTGTTACCTTGCTATCCCTCAAGCTTGTTTCGTGAATCCCACAAACCCCATCTTTTTGGTGTATTTGTTGTATGTTTTGTACACCTCATCAAGGGTATCAAACAACATGCCAACATAGGGAACAACTGGCTGTGAGCTCACATCTTCATCATCATCGTTTTGATCACCAAAACCTAATGTTTCACTTCTATTAGATTGTTCCATTTCAATAAAATCATTGAGCGTGTCCTGGTTCTCTTCTCCAATAATACCACCCACATTTGCCTGCATCATTTTCCAATTTTTCAAAAAAAACACGCGGCAAACTTTCAGTTACAGTGTTAGGCGAAACAAAAAAGGGATGGCAAGCAGACATGCCGAAACAAAAATAGAATGTATTGTTTCAACCCATTGATTTCTTTGTTCAGACATCAGCTGAAAAATAAATAGATGTGTTTGAAACAATCACATATACACTCACCAATGTAACCACATAGCTAAATTCAAAGTTTGTTCCAACACGTCTCACAAATACCTACAATAGGTTTTGTTGTCATCATACATAGACAACCATGAGAGAGAGTTGCTTCAACATCGAAACAACACAAGACCTAGTGTTTTTGTTGAAGAACCATTTTACAGTTGTTTGGGAAACAACAAGACCTTAAGCCTTTTCTCAGCTGAAACAACGCAATTCACAGTGCACAAAATCATTTCCCTATTAGTGCAACACATATTAGAGTTTTTGTTTCACCACAATGACAATTTGGAACAATCAAGAACGATTTTTGCAAAATTGTTTGACATGTGTTCTATGAATCATGCCTCATCTTTCAAATCAGTAATTTGCAAATCCACAGATGATGCTCCAACCTCAACCGTCTTATCCACAATCTGCGGCCCCGACAACTTGGTTGCCGCCACGCTAATTTGAATCGGCAAGCTACGAAACCACCGAGGAATAGGTCCTTCTTCTAGGATTCTTCGTATGTGTGCCAAGGAGGAAAAGGCCACACTGTTTGATAGGGCAACCTAATAAATATTACTTAATAAAATCAAAAATTTTATCTTATTTAACATATCTTAGTAACCATGATATATTTTGACTTTAATAATAATATAGATAGAATGCATTAATATTCTACTATTTATTAACAAACTTTTCTATTTTTATAATGACTTATTAGTTATTACAGAAATATCAAATTTATTTCATTATAAGTTTAATAATGAAGTCTAATTCGACATAATGGCGATGGAGGAGTTTTGATAATACAATGTAATGGTGATGGAGGGAATTTGATAATACAATAAGCTTCTATTTATATTCTTATTATACCGTTATGTTCTCGCCATGTGGCACAATCCAAACCATATAACACTAAATCTATAATCATCTATGAAAAATCAATGTTTTTATGTTTGCAAAAATCTACAGCAAGAATCGTTGTATCTTATCTTATTCCTATTCATTTTCTACATATTTATATATTTCATAGGGTAAATTATATCAATGCTATTATAAAATTTACACTTTTCAAAAATTTCACTCTTCTGTCTATGACATTTGGGTCTAGAGCACACATTTCATTGCTGCATGGGATGACATTTATTGCGAATCAACAACTTTATAATGGCATGTGTATAATTTTCCTATTTCATATAACGCATTTCTATGTAATATAAAATTTTTTTTTAGAATATTCTAACATAAGAATGAATATAGACTTTCAATACATATTGCACCTAGTTTTTTAACTACATCTCATTATGTCACTATTTTATTTGAATTAATTCATGCAATATTAATGTGGTGACGTCTTGCACCGATTCATCTCGAGGCGCGTCTGAATTAATGCTTGCCCCGACCTGACCCGGACCCGGTTATGTATATTACGTTACTCGTGAGCCTAGCCCAACTCATTAACCATATTGATGCCAGTATTACTATCACGCAATTACTGTATTTGTGTATGTGGCTGGATTTTCATATACCTAAGTGATTGGATTTGTGTATTTAATGGGATTTTTATATGCCTAATTGCCTTTGGTTGGGATGATGTTATGTGAATTTTCACCGCCTTGCTTGGATCAATGCAACCGGTTGGTCGTGACTGTGTCGAGTTGGGGAGGCGATGTTGAGAATGGGCGGGACGGATTGGGTCGAGTCGAGGCTTGACCTGCTCCCGCCCCGCCCCATTAAGAACTCTAAATATAAGGTTTGGCAAAATTAGGCAAAGCTAACAACTCGATATGCGAATACAATGATTATCCAGTCGATATGTAAGATCAAGCCTCCCATGGGCTAATTGATTTTGGTAATTGATGGCAACTAGGCCGTACAGCTGGAACGCCAAGGATAAGGACCTTTGTTTTATAGTTCTTCTATTTTCCTTGTGTGCGTCTTTGGCTCGATTTCATCTCTCTGGTTGCAGGGACCCACTGAGCACAGGTGATGGGGGTTCCGAGAGTGCCAGGTGTTAGCCTTTAGCGAACCATCTAGAGTTAGGCCACCTGTCTAGGTTCGAGAGAGTTCGGGGGAGTGACAGCTGTCGGGGTTTCGTAGCCTGTAAGCAACCCAGGCCAGATATTTTGTTTTAGGCACGAAACTTCCCGCCTAAGTCATCCAAGTGTTCCCGCCGAGTCCACAAAGCGACAAAGTCCAAAAACCGAAACCCTAGACGAAGCCGAGAGAGAGAGAGGTGTCCGAGGGTGCCGGAGAGTGGTTTCTATAGAATTTAGGGTCTATCCATTTAGAAATAGGTGGTGAAACTTAGTTAGTTGGATAGCCCTTTCTCTTATCTTTCCGGAATGCCCAAGATCATAAAAAACGGAGTTCGGGAGCAAAAGATATAAATTTTTTAGTGTGCCTACTGGAGCTGATCGGACCGGGTCCAACGGATGGGCGAAAAATGTGTTTTTTGGCTAAGTCCTTAACGTGTTTGCAACCTCTCTGTCGGACCGGGTCCTACCACCGTCGGACCGGGTCCGACGGATCGATCTGAATCTCGGAAAAACAGATCTGAGCCGTTCATCTTTAGGGTTTCGAGTGTAGGGCTATAAATAGGGGCTTGGAGCACGGGAGAAACTGAAGAGAGCCTAATCTAGCATCCACCCCTTGCCCTAGCCACCAAGAGAGCTCCTCCCATGGTTCCCATCTCCACCTAGGGTTCCATGTGCTTGAGAGATTGAAGGGGAGAGAGGGAGAAGAAGAGAGGAAGAGGAAGAAGAAGGTGCCCCTTACCTCCTCTCATCCATCCCTATGTTTTGCCCCGTCTCCCATGGTGTTCTTGCCCTAAGTCTTCATGGGGGGAGTGAAGGGATAGTGGTGAGAGACGATATCCGATCTTGTGCTCTTGGGACTTCGCCGCCGGAGAGATTGTCGTCACGCCACGAGCTTCATCAACCGTACGACTACATCAACCGTGCCGCAAACCCACCATCCGTTGGTGGTCACCGCCTTGTGTAGGGGTGCATCCTCTTCATTCGTTGAAGTCACAAGTCCGCCGTGTGTCGGCGGCCACCTCCGTGTGTCGGGGGTGCCAAGGTGTCCTAGTGTCGGAGCCAAATCATCCATGTGTTGGGGGTGTCTCTTGTGTTGAGGCAAAATCCACCGTGTGTCGGTGGTCGGTGCCGTGTGTCGGTGCCGGTGGGTGTGAGAGCTCTCGCGTGTGAGAGATCTCGCTTCCGTGTGAAGGTTTGGAGCTCGCCTACCATGTGTTGGTGAAGAGCTACCACGAGTGGATTGAGGGTTAGGGACGAGAGAGTCCCGACTTCTTTGTGTGAGAAGTTTCCTCAACGGAGACGTAGGTGCTCATGTGTTGAGCACCGAACTTCGGTAAACAACTCGGTTTGCGTCTCTTCGCCTCACTCATTTACTTCCGCATTTTGAATTGATCGCTTGTGTGTGAGTGCCATCGAGCCTCCTAGTAGTCGATTGAGCTTCATTGTGATAGTTTCCGCAACTAAACTCTGAGTACATCGATAGCTTGGGTTCCTAATTTGACTAACTAAGTAAGCGAATTAAACTAAGTAAAATTTGAAAAGAGCCGATTCACCCCCCCCCTCTCGGCCTAGGATTCTTACACGATCATATGATTACTTTCTTATAATTTCACTATTAGTCCTGTTACTTATTGTCCAAGGCTTGTAATTTAGCAGCTATGAAATTGCCATTATGGGAATTAGCCAACATGAGAATGGACATGTGTATGTGTAATGTGTGGCTCGAGAATTTTTGAGACCATATTTATATTTTGGCTGCGGGTGGCGGGTGATGCTAACAAGTCGATTTAGGTGTTTGTGCTGGTTTCTTAAAAGAACTTCTCCACATAGTTGTTTCCCAAAATAGACCTATGCATCGGATCGTGCCGGGCTTGAAAAAGCATGCTCCCACCAGACCAGTCCCAAGCCCATCTCGGTGAAACCAATCCGGCTTAAAAAACCGGGCCAAGTCTAGCCCAACCACAATTTAGGCGTTGTTTGTTTCAGTGTTGAATAAAGTTGAGTTTTACCGTAGCAAAAATTGATAGCGTGAAAAAAGCGGTCTAATAATTAAAAAATAGTTTTACAACTTTGAGAAGAACTAAAAATTACTATAACATGTAGGTTACATAAAAATAACAAAATTTGATATAGTAAAATTCAACTCAACTTTAAGCTGAAACAAACACGTCCTTAATTTGTATTTTCGTCGGGTCTAGGCTCGGCCGGCCCGACAAATGGATGGGCCAGGCGCTAGACCGAGCTAGCCAGGTCTCGTTGGCCTATGTCCGATGTCCTGCTCTGCCTAATCTAATATAGCCCACCTAGTATCATGCTTAGGGGAGAGTGTCGACGGTTGAAATATCGATCTCAAGTCAACTAAGGTTCTTGAGAAAGGGGAGATAGGAGACACGCCGTACAGAACGAACAGCAACCAACGAGCAACAGGGAGACAGGGGTCTTTATCCTGGTTGGGGCCTCTCCGGGGAGATAACAACCCTACGTCCAGCCTTTCTTATATATCAGAGACGATTACAAGAGGATGCTCGACGAGATGGACAAATCTCGGCAAGATTATGTGTACAAGGAAGCAATATACAATTTAAGCTTCAATGCGATGATCAGGTGCGAGATCAAGTCTCCTCTACACGCCGTAGAGGCCTTGTTTATATAGTGTCGATGAACCGACCTACCGAGGGATAATCGGGCCGGGCTAACTACGAGATCGTAACGAACTCAACGTGCCAAATACATCCCGAGTTAGATAAGATAAACTCCAATTCTTGGGGATTACGACATCTATTCCAATCCGGGAAATCATGTCCGGGTCTTCACGTAGCCGTGCAGAACTCTTGCTCGAGTCGGGCTCGAACATGAATCCTAAAACATTACGCACCGTGCCAGCCAAGAAGCTGTTCGGCAGGATGCACATAGGCCTGATAGAACCTTCTAGAGAGCTGGGCCCTAGTAGACTGTTCGATTGGGCCGTCAGGGAGTGGGCCATGGCAATGGGCCGTGATTTTATCCCCGATAGAGAGCTTAATAAAAAAACGACATGTCCTTTGATTGAAAACAAAAAATATCAGGCATTTTCAGTGGAGAAAATAGAGAAAAAAAAGCTCATGAGGATTTCTGATCTTAGCAGTTAGCACTTATTTATTGAGCTAGGTGCAAGTTGTGTGCATAGTTCGTGGGCTTTCATGTGCCTTGTATGGCCCACGAGGGAGTTACTGCTCGGCCATATCAGAAGGCATGCTGTGCATTTTGAGAACCAACGGCAGAGGAAACAACTCGCTAGTCCTCGTTAGATATGGCAATTTTACCCATGGGTACCCATGAACCCGTGGGTATCCGACCCAATGGGTACGGGTATATATGTTTTATTCTAGACCTATGGGGTTTCATGAGGTTTGCGTCTATATTCACATCCACGGGTATCTATGGATACCTGAATAGATAATAAAAATTAAAAAACCCTGACATACGGGCTATACATGGTATCATATAAATTCCCCGGTAGCCCTAACTCGCCGCCGCTACAGCTCTCCTGCCCCTCCACGCCGCCAGCCGCCCCCTCCCTCTCCCCAGTGCGCTCCTCTCTTCTCCTCCGCTTCTCTCCGAGACTCCCACTCCGCAGTCCGCACCGGCTGGCCGCTGCCGCCGCATCCTCTCCCCATCGGACCCCTCTGCCACCGGCGCCGTAGGTGAGCTACCCCCCTCTCTCTCTCTCCTCCCTCTCCCCTATGATACCCGCCCGATTGCCATCCCTAGTCCTCGCCGCCTCCACGACGCCGCCAGGCCGCCGCCTCTCTCCGCCTCGCTCGCTTGTTGCGTTGCATCGTTGGCACCGCCTCGTCGCTGTGCGTTGCCTCGTTGGCGCCGCCTCGCCTCTGGTACCGCTGCGGCGCTGCCTCACCTCCTCTGGATCCTAGTCTCCCAGATCCAGTACCGCCTCTCTCTCTCTCTCTCTCTCTCTCTCTCGCTCGTTCGTTCTCGTTTGGTTTTCCCTGATCTCGGATTTGATCCGAATTCGACGGAATAGTTTGTGTTTGTTTTTCAATAAATATAATCTAGTTTTTTTATTTTGCTGATGAGCCCTAAATCCCTTGAACATTCACGGGAGCCCAGGCAGCTGCCCCCCTGCCTGGGCGGTGCCTCGGCCACTGATCTAGTTTGTATTGTCAAATTTAGTGGTGGTTCATAATTATTTCAATATATTTTTTGGCCCGTATGTTTGGTGGGCCGTCTATCAGTTTTTTCCTGATTATTATCTATTGTCAAGTTTTTTCCTGATCCAGGAGCGTAGCTCTCAACACCATTGATGTGATTCATTTGCATTACAGAAGATATCTGAAACTAAAGCTAATTGATTGAGTGAAGAAACCATTTGCCATTTTTAAACTGAACTATATTCTAAGTATCACACAAAAGTCATAAGATCATTAAAGTGTTCACCACACCTCCTGACTTCCACCAGTGTTTCCTAAAACATAACGTCAACTCTTGCTAACACTTGAATCTACATCTGGACTGCATGTTTAATTATCTGTTTGCCAGATTGAAGTTACATTTTCTGACAATATTTATTTATAATCTCTTCAGGATGAAGTTTGTTGCTGCCTATCTGCTTGCTGTCCTGGCTGGCAACTCCAGCCCCTCGCTGGTGGATTTGACTGCTATTCTAGAGTCAGGTTAACTCATCTAGCTGACTAGCTGATCTTTTATATTTGCAAGCACTGTAATGTTGGGAAGCCAATTGATCTTGTCGTTCAACATGCCTGCTAATGTGCTAGTTTGTATTGTTTGTGCTTTACTACTAAGGAAGATAACATTGCCATAAAAAAATTATACTAGTTGCTACATTTTGTCCTTTATTACCATGTAAGACAAGTATGTGTCAATTTTGTTGATGCAGAGGGTTTCCCTGCTTAATTTGTACTATCAAGTTGTCAGTCAAGATGCACAAATTTGATTTTATGCCATTTGGTTTGTATTTGATGCCATGTTAATAATAATATAAATATAAATCCTCCATTACACTAGATTAAGTGTTCTCTGTGCATTTAACTGTTACCATCTAATGTTAGTATATATTATCTATATGGCAGTTGGTTGTGAGGTTGACAATGAAAGGATTGAATTCCTGTTGTCCCAAGTGAGTGGCAAGGACATCACTGAGCTCATTGCTGCTGGAAGGGAGAAGTTTGCTTCAGTTCCCTGTGGTGATGGTGGTGTAGCTGTTGCAACTGCTGCTCCGACCAGCAGGGGTGCTGGTGCTGCTCCTGCAGAGTCAAAGAAAGAAGAAAAGGTTGAGAAGGAAGAGAGTGATGATGTAAGCATGCCTTTTCTCACCCGCATATAATTATTCTTTTGTCACTTTTACGCTTTTATATGATTATTCTATTGTTGCATATGATGTATAGCTTTCATGCAATATTATTTTATGCATGATATTTGAGCACATGACTTTAATTCTTGTTTAGTAGTTTTGGCCTTGTAACTTGTTACATACACTTTTTGGCCATTTGTGCTTCTCTATTAAGTATCAAGTGTTATTAGCTAGTGCTTTGATCAATTTCCATTGATAACTAATGATTTATTACAAACTTTTATGCATGAATGTTATTAGCTTGTGATTCGATCAATCTTCATTTGAATTGAATGATTTATTGCAAATTTACTTGCAGGACATGTGCTTCAGTCTGTTTGACTAAGTGGTGGGCTGGGGGTCTTCTATCATCAATATCCATTGGCAGTAAAGTAGAGGCAGTGATATTTGTTTCTTTAGCTTTTGTTTAGATGTGATGGGTCACTCGAAAGACTTATGTTTCCTACTATGTTTTGAGATCAATCCTGTAGGTTGCTAGTTGATTTGCTGGTGAACTATACTGTGCCATCCAATTTTGGTGCTTTATTAAGAACGATGTTTCCCTGTCTTATTTTTATATATCTCATTGTGGCACCATTGCAATCCTATCATGTCGTTTATTGCGCCAAGTGTGAAGTTATGGATGAATTTGATCAGTTGCCTCCATATCGTTCCGATTGTTTGGCTTGATCTCAATTACATTTTTCTTCTCCTTTATTTTTCTATTGGCTAATTTTTCCCAGAGCTGCTTGTACCTAGTCGGAAGTTACGCGTCAGATTTCGCAAGGATTCACCTGAGGTTAGCGTCTCAATTAGCCAACGATTGACATATACTGATGGTTGATTTAAGTTATCCCTAATCTATTTGTACTGGTGCCCAAATTGTACTTATGTGATGATTCCGAATCTATGCCTACTCGTATCCCTACTTTGTTGATTTGTTGATTTGTGACCAAATGATACTGATGCTTAAATTCTAATTATTTTTTAGATTAAATTATACAGATGGTCTCTAAACTATTACGTGTTTGAATTGCACTATTAAAGTGATCCAAATGCAGTCCGCTGTTCCCACGCCACCGCACGGGTCTAAACTATCACATAGTTCTCATCTTGGTCCCTGATCTTTTAAATTTCAGTTAATGGTGTGTAGATCGCCGATCTTTTAAATTTTAGTTTAGGGTGTTTGCATTATTAAAGTGACTCAAATGTGGTCCACCGCACGGGAGCCGACGTGGCTACTCTCACAGAGGTGGACATATACAAAATCAACACATAACTTCTCCAGCAAGGTTAATACATCACAAAATTACCAACATTATAATCCATTCATACAACCACAATTAGCAAGCCCTAATACACTACGTGTTAACTTAACAAATTCCGTCAGACCACGTCCATTCAAAACTATTACCTAGTCCAAGCTCAACACAATGGATCGATTTCAATTCGATGGCAATTTCCACAAATGCAATATTAACTATTCTTCAAAACACTTCAAATTACATTTTGTCATATTTATTCATCATCAAACTGGGGTACCCTCCATATGGATCGCAACACAGCTTTAGACTACCAGCATTTGCCTCTACCTTGAGCTCCACATAAGCCTTAGTTGTAGGAAGAGGTTGGTCATAGGCCTTGGTAAGAAACTATCCTTGAGCGACTCGAGAGTATCACTTGATGAATAAAACGATTGAAACGCATATATTATTTGCTATATTTGAAGCTCGAAAAAGGGAGAAATGCGTTTCGGAAGATTGCGAGACAGGCGTGGACTTGGTCGACTAGCCTAGACCTGGCCGGCCGACCCAAGCCTAGTCGGCTGGCCCCACTTTTGAGTCAGTTTGGCCGTGTTTTCTCCTAGTGACCCAAGAAACGCACCAAGAGGCCATCGCAACTGTTGGTGCAAGTCGGTTTGCTCAAAAAGCCAAGAATGTTTCAAGGACGATCGATGGACCCAACTAGATGGCGGTTTTCCTTGCTCCAGCTGGCAAATCAGACGTTGAGAGGCAATCTATACAATCAATGGAGCATCCCAGGTGAAATTGAGGGCATGGATCAACCTAAGCCAGGCCGGCCGACCTACCCAAGCCGGCCGACCTACTTTAGATGCCCTTTGGATTCTCCTTTGGCTGGGGAGAAGCTAACACGTGTCTCTACATGTGGCATTAGCTCGCTGTAGAGCACTATAAATTGATGTTTTCTTTTCATTTGCAACTCACAGAGAAGTGCGGGAAAGGAGAAAGCAGCGTTACGCTATACACATAGAAATGTAGAAGTAGAGAGAGATGAGAGCTGAGTGCTAGAGAGTGTCGATGTGTCGGTTCTCTTCCACCTTTAGCTCCACAGCCAACTCATATGCGAGTTCAGCTTCGCTCTATTGTTCATTAACACTTAGGCCTGTCCTTCATTTTATAAGGCAAAGTTATTTCATACATAGTGTTTCTGTATTGATATTAGGCTCATGCTAGATCTTTGTGTTAAATCTTTGTGATTAGCTGCCACAATAGAATTTAGTGCTAGGATTAGTGGGAGTTCTCTGTTAGTGATATTTGGTATAGTACTACTAGGTGTAGACAGGGTATCTAGACAAGTTAGTACCCCATGGACACCTGATTCAACAGCTCAGCAGTTGATAGTAGGTGGTGACAGTCCTGCTATCTGCGCGACAGTTTGTGTAATCCTCCCCGTTAGTCCCATCCCAGTCGAGCTCAATCGGGAGTGATCATAATCATCCGATGTTCTTAACTGATAGAGGGTGGTAGTAAATCGGCCAAGCTCTGATACATAATATATTTTGTGTTATGTAATTTTGTACGTTGGCTTAGTGAACCGTTCGATAAGACCCCTCTACCCGAAATATCTTACCCCACTTTCGTCAAACACCACATTTATTCATCCGGTCAAGGTAGATTCCATACTAGACACTTCTCGTTCTTCGTAGAAAATCGATACCCTGGAATACTCCAGGGTGAAAGCTATTGTGATATCCGTGTGCTTGCGGATTATACTGTTTGGCATAGGAATCGCCAACAACCCACATTAGTCATCGGTTTGGATTGATGAAGATAAAGACCAAGAGCCGAAACCCTTCTCCGATACCAGTTGAAGGACCGGATGGGCGATTAGAGGAGGGTGAATAAGGGCCCAAACAATTCCAATCAAAATCACCCCGGACGACTCTCTTTGACATTTATATCGAACATTTGTTAAAACCGTCATCGTGGAATCACCGTTGCAGGTCTTGGTTGAGCCGACCACATTGCCTCACGCCGTCACGCCCAAGTCCCTGCTTGATCTCCTCCTTGGGCGATATGTGCTTGACCTCAACACCGTTGTTGTCTTCATCCTTGCATCGCCAAGTTGTCGGGCCACTACGATGGACAGTTGCCCTGTCCTGGGGGTTGTCAACGTCATTTCTTAGCCGAGGCCAGCCACCGCCTTGAGTCTTGAGCCTAAGCACCTAGAACTCTCCTGGCTGAAGCATAAACGGCGCCGTCTTGGAGATGTACTGGTGGAAGTCGCCAAGCCATTTGCTAGGATCTGGCTGGATTCGCCACAGGACGCCGTGGGTCGTCGTTGGCTGGCCTCCTCCTGCCTTTGGCCTGGCACCGCCGAGAAGCCAGGTTGCCATCACATTGTAGCTGCGCCCTGCATCCCTGGCCTGCACATCCCACAACTGATGGGTACGGGGTCCCGATCTTTCGACAGGTAGGATAAATTCGATTGGTGGGGAACTCGACGTTGACGATCCGGCTTCCAATCAGATCAGATCTAAGCCTGCAATCGCTACACCACTATGCCCGTTCGTTATCAACCATGCCAAGACGCGGTTGACCTCACCATGAAGATTAATTCCTACAAGAGAATGGAGAACACAAGCAAGAACGTGATAGATGCAATCTGAAATTACAGATTACCAATTAAGCACATGTGTTGGGGTTCTGCAAACCGGTAAACGGCGAAGCTGTACCGGTAGAACAATCTAACCAAAACCCAAGTCTAAACTAGCAACAACTACTGAATTTATAGCGATGGCTAGGGTTTGGGGCGCAGCCCTAGCAGGTACATGGGCCATGGGCCCAAATTGGAGCGTCACAACACCCGACAGATTCTGTTCGCCATCTTGTGTTTGATGATTCCTGTTGATCCGTAAAGAATTTGGATGCGGGCCCCGATCCGTTGGAAAATCTCGTCGAGAGCCGGGGCATCCATTTTATGTTGATTCATAGAAGGAACATCCAAAATGGAGTTCATATGAGGCCGGGGCATCCATTTTATGTTGACTGTGCAGAGATAGCCGAACTGGACTCGTGAACAAACTGGGCTTTTTCTTGGGCCGGCCTTGCAACGACGTAGCTTGTGGGTCCAGAGGGCGTTGAAGTGGTGGAGATGCGACTTTATTAAATACGTCTTGAGCTTGGGAAGGTGGCCATGGTGGAGGCCGAACTGCTAACGTTGTCAAAGCAATATCATCATGATGAGCTTGCCAGCAGTGCACATGACCTGGCCATGGCACGGATCGATGATGCCATATAGTTGATGTTGACACCATAGTTGATGTAGATGATGTAGAGGATGTCATGAAGTGTTGCTAACTTGTCGTAGATGAAGAGGTCGAAGATGAAGTGATCAATCGAAGACTCGTCGACGTGCATGCTAGCGATGTAGTCGACGAAAATCTTGATGACCACCACATTGACGTAATGTTGGTCATACCTGTGATGGACATGGTCACATCAACAATTGTGCACTGCAACCTGGTTGGCCGGCCGCCACCATGGATCCACGTCGTTGCCGTACTGTAGTTGGGGCTGCTGACCACCAGGTCGCCGCGCCGCCCTGCATCTAGACCCGCGTCGGCCGTCATGCCTCCTCCTAGGTTAAGCTGCCGGTCGCCGTCGTCTTTCCATGGGGGGCCTGCGCTGCTGCGTCGAAGCTCCCGGTGCCTCCTGCCGTTTGGCATCCTGGAGCACGCGTCGGCTTACGCCGCCCTTGCACCGCCTGCTACCTACCACCGCCGAGACCTAGGGCCGAGCAGGAACACGGTGAGGTCGCTGCCCTTTAGGTTTGGTCGACCCCCCTCCACGGCCTCTCCTCCAATCCCTCCCTCATGGAGAAACCCTAGCTGCCCCTCTCCTTTTCCATTTTAGTTTCGTTCTTTCTTTTAATCCCTTTTCTCTGTCTCTTAATTCAAAGGAAAATAAACTCAACGCACAAATAATTTGTGAAATTGTTTTCTGATATTTCTGAATTTCTTCATTATACCTAAGTCTAAGCCTCCACCCCCTCGCCTTAAATAGCCTACATGGAAATTAGGTTTCGTCGACAACCCTTCGATTGCTCATGGACGACCACGATTTACACAACCACGTATCTAAAGTTTTTTTTTTCACACGTGCTAACCCAAAAGCTGACCCAGGGCTTTCACACACCGGCTAACCCAGAACCGACCCTAGGTTTTAACGCATCGGCCAACCCAAAACCGACACATATGCGAATCTTTGACCGAATGCCAACCGCCTCCAGCGATCATTTGCCTCGAAGCATCCTGTCGGGGATTAGATTACGGCCCATTGCCATGGCCCACTCCCTGACGGCCCGATCAAACAGCCTACCAGGCCCACCTCTGGAAGGTTCTATCTGCCCATATGCATCCCGCCAACACTTCTGGCCGGCACGGTGCGTGTGAACGGCTTAGGATTCGTGTTCGAGTCCTACTCGAGCAGAGTTCTCAGACGGCCACGTGAAGACCGGACGTGGTTTCCTGATTGGACTAGGAGTCGTGTTCCCCAAGACTAGGAGTATGCCTTATCCGCCTCGGGATATATTTGGCATGTATGAGTTCGCATTTATCTCGTAGTTAGCCCGCCCGATATTCCCTCGATAGGTCGGTTTGCTCAGATTATATAAACCATGCCCCTACGACATGTAGAGGGGGAAGATCAAGACTTAGCATATCATCGCATATTGCTTCCTTGTACACCCATAATCTCGCCGAGACTTGTTCGCCCTCGCCGAGCCACCTCTTGTATTCATCTCTCGATATATAAGAAAGGCCGGACGAGGGCTATTATCTCCCGAGAGGCCCGAACCAGATAAAAACCCCGCCTCCCCTGCTTCGCTTCGTCGCATTGTTTGGCGGTCTCTATCTCAATCTTCAAGAACCTTAGTGACTTGAGATCGTTATCTCAACCATCGACAACGGCGCCGTCCGTGGGGAGACGCAGACGAGCATGTCGAACTCTATCGGCGACAGAGATTCTCCCCGAGGACTACGACTCGGGCGGGATGTCTCTTTCCTGCCGGATCGGATCGATCCTTCGATCTTGATCGCCTTCCAGATCTGGTTCCCACTCGTGCTCGGGCCGGATCTCTTCGCCGGGCGCTTCTTCGCCGAGCGCAAGTCTGATCCCCGCAACGAGCTCCGTGCTCGGGATCGACCAACTTCGCACGGGCACTCTTCGCCTGGGCGCTGTCTCGTCCTCATGACGAGCTCCGCCCCGCGCTGGGCTGGATCTATTCGCAAGCAGGCGCTCTTCGCCTAAGGTCAGAAACGTCCCGCGACGAGCTCCTTGCTCGGGTCGGATCTCTTCGGCAGGCGCTCTTCGCCCGAGCGTCGTCTGTCTCCGCGACGAGCTCCGTGCTCGGGATCGGATCAAAACTCCTTCCGATCCCGGGCTGTTCGCCTGGCAAAGGATGACGGAGAGAGTCGACCAAAGACTTGGAACATCGACCACCGTAAGTTCCTCGTAGGTCTTTCGCTTCCTAGCTTCGCTTTTTCTCAAATTTCGCGCCTTTAGTTCGCCCAAGTCTTTCGGCCGCCATGTAAAGTTCAACCCATTGAGCGGTGAATGTTCGCGCCCTCGCGCCCTTCTCACCACTTGTCTTCTCGCACCACTCTTTCTCTCTGTAACACTTGATGGTCGCCCGGTCTTGCGAACTCTTGGCTCCGCAATCTTAAGGGTTTTCCCCGCCCGTATCTTGTTTCGACAAGTTCCTAAACTCGAGTTGCGTAACACGGCATCCAAATTTGCGGCTAAGCTCGCTCGTAAGCCCTCCACGGCAGAGGCACTTACCGCCACTTTACAACCACTCGGCAAAGCTCGCTCTCGTAAGCCCTCCGCGGCGGAGGCACTTTCCTTGTTCGGTTACCTTCGAATCGCCTAACTTACGTTAACGAGCGGTTCCTCGAACGAGTCGATCAGATACGGTGTCGCTTAACTCTCTACGCACGTGCTTGAAGTCGCAAGTTCAGGTCTTCATGCATCGTCTGCATCGGAGGCTAGGGCGTCGCTCTTTCTCTTGTGCACTGCTCGAAGTTCGCAAACTCAGTCCTCGAGCAACCGCACAACGGGCCGGAGTTAGGCTAAGCGTTCTACCGCTTTTCCTAAAACTTTCTAGCTATTGTCGCTTTGCTCTTGGTTTCTGCTCGTCCTTGTCTTTTGCTGCTCTTTTTGCGGAAAAGCTGCTCGATCGACTCTCGCTCGATTCAAGCGCTTTCGGCGGTCCTAAGTCGCGGCGCCTCCTCCTGAGGATCGCCTCCTCGGTCGATTGGGACTTGAGCTGAATTTCGCGACCCTGTGACGCTTTCAGTTTTCCAGCCTTTCCTTAGCGTTGGTTTTCCAAAACCTCGTTGGTCTTCGCTCCGTGGCGCTTCCCAGCGTCTGAGCATGTCTTTTATCCGGCGACGACCAGACGTCTCCGGTTAACAAAGCGGTGCACCACCGATGGAGTTACGCCCACCGTAGTCGATTCTCATCGCGAACGGCACTCTGGCGCTGGTTCCGCACTCACGAGGCGACACTAACGCTGCGCTGGTCCATGCCCGGATAAGATTTCGCCTCGCGCTTTTGCTCGCGGCTAAGGTCCCGTTCGCCTTCCCGGTTAGCGGTCTTAGCCACAATGGTTGACTTGCCCGCACACGCCTTCTTTATCCATGCTACGCCCTTCCCAGCACGGTAATCCGGAGTAATGCACCACCAACGGAGTCCCGCCCATCGTAGCCGATTCTCATCGCAACGGGCACTCCTTGCGCCGGTTCGCATTCGCCGAGGTGATACTAACGCTTCTCGGGACGACACGGCAAAATTGTGTCTTGTGCGGGTAGGTCGTCTTTTGCGTGTTTTCCAAAACTCGCTTTGCTCTTCTTAGAGCCTGTTCTTGCTCTCTTTTTTCCCTTGCTGGCTGGTTTCTTGTTTGTCTTTTGCAGGAAATACAGAGCGGGAACGCCGAACTCGTGATGGTCGTGGCGAGGTTCCGTGCTTCCCACCAAAACCGATGTTTGCATCCCTCTCTTCCCGGTTTGTTCGCGCATGCCTGTGGACGATTCACTTCACCACAGATGATTTCGCTTTGCCCGCACGCGACCTTCACGCTTCGGCTAAGTTAAGGTAGTGCGCCACCAACGGAGTCCTCGCCCACCGTAGTCGATTCTCATCGCAACGGGCATGCCCACCGTAGTCGATTCTCATCGCAACGGCACTCCAAGCGAGGGTTCGCACTTGCCAAGACAACGCTAACACCGTCGTAAGGAATACGCTGCGGGTAAAGCGCCGATTTCACACGCTTCTCTTGCGGCTCGACCGATCCGGTCGTGATTCACCTCGCACCGGCGGTTCTTCACCCGAGCGCAGATCCGTCTCCGCGACGAGCTCCGTGCTCGGGCCGGATCACCTCGCACCGAAGCGGCTCTTCGTCCGGAGCGCTGGCTCTACCGATGCGTCTTCGCTGGTCGCACTTTCGTTCCTTTAACGAGCTCCGTGCTCGGGACTATATCTCCTTACTTGGTTCCTTTGGCGAGCTCTACGCTCTGGGACCGGGTCACCTTCCCCCTCGTATGCATTGTCTGCTCCTGGCACACGATCTACGCCCGGAGGCACATCACCTTCGCTCCCGAAAGCACGACGCTTGCTCGAGAGCGCAATCTCTATTTTCTGACAAGCTCTAGCCCGAGAGGTGGTTCCCTATCTTTCCTAGGCATCTGAATGCACGGATGCGGCAAAGACGAGTCCATCTCGCGATTTGTCAGGTTTATTCTCTCGGAAGATCTAATCTTACCGGATGCGGTGGTACGCTCTTCATTACTAAGAATCCAATCCTCCTTGATGACGCTCAGCCTCAAGGAGATGATTCACCTCACTTCTTCCGATTTCAGACGAGGGTCGGGTACTCGCCGGACAGATGTCGTTCCTCGCTCGACGCAACAGAGTTGCTTTCGGCGCAAAGGCGGAGTTTGTTCGGTCCCGAACAAGTTTTGTTCGGTTGAACCCTAACCTGTTCGGTCGATTGTTACATGTCTTTGTAGCAGCAAAATTTCCCTCTTCGTGACTTGGAGTCTCAAGAGGATGACCCCACTCTAGTGAGTCCTTCCACTTGAGTCTCGGGGGCTAGCTGTCGGGGATTAGATTATGGCCTATTGCCATGGCCCACTCCCTGACGGCCCGATCAAACAGCCTACCAGGGCCCAGCTCCCTGGAAGGTTCTATCTGGCCCATATGCATCCTCGCCAACAGCTTCTGGGCCGGCACGGTGCGTAACGGTTTAGGATTCGTGTTCGAGTCCTACTCGAACAGAGTTCTGACGGCTACGTGAAGACCCGGACGTGGTTTCCTGATTGACTAGGAGTCGTGTCCCCAAGACTAGGAGTATGCCTTATCTCCTCGGGATATATTTGGCATGTATGAGTTCAGATTTATCTCGTAGTTAGCCCGGCCCGATATTCCCTCGGTAGGTCGGTTTGCTCTGTACTATATAAACCATGCCCCTACGACATGTAGAGGGGGGAAGATCAAGACTTAGCATATCATCGCATATTGCTTCCTTGTACACCCATAATCTCGCCGAGACTTGTTCGTCTCGTCGAGCCACCTCTTGTATTCATCTCTGATATATAAGAAAGGCTGGACGTAGGGCTATTATCTCTCCGAGAGGCCCGAACCGTGATAAAAACTCCGCCTTACGCTCGTCTTTCGTGGGTTGTTCGGCGTGTCTCCTATCTCCTCTTTGAAGAACCTTAGCGACTTGAGATCGATATCTCAACCGTCGACAGCTGGCGCCGACCGTGGGGCGATTCACTTCACCCGCGTATGATTTCTCGCCTTTGCCCGGCACTGACCTTCACAGTTCGGCTAAGTTAAGGTAGTGCGCCACCAACGGAGTCCCGCCCACCGTAAGCCGATTCTCATCGCAATGGGCATGCCCACCGTAAGCCGATTCTCATCGCAACGGGCAGTTCTTCGCCCGGAGCGCGCATCTGGTCTCCGCGACGAGCTCCGTGCTCGGGGGCTGGATCACCTCGCACCGGGCAGCTCTTCGTCCCGAGCGCGGGCTCCTACCGCGTCTTCGCTTCGCCGTCGTATTTTCGTTCCTTTAACGAGCTCCGTGCTCTGGGACTGGATCTCTTTACCTGGTTCCTTCGACGAGCTCTACGCTCGGGGACTGGGTCGCTTTTCCCCCTCGTATGCATTGTCTGCTCCTGGCACACGATCTACGTCTGGGGGCACATCACCTTCGCTCCTGAGCGCGACATTCGCTCGAGAGCGCAATCTTTATTTCCTCGGGCAAGCTCTAGCCCGAGAGGTGATTCCCCTATCTTTTCCTAGGCATCTGAATGCCTGAATGCAGCAGCACGAGTCCATCTCGCGACTTGCTATGTTCATTCTCCCGGAAGATCTGATCTTACCGGATGCGGTGGTATGCTTTTCACTACCAAGAATCCAATCCCTCCTTGATGATGTTTAGCCTCAAGGAGATGATTCACCTCACTTCTTCCGATTTACGACGAGGGCCGGGTACTCGCTCGACAGATGTCGCTCCTCGCTCGACGCAATGAGTTGCCCTAAGACCAAGCGGGTTTGTTCGGTCCCGAACAAGTATTGTTCGTTGAACCATAACCTGTTCGATCGCTTTGTTGCGCCTTTGTAGCAGGAAAATACCCTCTTCGTGACTTAGAGTCTCAAGAGGAAGACCCCACTCTAGTGAGTCCTTCCGCTTGAGTCTCGGGGCTAGCCGTCGAGGATTAAATTACGCCCATTGCCATGGCCCACTCTCCGACGGCCCGATCAAAGCGACCTACCAGGCCCAGCTCCTGGAAGGTTCTATCCGCCCATATGCATCCTGCCAACAGCTTCTTGGTCGCGTGATGCGAACGGCCAAGGAATCGTGATTGAGTCCGTCTCGAACAGAGAGTTCAGACGGCCACGTGAAGACCCTGACGTGGTTTCCGGATTGGACTAGGAGTCGTGTTCCCCAAGACTAGAGTATGCCTTATCCGCCTCGGGATATATTTGGCATGTATGAGTTCGTTACGATCTCGTAGTTAGCCCTACCGATATTCCCTCGGTAGGTCGGTTTGCTCAGACTATATATACCATGCCCTACGACATGTAGAGGGGGAAGATCAAGACTTAGCATATCATCGCATATTGCTTCCTTGTACACCCATAATCTCGCCGAGACTTGTTCGCCTCGTCGAGCCACCTCTTGTATTCATCTCTCGATATATAAGAAAGGCCGGACGTGGGGCTATTATCTCTCGAGAGGCCCGAACACGGATAAAACCCCTGTCTCCTGTTCGCTGTCGTTCGCATTGTTTGGCGTGTCTCCTATCTCAATCTTCAAGAACCTTAGCGACTTGAGATCGTTATCTCAACCGTCGACAGCTGGCGCCGACCGTGGGCCGTAATTCTTCTTAGAGCCTTTTCTTGTTCTCTTTTTCCCCTTGCTGGCTTGTTTCTTGTTTATCTCTTGCAGGAAATACAGGAACGGGGAACGTCAGACTCTGGTGATGGTCGCGGCGAGGTTTCAGGCTTCCCCACCAAAGCCGATGTCTGCCTTCCTCTCTTTCCGGGTTTGCTCCGCGCATGCCCGGAGACTGATTCACTTCACCCGCATATGATTTCTTGCCTTTGCCCGGCACTGACCTTCACAGTTCGGCTAAGTCGTTGAAGTGCGCCACCAACGGAGCTCTGTCCACCGTAAGCCGATTCTCATCGCAACGGGCATGCCCATCGTAAGCCGATTCTCATCACAACGGGCACTCCAAGCGTCGGTTCAGCACTTGCCAAGACAACGCTTACGCTGTCGCAAGGAATACGTCATGGGTAAAGCGTTGATTTCACACGTTCTCTTGCGGCTCTGACTGCAACGGGTTGTGGATCACCTCGCCGGCAGCTTTTCGCCGGGCGCGATCTCGTCCCATGACGAGCTCCATGCTCGGGCCGGATCACTCGCACCGGCAGCTCTTCGTCCGGGCGCTGGTCGCTACTGCACGCTCTTCGCTGGTCGTATTTTCTGGTTCCTTTAACGAGCTCCGTGCTCTGGAACTGGATCTCTTTACCTGGTTCCTTCGACGAGCTCTACGCACTGGGACTGGGTCACCTCTCCCATTCTTATGCATTGTCTGCTCTTGGCACACGATCTACGTCTGGAGGCACATCACCTTCGCTCCTGAACGCGACATTCGCCGAGAGCGCAATCTATATTTCTCGCAAGCTCGACCCGAGAGATGATTCCTCTATTTTCGCTTATGTTTTCCTAGGCATCTAAATGCCCGGATGCGGCAAAGACGAGTCCATCTCACGACTTGCTATGTTTATTCTCCTAAGATCTAATCTTACCGGATGCGGTGGTACGCTCTTCATTACTAAGAATCCAATCCTCCTTGATGACGCTCACCTCAAGGAGATGATTCACCTCACTTCTTCCGATTTACAGACGAGGGCCGGGTACTCGCTTCGACAGATGTCGCTTTCTGCTCGACGCAACAGAGTTGCTTTCGTATTTGGCGGTTTGTTCGGTCCCGAACAAGTTTTGTTCGGTTGAACCCTAACCTGTTCGGGTCGATTGTTACATGTCTTTGTAGCAAAAAATTTCCCTCTTCGTGACTTGGAGTCTCAAGAGGATGACCCCACTCTAGTGAGTCCTTCCACTTGAGTCTCGGGGCTAGCTGTCGGGATTAGATTACGCCCATTGCCATGGCCCACTCCCCGACGGCCCGATCAAATAGCCTACCAGGCCCACTCCTGGAAGGTTCTATCTGCCCATATGCATCCCGCCAACAGCTTCTGGGCGGCACGGTGCGTAACGGTTTAGGATTCATGTTCGAGTCCTACTCGAACAGAGTTCTCTGACGGCTACGTGAAGACCCGGACGTGGTTTCCTGATTGACTAGGAGTCGTGTTCCCAAGACTAGGAGTATGCCTTATCGCCTCGGGATATATTTGGCATGTATGAGTTCACATTTATCTCGTAGTTAGCCCGCCCGATATTCCCTCGGTAGGTCGGTTTGCTCAGATTATATAAACCATGCCCCTACGACATGTAGAGGGGAAGATCAAGACTTAGCATATCATCGCATATTGCTTCCTTGTACACCCATAATCTCGCCGAGACTTGTTCGCCCTCGCCGAGCCACCTCTTGTATTCATCTCGATATATAAGAAAGGCCGGACGAGGGCTATTATCTCTCCCAAGAGGCCCGAACCAGATAAAACCCCTGTCTCCTGCTCGTTCTTCGTTAGCATTGTTTGGCGTGTCTCCTATCTCAATCTTCAAGAACCTTAGCGACTTGAGATCGTTATCTCAACCGTCGACACATCCGCGCATCCATAGCCACGCGCACTAGTGTGGAATACACATACCCGGGAGTCCATGATGGCTCGCGAGGACCACCTGATAGGTGATGATGGGCCGAGCCGGCTATACACACGTGGGCATGACCCGGACCATGGCTTGCTTTGCACGGCAAGGTAGGACCAAGATAGAAGTCTATTCCAAATAGGGAAGGTGTGATTGTAATCCGGATATCAACATATTCGGGATGAAAAGATAGAAATAGGAATCTTACCTTGTAATCGACCAGAATCGTAGCCTCCCACTATATAAGGCGAGCAGGGACCCTGGTTTCTAGAGATCCCATCAAGAGACGCACACGATCATCAGATCATCATCATAATCCCAGAGCATATGACTAGGGTATTACCTCCAACGTGAGGGCCTGAACCTGTATAATCCCTTGTCTCGTGTTACCATTAGGATTGGATCCAGCGCTTAGTCCAATAGCCGACAACAAACGTTGATAGTTAGTGCGCCTGGTAGGGGAGCGCTAAGCTCAATCTCGTCATGATTGATGGTTGCAATCAATGATATCTTCTTTGCCTTCAACGCCAGCCAGACTTTTCGCTTCAGGATTCTAGATTTAGTCCCCAACAGCCTCAGCGAACTTTCTCTCCTAGATCCTTGTGACGTCCGATCCGAGGACAACTCCAACAGCGACTCCAACGAACTTTTTCCACTGATCCGGATCAGATCCGATCTGGTAGGAACCTTGACAACAATAAGCCTAGAACCTTCTTTGGGCTAATGAACGATGCCGTCGTGTATCAGCGAATTATGCTTCGGGGGCTTAGCCTCACCCATTCGGACTCAGATCAAAGCCGATCTTGAGTGGGCTCTCGCATTGTTTCGCTCAGACTCCCTTTCGGGTGGGGGAACGCCACTGCCACATATCAGCGTATGATGTGTCGGTTGCTTAATTCCCAATTTGGATATGGGGAGAATTCGACCAAAAACGAATCTCGAATGTTAGGCGTCATTGCCAGCAAAACACTCAGGGTCAACGATCAAGACGATCTAATGCTTCGCTTTTCCAACTCAGAGACCGAGTCAGAGAGCAGTACGGGAAGTTGTCCCAGTTTTAGTAGAATCTACATGATTGAGGATCAGCAGACCGAATCTCAACGTCATCGTGATGAAGAAGTGGCAGAAGCGGATCATCTCCACCGCGAAACACGCGGTCAATAAGGACATCCTGCAGATGAAAATGGGAGACCAAGCGGCTTTTCATACACCACAATAGAACATCATTGCCTCCAAAACTTTCCTCGACAACCTGAGTCCGATGATCCCAGCCGATAACCATACTACTCCGATCGTGGCAAAAATTAAGATCATGGTGATGGCGGCTGCTGTAGTACTCCCTTAGTTGTTCGCTTGGTTCAATAGATACGATGCTCACGTGCTGTCCAACATGGATGAAGACTAGCATACAGTTTGCTAGGAGGCAACCTTGGTCTGCTAATTCTCACCCTAGGAAACTATAACTCTTGTGAGCAGTCTCAATTGAAACAAACGCAAACATGGGTACCGGATATGTGCTTGGTGATGGCTCCCAAGATCAGATATCATCACACATATACCCTCATATGGATCGATAGCACAACACATTCATTAAGGGACATAACTTTTATTACAATATGAACCACTGTCCATACAGTTAATTTTAACATAGTTCAGAGTTGTACGCAACAGAATAAGTCGTTTGTTTCATAAAACAACGGAAGATCATCATGTAGAAAGCAAAAGTCCAACGTGGTATGTCTCCCAACCTAAGGGCAACTGGCTGGAAGCTAAAACTCAGTAACGTGCCCGCTAGCATCGTCATTCTCGGCTTGATAATAGTACTCTAATGTGGGGTCGCTATCATCTTCAACAATAGCACTAGATTGACTACAGATGGTACTCAACACTAGGAGGTATAGGCTCATTCGTGCACAATAGTTATCAAATGAATGGCTAGCATGACAATTTCAGTAGAAAGAGTATTTGCAAGATGTAAACATAAGTAGATTGTTAATGACATTTGAAACAAACATTTTAGAACCCGATTGACCAGCAGTAGTGTCATCATCATTTGTTTCCTCGTCAATTTCATCAAAATCAATCCACGGGGCTCTGCCCATGGTCTCTATCTGACCACACCATCAATGGGAATCCATCTGTCCCCGGTCTCTATCCGATCAATCACCACGAGCAACCCGGTGCTCGGAACACAACCCGGCCAACACCATAACCAACTCAGATCCCATATGCTAACTGAAGTGTCTCGTTTGAACAAGCATTCATTACTAACCCTGGGACGCGGTTGTTTGAACTATTCATAACTCTGCAAAGGTGTACAACTTTACCCACACGAAATAGCAAGCCATGCCGAGGCCTCTCGACGTACGTGCTTGCCTATTGGGTCCCCCGAGTTAACTGGCCCACTACCCCGATCCGTGATTGCAGGATTGGGGCCAATCGTTGCAATGGATTTGTCCAGGGCCCATCGCACCCAAGCACGAGGACGCACCAGGACGGGCCATCCTGCCGCCCCACCCCCATAACACACCATTGCCACAATAGTACCCAACAAATTGAGCATGTTCAGGGAGTTAGCCAAGTGTCCCCATGATTCTCGTGTGGTTGTACGTATAGTGACTTGAAAAGATGGCACCCTGTTCGGTCCTTAATCGCCAGAACGGGGCCGGGATCTTTCCTCCCGTCATCTGCTATCACCCGTTCCGGTCCAACCTCGAACCCACACATCCAAACCACCAACATGATCCATAGATCAATCCAAACTGAACATTGAGATATCAATCGTGATACAACCATATATCAGTATTGCTCTCAACCACATGGACTCTAAGCAATGATAATCAATCGTGATACAACCATAAATAATAATACCCACTTAGGCGATAAGGAACAAAGGGTAACAACCTATTAATAAACCGACCGCTAATAGGACGTAACTACATTCTACCTATCAAATAGCATGTTCGGAAACTGGCATGCAACCAATATAAAACATAATTAAACCATGCAAGTAAATAGGGTATCAATATGATTAAGTCAAATAAGTGGGGTAATAAGTTCCTTATTGCTGGTCATCGAGAGAAAGAGCTTCTGGAGCAAGTCCGGGCTCCTCAGGAACATCGTTTCTTATCGCTTGGTACCAAAAACATGAAAATAAAATCCAAACAAATCCAAAACAGTAGAAATATAGAACTTCATGAAAATTTCAGAAAGTTTAGGAGCTAATGTATATTTATGCAAAAGGAATCACTCAAATCCGAGTCTGGACGAGGGAGATAAGGCTGCTTGAGTTAGGGTGTTAAAGGCTGCTCAGGACAGGTTCTATGCTGCTCGAGGATGGTCAAAACTGCTCGGAATAAGCTTCCTTACTCGGGGAGCAAGTTCTCCTGCCTGGGAAGGGTTGAATCTGTTCGGATAGGCTATATCCTGGATAGCAAGGGCAAGATCTTGGTCGGGTTTCAACAAGTCTAGCTCGGGCAGGGAACTCAGCATGTATGTCTCTCAGAGCGAGCAAGTTTTGACGCAGAAGACCTGCTCGTGTTAGCTTGGTCTCAACACGAAGGTTGTAGAGAATTTTTTGGCACACAACCCTCATGTAGACAGCTTTTGCAGCCATGCTATGGTTGATTTTATAAAAAATTATTTACTAGGCTGCGCTATCTGAAATCGAGCTGAAATTGCCTATTTTCATCCTTGCTGCACTATGGCCTCCGTTTAGCTAGAAAAGTACGTGGGAATGAGGCTTAGACGATGGAAAACATAAACAAGAAGTAAGGGATGCCTTTTTTGGGATCAGACGTCCAAGAAACGAAAAGACCGAAGAGGAACAAGTTTAGCTGTGATCCTAGTCTTGTTGATGCTGCCTCCACCTTGCTACTGCTTTCTCCTCCCTTCTTGACGTTTCTCCTACTGTGCTCCTCCACTCCTCCTAGTGATAAAGAACCTTCCAAGAATCTCGCTTAGATGAATCCTTCGTGCATGCGAATGTTGTTGAAGGTGTGAGGAGCTTAGGTGTTGGAGTGCTTGGATCTTGACATGCACAAGCTCTCCCCAAAGTATTTAGCTGGGTTTGAGAGTGGAGAAGGTGAGAAACTGTTGCTGTTCTTCTTAGCTCGCGTGGCAGGAAGAGTGGGAAGAAATGGGGCTGTAGAGGGGTGGGAGAGAGCTCGTTGGGGCTTTAAACAGGGCTGCTATGTGTGGGTAATAAGTGGGGCCAAATTCCACCTGTAAGTTAGAGGTTTTGGGTAAAGGAAAGGGTGAGAAAAGTGAGGGTGCTACAGCTACACGAATATCTTCTACACTTGGCATCACTCTGCGCCGTGAACAATTCATCGTGAACTTTTGGGGAACTTATGAGAGGCCAGGGATACCGTAGAATCTCTATCAACTCCACCAAAAGAAAAGTGAATCCTTTTGGGAATTCATTCGACGCTTCACTTAGAAGAAAAACACAATCCGAGATGTTTCTGATGCAGTCGTCATGGCAGCCTTTCAGAAAGGAGTCAACGACCCCGACATGATCAAGATAAAGTCTCGAAAACCCCGACCACGGTGAAGGAGAGGTTCACCATTGAGGACCGTTCCGCGATGGCCTCCGACGCCTTAATTAGCCGAGCGCCATGTTGACCGTCCGAGTCAAAAGAACAAAAAGTACCAGGCCGAGTCCTCTAAGCAGAAAGACCGGAAGACGAAGGGTGAAGAAATGGTCGCGGCGGCGGATCGCGGCTAACCCCAACCACAATGGACGAAAGACAATAATTGAGTGATGGAGGCAACATGTCCTTTTCATCCCAAAGGAAAACATGCTGCCAAGGATTGCTTCACCTTGCCGAAGTTCGGCTAGGAACGCAACAAGCAAACATAACTTGTTACGGAGGAAGCAAACATGAAATGCGATCCACCCGGCGACAACTACCAAGAGACAGAGCGCAAGCTCAATTACAGATTCGGAGGCACGGCTGCATATGATTATAAGCGAAAGCAAAAGTTCACCACTTGGGAAATCAATGCAGTCATACCAGCAACTCCTCAATAGCTATGGTGGTCTGAGGATCCAATTACATTCAGCCGCTCGGATCATCACGACCACGTTGCACATACCCGGAGGTACCCTTTGGTGCTTCATCCTGTCATTCACGACACCAAAGTCAAAAAGGTTCTGATTGATGGAGGCAGCGGCTTAAACATCCTGTTCTCCAAATCCTTCGATGACATGAACATGTTGGGAAACTGGTGGGGAGGCCGGCTCGGCTAGGACTGGCGCGCGGCATGCGCGCGGCTGGGGCCAGTCGGCGGCTGCCCCATGGTGGGTTCCACATTGGACCTATCCAAAATCCTAAGCAGCACTACATTGGAAGAGGTATATAGATCTGAAAATCAATAAAGCAAACCTCCACCCTATTCTCTTGTGTTCTTGTCCTCTCTATATGATTGTTCGTGTAAAGTACCATACCTTGGACTATATGTGGTAGTAAGGTTTCTTAACACGTTATCAGGACGCTCGCTCCTTCACGTGCTGATCTATCCACGAGGAAGAACTATCTGCATCCACATCTACCATGAAGGTATTATTTTGCACATCGATTACCTAGTAGATTGTAATTTGTACTTGTTTTTCGTTACAGATCAAGGGTTCTTGTGCATTTTTCATAATATATTGAAGTTTTTTTGAAGAAAAATTAGTAGATTAGAATTTTTTTCAAGCGTTTTATCAAATCAATCTAGTAGATTGATTTCCCAACCACCTCCCGCCATGGTCGCCAACGCCATGGCCGCCATGTGCCCGCCTGTTGGCGGCGCCATGTCGCATCGGCTGAGCTGGGCCTCACCAAAGACTTCGCCTACCAGACACGCACCACCTCGACCGATCGCAAGCGTGATGTACCGCGCGTGCAATGGCCTCAAGCAATAGTCATGCACAAGCGCATGTGCCATCAAGATCGGTTGCATCGAACCACACTGCCACGCCTGCATGCATGCACGCCGGCCCACTTCCCACCGGTCATGCCAGCACGGACGTCCCACCGGTCATGCTAGCACAGGCCGCCCTGCGCCGGCGTTGCCTTCTTTAAGGCCAGCCGCCATCTCACCGGGAGAACCCCACGATGGACCCCACCGGTACCCTCCGAAGGCGGAGTCTGCGAGCTAGCATCTCTCTCCCCCTGCTGGCGATCTAACCATGGCTCATCCCCTGGGAGAGTGAACTGAGAGAAAGATCTGAAGAAGAAAATACGGAGAAAAAGGGGCGCTACCCCTACCTGGCGCGGCACTATCGGCAAAAATGTTACCAGACAAGATCCTTTCGAGAAATTATGGAATTGTTCGGCCAAGGGGTATCCGCGTTGCTCACTCCGGCTCCTTAGGATGATTCCGAGATTTTACCTAGGTTCGGACCCCAAATCTGGGTAATAGTCCTACTCCTGCCTGTTCTTGATTGGCTCACGCGGAGCGAGTTCGTACAATGTTGGTTCTAGGAGTCTGGAAATGAGAATGAGGTATCGAACTAGGAAAAAAACTACTCTCTCCGCCACTCAGTGCCCCTTTATACCTCAAAGGGCCAGCAAATGGCCGAAGAGAGAGATAGATAGATAGATAGATAGAGAGAGAGAGAGAGAGAGAGAGAGACGGAGGAATATATTAAATGGCCCGGCTACTGTGCGCCCACTTGATACGAGACGATGCCAGCTGCTTGGCCCCCTCACGCAAATCGTCACGCGGAGTTTGGATGGGGGAGTCGCCTGACACCAGCGCTGGTCAGACCTGTCTCCGCATAGTTACAGCTTGACGGCAACAGTGCCCTTGCCAGAGCTACAGTGACAGGAATCATAACCTTCTATCTCTCACGGAGAATTGTCGCAATTAATGTCTTCGATACGATGAACGGGGAGACGCCTTCCACGGGAAGCTTCTTCTTAGTTGCACGCGCGCTTGCCACGTGGGGCCCTCGAACCACCGGCTCGGCTAGATACGTGTGTCGCTGCTCGCCCGCCGCTCCTGCTTACTAGCTTAGGGCGGTGGGGCTTGCTCTCCCACCGTACGCCTAGTCGTCACGTGGCCTGCTCGCCTGCGGTGTCGGGGCTTGCTCGCCCGCCATACGCCTAGCTACCATGTGGCCTACTTATTCTTGCTCTAGTGCACACCCTGGCAGGGTGCGCACTGACAGTAGCCCCCGTGCCCACTTCGAGACTCGAACCTTCATCACAAGAGAACAAGTTTTCTCGCACGTGGGAGGAATGCGAATCGTGGGGGCCCCCACTTCCGCTGCCATTTCTTTGAGTGCCCCCACGTAATGGATTAGTGGCCTGGAAACCGCCGCCGCCTGCAAGAACCAGAACGAGGCTCCAGGATGTACACCGGAGACAACGAGTGCACACACATCCAGCGCGACCGTAAGTGCAGAAGACTTCTTCCAATACCTTCTGTGATCTGCATCTTCTTTTTCTAACCGTGTTGGTCTCTTCAGCTGCCGGTAACATCTGATGAGCTCCTCGACGGGTGGAAGGCGGGGCTCGTCCCATTGACGTCTCTAGGCTCGCCCATGCCCTCTGGTGTCCGCCCGCTCTATGATGGGAGCCCAGGGAGGTCCTGCCCCGTGTGGCTACACTGCCGCCAATGGACGTGTCGGGTCCGTCGCCCGGCGAGAGCAGTGGGCTCTGCGGATCTGAGAGCAGCCAGTAGCCTCCGACGCCGCCGTCGAATTCCCCGCTGGAAAGCGCGTTGCCGACCTCCCTCCGTCTCCTGTGCCTTCCCCCGCCACCCGTGGGGTGCCTTCTACTAACGCCGCCGCGCTCCTCTCCAGTGGGAATGCGGCAGCACGTTCGGCTTCAACGCCGCCGCGCTCCCCTTCGACGGCCCCGGCGCCGCCTACAGTGCCGTCGAATACTATGGTCGCGCTCGCCTCGACAAGGGACGCTGTTGCGGTAGCCGCGCCTTATAGCCATGTCCGCTGCGCGGACCGCTCCTCCTCTTGCGGCCTGCATGGTTGGCATCACCTTGCCCCCTCAGCAAACAGCTTTGGTGGGCGCCCTACCAGGTATGCCCTAGAACAATTAGTTAGAAACTTGTTGCTTTTTGGCGTACCTTTCCCTACTTTTTGAAGGTTTTTCTTGATTTTTTGCAGATGTGCCGCCAGTGTCAGCTCGAGCGCCGGCGGGACATCGCATGTACCACCGCTGATGACCCCAACCGTCCCTTCCTCTGCAGAGGGGACCGCAGGAGTCGCCGACCGTTCCGACACAACCATCACAGAGGAGACGGGGTTGACGGCCGCTGCTACTCCAGCCGACTCTGTGTGCCTCCATTTCACCGCCATTGACCTCTGGCGAGCCTACCAGTCACTCCAGCACTTTGCGACGGCCACGGGGCGCAACGACGTCCGTCTGATGTAGATGGCGAAGGCAGCCGCTGCGCAACAGCAGGAGCTGATCCGTGCAGGCGAGGAGAAGACCGTGTTGGCTGGCCGCCTCGGGAAACGACCACCGCCTCCAAGGCCTGTACCGAGGCGTCTAAGGAGGCGCACAGCGAGCACCGCCGCTAGCTGTAGATGCTCTATGACATGCTTTAGACCGCGTACCAGAGCCTTGGCAAAAGTTTGGAGCCGCTGCGAGCGCGGTTGTACGAGTCGCTGGAGCCCACAACGGCGTAGTACGCTACCGGGGTAAGGCGCTCAACGACCTGCCATGGGTGTTGGGGGAGCAGACCCTCCGCGACGGCCGTGACGCCACGCACGGTGCTTGCCGTCACACGCTAGCGTGCTACACCAGCCGTGACCCCCCTCTGACCCCTCCTTGGTCATCGCCAGCATCCAATGGGATGTGAGCCCATAGGAGTAGGCTCGGGTCGACGATATCGCAGACCATGAGGTTGGGCTGATGGCAGTGGGTTAGACGGACGCCTCCGATGACGAAGCGGAGGCCAACACCGGCTGTGATGCGCCGGAGCCGTGACTCCACCATAGGCCGGGCCATCTTGATGTCTTTTGCTTTTGTAGCTTCCTGTATTGTAGGTAGATTTGTTGTCGCACCCATAGTGTGCTAACTTTGTTTTACCTTTTAAACAAGTGCTTAAATTTATTCTTCCGAAATATGTTCGCCAGTTGTGTGTTTTCTGTCCTCAATTCTTGTCTAGCTCGTGCAGACGTTAGGACCCAGCTGAGACCCTGCGAAACTGACTGCGAGGAGAATTCTGAGATACACGAGGCAGCGAACAGATTAACTTAGGTGCTGTCGGAACGAGCGTTGCCTCCTTATGTCTTTTGGAACTTAAGCCCTTGCGGATCCTATAGATCTCTCTTAACTCTATGTGGCAGAGACTAAGTTCGTGGAAGTGACTTAAGACGCTAACGCCCTTGCTGGCACAGGGTGCCTAGAATGAGCGCAAACATTGTGCTAAGTACGACTTCCCTTCACTTCACTCAGCATGACACAATGCTAAGTTATCACCTTTACTACCAAGGGGCCAGCCGACCATATATACTTGCGACAACTCGCCCGGTGAACACCGAGGCAGAAGCAAAACAGGCACAACTTAAACCGAGTCACGAATGATAGGAAAGCAAACTGAATTCTAGAAAAGATGTGTATTTACATAGCTCTAGTCCCCTAGGCGAGCGGGAGCAAGGAAGTTGCTCCTAGTCGTCTAAGCAAAAAAATAACGAGGCTATACTTACAGACTCCCACAGGTAGAACTTCCACATCTGCTAGATGTTCCACGAGTTGGCCATCTCACGGCCTTCCTCCATGGCGAGCTTGACTGAGCCTGGATGAGATACTAAGACCACCATAAAGGTGCCCTCCCACGGGGGAGATAGCTTGTTGTGACATTCCTACGCCTAAACATTGCGCAGGATGAGGTCACCCACTGTCAGTGTTCTCTCGTGTACAATTGTTGCATGATAGCGGCTTAGGGTTTGTTGATATTGGCGGCCATGAATGTCGCGCGGTCATGGACCTCCTGTTAGCGATGATGTTCCTGTTCATCCTCGTTGTATGCTGCCACTCGCGGCAATCCGGACAACATCTTGGATGACAGCACTGCTTCAATGCCATAGACCAAGAAGAAAGGGGTCTCCCCGGTTGCTCTGCTATGTATGGTGCGCAAGGACCATAATACCGTCAGCACCTCCTCAGCCCAGTGAGCGCCATGCTTCTTCAGCCAAATAAATGCCTGAGTCTTGAGTCCTCCGAGCACTTTAGCATTGGTGCGCTCCACCTGACCGTTGCTATTAGGGTGAGCCACAGAAGCGAAGCAAAGCTTGGTGCCCATGTCCTCGCACCAGTCTTGAAAATCTAAGCTCTTGAACTGGGCGTCGTTATCGGTGATGACGCGGTTGGCGACGCCAAAACACACAGAAATGCTGCGCATGAACTTGATGGCTTCCGCTGCTGTGATTGTAGGTACCGGCACAACATCCTGCCACTTGGTGAACTTGTCGATTGCGACGAACAGATGGGTGGAACCCCCTATGGCCCGTAGGAATGGGCCTAGTTCTTGACTTGTTGCTAATTTGTCCAGAAACTATAATCCACGCAACAGTCAGTAAAAGATTTTTAGAACTATCTCAAAAAATTATTTTGGGATGATTCCAGTTTGAAAAAATGCGTGACTCATATACCCATCTGTGGTAAAAATTTGAAGTTCATTGGTTTCCTGTTTGGGAGCTTTAAGGTGAATATCGAGCCCCAATATTTCTGCTTGAAGTTATTGACAGCTCATGGTGTTTGATTTTTCATATTTTCTATGGAAGGAGTTTGAGGATATTTTTGTCATAGTGCTTCAAAACTCATTGGTAAAAAGGGACACAAATTCCAAAAAATATAAGAGCACCATAAAGCCACCGTCCATCTCTCCAAATAGAAACAAACCCTGGAGAATCTATTTTTGAATTTTATATTTTTTTTACAGAGAGTTTTGAGGAGTTTTTTGGCTGAGTTGCTCATGGCTAATTATGTAATAGGGACACAAATTCGCAATAATTGAACTAGACGAGCATTTCTAGAAAGTAACCTCATGGGATTTAGGGTTTAGGGTAGGAAGTGTCGTATGTGAGTGTAATAGGAGCACTTATGTATCTTGTTAACAGTCGTGGCTTGATATAGCATTTGTCGTGAACACGTTGGCTCGATACAGTGCATCACCCAAAAAGAGGCATTGAAACAGAATAAAGGTTATCTTTCGATACCTCCATGGAAGCATTGATCTTGGCCTGTTTTACAGGGAGAATCAAGAGAAGATATGAATATTGTTGGTTATGCTGATGCTGGGTATCATTCGGATCCGCATTTTGGTAAATCATAAACTGGGTATGTCTTCCTATTTAGTGGCACTGCAATGTCATGGAAGTCGTCCAATCATATGCTAGTGACCACGTCCACTAACCAATCGAAAATCATTGCATTGTATGAAACATCTCGTCAATGTGCAGAATGGTGAAACATGTACTGCAGTCATGTGGATTACCTATTGAGCAAACCCTACAATTAACTATGAAGATAATGCCGCTTGCGTTGCACAAATGTAAATATGTTATGTGAAAAGTAATCTTACTAAGCATATCGACCCCAAATTTTCTATGCGCATGAACTGCATAAGTTGAATGAAATAAGTATTCAGCACACTAAATCATGTGAGAATTTGGTTGATTTTTTCACTAAGTTATTGCCTACCGCCTCATTTGAAAGATGTGTTACAGGCATTGGAATGATCAGACTCAAAGAAGTGTTCAAATCAGGGAGAGATACTTCACACACCCTGAATTAAAACTTTGACATGAAGCCAGAGTACCCAACTTGATCTAGAATATCGTATGCAATGTTTGGTGGTTTCTACTCTTTTTCCCTTTGTGAGTTTTCCCTGAAGTTTTTTCACGTATGGTTTTTAGTGAGGCAAATCGTGCGCATAGTAAGCGTATGCTATATACTCTTTCTCTAGACCTTTTTTCTTACTGGGTTTTTGGATGGAGTTTTGATGAGGCATATGCATCTCGCCGGCAAGGTCCAAGGGCTAGTGCCGGCCGGTGGCTCCAACACGGTGGGTACCACATTGGACCTAGCCAAAACCCTAAGCAGCACTATATAACAAGAGGTGGAGCCCCTTATTGTATACAGATCTCAAAATCAATAAAGCAAAGCTCCACCCTATTCTCCTGCGTTCTTGTTCTCTCTTTGTGATTGTTCGTGTACGCCATACCTTGGACTACACTTGGTAGCAAGGTTTCATAACAGGGCTCGTTGCCGTTCCACGGAGTAATCCCCAAGACGTTGGCGATACCACTCAGACAAATCACCCTGCCTATCACGCTTAGGACAAAGCAGAATTTTCAAACCGAGCTTCTAAGCTTTGTAGTAGCCGATTCAAGATAGCATACCGTTCTATCTTGGGAAGGCTGCTCTTGGCCAGATTTATGGCAGCACCACACTGCACTTATCTGGTACTCAAAATGCTAGGACCAAAGAGAATTATCACCGTATGTGATGATGTGAAGCAATCTTTTGTTTGCGATAAGGAGAAATGCGAGCTAGCCCAAGCCTAGGAGGCCTCCGCCGAAATGGACATGATCCATGTAGCAGTGGCATCCTTGGAAGACGATGGTGAAGTCCCCGCTAGAAAGCAATTCAAGACGACAATCAAACCTGACGAAGGAACCTTCCTCCAAGCAAATAGGGAAATATTTGCTTGCAAGTCGTCAGATATGCAAGGAGTCCCGAGGGAGGTGATCGAGCACTCGCTGAACGTTGACGAGAATAGAAAACCGTTTAAGCAACGACTCTGACTGTTTGAAGAATATTGACGAGAAGCAATCAGGGAAGAGATCACTAAACTCTTAGCTACTGGTTTCATAAAAGAAGTGTATCATTTTGACTGGTTAGCAAATCCCCTTCTAGTTCATAAAAAGAATAAAAGTTGGCGGACGTGTGTTAATTATACTAATCTCAACAAAGAATATCCGAAAGACCCGTTTAGGTCGCCTCACATCGATTTGGTGGACTTATTGAGACCCATGTGGAGGGTCCCCTTTGGTGATGATGAATATATGTGACAAGGACGAATTTGAAGCAGTCTCGAAGTTGTCTTATTGAGGCCTTGTTGGATTTTGCTGAGATTTTGGATTAGTCCCATACTGTCCGGTCGTGCTAAGTGCGTTTTAGCATGGTGTTTTCAGTTTTAAGCATGGGATTCAATGTTGATGATCATATGATGGATTAACCTTGCAGAAGAGGTAAGTTCTGCTGTTTTTGTGTATGTTCACCTCTGTGATATAGGTATCGGCAGGTATGTGGCTGATGCTTCGCGGTGACAGCTAGTGATAAGACCATGGCACCAATGCATATGTGGAAGTGCTCCTTGTTTTGGAATCTAGTTCGTCCCCCAGAAGCACATCAAGATTTCATGCCATACTATGTAATAGAAGATCAACTGGAGTCGAGGTCGACTCCAAAAAATGAAGGGAAGAATAATGAGGACATCGCTACATCGAATATACCCATGGGATCAACGACCAAAGATTGCCATCCAACCAGCAACCTTCGACCAGCATTCTAGGACCGATTACCCGATCCCGTGCACGACAAATTAATTATCAGGTAAACTCGTTTCACGGGTTGAATAATTATACTTTGGGGAATAGGCTTCTACCTAATAATATTATTATGCATAGGAACTTGTAGAAGCATCAACTACAAGGCATTAAAAAAACAACCGAGGCAATAAAGCATGGTGGGAATACAAAGGGATTCCACTCGGCCTTCATTGACCACTCTGAATTTAAACAGGCATAGTGAATGCAAACGGACTCCGATTGGGACGTGTGGGCACTCATTGAAAAGATAACATCGCAATCTTTCCAACGGATCCAACTACACCTTCAAATTCCAACTAAGCTGGACACAACAGGCGAATGAAGTTGATGAACAGCCAGCAAACAATCTCTTCAAATGTAGCACCACCTTTAAATGAATCTCGAGTCCCGATATATTCCTGTTGTGTGAGAGCACCTCCTAAAATCATCTCCCTGCTTATATATTGGAGAGGCTTCTTCATATACTCTTTAGGTTTTGTTTTAGATCAATTGCCCCATGTGTGGAACTATATCGCTTGTTCTCCTGTCTCGGCTAGATCAGCTGTAAACAAGTTCAGAACCTCAGTTCGAGTGTGCTTTACCCTTGTTCTTGCGAGTTCTTCGATTTCTTGTAAGGATAGACCTTTGTGGTTAGGTCATCTGGGCTTTGGCTCTGTTGATAACAATTAGTAGTGTGGTTTAGCGATTGCGAGCGCTTATCCTTGTGTGGTTCGTAGACGGATCGTCAAAGTCATCCTCCACCTAAATCAAATTTATCCCCTCATCATAAGATCGGGAACCCGTTAGCGCATCATTTTGTATGAGAGCGACAGTTCACCAGTGAGTTATTGTTTCTTGTTTAGTATGTTGGCACGGTTGATAACAATCAGGAGTGTGGTTTAGCGATTGTGGGGGCTTATCCTTGCGTGGTTCGTATACGGATCGTCAAAGTCATCCTCCGCCTAAATCGAAGTTATCCCCTCACCGAAAGATCGGGAACCCATGAGAGCATCAGTTGGAGTCTGGTGCATCCGAAGGCATGCAGGTGATCAGGTTCGATGATCTGGCAGTCACATAAGGTGGTGTACTCGAGAAGCTTCGCCATGTAAGGAGTCCAGGACAGCTGGAGGCTGGCACATCGGTTACTTGGTGGCGAAGTTGATGTGACCGATGGGTCCTGGCATGGGCTGGTGTGGATTACATGGGCCCCAGCTATCCTCTAGAAGGCCCATGAGGAGGCAGATGGGGGGCGACCCAAGTCGACCGGATCGGGATAGAGACCACTCGGGCTACGTGTGGCTTGAGCGCCAAGGATACTCCCGAGGATAGAGTTAGGCTCCATGTAATTAGGAGATTCATACTTGCATATCATGCGACAGTATAACTGAATTTGGTACCATGTACTAGATAGAGCGATGTAACCCTATCCCCTGCACTATATAAAGGGAGGGGTAGGGGCATAGATAGACACATCCTCATCATCGAATAGCTGCATCAGCATAGACATCTCCATCATCTGCGAATTCACGCAGAGACATAATCCCAGAGAACAGGACTAGGTTATTACCTCCGAGTTGGGGGCCCGAACCTGTATGAACCTCCTATCTTGTGTTACCTTCTAGCTTGGTTCTAGCGCATAACCCCGTAACAAATTCATTGCCGACGGTGACCCCCGATTATCCACCAGCCGACAGTTGGCGCACCAGGTAGGGGGCTGTGTCAAGGTAGATGGCTTCTTGAAGATCGCCGTCCGTCGCCCTCAACACAAGGTAGTTGCCGCGCTTCGGCTCCGTAGACTTCGTCACCGACGGCATCGGCAATCTTCGTCTCTCCCGTCTCGGGGAGACCGTCCAGCAAGAAGGTACATGTGCTCTACCGTGCCCCTTGCCTTTCGGCTTAGAGAACTCGGCATGTGCTTTTAACAGATTAATCCATTGGTGACCCCAGTTCGCACCTTTCCTTGAGGAAGGCGGAGAAGAACTCGGCGGAGACATCTACATGGGCACGGATTTTATCCGGCCCGACGAAGACTCGATACCCCTGACTGGATTTCCCTCCGGTCTCAGGAATACTGCTGCAATTCTTGCGCAGATTGTACCTGAGATCATGACAGGAGGTGACCACACAGCGAATCGATCTCCTAATCTAGTCGGATTCGACCACGTTCGTCGGTGTAATTAACACTGGCAAACCCATTGGACAAAGCGAGCAAGTTAGCCTATCTCTCTATGACTTCGAGTCCGATAAGAGCATGGAGGTCTGCAACTACAACGAAGTCTATGTCCTCAGCGCGGACGACCACCACTCTGCTTCTCACCCAATAGGGAACGAGGCAATTGTTGGCGATTCTTACGCTCTTAGAAATTAATCCGCAAGCGGACGGATATCGCTTGTAGTTTTCACCTAGGAGTATACCAAGGTATCGAATCCACATGAAACGAGGGAGAAAGATAATTCTAATATCTATATTATTGAGATACTAACCAGATAGCTAAGGGGTAAATATGATATGATAAATAGACCGGTGACACACACACACACTAAGTAGTGATACAATAATTAAGCAGATAGTTGGGAGGACAACGAGACGGGTTTAATAAGTTTGTAAATGTTGTGTCATTCAATTTATTGAAAGAGCTTGGACGAGAATGATCAGTGGTTCACTTAATATTCATCATCGGAGCTCGAACATTCACTATCACCCGCTATCCTGAATTGAAATCCCGAATGGTTATGATCATTCCGATAGGGCTCTACTGATCCAAAGCCGGACGCTGTGGGTTACACATGAGATACTTAGTATCTACGGATGGATAGGGCTGTCACCACCTACCACCTACCACATATACGTCGGCTCGGGTGTAAACCGAGTTAGTCATAGTCTCAGACACCACAGTTGCTACTATTTCTAATCAATCTTCCTCATTACCAAAAAGAAGTTGATCTAGGTTCAATGCCTGGCTCTAACAGTATATGAGTGAGAACCTAAACTGATTCCAGGTGACTACAAGCTATCGGTAAGGCAAATCTACACAACTCATTTATGTAGATATACTCAACTCAAATAAAGCTCAACACATAAGCAATGAATGAAGTGATCTCACTAATTGAAACTACTAGGAAAGGGTACAAGAGCTATTACCCGAATTCCCGAAGACACTTCCGGAACTCCGAGCTTCTTTCTGACTTGACTCTAACTCCCAACTACTACTAAATAAGAGCTACTCTTATAAGTGGAATGAAAGTGTGGAATGTGTTGTGTGTTATGTTACAAGTGAGGTGTAGGGGTCCTTGTATAGTGTTCCGCAGCCAACCGGGGTGCTCCACGTGTAGGGACACTTGTCATCCAACCCTCCTCCAAAGGGGAATCCAAAGGGGTTCAAGAGGGGGTCGGCCGTCCTAGGGTGGGTCGGCCGACCCACCTTCTTCACCTCTCGGCCGTGGATTTCTTCTAGGATGCTCCCTTGGTGATGTAAATTAACCCCTTAAGCTGGTGGATCAAGTGGACATGCGCAAGAAAAGAATACAAGGGAATCCTATGCTCATTTGAGAAGCAACCATATCCATTCGATCAAACCAATTGCAACGGATGGTCTAGATGTCCTCATTTTGTGCTTTTATGCCACTGGGGAGAAGACCGAGCCGGATTGGTGACGTGGCCAGGTCGGCCCGCCTAGGGTGGGTTGGCTGGCCTGGCATTTTGCCCGTTTAGCTCTGGTTTTTTCCATTTTGTACCTGTAGACCCATAACTCACCAAAACATGTGAAACTTTATTTGAATAAATAAAATGTTAGTATAAACCTTGATTTTGCCTCCGAAATGCCGGAATTCCGGAATATGTTGACGTATAAAATTGGCGTTTATTTGACGTCAACACACCCCCCAACTTGAACTTTTGCTCGTCCTCGAGCAAAGAGCTCAAATGAGAACCTGGTGGATCAGGATTGCACCAATATCATTATTCAATAAATACTAAGCATATAAGGTTGTACCATATTATTTGTTGACAAAAACTCATACAAGTGTACCCCAACTTTTGTCAAACTCACGAGGTTTTCAAAATCTCCCCTTTTCTTTAGCGGTTGAAAGATGGAATAACTTTGATAGAACTTTGTCAACTCAGCCCCTTTCAAGCTATGTCTGGGGTTTTTGTTTTCAAAATGTTAGTTCCTCATTATTACTCTCAGATCTCTTGGTGGTATTTGATCCTCACCCAGGCCTTTTTGTTAATGGCCTTCTTTCCTCCTATTCTAAGATTTATGTGGAGCTCATAGGTATGGAAACGGACTCCCATTTATCTGTGTGGATCAAATTCTCAGGATCAAGGTGCTAACATCTGAGGAGCAGATCATCCTCGAAAGCAACCACGAACAACATATATTTGAGGCATTTAGAAATCGGACCTTTCAGCACACGCGGTCGTACGACCCGATGTTGCTGATAAAGACCGGTGCTCTAGACGACTTCGACCAAGCCTTTCAGGCGGTTGGATGGAACAACTTCATCCCCATCAAGAAAAATGGTTCACGTCTTCTAACCAGATAATGGAACTATATACTCATTTAGATTTTTCAATAAACATTAGAGTGCTCATTGCAATATCTATCTAGACATCTATGATTTTCCATCAGATGTAGAGTCACACCTGATAGGCTAAAAGGCTTTAACCGTGATGATTTTTGGTTAGTTATCTCCCGCAAGGAATATACAAATACACCCCACATGAATGAAATACATAATCCCACTCTTAGATTCATGCACCACTGACATGCTATGGCCATTAATTCTAGACATGATACGCGTACTATGTTGTGGTAAATAAGAAACCTGTAAATCTAATAGCATGCATGGTATTGCACTAGCTAGAGATTAAAACATGTTAGATGACATATATTGCACTTCTCTTGTCACCCGCATTGCAGAAAGTTTGGGGATTTTAGAGAATGCTGAGGTGTCCTTCTTAGAGACACCATTTCAATTAATAGGGAAGGACCACTTCACTTTAGGGCATATTTTGAGGATATATGAATCTAAGACCTACTATATGAGATTTTTAGGAACCACGACTGAGGGCCGCTTGCCTAATCCAAGGCTCAGCCTCTGTGTCGCCCGAAATCTGACCGGCAACATTTGAGATTTGGAGCCCCATAGACATAGTATCTCTGGGTCAGTGACGCGTAGTCGCGCACGCCGCCAGTGAGCTGAGCACTTTCACGAGCAGCACGATCAACACGAACACAGCGAGCCTCACCACAATTCATGGATGCGAACCGCCACAACGCCTCATCTGTTTGACCCTAGCGCTGGGTGGGATCAGTGGAACCCCCAAGCCTACGGGTATGCACCACAAAGTTTTAAGGGATGGGGCACTCACCACCACGAAGCTGGGAGCTTGTGGCTACATGAGGTTGGAAGGTCTCATTACCCGCATGACCAAGGTCCCACTATAGGACGAGAAGGGCCATCATCAGCTCGATACCCTTCCTATTTCAAGCCTCTTGCAGATGACCTCGACACTGTAGGAGAAAGAGTGAATACACTAGTTGATCACATGGGCAACGTTCATCGAACGCTTGGCCGTCAAAGTAGGCAACACGAGTAGATGGCTGAAAACCTTCAAGTCAACACCGACACAGTGACAGTTGGGGCCAACGCTTTGGCAGCTTGGTTCTAGCACATCGGTTTTGTCACTCCTGCTGGTACAAGAGCCTTGCCAGATCGATTATCCAGCCTATTTTGCTTGTCGCCTTGCCCTGCTTTACCTATTGCCATGCCATACCTGTCGGCCAGCCATAATAATTGAGTTTGTTTAGTTGCATTCGTCATTTGCACATATATAAAAAACTAAAAAAAGCAAAAGCATTTCCCTTCGAATTAAAGTATGAATGTTGATTTTTACCCAAGGAGATGATGAAAAATTGCTTTATCTTATTCTCTAAATATTGGGTTTACAATTTAGTACTCTTGTTTATTTTGACATTTATTGGTATAAGTTGTGATTCTGCCTAGTTTTTACCTAGTGGGTGTAGACATTTGTAATTCATGTTTAAGTTATCGAGAGATATGATATAACTAAGATAAGAGCTTAGTTGCTCATACCTATAGTAAGGAAAAGTCTCGAAAATGTTTTATTTTGAAAATATAAAAATATTTTGAAATATGTTACTCATTGGGATTTTCTTCCTACCAAAGCCAAAAGTATTAAACCTATAATATAGCCACTTATGGCCATGTTGGGTTTCATCGAAACTTGTGACCTTAAGGAGTGGTGACTCTTCAAAGCTGGTCATTTCCACTCACGTACCCTTTTTGATTGCTAGCCTTTTTCATATCTTGGTATGGTACATTCCACAATGGAATAAAGAATCCATTTCACTAGGTATTCCTCCACCAACCAACATGAGCCAAGTTCTTCAATATATCCACTCTATACCTACCTATATAGTTTATTCCATAAAAAGATTTCAAAGTTATAATGAGTCATTCCTCAATCTTTCATTTTTTTTAAAAAAAGGTGAAATTCATGCTCTCCCTGAAAAAAGAATTGTCTCTCCAAACATATTTCGTAAAGAGGGATTTAACCAAAATAAAGAAGTCATTAAGACTGTATCCTTAAACACAATATCCAATGTGTTGGATTCATCGGTATCTCACATCCTTGCACTTGTGTTTCTTCATTCCTTTGGCTTGAGTCCATTCTCTCCCTCACCCCTACAAATTATACTTCTAATGACCGGAATGTGAAATGGCACGATTTTTATTAGGTCCAATTTTGGACTCAACAATATCATCCAGCCTATGTAGGTCATTTCTAGCCCTAGCTTGAGCTCCACATAAACCTTTAGAAAATAGGGATTAAAATTGGCTTTAGGCCTTGATGAGGATGAATAAAATATCACTTGAGCGATTCGAGAGTACTAATAGAGGAACTAAAATTTTTAAAATGAAGAAATTATTTTTCGAGACCTATTCTGATCAAGGGTAAGCTAACATTGCTCTGTCTTGGATGTTCTATTTTTCAACCGCCTCATATGAGGTAACATTTTGGAAACCCCACAAGTATAAGTACTAGGTTGAGATACACTTGTACGAGTTATGTTAACAAATAATAAAGAGTATTATCTTGTACCTTTAATATTTATTGAATAATTTTGAGCTCTTTGCATGAGGACGAGCAAAATATCAAGCTGTGGTGTGTGTGTTGACTGTCGTTAAAGTCCAATTTCAAACGCCAACATATGCCAACTTTCTGGTTATTTTGGGGAAATCAGTGTTTATACATGCATTTATTTAAACAATCAAATTTCTAGAAATTTTGGTGAGTTTTTGTCCTCGGGAATAAAATGTTACAAAACGGAGCTGAACCGGGCGACCAGGCTGGTTGGCCGACCCACCCTAGGTCAACCAGTCCGCCTTGGTGCCCACTCCAGCTCTGTTTTTAACCCAAGCGATAAGAAACCAACCAAGGAGTGATCCCTAGAGTCCATGCACATTGGTTTGATCAAATGCCTGCGGTTCCATCACATTTAGATGACTTGGCACACAAGGAAGTGAATTTTATCGAATCCAATTGCCAAAACTGACTTCAAGTAATCATCTACACCGTCATGGGAGCATCCTAGAAGAAATCCATGTCTGGGAGAGACCGAAGGTATGTCGACGGGCCCACCTTGGTCGGCCGACCCCCTTGTACCCCCCTCGAATTTTCCTTTGACTGCTGTGGAGGTGACACTTGTCCCATGGCGTGGTGGTGACACTTGACACTTCCACTCATTTGGAGTCACTCTTCACTTGTTAGATTAGTTAGTTTGGGAGTTAGAGTTGAATCGAGTTGAAGCTTAGTGTTCTGGAATCGTCTTCGGGAAGTGGGGTAATAGCTCTTGTACATACTTTCCCTCCTGTAAGACTTTCCTTTTATAATATAAGTGTCTTTCATTATCTGAGCTTAGCATATTCATACTAAGTGGGAAGTGAGAATTACTAGAGTGGTTAATTAAATTCATCGGGTTTCGAGTCTAGGTTCATTCTCATATGCTTAAAATAGTCTAAGTATTGAACTTGGATCACCTTCCTAGGATCTAGGGAGGAGTGATAAGATTTAGTAGCGGACATGGTGTCTGAAACTATCTCTGACTTGGTTTACACCCATTCCAACATACTTTCTGGTAGGTGATAGATGGTAACAGCCCTATCCATCCGAGATTTATCTCACGCGTAATCCACTGCGTTGGGAACTAGACCAGTAGGGCCAACTTGGGGTGGTCATAACTATTCGATGTTCTAAACTGATAGCGGATGGCAGTGAATCGGCCAAGCTCCAACAAAGTTCTAAAAACAAACCACCAAACTTATATCTGCTAGCTCAACCTGATAATCGATTGCACTATTAAGGAACTTTATACTCTTCTCGTTGTTCTCCTACCTATCTGCCTAGCTTGTCTTTTTATACTCCTGTGTGTGTCACCGGTCCTATTATATTACCCCCATAAACTAGCTGGCTGGTATCTTAAATAATATAGATAGTTAGAATTATCCTTGTCCCTCGTTCCCTATGGATTTGATACCTTGGAATACTCTCAGGTAAAAATTACAAGCAATATCCGTTCGCTTGCGGATTATTTTTGAAAGCGTAAGAATTGCTAACATGAAGCCACCTCTAGGGTTTTGGAGTGGATCTCGGAGGGGGAGTATATAAAGCTATATCTAAGTTTTAGAGGGGGTGATAGACTCCTTTGCAACCCCTAGCCCCAATCCTAAGTGTGTGAGCTCTCTCCCATGGTGACCTATAGCCCTAGGGTTTCCATGTGTATGTGAGAGGAGTGTTGGCGAGGTGAATGTCCTCCGGATTTGTGCTCTTTGGTTCTCTATCGCTGGAAGGAGGATCATCACCAAGCCATCTTCACATGTGTGGGGTTTGGAGCTAACCTCACCATACGTCGGTGAAAGAGCTAACATGTGTAGATCGAGGCGGAAGGCACGAGAGGGAGACGGTTCTCTTGTGTCGAGGACTTGCCACAACAGGGAGTAGGAGTTCATCTCCAAACCTCAAAAAAATATCTCTTCGCACCTTTACTTTCCCGCATTTAATTTCTAGAAAGTTACTCTCTTTGTTGTGCTTGTGTGCTTGTGTGTATCTAGGTTGACCTCCGGTAGTCTAGGTTTTTCAAGTTAATTTATTCCCTTGAACTTAACAAATTATAAAAAAAAAGCTTACACAAAAGGAAAAGTAGTGGGGTTATGCCGTACGCCGTACCTATTGTTGCACTGGGGCGAACCCGTGTACCCTAGTTCCACGACCAACGTACTCAAGCGCACATCCATGGGTGGGTACGTAAGCCCTCCTATTTACCTAGGCTTGACTTGTCTAAATCTGAACCATGAATGCATAAATTAATGTTAAAAGCAAGCGATGGAAGATTGGCAGTGCATGTACAATGGGTGGATGAAGTCTAGTCGGCACACGGACGAGTGGATCGAGAAGGCTGTAGCATTTGTGGAAGCGGCTTTGCGGAAATTTCCCAATCCTAATGCAGCGGTTGTGTGGTGTCCTTGCGCTGCGTGCTCGAACATCAAGAAGAGGACAAAGGAGGATATTAGTCATCACCTCCGTAGGCATGGCTTGAAACAAATTTACTTTGTGTCGGTAACTCATGGCGAGAGGAAGCGTTCGGCACCAGTGTGTCGCCCTGTGGATTTTTTGGGAGTGCTACAACAATGTGACATCCTAATAAAATTATTAGGTGTCCCAAGTGTTTTTAGAAAAGATAAAACATAAGGTAAAACTGGTTTTATTATTTATCTATGATAAAATCTATTATAGCTATTATTTTATGATCTGACAGAACATTTTACGCACAAACCTGGCTTATAATTGGGATGGAGCAGAGTCAACATGTAATTTTTGGGCAATCAACAAATTTGGATCAAGCCCAAAAAGGTCTCACATGAAATAATGAGAAATACTTTCTCGAAAACCCCCCCAAAATTAGGTTTCTTCTAGAAGCTTTAAACTACCTATTCCCCTAGTTTTAGCCAAAATCTCGTAGGTGAAGTCGGATTGCCAAGTTGGCAAGTGTTGAATTCTACTCCATGCCAGATTCAAACTCATAAACCTTTCCTACTTTATCCTAACCGAATCTACCCCTCCCAAACACTATATAACACCCCCCCTGACGACCACAACTCGTGAATCCTCAAGGTTGGAGCCCTATCCACCAAATCCAAGCTTCCTGAGCACTTTTCCGGATATCTCTCTCTATCCCAAAACCAAACCTTAGATTAGATGCCACTAGGTGTTAGAGCTCGTCGAGAGGATCAAGACGGATATATGGATCGCCTATTTTGGCCACAAATTCAGAAAGATGCATGCAAGTTGCCGAAGTTTCTCTCTCCTATCTGCCCTCCACAGTTACCGACATCGCTGCCGGCGAACCTCGTCTGCCGCCGTCGGGATTCTGTGCCAACCAACCAGCGGCCGCCATGCCATCTCCTCCGCCACCGCGCACTTCACGCACGTCGGGCCTGCCTCCTTGTGCCACTTACATGAGGGCCCGCCCAATCCGCGGATCCCACTGATCAGCCGGACGTGGCCGCTGCCTCACCCCCGTCGCTGCGTCTCCCGCCACGCGTCGCCGCTATCCCACACGCCACACCGCCATGCATCGCCGATCCACCACGCCGCCTTGTCGAGTGTTCCCGTTGAGTCGCCCTGGTTGCTAGCCCACGCGTGAGCCAGCCACTCGCTAAGCCTATTGGGCCAAGAGGGCTAGGAAGAGAGAATCGGGCAAAAATCTATGCTGAGCCCAATTAGGGTTTAAACCATTTTGCAATTTCCTACGAATTTCCTATTTATCGCAAAACTTGCTAAAATTGTTTAGCGATATTCCAAGCTCCGATTAAGGTGATTCTAGAACCATTAATTCACAAATAATTTATAGAATTTTAATATATTTTATTATTATATTTTCATTGCTTGGATCTGCTGTTTGCTTTAGATTCCTTGATCTACGTGTAGATAACGTACTTTTGGAACTGGATATTGTTGCTGGCAATCTTTGTATAGGAGAACTGTAAGCTCTGACTTCTTTGTGGCAATAAATAGTTTGCATATTCCTATCTCATGTTTTACAATTCCACTTTATGCCTTTTCATAATTGCTGCTCTTGCATACATATTGGACTAGTGTTTGAGTACTTGACCATGTTATTGTTTCACTATCATGTTTTAGCCTTGATTGATGAACACCTCTATTGTTCCTTAGCCTATCCTTTGGTCAAGTGTTAAGTTTGCATTGGTTATTCACTTATTAAAATGAGATGGTGAAGTTGAGGCTTCGGCGATTGTTTTGGTTAAACCCTAAACAAATAAAAGTTGCATTGTTGGTTAGGGGAGACCCGGAATAGGTGGTTTCGAGGCTATGACTGTGGTATGGAGGTCTCCTCTACTAAGGACTCAACCTTGTGAACTACTATACCAAACCAAACAGTATGAAACCTACTAACCACTTGCTCGCGGAATGTCCAGTTACGGTTCGATACTTTCGCCCTTGGGTAAGGTTAGCTACCTTATCTGAGAGACAGATTCATCTATGAGACCGAATGGCTTAAATAGGGAACACCCCCGGGTGTTGCTTAGAAGTAGAAGGCGCCCTACCACAGCGGGTATGGCAGGTGTGGGGAAACAAAAAGAATGGGAATGCGAAGTGGTAGGCATAGTAGGATTGAACGGCCTTGTATCGTATCTCCTTTGGGACAAGATGGGGCTTGTGGGGAACATGTACACACTCTACGGAGTTTTCATGATCATGATAACCACGTCCACGGTCATGGATGGGGCGAGATCATGTAGTCCCACCGTTTTAATAATTAAACCTGACTAGAGTAGGGTGGGTCTGGCCTGATGTGATGATGCTCCTTCCTTCGATGATTGTTGGCAATATTTGAGATCATGCATCCAATAATTAAAACTTGACTACTAAAATCCGCCTTGTAAATAGATCTTTTGTAAAATAACCAATTCATCCGTCCTATGCCATTGCATACATTACTAAAGATTGCTTGTTGGGTAGCCGCGTACTCACTATACCTATTGCAGATAATTTTTTTTTCAGGTTGCAAGTCTGATCAGAACTAGAAGGGTCTAAACTCAGGTGTGCAGGATTTGCTGTGGGTGTTCGGGTCAATTCCTTGTATATCGTCGCTGAAGGTTGATGCTCTGATGTTATTCATTCTTAATATTTGATAATATATGTCTTATTGTAATAGCATATGATCTTAACTTGAAACACTCTGTTATTTTAAATAATTACAGAATGCCGACGATGATAACCACTGAATTGTCCATCATGAGGTACTACTCTGGGCTTAGTATGAGATCGTGGTGTTGGATTCCCTGTGGAGACGCATGAAGTCATGAAAGACAAAGTCGAAGTTGGTAGATTGGACGAGCTCATGAATGATGTGGCTCGAGCTAACGATCTCCCCCTCCCCTCGAGAAATAGTCCGAGGCACTTATCAAACAATTCGAGAAGCACCTTGATTCTGCCAAGTTGCTGCTGCATGAGCATACCGATGTGAGCATACTCTTGTCTATGTCGCGTCTAATGGATATGATGACCATGTACATCCTGTCCGCCAATTGTTTCAATGAGCGTTCCAAATTCTTCGATAGCTTGCTTCTGAATGGACACATGTTGACTTCGAATCTTTACAAGTCGAAGAAGCTTCTAAGCATGCTAGGCTTGTCGTGCGAAAGGATAGATTATTGTTCAATGTTCTGCATACTTTATTAGGAAGGCCGATTCTGTGCTAACTCATTGTAAGCATTGTAGTAAGAGTCGATCTGAGGAAGTTTTACGTAGAGATGATACAATGAGACAAATGAAGGTGGCCCAGAAAACTATTCTTTTATTTCCAATTACTCAATATCTGTGGTGTCCGTACATGTCTAAATGCATGACAAGACACATGAGGTGACACAAGGAGGGTAAATATGGAAAGGAGGGCGTAATGATTCATGCATCGAATGCAGAAGTTTGAATACACTTTGACCAACAACACCCTAAATTCACGATGGATCTTAGGAATGTGTGAATCGGGCTCTCGACCGATGAGTTCACGCCATTTAATATGACTGCCCACCAATACTCGTGCTGGCTGGTATTTGCTATCCCATATAAACTACCGCCTCAACTCTAAATGAAGTAAGAGTACATGTTCCTTTCTATTATTGTACTTGGGCCCAAGTCTCCAGCAAAAAAATTAGACCTATTCATGCAACCCTTGATACAAGAGTTTAACGACATGTGGATTAAAGGAGTTTTGACACATGACAGTTACAAGGGGAAGAACATTAGGATGCATACCGCATACATGTGGTCCCTCCAGTATTGTTCGGCCTATGGCATATTCTCGGGGTGCAGTACGCATGAAAAGTTGTTGTGCCCTATATGCTTATGTAGTACTGATGCACCCATACTGAAAAATGGGGGCAAGGCTTGTTAGTTCGACTGTCACCGTTGTTTCCTAGAGCCGAGGCACCCATTTAGGAATAGAGAAAAGGCATTTCGTAACGGCAAGGCTGTAAGGAGAGGACCACCAGTACTGTTGGAGGTTCAGGATATCATCGATTGGTATGATGATCTAACAATGATTGGATATGTCGGCGACTATAGTAAGGAGCACCATTGAACTCATAAGTGCAGTATCTACAACCTTCCTTATGCAACTGACTTGAAACAACTTCACAACTTTGACCCGATGCACCTAGAGAAGAATATGCGTGAGGCAATCTTGAACAGAAACTGGCCATCCCACAGAGTACTAAAGATAACAAGAAAGCACGTCTCAACTGCGCTTTGATATGTTATCGGCCAGCCACGAACCTCGACCAGAATGGGGGAAAACATAGGGCAAAGTATTTCCTTGCCATGCGAGTCCCCTAAAGCCAAGTCACGGTTTGCCACGAGCACCTCGGGGACCAAGAGAAGTGGGGAGTGGAATAAATTTCCAAAAGCCCCCGCAAATCCAGCTGACATTATAGAGGTACATGTTTCTACCGGGCAAGGGTATGTGCTACAACTTCTCGATGTCATTTATTCATACTAAAAACATGGTAACCACTTGTTCTATTTTATATGTACAAGGTTCTTGGTTTGCCTCAACAACGGTCCGCATGAGCCGGGCCACATGCTAGGGGTGATCCTGAAGCAGCTCTACCCCGTGCGAGGGGGCAAGGGTGATACTCAACGCCTAGCGACCAGCTGGCGCAACCACTCACTCGTGGAGGACAACGAGGAAGGAACTTTCGTTGATCACCGCATCCACGAGTTGTTGCTAATATGACAAATTTCATTTCTTATTGATGCTTTCATGTTTATAGCTTTACGTGTTGTTTGTTCATGTAGTTCTTTTGTTTTAGGAGAGGGTATTGGATTGGCCCTGACATGACCCAACAGGACTACGATACTTGCCGCCATGTGCTCGACACCATGGTGGCAAAGACGATCAGAGACGCTATCAGCTTAGTCCGCTTGGATGCAGTAACCAAGCACTACAGGAAGAAAGGGATTTAGAAGATGTCGAGGGTAAGGGTAGCCTTGGAGTATCTCAAGGCGAATGAGTACCGGCTTTGCTGTCCAGACTAAATGGACTAGTGTCCATACGCCTGGAAGGGCCTATGCAAGATGTGGGCATCTAAGAAGTGGATCGAGAGGTCGAAGAGGAATAGGGGCAATAGATATGCTAACCCCGACATCTGCACCACATACATAGCAGGAAGATGCATGGGCCACATATAGCGTGATATTGTAAGTATACAAACTGAAAAGCTCTCATTATATGTTTTATGTTCACAACAAATTTGTTCATATTAAACAACAGGAGATGGAGATGGAAATTAGGCTTAATGCCTTCACCGTGTGGAGTCAAGTACACAGGCCCCGTGTCCTACCTGATGGCACACAACCACCAATGGCGCCAAGTGCTTAGGAGAAGCTTGTAAGTGAATAGTTTTTTACGCTTATCTGCCATACTTTGACTGTCTTGGAGCTAATCCACGACGCTAATTGTGAATAGTTTTTTACGCTTATCTGCCATACTTGAATGTCTATATGGGTCACATATAGAGTGAATAGCTCCTAGGATATATATACTAAACCTCCGAAGGAGAAGCACGACGCCGTCTGTGACCCCTTGAACATGGTGGTGGACCCTATGATCGTCTATGACCAGTTCGGTGTGAGCTTGGCTTCATGGACTCAATGGTGGCGCACGACTCGTATAGGGGCAAGGTCAGGGCATGTCGATAGCAGACCTCCTCCTCCTACCATGCCCAGTTGGAAGCCCAGAAGAAGCTGATCGAGGAGTTGTCGCTTTAGAGGCAGGCGGACAAGTAGCGGTGACAGGCAGAAGAGCGTCGGAGGCATAAGGAGCAAGAGGAGGATAGGAAGCAGTTCGAGGCCATCCAGCAACAAAACCTCTGGACTATACAGTATTTGTGGCACGTATGTAAGATTGTATACATCAAATTGGTTCTCCTTCAATGTTATAGATGGTAACATACAATCCACAGTAGTTGCATGGGGCGGGACTCTCCGCCCAGGTGCAAATGCCATCTCCGTTAGTCGTACGTCTTCACACAGATGCTGGGGGCACCGATGACGCAGACCGAGGCTCGCACTCAGTTCGTGCTGCCATCCACGTTCCCCATGTTCTAGTTCAGCTCTTCGCCAGCGGCTTCTCCAAGGGTAAGGAAGTTAAACCAGTTACCACAACATGTTCATACAAGTAGAGAAATGCACAAACATCTTAAAAAATGTGGTTTCCTCTAATCTTGTAGGTGCCCGGCTGAGCTGCGCCTATGCTTGTGATGAATACTCTGCAGGGAGGTGACTCTAATGGCACAAGATTGCTCGCGGAGGAATTCATCGACAGCATCTTTGTTGATCCTGCCTTAGGTAAGTCGCAAAACAATTAGCTAGTTTCTGTTAAGTTTTCTCTCTTTTAGCTTCCATCTGACCTACACGCAACGTTATGGAATTTTGGACCTCGATTCTTGTAAATTGCAGCAATGTTTGATGGTTCTAGTCATTTCGATCGTCTTCATCGATAATGTTGGATTTTTTTACTTATTTGGATGTTTATGTGCCTAAAAATGTGGTGGTGAGCACCTGTGGATGTCGATTATGTGTGTCTATGGTTGGAAAGATTGGGGAATGTTAATCTATTGGGAGTGGGGTTTTTCTACAGGTATAAATTGGATTTTTATAAATATTCTCATTTTTTCACTGGCACACTATCTGTGCCGACAACATTATGCAAGGCCGATGACATAGGTTAAATCTAGTTGCACCCAGAATGGCCACCTAAAAGGGTCCATGTCGGCGGCCTTTGTATAGCCACCGAGATAGAATAGGGTTGTATCGCTGTCTTGTGTATAGCCACTGACACAGACTTCGGTCGGGTGAGCCAGAATGACCAGAAAAGGGCATGTGTCGGTAGTTTTGTGGCCATCGACACATAGTGCGATTCCGATAGTGACAATAGGGTGAGTAAATATAATTAATACTTAATCAAGCATACTCCTCACATCTTGTACAAACTCAAAAGATTAATTAATTCGCCATTTAATGATATATCCACTACTTGGATGAATTTGATGCCACACTCTCGTCGCACTGAGCGAAAACAATTCAAGAACAACTTGCCGGCTTCGTTGATGATGAGCTCATAAATCCAAAATACGAGTTTCTTGAACATGCATAGAGACAGAGCCTTCATTAAGGACCGATGAGTTGACGGACTCATCAATGGCTAGAAAGAGCAATGCACGCAAAAGCAGATGAAGTGAAAAGATGAAATAATTAATTGTTATTTGAATTGTTATTTTGTAAGTGATATGTTATGCAAATGATATGACATTAACATTGTTATGCTATAAAGGAAGAACACCTCACTACGGGTCGGAGACACCAACCGATAGTGGTGCTTTCATAAAAATTTAGGGCCATGGGTAGTCACCAATACCACTGAGTATCACTCCTGATTCGTCACTAGTAGTGGCGGACCCACAGTGGTGGCAGTGTGGGCCGCGGCCCCACCTCAATTTTTACGGCTCCCTTATACCCTAGTATGAGTATATTGCGAAATTTATATATTTGGCCCATTAGGTGGGGCAAATCCCACCAAATTTAATCGGCCGACAAACCCAAATCCCAAAGACTCCAACAATTTCACAAGTAAATGCCCTCACAGACCCACCTCACTCCCTCAGCCTCACTCCCACCTCACTGGTCCACTCTGCCTCCACCACTCATGCCTCCCGCTGATGCTTCCACCCTAGCCCTAGGCGCGCCGCCCCTGCTGGCCACCATGCCGCCACCGCCCACCCCGCCCCGAGCCCCTGAGCACCGATGATGAGACCATTACCCAATGATTTTAGCGCCTCAAAACTAAAAGAATGCAATTGCCTCGGCCCCCATGATTGACAACTGAGTGGTATGTTCGCTCTCTATTTGCTAATTCTTTTTTTCATATAGTTCATTCAAACTTATATTGTTGTTTCTCTAATATACATTTTTTCCAACTGTAGATTGGATTTTTATTACTGAGTTAGTACGGTTAAAACTTTAAAGGCTTTCTAGTTTCTACATTTTGGATGCCTGGTATTGTTAGCTAACTTCTATTTCATGATTTTGAAAGTACTTTTAAATTTTTGTATGTACTTCTACTAGTATAATTGGAATATCCAAAAATTCGATGGATGTGATCATTTACTAGCATATTTATTATTTTTGTGGTCTTATAGTTTTACTAGTTTGTGTTATCTTTTGACCAATGGTTGTCGGTACACAAACGATGGTTTTAGTCTTGCCCCACCTACATTTTCATCCTGCGTCCGCCACTGGTCACTACTGGCTCCAAAACAGGTAGAAAAGATTCTTTTGAACAGGTAGCAGTATGCATATATGTATTACTAAACCCTAAACGGTAGTGATATCAAAGATATCACTCTCGATTGGTCACTATTAATTTTAAAACTGCTAGAAAAGGCTGTTTGAAATGTAGCATGCGTATCTGTATCAGTGGTCCGTTTATATAAACGATATAGATGAGAGATTGAGAGCTCTTTCTGCTGTTCATGCGCGGCATCACGACAGGCCCACAACATTAATTGTCAATAAGTTTCTGCTGCATGATTGAATAAGCTTGAGAAGCACCCAATTGCCAAAACACGATGATAATCAAATCATTGGTGAATGCGCCCAGTAACGGACGGCTATGGTGTTCCCCATTTGCACAAGCTACATTTCATTAAGTTTATCCGCATCTGAACCTCTATACTCATACCTCATTTTACTATTAGCTAGTACTTTATTTTTTAAAAAGTACTAACTCCGTTTTTTTTGTTTGACTCCTTTCATTTTTGTACACACTTTTGATCATTCGTCTTATTCAAAAGTTTAATTCAAACATTAAAAAATATAATTTTTTAAAAATAACTTTAATGATAAAATAACTCACAACAAAATAAATTATATTTATTTTTTTAATAATACGAATGGTCGTCGCCGTGTGTACCATTCCAGCAACGTCTTTTTCCCGCATTTCTCGTGGGTGTAGCTAGCCACAACGGATGCACGCGCCGTTTAAAATCAAAGCAAGTATCAACTCTAATCAAGCGTAAATCTGTCCAATCACACCGATAAGACTCTTACCCTCCTCGTGATCCACGTGGTGCACGATATATATATACATATTTACATCTCCTCATGACTTTAAATCATTCCAGTTTCTACTAAATAGATTTACAGCACGCATACACTGTCTGAGCCATCGACGATTGTGAACCCTATTCTGATCTGTCGCAACCCCGGCTTCACCGGGATCCACTCACAATCCATTGCTAGTCCCAGAGATCAATACTAGCAACTTGTGAGCGACAGTTTGTTGAACATCATCACACAATCACAATTATCTAACAGAAATTACATATTATGCAAAAGTAATTGTTACACAACTACTTATTACAATAGTTTAATTAAAGATGACATAATATTGTCCATAATATATCAGAGTGCGGAAATTCAAACATGCAGCAGAAAAGTATGATGATGCTCCAATCCGACCCTTGAGCGCCAGCTAATCCTCATCAAAGTCCAGAACAAGATCCTCCTGATCCTGTAGGCAGACCGAACCTAATCCTTCTCCTGAATACAAATTTTATCCGTGGTTTTGTATAATGAGTACACGGCTACCCAGCAAGAGTCCTTCTAAATGATGCAAGGAAATAAACAAGAATGCGATGGCTATTTTGCATAAACACCTACACTAGTCAATATTAATTAAAATGTTGCAAAACTTTGTTGAACAATTAATAAGGTGAACGACTCCCCAAAGTAACAAACAGAACTCGGCTTCGAAAGCCCCTCTGCAAAACTTCACAAGCCTCGAATACTCAAACCAAAACCATCCCATCAGGTTATTATTAAACACATGAGACTACCATGTACGGCCTACCTCCCCTCCCATAACCGTGGGAACGGCTATCATGATAGTTTTAACTCTGCAGAGTGTAGCACACTTTACCCATAAGCCGAGTAGTACTTTTGCATCTTAGCTCTTCCTTAGGAGCCGGACCAAGTAACAATACAAGACGATTCATTAGTTCCTCTGTTAACACCGATACCCCTCTAAGGTTTAGCACTCGGCCCCTCTTGAGCCAACGGACATGCACCGATCTTTTCAAAGTAAAGTGTGTTAACAGTCTTCCCTAACTACTAAGTCAGGACTAGCACATGTTGTACACCATGTTAAGCTAGCACTTATGGTTGCGCTTGTTCGGTTTGGCTGGATTGGCACACGTCCAAAGTACTTAGACCAAGGTGACTACCTCCACACAATCCACATTCCACAAAACCACCCGGCTATGCCACCTTTAGTCAACACACGCCACGTAGGTTTTAGTTGATTAGGTTAAAGTAACTCAGCATCTCCAATCATACCAAGTCACAAGAATAATTAAGTGATGAACCTAGTCAACTACCAACCCACGAGCACTAGCAACTATGCACAAGGATAGGCTAGAAAAAATAACTAAGGCAGCAATCAAGGCTAATTCACAGGTTTCTACCCTTCCCATCATTTTATGCATGAGAAAAATAAAAACAATAAACGGGTGAGTTTTGTAAATTGGGAGAGCAAGATGCAACTATCTTGCCTTGGTAGCACTCCGGGTCTTGGAATTCTCCTTCGAACGGCTCCTGGAATCCTCCCGAACAGCGCGTGCACGGACGATCTACCCGTAAAACAGGATGCAAACAAATAAATAATAGACAATATATTTTAATAAAAATATTGAATAGTTATGGCCGATGATGCCTCGGTCTTTCAAACATGCATCGGATTTTAGCAAACTCACGCCGGAATATTTCTCTTTGCTGGCGTCGCTAAACGCTCGCTTATGAAGTCGGCAACGACGTCACGCAAAATGAGGCGCTCGCAATTAGGCGGCTGCAAAGGGAGTTTCGAAAAAATACGAGAATAATACAGGAGGTAATAGGGATCAAACGAGGATCAACAAAATTGGTTTGGAGGGAATCCGACTTACGGTTTGAGAGATACGAAATTGCGGTTGCACCTGCTTCACGATGAATGCTAAAGGCCGAGGCTCGGTTTGGTCAAAAGGGATTTTCCCCCTGCCTCAATCCTCACTCCCGTGCAACACAAGAGAGAGAGAGAGAGAGAGAGAGAGAGAAGGCGGCGGCCATGGTAGAGGAGGAGAGTTGGGGTGGTGGCTCTGGCGGCGGCGAGGCGCGGCGGCTCGGCGTGTGCCCGGCGCGCGATGGTGCAAGTTGGCGGCATCGCCGGGAAGACGGCGACAACGGCAGGCGCAGCGGCGGTGGCTGTGCAAGGCGGCGGCAGCAGGGCAGCGGCAAGCGGCGAGCACGGCAGCGGCGGCTCGCCAGAAGCGGCAATGGGGGGGGCAAGGCGGCGGCAGCAACGAGATGGGCGGCGACGACATCGACCAACATGGCACCCGGCGGCGCCGACACGAAGGTGGGCCTAGGGCGCAGGGCGCGCTGGGCGGCGATGGGGTGCTCCGGCGAGACGGCGCTACCGGTAGAGGATGGGGCGGCGCTGGCGGCATGGCCGCCGGGCGCGTCCTGTAAGGCGAGGCGGCGGCACAAAGCGCGGCAGGCGGCGCCGAGGAGCGGCTCTGGTGATGGCGCCTGGGCGCAGGGCAACGGCGGCTACTCCATGGGAGCATGGCGGCGGCTGCACCTCCATGGGCAGGGCGGCGTCGACGACTTGGTGAGCGAGCAAGCCAAGGGCGGCGGCTGTGGATGATTTTGGGGGAGATTGGGAGAATTTGCTAGGGTTTTGCTGGGTTTATATGGGGTCGGGTTGAGGAAAATTTGGCAGGGACGGGTTGGGGAGAGTTCGGCAGGAAGACCAAGGAAATACGACCCAGGATTTGGGCCCATAATCGGTCTCCATTGAAGTCTGAATCAGGTTAGGTTTAGACCGGATTAGGGTCGGGGACGGCTTAAGGAGTCGTCAACGATTCCGATACTGGAGTTAAGCCTGGTTTGGTTCTTGGACACCAAATCGGAAAGGGAAGGGGAAGAGGGTTGGATCGATCATGAGTCCAATCGAACATAGGTGGACAACTGGCTCGGCAAGAATGCGGCCAGGGGCGTCGATGGTCTCCGGCGATGGGAATTCGGTGACATGAGGGGTTGGCCGGATGGCGGCATGGGAGGGAATGAGGCACGACGGCGGCGACGACGTGGCACCGTGATAAGGCGCTCGGCGACGACGGCTTGGGTTTTTGGGTATTTATACAGAAGCTAGGTCAGTGATTGGGAAGGAGTCCGATTGGTGCACTTGTCCAAATGTATTGAAGGGTTCTAGATAGGGCAGAACCAGATTATGATTCGTCATAGGCATGACTCATCTCGAGCTCACCACCGGTCATGTATACTAGGGTTATCATCGGGTAGGGTTTGGAGGAGTCCGGAGTAGGGACAGATTAGGAGAGAGAGAAAGGTGGACCGGTCTGAGAGATAGGATGGTACTAATGACAAGGTTAGTTTAGGGTTACAACAGACTGGAGTGGAGTCAGGGTTCTGGATGAGAGAGAGGAGAGTCGACCGAGTATGTGTTCGGGTTAGGTGTGGGTTTTGAGCAGGACAAAGGAGAGTTAGGGTTTCGAGTTTTGTCGCCCGAGAGCCCGAGAGGGAAGGGACGTTTGACCGGTGAGGGTTACGACGGAGGTCGTTAGGTTTTCGGTCGAGAAAGACGGGTGTTTGACATGCTATGGTTCGACGGAGTCAGCCGAAATTATGTTTCGGGTTGATAGACGATGGTCGGCCACTGAAGGGCATGGCTAGAGCAATGCTACAAGGAGGGGTTGATCGATTTGGGTTTAAATCGAGAGAAAGAGGGAAGAGGGGTCTGGATTGGAGGGTGCCAGGGTTTGATCGGGACACAAGTTCGGACGTGGCCGAGGAAGATTAGAGTTCCAGTGGAGGTCAGTCAAAAATCGAAACTAGGGTTTCGGTTGTTGGACAATGGTCGGCCAACAAAGGGTATGGATCGGTCGGAGGGTCGCGAGGGACTGTAGAATCGATCGAGAGAAACGGAGGTTCGGCCGGGTTACAAAGAGTGTCGATCAGTCAATGGTTGAGCCGGGGTTATCAATCGAGACAGAATGTTAGGGTTTCGACCGAGAGAGAGAAAGACAAAGGTTGTCTCGATCAGAAGATCAGGGTTTTGGTCGAACTAGGTTTCAATTGAGAGACAAAGTCAGGGTTCCGATCGAGGAACGAATAAAAGCGAGGAGTGAGCTCTTGCATTTAAATTTGTAATTTTGTAAATTGAAATAAAAATAATTAGTAAGATAAATTCTTATATGTAAATAATTGTTTGAAAATTTAGGGCTTTTCATATAAGAATCATAATAAATAAATTTTAAATTGATTTTCTCTTTTTAATAAAACTTGGGACATTCTAATATTTATTAGGATGTCACAAAACCTCCCCCCTTAACAGAATCTCGTCCCCGAGATTCGGAGAAGGGCAAGGCGGGTATTCCTCCCCCCTTAACAGAATCTTGCTCATCCATCTGATTCGGAGAAGAGTCTCGGAATAAATCTGAAAATCTTGGGCCTGTGGGTCCTGACCTAACACGCTTTACCTGCTTCATTTTAAGCTTGATTCCAATACCAGGATATTTTCTTTCTCCATGGTGAACCCTTGGGCTTCCTCACATGATGGTCTCCATCATCATGTCGTCGTTTCCTTTAATTTCCAAACACGGTATTTCATTTGATTCTCCAATAGGGTCTTTTATATATCCAAGTCATATCGATATCCTGTAGGCAAGATCTTAGGTTTGTTCGTTGCCTCTTAACTCATAATTCTTTTCTCCTCAATCAGTGATCTAATTCGTTTACATCCCTTTATATGGCCACCTTTATTTTCTGATGTTTCCTTTTCTTTGGTGGTATTCTCCATCAAATCTTCAGGCAAGAATAGATAAGAGGGAATAGCAATTGGACAAAAAGGAGGTACGGTAGAGAGAAAGATAGAGAATAGAAATCTCATTCCACAGTTGATTCATACTATCGCACGATTGCTTCCTCCTTTCATGTGGTTTTCTTCAATCCAATTTTTAGCAGAAATAGGTAAGAGAGTTTTACTTTTGAACATTGGAAGAATATAGAGAATAAACTGAGTGAACAGAAAGAAATCCTGATCCACCAATGGTTGGTATTCTTGCATGTTGCTTCCCTTTGTCTGTTGCTTCCTTCTCGATGTTCCAGGATAATTGGGAAAGATAGGAGCTTGAGCAACATCCCACTTAATTTTTAAAATAGTTTTGAAATTTGATTTTAGCACTCAATACAAAAATCCAAACGAATAAGATCCAACACTCTCTTAAATATCTTGTATACGCACTAAAGCGGTACAAGAGGCAATTAAAGAACCAACTCAAGCATGGCGTATAAACATGAATAACAAATTAGTTGTTATAAATATGCCGTCATTATCAGCTACTTATTCTCCATGCATAGGGAGTATTTAAGTTTCATTTAGTGAAGCTCTAAACTATTTTAAAACAAAGAGAGAAAAATTGGTACGGAAACACGGGGAGTGTGTCGTACCTTTTTAATATATAAATCAATTCTTTTTTTTAACACCATTTTGCAATTTTTTTTATAACACATTTTTGGGAGTACATTTTATTTTTGAGCCATTTTTATTTTTGAAACTTTTTCCTTCGAAGAAGTTTGATGAAACTTTTCCAAAGAAAACAAAATCCTGAGCAGCGAAAATAAAGTGTTGGAGGTTTCAAAACAAATATTTTGGGGAAAGATTTTTTTTTATACATATATACTTATACAAAGAAGTTGCATAAACCTTTATAAATGATTTCTCTTTTCAAACTAAAACAATAAGTTTCAACTTAATAAATACAATTGGTAAAAATTTAAAATAATAACACACCTTTCAAAACCTCATACAAAACAACCCCTTTTGTGGTTAAACCAAAAGCAAATCTTCCTCTCCTTTTTTTTTTCAATTACAGAAATAGTAAAAACATTTTTTTTTGAGATTTTTTTTAATATATATAAAACCAAGGTATATTTGGAAACGAACAATGTTTAAAGTAAATGTTTTGTTTGAAAAGAGGACGTTGTTTTTATAGGTAAGTTGAATAAATCTTTTAAATCTACCCTTTTTCAACCAAAATAAGAAGTATCAACTCCGTAAAAACCTTTGTTTGTTTGTTTGTTGTTGTTTTTTTTTCAAAAACATTTTTCAACTTACGTCGATACTCGTACATCGTCCTCCTTCAGTCTTTGTTTATAGTGGCGGGGCTTGCGTCATCTTCCTTCGATCTTTTTTGTCGTTGCATAAATTAAAGGCAAAGCAATACACCAAAATATTTACTACTAAATAATACTAGATTACAATTAGCCTAGTTAATGAATATCCGTATCTCACAGAGAAAGCCAAAAGTTGATACGGTATACCCCACACAAAAATATATAATAATTTGTTTTATTATACGACTGCTACACTTAATCTTTTGAAAGTAATGGTCATCATCTTCATCAAGTAGTCTTTCGTTTCTTCTTTCCTTCAACGACGGTCTCTTTTTCTTCGATGTTGGTGTTGGAAGCAATATCACTCATCTTGAATAAATTGGGTCTAATGACTAAACTTTAAGTTTGTGAGGTGGATAGAATAAAACTTTGCAAGGTAGAAGAATAGGTAAGGATAGAATGAAATTTAGAAGGTGAGTAGGAAAGAGTGAAAGTAAAGAGTTCCTAGTAGAGAGATACTAAACTTTTGAAAGATCAGGAAGTAGCAAAGGAGCTTAAACACAATTTTTTACATTGAAAATAAATCCTTAAGGTTTAGAGGTCAACTAGCTACGCTACCTAGGGTCAACCTTGTAAGATCAAGCCTCTCTTGGGCTTCATGTTTTGGTAATTGATGCCAACTGGGCTTCGACGGATCGCATCAAGGCTAAGGATGTTATTTTCTAGTTCTTCTATTTTCCTTGTGTGCGTGTCTGCTTCTGGCCCATCTGGCCCATTGATGTCTGCAAGATCACCTCTCTTGTTGTAGGTCCCACTGAGCACAAGTTCCAGTTCATCTGAGTGAGTTCGAGCGGGTTCTAGAGATGCCAGGTGTCCAGGGTTCGAGAGAGTTCCTGAGTGGGATAGCTGTCAAGATTCGGGTTTCTTAGCGCCTAACTCATATGGGTTCCCGCCTAAGCCTATTCCAAATATTCCCGCCGATTCCACAAGTCGACAAGATAGGCCAACAACCCTAGGTGTGACGTCGGACGAAGTCGGTATAGCCAAAACTTGAGTGGGGAAAAATTTCAGCCCCACCGGACGGCGTCTGATCGCCATCGGACGGCGTCCGGTGAGCACAAGCCAAAATCTGGCTAAGTCCCCAATACAACGTCTCTGTCGGACGGTGTCCGATCGTCTTCGACGGGTCCGGCAAAGAAGGATTCCCAACGAGTGAGCTCGAAATTTGGCTAAGTCCCAACGCGATAGCCACAGCCGGACGGCGTCCGATCAGGACCGGACGGCGTCCGGTGAAGAAGAAATTTGAGCGCGAGGATCTTCGGACGGCGTCTGGTGAGCGTCCGACGACGGGCCACCCTCACTGTCGGACGCGTCCGATGACGGCTAAACCAGAGACCGAACACCTGGCGGGCGCCACATTCACGCTGCGCCCGGCTTCCAGCCGGACGATCCGTTAAACCACGGACAGCGTCCGACAAGCACAAATTCAGCAAGACCCATCGCCGGACGGCGTCCGACGGGAACCGGACGGCGTCCGACCGAGTGATCTGAAACTCGCGATTTAATCTGAGCCGTCCATTTCTAGGGTTTCGCTTTGGGCCTATAAATAGAGGCTTGGTGTACGGGAGAAAACGGAGAGAGAGCCATCATTAGCAGCCACCCCTTGCCTTAGCCACCCATGAGAGCTCCTCCCATGGCACCCACCTCCACCTAGGGTTCCATGTGCTTGAGAGATTGAGAGGGAGAAGAAGAGAGGAAGGAGAAGAAGAAGGTGATCCCTACCTCCTCCCATCATCTCCAAGGTTTTCCCCATCTCCCATGGTGTTTTTGCCCTAGTTTTCATGGGGAGAGAGAAGGGGTAGTGGTGAGAGACGATCTTGATCTTGTGCTCTTGGGACTTCGCCACGGAGAGATCGTAAACGCCACGGGCTTCATCAACCGTGCGACTACATCCGCTCCATCCGTTGGAGGCACAAGTCCCGCCGTGTGTCGGCGGCCATCTCCGTGTGTCGGGGTGCCACGGTTTACGTGTGTCGGAGCCAAATCCTCCATGTGTTGGGGGTGTCTCATGTGTTGAGACGAAACCCACCGTGTGTCGGTGGTCGGTGCCGTGTGTCGGTGCTTGGTGGGTGTGAGTGCTCTCGCCAGAGAGAACTCGCCTCTGTGTGAAGGCTTGGAGCTCGCCTACCATGTGTTGGTGAAGAGCTACCGCGAGTGGATTGAGGGCTAGGGACGAGAGAGTCCCGACTTCTCTATGTGAGAAGTTTCCTCAACGGAGACGTAGGTGCTCATGTGTTGAGCACCGAACTTCGGTAAACACCTCGGTTTGCGTCTCCTCATCACACTTGTTTAATTACGCATATTGTCTTGATCGCTTGCATGTGAGTGCCATCGAGCTTCCTAGTAGTCGCATGTGCATTATTGTGATCACTTCCAAAACTAGACTCTAGGTCAATCGATAGCTTGGGATCTTAATTTGACTAAGTAAATCAAACGAATCGAGAGAAGTAAAATTTGAAAAGTGCCGATTCACCCCCCCCCCCCTCTCGGCCTAGGATCCTTACAAGTGGTATCAGAGCACGGGTCTCTAGTTGCTTAACCGCATAGAGATGGCCGACGGGGGTAGTGTAGCCGCCAATAGGATTCCTCTATTTAGTGGCACTAATTTCAGCTTTTGGAAGTTGCGAATGAAAGTATTTCTCCAGGCAATGGGAATGGATGTTTGGAGAGTTGTAGAGTCTCCTCATGGTGTCACACTCACTAACAATATACCTGCCACACCCGCTCAAAACAAACTCCTAGAGACCGATGCTAAGGCCATGAACGCCTGCTTTGTGGTTTGAGCATGGAGGTCTTTGATAGAGTTAGCAATCTCACTAGTGCACACGAGATATGGATCACACTCATTGAGATTCACGAGGGCACCTCAGCTGTTAAGGAGGGTAGACTAGTGGTTGTCAAGGAGCGTTTTGATCAGTTCAGAATGCTTCCAAATGAAAATGTCAATGCTATGTTTACTCGGCTTAACCCCATCCTTAACGAGCTTAAGGGCTCGGTCACACTGCTGCCAATGATGAAGTGTGCGGGAAAATGTCGGATCCTCCCAAGAAGGACTATCGGGACATCATCACCTATCTCACCAACAGCAGTGATGTGGAGAAGTCGGCTCCCACAGCCTTTGCTCAAGAAGATCACCGCTCATGAGATGATGCTCCTTAATGATCGTGAGGATTCCCCGCCTTGTGAAGAATCAAGTGATTGCTCTCAAGGCCGTGGATCTAGACAGTGGTCTCAAGTCAAGTCAATCTGAGGACGGTGGTGAGATGAGTTGGAACGAGCTTGAGCAGGCTTCCAACACTTCGACTGTTAATGAAGCAAGCTGGCCAATTCATGGCGCGAAAACGGCTATGGAGGCAAGAAGAGGATGAGCCAAACACTCATGCGTCATACCGATGCTATGAGTGTCGGGAGAAGGGCACATCGCTTCAATGTGTCCTCGTAAGGGAAACACCAAGTACAAGGACAAAGGAAAGGACAAGGGTGATGGCGAGGCGAGGCACAATGACAACAAGAAGAAGACTCCCCAGAAGTCTGGATTCAAGGGTCGCTCCTCACAAGGCAAGAGACTAGCCTTTGTGGGAGAATGGGTGACCGATGACAGCTCCAGCGACACGTCTGCTTCTGGAGATGAGGAATTAGCTGATCAAGAGTTGGCCACCATGGCGATAGCTGAGTCATGCCACCTCCTCCAGTCTCTGCTCCAAGATGTCTTACGGCCGTCACTGAGGCTCGAGAATGGTATTCTGATGACGATGGGGCTTCTTCCACTACTTCCTCTACATCGGCAAAGGCTTCACCGACTCCTCCTGGTACTTCCAAGTGCCTGATGGCTCGACCTAGTGGCGAGGTGAGCGACTCGTTCTGACTCTGATGAGGATGTTGAAGGCATGCGTGATTGTCTTAGGGAAGCTTGTGAGCGCTATAAGCATGAGACACTAAAGAATCTTGAGCTTGGTAAAACCTTGATTGCTTTGCAAACTAAGTGCAAAAACTTTGTGTCTAGATGTGATAGCTTAGAATCTGAGCATGATACTTTGCTAGGTTCTAACAAGAATCTGTCATCTAAGTGCAATGTGCTAGAACAAGAGCGCGATGCTTTGAATGAATCCCTAGATGATCTCATGACTACTTATCATGTACTTAGGGAGAACCATGAGACACTTCTGGCTAAGAATGATAAATTGGTTGCTTTGCCTCTTGCTCAACTAGTTGATACACTGTTGATGCTTTGGATGTTGCTTGTGCCATGCTCATTATACATTGCTATTGCACTGTTATTGATTTGACTCTTGCTTGCCCCGAGGTTTCCCATAATTGCAATTTGGATTGGCTTCCACCTCTAGCAGTTCCTCTAGCAATGCACTAGTGTGTACACCTGATAATTGTAAATTTGCACTAGCTGCTAGGGAGCTCGCTATTGAAAATGCTGAGTTGAAGTCTAAACTTGAGAAATTTGATAAGGGGCTTGGGAAGTGCTATGAGGGTAGCCTAGCCTTGGATAAGATGCTCAAGGAACAAAGAAAACCTTCCCAAAAGGGTGGCTTGGGTTTTACCCCTGAGAAGCCAAAGGGGAGGAAGAAATCAAGTGTTCCTCGAGCATCTACCCATAGGCAAGGTTACTATCAGGCTCATCCCAAGAAGAGGCATGATAACAACTTGCACACTAGCAACAATGTTTCTAGGATGAACAATGGGCACGGCACTTGGCAAGGACCTCCCAAGCACTATAACTCCACATGGCAGCAAAGAAACAATAGTGCTTGGCAATATGATCCAAGATCCTATAACAACTGGTAAGGCCCTAGGTATCACAACACTTGGCAATCACCTAGGCAGAATTTCTGGAATGGACCTCCTAGGCACAACATTGGAAGGACACATCCACCTAGGCACCAAAACCGCAACACTCCCATTCACACACAACCAAGATTCCCTACACATATCGAGTTGTATGATCAATACTTGCTCAAGAAAAATGATCAGGGTAGGATGACTGCTAGATTTGTTGGGCTCAAGTCTGAGAATGAGCACAAGGCACATGTTTGGGTGCCTAAGTCATTGATTGATCGCTTTGCTCGTGTTGCTTCGGTTTGAAGGCTAACCCTCGGGACCTCCTGTGTGGGTCCCCGAGTCACATAAGTGATCTTCTTCATGACAGTGAACTAATGGAGTGGAGGTGCCATTGGATCATTGACGGTGGGTGCACCCAACACATGACCGCAACCCCTATTGTTCACCTCATTAGGGAGGAAGGCAAGATTCCCCCCAAGGTCACTTTTGGAGATGGAAGCAAGAGCAAGGTTCTTGGAGCTGTGAAGGTAGCAATTTCTTCAGATCTTTCAATTGATAATGTGCTACTTGTGAAAACTTTGAGCTATAACCTCCTCTCTGTTGCCCAAATATGTGATTTGGGGTTTCATTGCAATTTCTCACCTGAGGGTTTGTTCGTTTTGGACAAAAATGAAAAACTTGTGTTCAAAGGCTTTCGTTTTGAAAACTTGTTTCTTGTGAACTTTAATGAGCCTGCCGCATCCGTCTCGACTTGTCTTGTCGCCAAAGTCTCTCTTGGTTGGCTTTGGCATAGACGTCTTGGGCATGTCGGCATGGTAAATTTGAAGAAACTTTTCAAAAACGAGTTGATTCTTGGTGTGCAAGATGTGACATTCGAGAAAGACAAGCTATGTAGTGCCTGTCAGGCCGGCAAGCAAGTGGCAAGCTCACATCCTGCCAAGAATGTCATGTCTACATCTCGACCTCTTGAGCTTTTACACATGGATCTTTTTGGGCCAACTACCTATGTGAGTATCGGGGGAAATCTCTATTGCTTGGTCATTGTTGATGACTTCTCCCGATACACCTGGGTCTTCTTTCTACCTGACAAAACTCCAACCGAGATGTTTTCAAAAATTTGTAAAGAAAGCCCAAAATGCTTTTGATTGTACCTCAAGAAGGTGAGAAGTGACAATGGGACGGAGTTCACTAACACTTCGCTGAGATCTTCTGTGATGAGTTAGGGATTGATCACCGTTCTCACTACCTACACCCTCAAAGAAATGGGGTGGTTGAGAGGAAGAACAGGGCGCTCATCGAGATGGCGAGGACAATGTTGGATGAGTACAAGACTTCACATCTGTTCTGGGCTGAAGCAGTCAACACAGCCTGTCACTGCATCAACAGGCTGTACCTTCACAAGCTCCTGAAGAAGACGTCCTACGAGCTGCTAGTAGGAAGACGACCCAATGTCTCCTACTTCAGGGTTTTTGGCTGCAAGGTCTACATCAAGAAGAAGGGAGCACTTGGGCAAGTTCCAGGCGAGTGGACACGGAGTCTTCCTGGGGTACTCAGCCAGAGGGTCTTCCTTCAGGGTGTACAACGAGAGCAGCGATCAGATTGAGGAGACCTGCGATGTGAAGTTCGACGAATCCAATGGGAGCCAAGGAGAGCATGAGAACTTGGATGATGTGGACGGTGAGCAGTTGGCAAGAGCGGTGGAGGAGATGCCTGCTGGTGATGTGAGGCCAGTAGAGGTTCAGTGGGAAACCGAGACAGTTCCATCACCTCTCATCCCTGAACCAATGCCAGACTCAGGGGGAGCATTGCCTCAAGACAGCTCGAGTGTGGAGCCAGTTCCAGAGGCAGATAGAGCTTGTGAGCCAGATGCAGAGTCAGCCGAGCTACCACCTCAGTTGATCAAGACCCATCACACCATAGCTCGTGATCATCCAGCTGATCAAGTGATTGGGGAATTGACTCAAGGAGTGCAAACAAGGTCAAGGACAGCTAGCGTCAGTGAGGTCAGTGCTTTGGCAAGCTTCTGTGAGCACACGGTGTTTGTGTCTGAGCTTGAGCCAAAGAAAGTGGAAGAGGCTCTTAGTGACTCTGACTGGATCAATGCTATGCACGAGGAGCTGAACAACTTTGAGAGGAACAAAGTCTGGACCTTAGTGGAAAGACCAAGTGATTGCAACGTGATTGGAACCAAGTGGGTTTTCAAGAATAAGCAAGATGAACTTGGAGTGGTGGTGCGCAACAAGGCTAGATTGGTCGCCCAGGGTTTCACACAGATTGAGGGAGTTGACTGTGGTGACACCTATGCTCCTGTGGCACGTCTGGAGGCTATCAGATTGCTTGTGGCATTCTCTACATGTCACAACATCATCCTCAAACAAATGGATGTGAAGAGTGCCTTTCTCAACGGGTACATTGGAGAGCTAGTGTATGTGGAGCGACCTCAGGGTTCAAGATCCTCATTACCCTGACCATGTGTTCAAACTGTCGAAGGCTTTATATGGTCTCAAGCAAGCTCCCAGGGCATGGTACGAGAGGCTAAGGGACTTTCTGATCGGCAAGGGATTCACAGTCGGAAGGGTTGACACGACTCTATTCACTAAGGTGGTGGATGGAGATCTGTTCTTGTGCCAGGTCTACGTGGATGATATCATCTTCGGCAGCACAAATGAGTCCTTGGTCAACGAGTTCAGCAACATGATGAGAAAGGAGTTCGAGATGTCAATGATGGGAGAATTGAACTTCTTCTTGGGATTTCAAATCAAGCAACTCAAGACCGGACATTCATGTGTCAAGAGAAGTACATCCACGACCGCTCAAGCGCTTCAACATGGAGAATTGCAAGCCAATTCGAACACCAATGGGAACGAATCGCCACCTCGACCTCAATCAAGAAGGTAAACATGTCGACCAAAAGCTTTATCGCTCCATGATTGGTGCTTTGTTATACTTGACCGCATCTAGGCGGACATCATGTTTAGTGTGTGTATGTGCGCTAGATTTCAAGCCTCCCTAGAGAAATACATATGATCGTCAGAAACGAATCCTTCGATATCTGAAACACACACCTAGCATAGGAATTTGGTTCCCGAAGGTGCGCGCATTGAGCTCCTAGGCTATTCGACTCAGATTATGCCGGTGCAAGATCGATCGCAAAAGCTCTTCCGGCGTGTCACTTTACGGGTAGGTGTCTTGTGTCATGGGCGCTAAAGAAACAGAACTCGTGGCGCTATCTCTCGCCGAGGTGAGTATATAGCGGCGGGAGTTGCTGTGCACAACTTCTTTACTTGACACAGTCGCTGTTTGACTTTGGGCTTAAACTTGATCACGTGCCTCTCCTATGCGACAACGAGAGCGCGGTGAAGATAGCGTGCAACCCGGTCCAACACTCACGGACCAAGCATATTGACGTCCGTCACCATTTCCTTCGGGATCATGTGGCGAAGGGCGACATTGTGCTTGAGCACGTCATGACAGAGGATCAGCTTGCCGACATATTCACCAAGCCACTTGATGAGGCACGATTCTGCAAATTGAGAAATGAATTGAACGTCTTAGACAAGTCAAACATTGCCTGAGTTGGTCGTGTGGCTTTGTTATTCGTTGCAAATCTTTTGAAGCATGTGTGAACATTTAGGTGCTTTGCTTGTTATACTGGATGTTGTTTATTGCCTATATGTTCATCACATGAAATTGATAGCTATAGCATATGTTTACTTTGTCACTAGCTCAACCGTCTCTAACTCAATATATAATTGGAAGCCACGAGCATGTGTTAGAAGGGCTATAGCTTCTAGTTCTATTTGATTGCTCGAAACTCTTTGGTTGACCATGTGCGTCTAAGCCTAGATTGTGTTTTTCATTTTGCACATGTCTATACTTCACGAGTTGAGCAATTTTGAGAAAATGTTGAGCCGAATTTGCAAAATATGCTAAAAGTGAATAAGGCCACAAGTGGTCATACATGTCTCACCAATGTCTCCTCGATGAGATAGCTCGCCATTGCACTAGGCATGAACTTAGGGGGAGCTTTGGATGACCGAGACGTTCATCTTCAGTGTCATGTTTGGGTGGCGTCGCCTATTGTCTCGAGACATGGAAAATTTGAGAATATTCAAAATGCAAAATGTGAAATATTTCAAAATGAGTTCAACCAAACTGTGTTTAGTCTCAAATTGGCATGGTGATAGCATGTGTAGTTTGGACTGCATTTTCTAGTGCTATGGTGCATCATGTGTCTTATTTGAATTTTGGAGCAACTCTTGATACTTCTAGCTATTGTTCATCTTATATTTGCTCTAGGTCATAATAACTTGAATTACACATCTACCAATTTGGCTCTAATTGATCTTGTGACATTGTGACCTTGAGATGGCTAGATTTTGAGTGTGATTAACTTATTGGCGTGTTTGCACTAGTATAACTTCCAAAGCGCTTAATTAGTTCTCACTCCCTTGTTTTGCTACTTTCTGGTCATTAATGACAAAGGGGGAGAAATAATAGCAAATCCATGTACATGTTTTGGATGCTTGGGGAAAATTGAAATGCTTGGGGAGAATTGAATTGATTTTGGTTACAAGTGGTAGGTTTAGGAGATGCTTTGCTCCTAGGATAGAGATTTGGATGGAGATGCTTTGCTCCATGAAATGTGATGAATTTTCAAGTGGTATGCATTAATTTTGGGGGAGCTCTAGTCTCACATATATTACACTCTATTAATTGGCCTAGTATCTTGTATGTGTTGAGTGGCGTGCAATGTTTCTGAACTAACCCATTGCACCAGAGATTGTATTTTGTTTGCCTGGTCATGTTGGATTTGCAGGTGTTGTCATCAATTACCAAAAAGGGGGAGATTGTAAGATCAAGCCTCTCTTGGGCTTAATGTTTTGATAATTGATGCCAACTGGGCTTCGACGGATCGCATCAAGGCTAAGGATGTTATTTTCTAGTTCTTCTATTTTCCTTGTGTGCGTGTCTGCTTCTGGCCCATCTGGCCCATTGATGTCTACAAGATCACCTCTCTTGTTGAAGGTCCCACTGAGCACAAGTTCCAGTTCATCTGAGTGAGTTCGAGCGGGTTCTAGAGATGCCAGGTGTCCAGGGTTCGAGAGAGTTCCTGAGTGGGATAGCTGTCAAGATTCGGGTTTCTTAGCGCCTAACTCATATGGGTTCCCGCCTAAGCCTATTCCAAATATTCCCGCCGATTCCACAAGTCGACAAGATAGGCCAACAACCCTAGGTGTGACGTCGGACGAAGTCGGTATAGCCAAAACTCGAGTGGGGAAAAATTTCAGCCCCACCGGACGGCGTCTGATCGCCATCGGACGGCGTCCGGTGAGCACAAGCCAAAATCTGGCTAAGTCCCCAATACAACGTCTCTGTCGGACGGTGTCCGACTGTCTTCGGACGGGGTCCGACAGCAAGGATTCCCAACGAGTGAGCTCGAAATTTGGCTAAGTCCCAATGCATAGCCACGCTTGACGGCGTCCGATCGAGGACGGACGGCGTCCGGTGAAGAAGAAATTTGAGCGAGATCTTGGACGGCGTCGTGAGCGTCCGACGACGGCCACCCTCACCGCCGGACGCGTCCGATAGTTTACGGACGCGTCTGATGACGGCTAAACCAGAGACCGAACACTGGCGGGCGCTTTTTCTGCTGCTGCCGGCGCTCGCCGGACGATCCGGTAAACCACCGGACAGCGTCCGACGGCAAGCTAAATCAGCAAGACCCACTGCCGGACGGCGTCAAGCGGGAACCGGACGGCGTCCGACCGAGTGATCTGAAACTCATGATTTAATCTGAGCCGCCCATTTCTAGGGTTTCTCTTTGGGCCTATAAATAGAGGCTTGGTGTACGGGAGAAAATGGAGAGAGAGCCATCATTAGCAGCCACCCCTTGCCTTAGCCACCCATGAGAGCTCCTCCCATGGCACCCACCTCCACCTAGGGTTCCATGTGCTTGAGAGATTGAGAGGGAGAAGAAGAGAGGAAGGAGAAGAAGAAGGTGATCCTACCTCCTCCCATCATCTCCAAGGTTTTCCCATCTCCCATGGTGTTTTTGCCCTAGTTTTCATGGGGAGAGAGAAGGGTAGTGGTGAGAGACGATCTTGATCTTGTGCTCTTGGGACTTCGCCACGGAGAGATCGTCGTCACGCCACGGGCTTCATCAACCGTCACGACTACATCCGCTCCATCCGTTGAGGCACAAGTCCGCCGTGTGTCGGCGGCCATCTCCGTGTGTCGGGGTGCCACGGTTTACGTGTGTCGGAGCCAAATCCTCCATGTGTTGGGGGTGTCTCATGTGTTGAGACGAAACCCACCGTGTGTCGGTGGTCGGTGCCGTGTGTCGGTGCCGGTGGGTGAGTGCTCTCGCTTGAGAGAACTCGCCTCTGTGAAGGCTTGGAGCTCGCCTACCATGTGTTGGTGAAGAGCTACATGAGTGGATTGAGGGCTAGGGACGAGAGAGTCCCGACTTCTCTGTGAGAAGTTTCCTCAACGGAGACGTAGGTGCTCATGTGTTGAGCACCGAACTTCGGTAAACACCTCGGTTTGCGTCTCCTCATCACACTTGTTTAATTACGCATATTGTCTTGATCGCTTGCATGTGAGTGCCATCGAGCCTCCTAGTAGTCGCATGTGCATTATTGTGATCACTTCCGAAACTAGACTCTAGGTCAATCGATAGCTTGGGATCTTAATTTGACTAAGTAAATCAAACGAATCGAGAGAAGTAAAATTTGAAAAGTGCCGATTCACCCCCCCCCCCCTCTCGGCCTAGGATCCTTACAAACCTGGCTCTGATACCAACTTCTGTCGCAACCCCGGCTTCACCGGGATCCACTCACAATCCATTGCTAGTCCCAGAGATCAATACTAGCAACTTGTGAGCGACAGTTTGTTGAACATCATCACACAATCACAATTATCTAACATAAATTACATATTATGCAAAAGTAATTGTTACACAACTACTTATTACAATAGTTTAATTAAAGATGACATAATATTGTCCATAATATATCAGAGTGCGGAAATTCAAACATGCAGCGAAAAGTATGATGATGCTCAATCCGACCCTTGAGCGCCAGCCTAATCCTCATCAAAGTCCGAACAAGATCCTCCCGATCCTCGTGAGGCGATCGAACCTAATCCTTCTCCGAATACAAATTTTATCCGTGGTTTTGTATAATGAGTACACGGCTACCCAGCAAGAGTCCTTATAAATGATGCAAGGAAATAAACAAGAATGCGATGGCTATTTTGCATAAACACCTACACTAGTCAATATTAATTAAAATGTTGTAAAAACATTTGTTGAACAATTAATAAGGTGAACGACTCCCCAAAGTAACAAATGTAACTCGCTTCGGCGAAAGCCCCTCTCAAAACTTCACAAGCCTTGAATACTCAAACCAAAACCATCCCATCAGTTATTATTAAACACATGAGACTACCATGTACGGCCTACCTCCCCTCCCATAACCGTGGAAACGGCTATCATGATAGTTTTAACTCTGCAGAGTGTAGCACACTTTACCCATAAGCCGAGTAGTACTTTTGCATCTTAGCTCTTCCTTAGGAGCCTGCACCAAGTAACAATACAAGGCGATTCATTAGTTCCTCTGTTAACACCGATACCCCTCTAAGGTTTAGCACTGGGCCCCTCTTGAGCCAACGGACATGACCCGATCTTTTCAAAGTAAAGTGTGTTAACAGTCTTCCCTAACTACTAAGCCAGGACTAGCACATTTTGTACACCATGTTAAGCTAGCACTTATGGTTACGCTTGTTCGGTTTGGCTGGATTGGCACACGTCCAAAGTCCTTAGACCAAGGTGACTACCTCCACACAATCCACATTCCACAAAACCACCCGGCTATGCCACCTTTAGTAAACACATGCCACGTAGGTTTTAGTTGATTAGGTTAAAGTAACTCAGCATCTCCAATCATACCAAGTCACAAGAATAATTAAGTGATGAACCTAGTCAACTACCAACCCACGAGCACTAGCAACTATGCACAAGGATAGGCTAGGAAAAATAACTAAGGCAGCAATCAAGGCTAATTCACAGGTTTCTACCCTTCCCATCATTTTATGCATGAGAAAAATAAAAACAATAAACGGGTGAGTTTTGTAAATTGGGAGAGCAAGATGCAACTATCTTGCCTTGGTAGCACTCCCGGTCTTGGAATTCTCCTTCGAACGGCTCCTGGAATCCTCCCGAACAGCGCGTGCACGGACGATCTACCCGTAAAACAGGATGCAAACAAATAAATAATAGACAATATATTTTAATAAAAATATTGAATAGTAATGGCCGATGATGCCTCGGTCTTTCAAACATGCATCGGATTTTAGCAAACTCACGCCGGAATATTTCTCTTTGCTGGCGTCGCTAAACGCTCGCTTGTGAAGTCGGCAACGACATCACGCAAAACGAGGCGCTAGCAATTAGGCGGCTGCAAAGGGAGTTTTGAAAATATACGAGATTAATACAGGAGGTAATAGGGATCAAACGAGGATCAACAAAATTGGTTTGGAGGGAATCCGACTTACGGTTTGAGAGATACGAAATTGCGAAGTTGCACTGTTCACGATGAACAGTTAAAGGCCAGGGCTCGGTTTGGTCAAAAGGGATTTTCCCCCTGCCTCAATCCTCACTCCCGTGCAACACAAGAGAGAGAGAGAGAGAAGGCGGCGGCCATGGTAGAGGGAGGAGAGTTGGGGTGGTGGCTCTGGCGGCGGCGAGGGGCGGCGGCTCCGGCGGTGTGCCCCGGCGGCGCGGTGGTGCAAGTTAAGCGGCACTTTCCCGGACGACGGCGGTAACGGCAGGCGCAGCGGCGGTGGCGGTAAGGCGGCGGCGGCGGCGGCGCAAGCGGCGGCGCGCACGCGCGGGCGTCTCGCCAGGAAGCGGCGGCGTGGGGGCAAGGCGGCGGCGTAACGAGATGGGGCGGCAGGCGACATCGACCAAAGACGGCACCGGGCGGCGCCGACACGGTATAGCCTAGGGCGCAGGGCGCCAGAAGCGGCGATGGGGTTCTCCGCGAGGACGGCGCGCCGGTAGAGGATGGGGCCACGGGCGGCGGCATGGCGGCGGGCGCGTCCCAAGCGGACGGCGGCACAAAGCTGCAGCAGGCGGCGCCGAGGAGCGGCTCTGGTGATGGCGCCTGGGCGCAGGGCAACGGCGGCTACTCCATGGGAGCATGGCGGCGGCTGCACCTCCACGGGCAGGGCGGCGTCGACGACTTGGTGAGGGAGCAAGCCAAGGGCGGCGGCTGTGGATGATTTTGGGGGAGATTGGGAGAATTTGCTAGGGTTTTGCTGGGTTTATATGGGGTCGGGTTGAGGAAAATTTGGCAGGGACGGGTTGGGGAGAGTTCGGCAGGAAGACCAAGGAAATACGGCCCAGGATTTGGGCCCATAATCGGTCTCCATTGGAGTCTGAATCAGGTTAGGTTTAGACCGGATTAGGGTCGGGGACGGCTTAAGGAGTCGTCAACGATTCCGATACTGGAGTTAAGCCTGGTTTGGTTCTTGGACACCAAATCGGAAAGGGAAGGGGAAGAGGGTTGGATCGATCATGAGTCCAATCGAACATAGGTGGACAAAGGAGAGTCGACCGAGTATGTGTTCGGGTTAGGTGTGGGTTTTGACCAGGACAAAGGAGAGTTAGGGTTTCGAGTTTCGTCGCCCGAGAGCCCGAGAGGGAAGGGACGTTTGACCGGTGAGGGTTACGACGGAGGTCGTTAGGTTTTCGGTCGAGAAAGACGGGTGTTTGACATGCTATGGTTCGACGGAGTCAGCCGAAATTATGTTTTGGGTTGATAGACGATGGTCGGCCACTGAAGGGCATGGCTAGAGCAATGCTACAAGGAGGGGTTGATCGATTTGGGTTTAAATCGAGAGAAAGAGGGAAGAGGGGTCTGGATTGGAGGGTGCCAGGGTTTGATCGGGACACAAGTTCGGACGTGGCCGAGGAAGATTAGAGTTCCAAAGGAGGTCACCAAAAGTCGAAACTAGGGTTTCGGTTGTTGGACAATGGTTGGCCAACAAAGGGTATGGATCGGTCGGAGGGTCGCGAGGGGCTGTAGACTCGATCGAGAGAAACGGAGGTTCGGCCGGGTTACAAAGAGTGTCGATCAGTCAATGGTTGAGCCGGGGTTTTCAATCGAGACATAATGTTAGGGTTTCGACCGAGAGAGAGAAAGACAAAGGTTGGCTCGATCAAAAGATCAGGGTTTTGGTCGAACTAGGTTTCAATTGAGAGACAAAGTCAGGGTTCCGATCGAGGAACGAATAAAAGCGAGGAGTGAGCTCTTGCATTTAAATTTGTAATTTTGTAAATTGAAATAAAAATAATTAGTAAGATAAATTCTTATATGTAAATAATTGTTTGAAAATTTAGGGCTTTTCATATAAGAATCATAATAAATAAATTTTAAATTGATTTTCTCTTTTTAATAAAACTTGGGACATTCTAATATTTATTAGGATGTCACATGATCCTTCAAGGAGTAATACACAGGCAACATAATCTTAAAAAACGCAACGACCAGTAAACACCAGGAGAGAGGGCAGTTAAGGACTCTTCTTTTTCGGTTGAAAGGTACTAAAAAATTTGATATAAAATAGTTCTGATCCCTCGAGAGATGTTTTGAAGAGTTTAGAAAATTAAAAAAAATACTTTAGGAACTCTATGAAAACTTTTAAAACGTCACAAAAATAATAACTACCGAGTATTACTTTATTTGGAATACTAAAAATGACACTTTTTAATTTAGTTTTATTTAATTTGAGCAAAAAACAAGGCCTATATTTAGAACAAAAGGTGAGCTAGAGAGAGAGAAATTGTGCTCGGAACAAGATGCGATGGTCCAGCCATCTCACCTCCATATCGTTTCAATATGGTTAGACTGAAATTATATTGGTCTCCTTCATATCACTACATGAAAAAGAAGTATTTTCGTCGGCCGATCATAATTTCGTCGGTCCAGAAAAACCGATGAAAATAAGGCCATAATTTCATCGGTTTCCTAAAACCGACGAAAAGATAGCAATAATTTTGTCGGTTCAGACCAGGCCGATGAAATAGCTCATAATTTTGTCGGTTCAGGCCAACGAAATTACGATGCCGCCCCATCGCAGACGTGGGAGGGATGACGTGGCAGTATTTTCGTCGGCCTAGACCGATGAAAATAATTTTAAATTTTTTTTTTATATTTTCGTCGCCGAGGCCAATGAAATTAAAGAAAACCCTATTACCACCCGCGCGTGTGCTGTTGGGGGGAAAACCCTATTACCCCGCCCGTGCTCGCTCCTAGCCTCCGCGCCACCGCAACCCGCCTGCCCTCCTCTGCTGCCGCCGCCCGCCTGCGGCCGCGTCGCCACCCGTCGTCCCCACGCCGCGTGCCACCGCCCGTCCCCGCCGCCACCCCGCCACCCTGTCCGGTGCCCCTTCCACTGCACCGCCCCTCCGCTGCTTCACATGTGTCGCCATCGCCGCCCACCGCGCCCCCCTCCGCCGTCCACCGCGCCGCTGTCTCCCCTCGGTTCGTCGTCCAAAAATTTGTAAATCTCGGAGTTGTCTGCCCCTCCAGAATTGTTAGAATGTACTGGTGGTCTGCATGATACTAGGTGAAGTCATGACTTCCATTACATTCTAATTCTTCTTTGTTTCTTTCATTGTAACTGTCATGATTCTTCATGTGTAACCTATGTTTTCTTCTTTTTGCAGAGATTCAGCCGATGTTGAACTAGTAATTAGAACTGTCAGATTGGCTTCAGAGAGTCTTGTGGTGAGAAATTATTTGCTTCTAGAAATTGCTCAATGTTCTTTTTACTATAGTTCTCTTGATAACAATTTTCCAGTTAGATATAATTTAGTTTCTGATGCATTTCAGTCTCTGGAGCAAAGCACCTCTATTCACTCCATTGTATGCGGATGAAATATTTTATAGATAATGTGGATGGAGTTGTAGCTTTTTCAGTGTTACACATATCCTTTTTCTTGAAGGTGTTTCTTTATTTTTAATTTAGTTTTCATGTAAGAAACTCCAAAGTTGACCAGGGCACTACAACACAAACCATTTGTCAGGGCGTCTATAAATGCCCTAGAAAAGTCAGAAACGCCCCGAAAAGTTTTTCCGTGGCATTTATATGGCGTCAAGAAAAGTGCCGTCGGGGAAAGTAATCCCTGGCGTTTGCATATGCCGGAACAACGAACCTACTACTGCATGTGTAAGCGTCGGGAAAACTAGGCTTCCATGGCATTTCTGAACGCCAGGGAATCTGAGTTTTGGCGGCGTTTATATACGCCAAGGAATTAGTTTATCACGGCACTTCTGTACGCCACCAAATATACTACTGCGGCGTTTGTAACTGTCCCCATCTGTATATCACGACATTTATAGAGCTGACCACAATTAACGATTTACATAGATTTAATTTATATATATCCCAATCAGGCACCGAGGCATGTATACACAGAACACATTGATCATCACACCAGAGATATCATTGACCATCACACCAGAGACATACACCATGATCATCACACATAGAATTTTCCCAAAATTTTCACTTCCATTTATATTAGTGTTGCATGTGCCATTATAAGTTTACAATGATCAAAACTTTCCTAATCAACCAAAAAAAGTTATCGAAGTTAACAAGCCAAAATAACTTCAACCGCTAGCTCTTCTCACTTCAACCGCTAGCTCTTCTCATATGACCAATATTTCTTTGTCGCCTTGGAATCTTGTCTCAAACTGCAAATTATTGAAGACATTGTTAATTCAAATTGAAGAAACTACTGACTTTTAAGGAAACAAAAAAATACATATCCCATTAAAAATTTAGTGTCTAGATTTCCCACCGTATTGTAGTTCTCTTCCAAATTAATGTAGCTGATGCTACATCACCGACTATTAGCTATCTGCTAGTAGCAGAAACAACTGCACCTGTATTTTTCTCCATTATTTCTTTCATTACATACTCTATGCATCTACTATGGTTTATTCTTCAAATGATAATTCACTTCAAATAGTATTTGTATATGTTCCTTGGTATGGCATGCCCCTTAGTATTGTCAAGGCTAATGGACTAAGAATCTGAACAAATAATTCAAATAAGAAGGACTGAAATCTGAACAATTTAACTTATTTTCTTTTGCATCATGATATTATCAACACTAGTATTTGAGGTTACGAACTTATGATTCTCTGTACTGCAAATTTTCTATTATCTACTTCTAAAACAGAATTTTTTTTTAAGGAAAAAGACTGAACATTCTTGTTCTGGACATAGCTCGTATAGGTACATTTATAGAGAAAGTAGCATATGTTCTACTTAATAACAATTTATCCACAACCAGTGACTCATTTATGTGTCCATTTACTTGGCTGGATGGAAATCTTGAAGCAGTTGTGGCTATAAATTCCATTCATAAAGGGCATTCAGGGTGGACACATAAAGAACAATCGCAATATGAAAAGAAAGTTAGAACTCACTTATAATATGATTGGAAGTATCGAAAGGAGAGGTAGGTAATGCTATGTCGTAGATCACCCTATACACAATAGACACTAGTATCAGGGTTGTGCTCTCAAGAGAAGCAACATGGTTAGAAAAAAATAACTATGTTGCTATGTACCAAAAATGACAATAAGATCAAATTATATTTTACCATCCCGTCCATCATTATATCAGCCTTTAAAATAAAAGCATATCCATTTCCTATTCCGGTCCTGCCCCAAAGGTCAAACGTTGATCTGAAAACACTTAAATTTAGCTCTTTGGATTACAAGGGAAATACAGGTTGAGCTAGACAGCTAGTTGACACGGCCTGACTATTGTTAGGCTTAAATAATATGCACAAGTGAATCGTTCTCAGCAGCTAAAATAGAACAGACATGAGACGAAAATAATCTAGGTAACAATGCAATTAACACCATGGTTTTCATTGCCAAGACTGCTGGAAATCCTGTCTAAGCTAGTATAATTAAACCACTATATGATCAACTGGAGGGGTAAAATTAACAATATTGGCACAATACAGTGGAAATTACACCAACTAAGCTAGCAATACAGCCAATTCTATGTAATCAAAGATATCAGGGAATGAGTTTCAAGGGCCTGATACTAGAAATATAATGGATCTAATTCAAAAGATGGTCACCAAACTGAACATTGGCATATCTGAAGATGGCTTAAAAAGCTCTAGCAACGGATCAATCACCTGCACCTGCAGAAAGGTTGGAAACACTTAGGAAACCTTAAAACTAGAAACAAAGAAAAGGAACACGCATAAATTGGAGACGCTTGCAAACATTAAACAAGAGTGCATCCACCACCCACCACCATCGCTGGAAGGGAGAGGCGCGCTACAGACTGAATCGCCGGAGGGCGGGGAAATGGTACCGACCGACTTGGGAGACAACAGATCGGAGGAGGGGGCGGGGGAGATGATGGCGACAGATCAGTGAGACGGGGAGCTGGAGAGGTAGGCGGGCGGCGCCGACCGATGGGGAGATTCCCGATAAGGCGGGGAGGCGGAGTGGCGGCTGGCACCGGTGGCGGCGGCGCTGTGGTGGCACGGCTGCGCGGCGGCGCTTGTGGCGCTGGATCGCCGGGCGACGGGGGGTGCTAGGGTGGAGTCGAGGAGATCGAGAGGAGATTGGGGACTGAATCGCAAGTGCTAGGGTTAGCTAGTGGGCTGGCTTTTACTGGGCCGGAACAGCACTTCCGCGGCGTTTATCTCCTTTGCCGGCGTTCATAATAGCCGTGCTAGATACGTTTCCCTGGCACATGTAAACACCGTGCTATGGCGTGTATCTCGGCGTTTATAAACGCCCTGCCAAACCAAATTTTCACGGCGTTTCTAATCACCGTGGTATAATATAACTCGGCGTTTATAAAATGCCAGAAAAACATATGCCTGGATAACAATAAACGCCGGCTTAGATTATCTTTTATGGCGTTTAGACTATACGCCGAGAAAAATAAACGCCAGAAAATCCAGATTATCCTATAGTGGCAGATGACTCTTGATGATATTTTTTTAAGAGTAAAGTGCATGGCCGGTCCTTAAACTATTGCGGGTGTGTCGTCTGGGTCCATGAACTAAAAAAATGCAAAAGCGCATCCCAAAACTTTTTAAGTGTGTCGTTTGGGTCCAAATTACACTCGGATGACTAATCCTGCCACCGTGGAATGTCCACGTGGCATTTTTAATTTTAAAAAATTTGAAAAAATAATTAAATATCAGAAAAAATTCATAAAAATTATAAAAACGATAAAACAAATTTAGAAAATCATAAAATTCATTAAAAATTGATAAAAATCATTAAAATTCATTAAAAATTCAAACAAATAGTAAAAAATCATAAAAAATCTTTTAAAAAAGAAAGGAAAAATCAAAAAATAAAAAAAGAAGAAAACTTCATAAAAAATAAAAAAACATTTAAAAAATAAGAACATTTGAAAAATCATTTAGAAATAGAAATAGAAAAATGCAACAACAAAGGCACCTGAATGACAAGATGACCCCATCCAGGTGCCATTGGCTGGGGTCATGCAGATGATAGAGCTCTGCAAGACCTCAGTCAACAAGATGAATTTTTATGAATTTTTTGGATTTTCAATGTTTTTTCTGATTTTTAAAATTTTTTAAAATTTTTAAAATTTTTTATGTTTTTATGATTTTCTGAATTTTTAATGAATTTTATGATTTTTCTGTTGTTAAATCATTTTTCTGATTTTTTATGAATTTTTCTGATATTTAATGATTTCTTTAAATTTTTTAAAATTAAAAATGCCACGTGGATAGTCCACGGTGGCAGGATTAGTCATCCGAGTGTAATTTGGACCCAAACGACACACTTAAAAAGTTTAGGGATGCGCTTCTGCATTTTTTTAGTTCGTGCACCCAGATGACACACCCGCAATAGTTTAAGGACCGGCCATGCACTTTACTCTTTTTTTAATTTCTTGTGATAGCAGAACATCCTATATGTGCATACTTAGCTTCGTTTTTTGCTGCTGAGATTTGGTACAGGTGCCTGGTGATTAGCTTTAAAGCATCATAGCTCATCAATTGAAGAAGCCAAAATAGGTCCATCAGCTGTCTTATTAATGGACTAGTAGGCTTCTATAATGTTTTTAACTCCCCTTGCTCACTTGCTGCTTCAACTCTAGTGCAAAATATATTTTCTATTCATAATGTTTTCTTTTAAAAAAATTTATCACTTCCGATGCAGTACGATGAGACTGAAGCAAGGAGGGAAAGGGCTAAAAATTCACTTGAGAGATATATGCACTACTATGAGCATTGGGCATCTAATCAGACAGTATGTTCATGATACTTTTCATGTGTTTCTCTTTTTCTGTAATACCACATTTGATCTGCATCATTCTCACTCTCATAAGTAACATTTATGTCTTTCTAACCTTTCTTGTTCATCTGTGCAAGTAATGTGCTGGGTATATTTTTCGACATTGACTATAGTGTGTTGGTAATACATAGAAGAATATTAAATTAATTGAATCTGTTTTCCTATCAACTGTAACCGAATTCAGTGTGGCTTTATTTGAGATCCATGAGATGTTTGGAATACTAACCCAAGTCCCGCTGTTCTTATTGTAATAATACCAAGTGTTTCCTTCCTTCTGATGGTGCATACCAAGTGTTATTGTAATAATATATGTTCTGGTCAGTTCATGAGTACAAAAAAGTTAAGCTAGGTCATGGTATTATTCTATGCCTGATTGGCATATAATTCTCTACTATTGCTCATGGTTATGTATAATGGATATGTGTTCAGCATTCTGCAATCTATACTTCAAAATTTCAACCATAGTAAGTTTGTGTGCTGACGATTACTGTGTTTGTTGACAGTCAAGGAAGAAGGCACAAGCAGATCTGTAAAAGGCAGAAAAGGAACAGGTAATTGTTTGCACCATGCTACGGGCACAGGACACTGCATTTAGCGAGCCAGATATAGTTTTATTTTTGCCATTATTTCCTCCTTTGGCTTGGATGGTAGTAATAAATATATTTTGCAGCATGTTCGTTCGTGGATTTATATGTGGGATGGTCGCTTCATATGGTTATTTTGTATTGTGCACTGAGCTTTGCTTACTTACGATTGTGGTGACTGCAACTTTTTCATCGCAGTGTAACAAGGAATTACTTTGAGAACCTTGTTCAAGCATTAGAAGCTGGGTTGGAAGATATCTGCTCTACTGGCCAGGGTGCTACCTCGAGCACCAACGGTCTTATAATTCACTAGTTGAATTTTTTTTCCAAAGCTAAATGTTAAAAGCACTCTTTAGTGGACAAGTGCTATAATATTATCCTGCACTGACCTAGTTATCTAGCTTTCAATTCTTTATTGTGGGATATTGGTCAATTGATGTTGATCTAACGCAATTCCCTATGTTACGATACTACGCACATATATCCTGTTGATATTACTCGAAAATCAATGGTAGAAATTTATGCACCAACAGATTTTTTTTCTGAACCTTATACGTATATATGGATATTCATATGTAGAAAAGAATGGCCATACTAGTCGGCACATGAAAATCCTATTACATGTAGTCGTTACCCTGATATTTAATCAAGTTTGTCATGTTGGTCACAAGTTTGTGATGTTGGTTAAAAGTTTGTGATGATATGAATATCTATGAATTTTCTGAATTTTCTATGATTTTTTGTGATTTTTTATGAATTTTCTGTGAATAATAAAGCAACGTTTTTTTTAAAAAAATGTAATTTCGTCGGCTTTGGCCGACAAAATTAAGTGCCACGTGATCCCAACGCACAACCACCGTTTTCATTTGGCTGACGTGGAAGTTATTTTCGTCGGCCAAAGCCGACGAAATTAACGGCCATGTCAGCCCTCGAACAGGCATGCAAGCCATCGGGATATTTATTCCGTCGGCCTATAAAACCGACGAAAATAAAGTAATTTCATCGGTAACCGACGAAAAGGTGTTTATTTTCGTCTTGCACATTTCGTCAGGTTAATTTCGTCGGCAAACCGACGAAATTATGTTTTGACCCTTTATTTTTGTTGTTTTTGGCCGACAAAATTAAGGCGGATTCCTGTAGTGTATCACAAAATCATATGTTTTGAACATCACACAACGCGGTCTTTAAAAGGCAATTTTTTATTATATTACCATTACGATTCATTTACAATATGCACAACAAATAAGATACCGTGAAAGTAATATTCAAGATTAATCTATATGTGTGTATATATATTTTTGTTTTTATCTATTCAATCTAAATAATTTAAAATATTTTTATAGATAAATTTTTAAAATTTTGATTTAAAGAAAATCTTAAATGTTAACATCTTGTGACACGTCGTGTGTATATATTCGCATCCTAGCTAGTGTCGTGGAACTCAGCATCCTGGGTTGTATTGTCCGTTCAAAGGCATGTTATAAACAATGTCCGTATAAAAGTATTCTTCAAAATGAATCTAGCTACACATGCAGTTTTATTTTGTGAGATTCTATTATGAGCATTTGACAAGTTATTGGTCTTTTTAGTGTGGAATTAGATCTAGACGAGATCCTTAGATTTGACAAGTTATTAGTCTTTTTATGTTTTCTGGAGTATTTCATGAAAAATCTTTGTCAGCCCCTATAAAATTCTCATATTCTTTTTTTATGGTTTTTACGTTCAGCATCAGTCCCTGGATCAGATTCCTCATGCAACCAAGCATAGTCATATCATACATACAAATGGTAGTCTTAAATTTAAATTATATCCCAGGTTAGCCTGGAGGGCTTTAAGTTTACACCCACGGTCACCAGGCCAAATAGACTTATTAATAAGTCAAAAGAAAGACCGGAAGGTGATAGTGCGGTAACAACGATCAGACCTAAAAGCCAACATCGGTTGTTTGCTAGCAACGACTTAAGTGACCGCTAATCATGGCATTGCTACGCAAACTTGGGGTCTTCGTCTTCATGATAATTACCGCACGAATCCGAGGTAGCTGACGTAAATAGTCTAAAAACAATGTAAATAAGATTATTTACCTATTTACATCGGCCTTGCGGCTGACGTAAATAATGGCCGTCGGGTTGGATCATCGCCATGGGGCGCTTTTTTACGTTGGCCAGGGCTGACGTAAATAGCCTTTGCCTTATTTATGTCTGCCGTGGCCGACGTAAATATACGGCCGTCGCTAGGTGGTGTCAGCTGGCCCTAGGCTTATTTACGTCGGCTTGGCTGTGGCCAATGTAAATACTGGGGTGAGACTGCTAATAAAGCTAGGCCAAAAGCTTAGGCTCGATGAGCTATTCGAAATCAGATCGAGCTAGACCCTAAAACGAGCCGATCTCGAGCCTGGGGAAAGATCAATTGTGTTTTGAGCCAATCTCGAATAGCTCGGTGCAAGCTCGGATGCAACCTCACCATGCATTTCTTCATCAGCCCACTCTCTTACCCACAGCCCACCACGCAACTATGCAAGCCACCCCTACTCCACTTAGCCACTTCCCTCTCACTCTCGGCCCCTTCTCCTCACACATGCCCGCCTCCTTCCCTAATCTCAACTCCCAAACCCTAGAATATTTTGCACTGCTGCCCACCGTCACCATGGCCATGCCCTACCCCTAGTGCAATGACGACGGTCGATCTACTGCCGGCGCCGACCCATGATGACGGCGATTCATCGATTCACCGCCTCGCCGGCAACGACTCTTTGTCGCCGTGGAGTACCCCATCATCGCCAGATCTTTCGGTTCATCATCATCTCCAAGGCAAGTCCCCACTCCTGATGATGAGTATGCTGCTTATCAAGTTGCATTTGCTGGATGGAATGGTATATCTATATTTGTTTGTGATATATGTCTTTGTTGCACCTATTTCTCGTTGCAAAACTATATAAATCAAGGTATTTTGTGCCTCATGAGCTGAAGACAATCCGATTGAAGGGATCTCAGGGCGAGAGGGGGAGTGAATCGGCATTTTCAAATTTTAATTTTGACTTTGGTTGAGCTAGTGGTTAGTCAAATTAGTGACCAAAGTAATAGGTTGAGCCTATGATGCTAGTTAGTGGAAGCGAATACGAGTGAAGTTCTAACCAGACATTTGATCGAATACAAGATATGTGTGAATGTAAAGATGGGAAAATGTATAGAAATGTAGACAAGACACAACCGTGTGTTTCCCGATGTTCGGAGCAAGCTCCTACTCACCGTTACGCAAACTTTCACAACTGAAAGCCAAGGTCTCTCTCAACCTTTAGTGGAAGCTCTTCACCAATGGATGGTGGGCGAACTCCAAACCCGTAGAAGAGGCGAGCTCTTCCCACAAGTGGAAAGACCTCACACACCACATGAGAACCACCAAAGGGTCACTGACCTTCTCGCACCTCCGAAGGGTGACAAGAAGGATTTCTACACCGGCACCACCGAAGGGTCACAGACCTTCTCGCACGTCTGAAGGGCCACAAGAATGATTTCTTCACTGGCACCGCCAAAGGGTCACCGACCGGCCTCGCACCACTAAAGGGTCATAAGGGCGGATTTTTCTCCATGCAATGCACCGCAAACAAGGAGGTGGCCTTCGATTCAACCGAAGGGCATCGTTGGTATAGTAGATTGAGTTGTTGTAGACTAAGGCTTGGCGTCGATCTCATTCTGGAAGTAAAGTCCCAAAGAGAACAAGACTGCACATCAACACCTCACCGCACCTCTCCCACCATGGAGCTTGCCCAAGACACCATGGGAGAGGCAAGAACCTTGCCACCTTGGGGATGGATGGAGGAGGCAAGGGATGCACTTCTTCTTCTTCCTCTCTCCCTCACCCTCCCAATGTCCCACTCAATATCCCTTAGGGCCCGTTTGGGAACCCGGATCCCAGCCCAAACCCGGGGAGGGAATCCCAGTGTGATAAATTTTCCTAGGAATTTTTTGGATCCATTTGGAAGCCCATCTAACAGGGATTATTGGGCCCCTTCCCCCCTCATTCCTTGGGGGAACTTGCCCCTCCTCCCGACATGTGGATTATCTCGTCGTCCCCTCGCGCGTTCTACACCTCGTCTCTCTGTCGTCGTCGGCGCCGCCTCATCCTTCACTCCCCACCCCGGCCTCCCTGCCTATGCAGCGTCCCTCTCTGCTCCCCCCGCCTCCGGCCTCCCCCCCCCCCCCACTCCCTCCTCCGGCCACTGCCCGTTCCGCCCCCACCTCCAGCCTCTACCCCCTTCACCCCCGCCTCTGGCCCCCTCCGCCTCCAGCACATGTGCCTTAGCGTCTACATCATCGAGGCGAGGTTCCCGGCCTCCTCGCTCGACGATCTCGACATCGTGTGCTCCAGCACCATCGAGGTAGGGAACACGCCCGTCGGGTACGACCATGTGCCTGTCATCTGTGGCTCTCCTGTTGCCACAGACGCGACATCGACACTGCTTGGGAGGTCGTGCGCCATGCGCCCCCCATCCACACCTTCGTTGCCTCCGGAGAGATCCACATGCAGCACAAGCTTCTTGTTGTGGTTTAAACAAAAATAGTAAACTTAGATTCTCGCTTTGAATCTTCTATGCTTCATTGAATTTTTTATGTGGCGGATTGGATGGAAGCACCAGCGCTTGCAATTCCAGCATCCAATTTATAAAGTGCAGGGACATTGATTGTGCAAATGATTTTTTTAACAATTTCTATCAAGACCGTTGTTCTATTACAAACAAATGATGCTTACATTTGTGTATACACTATTGTTAAGTTTTGCAGAACAAACAAGACTCGTTTAAGTTCTTGATATATGTATTAGCTATTGTTGCTATTATATGGTAAAATTTTTTGTCAAGTTTGCTCATTGTTTTTTAGAATTTTTTATGAGTTTTTTAATTTTTTGCTCAATATCTTTATTATTTAAGATTCTTTTTTGAATTAATTTGGATTTTCTCGCCTTGTTTTGTTTTTCAGTTTTTTCCTAAATTTTTTACTTGATTTTTGTGAATGACCGGGATTTTCCCCCTCCTATCCAAACAGGGTCAGGGATCATAGCGAATAAACATGGGTTATGAAATGGCAATTAAATCCCCCTTGGGATTTTTATCCCTGGGTTTTTATCCCCTTCCTCCCAAACAAGGCCTTAAATGGACATGGAAACCCTGGGTGGGAGGGTGGAGCTCTCTATAGATGAGGATGGCAAGGGGTGGCTAGAAATGAGGCTCTTTCCACTCCCTTAAGTAGAAAAGGCCTTTATATACTACCCCACAAAATCCCCACTTTGGAACCCTAAAGAAGGTATTCTTAGATCCAGTTTCATACCGTAGGCCGGACAATACCTCGGACAAATCCTGGATTGTTCGGACGAAGGCAAGCGCTCTCTATCAAAAATAATTTTGATACAAAGAGCAGACAACTTGGATTGGATAGTCCAAACACCAAGGCCTGACAGTCCGGCAAAAGGCATCACTTCAACAACACTTCGGACAACAAGCCTTAGTCCGGACAATCCAGCCTCCCCCTAGGCCCCCAAGCCGCCTACTGCCAGCTGAAACCCTTCCGAATTTATATGATTTTTTCTGTAGCTCAGATGAAACACTTGTCAACATGAAAACGATGTGTCTTGGAATTCTCAACAACTTTCATGTTTTTATTTTTTTTAATTTGAGCAAGGGAAGGCATTAAGAAAATGAAATTCCACACAGCTAACATGGAGGCCGAGACCGGGCCACTTGGGCCGGACTGTTCTGGCCCAGTTGCCCCGTTTCGGTCAGCAACCTACAAAACCCTCTTTTTCTGCTGCACTACCTAAACAATGATATTTTTGAAGATTTGGAACTATTTGGCGCCAAACTTAAACTCCGCGGGAGGGAAAGTTAGATGGTTTAGGCAGGAAATTTCGCGCTCACAAAGGATGTCGGATTTTGCATGACTTAGTGGCAACAAAACACTAGAAACCTAGCCACTCGGAACCCTCTCGAACTGGGATATGTGTACCTGATCAGAACTCGCCAACCGACAGCATGGGAGAAACCCTCTTGACCCACTCGGAGATGAAGACTTTGAATCATGTGCTCAGTAGGACCCTACAACCAGAGAGACGATAGACACAAACCTGTAGGACCTAGTCTACACGCACACAAGGAAATTTGAAGAACTAGGAAAGAAATGTCCTTAGACTTGATGCGATGCGCTTGAGGTACAGATGGCATCAAGTACCAAAATAAATCAAGCCCTTGGAAGCTTGAGCTTTCAATCTCTCTCTTTTGGATAATTGATGACAACACATGTAAATCTATCTCAGCAAAGACAACACAGAGCAAATGTCTTCTGGTGCAGTAGATTAGCTCCATGGGTTAGTCCAATAAGGTGCATATAACAATTGGATTGAAACCACAATGCAACCTAGGCCCATTTCAATAAAATGAGATGTATGCCAAACTACGATAGCTCCCCCTAGATCAATGAAAAGCTGCCACTTAAATAAAAAATTTCAATGAAATTCACAATATGCAAATCCTCCCCATTGTCATTTAAGATTCCCCCTATGTCACTCAAATTAGGGCATGAGATAGATTTCATATTTCTCCCCCTTTGTCATCAAGGAACAATAAAGGTAAACAAAGACAAGCCAACATGGGCAAATACTAATTAAGAGACAATCTAATGAGCTTTGGGAGTTGTACAAACTTAAATCTACTTAATGACCAACCACATTTCACAATCAATCCATCTCTAGGTCTAACATGTCACAAAGACCAATAAGAGCTCATTTTTAAGTGATGTTCAAGTAATATTAGACCTAGAGCAAGATTTAGATGATACACGGCCTAAAGTATCTAGTTGTGCTCTTGCCACTACTAGAAATCACAAAATGCAATCTAAAACTAGAGCATGCATACCATATCGCACAATGTCTTCACCAAGCTCAAATTTGAGACTTACCAAAATATTTTGTAGAGCATATTTTCAAAAGATTTGCAATTTTTTTCACATTTTCTCAAATTTGAGCGCCATGTCTCAACCCTTTGGCAATACTACCCAGCATGACACTGAAGGATTAAGCATCTTGGTCATCCAAAGCTCCCTGAGTTCATGCCTTGCCATCTCATTAAGGAGACATTGGTGAGACATGTATGGCCTATTTTGGCCTTATTTCATATTTCAGCACATTTTGCATTTTGCTCAAACATTTAAAAGAGTTGCTCATTTCTAGTCATGGCAAGAGACAAATGAAACTAGATATAGCAAACATAAAACTAGAAGCACAAGTTCATTCAAGATATTGTTGAGCACAAAGAGATGCAGTGGTCTATGACACATCTAGTAAAAGCTCCAAGACTCCAATTTGAGCGATGTATTAGATTAACACAAGTATATATTGAGCAAAGTGATAGTCTACCTAGATCAAGTCATCAAGATCATATTAGTTTACACATAAGCAAGATCTAAAGCATGTATAACAAGCAAATCTTAGAGACTGTCTCAAATTCAAGTTGATGTTGTGAGGTTCACACATAAGGCTCCATGGCCAGCTCAAGCAATGTTGAACCAATCTAGTATGTTAAGTTTGTTTCTTAGCTTGCAAAACCATGTCTCATCAAGTGGTTTGGTAAAGATGTCGGCAATTGATCTTCTATCCTCACGTGCTCATGCACGATGTCGTCCATTATCATGTGATCCCGAAGGAAGTGATGTCTGACATTGAGATATGATTAGTGCGTGAGAGTTAGATCAGATTGTTAGCGATATTTACAGCGCTATCATTATCACAAAGAATAGGCACGTGATCCAGTTTTTATTCCAAAGTCAAAAAGAAACTGTGTTAGGCATAAGAGTTGTGCATAGCTACTTTCTGCCGCTATGTACTCAGCCTCAGCAGTAGATAGCGCCACAAAGTTATGTTTATTGAAAGCTAATGACACAAGACATCTCCATAAGAAGTGACAAGCCCCTAAAGTTCTCTTGCGATCAATATTGCACCCGGCATAATCTGAGTCAGAATAGCTAAGGAGCTCAAATCGCGCACACTTAGGAAACCGTAACCCTATGCTAGTGTAGTGTTTCAAGTATCTGAAAATTCTTTTCACAGCAATCAAATGCACTTCTCTAGGGTAGGTTTGGAACCTAGGGCACATGCACACACAAAACATAATGCCAGGCCTAGATGCAGTCAAGTATAGCAATGCACCAATCATGAAACGGTAAAACTTTGGGTCCACAGGGTTACCTTCTTCATTGAGGTCGAGGTGGCAATTCATCCCCATTGATGTTCGGATTGGCTTTTAGTCACTCATATTGAAATGCTTGAGGTGGTCTAGAATGTACTTCTCTTGGCAAATGGAAGTCCTAGTTTTGAATTGCTTGATTTGAAAGCATAAGAAGAAGTTCAGCTCACCCATCATGGATATCTCAAACTCAGCCACCATCATTTGACTGAACTCGTTCACCATTATCCCATTGGACCTCCCGAAGATGATGTCGTCCACATAGACTTAGCATATGAACAAGTCTCCTCTGACCACCTTGGTGAACAGGGTATTGTCTATCCTCCCGACCTTGAAGCCTATGGAGATGAGGAAGTCCCATAGCATTTCATACCATGCCCTGTAAGCTTGCTTGAGACCATATAGTATTTTGAACAACTTGTACACATGGTTGGGATGCTGAGGATCTTTAAATCCAGGGGATTGCTCAACATAGACCAATTTTCCAATGTGTTCATTCAAGAAGGCACTCTTGATATCCATTTTGCTTCAGCAAGATGTTGTGACAAGTTGAGAATGCCATGAGCAACCTAATGGCATCTATTGATAGTCGTTAAAGTCCAATATCATATGTCGACATATGCCAACTTTTAGGTAATTTGGGGGAAAATCATGATTTGTATAAGCATTTTATTTAAACTAATAAATTTCCACAAGTTTTGGTGAGTTTTTGTCCTTAGGAATAAAGTGGAGAAAAACCGGAGCTGAACCAGAGGAAAAAGCCGATCGGCTGACCTATCCTGGGTCGGCTGACCTGACCTCTGCACCGAACCGACTCCAACTTCTGCCAGTTGCGAAGAAATGCATCAAGGAGTAATCTCAAGCGTCCACATGCGTCGGTTTTATCAAATGGTTGCAGTTCCTTCATAGTTTGGTAACTTGGCTCTTAAGGAAGTCAATTCCACCAACTCTAACAGCCAAAACTGACGTGGGGAATTAATCTACACCGTCAAAGATGCATCCCAGGCATAAACAAGGTCTAGGATCAACTGAAGGTGAGATGGCCGACTCCCTTGGATTCCCTCTCGGATTCTCCATCGGCTGGTGTGGAGGTGACACTTGTCCCATGGCGTGGAAGCTCCCCATTGGTTGTGGATGGCTATGAAAGGACCCCTCACCTTACTTGAGGAGAGAACACAACACATCCCTCTCATTTGGAGTCACTCTTCATAGTTTGGTAGTTAGAGTTGAGTCGAGCTGAACCTCATAGTTCCGGAATCGTCTTCGGGAATTCGAGTAATAGCTCTTGTATCCTTTCCCTTCTGTAATACTTTACTTTTATAATACAAGTGTCTTTTATTATCTGAGCTGAACATATTTACACTAAGTGGGACGTGTGAATTATTAGAGTGTTTGATTAAATTCATCTGGTTCCGAGTATGGGTTCATTCTCATATGCTTATAATAGCCTAAGTATTGAACTTGGATCGCCTTCCTAGGATCCGGGGAGTAGTAATCGGATATAGTAGCAGACGTGGTGTCTAAGATTATCTCTGACTTGGTTTACATCCATTCCAACGTACTTTGTGGTTGGTGGTAGGTGGTGACAGCCCTATCCATCCGAGATTTATCTCACGCGTAATCCACTGAGTTAGGAATTTGACCAGTAGGGCCCAATCGGAGGCCGTCATAACCATTCGATGTTCTTAGCTGATTGCGGGTGGTAGTGAATCGACCGAGCTCCGACGAAGTTGTTAATACGAACCTCCAAACTCATATCTTCTAGCTCAACCTGATAATTGATTGCACTGTTAAGGAACTTTATACTCTTCTCGTTGTCCTAACTATCTGCCTAATCGTTTTATACTCCTGTATGTGTGTCACCGGTCTTATTATCTTATTATTATCCTTACCCCATTAACTAGCTGGCTGGTATCTTAAATAATATAGATATTAGAATTATCCTTCCCCTCGTTCCATGTCGATTTGATACTCTAGAATACTCGCGGGTGAGAATTACAAGCGAAATCCGTCTGCTTGTGGATTATTTCTAATAGTGTGAAAATCGCCAACGGCATCATGTATTGCTATTGGAGGATAAGTGTCCCCATAGTCAACACCCTCTACTTGAGTGAAGCCCTGAGCCACCAGGCGAGCCTTGTTTCTGACAACACGTCCAAACTCATCTTGCAGTCGCTTGGCCTCTCTACAAGTGTCCACACCATGTTTCTTTCAAAGTTATTGAGCTCTTCATAGATGGCATTGATCTAGTCCGGATCCTTTAGAGCTTCTTCAACCTTCGTTGTCTCTAATTCATACACAAAAACATGCTCCTCACAGTAGTTTGTCATCCTAGACCATGTCTACACACTTGAACTGAAGTCCCCAATCACTTGTTCAGCTGGATGATCACAGGCTATTGAGTGATGAGACTTGATCAGCTGTGATGGAGCTTCAACTGTTTCTTCATCTGACTCATCAACTTCCTCTGAGCTTGGTCAAGACTTGAGCAATCTGCCTGAGGTGAAGCTCCCCTTGAGTCTAGCACAAGCTCATGTGTGAGTAGTGGTGTATGCTCACTCTCCAATCATACCTCCTCAGGCATCACATCACCAACCTCCGTTGACTCCATTGCCTTGACCAGTGGCTCATCTCCCACGTCGTCCAAATTCTCATGTTGACCTTGATAGCTATTGGATTAAGCAAACATGACATCAGATCTCTCCTCAATCACTCTAGTTCTCTCATTGAATACCCTGTAAGATTTAGACTAGGTAGAATACCTCAATAAGAATCCAGTGTCCATCCTGCTCTGAAACTTGCCCATGTGCTCCCTCTTCTTTTTGATCTATACCTTAAAACAAAAGACTCTGAAGTAGGAGACATTAGGTCTTCTCCCCACAAATAGCTCAACGCAGGTCATCTTCATAAACTTGTGCGGATATAGCCTATTGATGCAATGACATGCTGTGTTGATTGCATCTGCCCATAACAGCTCAGAAGTCCCATACTCATTCAGCATCGTGCTTGCCATCTCAATTAGAGTCCGGTTCTTTCTTTCCACAACCCATCTTGCTGCGGGGTGCAAGCTACAGAGCTCATGCCCTATGCCATACTCATCACATAAACTTGCAATGTTAGTGTTAGAGAACTCGGTTCCATTGTCACTCCTCACATATTTTATTTTGTAATCAAATGTGTTTTGGGCTTTCTTGGCAAAGGTTTCGAAAATATTTCCAACTACAGTTTTGTCAGCAACAAAGAAAACCCAAGTGAACCAGGAGTAATATTAACAATTACAAAGTAATAAAGATTTCCTCCAATGCTCACATAAGTCATCGGTCCAAAGAGATCCTTTTGTAAAAGCTCAAGAGGACAAATAGTGGACATAAAACTCTTGGCGGGATGTGGATTGCCCACTTGTTTATCGTCCTGACAAGCATTGCAAAGCTTATACTTTTCAAATTTTATATCCTACATGCCAAGTACCAACTCATTTTCGAAAAGCTTGTTCAAATTTCACATGCCAACATGTCCAAAACGCCTATGCCAAAGCCAACCAAGAGATTTTGGCAAGCAGGTAAGTCGAGAGATATGAGGCATCCGAATGAAAATTCACAAGGTACAAGTTTTGAAAACGAAAGCTCTTGAAGGCAAGCACTTCTTTTAAATCAAAAACTGACTTGCCCAAAGGAGTAATGTGACTATGGAAACCCATGTCGCAAATTTGACCAACTTAAAAGCAGGTTGTAGTTGAAAGTTTCCACAAGAAGCACATTGTCAAGAAAGAGGTCAGGAGTTAAAGCTATTGTGCTAGTACCTTTTACCTTGCTTTTGTTGCCGTCTCCGAACGTGATCTTGCCGAGGGTTGCTACTCATATGTTGAGTACATCCACTGTCAAGGACCTAATGGCGCCCTCCACTCCAGCAGTTCATCTGTCAAAAGAATAAGATAATTTCTGTGACTTAGGAACCCAAACAATTGGACCCCGAGGGTTAGCCTTCAAATCGGTAGAGAAGCAAGCAACAAGAAATTTAGACACCCAAATTCCGTCGCTGAAGAAAAGAAGAAATGGAAGACTACTTGATGAAGAGGAAGAGCCATCACTTCGAAAGATTAAGTGTTAGAAGTCGTATAATAAAAACTTAATATTTTTGTGTGGAGTATATCGTATCAACTTTTGGTTTTCTCTGTGAGATACGGATATTCATTAACTAGGTTAATAGTGATCTAAGTATTTAGTAGCAAATGGTTTGGTGTATTGCTTTGCTTTTAATTTGTGCAACTACAAGAAGATCGAAGGAAGACGGTGCAAGACCTGCCACTACAAACAAAGACTGAAGGAGGACGATGTACGAGGACTGAGGTAAGTTGAAAAAATGTTTTTGCCAAAAAAAAAGAAGAAGAAGGAATTTACAAAAAAAACACTTATGTGGTGTAGTACCCTTTTTCATATAGTCCGTACAATTTTTTTTAAAAAAAAGTTTTATTTGGTTTTAAAAAGTGTGCAGTTCTTCACTAAATGAACTTTAAGACTCCCAATGAATGGAGAATAAATAGCTGATAATGACAACAATAATATAAGAACTAGTTTGTTGTTTATGATTGTAAACTATGTTTGAGTTCGATTTATTTGAAACATGCTTACTTAATGTTAGCATGTGGAGTGTTGCCAATTTATTTGGATCTTTCTACTGAGTGATAAAAAGCGTTTATAAAATTATTATATCTAGGAACCGTCTTAGTTCTATTTGCTACCCATCCTATGCCATCAGATGGCCAGAGGTCATGGAAGTGAAGGTCATGGAAGAGGAAGAGCCCGTGGAAGAGGTAGAAGTCGTGGAAGTGGAGTTCGGCCTATACCTATCAATTTGCAAAAGGTATTCGATTCCCCGATCAATCAAGAGAATGCTGCTGATAAAGGAGGTCAAGTTAATAATTAAGGGCAAATCAACCAAGTTGCTCAAGATGCCAGTAACCAAGGAGTGCAAGTCAATTTTACTGCTAAGAATCCATAGCCACCCCATAAGCCGATGCCAGTACCTGGGTTAGCGCAATCAAAGTTTACGGAGTTCATTGGAACTCGGCCACCAGAGTTTTCTGGCCGTGGAAACCCGATCGAAGTTGAAGGACTGGACACTTTGAAAGGGGTTCTTTTAAAGCCTCTTCACTATGAGATGTTTGATGATGTCGCCGAAAGGGCTCGTAGTTTGGAAGGAACTCAACGCAAGCACCATGATGAGAAGAAGAGGAAGTTCAATTCTTAGCAGGCAAGCAGCAATGTAAGGCCTCGTACCTATCAAGCTCAGAGTTTTGGTCATGGTATAATCAATCACGGCAGTACCAAAATACAAGTTTTAAGCAATAAGTCACCCCCTCAACATGGGAGTAAATATAATCAAGTTATTTAGATGCCGCAGATTGGAGGTCAAGTGCAGAATCAAAATAAGACTCCTAATGCTGGTGTAACTTGTTTTAACTGCCATTTGTTATATGATTGCCCGCTTAAGGGAGGCCAATCTTAGCAGAATCAAGGAGGGACACCTACATGTTAGCCGCAACAATGGCAGAATCATGGAAGTGCCATTAAGATGCCCCGAGGAAGTGGACATGTTAATCACGTTACTGCAGAAGAAGTCCAGAATGCTCAGGACATTGTTATCAGTATACAGGTGATTTTGGGAATGGACTGGTTGAGTAAGTATAAGGGAAGGATTGATTGGGTCGATAGATCAGTAACCCTTACTACTTTGAACGGAGATATCATGATGTCGGTAGGTGACTAACTGGGGGGGTCACCACCGGCAATGAATTTGTATGAGGGGATGCTAATCAATAACTAAGTTAAATGGTAACACAAGACAGGGTTAGACAGGTTCAGGCCCTCAACGGAGGAGGTAACACCCTACTTCCTGTGTTCTAGGATTATATGGTGGATCAAGATGCGGGATGCAAGATGATGCTATGTGCTGTGTTTGCCTTATCAGACCTACATGCCGATGGCCTCTACCCCCTCCCTTTATATAGTGTAGGGGGAGATAGAGTTACAGGATATCTCGAGATTCCTGATAACTAATTCTGTTATGCAGTTACATGGAATGCATGTGTTAATCTGCTAATTACATGGAGATAGATTATATCCTCGGGAACTTCCTTGCGGCTCAAGCCACGCGTAGCCCGAGTGGTCCTTATCCTCGATCGGCCGACTTGGATCGCCCCCTATCTGCTCCCTTATGGGCCTTCTAGAGGATACCCGAGGCCCATATAGTCCACAGTCTTTACGATCGAGTCAGATGTCCGGCCGACTGGTTTCACCAATACCTCCTGTAATCTGAAAAGAGATTGTAAAGAACTCAAGAAATCTTAAGTTTTTGTGTTGAAGCAACGCCTGGATCGACAATACCGAACTCCGGCTTACTCGGCTCATTGGGCACATCACCTCAACAGATGAATTCGGCTACTTGACACCCACTCTTGCAATGCAAAAGCAGCGATTGGCCCATCATGGGGCGTGCCTTAAGCCACGTCTCCTCAACTTCTATCTTGCAGCATGTTATAGTTTAACGTTACAAGGGATATCGACGTCAGGCGCCTAGTCTTAACTTGTAAGAACTAGCACTCGGCCCAGCATGGGGCGCACCTTTCAGCCGAGTGGTACCTGTCCCAACCGGAGAAGGGATCAGCATAGGCCCTTAGGGGCGTACTGATTGGATGCAATTTTGCCGAGAGCCATTTGTACCCGGGTAGCGGTGTACAACTGGCGACCTTATAAAAGGCATACCTCAAGAAATTGGAACCAAATTTCACCAACACCCAACCTCGAGCATGCGAAGTTGGCTAGTGACCCAACATGGGGTATGCCGTGAAACACTTTTGATTTTGGCGCTACCGGTCATATGCCCTCCAGGGTGTACCGAGGCCGAATTAGGCTCGATTTTAACACATTGCCACCGTTAGCGGCGTGTTAAGAAAGCCTGTTAAGGGGGCTGCCCTTTGCAGTTTTAGCCCAAGACCAATTAGGAGGAGGCGAAGCGTTTTCGCGCCTTTTTCTCACACAGCCGGAGGGACACGCATCTCGGTCGGAAACCGTGTTCGCATCCACTTCCGTCCCACCGCCATGATGGTTTTACTGTGTTTGAAACGGATTACAAGGCGCGACCCTTGAACTTCCTCTGTGTATAAAAGAAATCCCAAGGGCAGAATACTACTTCACCACCAGCTTTCGAATCTTCGAGTCTTTGAGTTTTCATCTTCCCGGTGGCACCCCGAAATCCCCATCTCTCCTCTCCCAAAAGCGATGGCAAACATCATGGAGATGATCGAGATGTGGATCGCCGAGGCCCGCGCGAAGGATGAGGCGATAGCCGCTGCCAAAGCTGCGGCCCAAGCTTTCGAAGACGAGCTTTGGCGAGATTTCGCTCTGGCGAAGGAGGAGATCCACGCGGAGGAATCCATCAGGGTTCTGATTCACGGATTCCAGTAGCTTCACAAAGTGCGCTTCCCCCTCAAGGACGCACTCGTCGCAACCCTCCTCATCGACGGAGGGTACTGAAGTCCTTCCACCGGAGGGCTTCTCCTTTTGTTCTTCCGCGAGCCAGCAGCGGGCCCTAGCTCGATGTGCTGCGCCGCAAAAAATGTAATCAGGCCTAAGAGCCCTTTAATTAATATCTTTTGAATATCCATGCATCTTTGTCTTTGCTCCAATCTTGAATCTGCAATGCCGCTTCTTTTTGATTTGATTTTGAATCCACAACATCGTTTCGTTCGAGTATTTAGGCTTGTCCGCTCCTAGACCAGCAGTCGGCACCTAACGCAGACCTCTCGGAGGGAACCACTCGGCCGGCCGAGTGATTATCGGGCCCCTCGCGGAAAGGCCGCATCCAGCGCTAGACTATGGCCCGGCCCAGAATGCGAAGCTTTGCCCATTGCGATAAGTTAGGAACAGGGGGAACGAAATTAGTTCACCTCACTCACTTTTCGCTCTAGTCAGTTAGCTTCTCCCAGCAGACTCCGCCGCTAGGGTTCTTCTCCGCCGTCACCTCCGCCGCCACCCGTCTCCGATCGCGATGGCTCCACCGTCCCCACTGCCCTTGAGGCAGCTAAGAATGGGAAGAAGTAGATGAAGTCCATCACGACCGAACGGAGGCTACAGAAGCTGGTCTCCCTTGGCGTGCTTCCAGCGGAAGGGTTCGTGTCTTGGCGCGCTGCCGCCGGCGAATCCTACCCCACCCCTCGCCCGGATGAGGTAGTGGTCTTCGAATCCTTTTTTCTCCATGGCTTCGGCCTTCCTTGCTCTTCTTTCTTCCAGGGATTGCTCCACTTCTACGGGATCGAGGTCTCGCATTTGAACCCCAATTCCATCTTTCAGATTACGATTTTCGTTTACGTCTGTGAGGCCTATTTGGGGATCGGTCCTCATTTTGACCTTTTGAGATTCCTTTTTCTTCTCAAGCCTTATCCCAACAAGAACTCTCCCAAGGCCGTAGGCGGCGCGGGATTTCAATTGCGAGATGGGGTCCGAAAGTTGTATTTCGATCTTCCTTTGAGAACCTCCAACAAAGGCTGGCACTCAGAGTGGCTCTATTGTGCCAACTCCCCTCCGGTCCTCCCTTCCTTCTCTGGCGAGTGCCCCACAGTCCATTCCTCCTGGTCTTTTCTCCTCGCCGATGACGAGGGAGGCCAAGTAAAGGAACTTCTTGTTCTTCTCTGCAGAGCAATGTCTTCTGGGTTGACCGGCATTGAGGTAGATTGGAATTATACCCAGCGCCGTATCCAACCCATCAAGGAGAGGGTTCATCTCGCCTTTGTGTACTCGGGGACCCAAGACGGCACTCGGGAATCCAATGAGAGCCTCTCGCAGAAGGAAATCATCAGCCGAGTGGGCGAGCTCTTCGCTCCAGGCTCGAAAATAACTCCCGCAGAGTGCCCGGCTCCGTACCATTTGGGACATCTGCCACCAGCGGTAAGGAGAAGATACTGCTCAACTCAACCGCGGTTTGCCAACGCAGAGCCGGAATTTATGTAATCTGATATGCCGCAAGGGCGCGAAGCCTTCTTCTCTACCCATCCAGTTCCAGAAGCTCCACACCACACAGAAGCACCGCGCAAACGGCCTGTTGAGGGCTCGACGAGTGCTCCTCCGGCCAAGAAAGGCAAGGGGGTTGCTCCTTAGGACTCGGAAGGGAATGATGAAGACGATGATACCGTCCCGCTTCTGCGCCGCCGCCCAGCAACGAGATCGCCACCGGCCCAGGCTGCGCAGCCACAAAGCCCTCCGCCTCGCCCGTCTGCTGACCCAAAGGCCGTATCGGGGGCGAAGAAACCTCCTGGCTCGGGCCCGAGTGGTTCGAGCATGCGATTCAGGATGAAATATGTCCCGTCACACAGGAATTCCTTTGCGACGCCGTAACTTCATAATTCGTAGAAATGTGTATCTTGAAAGGTCTTCAAATGCTTTTAGAAAACCAGTGGATGATGATGAGCCGCCAAGTTCACATGGTCAAGAGACGCCAGCTCCGACGGCTTCAGAATCCGATTACCAAGCCAAGCCCCAACCTTCTAGGGACTCGGCTCGGCCCACCGCGCCCTGCCAAGACTCTAGCCCATCCGCCACCAGTCGCCAATCCTCGACGGCGAAGGGGAAAATGCCAGCTCCGGCTCCAGAGAGCTCAGAGCCAGAAATCGAGGAGATTCCTCGCCCCTCCCCCAAAGCTCACGTCCCACCGTTCCGATTGAAATGGCGGAAGGAAACGGAGGGCTACGAGGTCGACGACGCGGCAGGAAGCCGAAGAGTGGGAGGTGCTGGACCAAGTGACTGCAATTCAAGCAGAGATATACAAGGTAGAACTCTTTCTCGCCATGAATCCTCATCCTGCACGGGGGAATCCCACTAATCTCCCTCCCTTCTCCATGCAGCGCATGAAGGAGAGGTCGAAGCAAAAGACCCGATGCATGGAGAGAACGGTAGGCGAGCTGAAAACACGCGATGAGTTTGACAACGCGTTGTATGCCGTCAAGCGACGATATCGCGGCCGGATCGAAGAACTCCACTGCGAAGTCACCGAGCTCCGATTCCGCCACGTGGAAGAGTCCAACACTAACCGAGGTATAAACCCCAGTCCGTGCTAAATCTCTAGAAAGGATGCTCCATAGATAATAATCTCCGATATTTGCCGTCGAATGTAGTTCTGGAGACAAGACAGAAGGCCTTAGAGGATGAAGTCCACCAAGCCAACCCTCAAGCAGAGAAATCGGCTAAAGAGTTGGAAGGTAATTTTTCCCGACTGGCTCTCCCTGGCTCAACCTCACTGAAATTCGACTGATACGCCACACCCGACTGGTTACATAGAGCTTCGCCGCCGAACTTCGACGGGAATTGCCCGAATACTTCAATGTCTTTACCCGGATGAGGAGCCGCCGAACGATCCCGACCTCCTGGTGGCTCGTCTCGACGCTATTCCTGAGCGGATAAAGGTCTTCACTCGGGAGGCCGCGATAACATGTACCGGCCAAGGCCTTGCCATCGCGAAATCAAACTTCCCCCGTCTAGACTGCGAAGCCGTGAAGGACGGGTTTGCTTGCTCGGAAGAGAAGGCCGCCGCTTTATTGGAAGAAGTTCGTCCGACTGCCGTCCAGATAGCCGAACAATTGGACTTGTAATTATGTCCGTAATGGAAACGTTTGGTTGATCCTCAGTACTGGTGATCCGGTTTATCCGAATAGTACGTTTTATCCTTTTTCATGAAACGCATCTGCTGACTGGTCCAGCCCCCGAGTGCCAGGAAGTAGCACTTGGTTTTCTCCCTATGCAGCTACAGGGTAGCTAAACATTGTCGCTGGAATATAAAAGCGTCATTACTCAAGAATTTTCATAGTACTCGAATTTGATCAACACATGTAAAGAGAAAATAACTTTATTGATGAGATAGGGTACGGTTGACTCCGCACACTATTTAGTGTAGCCCCCGACTTACTGCTTGGTCGTTTACGGCCAAGGAGCAAGTCAAAAGAAGGGAAACTAATTACACGCTGCTTGAATACAAGACTTTAAGAGTAAAAACGACGTAGCTGCTCGATGTTCCAGGTATTGGGCACTTCGGATCCGTCTTCACGTTGTAACCGGTAAGCCCCCGGGTGGGTCACCTCAGCGATCACGTAGGGGCCTTCCCAGAGTGGGGAGAGTTTATGCTCGTGCTTCTGATTCCTTCGGAGGACCAGATCTCCGTTGGAGAACGCACGGCCCCGTATGTTGCGCTGATGGTAGCGACGCAGGCCCTGTTGGTACTTGGCCGACTGGATCATTGCTGCTTCCCTGGCTTCCTCGAGCCGAACGAGGTCTTCGTATCTTGCTTAATCCGACTGATTATCGTTGTAACCGGCGACCCGAGGGAACCGGAACTTCAATTCAGTCGGGAGGACCGCTTCTGAGCCACAAACTAGGAAAAAGGGTGTCTTTCCGGTTGCTCGACTTGGGGTCGTTCTGAGCCCCCAGAGCACCGAAGGCAACTCCTTAACCCAGCGCATTGCGTACGGCTTCAGGCGATCGAAGATTCGGGCTTTGAGCCCTAGTAGCACCAATCCGTTGGTGCATTCAACCTATCCGTTGCTCCTTGGGTGGGCCACCGACGCGTAACAGAACTTGATGCCCAGCTCCTCGCCCCAATCTTGAAATTCGCTGCTCTTGAACTGAATGCCATTGTCGGTGATGATGCGATTGGGCACGCCGAAACACACAACGATGTCCCGGAAGAACTCGCGTGCCTTGGCCGCCGTGATGACAGCAACCGGCTTGGCTTCAATCCATTTGGGAAACTTGTCGATGGCGACGAAGAGATGAGTGAATCCGCCTTGCGCTCGCTTAAAGGGGCCCACCATGTCCAGATTCCAGACGGCGAAGGGCCAAGAGATCGAAATCGTCTGTAGATCTTGGGCTGGCATGTGGATTTGCCGTGCAAAGAATTGACACCCGTCACATTTGCGTACTATGTCTTCCGCATCTGTGACCGCGGTTGACCAGAAGAATCCCTGTCGATAGGCTTTTCCCACCAGGGTGCTTGCTGCTGTGTGATGCCCGCACTTCCCCGAGTGGATCTCGTTGAGTAGATCTCTACCTTCTTGTTCAGATATGCAGCGCCTTAGTACCCCGGAACTGCTTTTTCTGAAAAGCTCGTCCCCGAATACCTTGTAGCTTTTGCTTCGGCGTGTGATGCACTCGGCTAGGCTTCGATCCTCAGGCAGCTCATCATGAAGAAGATAATCTAAGTAAGGCTGAGTCCACCCGGGAGTAATTGATAGTACCTCTGCATCGGGTTCTAGCCGCTTCCCTTGATCTTCTGCTGATGCAGATGGTAGTTTGATAGACGGTGCGCGTAGCACCTGGATGAAAACACCACTCGGGACCTGGGCCCGAGTGGATCCCATCCGCGCTAGCTCGTCTGCTGCTTGGTTGTCGTGGCGGAGCACGTGAGTAAGCTCCAGTCTGTCGAACTGGTCTTCTAGCTTGCGTACCTCCTGACAATAAGCCGCCATGTTGTCGCCAATACAAGACCACTCCTTTTGGACTTGGTTGACCACGAGTTGAGAATCTCCGCGCACCATTAACTGCTTGACGCCGAGTGATATGGCGACGCGTAGCCCGTGGATGAGTGCCTCGTACTCGGCGGCGTTGTTGCTGACGGGAAACAATATCTGGAGGACGTAGCATAGCTTCTTTCCAGTCGGCGATATGAGCAAAATCCTAGCCCCCGCGCCGCTGAGCATTAGGGAACCATCGAAGTACATTGTCCAGTACTCGAGATTATCCTTTGCTGCTGGGGTTTGGGCCTCTGTCCACTCGGCGATGAAGTCGGCCAACGCTTGAGATTTAATGGCTAGTCGAAGCCTGAACTTTATTTCAAAGGCTCCAAGCTCGACTGCCCACTTGGCAATCCTCCCAGTGGCATCCCGATTATGAAGTATGTCTCCAAGCGGGAAAGAAGTGACCATCGAAATTTCATGCTCTTGAAAATAATGCTTGAGCTTCCGCGATGTGAGTAACACAGCATACAGAAGCTTTTGCACTTGTGGGTACCTTGTTTTTGATTCGCCCAATACCTCGCTTACGACCAGAGCGTTGTACCTTTTGAAGGGAGCCCTCTTCATCACGCTCCACAACCAAAGCGCTGCTGATGACGTGAGTCGTTGCGCCGATGTAGAGTAAGAGGGGCTCTTGGGGCATGGGAGGGATCAACACCGGTGGCGTGGTGAGAAACCTCTTTAGATCTTCAAAGGCTTGCGGTGCTTCCGCTGTCCACTGAAATACATCTTGTCGGCGTAAGAGCCTAAAGAAAGGCATGCCTCACTCCCCGAGTCGAGAAACGAATCCGCTGAGTGCCACGATGCATCTAGTGAGCTTCTGCACATCCTTCTGGTTGGTCGGAGGCTTCATCTTGAGGATGGCGCCGACCTTCTCTGGATTTGCTTTGATCCCTCGATTGGAGATGATGAATCCGAGTAGTTTACTAGACGGAACCCCAAAAACGCACTTCTCGGGGTTTAGCTTCATCCGAAATGCCCTTAGGCTCTCGAATGACTCGGTCAGATCTGTTATGAGATCCCATCTGGATTTGGTTTTTATGACGACGTCGTCGACATATGCCTCCATGTTGCGTCCGAGCTGAGTGTGAAAACACCGCTGTATGGTGCGCTGATAAGTCACGCCAGCGTTTTTCAACCCGAATGGCACTGTGATATAGCAGAAAGCACCAAAGGGCGTAATAAACGACGTTTTGATGCAATTCTCCTCCTTCAGACTGATCTGGTGATGGCCTGAGTAGGCGTCCAGAAAAATCAAGAGCTCACACCCGGCGGTGGAATCCACCACTTGGTCGATGCGGGGGAGCCCGAAAGGATCCTTGGGACACGCCTTGTTGAGGTCGGTGTAGTCGACACACATGCGCCATATCTTGTTTTTCTTCTGCACCAGGACCGGATTGGCAAGCCACTCGGGATGATACACCTCTTTGATGAACCGAGCGGCCAACAATTTGGTGATTTCACTCCTTATGGCATCTTTCCGATCCGGGTCGAATCTTCGTAGGCATTGCTTGACTGGCTTCGCCTTTTCATCGACGTGGAGAGAGTGCTCGATCACCTCCCTCGGAACACCAGGCATGTCCGAAGGTTTCCAAGCGGACACATCCCGGTTGGCCCAGAGGAAAGTGACGAGCGCGTCTTCCTATTTGCTGTCGAGCCCTGTCCCAATCACGGCCGTCTTGGCCGGATCAGACGGGTCCAACAGGATCTTCTTGGTCTGTTCGGCTGCTTGGATGGATGTTTTGGCCTGCTTCTTGGCGGGGACGTCCCCCTCCTCCTGAAGAGATGCAACCTCCAGTCGGATCTTCTCCATCTCAGCTGACGAGTCCAGCACCTGCGCCATCTCACAGCTTTCGCTGTCGCTCCAAGGGTGATTACACCGTTGGGACTTGGCATCTTTAAGACGAGGTAAGTATAATTGGGAACAGCCATGAATTTGGCAATCCCCGGCCTTCCCAAGATGGCATGATATGCCGTCTCGAAATCAGCCACTTCGAAGCTCAGACTCTCGATCCGATAGTTATCCTTGGTCCCAAACGTGACCGGCAGAGAGATCTGTCCGAGTGGTATTGCGGACGTCCCGGGGATTACCCCGTGGAAAGGAGACGATCCCTGCCGGAGCTCAGAACGTGGAATGTTCATCTGGTCCAGGGTCTTGACGAAAAGGACATTAATCCTGCTCCCGCCATCGACCAGAACCCTCTTCAGTTTGCTTCCTCGCACGACCGGATCCAGCACCAGAGGATACCTCCCGGGGAAGGCGATCCGATCCGGGTGGTCCGACCGGTCGAAGGTGATGGGCACCTCGGACCAGCGCAAGTACTTAGGCGTCGTAGGCATGATAGCGTTGATCTCCCGAGTGGTAAGCTTTTGCTTCCGCTTGGACTCGTACGCATCAGAGCCCCCGAAGATGTAGTTGATCTCGCGCTCGGCGTCTTGGTAATCGCCATCAGGTTTCTTGCCTTGACCGCCCTTAGCCGACTGGTTCGAGTTCTCGGTGAACTTCTACAGAATAAGGCAATCTTTGGCAGAGTGCTTTCCTCGAGGATGGAAGGGACATACCGAATCCATCACTTTCTTGTAGTCGTTGTCGTTGGGGGACTTAGGTCGGTTGCGCTCCATGTTGGCAACCATCTCGTCCCCCTTCCGCTTCTTATCCTTGGGCCTGCCTTGCTCATCGTTAGGCTTCTTCTTGGGGCCTTCGTCGTTGCCTCCGCGATGATTCGCGATGGCTTCCTCGGCTTCGGCCACCTGATCCGCCATCGTGAACATGGCCTTGAGATTACGCGGGGGTCCCGGGTCATCTGCCTGATCAACTCCTCGGATTAGCATCCGGCGAAGAAGGCGTCGATGAATGTTTGCTGCGAAACGTCCCGGATCTCGTTCTTCTTCTTGGTAAAGCGCTTGATGAACTCGTGAAGAGTCTCGTTCTTGCGCCGGTGTAGCTGTCTGATCTCCCATCTCCCCACGGGCCTTTCGTAAGTCCCTTGGAAATTGGCGATGAACTGCTCCTGGAGGTCGTCCCAAGACTCGATAGAGTTCTCCGGAGTCCGTTAGCAGTGCAGGCGGTTGGGGTCAAAGCGACCGGCAAGTAATTTGCCATGACGTTCTGATCACCTCCTGCCGCGTTGACTTCTAAGGCGTAAACCTGTAGCCAGTTCATTGGGTCCCTCTCGCCATCGAACTTGTCGATGCCTTTGAGGTTGAAACCATCCGGCCAAACCACTCGGCGAAGATCTGGGGTGAAGGCCCGAATCCCCTCCAATGGACGTGGCCGCCTCCGCGCTGGGGATCTACTACGACGCCCCCGACGCGGGCCTTGGCGTTGCTCCTAGCGGTGGTCACGCCGACTAGCGGTGCTCTCGGCTTGGTCATCGTCGCGGCGACTTTGACGGCCACGAGAGTTCCGCTCGCCGTTACTGCGCTCCCGCCGCTTGGCTTAAATATCTTGGCGAAGATCATGGGCAGGCGACTGGTGGGAGTCGCCAGCCGCTAAGGCGTGGGCCCGGTTTTGATTGCGCGTAGATCGACTGCGTGCTGAAGCGGTCGGAGTGGGCATTGCCTCGTTCTGTTGTATGGCAGCCATCTCCACCATGGCCGTCGCCCGAGCAAGGGTCTGGACGAGGGGGCTGCCTTCCGGAAGTTGCAGCGCGATGGTCTCGAGAAGAGTCTTTGACGCGATGACGTTGGCCTGGGGAGTGTTGTAGACCTCCTGATCTCTTAGCTTTACCGCGCGAAGCTCATTCTGGACGTCGCGGCCGCGGACGCGAAGTTGTTGTACGCGATCTTGTTTCTCCGCCTGGTGAGGATCTGGGTTCGCGCCATCGTCGGTTACTTCATACGCGACAAGCGGAGAAGTGGAGTGGTGATCATCCGCGCCTAGGACGAAAACCTCTCAGTAGTTTTGAATCTCAGAGCTCCCGTCGGACTCTGAGTCAGAAATGGAGAGGCTGACTTGTTCACTCTGTCCAATGGGTTGGCCACCGTTGATGACACCCACAAACATGGATGGATCTGATCCAAGTGGATCCAATGCGCTCGCCGACTGGTTATCTCCTATCCGAATAGCCGAGGAATCCAGTGCGAGAGTCATGACGGAAATCTCGAGTCCGGAGGGAAATCCAGCCGAGGACGATGAATTGTTGGGCGGAATACAATCCACGCCCAAGTGGTTGAGTCCGCCGAAGGAATCTGTCTAAGGGGAGAGAGGTGCGAAGGCGAACAGCGAGGAGGTCAATCCGTGGGAGGCGCTTGCTAAATTCTCCAAGTCAAAAGGCAATGGGTCACATTGATTGCGCGCGCCTCCTTGCGAAGGAATCTCTCTGGGGGGAGAGAGGTGAAGATTGCCGATGCCGTCAGCGACGAAGTCTAGGCTGCCGAAGCGAAGAGACTCTCCTAGCCTCATGGCGACGTACGGCGATCTTGGAAAAGCCATCTAACTTGAGAGATGATCTTGAGGCTGCCCCCTACCTGGCGCACCAACTGTCGACAGGTGACTAACTGGGGGTCACCACCGGTAATGAATTTGTACGAGGGGACGCTAATCAAGAACTAAGTTAAATGGTAACACAAGACAGGGTTAGACAGGTTTAGGCCCTCAACGGAGGAGGTAACACCCTACTTCCTATGTTCTGAGATTATATGGTTGATCAAGATGCGGGATGCAAGATGATGCTATGTGCTGTGTTTGCCTTATCAGACCTACATGCCGATGGCCTCTACCCCCTCCCTTTATATAGTGTAGGGGGAGATAGAGTTACAGGATATCTCGGGATTCCTGATAACTAATTCTGGTATCCAGTTACATGGTGCATGTGTTAATCTGCTAATTACATGGAGATAGATTATATCCTCGGGAACTTCCTTGCGGCTCAAGCCACGCGTAGCCCGAGTGGTCCTTATCCTCGACCGGCCGACTTGGATCGCCCCCTATCTGCTCCCTTATGGGCCTTCTAGAGGATACCCGGGCCCCATATAGTCCACACATGAAGTATGAGTCTTTGAATAAAGAAAGTTCAGTTGTTATGCAGCATCACCTGAAGATGATGCGAAGGGAAGGAGAAGAGTGTCTTCCTTTGGCGAAAATTCCGATAGTGAATAAATATATGGATGTTTTTCCTAAAGATTTACTAGGAATACCACTGGATCGAAAGGTTGAATTCTGCACCGACTTGTATTTGGGTACGGAGCCTATTTCTCAATGGTCGTATCATATGAATCCTAAAGAGCTTGCAGAGATGAAGACGCGGCTTGAAGATTTAAAAGCTAAAGGTTTTATTAGATCGAGTGTTCTCTGAGGGTATCGCCAGTGATATTTGTGGACAAGAAGTGTCGGAAGGCTTTAATGATGCGTGTGGACTACCGGAAGCTAAATAAAGTGACCATCAAGAATATGTATCCATTGCCTCGAGTGGATGATTTGTTCGATCAACTAAAAGGAGGCAATGTGTTTTCCAAAATCGATTTAAGGCCGGGTTATCATCAGACAAAGTTGAGGTCGGAAGATATACCAAAGACGGCATTCACTACCTGTTATGGATTATATGAATATACGGTGATGTCGTTCGGACTCACAAATGCACCAACACATTTCATGACGCTTATGAACGAGGACTTGATGGAGTATCTTGATAAATTTGTCATGGTATTCATTGATGATATCCTCATTTATTCTAATAATGAGGAAGAGCATGCCGAGCACTTGAGACTCGTGTTGGAGAAGTTGGGAGAGCATCAGTTGTATGCTAAGTATTCAAAGTGTGACTTCTGGGTCAAAGAAGTAGCATTTCCTAGTCATGTCATCTCTAAAGATGGAATGTCAGTGGATCCGTCCATGGTCAATGAGATTCTGGAATGGAAGGTACCCAAGATCGTTAACAAGGTCAAAAGATTTTTCGAAATCGCATGATATTATCGTCGCTTCATCGAGAGATTTTTTAAGATTTCTCGACACCTCTCTTAGTTGTTGATGAATGACGCTAAGTTCAAGTGAACAGCTCAGAGCCAAGATAGCTTCGAGCTATCTTGAAGAAGCCAAAATCGCTACTGGTATTGGTATTACCTGATATTCATAAGGACTTGCAGGTATATTGTGATGCTTCGAAGCTGGGAATCAGATGTGTGCATATGTAAGAAGGGAGAGTTGTTGCATACGCTTCATGACAACTATGGCCCCATGTGTTGAATTATGCTACTCATGATCTGAAGTTAGCTGCCGTGATGCATGCTTTGAAGATTTGGAGGCATTACCTAATCAGTAATCACAACGAGATATATACTGATCATAAGAGTATGAAGTATATAGTTATCCAGCCAAATCTGGATATGAGATAGAGAAGATGGTTGGAGCAGTTAGCGGATTATTATGTGGGTATTCATTATCATGAAGGCAAACCTAATGTGGTCGCCAATGCATTAAGTCGAAAGCCAAGGAGTGAGCATATCTGAAAAGAAGCTGAGAAGTTGAATTTAATGATTGTTCCGCATGGTTATGTGCACAGTCAATTGAATATGATGGAAGTGCAACCAGATGTTCAAGATTAGATCAATAAGGCTCAAGACGATGATGATGGAATTCTTGACATTATTGTTGGGATAATCCTAGAGAAGGCGCTAGGTTTCGTGATGGATAACGAGGGTATTGTTTGGTTTGATAAAAGGATTATCTTGCCAGCTCAAAAGCATATTAGAGAGTTGATTTTGAAGGAAGCTCATGATTCAGCATATTCTATTAACCCTAGGAGTACCAAGATGTATTTAGATCTAAAAGAGAGATATCGGTGGTCGGGAATGAAGAAGGATATAGCGGAATTTGTTCCCATATGTGATATATGCCAAATCGTCAAAGTCAAGCACCAGAGACCAGCAGGTTTGCTTCAGCCTTTGCGTTTACCTAAATGGCAGTGGGAAGAAGTTGGTATGGATTTCATTGTGGGTATGCCAAGAACGCAAAGGGGTTATGATTCGATATGGGTTATTATCGATTGGTTCACTAAAGTCTCTGGTAAAGACAAGTTATGACAATGGTAAGTTGGCAAAGATCTACATGTCAAAGATAGTGTGTTTGCATGAAGTTCCTAAGAGGATCGTGTCGGATCGACGGAGCCAGTTCACATCAAAGTTCTGGACTAAGATTCATTCTCTGTTGGGCACGTATCTAGCTTTCAGTAGTGCTTATCATCCTCAAACTGATAGGGCAGACTGAAATGATGAATCAAATATTACAGGATATGTTGAGGGTAGTAGCTTTGTTGGATTCGAAAAGCTAGGATAGTGCATTGCTTTTGCGGAGTTCTCCTACAATAATAGTTATCAGACCAGTATTCAAATGGCGCCGTTTGAAGCTCTGTATGGAAGGAAGTGTCGTACGCCATTTTATTGGAATGAGACCGGAGAGTGAAAATTATTCGGTCCAGATGATTTAAAAGAGGCCGAAGATCAAGTTAAGATGATTCAGCAAAGGATGAAGACCGCGCAATCAAGGCAGAAGAGTTATGCCAATACGCGAAGACGAGAATCGCAGTTTGAGGTTGGAGACCATGTGTATTTAGAGGTTTTGCCTATGAAAGGTCTTCGTCGATTCCATGTTTTTGGAAAGTTGTCCCCAAGATATATCGGTCCATTTCCAATAACGGGAAGGAGGGGACAAGTTGCATATCAGTTAGAGTTGCTAGAACAATTGTCAGGTGTGCATAATGTGTTCCATGTGTCGCAGCTCAGAAAGTGTTTGACGGAGCTAGAGGAGCAGATGTTCATAGAAATTATTGATTTGCAAGAAGATATGTCCTATAAAGAGAGACCAGTTAAGATTTTGGATGTTTTTGAGAGGTGTACTCGGAGTCGGAATATCAGGTTTTGCAAAGTGTACTGGTCTAACCATTATGAGGCAGAAGCTGCTTGGGAGAAGGAGGGTGTTTTGTAAGCTGAGTTTCCAGAGCTATTCAAGCAAGCCTTCTCTGAATCTTCGGGTCAAGATTCTCTGTAAGGATTTGTGACATCCTCTATTTTATCAAATATCACTTATATTTTTGAAACCCCAAAAAAAAAATAAAAGAGAATTGTTATATACAAAACGCTAGTTTAAATTATTTTAAATTAGGTTTAAGCTAAAACCCTAGAAAACTTTTAGAAAAATTCTATAAAAATTCCAATAATTCGTAGAAGCCATCATCTAGCCACCCTTCAAATTTCATGCCCAAATTCCAAAGCTAGCTCAAGATTCCATTAAGTGTTACCATTTTGCCGAGAGCTCGTAAAACCCATCAAATAATGAGCAAACGAGGGAATCTTGTGCTCACATTTGGAGAGGAGTTTCTAGAAGCCCAATCCGAATTATCCTCCGGATTTCAGCCCCAAGCTCCAAAGGAAACTCTGTTTTCTTGCTAAACAAATCTAGATTATATCCGAATCCTACACGGATTAGAATCGAGTCCTAACCCAACACCTCTTAGCCCAAGGCCCACCCTAGGTCATCCATGGCACTATATAAACCCACCAAGACCCTTGCCCCAACACCCCATCACGAAATTCCTCAAATCCCAAACCCTAGCCGCCAAAACCCTAGCCACCGAAACCATTTTTAAGAGATCCCTCTTTGTGCCATGCCCAAATCTAAGATTAGATGGTGACATATTGTAGACATCATCGAGACGGTCAAGATGGATATATTTAAAGCCGCCGCCGCCAACATCACCGCCGGCCGTCTCGTCTGCTGCGCCGCTCCAGATCCCGCGCCATGCCACCTAACCTACCATGCCGCCGCGTCCCCGCGCGCGCCAGGTTCAGCACATGCGTAACCGCTGCTGCCACCTGTGGCTTCTCCATTGGCCGCCTCACCGACTCCCAATTTGTCGTCACGGTGCCTTCCTCCTCCCGCTCGCACGCGACACCACCTATCCCTGCCTGTCATGTGGCAACGCCACGTCGCTGCCGTCGCGCTTCGCCACCTGTTTCTGCATGCTGCCATGCGTGCTTGCCCCATTAACCGCCGCCGCCGGCCACTCGCCGCCTGCCAGGTGTCGCCGCATGGCCGTCGCCCTCACCCGCGCCTCCTATGCCTGGCCTGGCCATCGCCTGCGTGAACCTCCGGTCGGTCGGTTTTCTTCGGTTGACCAGATTAAAACCAGTTTATTCTTTTTGTTATTTTTTTATTCTCCCAAGGCTTCCAGGAATTGTTCCGGGAGCATCCGAACTCCGAATTAATACTGAGCCATTAAATCCGAACTCTTATACAGTTTAGTGTTTCAGGCCTCCAAAAATCCGAAAATAGCATAAAATGTTTCTGCATAGTAGATCTATTTTATCAGTAAGAGAAAATTGAGTGTTTGTGTATATATCTTGTAATCTCTCATATGCAGCACTATTGATATTTAAGAAAAAAAAGGTGAAAAAGGCAAGTGCATAAAAAGAAGTCGCACAAAGAGAAAAATAAAGCAAAATGCGAAAAAAAAACAAGGAAAAGAAAGAAATAAAGATATCAGAAGTGCGTGCATTCTTTTGTATCCAAAGTGTTGTGTTATTCGTTTTGCTTGCTTGAGCTAGGTCTAAGGATGGGTTTAGACCAGCAACATTGACAAGTACTTTGGATATTTATTTAACTTTGCTATTCTGATTTCGATAATTGTACATTCCTTGCTACTAAATTAGCCTGTCCAAGCTCCACTTACATCTTATCGGTTCTAGTTCTAACTTGCAATCGCTTCGCTCACTCTCATTCGGTATTACGAACCAGCCACCAGTTGTACCTCCTGTAGCATTGGTAAGAACACTTGTAAGAGCATGATAAGACGCTCGAGAGAGTGTGACTCGACCGTTCAAAACCTAGTAGTTAATAGGGATAATACTTTTGTGTTATCTTGTGTTTTCTACTAATAATGGCAGGAGTATATAGTGGAATTGGAAGATTGCAGCGATTAGCCACCAGTTGGAATGCAAGCATCATTGGTGAGGAGGCTGAAGGAAATTTTGGGGTGTTCCACCAGAAGGAGAAATTGAAAAAAGCTACACATCAACTTCTACCACCAAGTCAGGTAATACCATTGAGAACCTTCCTCTCTACGATACAAAATTTGGACATCATGCATATATTGATTGAGAAATAGCGGTATATAAAATTTTTGCTCGATGTAGAATCTTCGAGAAAGAAAAGGTTATGACAGCTGCTAGTGCTTTAATTAATAATGCATCAATTAAATGGAAGGCATGTTGTTTTCTTATTGGGGTACTTTCGACTTGAAGAGACATGAAACAACCTTAAGGGATAAGTTTCTTCCTACCTATTATCGTGAAAATTTATTGAACAAACGACAATGTTTATAGCAAGGTGACAAACCAGTGACCATTTACTATGGAGAATTAGAAAAATTTTTGTTACGTTGTGGTTTGGAGGAAACAGATCTAGAGAAGGATAGTAGATTGTTATGTGGACTTAATGAAAAATATATAATATTGTTGTTGATAAAGAATATGTTTCTCTGTTGCAAATCTTTGCTCTTGCTTGTGAAGCTGAAAATAATAAAACATAAAAAAGTTATACGAAAAATAAACACATCTGTTTGTAAGAATGGTGTGTATCCTTGTACGACTAATATTTTGCAGGCAGGTGCAAATAATAACATTGAAAATGAGGAGAATGAAGAGATGCTTGTTGCTGTACCCATGCTTCTAACACCTACAACTGAAGATGTACCTACATTAGCTGGGGAGGAAAATAAAGGTAATGAAGAAGGTACTACACTCATTCAAGATAAGAACAATTTTTATGTGCTGAAAATTTCCACGAATCATGCTATGTTAGTGCGACAAATTGTGAAACCAATTGCGGATTTACCTTTGTCACAACATGACTTGCTCGATGTTTCTTGTGATAAAGACGAGTTGTGTGATAATGCTTCACTTATATCTATACCACAACTAGTGAATGAACATGTTACTTTTGCTTCAGAATCAAACACTTTTACTGAAAATAAACATGTTATTCACCTTGCCATTGAAAATGCTGAGGTAAAATTGTTGTCTTCTTTAAATGTTCTGGGTTATATTGAATTTGATGTTCTAAGTGATCTTGACAATTTAGAGGAGAGACTTGTTGATCAATATAATTTGACTTGGTTATCTAGAAACAATTTTCATGCTATAGACAAATATAATGATAATGAAAAGTACATGGTGAAACGAGTTTATATTTGTTTGAACCTAAAATTTTCTTATGATGTGCAATCATGTGACTAACTAGAGAGCTACACTATTAATAATCATGTCATGTCAAGTGTCTCTGGCATAACATCGAAAATACATGAAAAATTTCAAGAAGGGGAGGATATGAACTTTGATGAATCTGGTTCTAACAATTTGATTACACACGATACGTTTGTTGTTTTGCCTTTCTTTGGAGCTAATCTGTTGCAGAAGAATGAGTATGATTCGAGGACGACTCACACTCAAGAAGGGGAGGATGTTGTGACCATGCCCATCACGGGTATGACCGACACTATGTCAACATGTTGGTCATGGCTGAGCTTTTCTTCAGCATGGTCGTTGACTAGATTTCAAGCCACTACTTCATCTTCGACCACTACATCTACTACAAGTTGGCAACACCTTGCAACATACTTTAATACATCTACACGTACTATGACATCTACGGCTGCATGGGTTCGCCGACCACCAGCTTGTCCTGGACGTACAAGCCAGCAGCAATTACGTCGTTGCGTTGATATTCTTATTTACCGCCACCGATTGATATTGTTCATGGTAGCTGCCCGCCCGACCGGTGCACCGGGCGAACACGAACCTCGATCTGAAGCCAACTGCCGGGCGGGCGAACTCGGGCCTAGGAAAAATGCCGGCGAAGGCGTGACCGGGCCGGGCTTTAGGGATTCGGGCCGGGATTTTGGGCTTCGGGCCAGGTTCGGGCCCAAATCCTAGGCCCGGTGCATCGGGCCGGGCCGGGCTCGGGCTTGGTCCCATGTGACCGGGCTTTTTCAAGCCCTACCCGAAACCCGGCCCGGCACGGGGAATGATCAGGTCTAGTTCGACCACCACCTTGGCCGCCTTCACTACATGAAGACATACTCAAGAAAGGCGCCTCTCCACCTCCTCGACGACCTCAGGCCCAAACACCCATGTTGCTCAAGGCCCAACCAAAGATCAAACCCAATTCGTCGTCCACGAGCCCAGTTTAGCCACCAGGAGTAGTCCAACTTGAAATGATCATAACTTGGTCATACGAAGTCCGTTTTGGATGTTCTTGCATACGGACAAGCCCACGATGAGAGCTTTCCAATGGATCCGGTTTGAGGCCCAAATTCTATCATAATCAACAGGAATCGCGAAATCAAGAGGACGTCAAAATCTGCAGGGTGCTGCGTCACCTCCAGTTTGGGCTCGTGGCCCATGTACCTCCTAGTGTTGTGCCCCAAACCCTAGCCGTCACTATAAATTCAGTAGCCGTCGCTAGTTAGACTTGGGTTTTGCTTAGATTGTTCTGTGCTGCAGTTTCGCTGTTTACCGGTTTGCGGAACCCCAACTTATGTGCTTAATCGGTAATCTGTAATTTGAGATTGCATCTACCGCGTTTTTGCTTGTGTTCTCGATTCACTTGCAGTAATTAATCTTCGTGCTGAGGTCAACTGTGTCTTGGTGTGGTTGATAATGAATAGAGACAGTGGTGTTGCAATTGCAGGCTTAGATCTATTCTGATTGGAAGCCGGATCATCAACGTCGAATTCTCCACAAATCAAATTTATCCTACCTGTCGAAAGATCGGGACCCCGTCCCCATCATTGGGGAAGTGGTGTCGACCAACTCAGTAGCGAGAGGCTTCACCATCGTGAGAGGTGGTGAGAAGACCTTCCCGTAACCCATGGCAGTCCTTTGCCCACGCATGATAAAACGTGGCGGGCAGTCAGGAGGTGTCTCCAGGGAGTACTCCGACGACTTGTAGTCCAGCTCCTCATACTTCATGTGCGCCTTGCCCTTCCCTATGTAAAGTGCGGCCCTATGATTGACATTAGGGCGGCCACGTGGTGGGGAGAGAATAAGCTTCTTGGCCATGACCGTCTTGAGACTAAGTTGCCTCGTGGTTGGTCTCGATGGTGAAGGGGCACGTGCAGCCTTCCCCTTGCCGATGACACAGAGAGGAGAGAGTGGTCGTGCCGCACTTCATGCGCCGCCACTGCGCATAGGGGAGGCTGGCTGACCAGGTGGGGTTAGCCGAACGGCTTCCAGTTGCCCGACCTGCGGCCTGGCTTCAGGTAATGCCTCTTGCGAAATGCGAGCTTTTCCTACCGCACTAGTGAAAGGTTGATATTCCGAATGAAGCATGGCCTCCCAGAGTTGCTTTTCAATGGCTTATGCACCGGTGGGTCGGATGAGAGTATGTCACATATGCTAGGAATGGATTTTGGGGTCTTATCGGCCATGACTAAGTGTGCATCTCGAGTTGGCTGAAGGTGGTGGAAAGTGGCTAAGTGGGAGGAGGAGGAAGAAGATGAATGAAGTGAATGGAAAAGCCTCCTCCTGTCGGTTTTAAAAGAAGTGAAAACGTTCAGGAGCTTAAAAACTAGATGAGATGCTCCCTCTTCGAAAGATTTCGAAAATGGGTGAAAAGGGGGGTCGGCCGAACTAGCCTTGGTCAGCCGACCGGCGTCCGGTCAGGCTCTAGTGCAGTCACTTTGGAGAAGTTGGTCTACTTAGCCCATAGATTATTTTTATGAAATAAAATTTTATTCAAACTCTCATTTATTTATCGATCGGAGATAGACCGCACTCAGCCAATCAGTGATCAAAGAATTCAAGGACATCAACGTCCTCAAAAATAGGCATTTTCGGTTCTAGAAAGATTTTCAAGCATTGCCCATTAACTTTGAAAACATTGCCATCATTGTCTTGGAGGGCGATGACACCTAAAAGCATTAAGTACCGTGAAAGGGCCTTCCCATCTACTACGATGTTTGCCATGTCCAAAAAACTTCACACGAGAATTAAAGAGAAGCACCTTAACCCCGATTTTAAACCGTTTCACCATTATTCGCTTATCGTGCCATCTTTTAGTTCTATCCATGTAAAGTTTTGAGCTATGGTAGGCCTTTTCCCTCCATTCTTCTAATTCTGCCATTTGCATTTGTCTTTTAATTCCGGCTTAATGAATATCTATGTTCCAACGTTTTATTGCCCAATGGGCCTTATGTTCCAACTCTACGGGTAGATGACATGTCTTCCCTTAAACGAGCTGGTACGGGGTCATACCTATTGAAGTTTTAAAAGCAGTGCGGTATGCCCAAAGCGCATCGCTCAGCTTATGCTTCCAAGCCTTCCCCACAGCATCTATGGTCTTTTCTATTTTTTTGATTTTCATCCTCAGCCTAGCGGTCAGGCTGAAACGTCAAATAAAGAAATCAATAATAAATTCAAAAGACCATAAATGCCATGGGGAAGGCTTGGAAGCATAAGGTGAGTAATGCATTTTGGGCATACCACACTGCTTTTAAAACTAAAATCCATATAAGCCCATACCAGATTGTTTACGAGAAGATGTGTCATCTACCCGTAGAGTTGGAACATAAGGCAATTGGTTGAATAGAGGAATGGAGGGGAAAGGCCTACCATAGCTCAAAAATTTACAAGAAGAGAACTTAAAGATGGCGTGATAAGAGAATAACGGTGAAACATTTTAAATCCGGAGATAAAGTGCTTCTCTTTAATTCTCGTGTGACGTTGTTTGGGCTTGGCAAACTTCGTGGTAAATGGGAAGGCCCTTTAACGGTACTTAACGCATCCGATTTTGTTGCTGTCACCCTCCAAGATGATGATGGAAAGATTTTCACGCGTTGCCCATTAACTTTGAAAACATTGCCATCATTGTCTTGGATGGCGATGACACCAAAAAGCATTAAGTACCGTGAAAGGGCCTTCCCATCTACTATGATGTTTCTCATGTCCAAAAAACTTCACACGAGAATTAAAGAGAAGCACCTTATCCTCGATTTTAAACCGTTTCACCGTTATTCGCTTATCGTTTCATCTTTTAGTACTATCCTTGTAAAGTTTTGAGCTATGGTAGGCCTTTTCCCGCCATTCTTCTAATTCAACCATTTGCATTTGTCTTTTAATTCCGGCTGAATGAAGATCCATGTTCCAACATTGTATTGCCCAACGGGCCTTATGTTCCAACTCTACGGGTAGATGACATGTCTTCCCGTAAACAAGCTGGTACGGGGTCATACCGATTGGAGTTTTAAAAGCAGTACGGTATGCCCAAAGCGCATCGCTCAGCTTATGCTTCCAAGCCTTCCCCACCGCATCTACGGTCTTTTGTATTTTTTTTATTTTCATCCTCAGCCTAGCGGTCAGGCTGAAACGTCAAATAAAGAAATCAAAAATAAATTCAAAAGACCATAAATGCCATGGGGAAGGCTTGGAAGCATAAGGTGAGTAATTCATTTTGGGCATACCACACTGCTTTTAAAACAAAAATCCGTATGACCCCATACCAGCTCGTTTACGAGAAGATGTGTCATCTACCCATAGAGTTGGAACATAAGGCAATTGGTTGAATAGAAGAATGGAGGGGAAAGGCCTACCATAGCTCAAAAATTTACAAGAAGAGAACTTAAAGATGGCATGATAAGCGAATAACGGTGAAACATTTTAAATCCGGAGATAACGTGCTTCTCTTTAATTCTTGTGTGAAGTTGTTTGGGCTTGGCAAACTTCGTAGAAAGTGGTAAGGCCCTTTCACGGTACTTAACGCATCTGACTTTGTTGCTGTCACCCTCCAAGACGATGATGGCAATGTTTTCAAAGTTAATGGGCAGTGTTTGAAAAATTTTCTAGAATCGGAAATGCTTGTTTTTGAGGACGTTGACGTCCTCAAATTCATTGATGACTGATTGCCTGAGTGCGGTCTACCTCCGACCGATAAATAAATGAGCATTTGAAGAAAAAATTATTTTTAACCTTTTTATTTTCCATAAAAATTATCTATGGGCTAAGTACACCAACTTTCCTAAAGTGACCGCACCCGAGCCAGACCGAAGGCCCGTCGGACCACCGAGGCTAGGTAAGCCGACCCAGCCAGGTCGGCAGGCCACCTTTTTCACTAATTTTCAAAATCTTTCGAATGGGGAGCGTCTCATCGGGTTTTGTAGCTCCTGAATGTCTTCACTCATTTGAAAACCGATGGGAGGAGGCCTTTCCATTCACTTCAATTATCTTCTTCCACCTTCCACTTAACCACTTTCTACCACATTGAGCCAACTCGAGATCCACATTTATCCTTGGCCGATAAGAACCCAAAATCCATTCCTAGCATCTTTGAAATCGTCGCGTCCGACTCACTTGTGCCTAAGCCGTCAAAAAGCAACTCCGCGATGCCATGCTTTGCCCGGAACATCAACATTTCACCGGTGTAGTCGGAGAAGCTCGCGTTCTCGTTAGAGGCATCGTCGGAAGCTAGGTTGTAGGCCAGGTGATTGGGAGCCGGTCGACCGACCCCACCTAGTAGGCCGGCCTTCCCTCTGAGCAGTGGAGGCACACGAAGTGCAGCACGCCCGCTCTCTCCTCTTCGTGCCATCAAGAAGGGGAAGGCAACACGTGCCCCTTCACCATCGAGACAGACCACGGGGCAACTCAGCCTCAAGACGGTCATTGATAAGAAGCTCATGGTCTCCCTGTCGCATGGTCGCCCAGTTGTCACTCATCGGGCCACGCTGCATATGGGAAAGGGCAAGGTGCTCATGAAATATGAGATTCTTGAGCACAAATCACCGGAGTACTCCCCGGAGGCACCACCAGACTCCCTGCCACTTTTTTTGCGGGCGGGCAAAGGACCGCCACAGGTTACAGGATGGTCTTCTCACCACCGTTGCTGAGGGTGCAGCCTCTCGCGCCGAAGTTGGTTAACTGCACTTCCCAAAGGAGAGGTGTGAGGCATGCTCGTACACTCCCCCCGATCCATGGACGAGGTGGCGAGATGGAGTTTAGTGATGAGGAGGAGCTCCAGCTGCGTGACCTAATGATCGCCTTGCAGCAAATGCAGAATAATCCAGCGGAGTAGATGGCTAAAGGTCATATTAATGTGATGGATTACAAGTTCTCTGTCCTTCGTAAGTCCACAACGGCCAAGCTCAAGCGCTACGCTAACGCGATGGGTTCACCGAAGCTATACGACCCTGCAATCGATATTTAGGGGTAGGCTAGAGCTGAATAAGGCCTTGTTTGTTTTAGATTAAATTAAATTAAATTAAATTAAATGAAAATTTGTTATTTTTGTATAAGGCAAATGATGTAATGTTTTGTAGCCATTTTTGTGGGGTTTTAAATAGTTCTTCTTAAAGTTTGTAAAATATTTTTTAATAATTTTTTGAACTCGTTAAAACGTATTTTGAGGAGTCACAAATTTGCTACAGTAAAACGCAACTCAACATTAATCAGAAACAAATAAGGCCAAGAGGATTTGGCGCTTATTTTTGTTTTCAAATCTTTGCTTTCATTTTATGCGCCTACAACTTTGCATTGGCATGAAGTGAATAAAGTGTTGTTTGCCTCGACACATGCAACTTCCTGCATCGGTCGACCTTATTTGCTAACATGTGCATTTGACTAATAAAATACACAGAAGGGACATATCACTTCACAGAAACTGTACCTGATCGAGCAAAAGCCATTACGACTGATTGAGGCCAGGCCGGTCGATTGAGCTAGGTCGGCTGACCCAAACCTGGCCGGCTAACCCCCCTTCTGCACCGGTTGGTCGCATAAAAATTCTGGTACACTCCTCGCTGCTCACTAATTTCAATTTTCTCTGTTATTTGCTCAATTTCATCTTGCATATGAGTGAACAACACTAATACGATAAAAGCAATTTGAAAATATTTTTAAAATATAACCCTGTTCGTATTATGTTGCCATACATAAATTTTATTTCTTTGTTATAACTCTACGATTGTGGTATACATTTCATTATGATTAACCATATCTAATTTGTTGGATTATGTGATATAGTTTAAAACATGACCTTCTTATCATGGACTTGGTTCACCAAGAAGTTTTTCATAGAAATCTTTAAAACCCTTGATCTAATTTCTTAAGATGATCTTATTACCTACCACAGGCAAAAGCTTAGCATAATATTTGAGACTTATTTCGTAGTTTTGACCGTACTAAGTTGGGTTAAAACATGAATCCTTTTAAGAATGTGTTCTCTATTCCAATCATTTCCTTTTGCGTATCATTTTGATTGCTAGCCTTTTCATATCTGGTAACGGCAAAATTCCACCTTGGAATTGAACATACACCTTTGCCAGATATTCCACCCTAAAACATTAAGCCCTTCATATTTCCTAGTGCCACCATACCTACCTGTATGATGGTCCTCCAAAATAAATGATCCACTTGTCATAAACTTTTCAAAAAGTGCTGAATATGACAGAGGCACGAAAAAATAAATTCTAATTGGCATAAGAATCGCCAACAGCTAGCAATGACATTTGAACCATCAACCACGACCTTTTTCGGCAAAGGGGTAGTATTATATGATTTTTCATGTACCACTCATGAATGAGGTATGTTGCATCATAGTTCTTGTTTCCTCCTCGATGGCATAATCCAAAAGATGTTGCATAGTACCATCATATTTTAAACGAACAGTGGCAACGATGTTGGAATTCAAACCTCGTTTGATGTATCCCCTCATTGCATACTTCTGAGTGATATTTGCATGATACATGGCATATTCCAATTTAACAAAATATGATTGAACGGATCTACAGCCTTATTAAATGTTCTTTACATGATGAAGTAATCCTTGCTCATATTTATATGGCACAAACTCTTATCTCATAACCTATTTCAAATTTTCCCTCGTAATGATACAATACTTTCCAGGATGACGCTTCCACCAAGTGCTTGCATATTCTTGAAACCCAATCATGGCTTATTTCATTTTCTTGTTATCAACGAGCTTACGGATATGGAGGTCATTTTCATGATCTTCCACACACTTTAAGTACTCTTCTGGGTCTGTACTTACATAGAACGAAAAGTACAAGTGTCTAGATTCACGCCATGAAATCCTATCATTGTTAGTACCAACAAATGTGTAATATATGTGGACTTTGTGGAAATAACTCAATCTCACCCTCTCTTACCAACCGAAGTTCTAGTGGCTTCTCCTGATCTCTACATAAGGCACCTTGTGGTCAAATATGGCAAAAACAAAGTGATAGATCGAACGAATGCAATCGAGGTTCGCTAACGATAGTTGTTTTTATGTGGAGCTTGGTACGGAAATCCTACTGAATCTTTTATTCCAGATATTATTCAATTAAGTAGTTTTCTAACGAGATATCAATTGCTATCATTGATGATCACAAGTATGTATATGAATGCACACAATAAAGATAATGAAACTTTTGCAATCAAACATGTGAGCAGACAATGACAAAGCTCTATGGCACAAGTTATGGAGCGATGCTAGCAATATGCAGCAAAGCTGAGCACTTGATTGCTCAAAAAAAATTCAGCAAGGTCTCTTTTCAATTTTCTTTCTTTTTCTCTACACTTTTGTTTTGCAGTTTGAGCACTTTTGGTATCGTCAGAGGAACTCAAACAAGATAATATGATGATATTATGAGCAACCCAAAGCTAAACCTAAAGCTAGTCTCGTGTGAAGTTTTTGCAAAGGATATGGTTTCGGTTCGCCGCTACTTTTCTTCATGGCAAGAAAGATTGAATTTTTGCGCACTTTTAGAGGCCGAATTAAGAAATCTCAATATGAAAAAATTTGTGGGTAATTTCTTTAGCTTTCCAAAATATCCAAGAACGCGACAATCCAGAGTTTGTATGATCTAGATATGACTAAAATACTGACAGATTGTCAATCTAATTACAGCATGAAAAAAGTGATGTGAAAAAAGATATGATCAGCAGCTAAAGCAATGAATTTAATGGATGAAAACCTAATTAAACTTTGAAAAACTCAAATCAGCTAAGACTAAAGACACTTTTATGGCTTTTTGTGTATAGGACGAAAAGTTAAACTAAATAACTAGCGTAATTGATCCTATCATGTCAACCGACGCTCTGATATTAATATGATACGGATGGATCTTCACGACGTAGGATCACCGGGATAACATTGATCCGTGCAACTTGACGAGCCGATGGTGCCAACAACCGTACTTGTTACGGAAGCCCGCGACAAGAGAATTCGCCCAACCACACGTTGCGGTCAGAACATTAACGAGATCAAAAGATTATACCCATGTTCCTACAAGAACAACAGCGGAAGAGAACTCATAATTTCCAACGAGTAGCAAAAGCTATCAATCCGTAGAAACAGAAGTTTTAATCTCAATATCAAAAGTGGTCTTGGTTTCTGAATACAAGATGTAATCTAATATAGGGAGTAAGTGGTGATGGCTAGGAGGGGGAAAGCGGTGACTCCTGGTCAAGTTAGGGTTCCCATGGCGTGCCCATCAATTGAGCCTCGGCCCGGCACGTCTGAAAGGTTTGAGTTTGGCCCACTTGTTGGTGTAGAAAATTTTAAGATGAGGTCAGATCCATTGAAACTCGTCGTAATCTTTTTATAGAGCCCAAGAACGTTGAATTTCGATATTGTATGTCGCCTGGGCATCAGTTCTAGATGAGCTGCGCGTAGATGGCCGAATCGGACTCGTGAACAAATCGGGCTCTTTCTTCTGCCAGTGTTGGTGCAATGTGATCAGAGGGTGCTGAAGAGGTGAATATGCGCCTTTCTTGAATATGTAAGAATAATATAGCAGGAAAACCATCACAGAAAATATTATAGCAAAGAAATTAAATTTCAACTACACGTAATAACACAATTACGCAATCTTTTAGGATCAGGACAAAAACTATGCACACAATCTCAGTATTGGTCATAATTTTCATAAAGGTTCCATTAGGTTAATCATAATAACGTCAGACAAAACATGCTAGCCATGAATCCTATTAACAGCCCAGCTTTCACAAATTTAGTCCAACTTGGCGAGATCATAAAACATTTAGGGGGAGACTAGCGCACGGTATCCCGTCGGGAGCCCACCCCGATGGGATTCCTCCCCTCCACTCGCCTCGCGCGCCCTCCCCGTCCCTGCCGCCTCCTTCCTCTGCCCCGGCCGGCAGCACCCTCGCCGTCGGCCGCTCCGCCCGCCGCCTTCTTCCTCTGCCCCAGGCTCTCCGCCTCTTGGTCCAAGACACCCCCGCCGCCCCGCCGCCTCCTTCCTCCGCCCGGCAGACGGTGCCCTCGTCCCGCCACTCCGCCACCCCACCTCCTGCCTGCCCAGCCGCACCACCCTAACCCGAGGGAGTGAGGCGGTCCCCACCACCGCCGTCCCAACCGCCTTCGCCCCCTCCCCCGGCTCCGCCTCCGCCGCCGCCCCCGACGAGCCGCACTCACCGCCGATCCGCCGCCTCCCTGACCTCCCTCTAAACCCCAAGGAACCCAAACATTCCTTAACCCTAACCCGAAACGGCGGCGACGGCAAGGTCGATGACGTCGAGGTAGGCCTCCTCCTTCCTCCTCCTCCTTCCTCCTCTACACAGCGCGCGAGGGGGGGATCCCTTCCGGATCCTGTTCGGACGGGATCCCGTCCCTAGGAATTTCCCAACATTTATAGCCATCCTTGGAAGTGAACAAGCATAAGCATATATACATCACGTGCAAGCAGATCCGTACGGGATCCCGTCCCTAGGAATTTCCCAACATTTATTGCCATCCTTGGAAGTGAACAAGCATAACCATATATACATCACATGCATGCAGCACATGCAGAGTGCTACCACAGACAAGTCATGCATACCGATCATTATCGCAGTCATGTAGCGGCCACATCGCCTCATGCATCAGGTAACGAGATCCCAATGCAAATGTTCATCTCATGAACAGCATTACCTCACTTCCTGACCAAAGTCATTGGCCACTAGTAGATCAAATCTACCAAGGCTGAGCCCGAGCAAACATCTGCACCTACCCTTGCGGCAATAGTGAGCACGACAGACCTACTACATGGGAAGTGCACAGCATCTCAAACCCAGCCACGATGTGTTGATCATAACTAAATTTTATATTAATCTCCATTATTCCAATGAATTTTACATTAAGCTTATCGGCCAGACAGAGGACGGTAGTAGATCGTATCAAGTACCCCGCATATCATATAAGCGAGCCAAATCAATCTATATTAAGAACTAAACAGGATGGCTTTGATACTACTGAAGGGAAACGCTAAATTGCTACTCTTGCAACGAATAAAAATTCTACCGTGGAAACCCAGCAACATCATGCACGTAAACTACCATAGATCAAGATTATCTTACAATGTGCAGTGCAGCGAAAGACAAGTCGATGAAGCCGGTTCATTGATCTGCACGTAGTCGTACGGAAGTAGTTGTTCACGTCGATCCCATCACCTCCTCGCTGGTCAACAACCATCCACGAGGTGCACCGTAGCCAATCCCCACATCATGGAGGTTGTCGACGAGCTTATCGGGATTCACACACAAATACAGAGATTGGAATCCATCCATGCGCGGTGTCCTAGCACCGGCGCACCGATGACAGAGATGATGGCTAGGGCTTGATGGAGAGAGAACTCACACATGGGCATATCCCGGCTTCTCCACCACCTCTCTTTATATAACTCCCACCATTGGGCTCTCTACGCTAGAGTCCCATTTAGGTCCGTATATACATGATATGTAGGCCGCACTATCCATGAGCCCGCATTATATAGGACTAATAATTTTCATTGGGCACATCCCAACAGCTCCCACTTGCACAATGAACAATTATGCAGTTATAATTGCCAACCCTCTTAATGGCCCATTTGGCTCCACGGGACAAAATCCCTGTGGGAATGAACCCTTGAGGGGATTTTTTTGTCAATTGTAATCCATGCCCCATTACTTCCCCGTCCCCTGCTTCCCCAATTCCCTGCGCTCTCTCCGTTCCTCTCGCATCCTCTTTCCTTGCACTCTCTCTCCCTCTTCTTTTATCTCTCTGCAAACCATGGTGAAATAAATCCGCTCTGCAAGAAGCCACTGGCACAACGCGTCTGTCCTCATTGCCGGAGCCCAATCTACAACCACCCTCTTCATCGATGCCCACATCCAACGCCGCCCTCATCGCCGACAGGGAGGCGGCGGAGGCGGCGACGGCAGGGAGGCGGAGGGGATGGGGGCAGCGGCGGCAGTGAGTGGAGGTGGCGATGGCAGGAAGGCGGAGGGGACGGAGGTGGCGGTGCAGTGGGGTGAAGGCGGTGATGGCAGGGACGGAGGCGGCAGCGGCAGGGGGGCGGACAGGGTGGAGGGGAAGGAGGCGGGGATGAAGGCGGAGGGGGAGGCGGTGTGGACAGAGGCGGAGAGGGAGGCAGAGACGAGATTGCGAGGGCCGAGACTGAGTGTTGTGCGCCGTGAGCGTCGGGAGATTCACGGGGTGAAAATCCACGTCTTCGGGAGCAGGACGAATTTTTCGGGAAAAGGGGGGAATGGGCCCAAAACTCCCTATTGAATGGACTTCCCAATGGATTAAAAAATTTCCTTGGAAAAAATCCAATCCAGGGATTTCCACCTCGGGAAAGGGACGGCATCCCGGCCAGGAATAGGTTTTCCAAACGGGCCCTAACTGTGTGACCCTTTAGATTTATGTGCATATCGGTAGTGGATCCAAAACAGCTTTTCAAATCCACAGATCAACAGTGTCACCTAGCAGTACGTATTGACCTCCGAATGCACAGAATGATCAACATCGTTTGAACCTTGATACACTAGTAGATACCGATCCCTTTTCCACGCTATAACAGGCAAACTCTAAGCGATATGCATGCCACCCTTGTTGATAGCTCGGCCATTCCACTCGTAAATGTAAAGGATATATTGTAACACCCCAATTTTGGGCACATCTAAAAAATTTTAGTCAAAGTCAAAATTGGGTTGAAATTCAAATTTCGTTTGAATTTTGTACTGCCAAGTGGGTCTCTCTATCTCCCCCCCTCTCTCTCCTTCGCCCTCCCTGCCGAGTGGCCTTGCCCGGCTCTGCTCTGCTCTGTTCTGCTCCGCTGCTGCAGTTCCACCCGGCGCTCACGCCATCATCACCGCGTCGCGCCACGCCGCTCGCCGTCGCGCCGCGCGCCAGTTCGGCTCTGCCCAAGCAGCTCACGTCCCGTCGCCGCACCCCTCTGATCCCCGCAGCGCCGAGTGGGCCACCGACCCGTACCCCCTCGCCATGCCTATAAAATCGAACGCCACTCCCGCCGGCACCATTTCCCCTTTTCCCCAAATTTTCTCTGCACCGACGCCAAGGGAAATCTCGTTGAATCCGTGAGCCAGAGACTAATCTCTCGCTCCCCGAGCATCCGAGCCCTCACCCTAATCTTTCCCTCACCTAATTTCAGCATAGCTGCTCGGAGGTGTCGTTCCAGCACCGTCCCTGTTTTGGATTCGCCGCCACTCATCATCGACAGCCACCTCTGCTCGTCCTAAAACTTGGCCGTGAGCTCGGTGAGCACCTCCGATACCCCTTCTTGCTCGTCGCCTCCTCTAGTAGCCTGTAGATCCATGCCGTGGCTCGATGATACCGGTGAGCTCACGGTTCCGCCGCCGTTCTTTGCGCCGCCGCGTCCGGCCATCTCCGAACCCGGCATGAGCATCCCTAGGACCCCTAGAAGCGAAGCCGTAGGTCGTAGCCCTTGAACGCTCTATACTGTATATGGGCTGTAGGGTCACCGCGGCGCCCGCCTTCGCCGCCGGCCACGTCACCCTTCCGAAGGTTGACGACGACCACGAGCCATAGATTCGGCGCCAAGATTCGTGCGTCCACACGTAATTGGTTCGTTGCCATGCGGGCCCCACTAGTCAGCATATCCCCTCGTGCGCTGGGTTTAAAACCGTGGCGACGTGTCTCTGCCAGGTGGGCCTGTGGCCTACCGGGCAGGTTAGGTGGAAGCGTCTCTACGCGTGACGCCAACCTTGTGAGAATGTACCTCGCGGAAATGCGTCTTCGCCGATGGCACGGTGCTCGCGCGGGATGGGCCATGGGCCGATTCTGTTTTGGGCAGGCATTGTTCGCTGGTTCGGCCCGAAGATATTTAACCATTTTTTCATCAATTTGACCAATTACCTAAATGCAAAAATAGTTATAGATTTATTTAAAATAGCTAGAGGTTTCCAAAATTTCCAGAAAAATTTGGATAAATGGGTGTGGCCGATCTGGATTTTATAAAAAAATTTAATCACCTGTTGCAATTATTTTTAGTCACTATTAATGTTGAGATATGCCACTTCTTATTTAGAAAAGGGATTAAAAATAGAGTTAAGACAACCTTAATTATAAAATAGGGGATCTGACTTTATAAAATCCTAATAAAATACCACAAGGGTAATTATGAAAAGGGTAGTTCTTTCCCAAATGAGTTTATGAAATTAATAATTAGTAAAAACACAATAAAAAATATTTAATTCTTTATTAATAAAAATAGGTGCTGAACCTAGAAGATTATAATAAATTAACATAAGGCCTAGATAATACCTAGTAATTAGAGGAATTTAGAAAAGGCCACCACCTATTCAATTTATTTTTAGGAGAGTAATCCGACAAAGTGTCATCATCGTCTGTCGTCAGTATAACCCAAAATACACCAATACTACCGGTATTTACATCCTAGGACAATATCACAATAAATAAATACAGAGGAAATATTTGGAATAATAAAATTATATTACACCTAGTATAAACCTTTTCTTATTGACGATAGGATTTCATAATCTATTAAAAACCTATGGACACCGCTAATCCTGGAAAATTTATGATTAATACAAAGGGATATTAGAGACTTTGTAAGACTACCAACCTAAGCACCATTCATAGGTTTCCTCTAAGTAAGTAATTAGTGAACCTACGTACTAATTTTCTATGTAGGGAGTAAGTCAAAATGATCTGCTAGTTATTAAAAACTAGAACTAAGTTGGGAAAAAATGTAGCAGATGTTAGAAAATATAGAAAGGTAAAATATTACCGAGTATAGTTGTATTAGACGAAAGCCCCATTAATTAAGATCGTGTGTGGTTTACCAAAAACTCAAGGGAATGTCTTTAAACATAAAGTAGCCGTCGGACTCAGAATAAATCCTCGGACAAAAGAATTCATGACCATTAATAAGAAGGCTGATAATGAGCGTATGTAATATAATCCGAATAAAGTTTCCTATGTATATAATAAGAAATCTATCGATACGCTAAATACTCGAAAAGGGGTCATCTACGAGAGGAATAGTAGAGTGACTACGCTCGACCTAATAAGTATAAATTCGACACTAAGCCGATTACTATTCGACATAGTTAGGTAAAAGCACACACTTAACTTGCCAACTAGCCTATCGTACGGTGATCAAGCTATATCTACTCTAGATCAACAAAGCCTCCCTAATTATCTAAGTTGAGTATCCTAAATAATGATCGAGAATAACCCATGTACATTAGATTATCATAGCTCTCACTTGAATCCAAAATATAACGCGTACGCCTATTTTTCAAACGTAAGATTAATTCTCGGTAAGGGAACTTAATTGGAAATATGACACCATTTAGTCCGAAGCATTTCATGCATTATTATCTTTAGTCGCACGATCTCAATAACGTCATGCCACACCCGTGAGCCCTCTATACAGCCTATCTCTTTATAGATACTCATGGAATTCTCTAGTAGGAATACCAAAAAGAAGCTAAAGTAGCCTACGTAGACTCATTATTAAGTGCGTAGAATGCGATTGCATATCATACATCATGTTTTCCACATAACTTAGTGTTTATCTGTGTTATTTGGTTCTTGGCGGTTGTCCCCAAGGGTTAAGGAGGATATCGAGGCGAATCAAGATCCGCGGTTGGGATACAAGTGGTCTAGGCGAGTTAACACTACTCTTATGGATGTTTATCCGTATTAGGGAAAGATTGTGACTTTCCCTAGTGCGGACTAACATCGATATAATCATGTTCATTACCCAATTTTTCCAAACTATATTGTTTATTATTAGAGTGCATGCTTATTACCTGCCTGCTTGTTAAATCATGTTATAAATGTTGAAGACCCGAGCTAGGCAGCTAGAGGGGGGGTGAATAGACGCCAATCAATTTTGACGCTTTCTTTTCGCACATGCAGCCCCTCTAAGCATTCCGCACAAACCGCTTCATGTCGGTGATCAAACCGCGATGGACATCCTGATAACTATGTGTACCCATGACTTGTATGGATGATATCCATATGAATATGTGGGGATTTTAGAGCCACAATCCTGGTTGTCAAGTGTCCAAACAAGAGGAATCAATTCAAATCTTGCTTTTGAAAAGAGATCATGACAAAACCACAAAGCAACTTTCAAAAAGCAAAAACAGATTCTTTCAGAACATGTCCTCTCATGGAGCAGGAGGTTCATGGATTTAAGGTGCTCTAAAAATCATGGACATCTGTCTCCATATGTGTCAATGTGTCATGAAGCACTCCACCAAACATTTCCTTAAAACTCCTTACAGAAAAATTATGAAAATTCAAACAACACAAGCTGCTTTCTGGAAAGTAAAAGCAGATTCTTCAGAGTTTGTTTCTAATTGGAGCAGAGAGATGATGGCTTTATGTTGCTCCAAAAATTGTGGGAAGTTTTCTCCCTATGAAACCATGAGTCGTGAAGGTCTCCACCAAAACTCATCTCAGGAATCCATGCACAAAAAATATGAAAAATCAATCACCACGAGCAGTCAAGAACTTCGAGCAGAAAGTTTGGGGCTTGGTTTTCACTTCATAGCTCCCAAATGGAGAAACCAGTGGACTTCAAATTTTTACCACAGATGGGTATATGAGTCACGCATCTTTTCCAACTGGAATCATCCCAAAATGATTTTGTTAGGTGTTTCTAAAAATATTTTACTAGCTGCTGCGCGGATGAAAATCTCTGGACAAATTTGCAACAAGTCAAGAACTTGATCTCTTGCCTCTCATATGGTTGCGAAGAGTGTGGCAAATCATATTAGCAACCTCAAGGCTTCATAGACCATCAAGAACCAGCAAGAAATCGCCAAGACTCATCTCCAAATAGGAGCTCCAAAAAGGGAAAACAAAAGAAAGAAGAATTTGGAGCAAATCAACACACGATGATCATGAAGATGAGAGATTTCATTGCATAGGAGTTGGGGGATTACAAACCACACTCCATGTGGTCACAAGCACTCTAAGTGCCACCCTTATACACCCAACTCACCCTCTCTAATTCTAAAATTTCAGCTATAAGGGGATTAGGAGGAGGAGGTGCTCCCCTCCCCCTCTATTTATAGCCCATGGGTGAGATGCCCCAACACCTAGAGCCCATCTCCACCCTTCATTTGAGGATGAGTGGTGTACAACACACACACACTATAAGACACATTTCCGAGAGAGAATATTCTCCATATATTCCTCTGGAAAATATCTTCGCAAAGATCTTGATGCCGCCACCCATGCCAGGCCCACGGTCGAACCAACCGCCACTGTGTTCTGGCCTTGCAGCCTCCAGCTGTCTCGGATTCCTTGCCATGGCTAAGCTTCTCGAGTACACCACCTCATGTGACCGCCAGGCCATCGAACCCGGTAGCCTGCACGCCTCCGGACGCACCAGCCTCTAGCTGTCCCCACAAAGCGTCAGCCACGTACCCGCCGATACCTGCATCACTGAGGTGAACACAAGCAAAATCAACACACCTTACCTCACTTGCAAGGTTAGTCCATATCACAAAATTTCCAACATAGTAATCCCATCGTGACATCACAATTAGGAAGCCCTAACACACCACGTGTCAGCCTAACAAATTCCACCGGACCATGTCCGATCAAAACAATTACCTAGCCCAAGCACCCAAGCTCACCACAATGGTCCGATACCAATTCCACGGTAATTTCCACAAATGCACTATTTAAACATTCTTCAAAACACTTCAAATTCCAACTTGTCACATATATTCATCATCAAACAGGGGTACCCTCCACATGGGTCGCAACAAATGTACATACTTGTCGTTGCATTATCTTAGCCCTTATGACTGCCTTGATTGTCATGTCCTTGTTAGCCTAATATTAGTCTGGTAACAACTTTAACCCTACCTAATGGGTAAACACCTGCTTAGACTTGCTTAGGCTTAAACAAATCTTCTATCTATTAGCCACGGAATGGTGAACCAATATTTACCGGTCATTCATTCGTTCGTGTAAAAAGGTTATGACATATGACAGTTGGGGCTAATAGATGCATGTTGGGCTGGGTGTTGTGTGTGGTTAGAGCTATGTGGTGTGTTGGTCCGGTTTGGTTGGTGGGTCAGGATAGTTCATGCATGGTAAGGTCGATGACCGTGGAAGTAGAGATGAATTGGTTGGTGAGTTGCCCCATGGATGACATCCTTATGGATGATTAAGGCACGAGATGCCTTGTGCTGGGTTTTAGCTTGGGCTTATCCAGGAGGAGCACAGAAGAACACGCGTAGCGGGGAGATCGCTGCCATCTGAGAGATGGTTCCAACACAACACGTGGGCATCGCACAGAGTACGGGTTTCGGATCGCTAGTTGTGAGCGCTCTGTGGAGGCCCATTGGGACCACTCTCGATAGGGACCGGTATTGGTCATCAGCGAGGGTGATAAAGGCCACACTTCCCAAGGATGACGCTAGGCTAGTGTGGGCTGGGGCAACCCTCCTAGGCCAAGGCGGGCATGCCATGGCAAGTGCGGTCCACAACGGGATTTTCAATCCCGGAAGGATAACGGGTAATGGATTGGGGCAACATAAAGTTTGGTTTGGCTGGAATCAAGGTGAAGTATGCTTATTGAGTTTGAGTTGGTTACTTTAAGGTTGGTCGTCCATGTCAGGCCTGTCGGTTGGGGCTTGGGTTGTGTGCTTTGGTTGTTTGTTGTGGTGTTGAACTGCTCGTTGTTTATTAAAGGAGCCTAACACCTGATGCTAGATAGTGTAATTTAAACTTATCTTAAAAACTGGCTTTGCGCAAATAAAATAACCTCTTCCCCCAATCAAAGCTACCTATCACTAAGTGCATTAAGGGAAGTGTTAACTAGTCAGCGTTAGGATGACGTTGACCTCGCATACTTCCATTCTTTTAGATGAAAGTATAGAGAAGGTTTTGTTTGAGTGCCATGGAGATGATCTGGGCGGCGATGGTCATGATGTGGTTTAGGGTTTGCTCCAGTCGACTGCAGGAAAGCATAGCCATTGGAGGATTTTTTAGATGATCTTATATATGTTCTGCCGATGATTTTTCCTACCACAGTTGTATGGTCACTTGGCTTATTTAATATTAATCCTGCGTCATGCAACCAGGTATTTAATACCCCGAATAATAAAACGTATGTCTGTATGATACTCGGCTATGTATTAAGCACGCACTAGAGTACTGATCTAGGGTCTAGTGCATGTGAATAGCGGCTCTCTGGTAAGTATAAAAATGAGGGCTGACATATATGGGGATAATTTGATCCTCTAAATACATTGGCATGGCCGAACACTTCCTCTTCCATCCACACCCAGGGCCCGAGGTATTCTAGGCACCTCATGTGATTCAATTGAATGTACCGCTGACCATTGTATGTCTCCCAAACGGTTCATAGGCAAAAATTTCACATATATCCTTTTCCAAAGTTGACGATTAAGGCAGGCCTAGGAGTCCTTGTAGAGTGCACGAATCCTTAACCAAATCTAGTAGTCGAATAATCATCTGACACTTTCTTCCACGCAAGGACGACTTCGACGTGTTGTTTAAATAACTCAATTATTATGTTAATAGCACACCAGTACACTATGATATTCGATTTTGCTAGCTTGAAATAGTCGACAAGAAATGCAATTGCAAATCAATTGATCCATTCTCTTGGGCACGACCATTTCCTTCTCTCTGACAGTTAATTAGTTAGGGTTAGGGTTTCAGGCAGGGTTAGTCATTAGTTTGGATTAGGCCGGGCGGGGTTAGAGATTAGGATTCACCATGACCCTTTGGCTAAGGATGTCAGGCAGAGGAGGTCCGATAGAGGATTGATGTTTGGCTGGTGACAGGCACCGCCTCTCATTCACATGAATTGAGGGTGGTATTAGGTGCTAAGAGATTGACACCCTACAAGGTTCTCTTGGTCAAGGTATGTAAGGCTAGCGAAGGTCTAGCTCGTAGAGTACGGTGATGTGGAAATAGAGGAGGGCGATGTTCGATCTACTCTTGATATGGTAATAATAATAAATTTGTCTAATTGGTGCTTTCGAGGAATTAAAGAGGATGTGATGTTGAATTTGTGCGTCGATGGTGAAACACAATCTATATCCACAAAATGGTACTTGGACAATTGTGCAAGTAACCACATGACAGGACAGATGTCATTGTTCGAGAAGTTGAATGAGAGTTTTCAAGGACAAATTCAATTTGGTGATGGATCTATTGTGAAGATAAAGTGAAAGGGGTCAATTCTACTCGAATGCAAGAATGAAGAACATTGTGTGCTCTCCGAGGTATATTTTATACCAAACTCTCGAAGAACATCATCAGTTTGAGACAATTTGTCGAAGACGGATGTAAAATGACAAGCACCAAGAAGATCTATGTGTCTATGAGCAAAGCGTGATGTTTCTCACCAAGGTGAAAAGATCAAAAAATAGATTATATATGATTCGGTTGAACATATATAACAATGAGCATGATTAACAGCAGGTGTATGAAGAGGTTATGCCACATGATATGTTCAAGCAGGGAACATCGAGTGCAACTCCAACCGACCTATCAAATGTGGTGGTGTCAGACCCTTTCTTTGGTATAGTAGAGGCAGCTGATGTAGAGAAGGAGGAGATAAAGATGACACCAACAATAGTGATATTTGAAAATCGTTTGGAAGACCTTGTTATCATCGAAAATATTCAAGTTTAATCTCAGCTTGTTGAAAGTGTTGTATTATGCAAGAAAAAGAAGACGATGAAGAAGAATAAAAAGAAAATGCTCAAGAAGAATAATCGAGTATGCAGAGATGACTTGAAGGACGGACTATGCTAGGAGACAGATTTATCAATACATTGGATTGCGTTAGGTTTATGGAGACATACTAGGAGATTAGCTAGGATAAACATAGGGGGTGATTGTTGGATCCAATCTTGATACGGTAATAATAAGTTTTTCTAGTTTGAGTAGAACTAGATTTATCTAAAAGTAGAAGTGACAGAGATGGAGTTTGTTTAAAATTAATAGTTATAATTTGAGCAGAAATCTTATAATTTCTGTGGTATAAATAGATGGTCAACAGGCAAGGAGCCGAAAAAATATGTGAGCTTGTCCCATAATGAATCAGTGAGCTATGTCATGAAGGCGTGCTTCTTGCTGAACACGGGTTCGATGGCATGCTATTGATGTTCGTTGGTCTGGTCGATGATCAGCTCTGCAAAGGGCATTAATTGATTTTGGGATAAATCCAACGGGTGATAAGGTCTAAAGGTTAGGGTGGGAGGGGCTGGCGTGACAACGAGGACAGTGGACAAAGCGTCTGGACACCAGGCGTGCAGTGCTCTACCGGAGAGGAAGAAGTGAGTGGACGAGGGTGACTCCAATGAGGAGAGGCGACGGCAGCATGGAGCCAGTCAGCCAGGAAGGAGTCAGAATTGACGGGGGGCCTCGTCAGATGGGCCAAGGTCGAGTGTATAGAAGAAGAGAGATTTAGACGTCCAAATCATTAAATCAGTGGATTACCTGAGTCAGTTCGAATGATATTTTTACGAAACATTATATAAATCACCGGTTGATAACCATGGAATAACACATACCTTGAAACATGAGAGCAATGGCTAAAACCACGACGACGGAGACCGAAGCCAGCCAGCTGCAAGCCCAGGCTGTCCTCTGGCGTCACAGCCTCTGCTACCTCACGTCTATGGCTCTCCAGTGCGTCATCAAGCTCGGCGTTCCCGCTGCCATCCACCAACGCGGCGGCGCGGCCCGGCTGCCGGACCTCCTCCCGGAGATATCCGTCCCGCCGTCCAAGCTCCCCTTCCTCCGCCGCGTCATGCGGCTGCTGGTCACGTCGGGGGTGTTCGCCATGGCAACCACGAGCGACAGCACCGTCGCGGCGAGCGTGCGGTACTGCCTCACCCCGGCGTCCCGCCTCCTGGTGGACGGCGCCGTCGCGGGCACCGAAGCGGTCGGCGGCGAGACCAGCCAGGCGCACTGGGTGCTCGCGGCCACCTCTAGCCTCGTCTGCGTTGCCGCGCAGGGGATCTCCAAGTGGCTCAGGGCAGAAGCGGCCTCGCCGCCGGCGTCCCCGTTCGCGGCAGCGCACGGCGCGGCGCTGTTTGAGAAGACGCGGCTGGACCCGGAGTTCAACCGGGTGTTCAATGAAGGCATGGCGGCCAGAAGCAGGCTCGGGGTCGTCGTGGTGCTGCACGAGTGCCGCGGATTGTTCGAGGGGCTGCGCTCCCTCACCGACTGCGGCGGCGGCGACGGCACGACGGCGAGGGCCATCTCCAAGGCGTTTCCGCGCATCCAGTGCACGGTGCTTGACCTTCCACATGTGATCGACACTATCCCGGCCGACGGCGTGGTCAAGTATGTTGCAGGCGACATGTTCGAGTCCGTCCCACCCGCTGAAGCCGTTCTGCTCAAGGTATACAAATTTAAAAGGAAGAAAGAGAAAATAGTGAAAAAACACTCAACTATAGTCATCTGCAGATAAAACACTCAATTCGTAGACGTTAAGCACAAGATAGTTAATGATTTGTGATCCTAATAGTTAAAAAAAAAACAGATTCTTTAATATTTGAAGGGCCTAAGAAGAAAACGTGTGCGTGCAAAAGTGCCATTCCATTTTCTTGATTCAATGACCCAAAGATCTAGGGGCAAGACCATTAGTGTCGACTCATGGGGCCTCACGTCCCTGAGGGTCGGACTACGGAATTTGTAGAGGGGGTGAGCAGACCGCTTGGACCCTACGGATTCGGACTCATTGCGCAACAACGGTAGGGAGAACGCGGATGCTGCAAGACGATGCTTTTTAGGTTGCTTCAGGCCTATCGAGGGAGATAACAGCCCTACTCCAATAGTTATTTGCTTGGTTGATGAAAGGGCTACAAAGGGGAGCTGGTGGGGACTGCCGCTGGTGGAGGACCTTGTAACAACCAAATGTGCTACTTTCTGCCTATAACTATGATGCGGTTGAGGCTCGCTCCTCCTAACCTAGCTAACTCCGTATGCTGATCTTCCTTGGCTTGACCTCTGGTCCTCTCATCTTCGGTTGTTGAATGTGGCTTTATAGCTGCGAGCTGGTGGGGACTGCCGCCGGTGAAGTACCCCGGCAACCACTAAAAGCGCTAATTTTTGCCTCAAACTACGATGCGGTAGAGGCTCGCTGCTCCTAACCAAGCTAACTCGATATGCTGATCTTCCTCGACTTATTCTCTGGTCCTCTCATCTTCGGTTGATGAATGTGGCTTTATAGCTGCTCAGGACATGTTTGAGTCTACCACACCGTTAGCGCTTGTGGACCCTGCGTATTTAATGAATCAGCTGATGGCACGGGGGGTGTCGCCAGAGCACGCCACTACAGGATGTTGATATCCGTCTTGTCAGCCAAACTGGGCCCACTTCTATCGCCGCATCGCTGCACCTGCGCTGCCTATTGCCAACCTGTCCATGTAGCGCATGTTTTATAGCTCCCGAAGAAGCTGGGTCACTCCGAATGTCAGTGGGGTCCTGTCAGGGTTGTGGCTACTGTGAAACCATGCCCGAGATGCTCATCCTTGACATGTGCCTACCTTGTTGGCGTGGTCCGAGAGGAAGGTCTCGGTGAAAACGGTCTCGAGCCATCTATGGCACGGAAACTCTTTTCGAGCAACCCCAGCTCAGGCACCCCTTAGGAGTGGTCTTGCTCGAGCAATTCCTTCAAGCATACCGGCCCTTGCTCAAGCAGTTCCTCCAAGCGTTCTTGCTCGGGCAACTCCTCTGAGTGTCCTTGAGCAGGAGATCTTTGCTAAGGCACCTTGACCTAGTCAACAAGGACGACAAGGTCTCGCCCAAGGCCATCATCACTCCATTCCCAATTGGCACTACGTACATGGTCCTATCCCCATCAATCAGTTTAACTAGACGGTATATACTTCATCACGATAGTCTCGAATTAATTCTTACAAGCTATGTCTAGCATTTTGCATTATGACAAGGTAAAATGCAGATAAGTGCCCTATGCCATTTCAGCATATTTTCCTGTAAAAGGATTTTAATGATGAAAATAAAATTGAAAAATCTTTTGAGTTGTCAAATAAATGTGTATTTAGATCCTCTAGTTACAAAATATGGAATTGCCATTTCAAATATCAAAACAGCCTAATTTGATAAAAATCAAAATAAATTAAAAAGTATCAACAGATGTTTTGGTGGCAAATACACCTTTATTTACCAATTTTGCAAAAAAATGATTTGCCATTTCCAACCGTAGACACACTATATGATTTTAGAAATTCATGATAATTCAATACTTCAAATGAACATATTTGGTTAAAAAATTGGTTTATTAAAATTTATTAATAAAAAGTTGTTTGTCACTTTAACATTTATTCAGATTTTTTTTATATTTGTATTGAATATTTTAAAATCGGATATTTTTGGCATGTAAAAGGATGAATTATGGGTTTTCTCTATTTGAGGAGCTCAATACACTTGTAGATATGTCAAAAAATTATAGATTTTTTAGAATGTTTTTTTTAAGTGACATTGGACCGCATACCTCCATTTTCTAGTAGCATAGAGTCTTTGGACGAATTTAGACCGAAACTACCATGGTTCACAACTCAACAACCATGGTACATTCTCGTGCCAATAAGCTTTAAGTACATAACGAAAACAAAAAAATGATATAAAATCAACAAAGTACTTATCGAACTGAAGAAATGTACCACAACTTTATTTGATTTGGAAGGAACAATGGTGAAATCATGGAAGGAATATGGCCGTTGTTGAGAAAAGACACCATTCCACCTTGTGGTCCTAAGAGCATCCCCATCTCACCCTCCAAATGCACCTCTATTTCAAAATTTTTCAAATGCAGTAGGAGGGAATTTGGTGCATGTGAGAGGGAATTTGCACTTATAGCGATTCTTCGTAGCGATTCTCAGTAGCGATAGAGGGAAATTTAAAGACCCTGCTGGGGATGCTCTAAGAAGAACAAAATAAATTTAAATATGCAAATAATAAAAAAAAATTCTTAAATATCTTCATACGCATATTATTGAACAACTTATAAGTTAGTTGCACGTTAGCAGTAGAACAAAATATAAAAGATGAAGCGTTCATTACTGACTTGACATCATAGAGAAATTTCGAAAATAAAAGGAATGCTAGCTAAAATCTGAGCACTTGCATAGTTGAATCATAATCGGTTGCAATTTTCGTCTGGTTCGGTGATTCACAATTAGCCGGTGTTCCTAAAATTCGAATTGAATCCCTAGGTTTTATCCCTACAAAATTGGGTAAAAAAACACTGATCAAAACACGTGCGTTATCAGATTGAGTGCAAGAGGCGCAGGGCGAAAGGCAATTCATCGAAAGAGGAAACGGCGAGCGATAAGCGTCAAGAAAAATTCGCAAGATGTATTCATCTATGAGATGGAGAAGGGGGGACTAGTACGCTTGATTAATTCGTGTTGCACTATTGGCTACGTTCTACTCCCTCCATCTTTTTGTTTGACGCCATTGACTTTTTGACACATCTTTAACCATTTGTCTATTAAAAAATTAATGCAAAGATGTAAAAAAATGAGTCATATTTAAATTACCTCTATTGATGAAACAAATCACAACAAAATAAATAATATTTACAAAAAAATTTGAATAAGACGAATAGTCAAAAACGTGTACAAAAGTCAAATGTGTCAAATAAAAAAGAACGAGGGTAATTGCTTAGCACTTCTTTCTTATGTCAAGGCTATGCGGTGGGTTGGACCGCAGTTCAATGAATTTGGTATTATTGGGTGCACTCAATTCTAGATTTGTAGCCATTTTAAAACAGTGTAGTTCTAAAAAATAGCTAATTGAGGGAATGAAACGAATCTTGTCAAATGCAGTGTAAATTGTGAAGAAAATTTAGATAACAGGAAAGTGAAATAGAGCGAGAAGGAATAAAGTATCGGGTGCGGGTCCTCTTAGTCTTGCTTAGATCCGCGCTGCATGGAGTAAATGCTCGTTTCTCAACGACATAGAGAACCGATTTTACCACGTCTTGTGGCCAATTTTCTCTCTTTATTAATGTAAGATCGATTAACCTAATAAAATGTGACACGGCAGGACGTGCTCCATGACTGGAGTGACGAGCAATGTGTGAAGATCCTCGCCGAGTGCAGGAAGGCAATCCCTTCGAGGGAGGCAGGAGGAAAGGTGATTGCCGTAGAAGTGGTGCTCGGGTCATCACAGGGACCCATGTACGACGAAGCTGCTCTTCTCATGGACATGGCCATGCTATGTATAACCACCGGCCATGAGAGGGAGGAACATGAATTACGCAAAATCTTCACAGATGCAGGGTTCAGCGACTATAGGATCAACAAAGCTCTTGGAGTCCACGTAGTCATCGAGGCCTACCCATGAGCCTGTATTCTCAAGCTTCTATCCTTCATTATATTGTGTGATGTAGTACGTGTGGATTCTGAATTATTGTCTAGAAAATAATAATGTGTCAGGAGCCTTCGAGTTATTTCTGAAAGAAAACTGCGCGTCTCTATTCCGTGTCCACATCTTGTTAAGTCCCGAGCACAAATCTAATATACTAAAAATTATGCAGAAATATGATAAAATAGCTACATCAAGTCATAATAAAATAAAAAAAAACTTTAATACAATGTGTTCTAGGTAGTATTATATTGTTTGAGTAGCTAGAGATTAGGTTGATCCAAACATACGTTTTAGTCATAAATAATCAGACTCGAACCAGAACCAAAGTCACCACATAATCTAAATCAAAACTTAAGGAATTATAAAAATTTCAAGCATAACAAGTTCTAACTTACAACTGGCACGAGAAAGGTCAAATTTTTGTAAAACAACATATCCTATGTATACAAGGGTTCCGTGTAAACAGGGTGTACACCAGCTAACAAAAGTTATAAAAAATCTGGAAAAATATAAATGTTCTAATTAATGAACTTGCTCTACCTATATATAAAGTTTTAAAAAAAATCATTCTATATTAATAGTTATAAAGAAGAGTAAACTTTATACATAAATAGAGCAAACAATGAAGAACATCTATATATATTGTAAAATATTTTCTTCCTAAGCGAGTCAGCACCACGATTGTATTCCTCACTGCTGCATATCCCATAATCCCATTGGTCATGATTCCAATGATTTTGTTGGAGGTTGATTAGAATGCGGAAAATTGAGGCGCTATAAATATATAAAACGAACATTGATTGTCAAGTAGTAATTAAGAAAATTGAGCAGGTTGTTGATACGAATGACAAAAGAACCAAGATCGTACATTGGTACGATTAGAAGTTATCGATTATCTCAGTCGGTTGCATGCGTCGTTGCACATTTCAAGAATGAATCAGAGCGGGCTTGATGCTGGATATCGTATCCGCATTCACATTAACGGGGCGACGAGGCCCTGGCAGAGTGGCGGCGGCACTGCACCACTGTGAGCAACGAGTAGATGCAAGCAGCAGCAGCAGCAGCAGGTAGCAGTAGCAGTAGTAGCAGTAGGGTAGCAGTAGTAGATAGTAGTAGGGTAGCAGTATAGGGTAGTAGCAGCAGCACGAGTAGCAGCATCAGCAGCAGTAGGAGCACTAGCAGTAGCAGTAGTAGCATCCTAGATATGCTTCTAACTCTACTAATAATTAATAAAAGGTCACATTTTATTAGAACTATCAACCGTAAGTCATTCTGTATTGGCTCTTATTTTAATTCCATTTAGGTCCTATCAAGTTTTTATAATTCGCACATAAACTCTTGATTTTATAAATTTCATTTCATCTCGAATTTCCCAAGTTCTCAAAAAGACTAGTTCTCTTTAGTTCTACATACCTCGTTCTGATGTACGAGCACTCATCTAGTAGGAACTAACCTTTAACTACATTAGCTGTTGTAGTTTATGTTCTTTACATATGAGAGATCCCAAAAAGTACCATAGGAATCCTCTAATTTATACTAATAATGCAACAAGTAATGATATATTGAGCATTCACCAATAGGTTAATGGAACGATGAGCATATATCCTTTTGGCAAACTATCTGTCAGACAAAGTTCTCCGATAGATTGCTAATTAAAAATAGGTTAAGTAGACTTTCGATCTATTTCATTGTATAGGGAAGCTCATTTTTTCTGGACAATTCCTAACCACCCAAAAGAGGTTAAGCCTAATCCTACACACCACTATTAAGCCCTTTCATCTAAATTAGTCAAGCACTTTTTATTTCAATGATTATGTTTTCATTTGTTTAGTTTTTCCTTGCACAAAACCTGAAGTATTGCTTTGTTTAGTTTTTCATTGCATACGTTTTTTCAATGCTTTGGTTTTTTTTTTTTCTCTCGTCTCAACTAGATATCTATACCAATGGAAACAAGCCTCATATCCTCAAGTTTTTTTAGCTTATCGGAACATTAATATTTTTTAGCTCTTGCAATGTTTTCTAATCAATTACAAGTGTCAATAAGATCATCCGCATGTTGCAATGATTAATACTAAATGGCAAGAGTCATACTCCCCCTAATTTAAGCTATTCTGCGCCCTCGAAGGTCAAGGCCAATACTTCATAATTGCACTGCTACGATGGTACAAATGGTAAATCCAGTTGTTTGTCATCCCTAATCTTTATATTTCATACAATGGATTGCAGTTTGTGTATATCTTATAATATAGAGGCAGGAAACATTTCTTCGAATATCTAGAAAATAGAGGTGCTTGCTGTTATTCATTGATGGTCATAATCGATGATGATTGTGGCGAGAATATGCCCTAGATCAATCATATGAGATAATTGTAATACGTTTTTTTTCATGTGCCTTTTGAAACATTTAATTATCAATTCCATTAATAAATTTCATGACTTTGTTTATCAAGTACGACTTGATTATGAAACACAATTGTCAATGTGATATTATTCCACTACTGCGGATCGGGGTAGGCCAAGCGGCTCGTAAGGCCTGTGCAAGCGGTTTTAGAACCGCTTGCAGGCAACCGTGACTGATGCCCGAGGGCATCACAAGTGGCTCCCAGAGCCGCTAGTGAAGCCCCTCTGCAAGCGGTTCGCGGGGCGATGGCGTGGGCGGGCGGGCCTGGAGGCCACGTGGGGCTCTCTGCAAGCGGTTGGAGCCACGAACCACTTGCAGAGAGCATCTCCGCAAGTAGTTGAATAACCGCTTGCGCAAACGTGCAGTTTAATTGCCACCTTGTTAATTCATTTCGGGGCGGCGCAAATAGATATTTAAATATATATTTCGGCAGGGGATTTTTTTATTTCTCGTTTAAATTTAAATACATATACGATGAGCATGTAATTAGCGATCACACAAGCTTAAATATATTTATATTAGATAATAGGGTTTAGATAATACATGTAATAGTGTACACTTTATATGCACCGGCCAAATTTACAAAGTTTATAATTAATATACATTGTGCAAAATGAACCAAACAGTTCATTGTTTTCTTGCAGTACTCTTCTTGACGCTCTTTGACGACGTAGAAGTCGTCCCTAGTTCGTTCGTGTTGGAATATGGTTCTCGATAATGGAACTCACCCTGGGAGTTAATGACCTCATCGAGAATGAAGCCGAATAGTTGTTCTCGTAATGCGAGCACCCGATGATGTGGTAACACTTCAGTATGTTTATCCATGTCGGGCTGCCAATTCAATTAAAGTGAAAAATAAATAAATACGTGCACCCATGTAAATTAATGGAGTACATAAGAACATTATTAAGTTGTTGCTAGATGCATGGTTGCATGCATATATATACGAACCTCTTCAGGAGTTTGAGGCTCAAGCTCGCCGTAGCACATCATTTGGATATAGTGGAACACAAAGTAGCCATATAGGTTGTTTTCCGCAGATTGTTGTTTTACCTATGGTCGATGCGGGGCAATTACAGATCAGTAATAACAAGAAATATTAATTGACAAAGGGCAATTACGTCGTTTTAGCGTACCCAGTCGCTTATCTTGACATCGAATTCCTTCTTAAAACGTCCTTTCTGAATCTCTTGAAAGCTCAGAAACGCCTTGTTAAGGAGGTCAATTATCCACTGGTATTCTTTTTGCGGTTTTCTCCGTGAGACTTGGACGATGATCATGCTTTGGTCAAGCTTTATGATTATAAGGATCCAGTGGAACCTATTTATATATTGCAACAATTATGACATGTAATTAAACAATATATAGTGTGCCATCAGGTGCCTTAAGCAATATAAAAACGAGATGTTAGTGAGAACATCAGCACATACTTAAAGTTGAATGGCAGAAATATGTATGGCTTGTAGTGTTGTTGTACTAGTGCATGTACAACGTAGTCGTGGACTTCCTTTGGTTTTCTAGGGTATTGCCCGACTTCCTCGTTGACCAACCAAGGGTCAAGGAAGCCAATCGAGTTCGGCTTCTGCTTTCTAAGTCTTTGTATCTCCATTCTACAGAAAATGGGTTAATTGAGTTAATTAATTAGGGTTCTCGGCAAGCAGCATGTATAGATATATATACATCTTGTGGAGTCGACACTCACAGACACCAGCAGGTCATGAAGGACACGTTGACGGCGTCTGCATGGTACACATTGTACCAGTCTTCAAAATCAAGATTTATCAATTGATCATTCCCTCGAAATAAATATTCTTCTTGAAACGAGACGCAACAATGAGCATATCCCCTGGCGGACATGTGTTCGTACCATTCATACGTGCGTCGCATCTTGACAGGTAGTTTCCGTATGTCCTTAGGGTCTAGCAACGGCTAGCCCAGCTTAAATGGCCACCTGACTTGTGCCGTTGGAAGATCATCAGTTAATCCACGGGCGGCTTCTATGTTATCAAGGCCAGCTTCCCTCATGAAGTCATACTCCATCTATAGACGTTTTACCTCCTCCTGTTCTTCCTTGCTCATGTATGTGCCCGGAGGTTGTTTACTCTTGAAGACGTGCTTTCTGATAGTTCTTTGGTAGTCGGTACAGAGAGGCGGTCGGTGCTGAACAGTTGTCGCGAAGAAGTCCATAATCTTTGGATCAATTCGTTCCTTTGGCGGTAGATTTGTTTTATCTTTATACCCCTGTATCCATGCGTCCACAGCTTTCATCGACTCTCTCTTTAGCTCCTCAGGCGTCATCTCATAAGGTGTTTTTTCGGGTTCCTTCATTCTCTGTCTGAATGGGAAACCGGCCGCCCTACTGCTTGGTGTCGTTCTAACTGCAGGAATGCTCCTTTTGCTAGCAAGCTTCTTACTGGGGGGGAGATGCCGGCTCCGTTGTTTCCCTCGGAGGTTGCTGCTTCCTTTTGCTTTGAGGGGCTGGCGGCGGTGTTGGGCTTCTGCTCATAGCGCTAGCGGGTGGTGGAGTGCTTTGTCTCACCGGCGAGGCGTTGCGTGGTGGCGTGGCGTGGCCTGTCTTAGTGGAGGAGGTGAGCTCCGTCTCGGTGGAGTGTTCTGTCTCGGTATAGATGTCACTTCCACACCATCAGGAAACACGATGTACTTCTTCCGCCAGAGGATGATGTTATGGACGGCCTCTCCAAGCTTGGTCACATCGTCTCTTCCAGCAATATCGAGCTCCATATCCTCAAATCCGGCCACCACCTCGTCCACCGTGACCTTGGAGTATCCCGCGGGTATCGGGTTACAGTGTAATGTCTGGCCTGACTCCACTGGAAAGGCCATGCCGTAAGCCACCTTGAGAGTGAGGTTGTGCAGTTGGACGCGTAGCTCACATTGGCGGGACACGGTGATGTCGTCCACGGGATAACGGGCCTGCAACTCGTCGGTCGACACGTTGTTTGACGCGTAGCTGCTTCGCCGACCGGAGGCCGGGGGACTAACCATGTTGTCCGGAGGCATGATGACAACCCCACCTGGTCTTTGAAGACTGGTGATTGCAGCATGCACTTCCCGCTTTAGCATTTCTGCCATGTTTTTCTTATGCTCCTTGAGCTCCCGTTCGATTTTGCTGACTCTGTTGTGTTCTCTTACTTTCCTTCTTTCCCGGCTCCGTTATGTGGCTTAATCATTTGAGAAGCCAGCCATCCACGTCACCTGTTTGCCAATTCCTTGTGTCCTTCCTGGATGCTCTGCGTTTCCGAGTGCGTAGGTAAGCTCGTCATTCTCCCTGTCTACCACCAAGGATCCTGCACGTTGCTTCTCGATGGCTTCCACAATCCTTTCTTTCACGGGTTGCACTTGTGGTGCCATCTCCAACTTGCTATCATCCTTCAGCCTCCCTCCGTGGCCCAAGGTCCAGTTGCGTGGGCGGAGCTCCCAGTCTTCTGTTTCTGGTACTATACCCTTTTTTCTAAGCTCATCTTCCTGTTTCTCCCATTTTGGCATAGCCTTGATGTAACCACCGGACCCGAGATGGTGGTGGTATTTTTTCTTCTGTACATTGGCCTTGTTCGCGCTCACTCGCTGCCTTGCCTTCAAACCGACTTTGTACTCCTCGAATGCTTGCCAGTGATCCGCTAGCTTCGGATACTTATTGAAGTCTGGGGTTGTTCCGGTCTCCACGTACCTTTTACTGAGCTCGCTCTTCCACGACTGAAAGCATAACGCCATCTTGCTTAGAGTAAATTTCTTGCACTTGTTTTCGTAAGCCGTCGGAAACGTGAAGTTTTCCTTTATATCCTTCCAGAGCAGCTCTTTTGTAGCCGTAGAAACCTTGGGCCATGTCTTGATGCTAATAGGGACGTGTTCCCTCACAATGACTCCACAGGCGTTGTTGAAGGGGGCAAGTGTCGACATAGGGGCTTCGGGCTTCCCTGTGGCTGAAACTTGAGTAATCACGTATTTTGTCGATGGCTTTTTGTTAGGCCCTCGTATTTGCTTGGATTGGCTGCTGGACATTTCCGGCTTAAAAAAACAGGAACACGTGTCAGAGGCTTATTGCTATGAGACGTGTAAGAAACAGTCATTTTAGTGTCCAGGTTATGTATACCTCACAGTCGTCGACATTAGTTTCATCGGCGAGAGCCTGGATGGACTGATCACCTGTTTCAGCCTGGCCGGTTGGATCACCGTCTTGAGAATGGATGGTGTGATCACCGGCTTGAGCCGAGGCGGCCTGGTCACCGGCTTGAGCCGGGGCGACCTGATCACTCATTGGATCCACCGGGTTGGCCTCAACGTAGCTTATAAGGGTGCCTATCATGATTTTGTTAAGTAGAAAATCATTTCCCGCATCGAAATCAAGATCATCGTGTCCGGAGTGCGCCATCTATCACTGTGCATGCACACGAAATAATAGAACATTTAATACAACATATATATCTCTTTTTATTTGAATACAACATTTGAATACAATATTTAAATACAACATATACATCTCTTAGATGTCATCCATCTCGACACATATCAAAACGTACAATATTTGAATACAATATTTGAATGTACAGTTTTGAAATGTACCCATCTCGACACCCATCAAAACATACAATATTTGAATACAATATTTGAATGTACAATTTTTAAATGTACCCATCTCGACACCCTCTAAACTACTAGGTTTTAGCCTTAGATGCCATCCACAAATGAAAGGTGCTCGACGGCGAGGTCGATGATTTCCTTGTACCCTCCACAGAAATTGGCAAAGATATTTTGTCAAGTTAACCAACTGAGAAAAACTAGAGCTACAAGCACAAGCAAATAAATTTCAACTTGAATAACGAAGCTGAACATACTTAAGCCATCTATCTCCTCCATTTCAATTTTTTCAAGTTTCAAATGTAGCATGTGCATGCCATCTTTAACAGCACCTTTTTAACCACCAAGTTCACATAGACATGCAAATTTCGTTAGCTGCATAAACCCAACTAGGAACCCTAGCTAAGCTTAGATAGGGTGCTTGGCGGTTGCCGTCGGGAGCTCCTAGAAAACCTACTCCAGCTCCCTGGCGCAATTTCGATTTCTAGAGCTGCAACCGAGGCCATCCAGCCCTTACACCCTAGCTAAAACCCCCATATCCCAAGCACATTTCAAATCAAGCCAAGCAACCAAGAAAGCAAATGACCAACACAACCTCCAGAGCCCTTGCTGCTGCCCCAAGTCACAAGGCCGCAAGACGGAAGGGAAGAGGAGGAAGTGATCCAAGCAGTCATCTATTGCATTGCACTTTGGAGAACAACAATAACAAATTTAGCATGGCAGGGCTTCCTAGTGGCCATAATAGCTAGCCAACAGTGTTCATATGCACATTCTCAAACCCTAAATCCTAAATCACATCATAGAGCAACATCCACCAGCATCCCCAAACCCTAAATCACATCACAGAGCAACATCACAGAGTCCACCAGTGATCCACCAGCAACATCACAGAGCAACATCCAGGGAGGGGAAGGAGCGAGGCGGCTGGGCAATCCATTGAACAGCATGTGTGCATCACAGAGCAGGGGGTGAGGAGAAAGAGGGGGCTCGATACCTCGGCCCTTCGTCTTCAAATCGGCCTGGGAGAATGTCCACGGAGAACGGGACCGAGGGGCTCGCCGGCGAAGGGGCTCGACGGCAGGGTGGGCAGAGCCGGTCTGCGCGGTGCTCGACGGCGAGGTGTGCGGAGTGTTAGGGAGGCGGCGTGGAGGTGTAGGCGATGGCGTCGAGGACGACGGCGCGGTGGCGAGGACGGCGTGGTGGCGAGGACGGCGGCGATGGCTTTGGGACTTACAAAAATTTGGGTGGAAAGGAAAGGGCGAGGAAGAGGAGTTATATAGTACAGCTCTCTACAAGCGGTTTGTAAACCGCTTGTGAAAATACCTTTACTAGCGGTTCGTAGTCTTAACCGCTTTTAGAGAAAACTTTTACAAGCGGTTTGTAGAACGAACCGCTTGTAGAAGACGGTAGCACGAAATTAAAATTTTGGAATTTCGCCCGCGAAACAGTAAATGCCCCTGCAAGCGGTTGGTGATACAAACTGCTTATAGAGGTCACTTCTACAAGCGGTTGGTAGCACGAACCGTTTGTAGAAGTGGGGCACACGTGGCGAGGCTTGGGACTCTATCTAAAACGTTTAAGAAGGTTTGCGCCCTTCTCATGTTGGATTGAAACTTACTCTCACTTGGCTAGCGCGTGGCGTTTAAGTGCGGGCTCCCCGTGCTGGTCGCGGGTTCGAGCCCCGCTTGCGCCCCGTTGCTTTATATTTTTTTAGAAATATGTATTGAGCCCATTATTTTGTTCCAAAAATACTAAAAAATCTTTTTTTATATTACTTTTAATTCTAAATATGTGCTTAACCCATTATTCTTTACAAAAATACTAAAAAATCTTTTTTGGCATTACTTTCATTTCTAAATATGTACTTAGCCCATTATTTTTTCCAAAAAACTAAAAAATATTTTTTACATTACTTTCATTTCTAATATGTACTTAGGCCATTATTCTTTTCAAAAATACTAAAAAAAAATTTTGTGGCATTACTTTCATTTCTAAATATGTACTTAGCCCATTATTTTTTGAAAAATACTAAAAATATTTTTTGGCATTACTTTCATTTCTAAATATGTGGCCATTATTCTTTCCAAAAATATTGCTTCCTTCTTATAAATTATTAAAAATGCTATTACATGATAACATAGTTCATACAACCACATAATATATTTAATATGACCACAAAATAAGGGTCATCCTAATCATTTACATTTTTGTCTTTACAATTCTTCCTTCATCGTGATCGCGGGCGTATAAAGTGAGAGCATGCATGCCTGTGTCATCCAGGATGCTTATGTCAACATCTACTGCAAATGGAGGGATCTCATCGAACAGATCGTACTCTTCCTCGTCAGTAACGTCCTCTACTCCGACAATCCTTCGTTTGCCATGGAGAACCACATGTCGCTTTGGCTGTTCCTTCTTCTTGTCTTTGATTTGATTCTTCTTTGGTCTGCTTGACATGTCCAATATGTAGAAGACCTATCTCACCTCGTTCGCGAGAACAAATGGTTCTCTCAAGTAGCCGACTTCTTGGAGGTCGACGCTAGTCATGCCGTATTTATCGACATTCACGCCGTCTGCGTTTAGTTTTACCCATTGGCACTTAAACAATGGGACCTTCAAAGGCCCATAGTCAAGCTCCCATATCTCTTCTATGAATCCATAATATGTGTCCACCATGCCTCTATTGTCGGCGGCTTCTATACGGACACCGCTGTTCTGGTTTGTGCTATTATTATCTTGTGATCTCGTGTAGAATGTGTTGCCATTTATCTCGTACCCCTGCCATCTCACAATTTCAACGGATGGTCCCCGAGCCAGGCATTGCAACTATTCATTGTTGGACTTGCTCTTGAGGATATGGTTTTTGTAACCATGCGCCGAAAGAATCCATATGTCTCAGTGTTATCCACGTATCAGTTTTCTCTGGGAACTGGCGACGTAGAGTATTCTTGTATTGGAGGACATACGGGGCGGCAACTGCCGATTGCTTCAACATAGTGAAATGTGCTTACTTAAATGTCTGAAGATCGTTGCATGCAACTACTTTTCTTCCAAGTGTCCCTTTACCTCGTAGCCTGCCCCTCATGGCGTGATATAGGGACGCCGATGGGGTCTAGATCATCAATGTAGTCCACACAGAACTCGACCACCTCCTCTGTCACATAACCCTCGGCAATGCATGCTTCTGGCCGAGAACGGTTACGTACATACTTCTTTAGTACGCTCATGTACCTCTCGAAAGGGAACATGCTGTGAAGATAAACGGGCCCGAGAATACCTATCTCTTTGCTTAGATGAACAGTGAGATGAACCATGATATCAAAAAAGACAGGAGGAAAGATCATCTCGAGGCTAACCACACTTTGTACCACGTCAGCCTGCAGCTCACCCGGTTTTTTTGGATCGATGACCTTCTGGGAAACAGCGTTGAAAAACGAACACAGCTTTGTGATTGTCCCCCTTACCCACTTGGGCAGTACACCTCTTGAAACCACCGGGAGCAACTGTGTCATCAGCACAAGACAGTCATGGGATTTTAGATGTACAATTTTGTTCTCTTTCATATTTACGAATCTCTTTACATTCGACGAGTATCCGGAAGGGACCTTCACACTGCTAAGACACTTTATCACGCTTTTTTTCTCTTCTTTGCTTGGAGTATAACTCGCTGGCCGTAGGTATAGTTGTTCCGTACCTCTTTTTTCAGGGTGTACGTCCTTCCTGATACCCAGGACTTCAAGGTCGTTCATAGCACTCACTGTATCTTTCGATTTCCCGTACAGATTTATATAGCCTAGGAAGCTCACACAGACGTTCTTGGTGATGTGCATGACATCCAAATCATCCCAGTAAGGCAAGTCTCAAAATATTGACATCTTCTTCCATATGGGTGTATGGCCATCCTCATCATTCGGCACAAATTTGCTTTCCGGACCCTTTGCAAAAACTACCTTCAGATCCTTCACCATAGCAAACACCTGCTTGCCACTTCGATGCCTCAGCTGGGAACGATGTTCTTCCTCCCCATTAAATTCCCTGCGTTTCTCCCGCAACGCGTGGCTCCGAACAAGAAACCTGCGATGCCCCATGTACACCATCTTTTGAGAGTCTTTCATGTACGTGCCATCGGTTTGATCTAAACACTACACACACGCTTTGAAGCCTTTGCCAGTTAGGCCAGACAGGTTACCAAGCGCTGGCCAGTCGTTAATTGTTACAAATAACATTGCACGCAGGTTGAAATACTCCCTTTTGTATTCATCCCAGACCTTTACACCGTTTCATAACGTTTGAACATCTTCTACCAAAGGTTTCAGGTAGACATCGATATCATTTCCGTATTGCTTGGGGCCTTGGATCAACAATGGCATCATTATGTACTTTCTCTTCATGCATAACCATGGAGGAATATTATACACACATAGTGTGACTGGCCAGGTGCTATGGCTGCTGCTCATGTCTTCGAAAGGATTCATCCCATCGGTACTCAAACCGAACCTTATGTTTCTGACCTCGTCTGCGAAGTCTTTGTACTTCCGATTGACCATCCTCCACTATGAGCCATCTGCCGGATGCCTAAGCATTCCGTCGACCTTACGCTCTTCTTTATGCCAACGCATCATCTTCGTGACACGCTTTGTTTGCAAACATACGCTCACCTTGGAATCGAGGAAAATACCACAACGCTTTTGCGGTGCTCTCTTCTTCACACGCACCCCATCTACTTCACCGGATCGCCACGCTTCGTCTTATACCGAGGTTCCTTGCACACTAGACAGCATCCAAGTCGGCATATTCACCGCGATATAGGACACGATCGTTATGACATGCATGTATCTTCCGTACTTTCAATCCTAAGGGACACAGACCGCTTTGGCTTGATACGTGGATTACGGCAGGTGTTATCTTTGGGAGCAACTTCTTTCTGACGGAAAGAACTCATCGAAACCCTTATCCGACACACCATTCACGACCTTCCATTGCATGAGCTCCAGATGTAGTCGCGACCTTCTTGTGCCCTCGACAACAATTTGGGTACAAAAGAGTTCTCTTGTCCTCCAACAATCCACGGTACTTCCTATATTGTTTGTCCTCTCGTGATATCTCCTCTCTGCGTTCGCAAAGATCTCGTCCAGTCATCATCCACACCAAACCGATCGCCTTGTGTATCTTCTACGTCCTCGTATGTCGTCGCGTTCTCGCATACCATCATATGTCACTTCCTCTTCATCGGCTTCTTCTTCGTCTTCTATGTTGGTATGCTCTACTTCGTCGTGGTGAGTCCAACATGTATAGTTCGGCATGAAACCTCTCATCAACAAGTGGCCCTGTATCCGTCCTCGCATTGAGTGCTCTTTCTCGTTTACGCAATCTACGCGACGGACACCGTCTTTAAGCTTCACGGAGGCAAGTCTCAAATATGACATCGAGAAAAGCATTCACGCCATTGATTGACTCCCTTGTCCGACGATCCGCATACATCCATTGCTGGTTCATCTGCACCAATTAAATTAATAAGAACACTTATTATATTTTTCAAATTGAAATATTTAACTCAAAATAACTAATTGTTATATTTTTTAATTACCTCTAAACTTTCTTGATTTTTATAGCTAAACCAACTAAATCTCACAAATTAAAAAACTTTTTTCAAAAATACTTTTAATTACATTTCATACACAAAAAAAAATTATTACCAACCTAGCAAAAAACCTACATCTATTTAGCTCTATAGCAAATGAAATAATCTCCCTACCTACTATTTTAAACTAATGTGAAACTAAAACCATCCAATAGATCACCACATTGCCTCAAAAGATCTAGAAGGGAGAGCTAGCTAAGGCACCAAGCTAGATCTTGCTCTCTAAAACAAATAATCACCCCTACCAACTAATTTCAACATCTTATACATCATCAAAAAAAGGATACAAAACTAATATGAAACTTAAAACCCCCAATAGATCTACATCTTGCCTCAAATTATCAAGAGAGAGAGAGCTATAGCAAAACAAACACCCTTCAATTCAAACAAGACTATTTAATATTTCTCCACATCCAATGCAAAAAGATAAGCAACGTCCACATGAAAATGATGTTGAGACCATGTTTACTTACCTTGGAAACCTTAATTTGGAGCTATTAGCCTCAATTAAAAATTTTGGCAGCACCTCCCCTTCATGAACAGCTCGGCCCGTCAGTGCTACTGCGCTAGCTGCTCGGGGAGGAAGAAGGGGTTAAATGCACTGGGCGGGAAGGAAAAGCATATGCAAGCGGTTAGTGATACAAACCGCTTGCACAGAAAGCACGCTGTAAGCGGTTCTTATCACGAACCGCTTACAGAGTAGTGCAGGCGGTTGGTGGTACGAACCGCTTATAGTGTGGTATCTCTGCAAGCGGTTTGTATCACGAACCGCTTGCATATGCCCTTTCCCGCCACCCTCCCATCCGTTGGCCACGAACCGCTTGTGGCGATCGGGTCGCAAGCGGGTTAAAGCGAACCGCTTGTGATGAGCCGCTTTGGAAGCCCCGATCCGCAGTAGTGTTCTAAATGATAATTGATACATATCATTATGAGGAGCGGTAATGATTTTATCAGCACATGTATTGATTGATTATACTGTTTCACGTACCATAGTTATAAAGATATCGAATCAATGATGTGGACACATGCTAGAGAACATGAATAGTTAAATTGACCCACTTCGAGACACTGCTAAGATAACTTACAGGTATGCCACAAAACATGGCGTAGCGGTGTGAGAGATACCTATATGCCCCTTGGTGTGGATTGATAAGGAAAGGACGCAACCGTGCCAATGTGATTAATGGTTAATCATAACTTATATCCATTACATTAACGAGTGAATGATCGAGATAGCACAGGGATGGCACACATCTTGTCTTGTGCTTAACTGTTGTCCGCAAAAGGATCGGAATGTGAGTGTATAAAGGTTCAACCAATGAAAATCACTCTATGCATTCTAGGGCCAATATGTGCTGCTAGGTACTACTATTGATCTGTGGATTGGAAAGCAGGTTTCCGGGTGTACGACCAACTTGCACATGAACCTAACGAGTCACACACTTAATGGGTTGGAACATCCCTAATGGATTTTCCTGTTAATTGGTTTTGCACGCGGATACTGATTCGTGTAGGATTTAGAGTCCTAATGGCTGGTAACGTAGAAGCTCATTAGTACTTCTATATAAGGAGGCCTACAGCGGCGCGACTATGCTAGTTAATCCTCCTCGAATCCTAGCCACAGGATGAGGTGCTAGCACACCTGCGAAAAACTTTTTACCCCTAGACGTGTGGATACCTTAGATAGTCGTAGTAGGCTTGTTGACTAAAACTAGTTCACACCACGCGTGTTAGAATTCGATTTTGCGCCTAACTTTATTTTGGCAGGGAATGATGTGAATAGTATGGACCCTTTGTGTATGTGATGCATGACTGTTGTTTTCATGACACGTGTGTCAAGGTTAATTATAGCTGAATATTGTCCTATTGTTGTATAACGGTCTGTGTGCCGGCTTGTGATGCTATGATCATCACGTACTTTTGTTACTAGCTATTAGATGTAATAGGTTTGCACATAGCCATGGAGGCTTCAACCCTAATGCCCTGATCATAGGGAGAAGGTTTGGCAATAGAGATCACTGCATCATGGGCCATACTTATTCACAGCATAATAGCTTTCTATAATTGTTTTCTTTCTATCATATTGTATGTGGCGGATATGATTGCCTTGATAGAATAGTTTCCCTTGAATAATTAAGAGTTGGATGCCCATCAAATAGCTGCACCCATAGAGGTCTTCTATGTTAATCGGTAGTTTCAGCCTTTCGCCGAGTGCCTTTAACTTGCTTAATTAATGGGGGTGAAGTCGGAATTCACATGCATAGTATTGGTTTACTTATCAAGGCTATCAAAATGGTTTTGGGCCATGGACCGCCGGTGTTGGAGCTGAGGCATTGGATGCCACCCTATAAACAAGAGTCACATACGATGTGATTGGCAAAGGGTTGCCTACCTAAGTCACTGGGTCCTATTTGTGAGCCCACCATTTACTAGAATTCAAGTGACAATGGATCTTATCTCGCTAAAAATCATGAGAGAGGAAGTGGTTTTAGTGGCAGCATGTTTTATTAAAATTGTTTAATATAATATTAACATGAACATGTGCTAAAACATTATTTGTTTATTTATGTTGTAGATGGCACCTAATGCTACCGTGGCTAACACTAGTTGTAACTTGAAGTCCATTTTGGAGGCAGAGACACTCTTCGGAACAAACTTTCTCAACCAAGAGAAAAAGGAATATGTTCAGGGCTTATGAGAAGCTGTCGACGGGTGGTTAACTGGGGGTATCGTCGGCAATGAATATATATGGGGCGATGCACTAGATCCAAACTCGATGGTAGCACAAGACAAGGATTTATACAGGTTCAGGCCCTCATGGCGGAGGTAATACCCTACTTTCTGTGCTCTGGGATTATATGGTGATCTGATGATCAATGTGGAGAGAGACGTCTCTCCATATATGGGTGTGGAGATGATGATCAAGCTGGTGATGAAGATGCCGAACCAGGGGGCTCCCTGCTCGCCTTATATAGTGGGGGGGGGGGGGGCAAAGTTACAAGATAGAGTCCTGGTCGGTTACGAGGTAGGATTCCTATCTGTATCCTCTAACCAGATACGTAGTTAACCGGGATTACAAGTATATCTTCTCTATTAATTAGGGATAGACTTCTATCTTGCTGATCAAGCCTTCTAGAGTCCGAGTGGTACACGTCCTTATCCACCCAACTTGGTCCATCCCCTGTCGGGTGGTCTTTTAGGCCCGCTGTGTGGGTACCCGAGGTCTATGTTATCCACAGTAGCCCCCCGAGTGTTTCATAGTCGAGTTGCTGCTCCTCTTTGTCGCACCTTGGATGAGTCGTGCTTCACGCCGAGTGCTTTGTAGATTGTTGATGCTTCTTCCCGACTGGCTTCTGCCTGTTATCTGCGAGGAGACTGTGAAGGACTCATAGAGAGTAGTTAGTGATACTCAGCCTAGGATTGCCGAAGTTCTGGCAGTCGGCCCTTTATAAGGCACATCACTTTGATTTTGATGAAGTGGTACCTGTACTTGTTTTGCGATGTACAGCTGGCGACCCAACATGGGGCGTACCATTGGTTTTGGGCTGAAAAGCCGTGTGGTACCTGTACTCGTCTTGTGATGCACAGCTGGCGACCCAACATGGGGCGTACCATTAGTTTTAGCTGAAGAGCCGAGCGGTACCTGCACCCCACCAGAGTGGGATACAACTGGTGGCCCCAGAGGGCATACCGTGGTTTTGACTGAAGAGTCGAGTGGTACCTGTACTCGTCTTGCGATGTACAGCTGGCAACCCAACATGGGGCGTACCATAATTTTAACAATCTGGTACCTGTACTCGTAGAATACAGCGATTGGCCCAACATGGAGCATACCATCTGGATAGGTTTTGGCCCAATGATACCTATATCCAACTAGTGCGGTCACACAGCTAGTGTCCCAACATGGGGCATGCCATTGTTGTCGACCAGTGATACCGTATCCTTGTCATGAATCTGGTGGCGACCCCACCACAGGGCGTACCTTAAGGAAAGAGTTTGGCCGTATGGTATCCATACCCGGGTTGCGGTGTACAGCGTAGGCCCTACCTGGGGCGTACCATCGAAACTCAATTCCGACATTACTGGTATCTGATCCTAACATGCAGCGACCAACTAGTGACCCAACATCAGGTATACCAAGAGATGGGTAATTGTTATTGTAGCTCTGCCGGTACTCAACCCAACATGGGGTGTACCGAGGCTGAATTTGGTAGCTCAGCTGCGCTTGTAGCCACTGGTTGTAACGCGCAGCTGGAAGGCCGTAGTTAGCGCTCAGGGCGCAGGATGGCCTATGGTCAGAGACGTAAGCGTATAGCTGTACCAAAGTTGGTGTAGACGTATAGCCGTACCGAAGTTGGCGTGGGCGCATAGTTGTGCCATAGACTTGAGCACTCGTGGCACGGGGGTAGGCGCGTAGCCATGCTGGGCGCTCGCTGAGCTATAGATTTGGACGGTTGAGGCACGGGCGTAATCGTGTAGCTGTGCCAGGCGCTCGCCGAGCCGTAGTTGTCGCTCATTGCGCAGTTCCTTCTTACTAGTGTACGGAGTCGTAGAAGGTACTCAATGAGGTAAAAACCCATGTACATGTAGAGTTTAGGCAGTATCATGAAAGCATTTAGATAAAAAACAATCACTCGGATGTAGGGTCCGACTGCTTTATTTAGATAATTTTTATACATTTGTCACTTTTCCTTTTTGATATTAAATTCTTCCAAGTAATCTTTCTTTTATTAAGCACTCTGCTCGACTAGTCTCTAGCCCCCGGGCGTCGGGAATTGGCTCATGGCTCTATTCCCAGGCACGCGTATTGAGTGACTAGAGTTCGCCGTTCAAGGGTCAGAGCTTCACTACTCAGAATAACCACTTGGATTCATTTGCAATCATTAAGAAAAAACAACAAAAAGTGCACGTAAGTGCACCTATTAGGTGTAGCCCCCGACTTACTGCTTAGTTGGTGACCGACTAAGTAGCAAGTCAAGAAACAACTTAGATTTATATGAAAAGATTATGGTAATAAAAACTTAGCTCCGCGTAGGCGTATAGCTGAGTGGCGTGTCGCCGAGTAGCATGTCGTCAAGCCGTAGACTTGGGCGTTCCTGGCACTGGTGTAGGCGTGTAGCCGAGTGGCTTGTCGCCGAGCCATAGACTTGAAGTCATAGGCGATCAGCCATGCCGGGCGCTCATGGAGCGCGATGGCATACAGCCGAGCTGAAAACTTGGACGCTCGTGGCGTTGGCGTAGGCGTGTAGCCGAGTAGCTTATCGCGCGAGCCGTAGACTTGAAGCTACAGGCATGCAGCCATACCGGGCGCTCGTGGCGCGCGATGGTATACAGCCGAGCTAAAAACTTGGACGCTCGTGGCGCGGGCGTAGGCGTGTCACTGAGTAGCATGTCGCCGGGCCATAGACTTGGGCGCTCGTGGAGCTGGCGTAGGCGTGTAGCCGAGTGGCTTGTCGGCAAGCCGTAGAATTGAAGCTGCAGGCGTGCAGTCGTACCGGGTGCTCGTGGCGCGCGATGGCATACAACCGAGCTGAATACTTGGACGCTCGTGGCGCAGGCGTAGGCGTGTCGCTAGCATGTCGCCGAGCCGTAGACTTGAATGCTTGTGGCGCTGGCGTAGGCATGTAGCCGTATGGCTTGTCGCCGAGCAGTAAATTTGAAGCTGCAGGCGTGCAGCCGTACCGGGCGCTCGTGCTGCGCGATGGCGTACAACTGAGCTAAAAACTTGGATGCTCGTGGCACGGGCGTAGGCGTGTCGTTGAGTAGCATGTCGCCGAGCCATAGACTTGAGCGCTCGTGGCACTGGCGTAGGCATGTAGCCGAGTGGCTTGTCGCCGAGCCGTAGACTTGAAGCTACAGGCATGTAGCCATACCGGGCGCTCGTGGCGCGCGATGGCGTACAACCGAGCTGTAGATTTGGAGGCATAGGCATGTAGCCGTACCGGGCGCTCATGGCGCGCGATGGCGTACTGCCGAGCCGAAGACTTGGGCGCTCGTGGCGCGGGCGTTGGCTTGTAGCCGAGCAGCGGAAGTAGTCGTTCAAATCTTGATTAACAACGAGCAACACACGCCGTGGTCGGCGTCGAACAGCACATGCTCGCCGAGATCTCGCCTGTGGTCAGCGATGTCGGCCGTAGTCGTAAATGTTCTCCACGCGGTTGGTGTAGCTTGTCGAAAGTCGATGAAAGTCATCGCTGGTCTTCAACGTCTCACGAGATGAGGCATGAACAATCCTCACGCCGTGCCGGCACCGAGGAGCTTTATGAGCTCGCCGAAATTCGCGACCTCTCTGCACAGTCTGTCGTGAAAAGGGTGCTACAGTCACATTCGAAGTTGGATTTAGGCCTTCTTGGATTCGTTGGAAAGATAACGAGATAAGCTTTCCAACGCATCTTATTTCACCCCGAAACTTCTTTTGAGTCAACAAGAATTTGCGACACAAGTTCTGTCCAGATTATAAACAAGAACATATCGCATCTTCTTCTCACGTTTGTCTTGCGGTTGATGAAGCCGGCGTCGCACGATGGACACCATGATCGTCAAGTTCGAGTGATTTTCTACTGATGACGGTCACCACCCGAGATTCGTTCTCCATCGGGACCTCGCCGTATCCGAGTCAGGAATTAAGCGCCCGGCGCACTACTAGTTGGTAGGCGGCGGCCGTGTTCCCCAACACGATCAGGAGTCCGAGTGAAGCGCTGTTGAATTCCATCCCGGATCGGATCTTGTCCGAGCCCAAAAAAGCGTTGTTGAAGTCCTTGATTGGGTTCTCATTGTATCCGAGTTTGGAATTGAGCCCCCGGCACACAACTCGGGAGCAGGTGACGGCGGCGTTTCTCAACCCGAACGAGAGTCCTGACGAAGCGATGTCGATGTTCTCCTCAGACGGGATTGGATCTGAGTCCGGAAGAAGTGTGACGGCGTGTTCTCCGCTCAACCACTGCAGATCACACCCCTATCAGATTTCTATTCTGCTAGCCGATCAGCCCGGGCTCGATTCGATTCGAGCGTCGGACGCAGCGAGGAGCGACGCGCAGAGATTACCCAGGTTCGGACCCCCCTGCGTGTAATAGTCCTACTCCTACCGAGCCTTAGCTCTTTTCTTGTTGTGGTTGCGTGGATTGTGATTACAGAATGTTTCGAACCCCCTCTCACTTCTCTCTCCTCCCCTTTTATACAAGCCTTGGACTGGCGGAGAGAACCGAGGGGGTAGGCAGTGCAGTGCGCTTAGTACACTGACAAGACGTGGGGGACGCGACAGGAGAGACGAAAGCGTGCTGCTGCTCGCGCCCAGCGACGCCGCCCACGCGCGCCGCGCAAGTGGCCTCTGACCCGTGTGAACACGCCAGTGAGACTACGGGCGGGGCCCAGCCTGCTCCTTCTGACGCGGGCGGCCAGCTCGAAGAGGGCCATCTCCCTCTCTCTCTCTGCCGGTCAATTCGGCTGCGCCACAGTGACAGTTGATCAGACCCGCGGAGGTCACTGCGGCGATAATCATTTCTTCTCTGCTCCGTCCACGCGTAATGTCGCATTGAATGCGCCCGTCCTCTGCAGCAGGGGAAGCCTTCGCCCAGAGACTCCTTTCGGGACGCTTCACAGCACAGGCCCCACGGACAGAAGGAGGCCTCGTGCTCGCCGGCCTTCGCCCACGCGGGGCTCGGTCCCCACGCCCGCCTGACACGCGGGGCCCGCCTGGCCTTCTCCAGGACTCTTCATACACTGGTATTTATTGTACCGACAGTAGCCCCCGGGTCCACCATGATACGCGAACCGTCGCGTCGATATTTTGCCGTTTCTCGTGCGGCGGGAGACCAATCGTGGGGGGCCCACCTCCTGCGGCGGCCGTACGCCTGATTCTCCACCTGCACACGATCTTCCTTGGGGAACTACGCCACTTTTCGCAGGAAATCGAAACGCGCGGGGCATAATGGCGCCACACGCGTGAGTGGGGACGGAATCCAAACCGTCGCGCTCGCTTATCTCGTATAAAAGCTTCTCTTCCCTGCGCTGTGACGAGATCTTTTGCACGCCAAGTCCTCAAACTGCCATCCATCTTCTCCGCCTGCTGCCACAGAGCCTTTTAGTCTCCACCACCGTCTTCCTATGGCGCCGAAGCGCAGCAAGGGTTGCCGCGGTGACGCTGCTCCGGCCGCGCCGTCATCTGGTCCAGCTTTGCCCGCCTCCTCCGCCGACGAGGATATGGTGACGCGGCTCCAAGTGTTCGTGCCGCCAACGTCCGCCCGGTTCCGCCCCGGCACCATCGCGCCAAGCCCCCGCGACGGGGAGATCGTGACCTTCACCTGGGCGGTGCTGGCGGGGCTCGTCCCGCCATACTCCGAGTTCTTCTTGGGGGTGCTCGCCTTCTACGAGATCCAAGCGGCGCACCTTCCCCCCAACTCCATCGTCACGCTGGCCATCTTCGCCCACCTCTGCGAGATGTACGTGGGGGCGATGCCAAGCCTCCCGCTCTGGCGCCGGCTCTTCACACTGCACGTGAGCTCGCGCGCGAGCGGGGCTATTGGGAGCTGCTACTTTACGCTCCGCGAAGCTGCAGCCTTCATCCCCGTCGCGATCAAGTCCAACTGGAAGGACTGGCACCGACAGTGGCTGTACGTGGAAGACTCCAGCGGCTGCGACGATCTTGCCCTCCCCGAGGGTCGGCGGAATCCCTTGCCACCGGGGTCTCGCCCGACGACTTCGGCGAGGCGGAGGTGATCTTTGGCGCGCATCCTTGAGCTCCGCCGCCACGGGCTCACCGGAACCCACGTCGCGGCGGATTTTTTGCGGCGCCGCCTCTGCCCGCTTCGCGCGAGGCTCGCCCGCTGGCGATACTCTGGCGGCAACGATAGAGTCGCGTCGCCCGGTGAGTGTTCTTCCATTCTTTTTTGGGTCTCTTGATTTTTCGGAACGCCTTTTTCTTTTCGACTCCTTGCCGACTTGCGGCTTCTTCTTCTCTTTTGTGCCCAGCCACGGGGAACGTGCCGGATGACGTACTGCGGCTGTGGCTGGTGGGACTTCTGTCCTCGCCAACCGGCGACACCACTCTGCCCGCGTGCATCCGCCCCCTCTGTGACTGGGACCCACGGGAGCGCAACTTGTACTTGCGTGCGCTGCCTCCCATGGAGGTCTCTGGTCCTGCGGTCCAAATGGCCCGGGGACCGCTGCAGATCCGTGATCTTCCGCCAACGACCGCCGAAGCTCCTGCGGCCGCCGCTCCTCCTGTGGTGGCGGCCGACTCCGACCGCGCTTCTGGGAAGCGCCGCCTCATCCTCTCCCAGGATAACGACGATGATGAGGAGGGAGAGGCGAGCCCAAAGAGAGCTCGCCCCTCGGACCCTGAGCCGCTGCCGCCTCCTCCGGCCCCCCTCCGGGGGACCCTCGCATCGACGCCGCCCGCTCCGGCAGCGAGAGCGCTTGAGATTTTTCGGGGCTGGCGCCGCTGCGCGAGTTTCTTCTGCGCCCGCGCTTCTGGGCCGGCACTTGCCGTCGCGCCGGCCTCCGTCGTCGCGCCGGCTCCTCTCGCACCGGCGCCCATTGTGCCGGCGCCTGCTTCGACGATTTTGGCCAAGACTGTGCCGCCGCCGCCGCCTCCTCCACCAAGCAGCTTGATGCTTCCCCCTTCCTCCTTCACCTTCGGGGGACGTCGCTTCAGGTAGCTTTCTCTGCACTTATGCACATTTCGCGTTATGGTTAGCATGCTGCACGTTTTTTCGCATACCTGAACCCGTTTTGTTTTTCCTCCATGGAATTAGGGCGGATTCTGGGGCTTCGGGATCTGGTCCTCGCGGCCCGCCAGGCCCCAGCCTGTCCGCGGCCCCTCCACCGGAGACGAGACCTCCCGCCGCGGAGATCGCGCTGGAGCCGAGGCTGGAGGACCCTCCGGCCGCTGCTGCGGGGAGCCGACGCCGTGGCCGCCATCGCCACCGGCGTCGGGCGTTCCCGAGGCGCTCATACGCCCTCGCCCTGGCGGCGCGGAAAGCGCTCAGCCGGCGAGCAAACCGCCGGCGAGCTGCGGCGAGCCCTCGGCCGAGACCGCCCGCGGGAAGCGGCGACCAGCGGCTGCGGCGGCGCAAGCCGCTGCTGCCTCGGCCACCAAAGACGCTGCAGAAGCTTGGCGGCGCCTCCGGCGCCTCGGTGCTTGCGACATCTTTGCGACAGCCTACCGTGACTTCCGGGCGTCCCATATCTGCTGGCGTTAACTTGTATGCCCTTCGAGGAGACGCGCCGCGCGAGATCTTTGGCGCATGGGGTGCGCCGCCGAGGCCCTGCGCGACCTGCCGGTGGTGATGCGGTCGCGGGCGATCGAAGATGGTCGCCACGGCGCCTTCGAGGCGGCGCGATTCGTCTTGGGCAACTGCCTTGCCCAAAACGCCGTGTTTAACCTCGACGCCGCCACTGGGGAACCTTCGCGCCAGCTGGACCCGGGCGAACAATCTCGGGTTGAGTTCGCCGCCAACCGCGTCTCCATGATGGGGGGCGCTGCACCGGCAGACGATGACGAGGACGAGGAGTAGCTGAACTCCTTCGCCTACCTTGTACATGAAACCTGTTAATGCAACTTTTGCTTTCCCTGCCACAAGTCTTGTTTAACTTTTTGCGCAAACTCTCACTTTGCGGAAATGAAACACTTAGGCAACCGATCGCCGAGAACGTTCTATTGAGAGTGAGCGCTTTTTTCTTAGGCATCTGGTTACTTCAACCCTTATGGCCTCTCGCGAACCGACTTTAAACGTTGCGTGGCGAGAACTTAGCTTCCGGAAGTGGTCTAGACGCTGGTGCCGTCGTTGGCGCAGGGCCCAGACCGAGCAGACACACCAGGCCAGAACACGCCTTCCGTTCGCCTCGCCCGCCCACCCGAAGTTTAAGCGTTATTTTAACTAAGGGCCATCAGCCTTAAGTACTTTTTCGCTACCAGCTTTCAACAGACTGTTTTTCTAACAGGCTTTCTAAAGGCGAAAGACAGGTGCTCACAGAGAGACAGGACTTATCTTTATATTGCAGATGGCTTTATACATTGCAGCCCCCGAGGCGAGCGGTGAAGGAAGAAGACCTCGCCGCTCGGCTCCTAGGGAAGACCAAGAAAAAGCTCCTGGAACAGCTACCTACGGGTAGAACTTGCTCAGCTGCTCAACGTTCCAAGTGTTCGCCAACTCGCGACCATCCTCGAAAGCGAGCCTGACTGAGCCTGGGCCGGATACTGAGACCACCTTGAAGGGGCCCTCCCACAGGGGAGACAGCTTGGTGCGACCTGCCTACGCCTCGACTCTGCGCAGGACGAGGTCGCCCGCTGCCAGTGTTCTCTCCCCCACCCGTCTTGCTTGATAACGGCGCAGAGATTGCTGATATCTGGCGGCCCGGATCGCTGCTCTATCTCTGACCTCCTCCAGGAGATTTACTTCATCCTGACGCCGGTAAGGGTTTCCATCTTCGCTGTACGCCGCCACCCTTGGAGATCCGAAGGCGAGCTCTGATGGGAGCACTGCCTCCAAACCGTACACCAGGAAGAAGGGAGTCTCGCCGGTGGCTCTGCTGGAGGTCGTCATTAGTGCCCAAAGCACAGTAGGGACTTCCTCTGCCCAGCGCTTGCCGCGCTTCTCCAGACGATCGAACGCCCTTGTCTTGAGTCCTTTCAGCACCTCCGCGTTCGCCCGCTCCACCTGCCCATTGCTCTTCGGGTGTGCGACGGAGGCGAAGCACAACTTAGTGCCCAGCTCTTCACACCAATCTTGGAAGTCAGCGCTCTTAAACTGAGCGCCGTTATCGGTGATGATTCTGCTGGCGACACCGAACCGAGCGAAGATGCTCTTCATGAACTTTATGGCTGCAGCGGATGTGATCGCCGGGACCGGCGATGCCTCCACCCACTTGGTGAATTTGTCGATGGCGACGAACAGATGTGTGTAGCCCCCAGTCGCCCGCGGGAACGGGCCCAGTATGTCCAGCCCCCAGACCGCGAACGGCCAGGAAAGCGGAATGGTTTGTAGAGACTGGGCTGGTCGGTGGATCTGCTTAGCATGAAATTGGCACTCTTCGCATCTCCTCACCAGCTCGAAGGCATCCTGGAGGGCAGTAGGCCAATAGAAGCCGTGACGAAAGACCTTTCCGACCAACGCCCGGCTCCCTGAGTGGCTCCCGCACATGCCTCCATGGATCTCAGAGAGGATCTCGCTTCCCGCTTCCGAGTGGCGCGCCGGTAGAACTCCGTTTGCGCCACAGCGTCTGGTCCCCACCTACCGTAGCGTGGCGCTTGGCCTTGCGCGCTATCTTCTCAGCTGACGCGTCATCGTCGGGGATCACTCTGTCCCGCAGGTAGGCTAGTATAGGATCCATCCACTGACCTTCCCGGACGAGAGTGACGACGTTAGCATTGTCGCCGACGTACTCTGCCTGGCCTGGCATTTCCGCCTCAACCGCCGCAGCAGTTCTTCCGCGTCCTCCCTCCTCTTTGGGGGGCTGTCGCGGGGACATTAGCGTCTCCGCGGGATGTGGGGCTGCGTCAGAATCATGCCGTCCCCACGAGAATCGAGGCTGCGACGAGCGGCCGTGTGAGTCTTTCTTCAAAGACCTCGGCCGGAACAGGTGCCCTTGACAAGGCAATTTGGGACAGTTCATCCGCCATGTAGTTGTCGCGGTGAGGGATGTGTGCGAAGCCCAAGCCCTCGAAATGCCGCTCCAACCGGCGCACCTCCGCCGGTAGGCCGCCATGGTGGGGTGCGAGCAGTGAAATCCTTCCTCGCTGGTTGATGACCGGAGAGTCGCTGCTGACTTGCGACCGCCCGGATGCCGAGGGTCGGCCACCACGAGCCCGGCGAGCAGCCGCCGTACTCCAGCGGCGTTGTTGGTAGCGAACTCCAGCACCACCAGTGCCGGGACAATGTCGCCGTGGGAGACACGAGCGACACTGCCCCAACCGTCGAAGAAGAGAGTCCACGGCGAGGTGCTGGGGCGTCTTGACTTCGCGCCGCGAGTCCATTAGTTAACGAACTCCGCGAGCGCCTGCCAATTGATGGCCGTTCGGGGAGCAAACTTGAGGTCGAACTCCGCCAGCTCCATGGCCCATTTGGCGATGCGGCCCGTCACCTCGCGGTTGAAGAGGATCTCCCGCAAGGGGTACTTGGTCAACACCGTGATTTCTGGCCCTTGGAAGTAGTGACGTAGCCTTCGGGATGCCGTCAAAACGGCATACAACATCTTCTGGTGCTGTGACTACCTGGTTTCAGCGTCATGGAGGACCTTGCTGATGTAGTAGACTGGGCGCTGAATTCCTTCTCTTTCCGCCACAACCACTGCGCTGATCACCTCCGGGTTCGCCGCGACATAGAGGATCAGCGGCTCGCCCGGCTTTGGGGCGACCAGCACAGGCGGTGAAGCGAGGTACTTCTTCAAGTCGTCAAACACCTCCTGCGCCTCGGCGGTCCACTCGAACAGGTTGGTCTTCTTCAGGAGCTTGATCAGGGGGAGACTCTTGTCCCCCAGGCGAGCTATAAAGCGGGGGAGTGGGTATGGATCTTTCGGGCACGCCTTGTTAAGGTCGGTGAAGTCGACACACATCCTCCACCGCCCGTTGGACTTCTTGACGAGGACGGGGTTCGCGAGCCACCTGGGATGGGCGACACTCCGGACGACCCCCGCCCTCAAGAGCTTGTCCACCTCCTGGCGGATAACAGCCTGGCGCTCCACCGACTGCTTCCGGACCTTCTGCATGACCGGTCGCGCGCCGGGGAACGTTGCCAACTTATGCTCAATCACCTCACAGGGACCCCAAATATGTCGGACGGTTGCCAAGCAAACACGTCGCATTAGGCTGGAGGAAGGAGACAGCGCGCTTCCTATTTGGCGCCGAGGGCGCGCCCACCGAAGCGGTCCTCGCCGGGTCGACTTCGCTTCGAGAGACCGTCTTAACCCCCGCCGATGAGCCAGGGGAAGCACGGACCTTCGCCGGAGGAGCTCCCAGGGTCGAGGCCTCAGCCTTCTGGGCGCCAATCGCCCCCGCCAGAGTGAGAGCGTCCTTGTTGCAGCGGAGCGCCTCCGGGCGGTCCACCTTGACGATGATGGGGCCGGCTGGCCCTGGGATCTTCACCACCATGTAAGCATAGTGGCAGGCCGCCATGAACTTGGTCAGCGCCGGCCGACCTAGTATGGCGTTGTACGGGAGGTCGAAGTCCGCCACCTCGAACTCGAGCATCTCCGTACAGAAGTTGTCGACGCCTCCGAAGGTCACCGGGAGGCTGACGCGCCCCAAAGGGACGGACTCAGCCCCCGGCGCGATGCCGAAGAATGGGAGCGTCGGCCGGAGCTCCTGCTGCTGGATCTGGAGCGCCTTGGCGACTCGGGCAGATAGGAGGTTCAGAGAGCTTCCTCCGTCCACCAGCACCCGCCCAAGCTTGACATTCCGGACCGTGGGCGCAACCATGATTGGGAGATGTCCCGGGCCGGCGGTACTGGCCGGGTGATCGGCCTGACTGAATGTGATTGGCTGCTCCGACCACACCAGCTGCCTTGCTGACCCAACGCTGGGCACGGCGGCGCTCACCTCCCTCATCGCACGCTTGAAACTTGCGTGGGACGGATAGGTGGCCGATCCACCGTGGATAACGGCCACCTCACGCTCCACTTGCTGGAAGCCAAGCGAAGCATCTTCTTGCCCTTGCCGCTGCCGGACGCTTGCTGTTGCTGCTCGTGGACTCGCTTGTCCACCATCTTGCTGATGACCTGGCAATCCGCCAAGTCGTGGGTGTTGCTGCGGTGAATAGGACAGTAAGTCCTGCCATCCCACTCGCCGGGGCGACGCTCACGCCCCTCGTCGTGGCCACGATGGTCGTCATGGCCGCCCCTGTGGGGACCACTCCTGCCGCCGCCGCGACCTCCTCCTTTCTTTCGCCCGCCGCGCCCATCGCGCGGCCGGCCACTATCGTCGTCGTCGTCTTCTTCGCGCTCGGCGGCCAGGACCTGTCCGGCCTCGGCCGCCTTGCGCTTCTTCTTGTCTTTTCAGCCAGGGTTCTTGGAAGTCCGGCCGCCGCCCAATGACCCCCACCCTTCGGTGGGCGAGCGGGCCTCGCTGCGGGCGCACTTGTGGGCCAAGGTGAACAACTCCTCGGTCGTTCTGATCTTGCGGGTGGCCATCTTCTCCTTGACCTTGGGATCTCGGGCGCCTCTCCTGAAAGCCGTGACAACGGCGTCGATGGAGATGTCAGGGATGGTGTTGCGGACCTGACTGAAGCGCCGGATGTAGTCGCGCAGCGACTCTCCTTTCTTCTGCTCCACGTTGTGGAGATCGTCTTCGACTCCGGGCTGCTCGAAGGTGCCCTGAAAGTTGGTGATGAAGAGCTCTGAGAGCTCCTTCCACGACCCCACTGACTCTGGGGGCAGGTTCATGAGCCACGAGCGGGCTCCGCCGGTGAGGACTGCGGGGAAGTAGTTCGCCAGAACTTTTCCCAACCCTCCAGTCGGCTGCATTACGGTAGTGTAGATCTGCAAGAACTCGTCAGGGTTGGTGGAGCCGTCATACTTTTCGATGGGGGCCGGTCGAAACCGTTCCGGCCACTGGACTTGGCGCAGCTCCCTTGAGAAGGCGCGGCACCCGACGTCACGAGCCTCCTGCTCCTGGACGCGGCCCTCGTCCCGCCTCCCCCGACGCCTAGGCGCCGCCTTCGCTGGCCGGGGCAACCTCGCGGGAGCCCTCCTGCTGGTCCCCGCGAGCGGCAGCAATGGCGCGGTCGCGCACCCGGTCGCGCTGCCGGCGGAGCTTGTCGCGTAGATCTTCTCCATGCAGTAAGTGGCGGTCCTCCAGATGGGACCGGAGATCTGGTCCACCGCCATTTTTGCCCGGCCGAACCCCCGTGGGAGTTGATTGGCTCCTGTCATCACGGCCCCGCTCCCTCCCGCCAAGAGATCTGCGAGAGGAGTGCGAGGGCAAGAAAGAACGGGAAGAAGCGGAAACGCCTGTTCCCGCACCTCCCGAGACTTGTACAACCGCCGCAGCGGCATCGACGTAGCGGGCCAAGCTGGCCAACCATGGCACCGCTGGAGAGTCCGGAGTCACCGGCACCGGCGGGTTATCCAGCAAGGCCCTGGCCGCATGGAGGTTCTGTGCTGGGGTGCACTCCTCCAAGGCCAGGCGTCACCCAGCTTGACCGGGACGGCTGCTTTCCGCCAGGGTTCCAACCATCGGCGGGCGGCTACCGCCAGGCTGATCTATCGCCATTGCCGCGGCCGACTCCGCGGCCACGGCTCTGGCGGCCGCTTCCGGATCCATCGCGGCCTGCTGATCCGCCATCGAAGAAGTCGAAGAGCACAGACTGATGCTAGCGCCCCCTACCTGGCGCGCCACTGACGGCGTGTTCTTCGCTCAACCACTGTGGATCACACCCCTATCAGATTTCTATTCTGCTAGCCGATCAGCCCGGGCTCGATTCGATTCGAGCGTCGGACGCAGCGAGGAGCGACGCGCAGAGATTACCCAGGTTCGGACCCCCCTGCGGGTAATAGTCCTACTCCTGCCGAGCCTTAGCTCTTTTCTTGTTGTGGTTGCGTGGAATGTGATTACAGAATGTTTCGAACCCCCTCTCCCTTCTCTCTCCTCCCCTTTTATACAAGCCTTGGACTGGCGGAGAGAACCGAGGGGTAAGCGTCTGATGCGCTTAGTACATCGATAAGGCGTGGGGGCGCGACGGAGAGGCAGCGTCTTCTTTGCTCGCGCCCAGCGACGCCGCCCACGCGCGCCGCGCAAGTGGCCTCTGACCCGTGTGAACACGCCAGTGAGACTGCGGGCGGGGCCCAGCCTGCTCCTTCTGACGCGGGCAGCCAGCTCGAAGAGGGCCAACTCCCTCTCTCTCTCTGCCGGTCAATTCCGCTGCGCCACAGTGACAGTTGATCAGACCCACAGAGGTCACTGCGGCGGTAATCATTTCTTCTCTGTTCCGTCCGCGCGTAACGTCACATTGAATGCGCCCGTCCTCCGCGGCAGGGGAAGCCTTCGCCCAGAAGACTCCTTTCGGGATGCTTCCTGTAGCCCGGGCCCCACCAGACAGGAAGGAGGCCTCTCGTGCTCGCCCGGCGCTCGCCCACGCGCCCACCTGACCTGGTTCGGCATCTTAATCAGCAGGTTGATCATCATCTCCACACCCATATATGGAGAGAAGTCTCTCTCCACATTGATCATCAGATCACCATATAATCCCAGAGCATAGGAAGTAGGGTATTACCTCCGCCATGAGGGCCTGAACCTATATAAATCCATGTCTTGTGCTACCATCGAGTTTGGATATTGTGCACCGCCCCATATATATTCATTGCCGACTATAACCCCCAGTTAACTATCGACTGGTGACTAACTGGGGGGTCAACGCCGGCAATGAATTTGTACGAGGGGACGCTAATCAAGAACCAAACTAGATGGTAGCACAAGACCGGATTATACAGGTTCGTGCCCTCAGCACCGAGGTAATACCCTACTTCCTGTGCTTTGGGATTATGATTGATCAAGATGCGGGATGCAAGATGACCATGGTGATTACAGCGTATGCTCTACGATGTAGAGATCTATTGTGTTGGGCTATGGCCTCTACCCCCTCCCTTTATATAGTGTAGGGGGAGATAGAGTTACACGGTAGCACGTGATACACGGTACCTAATCTTGTTATGTCGTTACATGTCGTGCATGTGTTGATCCCCTAATTACATGGAGATAGATTATATCCTCAGGAACTTCCTTGGAGCTCAAGGCACGTGTAACCCAAGTGGTCTCTATCCTTGATCAGCCGACTTGGATCGCCCCCCATCTGCTCTCTTATGGGCCTTCTAGAGGATACCCGAGGCCCATATAGTCCACAAAAGCACTGTAATGATTCACTTGATGTCTTGCTACCATGCATACGTTTATCTTTTTGGATATGTATCTCTACGGTTAGTATAAATAACCTCGTCCTGCGTGAAGGTGGTGCATTTACACTATCACGAAGACGATCATCATCGCACCTTGTTACACCATAGATAGCACTATCTTCTTTCAAAAGGGAACCTTGACTAGGGTTTTCTGACGAAAACCTTGTACTATGCCGCATGCTCCTCTTGTGTTACCGGCCAACCACCATCATTAATGTCATTTCCGACCATTGTTGCCCCTATAAATGCCGCCCCACGGCATCGCCGCTGTCCCACCGCCGCCGTTCCCGAGCATAAGGATTCCACTCCTCGGTACCTTCTCCATTTTCCCCAGCATAATCGCCTCCTCCATCATCAGGAAACCCCTCTCCACCGGCATCCTCCTTGGCTGTTGCCGCCAGTGTTGCTGACTACCTCTCCCCTCGGTAATCTCCCTTCCTGGCGCCCCCGTCGGGACCCTCTCCTCTCCTGCTCACTCCTAGTCCACTCCAGCCTCACCGAAGAAGCCGCCACCTCGCCGGAGCCGGCGCTCTACCACTGCAACCGTGCCTGCGCTGCTGACAGGCGAGAATCGTTTGTTGCCACCCGCGCGTGTGCTCGTGTCCGGCTAGGCCTTGGGTGTCTCCCGCACTCGGTGTGCGCTAGATTAGGTATAAAATTCATAGTAAAGTCAAAGAAACTACTTTCTAAAAAACTCATAAAAATCATATTTTCCTGTAATACATTATTAACAAAAAGGAGTTCAGTATCACATGCGAGTTAAAAAATGGTTTTCTTATTAATAAAATATCATAAAAAAGAAAAAGTACCGATTTGGTCCCTCAATTATGCCCGCTGGACCACTTTGGTCCTTGAACCTCAATAATGGACTTGTGAGGTCCCCCATGTAGCAAAACCAGGCTTGACCGATCCTTTGACCAATCAAAACAGCGGTATTTGGGTTTTGACTGGTCAAAACAACGGTATTAGACTTGAGAGAGGAGAGATTTGAGAGATAAAGTGAGAGATAAGGCAATTAGATGGTGCCATGTGGACATCAAGCTAGCAAAAATCCCCACGAGGTCGCCTTCGGCTCCAGCGAAGAAGCCACGAAGCCCTCCATCTCCCTAATCCGCTGGCCCAGCGGCTGCGTCGGGGAGCGGAGAAACCTCCCGGATCGAGCCCGAGTGATTCGGGTGTCCGATTTGGGTTCAAGTTTATGTCATCGCAAAGGTATTTCCTAACGACATTTTCCCTTCACGACTTGTAAGGAATTTGTGTCTTGAAAAGTCTTCAAATGCTTTCAGGAAACCTGTCGAAGATGATGACAAACCGCCAAGCTCGCATTGCAGCGAGGTGCCAGCCCCGACGCCTCCAAGGGCCGATCACGATGTCGAGCCCCTATCAGTAGAGGACTCAACTCGACACGCCGCACCCTGCCAAGACTCCGGTCCGTCTTCTGCCACTCGCCAATCCTCGCCGGCAAAGGGGAAATCCTTGCCCCAGCTCCAAGGAGCTCGGAACCAGAAATCGAGGAGATTCCTCGCCCCTCCGCCAAAGCTCGCACTCCACCCCTCCGACTGAAATGGAGGAAGGAGATGGAGGGCTACGAGGTTGACGACGGGAAGGTGGCCGAAGAATGGGAAGTACTAGACAATATGGCAATAGCTCAGGCCAAGATATACAGGGTAAAGCCTTTCCATGCATTGAATCCTTACTTTGCATGACGGAATCCCGCTAATCTCCCTCCCTTCTCCATGCAGCGCATGAAAGAGAGGTTAAGGCAGAAGTCCCTGTGCATGCAGAGAACAGTGGGCAAGCTGAAGTCTCGCGATGAGTTCGACAACGCGCTATACGCCGTTAAGTCGCAATACCACGGCAGGATCGAAGAGCTTCAACGAGAGGTCACTGAACTCTGGTTCCGCCACGTGGAAGAGTCCAACACCATTCGAGGTATGGATCCTGAATGGTGCTAAACCTTTACAGAAAGAATACTCCTTAGATGATAGTCTCTGAGACTTGCCTTTGAACGTAGCACTAGAGACGAGGCAAAAGGCCCTAGAGGAAACATCGGAGGCGAGGCAGAAGGCCTTGAAGGATGAAGCCTTCCGAGCCAACACTCGAGCCGAGAAATTGGCTAAAGAGCTGGAAGGTAACTTTCCTGCCACCGACTCTCTCCTGCTCATTACTCAAGTCCGACCGATTTATCACGCCGATTGGTTGTCAGAGTCTGCGAGAAGACCAAGGCACAATACCAAGTTCTTGATGAAGAAGTAAAAACCGACTACGAGCTTCGCCGCCGTGCTCTAGTAGGAATAGTTCCAATGCTCCAATGCCTTTACCCTGAAGAAGAGCTGCCGACTGATTCCGACACCCTCGTGGCTCATCTTGATGACATTCCTGCGCGAATTAAGGTCTTCACGCAGGAGGCAGCAATAACATGCACCAGCCAAGGCCTCGCAATCACGAAGTCAAACTTCCCTCGCCTAGACTACGAGGCTGTAAAGGAAGGATTTGCATGCACCAAGGAAAAGGCCTATGCCTTGCTGAAAGAAGTTCGCCCGATAGCTGCCCATCTGGTCGAACACTTGGACATGTAGATGTATCTGTTGCCCAAACGCTTAACTGATCCTCGATACTTGTGATCTTATTTATCCGAGTATTTAGCTTTATCCTTTTTCATAAAACACATCTGTCGACTGGTCCAGCCCCCGAGTGCCAGGAATTAGCACTAGGCTATCTCCCCATGCACCGGCAGAGTAGCTAAACGTTGTCATCGGCAAATAAAAGCGCCATTACTCAAGAATTTTTGTAACACCCGAATTTGATCAACATGTAAAGAGAAAACAACTTTTATTGATAAGATAGGGTGCGGTTGACTCCGCACACTATTTAGAGTAGCCCCCGACTTACTGCTTAGTCGTTTACGGCTAAGTAGCAAGTCAGAAAAGGGAACTAATTACATGCTTCTTAAATACAAGACTTTTAAGAGTAAAACAGCGTAGTGCTTTCGATGTTCGGTGTTAGGCACTTGAGATCCGTCTTGGCGTTGTGGCCGTAAGCCTGGGCGGTCACTTCAGCGATCATATAGGGGCCTTCCCGAGTAGGAGAGTTTATCTTTGGTGCTTGATTCCTTCGGAGGACCAGATCTCCCTTGGAGAACGCACGGCCTCGTACGTTGCGCTGATGGTAGCGACGTAGGCCCTGTTGGTACTTTGCCGACTGGATCATTGTTTCTTCCCTGGCTTCCTAGAGCCGATCGAGGTCGTCATATCTTGTCTCATCCGACTGGTTATTGTCGAAACCGGTGACCCGGGGACGGGAATTTCAATTCAGTCGGGAGGACCGCCTCTGAGCCATAGACTAGGAAAAAGGGTGTCTGCCTGGTCGCTCGACTTGGGGTTGTTTTGAGCCCCCAGAGCACCGAAGGCAACTCCTTAACCCAGCGCGTAGCGTACGGCTTTAGGCGATCGAAGATTCAGGCTTTAAGCCCTGGTAGCACCAATCCGTTGGCACGTTCAACCTGCCCGTTGCTCCTTGGGTGGGCCACCGAAGCGTAGCAGATCTTGATGCCCAACTCCTCGCCTCAATCTTGAAATTCACTGCTTTTGAACTGAACGCCATTGTCGGTGATGATACGATTGGGTACGCTCAAACGTACGACCATGTCCCGGAAGAACTCGCGTGCCTTGGCCGTCATGATGACAGCAACCGGCTTGGCTCCGATCCATTTTGTAAACTTGTCGATGGCGACGAAGAGATGGGTGAATCCACCTTGCGCATGCTTGAGAGGTCCCGCCATGTCGAGATTCCAGACGGCGAAAGGCCAAGCGATTGGAATTGTTTGTAGATCCTGAGCCGGCATGTGAATCTGCCGCGTAAAGAATTGACACCCGTCACACCTGCGTACTATTTCTTCCGCGTCGGTGACAGCAGTCGCCCAGAAGAATCCTTGCCGATAGGCTTTTCCTACCAGGGTGCTGGCCGCCTCATGGTGTCCACATTCTCCCGAGTGGATGTTATTGAGTAGATCTCTGCCTTCCTGCTCGGATATGCAACGCCTTAGTACCCCGGAACTGCTTTTTCTGAAAAGCTCGTCCCCGACTACCTTGTAGCCTTTGCTTCATGTGTAATGCACTCGGCGAGGCTTCGATTCTCAGGCAGCTCATCACGAAGAAGATAATCTAAGTACGGCTGCGTCCACCCAGGGTTAATCGATAATACCTCTGTATCGGATTCTGGTTGCTTCTCCTGATCTTCTCCCGGTGCGGGCGGTAGCTTAATAGACGGCGCGCGCAGTTCTTGGATGAAAATACCAGTTGGGACTTGTGCCCGAGTGGATCCCATCCACGCTAGCTCGTCTGCTGCTTCGTTGTCCCGGTGGAGCACGTGTGTCAGCTCCAGTCCGTCGAACTTGTCTTCTAACTTTCGTACCTCCCGACAGTAGGCCGGCATGCTGTCGCCAATACAAGACCACTCCTTCTGAACTTGGTTGACCACGAGCTGGGAATCCCTGCGCACCATTAACCGCCTAACGCAAAGCGATATGGTGACGCGTAGCCCGTGGATGAGTGCCTCGTACTCGGCGGTGTTGTTGCTGACGAGAAACAGTATCTATAGGACGTAGCGTAGCTTTTTTCCAGTCGGCGATATGAGCAAAATCCCATCCCCCGAGCCGCTGAGCATGAGGGAACCATCAAAGTACATCGTCCAGTTCTCGAGATTCTCCTTTACTGCTGGGGTCTGAGCCTTTGTCCACTCCGCGACGAAGTCGGCTAATGCTTGAGATTTGATGGCTAATCGAGGCTTGAACTTTATCTCAAAGGCTCCAAGCTCGACTGCCCACTTCTCAATTCTCCCGGTGGCTTCCCGATTATGAAGTATGTCTCCAAGCCGGAAAGAAGTGACCACCGAAATTTCATGCTCTTGAAAATAATGCTTAAGCTTCCGCGATGTGAGTAACACAGCATATAGAAGCTTTTCAACTTGTGGGTACCTTGTTTTTGATTCGCCCAATACCTCGCTTACGAAGTAGACCGGACGCTGTACCTTCTGGAGGGAGCCCTCCTCATCCCGTTCAACCATCATAGCGCTGCTGATGACGTGAGTCGTGGCGCCGATGTAGAGTAAGAGGGGCTGCTGGGGCATAGGAGGGACCAACACCGGAGGCGTGGTGAGGAGCCTCTTTTGATCTTCGAAGGCTTATTGTGCTACTGCTGTCCACTGAAAATCGCCTTGTCAGCATAAGAGCCTAAAAAATGTCATGCCTCGCTCCCTGAGTCGGTAAACGAATCAGCTGGGTGCCACGATGCATCCAGTGAGCTTCTGCACGTCCTTCTGATTGGTCGGGGGCTTTATCTTGATGATGGCGTTGACCTTCTCAGGATTGGCCTCGATCCCCCGATGGGAGATGATGAATCCGAGTAGTTTACCAGACGGAACCACAAAAACGCACTTCTCGGGATTTAGCTTCATCCGATATTCTCTTAGGCTGTCGAATGTCTCAGTCAGATCTGTGATGAGATCCCATCAGGATTTTGTTTTTATGACGACGCCATCGATATAGGCCTCCACTTTGTGTCCGAGCTGAGTGTGAAAACACCGCTGTATGGTGCGCTGATAAGTTGCGCCAGCGTTTTTCAGCCCGAATGGCATTGTGATATAGCAGAAAGCACCAAAAGGCGTAATAAACGACGTCTTGATGCAATCCTCCTCCTTCAGACTAATCTGATGATAGCCTAAGTAGGCGTCCAGAAAACTCAAGAGCTCGCATCCGGCGGTGGAATCCACCACTTGGTCGATGCGGGGGAGCCCAAAAAGATCCTTAGGACAAGCCTTGTTGAGGTCGGTATAGTCGACACACATCCGCTATGTCTTGTTCTTTTTCTGCACCAGGACCGGGTTTGCAAGCCACTCGGGATGATACACCTCCTTGATGAACTGAGCTGCCAGCAGTTTGGTGATTTCTTCTTGTATGGCGTCCTTCCGATCCAGAGCGAATCTTCGTAGGCGTTGCTTGATTGGCTTCGCCTTTTCATCGAAGTGGAGAGAGTGCACGATCACCTCCCTCGGAATAGCAGGCATGTCCGAAGGCTTCCAAGCGAACACATCCTAGTTGGCCCGGAGGAAAGTGACGAGCGCGTCTTCCTATTTGCTGTTGAGCCCTGTCCCAATCACGGCCGTCTTGGCTGGATCCGACGGATCCAACAGAATCTTCTTAGTTTCTTCGACTTCTTGGATGGATGTTTTGGCCTACTTCTTGGCGGGGATATCCCCCTCCTCCTGAAGGGATGCAACCTCCAGTCGGATCTTTTCCATCTCAGCAGATGAGTCCGATTACTGCGCCATCTCACGACTTTATTTGCCGCAGCGAGGACTGTTTAACGTCACCAGGGAGGGTAATTACACCATTGGGACCTGGCATCTTTAAGACGAGATAAGTGTAGTTAGGAACTGCCATGAATTTGGCAATCCCCGGCCTTCCCAAGATGGCATGATATGCCATCTCGAAATCAGCCACTTCAAAACTCAGACTCTCGGTCCGATATTTATCCTTAGTCCCAAACGTGATGGGCAAAGAGATCTGTCCGAGTGGTATCGCGGACGTCCCGGGGATTACCCCGTGGAAAGGAGACGATCCCTGTCGTAGCTCGAAACGAGGAATATTCGTCTGGTCCAAGGTCTTGATGAAAAGGACATTAATCCCACTCCCGCCGTCGACCAGAACCCTCTTTAATTTGCTTCCTCGCACGACCGGATCCAGCACCAGAGGATACCTCCCAAGGAAGGCGATCCGATCTGGGTGGTCCGATCGGTCGAAGGTGATGGGTACCTTGGACCAGCGCAAGTACTTTGGGGTCGCGGCATGATAGCGTTGATCTCCCGAGTGGAAAGCTTTTGCTTCTGCTTGGACTTGTACGCATCAGAGCCCCCGAAGATGTAGCTTATCTCGCGCTCAGCGTCTTGGTATTCTCCATCGGGTATCTTGCCCTGACCGCCCTTAGCCGCCGACTGCTTGGAGTTCTCGGCGAACTTCTGTAGAATAAGGTAGTCTTTGGCAGAGTGCTTCCCTCGCGGATGGAAGGGACATGGCGAGTTCATAACCTTATTGTAGTCGTTGTCGTTGGGGGGCTTACGTCGATTGCGCTCCATGTTGGCGACCATCTCGTCCCCCTTCCGCTTCTTATCCTTGGGTTTGCCTTGCTTATCATTAGGCTTATTCTTGGGGCCTTCGTCGTTGCCACCACGATGATTCATGATGGCCTCCTCGGCGTTGGCCTCCTAGTCCGCCATTGTGAACATGGGTTTGAGATTACGCGGGGAGTCCCGAGTCATCTGCCTGACTAACTCTTCAGATTTGCATCCGGTGAAGAAGGCGTCGATGACTGTTTGCTCCAAAACATCCCTGATCTTGCTCTTCTTCTTGGGAAAGCGCTTGATGAACTCACGAAGAGTCTCGTTCTTGCGCCGATGTAGCTGTCCAATCTCCCATCTCCCTACGGGCCTTTCATAGATCCCTTGGAAATTGGCGATGAACTGCTCCTGGAGGTCGTCTCAAGACTCGATCGAGTTCTCCGAGAGTCCCGTCAGCCAGGTCTAGGCGGTTGGGGTCAAAGCGGCTGGCAAATAGTTTGCCATGACGTTCTGATCACCTCCTGCCGTGCTGACTGCTAAGGCATAAACCTACAGTCAGTTCTTTGGATCCCTATCGCCATCGAACTTGTCGATGCCTTTGAGGTTAAAACCATCAGGCCAAACCACTCGGCGAAGATCCGGGGTGAAGGCCCGAATCCCCTCCGAAGGTCGTGGCCGCCTCCGCCTCGGGGATCTGCTACGATGCTCCCGCCGCGGGTCTTTGCAACGCTCGTGACGGTTGTCGCACCGACTGGCGGTGCTCAAGGCCTGATCATTAACACGGCGGCTGTGATGGCTGCGAGAGTTTCGCTCACCGTCGTTGCGCTCCCGCCGTTTGGCTTCTATGTCTTAACGTATGTCATGGGCAGCCGTCAGGCGGGAATCGCCAGCTGCAGAGGCGCGAGCCCTGTTCCGATTGCGCGTAGAACGACTGCGGGCCGAAGTGGTCGGAGCGGGAATTGCCTCATTTTGCTGAATAGCAGCCATCTCCACCATAGTCGTTGCTCGAGCGAGGGTCTGGGCGAACGGGCTGCCTTCAGGAAGTTGCGGTGCGATGGTCTCAAGAAGAGTCTTCGAAGCAATGACGTTTGCTTGGGGAGTTGTGTAGACTTCCTGGTCCCTTAGCTTCACCGCGCGAAGCTCGTTCTAGACGTCGTGACCGCCGGCGCTAAGCTGACGCATACGATTCCGATCCTCCTCTCGGCACGAGTCTGGGTTCGCCGCGCCAGTGGCGGTCTCCTCGTATGCGACAAGCGGAGAGGCAGAGTGATGATCCTCCGCGCCAACGACAAAAACTTCTCTGTAATTACGGACCTCAGCGGTCTCATCAGACTCAAAGTTGAAAACAGAGAGGCTGACTTGTTCGCTCTGTCCAATGGGTTGGCCAGCATTGATCACACCCACGAACATGGCTGGATCTGAACCGAGTGGATCTGATGCACTCGCACACTGGTTATCTCCTATCCAAATCTCTGAGGAAACCCATGCGAAGGTCGCAACGGAATTCTTGAGTCCGGAGGGAAATCTAGCCAAGGGCACTGAGTTGTTGTTGGGCGGAATAGAATCCACGCCCATGCTATCGAGCCCGCTGAGTCCTTTTTCGCCTTCCTCGGGAAGAGGTGCGAAGGCGAACAGCGAGCGGGTCAATCCACCGAAGGTACTTGCTAAATTCTCCAAGCCAAAGGGCAATGGGTCACATTGATTGCGCGCACCTTCTTGCGAAGAGGTCTCCATGGGAGGAGAGAGACGAAGATTGCCAACGCCGTCGGCAACGAAGTCTAGGGTGCCGAAGCGAAGAGATTGCCCCAGCCTCATGGCGACGTCCGGCGATCTTGAAGAAGCCATCTAGCTCGAGAAGATGATCTTGACGCTGCCCTTGATGTGGCGCGCCAACTGTCGACTGGTGACTAACTAGGGGGTCAAAGCCGGCAATGAATTTGTACGAGGGGACGCTAATCAAGAACCAAACCAGATGGTAGCACAAGACCGGGTTATACAGGTTTGGGCCCTCAGCATCGAGGTAATACCCTACTTCCTGTGCTCTGGGATTATGATTGATCAAGATGCGGGATGCAAGATGACCAAGGTGATTACAGCTTATGCTCTACAATGTAGAGATCTATTGTGTTGGACTATGACATCTACCCCCTGATCCCTTTATATATTGTAGGGGGAGATAGAGTTACACGGTAGCACGTGATACACGGTAGCTAATCTTGTTATGCCGTTACATGTCGTGCATGTGTTGATCCCCTAATTACATGGAGATAGATTATATCCTCGGGAACTTCCTTGGAGCTCAAGGCTCGTGTAACCCGAGTGGTCTCTATCCTTGATCGGCCGACATGGATCACCCCCCATCTGCTCCCTTATGGACCTTCTAGAGGATACCTGGGGCCCATATAGTCCACAGAAGCACTATAATGATTCACTTGATGTCTTGCTACCATGCATACGTTTATATTTTCGGATATGTATCTCTACAGTTAGTATAAATAACCTTGTTCTGCGTGAAGGTGGTGCATTTACACTATCACGAAGACGATCATCATCGCACCTTGTTACACCATAGATAGCATTATCTTCTTTCAAAAGGGAACCTTGCCTTGGGTTTTCTGACAAAAACCTTGTACTATGCCGCATGCTCCTCCAGTGTTACCGGCCAACCACCATCATTAATGTCATTTCCGACCATTGTTGCCCCTATAAATGCCGCCCCACGGCATCGCCATCGATCCTCACCTCACTAGCGCCAGAGCTGACGACGACCCCTCGCCGCTGTCCGACCGCCGCCGTTCTCGAGCATAAGGACTCCACTCCTCGGTACCTTCTCCATTTTCCCCAACATAATCGCCTCCTCCGTCATCAGGAAACCCCTCTCCACCGGCATCCTCCTTGGCTGTTGCTGCCACCGTTGCTGACTACCGCTCCCCTCGGTAATCTCCCTTCCTGGCGCCCCCGTCGGGACCCCCCTCCCCTCCAGCTTGCTCCTAGTCCACTCCGGCCTCACCGAAGAAGCCGCCACCTCGCCGGAGCCGGCGCTCTACCACTGCAACCGTGCCCGCGCCGCTGACAGGCGAGAATCGTTTGTTGCCACCCGCGCGTGTGCTCGTGTCCGGTTGGGCCTTGGGTGTCTCCCGCATTTGGTGTGAGCTAGATCAGGTCTAAAATTCATAGTAAAGTGAAATAAACTACTTTCTAAAAAACTCATAAAAATCATATTTTCCTGTAAAACATTATTAACAAAAAGGAGTTCAGTATCACATGTGAGTTAAAAAAATGGTTTTCTTATTAATAAAATATCATAAAAAGGAAAAAGTACCAATTTGGTCCCTCAACTATGCCCGCTAAACCACTTTGGTACTTGAACCTCAATAATGGACTTGTGAGGTCCCTCATGTAGCAAAACCAGGCTTGACCGATCAAAACAGCGGTATTTGGGTTTTGACTGGTCAAAACAACGGTATGAGACTTGAGAGAGGAGAGATTTGAGAGGTAAAGTGAGAGATAAGGCAATTAGATGGTTCCATGTGGACATCAAGCTAGCAAAAATCCAACATGGATGCCACACAAGCAAAAAAACCGTAAAACCGCCCACTGATCTGGTCAAAGGACTAATTTGGTCAGGTTTTGCTACATAAGGGGCCTCACAAGTCCAATATTGAGGTTTAGGGACCAAAATGATACAACAAACATAATTGTGGGACCAAATCGGCACTTTTTTCTTATAAAAATGATTTTAATTCTTTGCATAAAACTAAACTTTTATATAAAAAAAAAGTTTTGTATCGATTATGGCTTGTATGCTTTGTATTTGTGACACGTTGCTAGAGAATAAGATCCGAAAGGTCCGTAGATCGCTCTGCTACCGACGATCACCCATATGCGGAATCCGATTATGGGAAGTCCCCTCGATGTATATTTAACATGTTTTTGTCTTATTTAAGTATTTTAATATAATTTTGAAATGTGCATGCTATTTGTAGGAATGAAAGTTATTGCTAGAAATTAGCTTAACCCTGGAAAATAAAATAAAATGTTTGCAACGTTATTATGTTTAAACCATAGAAAATAGGACAAATTTTCTGAGACAATTCCTTTAGTTATAGGAAATATAATATAAAATGATTTTATATGATTTGATGATTTGAAAAAGATTTAGTGAGAAATGATTGCAAAAGTGTGTTATGAAAATAAGGCATTCGGGTAATGCCGAGGATTGGATTATATTTTCTCTCGCCCTTAAAACTTCTCTGACTGAAGTAATCTTTTGGCAATCGGTGCAAGGAACGCACCGAGTTTTTTGAAGGACGCAAAAAAAAATATTTTATTCCTTCTCTAGTCTAAGGACTTGATTCCTATGAGTATACAAACTGAGCTCTCATGGTACAGCCTCAAAAACTGTTATGTGGTAGGCCTAGTTATTAGTCCAAAGCCCTAGCAGTGGCTAGCTGGTAGTCATTGTTGGAGTTAAAAACTATCATCATAGTCGTGCTCACGGTTACGATCATGCGAAGAGAGTATTCATATGGTAGCTATTCTCTTTTCTTAAAACTAGGTTTTTGAAAAAGGTTTTCTGAGAAATATTTTGAGAAGGGTTTCAAGGAAAAGTTTTGAGAAGGTTTTTGAACAGCCGAAAGAGATATCGTGTGAGGGTGTCACTCACAATTGCATGAAGAATTGTGTGTGCATTTTAGAACTGTCCTATCCTTTTTGTGCCTCGAATTGGGTTCGGCCTGCCGACGCTATTCAAGGAGAAGATGCCCCAACATCGACTAAGCGAGATTGGGAGTATACCGCCAGGCATGCGGCCAAAAGACGATGATCTTTGAGACGCCTCCAAAAGAAAAGAGATTTTGGTTTTCTAATGCTATTTTGAAAGCTAGTAGAACTTTTAAAAGGTTTTCTAGAACTTAATGGTCTACACAAATAAAGACTCCAATCATTCCAAATATATTTTCCCTCCAAAGATTTTTTTCAAAATAAAGGCAAAAGTTATAGACAGTTATTCCCTTGCAACAAAATATAAGCAAGGAGAGAGAAAAGAAAAAAACAAGAATAAGAAAATAAAGAAATATAAGTCTCACGAGGAGAGAGAAAAGAAAAAAAGAATAAGAAAAGAAAGAAATATAAGTCTCACGATTCTGGATGGCTCTGAAAATTCAGAAAAAGAGGGATCCATTTAAATAAGTAATCCGAATTAAGACCATTTCTTAAGAACACAAGATCCGTTGTGTTGGTCTCATTAGTACCACATATACTTGCACTTGTGTTCTGTAGGTCATGCCTTCTCCCTTAGCTTACCTTCCAAGGCAAGGAGTCGACCATGCACTAGTCCATGTATCACTACACCAGGGCCCATTACATAGTTGAATCATCTCATACATCGACACAATTATTATTACAGTTCGACAACCATGAGTCGTCATTATTCAAATGGCCATAGGCCTTACAACCAGAGTTCAAGCGGAAGAAGCAGTGTTTCACAAGCGAAAATAAAGCGATAACATATACTCCAACAGCCATGTAACCCCACACGACTGGGGTAACCTAGACACCTCATAACTAGTCTACTCGTTGTCTTGGTACTACGGATCTCCATCCTTGTGGCACTCATACGGATCCGCACCCCCATCCATTAGCTCTTTCTCTAAAGGGGAGAAAATGCAAGAGTCAGTGTGTTGTCCTTATTTGCATCGGGTAGTTAGCAACCATCTAATAATGATTAAGGTTTATCAAAGGAGGGCTGAGAGGTTTATTTATTTGAGAAAGGCCACATTTAGGAAAGAAGACCAAGACCTAAGCCTTTTCATCCAAAATCAAGGAGAGTATTAGTACCATAAGTATTTCTCAGTGTTAATCCACACTATGGTAGTTTCAGCACTCTACCAAACCACAACCCATCCTGTGGCAGTTTCAGAACCCACATTCTATTCCTTGGCGTGAGTTCATTCTCTCCCTCTCCCCTGGGCATTTTTCTCCAATGATTAGTGTCGGGGATAGAATTACGGCCCATTGCCATGGCAAACTCCTTGACGGCTCACTCGAACAGCCTACCAGGGCCCAGCTCCTTGGAAGGTTCTATCAGGCCCATGTGCATCCTGCCGAACAGTTTCTTGGTCGGCACGGTGCGTAACGGCCTATGATTCATGTTTGAGTCCGACTCGAACAAGAGTTCTGCACGGCTGCGTGAAGACCCGGACGTGGTTTCCCGGATTGGATTAGGAGTCGTGATCCCCAAGATTAGGAGCTTATCTTATCTACCGTAGGTTGTATTTGGCATGTATGAGTTCGTTACGATCTCGTAGTTAGCCTGGCCCGATATTCCTTGGTAGGTCGGTTAGCTCCGTACTATATAAACAGGACCCCTACGGCGTTTAGAGGGACCCTTAGCAGATAGATTTTCGCATACTACTCGCCGAGTCCTGCTGATCTCGCCGAGTTCCACCTTGTAATCCTCTTTCATATAAAGAAAGGCTGGACGTAGGGCTATTATCTCTCCCGAGAGGCCTGAACCAGGATAAAAACCCCTGTCTCCTGCTCGTTGCTGTTCGTGGTTGTTCGGCGTGTCTCCTACCTCCTCCTTGAAGAACCTTGGTTGACTTGGGTCAATATCCCAACCGTCGACAGCTGGCGCCGTCCGTGGGGACAAGCAGATCGAGCATGTCGAACTCAGTCAACGATACAGAGATACTTCCTGAGGGCTACGACTCAGAAGGACAGGATGTTTCATCCCCTGTCAGTTCAGATCGATCTGTTCGGTCTCGAACACTTTCCGTATCTGGGACGGAGGTCTCTGCCTATATGGCAGAGATAGCCGCAGATCGCACTCCCATCATTGACGATGACTACGAAACCGATGATCTTTACGATGGTTTAGATCTATCGGATTCCAAGGCTATGTCGGTAGATTCTACCTGTGGAGACACAGCGATGACACCGTCTAGCGTACCTTCGCATGGCCCCCGCAGCATTAACATGGCCGATGTAGGAACCTCTGAGAATCCTGCACGGGCTGTGGCGGCTGGCGAGGTCGGGCAGGTTAACTCTGCTCGGCACCAGGATGAGGTCGCGCTGGCTGCTCGCGAGCAAGACGTCATTCGCCGCAGCCTCGACGATTCCATCAATCAGACCTTGGCACGGTTTCGCGACCGGTGTAAGCGACAGCGTCGCGACCCACCTCGCGTGCCGGCGCTAAGTCTCCCGGCAGAAGCTTCCCCTGTTCGGGTCAATTCCCCACGTGACCGGAATCCAGTCGGGCAGAACGCGGATGGTTCAGGGATCCCGGGACCCATAGATCAGAGTCGGTAACGGCTCGAAGCTATAGCAACGGTCCTTAGATCCACCAATCGAGCTGATCTCGCCCGCATAGGCGATGCTGTTGCGTCTAACCTAGAGCGACTGGCTGAAGGCCTAAAGACTCTAGGAGAAGTCAACAACTCCTCCAGCGGCCTGATCAAACCGCCGGAATGATACGGATAGCTCGATCGATCGCGTGACCTCGCCACCATCGGCGATCATCGTCCATGAGCAAAGCTACCCGTGGTCGCCATCGCTCGCCAAGTCCTCGTAGTCATCGCGACCATAAGGGAAAGCGCGCACGCGATGATCACGGACGGTCCCCTCGTGAGGAGCGCATCGTCGCGACCACGAGGAAGGAGCGTGGTGGATTGTCTCGGAGAGAGTTTCTCCAGCCGAATCATCCCGCTCAGCAGAGTTACTTCAGCGCCGCAGACCAACGCCTTCTCAAGACTAGGTTCTGCGGGGAAGGTGGCCGGTCATATGCTTTGGGTCTGCAGGGCTTTCTCGACGAAGCTTCGGGTTGTCCAAAGGCCTCAAAGTTCAAGCCCGGTCACATGGAGAGGTACAATGGGACTCGTAACCGGAGGAATTCCTTTCCATCTACGCCACGGCCATCATGGCGGCCGGGTGACGAGCTCGTTATGGCTAACTACCTCCCGATCGTCCTTGAGGGCGCTGTTCGACGTGGTGTTCAATCGCCAGAGGGTTCCATCAGCTCATGGAACCAGCTTTGTGACACTCTGATCGCTAATTTCCAGAGCTGTTACGTGCGTCTGGGCAAGGAGGATGATCTGCACCAGATGATCCAGATGAACGGGGAGACCCTCCGCAACTTCGTGAAGCGTTTCATTAAGATCCGCAACACGATCCCGAACATCTCGGATGAATCTGTTGTCCGCGCCTTCGAAAACGGAGTCCGCGACGAGCGGCTCACCCAGGATCTCGAGATCAATGAGACCTGGGCCGCCAACGACCTGTTCAAGTCGGCTGACCGCTATGCCAACGCGGCAGAGCGTGTTCAGTACAAAAAGGCGTTTGACAAGGGCGAGCTGCCCGCCCAACCTGGTGTAGATGAGAAAAAGAAGAGCAGCAGCAACCCTGGTGACAAGAAGTCCCAGAAGAAGAAAAATAAAGGTGATGCGAACAATACCGTCGCTGGTATAGATCGCGCACCTCCTCCCAAGGATGGGCAGAAGAAGCCCAACAATAACTACAAGGGCAAAAAGCCTACTCAGGGAGGTGGACAAGGCAAGCAAGGTCCAAGCGACCGATTTTGCAAATTCCACCAGCACTACGGACACGACATACGCCATTGCAGAACTTGGGCCGCAAAGCTCGAAGACTTCTACAACGGCAAGGGCCCAATGCCCACCCTGTCCGAACAAGGTGATGCCGGTAAGGCCAAGCGCCAAACCGACGATGGTGATCGGGAAGATGATGATGAATATCAAGAGCCCGTGAACCATATCGCCGTCATCTTCGGCGGCTCCTCGGCTTATACCTCTCGGCGCAGCCTCAAGGAAGCTGCTCGGGAGGTCCACAACGTCGAAAAGGCAAAACCTCAGCCCGAATCGATGAAGTGGAACGAGGTCCCCATCTCCTTCTCTCAGGAGGATTGCCCCACTGGGATGACCAAGCCTCAGCGGCTCCCTCTGGTGGTCGCCCCGACCATTAGCAACGCGAGAGTTGGCCGTGTACTCGTAGATGGCGGGAGCGCTTTGGACTTGCTTTCTGCTAAGGTCTTGGACGAGATGCAGATTCCTCGTTCTAAGATGAAGGAAGTCGCAATGCCCTTCTACGGAATTGTTCCGGGAGAAGCTGTCAAGCCGTTGGGGTAGGTTGTCCTGCCAGTTACCTTCGGCAACCCAAGCAATTTCCGGACAGAGTTGATCACTTTCGACGTGGTCGACTTCCCATCCGCGTATAACGCGATCTTGGGCAGGCCATCTCTTGGCAAGTTCATGGCCGTGTCCCATCATGGATACCATTGCGTCAAGATACCGGGCCCTAACGGCGTGATCACGGTCAAGGGCAATTACAAAGCTGCTCTGGATTGCGATGAGCAGTCCCTCGCCCTGGTCGACCAGCTTCCGCCATGTCTCGATGCCATGAGACCAAGTCTCAGACGCCTAGGGTCTCCCTTCAGCCAGGGGAGAAACCAAGGAAGTTCCGCTGTCCCTTGATGATACTTCCAAGACAGTTCACTTGGGGGCCAATCTGGACCCCAAATAGGAAAGCGAGCTCATTGCCTTCCTCCGAGCTAATGCAGATGTGTTTGCCTGGGAGCCATCTGACATGCCCGGAGTCCCAAGGAGGTCATCGAGCACAAATCGGCTATCCGCCGGACAAAAAGCTGTTTCGCCAAGCTTCCGCTTTTGAATTCAAACAGGATCATCAAAGATCGACTTGCAAACCGCCACGCGGGTTCATCCGCGAGGTTGATCACACCGAGTGGTTAGCCAACCCTGTCATTGTAAAGAAGAAAGACGGCAAGTGGAGGATGTGTGTCGATCACACAGATCTGAACGCTGCTTGTCCTAAGGACAACTTCCCGCTGTCTCGTATTGACCAGCTGGTCGATGCGACTGCGGATGCCCAGCTCTTGAGTTTTTTAGATGCTTACTCCGGTTATCACCAAATAAGCATCTCCCCCGAGGATGAAGAGAAGACTTCATCATCACCCCTTCGCACTTTCGCTATAATGACCATGTCTTTCGGTCTGCGCAATGCTTGTGCCACGTTCCAGCGCATAATGGAGAAGACCTTCCCAGAACAGCGTGGAAAAAACCTGGAGGTCTATGTCGACGACATAGTTGTAAAGAGCAAGTTTGCTCTAGATCATGTAAAAGACCTGGCCGAGACTTTTCGTAATCTCACCAGGTATCGAATAAAATTAAATCCAGAGAAGTGTACCTTACCATAAAGGAAGTACAGAGCCTCACTGGACGGATGGCTGCTCTAAGCAGATTTATTTCCCGTCAAGGCGAACGCGGGCTGCCCTTCTTTAAGGCCCTGCGCAAGCACAATGGTTTCAAGCGGACGGAAGAAGCCGATAGATCCTTCCAAGATCTGAAGCGATACCTGTCCATTCCTCCCGTCTTGACTACCCCGCGGCATGGCGAGCAACTCCTGCTGTACCTAGGTTGCATGCCACAAGCGGTGAGCGCGGTCTTGACGATCGAAAGGGAAGGCATACAGCGACCAATCTATTACGTGAGCGAGGTACTTCACGGATCAAAGGAGCGTTACCCTGAGGTCCAGAAGCTGCTCTACGCCTTGCTCATGTCCTCCAGGAAGCTTCGCCACTACTTCCAGGCGCATCAAATATTGGTCCCGACCACGTTCCCTCTGGGAGAAATCCTACGGAACAAGGAATCTAGCGGACGTATAGCTAAGTGGGCAATGGAACTAGCAGAGTTTGATCTGTTATTTGCTGCCCGAACTGCTATTAAGTCACAGGTCCTAGCTGACTTTGTCGCTGAATGGACTTGCCCGCCCAAATCCCAGGAAGCTCCCGAGCAACCTGATGAACCCCTTGGACCATGTTTTTTGATGGCTCGCGACCGAAACTCGAGGGCTGTTTTGTTCTCATCTCCTCAAGGAGAGCAACTCATATTCTATCCAACTACACTTCATGGGCGACTAACAACGCCGCGGAGTACGAGGCCCTCCTCGCGGGACTAAGAGCGTGCAAGTCGCTCGGTGTCCAACGACTGACTGTGAAGGGAGATTCACAGCTGGTCATCAACCAGGTGAACAAGGAGTATCAGTGCTGCGATGACTCAATGGCGCGATACCTGGTTGAAGTGAGGAAGTTGGAGCGGCACTTTCGATTTTTCGAGGTGCTCTTCATGCCCGGAAGGACAACTTCACGCCGACTAGCTATCCAAGTATGGATCCTCACGAGAACTCGCTTCGGCAGGGTGCTCGCCGAGCACCTTCACAAGCCCTCAATCACGTCTCGGACGAGGCAACAGAGACAGGTGGTGCTGTCTCCGTTATCGAGCAGGCTGCGGACTGGACAACGCCATTTGTCCGGTACCTCGCAGATGGGACCATGCCCGACGACGAAGCCGAGCGTTCCGGCTTATAAGGCGTGCTGCTCCATACAAGCTTGTGGACGGCATCCTTTACCGTCGAGGTGCTCTGGGAGTTCTCTCCAAGTGCATCTCGCAGCAGGAGGGTGTGTTCCTTCTTAGGGACATACACGAGGGTGCCTGTGGCAACCACTCCTCCTTCAGAACTCTGGTCGGCAAAGCGTTTCGCATGGGCTATTATTGGCCCACTGCGTTACAAGATGCCCGGAATATCGTGACTAAGTGCAAGGCTTGCCAATTTCACGCCCGGAAGGCACACAAGCCCGCCCAAGAGCTCCAAACAATCCCCCCATCTTGGCAATTTTCCACATGGGGTCTGGATCTGCTCGGCCCATTCCCTAAGGGGTACAAGGGCTATACACACCTGCTCGTCGCCATAGACACTTTTACAAAGTGGATTGAGGTAGAGCCTGTGTCGTCTCTTCATGCCAAAACGGCTGTGCGCTTCTTCAAAAGCAACGTGGTCACGTGCTTTGGGATTCCCCACAAGTTGATCACGGATAACGGTACCCGATTGAGCGAGCTATTCCAGAATCTGCGAGCAATTTGGGCACCAAGGTTGTTTTCGCCTCGTGGCACATCCACGAGCAATGGAGCAGTCGAGCGAGCTAATGGACAGATAGTCCAGGGTATTAAATGGCGGGTATTTGCTGCTCTCAGCGAGCACAACAAGGCCTGGGTTGACGAAGTTCCTTCCGTCCTCTAGGCAGTCCGACTTTTCTGACGGTCGAGCGGCAGAAACTCCTTTCCAATTGGTCTATGGTGCAGAAGCCATCCTGCCCGCCGAAATCGTACTCGGTTCGCCTCGCACGAGCTCGGTCAACTTAGTTGACGATGAGCAAGAGCGCCTCCTCGATCTCGATCTCCTCGAAGGCACACGCGACCGGGCACAAGTCAGAATGGCGCGCTACCAGCAAGATCTTCGCCAGCACGCTGCCAAGTCCGTTCGACCAAGGGTTTTGAAGGCGGGCGACCTCGTTCTGCGCCGTGTCCAGAACCTGTCCAATGCCAACAAGTTAACTCCTCGTTGGGAGGGCCCGTTCACGGTCGTTTCTCTTACTTTCGCCGGGGCTGTTACGCTGGCTATGGAGGGCCGGAGAGAGCTGACCAGCACTTGGAACATCGACCAGCTTCGTAAGTTTTTTGTGTAGGTCTTCGTTTGTTTGCTTAGCCTTGCGTTTTTTGTCAAACTTCGCGCCTTAGTTCGTCCAAGTCTCTCGGGCACCATGTAAAGTTCAATCCAATACTTAAGTGAATTCTCGCGGCCTCTGCGCCTTTTTCACTTCTTGTCTTTTGAAGACTACCTCTTTCTCTCTGGTAACACTTGATGGCTGCCCGGTCTTGCGAACTCTTGGCTCCGCAATCTTAAGGATTGTTCCCTACCCGTATCTAGTTTCGATAAGTTCCTAAACTCAGAGTTGCGTAACACGGCCTTTTCACCTTGCGGCTAAGTCTGCTCTCGTAAGCCCTTCGCGGCAGAGGCACTTACTGCTTGGCGCGACCACTTGGCAAAGCCTGCTCTCGTAAGCCCCCCGCGGTAGAGGCACTTTCCTTGTTCGGTTACTCTCGGAACTGCCTAACTTACTTCAACGAGCAGACTATGGAATACATCGAGCAAGGTACGGGTGTCGCTCTTTCTCTCTACGCACGTGCTCGAGTTCGCAAGCTTAGGTTCTCGAGCATCGTCTGTACCGGGGGCTAGGGTGTCGCTCTTTCTCTTGTGCACCTGTTCGGGTTCGCAAACTTCGGTTCTCGAGCAGCTGCACAACGGGGGCTGGGAGTTAGGCAAAGCGCTTTACCGGTTTTCTTAAACTTTTTGGCGCTGTTCGCTTTTCTCTTAGTTTCTGTTCGTTCTTGTCTTTTTGCTGCTCTTTTTTGCAGGAAAAAAGGTAAGTACTTTATTGCGTTAATCATAAGTTTCAGTACAAGGCCCTTCGCTACTCTGACATGTGCTACTTAGGAGCAAGTCGCTCCTTCACTCCTCAACTTCTAACTTGAGGCGCATAACTTCACCCCGAGCCTTGATTCCTTCCGGGCTTCAGCTCGGGCGTTCGATCTCCTCCTTGTTCGCTTTGCTTGCGCGCAGCAGCCTCTGCCGGATGGCCTCTGCCTCCTCGGTCTTGGCCTTGCGGTGATCGGTCGAGCCTCGCTCTGGTGACTCATTGCTTTCGGCCGTCTTGAGCTGCTCGTCCGGCTCCTTGACCTTCTTCTCTGCGGTGATCGCCCTCATCATTATCCCACATCTCCTCGATCTCTTCTGTGAAGCCCACAGGTCGAGATTTTGCTTGAGATCCGCGAAGTTTGCTCTTCCTTGGCGAGCTGTGCCTTAAGCTTCTTGGCTTCCGCCGCGAGCTGGTTCCGCCAGTGAGACGCGTCGGCGAGTTGCTCTTCGAGCCACTTTGTCCGGCCCGGCTTCTCTCCCGCGGCGCCAGCCTTCACGGCTTGCGCGCGAAGCTCCTCGGTTTCCATTAAGAGGGCCTCGCAGGAACGCCTCTCTTTGGTCAGCAAAGCCTTGAGCTTCTTCGCTTTCGCCTTCAGCTGGCTGCGGCTTTGGGCCAGCGCAGAGGGCTCTGCCCCGGGATCCCTCGTCTGAAGATGCTCTCGGAGGGATGCCAGTACGGCAGCCCGTTCCACAGTGATTCCGTCCTCGAATTCCGCCATGGTATCCCTAAAGACCTGAGGGAGAAGATGAAGTTAAACACTTTGCGATAATGCAGTCAAACTGAGCAAGGTTTGGCCTTGGAGTTTACCTTGCCAAGCCGATGCTTCAAACCGCGGCGCAGGCCGTCCTCGAGGCCATGCGTCACGAAGCCTCGCTCGTGCGGGATGAGACGGGTGCGTTGTTCCCGTCGCTACCTTCTTCGCTCCTTCTTCTTGCGGGAGCGCGTCTGCTCGGGAGCAGGGGGAACGGGCGAAGCGCTTTCGTCTCCACGCTCCCTCTCCTCTTCCTCTTTCTCTTCCGCCCGAGCGTCTTCGGGCGAGGCCGGAGCCACTCCGCTGGGTGGCGCCATTGTTGCCAAGGGCAGGACGACTTGCGCGACCTGCTCGGGGGTTTTTTCTTGCTCCCTGACGGCCAGGATTTCACCCTGCTCGCCGGAGAATCCCGTCGCCTCAGGGGTAAGCTGCCCCTGCGATGAAGTGCCTGGCAGGACCGGCTGCTCGGTCCCGCCCTGGGCAGCTTCCGGAGCCATCATCTTGGCCCCACTGTCCTTGGCGCCGCGCGCTGCCTCTTCTGCCTCTAGCCACTCCACCGCGCCTTTGAGCGCGTCGAGCTGCTTGCTGGAGCCTGGCGGGAGCAGGCTCCACGCCGCCAGCTTGTCCTTGAGGCACGCCAGCCTCATCACCCGCGATACGCCGTGCAGATGCTCGGGCAGCAGCGACCGCTCGAGCGCCTCCTCGACGTCGTCTGTGGCGATCTCTCCTTGGGCAGCTGATGAAAAAGAGATGATCGTTAAGTCTAACGTGGTCAGAAGGTTGGAAGGTCAAAAGATCGATTCCTACGTACCTGCCGTGGAGGGCTTGATCCTGATCTTCTTCGCGGGAATTTTCCGCCTCTTCCTCGGGGGTTCCTTGGCGGCTTCTCCACCTTGACCCTTGGGTGTTCGCGGCGACGAGCTCAGCTCCGTGGTAAGCTGAGCGCTCTTCTCGCGCAGCGCAAGAAGTTTTTCCTTGCGTGCGACTTCTTCTTCGAGCCTCCTCTGCTCGGCGACCTGTTGCAGCCGATCCATGCCGCCAGGGTGAGCTTGCGTGTAACGCCTAAGCCAGAGGGCCATGGTCTTTACCTCTTCGTCGCTCTGCTCGGCGAGGAGGGAGGGGCTTGGTCTCTTCCCACTGGGCTGACCGCGTGCCCGCTTGGTCTGCTCGGTACGCTCCGTCACCGCAGGAGGTCTCTTCGACGCCACCTTGGGCTTAGTGGCTGTCTTAGCCTTGCCCTTCTTCGCCTTCTCCTTCTCGGACCCGGAGAGTTCCTCTACGATCCCTCCAAGGATCAGCTGGTCCTCCTGCGCGTTTTGAGAAACGAACATTAGCATTAAAACCACAGTGCAAATCTAGCAACACAGACTGGGTATAAGTGATTTACCTCGCCTGTGCGGACAAGCACGTTGCGCGGGCAGGTGTATGCCACCTCGCCGGTGACCTCCCCGTCCTTCTTCGCCGCCTTCAGCATGGCGTCGACCCGCTCGGTCACCCATGCGTCGGTTGGCTTCTCTGCCCGGACAGATGGAATCGTTAATTCCTGTTCGGAGGAAATAACCAATGAAGAGGTTGAGTCTTAAAGGCACTTACCCGTGCTCTCCCTTGTGATGTCTTCCCATCCCTCTATCTTGTAGAAGGGATAGGACCTCCTCATGATGACAGATTCGCTTCACGCGAAGTCCCAATGATCTCCACTTTGTGGAGCCCGAGGCTCACGAGGGAGGCGATCTTCCTTGTCGTACCAATCCTCGGCGGACATCTCCGCCGAGGCATTGGGGTTCCTTTGCCGGCGCCTTCCGGTGAAGACGAAGTCTCTTTGTCGCCGCTCGCTTCTTTGTAGAACCACCTCACCCACCACGCGCCCATCGAGTCGAAAGCAGCGGTGGGCGAGGGTACTGGCGTCGTCGGCGGTGGCCGGAGCTTGAGGTAGTAGCACCCAGCGCTGAAGCGGCGGAGCTGCTCCTCGCCACCGTGTAATAGTGGAGGAACAATTTCACCGTGGATCGATGCTCAGATAGCCCTCGCACAAAAGTCTTGCCAAGACGCCATCCGGAGGATGGAGTTCGGATTGAGGTTAGCCACCTCCAATCCGCTGATGTTCAAGAAGGTCTCGACGAAGTCGCTCTGGAGACCTCAACCCAAGCAGGCGAATCTGCTCGTCGATTTAACTCTCCTCGAGCGGCTCCGAGTATCCTCCTCTCCGGCGACCTCCACCTACGGTGTCGATGTGGCCCTCTTCCTCCCAGACCTTCAGGTCCTCCTCGGTCAGGCTAGTGCCAGTGAACTTGGCCATAGCGGTTCCCAGGGCTGGACAGGCAGGGTTGGTGGTGGAAGTTTGGGTGCTTGATGCTGAGCGCGGTTGGAACTAGGGCTTAGAGAGGAAAGGCGTGAGAGCAGAAGTGGCTGGCCGCGGGCAGCTTGGATGCTTTTATAGTTCCGTATAAGCAGCTCTGCAACGGTTTTGCCCCAAAAACGGCTAGTTTTTACCACAACGGCTAGGTAAAACGGTCGCCTGTTTTCACTGCGCAGCGATAGGAAGTTACCGTTGGAATCTGCCAACGGCTATTTTTTCCAAAGTCAAGATCAAGGTGAGTGCTGCTCGCCGGACGGATGTCGTTCTCGCTCGACGCAACGAGTTGCTTTCGATCGGTCGGGTCTGTTCGGTCTCGAACAAGTCTTGTTCGGTTGAACCATGACCTGTTCGGTCGCTCGCTACACGTCTTTGTAGCAGCAAGATTTCCCTCTTCGTGACTTGGAGTCTCAAGAGGAAGACCCCACTCTAGTGAGTCCTTCCACTTGAGTCTCGGGGGCTAGCTGTCGGGGATAGAATTACGGCCCATTGCCATGGCAAACTCCCCGACGACTCACTCGAATGCCTACGGGGCCCGGCTCCTGAAGGTTCTATCGAGCCCATGTGCATCCCGCCGAGCAGTTTCTTGGTCGGCACGGTGCGTAACGGCCTATGATTCATGTTTGAGTCCGACTCGAACAAGAGTTCTGCACGGCTGCGTGAAGACCCGGACGTGGTTTCCCGGATTGGATTAGGAGTCGTGATCCCCAAGATTTGGAGCTTATCTTATCTACCGTAGGTTGTATTTGGCATGTATGAGTTCGTTACGATCTCGTAGTTAGCCCGGCCCGATATTCCTTGGTAGGTCGGTTAGCTCCGTACTATATAAACAGGGCCCCTACGGCGTTTAGAGGGACCCTTAGCAGATAAATTTTCGCATACTACTCGCCGAGTCCTGCTGATCTCGCCGAGTTCCACCTTGTAATCCTCTTTGATATAAAGAAAGGCTGGACGTAGGGCTATTATCTCTCCCGAGAGGCCTGAACCAGGATAAAAACCCTTGTCTCCTGTTCGTTGCTGTTCGTGGTTGTTCGGCGTGTCTCCTATCTCCTCCTTGAAGAACCTTGGTTGACTTGGGTCAATATCCCAACCGTCGACAATTAGGTATTAGAAGTGGCATGACCTCCACTTGGACCATATTTTAGCTTGACAACTTATGCAGCCTAGGTTTGCTACTCTATCTTACCCTGAGCTCCACATAAGCCTATAGTTGTAGGGGTTAAATTGCTAAAAAGGTCTGGTGAGAAAGATTACAAACCACTTGAGTGACGCAAAAGTACCATTGAAGGAAACTTTGAGGTTTATTTGAAAATATTTCAAAACACTCTGAGAACTAACCAGAACATGTAATGAGTTGGATGATGCTCTATCACGGTTGTTTTGTCTCTCAACTGCCCAGGGCAAGGTGAGAATTAATAAGCCCATAGGTATGAATAATTAAGGATAGGGTACACTTGTACCAATTTACGTCGGTAACAAAAGAGGTATTAGTTTTCGCACTTAGTACTTGCATGATAACAGGCACTGATGAAATACTTGATCCTCGGGTCCGAATTTCAGTTTTTGCTCGAGGAAGAGCAAAAGTTCAAGTTGGGGGGGGGGGGGTGTTGACGGTCCTTAACTCCGATTTTACTCGTCAACTGCTCCATAAAAAAATAGGGAATATACCACGTTCTATACATTATGTTTCCTAACACTACGAGTTTTGCGAGTCTTGTGCATCTACATGTTTTACATGGTTTATATATGATTTGGTGGATAAATACAACAAATGGTGCAAGAGAAATGTGGATGAAATCACACAAGGAAGGTCTCATTCAGACATCTCGGAACAAGAAACCAAGATGCCTTTACACATGGTTCAAGAATTATCCAAATTTAACATCACCATGTCGAAGTACATGTTGAGGCGATCGAAATGGACTCTTGGTTCACCTAATTTGGCGCCCGGCACAAAAGTTACAATATTTAAAAGATGGTGAGCCAAGCTGAAAACGAGGACAAGGCGGGCATTCTGGCTAGACCGGCTGACCTGTGGGGCCTAGCTGGCCTAGGTCACACCGGCCGGTCCCACATTTCACCCAAATGGCGTCGGCCTTTTGACCCATATACAAATAAACACAAGAGGATCATCGAGGAGTGTCGATTTGACATCGATTTTATTGGATAGATCGAATGGAGCTCACTTGGATGGATGGCCCCACCTTGCATGCAACAAAAACCGACTTTACCTGCTCAACCGCCATAGACCAACATCGGGGAAGCATTCTAGGCCATCCAAGGATCAAATCGATACAACGGGAGGCCGAGAAGCTGCCAGGGCCACACCAACGGCCTAAGTGGCACTAGCCAGGCCCACCAAACCAGACAGTGTCATTGGCCCGTGCCAGACAACAAATTTTCAAGGGGCTGCCTCGTGAAGCAACTAGGCGAAGCTCGTGGTGCAGCTCGGGGAAGCTGAACGAATATGAAGTGGCTAGCCTATGAATCGTAGCCTGTCCTTTATTATTATCAAAACCTCCGACTTCACCGGGATCCACCCATGATCCATTGCTAGTCCCAACGATCAATGCTAGCAACCCATGAGCGACATTGCTCGAGCATCACAACACAATCATGATTAACTAAGAAAATAACATATTAATGCAAAAGTAATTGTAACACAACCACTTATTACAATAGTTTGGATAGGACGATATAGCATAGTTCAGAGTTGCGGAAATTCAAATAAATGCAGCGGAACAAGATATGACGATGCTCTCTAAACCAACCCTTCGAACGACACTAGTCCTCAACAAAATCCGGCACAGAATCCTCCTGATCCTACAGGCAAACCAGACCTGAGTCTTCTTCTAAACAAAGATATATCTGTGGTTTGTATTGTGAGTACATGGCTACCCAGCAAGAATCCTTATATATGAATGCAACGGTATAAACAGGAACATGATGGCTAATTTGCATAAATACCTATTCTAGTCAAAATTAATTAAAGTGTTGTAAAAGTATTTGTTGAACAATTAATAAAGATGAATAGATTCCCAAAGTAACTCATAGAGCTCGGCTTCGAAAGCCCCTCTGCAGAACTGCACAAGCCTCGAATAACTCAACAAAACCAACCCATCAGATTATTTAGATAACACATGAAACTACCATGTACGACCTTCCTCCCCTCCCTTGACCGTGGGAATGGCTATCATGATAGTTTTAACCTCTACATAGTGTAGCACACTTTACCCATAAGCGTAGTGATACTTTTGCGTCTTAGCTCTTCCTTTGGAGCCCAGACCAAGTAATGATACAAGGTGATTCATTAGTTCGTTCTGTTAACACCGATACACCTTCTAAGCTTTCGACAACTCGGGTCCCCCTCCTAATCCCACGGACCACAGCTCGATCTTTTCAAGGTAAGTGTGTTAACAGTTTTCCCTAACTACTAAGCCAAGACTAGCACATGTTGGCCGACATGCTAGAGCTAGCACTTATGGTTGCACTTGTATGGTTTGGCTGGATAAGCACACGACATGGGTCCTTAGACGAAGGTGACTACCACCTCCACAATCCACATTCCACAAAACCACCCGGTTTGCCATCTTTAGTCAACTCACGCCACATAGGTTTTAGTTGATTAGGTTATAAGTAACTCAGCACCTCCAAATATACCAAGTCACAAGATTAAATAAATGATGAATAATCTAACAACTAATAACCCACGAGCACAAGCATCTATGCACAAGGATAGGATAGGGAAAAAAATAACTAAGACAGCAATAAATTGCTAAATTCACAGGGTAGATGACGCAGTGTGAATTAGTAGGCTTCTAACCCTTCCTATCATTTTATGCATGAGAAACATAAATAAAACGGTTAAACGGGTGAGTTTTGAAAAATAGGAGAGCAAGATGCAATCTATGTTGCCTTGGTAGAAGTCCGACTCTTGAGGTCTTCCTTCGGAAAGCTCCTGGACAAACGCCGAACAGCGGGAGCACGAACGATCTACACGTAGATGCAAATGCATAAGAACAGACAGTTCCGCCACAAAACATATATCTCAAATAATTATGTAAAATTCTAGGCTATTTATGGAATTTAATGGCTGTGTAATCATCTAATTTGGAGTTCGAATGCTCCCTAAACAAATCCTTGAAGTTTAGAGAAAATCAGAAAACACTGAATGAATAAACCGGTTAAAACAGATGAACCAGACCGAACCGAACCAGTCCCGCAGCGGCTGCGCAAGGGAGCGACACGCGGCAAACCGGGATTGGGCGGTGCAGCGCAAGCCACCGTGCTGACCCACGGCGGCGGCGGCTAGTGCGGGCGGGAGACGACGCGGGCACCACGAGCGGCGGCGGCTGGGCTTGATGCGTGGCTCGGCACGGTGGCTGGCGGCGGCTGGCCAAGTGTCACGCGGGAGCTGGGCATGGTGGATCTGGGCGGTGGGGCATGCATGCCGAGGTAGCCGGCGGCGGCGCAGTGGCTAACTCCGGCGAGCTCTAACTTTCGCAAATCTTCACCAAAACCGATGAATTAGGTATCCATCTGGACCATCTTGACGAGCTCTCAACAATGGTGGTATCTACATCTTGGTTTGGGCAAGGCACAGGGAGATCTACCTTAAAAACCTCCAAGGGCTAGGGTTTGATATGTGGCTTGCACGAGTTGCGGTGTTGGCGGAGGGTCTTGGGGCTTGGCCCTTATTCGGTAGAATTTGAATTGGGCTCAAATTCTAATCCAAATAGGTTTAGGACTCCCCCAAATTGGATATTTTTACAAATCCGCGAATTTTGACTTGGGCTTCACGCTTTGGGCAGGTTTAGGTCTCAAATAACTATCCTCCAAGTTTGGGCTTGGGCAGGTTTAGGTCTCAAATAACTATCCTCCAAGTTTGGGCTTGAGCAGGTTTAGGTCATTTCATTGGTCCGACAAGCTCCCAACAGAATGACAACACTCTGCGGAAATACAGGCTAACCTTGGGCTTTGGACTTAAAATTTGGAGGGTGGCTAAATGGTGGCCTTTAGGATTTATAGGAAGTTTTCGAGAATTTTCCTAAAAGGTTTTCTAGGGTTTTGGCTTAAACCTAATTGAAAATAGTTTAATCTAGGGTTTGTATATAACAATTCTCTTTTATTTTTTTAGGGTTTTGAATATACAAGTGACATACGACAAAATAGAGGATGTCACAATTATGATGGGGGGATCTATTTATAGTGGAAGTCTTTGCTTAAAAAAAACTTTTTGGCCCTTAATCTGCTCCCTTTGGCGGCAGTACCGATGTTAAAATACCCTCGGACCAGGGGCTAAGACCTAAGTGCTCTTGATTTTCTATCTAAAGTAGGGCTACAAGGGGAATTACAATGGGACCTGGTTGTTACGGCAAGCTATCATATCCTCCTGCCATGCGATACAATTCTTGACGCTTGCTGCAAACCGTACTTATGTCCTCCAACCTTCTTGGCGCCCACAGAACTGCTTTTGCCCCGTGGATTGGACTTGGGCGTTCTAGTTCCTCGCAAGGTCTTCGTGAGGCGGCTACCGCTCGCCGGTCCCCATCTCCTTTGCTCCGTCTTTGCCATGTTCCAGGGGGTGAGGCATTCTTTGGGTGGGAACCTCCTATGCTCCGCCTTTGGGTCGTACCAAGGTGGCAAGGCTCCCTCCTAATGGGCACCACCTATGCTCCGTCTTTGCCTCGCAGCAAGGGGGCGAGGCTTCCTCTAGGAGGGCACCTCCTGTTCTCATCCGGCGCAGAGTTGGTTTGTCTCTCTCCAATTCGTATGGGGTGGGTGTTCCTTACTACAACATGAGCCCCTCATGGCCACGGGACCGCTTCGCCATGTCCTTGGCCATGTAGACCATTTTTCTGTAGGGCACCTTCCCCCTTCAAAATGGGGGGAAGGCGAACCACTCCCTTCGGGAGCTACATCACATTGCATCCCAGCCAACACTCAGCGAAAATTTAGTAGACTCCCACATACCTCTTCTCCCAAAGCAGAGGAGCGCTGGTATGTGACAGCTTTCTCTCCTAGGGGGTTTGAAATGACGGGCCGCCATTTCCAAAATGGGCACCTTTAATGTGGGGGCGCCTTCTGCGGGCATGCCTACGTACCCACCGCCTTTGTCCCTGTGCCTCCCGAGGCGCCCTGACACCTCTTATGAGGCGCTGTCGCCTCGGATCATCTCCATGCGCTGGGTGTACCTATTGACACGACGGTTCCCACCCTATGGCAAACTGGCGTGGCGCTTGAGGATGATCAGGACGGCGGTTCGTTCTTCCTGCCACGTGTCTTGATCCAATGGTCCAGGTATCTTCTTTGTGCCTATAAGAGGGGCTCGACCACTGTTGCCCAACCCTCCACGCTTTCTTTAGCCACCGCGAACATTCATAGTCTCCATTCCTCCACCTCTCAAATCCAGGCCTTCTTTTCTTCTTCGCATCTTGCTGCTCTGTCCCGAAGATGGCTCGTGGACGTCCTGTCACCAAGTTCCTTCTGGATGAGGCCTCGCTCACTGCGCTCTCTGGATTTTTACGAGAGTTCCAGCTCAGGGAGGCAGAGCTAGACAACCTTGCAGAGGAGTATCGGATCGAGCGGAGCTCGATGCGTGTCGTCGGGGAAGTAGAGACTCCAGAGCCCAGATAGGACGAGGCCGTGGTTTTTGAGGCATTCCTCGCGCGTGGGGCTTTGCATCCCTTGTGACCCCATGGTGGGGGAGATCTTCTCCCTCTACCGCGTGGAGCTGTCACAGCTTGCTCCCAATGCTATCACCTGCATCAGCAACTTGGTGTGGGCTATGCGGATGGAGGAGACTCACCTTCGTGTCAAAGTCTTTGCTGCCCTGAACCAAGCATTTTTGCAGAAGAAGCGGGTAGGCGAAGACGTCGTCTCATGGTATGGTTCCCTCAACTTTCAAGCAAAGCGGAGCAATAGTCCCCATGTCCACCAGGCCCTCGCCACCAACGGGAATGTTGGTGATTCATAAGCGGCGTACGTACCTGCCTGCCATGGATAGAAAGAGCACAAAAGACCATTCCCGGCCATACCAAAGGAGACGTCTAGGCTGCCGGAGACTTCCCCGAGCTTGACCAAGACAACCGCGCCTCCCTAGGTCCTAACCAAAAGTGTTGCGCACCTCCCGGGCTATCGTTAGCTCGGGAGAGGGCCCCGTGGACAGTCCGTCTGTCCGTGGGCAGGCGGAGATAGCTGTCATGCCCCACCACGCTTTCCTCGGCCTTGACTGAGACGAATGTACCTCCCCGGGGTATCCGTAGCCCGGGAGAGCCGTGCTGGCAGCTCGCCATGTCGTTTACCCCTTTGGTAGATGGCAACAGCTGTCACGCTACGCGACGCCCTCAACGGGTGGCACGGGGCTGGCTCCGACCAGTCAATGCCATATAGGGGACAAAGGAAAAGTGCTTTCTCCCTGTGCAGGCTGCTCCCAGGCAAGCTTCTCTTTGCAGGCCACAGACAGGACGGAGCCCAAAATGAGACAAGGGTGCGGCCACTAATGATGGATAAAGCAGAAATAGGCGCGGGCCCGCTGCATCAGCTCCGGGCAGCCCGCCGCGCCTATAAAAGGAGAAACTTGCCCAACCTGCAGAGGGGCCGATCTAAGCCAAGTCTAAGAGAGCAAGCAACACAAGCATCCAAAGTTTCCTTAGCCATAGCCGTAGCACAATAGATTCTAGCCGCCTAAGTGTCTGAAACCCCCTGTAAGCTCGGGATCGGTGCCTTCTAGCAAGGTCTCGGTGCCATTGTACTGTTTCCACCAGATAATCAACGAGTGCTGGAGTAGAGCTATTACCCGGCAGTGGGGGCACGAACCAGGGTAAAAAATCACTTGTCTCCGTGGTTTGTATTTCCTTCACCTCTCTTCTCACCTCCTCTTTTTCTCACCGTAAGATGGATCTGTATCCGGATCCCAGAACGCACCAAGCGTAGTCCGGGAAGCCCGCGTAGCCAGAGCCCCCGCGAGCTCGGCCACCGCCCCGGGCTACTGGGAAGGGTTGTCGTTGGGCCTCACTCCAACTACAAATTCGTCTGCCGGTCCGTGGTCCCGCTACCATCAGCAGGCGCGTTTCCCAGACAACGATAGCTGGCGACCACCGTGGGGCCCATGAGCAGCCCTCAACCGTCCATTCCCTCTGACATGTCTGAGATCCCGAGCAGCGACGAGGTCCTAGACCTCGAGTTTGATAAGTGCGATGATCTGGACGTCTAGCGAGAGGACTACCTCGCCGAAGCTGGGGCCGACGAGATGGAGGTTGACACCTCTCTCGCCCCAGGGGCAGAGCTTCGCCCCGAGGAGTCGCTCCCCAAGCTGGACCCAGGTCAGCGATGCTCCCATAGAGTTCGAGCCACTCAGTGATTCCTCCTCTACGGGCGACACCGGAACGTTTCCCCCGGCCTCGTGCACGTCTCGTTGCGTCTTCGCGGCCTCAGCCGACGATGACGCCGGGAATGTGGAGGCCCAGGAGTTGCAGCGCCGCCGCGCCGCGCGCCGGGACTTCTTCCGTGACTCCATCCACCACGCCATGGTTGAGGTTTGCCGCGAGGATAACCCGCGCACCCTGGCTCATGTTCAGTCGGTCGATGCCCTCATTCAAGTCATGCGCAACCCGGTCCGGCGCAGCCACCAGAAGGCGCATGCAATCGCCTAGGTTGTCTGCTGTCGGGGCCCGAAAATGGATTCGAGTCCCTGTTGTGTTTTACCCGTTCAAGTCTCTGGATCACGTAGCTTGAACACACAACATACAGCTCTTGGATCATAACCATCAAACGAACAAACTTTATTACATCAGAATATTAGCCAAGATGGCCTTTAGATCAGAGTATGCGCCAGCGTGGCGTTTTCTACAAAAGGTAGGCACGTAAGCCATACAACAGCGGAAGACTAAAATACAAGTTCAACTTCAAAAGACCAAAACAAGACAATTCCCACAGGCAAGCTGTAGTTAGCGCTCCTAGGTGTTGCAACCTGCTATAGTTAGGCAAGCTGTAGTTAGCGCTCCCGTTGGTGAAACCTTCATCCTCGTCCATCTTCTTGTTAGGGAACATCTTCTTGTGGCAACCTGCTTGTTGGAATGAGCAGCCCCGCATAAAAGGCGAGGGTGAGTACGCGAATACTCTACAAGCGAGGCTGACTATATGCAACTAAGGCTTACAAAGGAAAGGTAAGGTTATTTTGCATAAAGCCAGCTTTTCGAAGGTTTTTCCTATATTTTGAAATATGAGGAGAAACGTGATTTAAACAAATATTTTGTTTTCAATTTCTTTTCTTTCCTTCGGCCGCAGCCGGAAGTTTCCCAAGTGGCTGGATCATGGTTCCCCGCCATGAACCTATACCCTCATCACTCAAAGCTCCCCAATGTGCGGAGAATAAAACAAATCTCTTTTGAAAAACATTTTGAAAATCAAAACAAACACTACCAGAGAGGCAGCTCCCCGTCGTCCGCCCTTGACCATGGGCATGGCTATCATGATAGTTGTGCACTCGGCAGAGGTCGCGCGCTTTACCCACGAGATAGGATTTCTCGGGCCAAAGGGTCTTCCTGACAAGGCATTTGGCAATCTTCCTCCTACTCCGTAACCCCTCCCCAACAAAGACAACAAAGGGTACCATTGGCCTCGGCAGAGTACCCACTGACCGGGTCATGGGTTGCGATATTAGCCTCGAAGATAGTACAACCTGCACCATTGCCCTCAGGATAGTCCCACCGGATGGACTCCGAACTAGAATTCCAAAAGCTACTAAGCCAGGGCCTGTCCACACAGGCACTCAATGGTCGCACTGTAGTACTTAGCTCGTCTACCTCAAGGAATCGGTTCTTAGCGATCGAGGTGGATCCTACACTTGACCCAATCTCGTGCAACATTGGCCTCAACATAATGCACACCACCTTGCATCCAGCCACCCCAAATCAGGTTTTGCAAAATACTTTTATCCCGATAGTTCCCCACTATCATCTACACCTGTTTAAAAAGGCGACAGGCATAGCTGTCTTTTTAAAACACACGTAGTTCATTAGCATAGCAGTTTAAACAGGTGCAGATAGGGCCATTGCAATTCTAAGCATTCTAATGAGAGCAAAACCTAATTTTCAATGAAGGGCTATAATATAAGACTATGTTTTGTCCTATGGTAGCAATGAAAGTTTTAGTATGAACTAAATAATTATTTGGGACTAGCAGAGTGCCCGTGCGTTGCAACGGAACAATAAAAGAGAACAGTTTGATAAACAAAGCTTATGACCAGCATATGGATAAAGAAGACAACAAAAGAGGACAAAGATGATTGTAAGACAGCGACCGCTATGCTTCGGATTTTACTGGAGAATGTATGAACAAAATGTTTATGTAATGAGATTATGCATTTGGGCCTAGATGTGCAGCATGAAAGAGGTCACAGCTATACAACCACCACAGATCAATGCATTTATGTGCTTTATCTGAATCAAATAAAAAACATTTGACATGATGCACTGAATTCATTCCTTCATGCTTTACAAAATTCACTGCACATAGCAGAAGTTGCTATAAAATTCATGATTAACAAAATTCATCCGAACAGTGCTAATTGCTATGAAATCCAGACAACTATTTGAAGGCTAATCAAAGGAATTCCATTTTGTTGTAAACATCTGGTAGGGTTTAATCCAGCAATCACGAGCACGAGCAGCTGCCATAATTAAGGCTTGTGCGGGTGAGGATACATGTAAGCAGGCGACACCGTTGAGAGAAAATAAATACAACAGGATGGGTTGAGGGCAATGCCTAGAAGTGAGGACGTTGAAGGCGAGATTCAGGTATGGTAGTAGTAGTGGTCCAAGTGGTGGTAGCTACTGCTGCGTCTGAATGCCCGTGCACAGGGATTGGCACGGGCTAACCTGATTTTGCCTTGTCCAGCACAATTCGTCAGTAACAGGCCGGTTTCCCCAGCAATTAGGGAAATGGTTTTTGCATCAGATTCAGGTTTAGAGAAGATCAGTCCAGCCTATTGCATTGTTATTGATCAGAACCCTGACTGTAACAATGGCATGATGTTAGCTTTGCATCTTCCACAACAGTTGTAATCCCATGTCCTATCTGTCAATGGAAGAGGCATATATTGTGAGTCGGGTCTGCACATTCCAAGAGATGCCGTATTTTGCAGCTGCAGAGTTCAGAGGAGTGCACACACAAGATATTATTGGATGGAAAACATACAAGAACAGCTGAAAGATGGATGAAAACAAGCCAATGCAGACATAGGGATTGTTCTAAACATGGCAGCAGTCAGCTCATGCGATAATTAGAAGAATCTGAAAAGCAACTACAATGGAGAACACGGAAGAACTGAATGGCAGGGGCAGCAATACGAACATCTCAAGAAGTGCTTTTCCTGCGCACCATCTTCTTCCTGACCAGACAAGGTAATTCGTTTTTGACCAGCATTCAATTCCACAATAATCATCTCAAGAAGTGCTTTTCCTGCGCACCTTCTTCTTCCTAACCAGACAAGGTAATTCGTTTCACAAAACCAAACCTTAAAACATAGAAAGTAAAGAAATAAACTATCAAAGTCATACCAAACAAGGATTGGTTTTGTTCTCCCCAAAATTGAAAGGAAATTGTGAGCCCAGAAGCAATCAGCCCAGAAAGAGGATTTGTGATGCTGTGCACCAACAGCTCTTCCACCATGGAATTCCAACAAGCAACTGGCGTGCCACGACCACACCCGATTCAACACCGGCCACTGCCAAACAACATCCTAAATCTCATAGAACCGCGATTTCCAACTGGACAGTGTTGGGAAATCAGAAGCCTTCCATTCCTTCGAAACAGCAGGAAAACCGAAGCTCACGAGAACAGCAGCAAGAGCACACAGCGCGGGCTACAGCGACGTGATCCAATCCAACAAATTCGGCAGCTCCAGCTCAACGCGAGCAGCCGACAACACGAGCTACCGAGGACACAGCCACGCAGAGAGACCAAGAACACAGACAGCAGAGCAGCGGCCGCGGCGGTGATGGGGAAGGGGAGGAGGATTGGGGTTAGTGCAGCAGGTTCTTTTACTGTGGCAGCCAAGGCAACGAATATCATTTTGGCGCAAGTGATTCATTATTCGTGTAAGAAATAATTGCTCATCACGGTGCATATTCAAGCAAAGTAATTTTCAGGACCAGTATAGCATGCACAAACCCACACTCATACATCCAATATCACTTGATATAAAAATTACTTAGCATAATGTTGTTAATCCAGAGGTCCAATAAGGTCTTTAGTTATACTTACTCACAGTAAAGGACAAACAACAAAAAGGAAACATGGTATATTTCTAGGCATACAATGTGATTCCACGTACATATGGAGAGCAGCTTAAGTTCACATGTTAGTGACATCATCAAAGAACATTTTTAGAACGCCGATGCTAGGATGGAAAAAGAGCCGCTGGCGTACAAAGCGAGTAGGCAGCAACACATCAGCAAGCGTGTGCCTCCATGAAAGCACGCTCACGCGAAGTGCATGAATGTCCTAATAATTTAAAGGAGAGTTCTTTTTCTTCCCCCGAAACCACATGGAAGCATCACCTCAAAATTGAGCACGCACACAAATTTACCACACAATGCTGAGCTCAACGCTTGCAAAATTGCAAACTATTTTACTGGTTCACACGAAAATAAAGAAGCACAGTCGTCAGCACAGTGGTACGGTACCTTGAGCAGCTTGTGCCGCATCCTCCCATCCAGATGCTTATGCGGCTGCATATGGAGCAACAAATATGTATCTTCAGAGTCTCACATCTTCATGCCTTCATCAATGTCTTCTAGCAGCCAGACCAGAGAGAACTCAGATAAGTCTCAGATAAGTCTCAGTTCATATTCACCCGCCATTGTGATGTATCTAACCCAATGAAGTGCCTGATATCCACTATTTTCAATGATCTTCAGATAGCGAACCTGCAAAGATGCAAAGGCATATTTTTAAAGCAAGATACAAGTGAAAATACAACATAAATAAAAAAAAACGATGGAAACATACACCAGATCACAACTATTTCCTGCATCAATCTACCACTAATGAACAACCATTACAGAATTCATCATAGGAAAAGATGGTTAATAATCTCGCGATGTACCAAAGCGAATACCTTTCTGAACTGAATCCTGGATCAGGGAGACTATTATTAGATTCTACGTCGTGATAGAAACTTCAATCCCTGTTCACAGTGCAAAAAAATTTATCTTGTTTCTCCTTTGACTAAAAAATCAATCTTCGCTCTCTAAAGAAATACGCAGAATAAAAGAGAGAAGACCTACGACTTCCAATCTGAAAGGAACGAGAATTTTCCGCCGATCCAAGGAAAGCACGGGAACGCAAGAGAAGGAGGTGGCAGGGCCTCCTCCATCCAACGCGGCGCGATGGCTCGTGCCTCTTCTCCGACGCCAGCGGTGGCCAGAGCACCACAACCCTTCTTCAACGTGTGTCGCAGTGCCGCTGCCGTTCTTCTTCCTCGAGCCTCATCTCCACCGTCGATGGCCGCGGCCGACAAGCAGCGACATTCGACGATGGCGGCGCCCCCGCGACGAGCTCCTCCATCCGCCGCCGCCTAGCGCCGTTGTCGGCCGTCCTCCGGCCATCACCCAGTGAGCCACCGTCCGCAGTCGAACCCCCTTGCCTCCCTCTTCCTTTTCCCTAACTCAGTGGCGGACGGTGGCGGGGACGCATCCGGCGGAGCGAGGGTCACGCGACTGAGAAGGGAACGGGGAGGGAGCTGGGGTTTAGAGGGAGAGGGCAAAGGGGAGGGGTAGGGTTAATGCGAGAGGGTCACGGACCTTGGAGGCGGAAGCGAACGAAGGTGGGGGAAGGGGCGGCTGCATCGGCGGCCCGGACGGACGACGGACGAAGGTGGAAACTCTAGGGGTCGACGGGGTGCGGGGCGCGGCGCGCCCTGGGGGAGGGACGGCAGCGCGGTGCGCCCCGAGAGGAGGAGAGGTGGCGGTGCGCCCGGCTGCCACCGGCGTGGAGGAGGTAGACGACGGCGGTGGGGAAGGCAGAGAGAGGGAGGGGCGGCGGCGGAGGGAGAGAGGGAGCAGGGAATGCGGGAGGTGGACGGAGAGATGGAGCAGGGCGGCGGTTATGCGGGGGCGGGGCGGAGTGGAGACTGGAGACTCACCGGCTCGGGGCGAGCGGCTCAACGGCTCAGGGGTGGGGGCGCGAGGGAAGAGGCGAAGAGCCGACGCAGGAACTGCTCTCTCTTTAATTATTTGAGATTGGCTACTCTATTTTAATAGCCATTTTTAGTTTTAACATACATGCACATTTTAGAATCATCTATAAATGCATTATAAAACAGTAGGTGGCAAGGTTTAACACTTGCCTTGTTGAGCACAGTGGACACACTCCCTCAGTGCGTCGGCAAATCGTTTCTCGTCGCCCGATCCTAACGTATGACAATAACGAAAAGAAATAACAATGATAGAAATCCAAAATATATGAATGCAATGCATATGCAAATTTTACAGCAGGTTGTTTATGTTAAAAATAAATTTTTAAAATTGGTTTCACAATTTTTCAATTTTTAGTTTATTTATAAAAATTGTTACAACAGTTAATCAATAATAAATTCTTCAGAAATTAATTTTTAACAAAACAGTGCCAAAATTTTATGACAAATACTAGGCAGTATTAGGAACATGATCAAATTGATTTGGTAATTTTTGCACTAATATTTTAATAACTAAAAATGCAACTAAATCTTCAACCTCTAGCTGTGGCCAGAGGGGAGAGATGCGCGCGGGGAGGCGGCGCTTCGGCGAGGGGGTGGCGACGGTGAGCAGCGGTGGAGGTCGGCGGCGGCTCGGCGACCTTGCTGGCGTGGTGGCTCGGCGCAAAGCGGCCCAAAGCGGCAGTCTTGGCGGCGAACAAAGGCGGCGGCGGCGGTGGCTGTTCACAGCGGCGGCGGTCCGGTGGTGTTGGGGCTTGGGGAAATGGCGGCTCGGCTTCACGAGGACGCGGGGAAGACGAAGGTGGCGGCGGCTTGGGCTGGGAGTGCCCGATGGGGCGGCGCAACACAGAGGCGGCGCGACGGCCATGGGGTGACGGCGGGAGCTCCGGCGAGGACGGCTCCGGCCCAATCGATAGAGGGAAAGCCTTCTAGATGCCATGAGGATGCTACTGGAGAGATGAATTGGAATACTACCGCATGGCAGCGACGAATTCGACGCCGGTACCTTGGGGCGGCGCTCCAGACTGTTGCGGCTTCGGCGTGCAATCGGCGGCGTTCCGGTGGTCGTCTCCTGCGGTTCAAAGGCAAAATGGATTCACCGGAGATCAAGGTAGGACATGATGGCAAGAACTCAGCAATAAATCTTACCCAATGCTCCAATCGAAAGAGAGAATAAAAGGAAGAGGGAGGGGCTCGGGTTTGGGATTTATATAGAAGAAACAGAGGGAGATGGAGAGGTTTGGCTGCTCAATGGTGCTTCAATATGGCCACTAATGAAGTAAAAACTGCTGCCATTAACAAGTCCAGGTGGCCAGTACAGAAGATGAAAGAGCTTGTTCTTCTTCTCACTTGATGGCTGCGCATAAATAGGGATACAGAGAGGTGCTGCGCCACGGAGATAAGGAACTGCTGCATGCAATTAAACAGAGAGAGAGTGCTACGTAGTGGAAAGGAAAGGAGAAGAAAGTAGAGAGAGAAAGAGTGGATGACAAGTGGGTCCAAGGGAAGATGAAAGGAGACTAAATAAATATTAGGTGCAAATACAATATAGCAAAAATATACTTCACTTTCTTTCCCAAAAAATTTATCAAATAAAATTATTGAAGACAAAATATAAATTTTATCTTTGGAAAAGCATCCATATATTTGTTTGATTTTAGAATTTTAACAACCGTAACCTAGGGTTGCACAGTTGTAGGAAAATAATCATCAAAACAAATTGCTTAAATATGATTTTTAGGAATTCACCCAAAATTTAAATTTTATTCTCACAAATATAGAAGCCTTTGATCATAAATCAAAATTAAATATATTTTATTTTTAAAGTAACATACTCATTTTTAGTTTTTTATTTTTTAATAAAAATTTATTAACAAATTTTATTTGATGCAATGCCAAGGACCAGGGCTTCCCTGAAGCCCGCGGCCATGTCGCCGTCATCTTCGGTGGTACCTCGGCCTACAGCTCTCGCCGTGAGCTCAAGGCCGCATCTCGCGAGGTCCACCACATCTCCCGCGGCGAGCCCGCGACGGAGTCCCTGCCTTGGTCCGTCCAGGCAATCACCTTCTCGGTGATGGACTGCCCGGCAGGACTCTCAAAGCCGCAGCACCTCCCGCTGGTGCTGTGCCCACCCATCGGTAACACCCATGTCGACCGCGTCCTCGTGGACAACGGGAGCTCGCTGAACAACATCACTGCGCACGTTCTGGGCCTCATGCAGGTCCCGCGCTCCAAGATCAGGGACATCTTCGTTCCTTCCATGGGATCGTCCCAGGTTCGTACCTTCGCCCCGTCTAACAGGTCGTACTACTCGTGACGTTCGGCTCCTCCACCAACTTCAGGACGGAGTACATCACCTTCGAGGTGGTGGAGACCGACCTCCCCTACAATGCCATCTTGGGCCGCCCCACACTCACCGAGTTCATTGCGGTCTCCCACCACGCCTACCATTGCCTAAAGATGTCGGCGCCGAGGGGAGTCATCACCGTCCGGGGAAACCACAAAATGGCCCTAGACTGCGACGAGACCACGCTGGCCATGTCTTTCGGTCTCAAAAATGTTGGCGCCACGTTCCAGCGACTCATGCAAAAAACTCTCCCTGATCAAATAGGGCGCAACATTGAAGTTTACGTAGACGACATCATAGTCAAAAGCTAGGATGCCCGGGACAACGTGTCCGACCAACGGGAAACCATTGACAACCCGCGACAGCACTGGGTCAAGTTAAACACCGAGAAATGCGTCTTTGGTGTCAAGTCTGGCATGCTTCTTGGCTACGTGATTAGCGGGGCGAGCATCGGTGCGAACTCCGAAAAGATCGAGGCCATCGAAAAGAAGAGGTCGCCAACCTGCGTGAAGGACATCCAGTCTCTCATAGGCAGAATGGTGGCCTTGAGCCATTTCATCTCCCGCCTTGGAGAACGAAGCGCGCCTTTCTGCAAACTTCTCCGCAAGCACGATAGTTTCGAATGGTCGGAGGAGGCGAAGGCCGTGTTTCTGCAGCTGAAGCAGTACCTTCCCTCGCCACCCGTCCTCACCACTCCCAAGCTCGGGGAAGTCCTCCTGTTGTGCCTCTCAGTAACACCGAACGCCGCAAGCTCGGTGCTGGTAGTTGAACGAGAGGGGAAGCAACAGCCCATCTATTACGTGAGCGAAGTGCTCGCCGGGCCTAAGGAGCGCTACCACGACCTTCAGAAACTGTGCTATGCCTTGCTGACGGCCTCACGCAAGTTGCGTCACTATTTCCAAGCCCACCAGATCATGGACCCGACCACTTACCCGATCAAGGACATTCTTCGAAACCTAGAGGCCACAGGCCGGGTCGCGAAGTAGGGAGTCGAGCTGGGTGAGTTTCATATCCAGTTTGTATCCCGTACCACGATCAAGGCCCAGGCCCTGGCTGATTTCGATGCAGAGTTGACCAGGTCGGATGAGCAAGAGATGAGCTCTCCAGGTCAAGAGAAGGAAGTGGGTTGGTGGACTTTGTTCTTCGACGGATCACACCAATCCGGGCGATCACGATGTGGTCTCGTTCTCATCTCCCCCAATGGAGAGCGACTCCAGCACGTCATAAAAATATATTTCGCGGCGACAAACAATGCTGCGGATTATGAAGCCCTACTAGCGGGCCGAAGAGCAAGCGCTGCGCTCGACATTAAACGGATTGGTGCGAAAGGGGATTCGCAGCTCGTCGTCCTCCAGGTCAGGGAAGAGTTTTAGGCAACTGACGACTCGATGGCGCGGTACCTGGTGGAAGTGAGGAAACTGGAGAAGCATTTCACGAGTTTCGAAATCAGCTACATTCCCAGAGAAGAGAATGGCGAGGCTGACAAGCTCGGGTCCTCACAAGAACCGGCCCTGGCGGGGGTGCTAGTGCAGCACCTTCTAAAGCCCTCCATTCCCTTCGGAGAGGAGGCCACGGGGACGTCCGGTACTGTCTCATACCTCGAGCAAAGCACCACCTGGATGACGCCATTCATCCAGTTCTTGGAGCACGGGACATTGCCAGAGGACGAAACTGAGCGTTCCCAACTAAAAAGGCGAGCCCGAGTTTACCATCTGCACGGGGGCTCGCTGTACCGAAAGGGTGCTAATGGCGCGCTTTGTAAGTGCGTTACCCAAGAGAAAGGTAAGTACCTTCTGTCCGACATACACGAGGGCATCTGCGGCGCCCACGCCTCACACAGAACCCTTGTCGGTAAAGCATTCCGCATGGGCTACTACTGGCCCACTGAGATGAGCGACGCAGAAGATTTAGTCAAGCACAGCAAAGCTTGTCAATACCATACGCGGATGACGCACAAGCCCGCGTATGAGCTGCAAACAATTCCATTACCGCGGCCGTTCGCGGTTTGGGGCATGGACCTCCTGGGACCGTTCCCCAAAGGGCTCGGTGGCAAATCGTACATGTTCGTAGCCATCGACACCTTTACGAAGTGGATCGAGGCCGAGCCGGTCTCCAACATCACTGCAGCTGCCGCGGTACGTTTCTTTCTGAGCATCGTCGCGAGATTTGACGTGCCCAGCAGGATCATTGCTGGCAATGACACCCAATTCATGAGCCAGGAATTCATCGATTACTGCGAAGAGCTTGGCATGAAGCTCGCCCTGGCATCTGTGGCCCATCCACAGAGCAACGGAGCAGCTGAGCGAGCTAACGGACAGCTAATGCAAGGAATCAAGAAGCGGGTCTACGACGCACTCAAGGCTAAACAACAAGGTTGGGTCGACGAGCTGCCGTCAGTCTCTGGGCGGTCCGGACAACGTCCAGCCGGGCTACGTGAGAAACTCCCATCCGGCTCGTCTATGGCTTGGAGGCCGTCCTCCCAACAGAAATGAGACTAGGATCCGATCGCGCTGACTTCGCCAGCTACGTGGCCAACGACGAGGAGCAGCAGCCCGACCTCGATCTAAAAAAAGTACATCTTTCCCCAATCGCGAGCTACGCCGGGCTCAATCACGGCCATCTTAACCAAGCCTGTGGCCAAAATTCGACGGCTAAGGATAAAGCACACCGGAGCACTCCTACAAGGGATAAGCTGACACCTCACACCCTAGTAAGGCTACGCGCAGTGTGGAACTCCCGCGGCCTAAGGTATAATATGCCCACGTCAGTTTTGCTTGGAAAACCGGATATGGGCCCTAGCCCAACGCTCGGGGGCTGGGAATTTTTCACATATTTTTCCTAAGTCCTTAACTTGGCCAAGCCCGCACCGCTCGCGCGGCCTCGCTTAAGGCTCGGGGATTGGGAATTTGTGTGAAATTTTTCCAAGTCACTCTGGTCTATAGACCGCGCCCAACTCCAGGATCGCACTTGGACTTGGCCGCGGCCCGGGGGCTGGATGGCTATGCGCACAAAAGCAAAAATTTCAATTAACTCGTTTGTCTAAAATTCCTAAGTTCACCTCAGAACTTCGTTACTTTTCATCTAGTTCTCCTACTTTTGCATGACAGATCTGCACAAGAGAGGAAACGAGCAAGCTCGACAAGGAGGATTCATTAAATAAGGAGTTGCTTTGCTAAATGGAATCTTACAAGGGTGAAAGACTGTACAAGCAAAAGGCAGCCCGGCCTCCCGGGCTAACCACAAAAAAGGGGCCCCGCGTCACTACGGCTACGGCGGCGCCCAAGGCCTACCCCTACAGCTCTAAGCTACTTCGCCACCCCTAAGAGCGGCGCGGGCGACGAGCTGGCGGCGCCACGGACTCCTCTGTCGGCGACGACAACGACAACAGGATGGCGCCGGAGCCACCGCCGCTGCCTTTGCCACTGCCTTGGCGGCCTCCCCCGTGGCGGCTTCCCCGGCCGCGGCCTCCGGCGGGGCCTCCTCCCCTGCCGCTAGCACGGCGGCGTACGCCGCTTCGACGGCGATTTCCGCCAGCTCAGCGTGCTCCTCATCCTCCTCCACAGCGAGTGCGACGGCCAGTGCTGCGGCCGCCACCTCGTCAACACGGATTTGGGCGTACTCCGCCAGTGCGCCTCCTGGTCCGCAATGACGAAGCCCGCGGCTTGCCGAAAGCTTCCATCTCCACCTCCACCGCGGGCTGGATCGAAGGCGGTGAAGGAGGCGGCAACGGCATGTCCGCCAGCGCCGCCTCCAGTCGCACATCCCAGTCCGAAGAAGCAGAGGAAGACATGGCTCTGGTCTCTCTCTCTCTCTCTGTCTCTCTCTAAGGTTTCGGTATTGCCCACTCCCTGCCCCTACACTCCGGTCTAACGAGTGACAGGAGTATCCGTGGACTAAGGGTGGAGACCGTGCAGCACGCTGCCCTCCACTTTATAGGCCCGCGGCAGCGCAATGTCCCATCACGTTGCGGGCTACCCTAAGCGTCACTGTGCGCGAAGGGATAGGTAATTAAAACCCACGACGCGAGCTAAAGAGATGCGCGCGCGTGCGTTCCCAATGGAACGCGTGTCCTGGCCCGTAGTCAGCGAGGCAAAAGGCCACAGCCTGCTGAGGCCCAATGCGTAAATACGGCCCAACCGTACTAACAAGGCCCGAAAGTCTCAAATCGGCCTGACACGCGGCTTGGGCTAGGCACGCGAGCCGTCGCGGCGTCGTTCCACCTATGCATCCGTGCCCAGTAAGCGTGGTCCTGCTGCTAGCGAGACGCTGTGATGTGCAGAGCTCACAGTGCACGTGATTTGACATAGTAAGGAAAAGAAAAGAAAAAATGGCTAAGTCCTCCGGCCACAGAAAACAGTGCTTATCCATTAAGCGATCGGCAAAATGATAGCGCGGGGTTCAGGAACAGAACCTCCCGGGCTGAGTTACATCCCGCACTGCACCCTGAGCTCTTCCATCTCGGCTTCCAGGTCACGGATCCGTTTCCTTGCTTGAAGCAGTTCTAGGGCTCGTGAGTCCACATCGCTTTGCTCCTGGCGCAGCTTAGCCTGGGCGGCAACAAGGTCTTGCTCCTGCTTCTTCACGGACTCCGCCCCAGCCTTAGACTTCGCCCCGGCCTCCCGAAGTGTGGAAACCTCCGTGTCGACTGGTGACTAACTGGGGGGTCACCGCCGGCAATGAATTTTTACGAGGGGGCGTTAGCAAGAACCAAACTATATGGTAGCACAAGACAGGGAATTTATACAGGTTCGGGCCCTCAGCTCCGAGGTAATACCCTACTCCCATGCTCTGGGATTATGATTGATCAAGATGCAGGATGCAAGATGACCAAGATGATGGCAATGTTTGCGATGTGATGACTTATGCCTATGGCCTCTACCCCCTCCCTTTATATAGTGTAGGGGAAGATAGAGTTACATGGTAGCACGTGATACACGGTATCTAATTATGTTATGTCGTTGCATGATATGCAGGTATTAATCTCCTAATTACATGGAGCTTGATCATATCCTCGGGAACTTCCTTGATGCTCAAGCAAATCGTAGCCCGAGTGGTCCTTATGCAATCGGCCGACTTAGATCACCCCCCATCTGCTCCCTTATGGGCCTTTTAGAGGATACTCGGGGCCCATGTAGTCCACAGTAGCCCCCGAGTGCTTTATGATAGAGTCACATATCCAGTCGACTGGTTTTGCCAATGTCTCCTGTAATCTGAAAAGAGATTGTAAAGAACTCAAGAAACCTCAAGTTTTTGTGTTAAAGCAACGCCTGGATTGGTAGTACCAAACTCCAGCTTCTTTCGGCCCATTGGGCACGTCACCTCAACACCCTCGCATTGCGAAAGCAACAAATGACCCATCATGGGGCATTCCTTAAGCCACGCAATTACAGCTTCTGTCTTGCAGCATGCTGTAAATTAAGCGTTTCAAAGTATATCAGCGTCAGGTGCCTGGCGTTAACTTGTAAGAGCCAGTACTCGGCCCAACATGGCGAGCACCTTTCAGCTGAGTGGTACCTGTCTCCCAACCAAAGAAGGGATCAGCCATAGGCCCCTAGGGGCGTACCGATTGGATACAGTTTGGCCGAGAGGTACTTGTATCCGGGTAGCGGTATACAACTGGCGACCTTAGAAAAGGCATACCTCCGAAACTGTACCCAAATTTCAGCAACACCCAACCTCGAGCATGCAAAGTTGGCGAGTGACCCAACATGGGCTTGCCGTGAAATATTTTTAATTTTGGCGCTTCCGGTCATATGCCCTGCTGGGTGTACCGAGGCCGAATTAGGCTCGATGTTAACACAATGCCATTGTTAGCGGTGTGTTAGGAAAGCCTGTTAAGGGATCGCCGTTTGCAGTTTTAGCCCAAACCCATTAAGGGGAAGGCGAAGAGTTTTCGCGCCCTTTTCACACACAGTCGGAGTGACACGCGCTTCCACTGGGAAACTTATCTGTATCTACTTCCGTCCCATCATCATGATGGTTTTACCGTGTTTGAAATGGATTACAAGGCACGCCCTTTGAACTTCTCTGTGTATAAAAGAAATCCAGGGGTAGTGCATTGCTCCACATCCGACCGGCAACTTTTCAAGTTTTCCCCTTTCTTCAGCAAAACGCAAAAGCCTGCGCTTTCTTCTTCCTCAAGAGCAATGGATCCCTGGGAAATCGCTTGCGCCGAGGAGCACGCTCGCATCACCACCGCGACGGCCGCCGTAGCCGCCGAATGGAAAATACACCTCAGGGAGCCATCAGAATCCTAATCAGCGGCCATCCGCGACTCTTTCCTGTGCACACCCCATTGAAGGACTCTCTCGTCTCCTCCATCCTCGACGTAAAGTGGCCATCGGAGTAATTTCCCCTTCTTTTGTTTCCCCCCGAGCCAGCGACGAGCCCTAACTCACTGTGTTGTGCCACGAAAATATGTAATTAGGCCTAAGAGCCACTTTAATAAAAATCTTTTGGGAAATCCGTGACTGACATTGCTTCATCCAAGTAGTTAAAACCGCCTGCTCCCAAACCGGCGCCCAACGCGCACGCGAACCTCTCAGGAGGAACCACTCAACGACCCGAATGGTTTTCAGAGCATCCCCGAAAAGGCCGCATCCAGCGGTAGACAAAGGCCCGGCCCAGAACGCAAAATGCAGCCCGTTGCGATAAATTAGGAACGGGGAAACGAAATTAGTTAACCTCGCCCACTTTTCACGCCAGTGTTTTAGTCTTTCCCGGCGAACTCCACTGCTAGGGTTCTTCTCCGTCGCATCCTCCGCTGCCACCGTCTCCGATCTACAATGGCTCCCCCATCTTCCATCGCCTCAAAAGTAGTCAGGAGCGGCAAAGAGTGGATAATTCCATTACGACCGAGTGGAGGCTACAGAAGCTTGTCTCCATCGACGTGCTTCCCTTCGAAGAATTCGCTTTGTGGCGCGCCGCCGCTGGCGAGTCCTGCCCCACCCCTCGCTCCAACGAGGTAGTGGTCTTCGAGTCCTTCTTCCTTCGCAGCTTCGGCATTCCTTGCTCTCCTTTCTTCCGAAGATTGCTGCACTTTTATGGGATCGAAGTCTCTTATCTGAACCCTAATTCCATCTTTCAAATTGCGATATTTATCCACATTTGTGAGGCTTATCTTGGGATCGCCCCTCACTTCGACCTCTTCAGATATCTCTATCTCCTTAAACCCTTCCCCAACAAGAATTCTGCCAAAGCCGCAGACTGCGCGGGATTTCAGCTGCGGGAAGAGGTCCGGAAATTCTATTTTGATCTTCCTTTGAGAACCTCCAACATGGGTTGGCACTCGGAGTGGTTTTACTGTGCCAATTCTCCACCAGTCCTTCCTTCATTTTCAGAGAGTGCCCCACAATCCATCCTTCCTGGCTTTCACCTCGCGACGATGGCGAAGGAAGCCAAGTAAAGGAACTTCTCGTTCTCCTCAACAGATTGAAATCTGCTGGGCTAACCGGCATTGGCTTAGTCTGGAACTACACGTGTCCAGCCCATCAAGTAGAGGATGCATCTCGCCTTCGAGTACTCGGGGCCGCAAGATGCCACTCGGGAAAGCGAAGACCTGATTTCACAGAAGGAAATGGTCAGCCGAGTGGCCGAGCTCTTCGCCCGGGGCTCAGAAATAGTCCACCCAGATTGCCCGAGCGCCTATCGCCCGTCATATCCTCCTCCAGCGGTAAGCGAAAGCTTCTTCTCGACTTAGCCGTGGTTTTTTGGAATGGCATTGCAATTGATCTGATCCGATACATATGCAGGGGCACGCGACATTCTTCTCCACCTATCCAGTCCCAGAAGCCTCGAGCCATAAGGAGGCACCGCGCAAGCGTCCTGCAGGGGACTTAGCTGATGCTCCTCCAGCCAAGAAAGGCAAGGGGGTTGCTTCGGGGGACTCGGACGAAGACGATGATGAAGACAACGTCCCGCTCCTGCGCCGCCGCCGCCCAGCACCGAGGCTGTCTCTGGCTCAAGCCGAGCGGCCACCAGGCCCTCTGTCTCCCCGATCAGCTGGCCCGAAGGCCGCGTCAGGGGCGGAAAAGCCCTCCGGCTCCAGCCCGAGTGATCCGGGCATCCGAATTGGAATCAAGTTTATTCCATCACGAAGGTATTCCCTCACAACTCTGTCTCTTCATGGCTCGTCAAAGAAAACAACTTCTTGAAAGGTCTTCAAATGTTTATAGGAAGCCCGTCATGGATGACATGCCGAGTACACGCGGCACCAAGGTGCCGGCCTCAGCACCTCCAAAGTCCGATCGCCATGCCGAGTTCAAGTCAACAGAAGAGTCGACTCGGCGTGCAACATCTCACCAAGATTCTGGTCCATCTCCTGCTACCCACCAATCCTCACCGACAAAGAGAAAGATCCCGGCCCCGGCTCCAGAGAGCTCGAAACCAAAAATCGAGGAAATCCCTCGCCCCTTCGCCAAAGCCAGAGCTCCACCTCTCCGATTAAAATGGAGGGAAGAGATGGAAGGCTACGAGGTCGATGATGAGAAGGAGGCCGAAGAATGGGAGGTATTGGAAAACATGGCAAGGGCTCAAGCTGAGATGTTCAAGGTAAAGCCCTTTTATGCCTTGAATCCCCGCTTTGCACAAGGGAATCTCACTGATCTCCCCCCTTTTCCTATGCAGCGCATCAAAGAGAGGTCGAGGCAAAAGACCCTGTGCATGCAGAGAGCGGTTGGTGAGTTAAAGTCTCGCGGCGAGTTCGACAATGTGTTATACGCGGTTAAGTCACAGTACCGCGGCAGAATCGAGGAGCTTCAACAGGAGAACACTGAACTCCGATTCCGCCATGTAGAAGAATCTAATACAATCCGAGGTATATATCCCCGAATAGTACTAAACCTTTATGAAAGAAATACTCCTTGGATGATAGTCTCTAAGGCTCGCCTTTGAATGAAGCATTGAAGGCGAGGCAGAAGGCCATGGAGGAAACATCGGAGGCGAGGCAGAAGGCCATGGAGGAATAGGTCTTCCAAGCCAGCACTCAAGCCGAGAGGTTGGCTAAAGAACTGGAAGGTAACTTTCCGCCACTGACTCTCCCTGGCTTAGCGCCACTGAAGTCCGAGTAATTTGTGACGTTCGATTGGTTTGTACAGAGTACCGGCAGAAGACCAAGGCATAATTCCAAGTTTTCGATGAAAAAGTAAAGTCTGCCTACGAGCTTCGCAATCGTGCTCTGACAGGGATAGCTCCAACGCTCCAGTACCTTTACCCCGAATAAGAGCTGCCGTCAGACGCCGATATCTTCGTGGCCCACCTTGATGATATTCCTGCACGAATCAAGACGTTCTCACGAGAGGCGGCGACAACATGCGCCAGCCAAGGCCTTGCCATCGTGAAGTCAAACTTCCCCCGCCTGGACCTCGAGGCCGTGAGAGAAGGATTTGCATGCACTAAGGAAGAGGCCACCTCTCTGATGAAGGAAGTTCGCCCGATTGCCGCCAATCTAGCCAAACATTTAAATTTGTAGATGTACATGACGCCCAAACATTTAATTGATCCTCAATACTTCTGATCTTATTTATCTGAGTACTTAGTTTTATCATCTTTCATGTAACGCATTTGCCGATCGATCCAGCCCCTGAGTGCCAGGAATAAGCACTTGGCCTTCTCCCTGTGCACATGCCGATTGGCTAAATGCTGTCCTCGACAAATGCGAACGCCATTACTCAAGAATTTCCATAGTATCCAAATTTGATCAACACATGTAAAGAGAAAACAACCTTTATTGATAAGATAGGGTGCGGTTGACTCCGCACACTATTTAGTGTAGCCCCCGACTTACTGCTTAGTCGTTTACGGCTAAGTAGCAAGTCAAAAAAGGAGACTAATTATACAATGCTTGAATACAAGACGTTAAGAGTAAAAACAACGTAGCTGCTCGATGTCCCAGGTGTTAGGCACTTCAGATCCGTCTTCACGCTTTAGCTGGTAAGCCCCCGGGCGGGTCACTTCATCGGTCACATAGGGGCCTTCCCAGAGTGGGGAGAGTTTATGCTCATGCTTTTGGTTCCTTCGGTGGACCAGATCTCCTTTAGAGAACGCACGGCCCTGTACGTTGCGCTAATGATAGCGACGTAAGCCCTGTTGGTACTTTGCCGACAGGACCATTGCTGCTTCCCTGGCTTCCTCTAGCCGATCGAGGTTTTGGTGTCTCGTTTCATCCAACTGGTTATCGTCGAAACCGGTAACCCGAGGGGACCGAAACTTTAATTCAGTCGGGAGGATCGCCTCTGAGCCGTAGAACACCGAAGACAACTCCTTAACCCAGCGCGTAGCATACGGCTTTAGGCGATCGAAGATTCTGGCTTTGAACCCTTGTAGTACCAATCCGTTGGCACGTTCAACTTGCCCAATGCTCCTTGGATGGGCCACCGAAGCGTAGCAGATCTTGATGCCCAGCTCTTCGCCCCAATCCTAGAATTCACTGCTCTTGAAATGAACGCCGTTGTCGGTAATAATGCGATTGGGTACGCCAAAACGTACGACGATGTCCCAAAAGAACTCGCGTGCTTTGGCCGCCGTAATAACGACAACCGGCTTGGCTTCGATTCACTTTGTAAATTTTTCGATGGCGACGAAGAGGTGAGTAAATCCGCCTTGAGCTCACTTGAGGGGGCCCACCATGTCTAGATTCTAGACGGCGAAGGGCCAAGAGATTAGAATTGTTTGTTTCCTGAGCCAGCATGTGAATCTGCAGTGCAAAGAATTGACACCCATCGTATATGCGTACTATATCTTCCTCATCAGTGACGGTAGTCGGCCAGAAGAATGTCTGTCGATGAGCTTTTCCTACTAGAGTGTTGGCCGCCCCGTGGTGCCCACACTCTCCCGAGTGGATATCGCTGAGTAGATTCCTGCCTTCTTGCTTGGATATGCAACGCCTTAGTATCCCAGAACTGCTTTTTCTAAAAAGCTCGTCCCCGACTACCTTATAGCTCTTGCTTAGGTGTGTAATGCACTCGGCGAGGCTTCGATCATCAGGCAGCTCATCATGAAGAAGGTAATCTAAGTAAGGCTGGGTCCACCCGGGATTAATTGTTAATACCTCTGCATCGGGCTCTGGTTGCTCCTCTAGATCTTCTCTCGGTGCAGGTGGTAGCTTGATGGACGGCTTGCGCAGCTCTTCAACGAATACAGCAATCAGGACTTGCGCCCAAGTGGATCCCATCCGCGCTAACTTGTCTGCTGCATCGTTATCTCGGCAGAGCACGTGTGTTAGCTCCAGACCGTCAAACTTGTCTTCCAACTTTCGTACCTCTTGACAGTATGCGGCCATGCTGTCGCCAATACAAGACCACTCCTTTTGAACTTGGTTAACCACGAGCTGGGAATCCCCGCGTACCATTAACCACCTCACACCGAGCGATATGGCGACGCATAACCCATGGATGAGCGCCTCGTACTCAGCGGCGTTGTTGCTGACGGGGAACAATATGTGTAGGACGTAGCGTAGCTTCTTTCCAATCGGCGATATGAGCAAAATCCCAGCCCCTGCGCCGCTGAGCATGAGGGAACCATCAAAGTACATTGTCCAGTACTCGAGATTCTCCTTTGCTGCTGGGGTCTGAGCCTCTGTCCATTCTGCAACGAAATCGGCTAATGCTTGAGATTTGATGGCTAGCCGAGGTCTGAACTTTATTTCAAAGACTCCAAGCTCGACTACCCACTTTGCAATCCTCCCGGTGGCTTCCCGATTATGAAGTATGTCTCCAAAAGGGAAAGAAGTGATCACCGAAATATCATGCTCTTGAAAATAATGCTTAAGAACCTGTGGGTACCTTATTTTGGAATCACCCAATACCTTGCTGACGAAGTAGACCGGATGTTGTACCTTGTGGAGGGAGCCCTGTTCGTCCCGTTCAACCACCAGAGCGCTGCTTATGACGTGAGTTGTGGATCCGATGTAGAGTAAGAGGGGCTCCTGGGGCATGGGAGGGATCAACACCGGAGGTGTGGTGAGGAACCTATTTAAATCTTTGAAGGCTTCTTGTGCTTCCGCTGTCCGTTGAAAATCATCTTGTCGGCGTAAGAGCCTGAAGAATGGCATGCCTCGCTCCCCGAGTCGCGAAACGAATCGGCTGAGTGTTACGATGCATCCAGTGAGCTTCTGCACATCCTTCCGACTGGTCGGGGCTTCATCTTGATGATGGCGTTGACCTTCTCTAGATTGGCTTTGATCCACCGATTAGAGATGATGAATCCGAGTAATTTACCAGACGGGACCCCGAAAACGCACTTCTCGGGGTTTAGCTTCATCCAGTATGCCCTTAGGCTCTTGAATGTCTCGGTCAGATCTGTTATGAGATCCCATCTGGATTTTTTCTATGACGATGTCATCGACGTAGGCCTCCGTGTTGCGTCCGAGCTGAGTGTGAAAACACCGCTGTATGATGCGCTGATAAGTCGCGCCATCATTTTTTTAGTCCAAATGACATTGTGATATAGCAGAAAGCACCAAAAGGCGGAATAAACGACGTCTTGATGCAGTCTTCCTCCTTCAGGCTAATCTGATGATAGCCAGAGTAGGCGTCCAGAAAACTCAAGAGCTCACATCCCACGGTTGAATCGACAACTTGATCGATGCAGGGGAGCCCAAAAGGATCCTTGGGACATGCCTTGTTAAGGTCGGTGTAATCGACACACATCCGCCATGTCTTTTTCTTTTTCTGCACCAAGACTGGGTTCGCAAGCCACTCAGGATGATACACCTCCTTGATGAACCGTGTTGCCAGCAATTTAGTGATCTCTTCCCATATGGCGTCCTTCCGATCCGGCGCAAATCTTCGCAGGCGTTGTTTAATTGGCTTCGCCTTTTCATCGACGTGGAGAGAGTGTTCGATCACCTCCCTTGGAGCACCAGGCATGTCCGAAGACTTCCAAGCGAACACGTCCTGGTTTGCCCGGAGGAAAGTGACAGCGCGTCTTCCAATTTGCTGTCGAGCCCTGTCCCGATCACGGCTGTCTTGGCCGGATCAGACGGGTCCAATGCTATCTTCTTAGTTTCTTCGTCTGCCTGGATGGAGGTTTTGGCCATCTTCTTGGCGGGGATATCCCCTTCCTCCTGAAGGGATGCAACCTCCAGTCGCATCTTTTCCATCTCAGCAGATGAGTCCAATGCCTGCGCCATCTTGCAGCTTTCGCTGTCATAGAGTAGGGACTGTTTAACGTCACCAGGGATGGTGATTACACCATTGGGACCTGGCACCTTTAAGAAGAGATAAGTGTAGTTGGGAACTGCCATTAATTTGGCAATCCTCGGCCTTCCCAAGATGGCATGATATGCCGTCTCGAAATCAGCCACTTCAAAGCTCAGACTCTCGGTCCGATAATTGTCCTTGGTCCTGAACGTGACGGGCAAAGAGATCTGTCCGAATGGTATCACGGACATCCCGAGGACTACCCCATGGAAAGGAGACAATCCCTGCCGTAGCTCGGAACGAGGAATGCTCATTTGGTCCAAGGTCTTGATGAAAAGGACATTGATCCCGCTCCCGACGTCGACCAAAACCCTCTTCAACTTGTTGCCTCGCACGACCGGGTCTAACACCAGAGGATACCTTTCAGGGAAGGCAATCCGGTCCGGGTGGTCCGATAGGTCGAAGGTAATAGGTACCTCAGACCAGCGCAAGTACTTTGGGGTCACGGGCATGATAGTGTTGATCTCCCGAGTGGTAAGCTTTTGCTTCCGCTTGGACTCGTACGAATCAGAGCCCCCGAAGATGTAGTTGATCTCGCGTTTTGCATCCTGGTATTCTCCGTCTGGCTTCCTGCCATGACCGCCCTTGGCCGCCGATTGCTTTGAGTTTTCGGCGAATTTCTGCAGAATGAGGCAGTCCTTGGTAGAATTTTTTCCTCACGGATGAAAGGGACATACCGAGTCCATAACCTTGTTGTAGTCGTTGTCGTTGGGGGGCTTAGGCTGATTGCGCTCCATATTGGCAACCATCTCTTCCACCTTGCACTTTTTGTCTATGGGTTTGCCCTACTCATCATTAGGCTTTTTCTTGGAGCCTCCATCGTTGCCACCGCGATGATTCATGATGGCCTCCTCGGCGTTGGCCTACTGGTCCGCCATTGTGAACATGGCGTTGAGATTTTGCGGGGGTCCCGAGTCATTTGTCTAATTAACTCCTTGGATTTGCATCCGGCAAAGAAGGCTCCGAAACATCTCGGATCTCGTTCTTCTTCTTGGTAAAACGCTTGATGAACTCACGAAGAGTCTCGTTCTTGCGCCGATGTAGCCGTCCAATCTGCCATCTCCCCGTGGGCCTTTCATAGGTCCTTGGAAATTGGCGATGAACTATTCCTGGATGTCGTCCCAAGACTTGATCGAGTTCTCCAGGAGTCCCGTAAGCCAGGTCTGGGTGGTTGGGGTCAAAGCGACTGGCAAATAGTTCACCATGATGTTCTGATCACCTCCTGCCGCGCTGACTACTAGGGCATAAACCTGCAGCCAGTTCTTTGGGTCCCTCTCGCCATCGAACTTGTCGATGCCTTCGAGGTTAAAACCATCCGGCCAAACCACTCGGCGAAGGTCCGGGGTGAAGGCCCGAATTCCCTCCAACGGTCGTGGCTGCCTACGCCTCGGGGATCTGCTATGATGCCCCCGAGGTGGGTCCTGAGGACACACATGAAGGTGGTCGCGCCGACTGGCGGTGCTCTCGGCTTGCACATCAACGCGCCGGCTGTGATTGCTTTGAGAGTTTCGCTCGCCGTCAGCACTCTCCCGCCGTTTCGCTCCTATGTCCTGACGAAGGTCATGGCCGGTCGTTTGGCGAGAACTGCCGGCCGCGGAGGCCCGAGCCTTGCTCCCGTTGCGCGTAGATCGGCTGCGAGCCGAAGCGATCGGAGCCGGGCGCGCCTCGTTTTATTGAATGGCAGCCATCTCTACCATGGCCGTCGCTCGAGCGAGGGTCTGGACAAGTGGGCTGCCTTCTGAAAGTTGCGGCGCGACGGTCTCAAGAAGGGTCTTTGAGGCGACGATGTTTGCCTGGGGTGTTGTGTAGATGTCCTGATCCCTTAGCTTCACCGCGCGTAGTTCATTCTGGACGTCGCGGCCGCGGATGTGAAGCTGACGTATGCGGTCTTGGTGCTCCACTCGGCGTGGGTCTGGATACCCCGCCACAGTAGCGGTCTCCTTGTATCCGACTAGTGGAGAGGCTGAGTGATGATCTCCCACGCTAAGGACGAAAACTTCGCGATAGTTACGAACCTCAATGCTCTCATCAGACTCAGAGTCAGAGAGAGAGGCTGACTTTTTCGCGTTGTCCAATGGGTTGGCCAGCATTGATGACACCCACGAATGTAGCTAGATCTGATCGGATAAGTCCGACTAGATCTGATGCGCACCCCGACTGGTTATCTCTTGTCCAAATCTCGGAGGAAGTCCGTGCGAAGGCCGCGGCGGAGTTCTCGAGTCCAAAGGGAAATCCAGCTAGTGGCATTGAGTTGTCGTCGGGCATGATAGGATTCCTGCCCATGCGGTCGAGCCCATCAAGACCTTTTTCGTCTTCCTCGTGGAGAGGTGTGAGGTCGAACAGCGAACGGGTCAATCCGCTGAAGGTACTTGCCAAATTATCCAAGCCAAAACGCAATGGGTCCCGTTGATTGCGCGTACCTTCTTGTGAAGGGATCCCTCAGGGAGGAGAGAGATGAAGATTGCCAACGCCGTCGACGATGAAATCTAGGGTGCCGAAGCGAAGGGATTGCCCCATCCTCATGGCGACGTTCGGCGATCTTGAAGAAGCCATCTAGCTTGAGTGACGATCTTGACGCTGCCCCCTACCTGGCACGCTAACTATCGACTGGTGACTAGCTGGGGGTCACCGCCGGCAATGAATTTGTACGAGGGGGCGTTAGCAAGGACCAAACTAGATGGTAGCACAAGACAGACAACTTATACAGGTTCGGGTCCTCAGGACCGAGGTAATACTCTACTCCTGTGCTCTGGGATTATGATTGATGAAGATGCGGGATGCAAGATGACCAAGATGATGGCAATGTTTGCGCGACGTGATGACTTATGCCTATGGCCTCTCACTACAGGAAAACGATATTTTTACATCGACCAATTTTTTTACGTCGGCCCAGAAAAAACCGACGTATATAATCTAGCAAGGCAACCAGGTGATCAGCCAGCCTGGTCGACGTAAACACAGTTGATCAGCCAGCATGGCAACCATGTGACGTGGCAGGTCTATTTACATCGGCCCTGCCCGGCCGACGTAAAAACGGTCTTTAACCTAACCCTCGCGATGCGTGCTGTCTCGTCATTTCCACGCGCCGCCGCCGCCGCCGCCCTTCCTTCCTCGCATCCAACGCCGCCCGTCGCGCCCAGCCCTGCCCCACCACCACCGCTTACGCCGCCCGACGCTGCCCAGCCGCCACACCGCCTGCGCCCGGCGTTGCCCCGCCGCAGCGCCCCGGCCCGCCTCGCCACCACCACCGCCCGCGCAGTGCGCCCAGCCCGACTGCGGCCTCCTCCGCCCCCCACCGCGCATACTGCCCCGCCCTGCCGCCTCCTCCAAGCTAGTTTATGTTGTGAAGTATCTTTGCAAGTGTTGACGTGTTGAACTTTGTGTTGACGTGTTGATGATGTGTTGAACTTGTGCGAATTAGGGTTGATGTGTTGAATTGTGCGGACTTTTGGATTGGATCTTGTATGTGAACTTGTGAATTTGAAAAGTCGAATGGAAATTATGGATTGGAATGTGTTAACGTGTCAAATTGTGCGAATGTGTGGAATTGAATGTGAATTGGAAATCATGGCAATGTTGGTTGTGTTGAAATGTGCTATGGAAATTTTGAATGTGGATTGAAAATTTTCAAATAAGGGCTGCTGGAAAGCTGCTGGAATGCTCCAGTATTTACGTCAGTCAGCCTGGCCGACGTAAATACTAGAGCTAGGGCGCGCGGCATAGCTCCATTATTTACGTCGGCCAGCCTGGCCGATGTAAATACTGAGCTGCCATGTGGCGCATTGCTATGCCTTGCCGATGCATTATTTACGTCGGCCAGCCCTGCCGACGTAAACACTTCGGCTGCCACGTGGCGCGTTGTTGTGCCGTGCCGACTCCCTATTTCCATCGGCCGGGGCCGACGTAAATAGAAGACATGTATTTATGTCGACCGGGGCCGACGAAAATATGCGCCGCCAACCGTCGCCCCTACCCGACGACAGTATTTACGTCAGCCGATGGGCCGACGTAAGGCGACCGACGTAAATAGGTATTTGCGTCGGCTTTTGGTCTATTCACGTCGGCTTCTGGCCGACGTAAATACGTCGGATTCCTGTAGTGTCTACCCCCTCCCTTTATATAGTGCAGGGGAGATAGAGTTACATGGTAGCACGTGATACACGGTACCTAATTCTGTTATGCTGTTGCATGGTATGCAGGTATTAATCTCCTAATTACATGGAGCTAGATCATATCCTCGGAAACTTCCTTGATGCTCAAGCAAATCATAGCCCGAGTGGTCCTTATCCAATCGGCTGACTTAGATCGCCCCCCATCTGCTCGCTTATGGGCCTTCTAGAGGATACCTGAGGCCCATGTAGTCCACACTCCTCGGCGAGCCTATCGCGGGCCTCCTCAAGCCCGCGCATGATCGTGCCATGCCCGGACAAGGCCGCCTCTAGCTCCTTAGAGGCTACCTCCCTGCGATTGTGCTCCTCGGCTAAGTATTGAGCGTGCTTCGCCGCGGCCTCTTGCTCCTTCTCCTGCGCCGCCTGGAGCCCAACGTCTAGCTCGGCGACGCGAGTGGTCCAGCGGACCTCATTCTCAGCGGCTAGCACGCTTGCACGCTCCATTTGGACCCGGGCGTCCGCAAGTTCCACGGAAAGGTGGCTAAGCTCCATCGCGTCGTTATCGGCTTGCCCGTACGCCGTTTCGAACAGCGAGGCTGCATCGGCGAAGAGGCTGTAGGACTGAGGCAAGAGCAATGAATCAAGTCACGAAAAGGGGCTAATGCCAAAACGGAACACACGGCCGCGGGTGCTTACCTCCCTGTACCGAGTGAACCCGGTCCTCATCTTCACCTCAGTGGCGTCGCACGCGGCTCGGTTAATCCTGCGAGGACGCGCTTTGTAGAACATCAAGGGCAAGTGGGCTAAGGACTCCGAGTCACTCTCCTCCATTGACCCGGAGCTCGTCGTCCTCGCCGCGGATAGCCCCGGTGAAGCCCCAGGGAACGGAACGGTCGCCTCAGCCACTGCCGCTCGTCGCTCTGCCTCTTCCACCTTGGCCGCAAGCTCAGCCTTAGCCGTTGTCTCTTGCTCCATGGCCAACTTAGCCTCGCGGAGCTCGGCCCGAGCCTCCGCTAGCACGGCCTTCAGCTCATAATCCGCCTCCTGCTTGGCGGCCACGAGCTCGACCCTTATTCTGTCTACCACCTCCGGGAGAGCCTATATTTCATCTCTTCTAACTTGGGCCTCCACGGCGGCCAGGGACTTCTCGAGTCCGGCCTTGGCCCTGACTGCTTGATCTGCGGCGGCCCGCGATCGCTGAAGCTCGTCAAGAAGCTTGGCGACTTCCTGAGCGAGCTCCCGCTTCTCCATCGTAGGTTCGGCCCGCTACGCAGCCTTCTGTGCAATGGCCTGCACCTCCTCAAGCCGGGCCTTGAGCTTTACCAGTGCATGTTCCGCTAGGCTTGCCCGGCCTTCGCTGAACAGAGCTCCGCCTCCGCCACGATTTCGCCCTCAGCCAGAGTAAAAAATGTGGGGGCTGCACCAACTGCCACGAGCGGACTTGGGCAAGGAAGCGCCGCCTCGCTTTCCACCACTACGAGCTTTGCCTCCGCTGCCTCGGTGCGCTGACGAACGAGATTCAACTCGCTCACGGAGATGGCGCCCAAACGCGCCAGCAAATCCGCCCTTGCCAGACCAGGGGCCGATCGGACCTGCATGTTCGGCACGCCTCCCACGATGGAGCGCTGCGGCCGGTCATTCGCCTGCTGCTCCACCCACTCCTGGCCCGCGCTGGGCACAAAGATACCCAGCCAGCCCGCCGGCGTGAGAACGCGCACCAACCAGTCCCAACCGGCCAGTAGCATGCGCCGGTGGGGACGCGTCCCCGATCGGAGTCTTGAAAAGGTCGGCGATCCCCCGGCGATCGACCGGCCACAACCCATGCGCCGTGCGCCCTTCGACGCGTAGGGGAGTAACAAACAGTGAATCCCCGGCGGTATTCCAGCACCACCATCGGCAGGCAAGTCGATGACGTCCCGCGGATCAATTGTACCTCCTTGCCCTGTGCCTCGGACCGCGCCACCAACATCAACGTTTCCACGGGCTCGACCGGCTCCCCTTCAGTCACCCTGACTTCTACGGGAGGGGCCGCATGTGAACCGCCACCTCGGCGCTGCGCACTTCAATCCGAATGCATGGGAAAATCAAACACAAAAGTAGGACGATGACGGCCAGCGCAGGGAACTTACACGCTGCCTCGAGCTCTGTGCTCGCGTACACCCCGGGGAAGGGCGCAGGAAAAGCTCCGTCTCTAGCACGCCGACGCGGCTCGTAGTCGGCTCGGCCGTTTTCATCCAAGGCCGGGCTGCACCAGCCTTCTTCACGGACCCCCACCGCGGAGTCATCACCGGCGTCGGGCCCGCCGTGGTTGCGACTTCCTCGTCGTCGCTATCTTGGGCAGGCCGGTATCTCCTCCTTTTCGCAAGCGCCGCACCCTGGACCCACGTGGAAGGCAAGGCATGAGACCGGCTAGGTCCCCAACACTCAGCTTGCACCTTGCGAAAAATCCTTACCTGCACTGGCGCCGTGCGTTTCCTGGCCCTCACCTCTGCGCCTTCCTGTGCCGCGCCGGCTGCAGTCGAAACCGGCACCGAGCTCCCGTCGCCCAATGCCGCCGGCAAAGCTGGTGCTCCGCCGGACACCACCGGTGACCCTCCTAGCGGTGAACGCGCTGCCAATGGTCGCACGTCCAAGGGCTCCCCCGAGCCCGTAGCCTTCGCGGCCTCCTTGGCCACATTCCACGTTCGCTGCACACAAAGAATGGACGCAGCCGAGCCGTCAGGACCCTATGGGCGCGCGCAGCCTGGAATTCAAACAAACAGCGTACAGGCACGTACCGCGGACAATCTGCCCCCTACGTTCCTCCCGGGATGGGGATTTTTGTCCATGGGCAGCAGTATCCCCACGATCCTCGTAGCATCGCGGGTCAGCAGCTCTGCAAAGCATCACAAACGGTTACGCGCGCCAAACCAAAGATTCGAACAGGGCATCTTGACAAGCTCTCACCTTGTTGGAAGTCCCTGTCCGGGTCCTCCCAGCCGCCCATTTCGCTGAAGCACCGCTCACGATGCCGCAGCGGGCTGATCCGATGCCGAACGAAGCTTCTGACGATGTCATAGCCTGTCAAGTTCCTCTTAGCGAGCTCCGCGATTTCGTACGCCACCACATGATCCTCTGGCTGGAGCTCGCTACGTACGAAGACAGGCGCCTCTGGTGCGGCCGAAGAATACTCTGAATCCAAACCTCCGCGATTTAGATAGAACCACCGCTAGGCCCAACCGTCGACCTTCGTCTTGACTTCATAGTTCGGGTACGTTCTGCTGCCCCGGGCCCGACGCGTGGTAAGGTAGAAGACCTCGCCGTTGCCTACGCGATGGTCGACGGACTTCCGCTCGATGTACTGCGTGAAGTGATTCACCGAGGGTTGCGCCCCGCAGTACGCCTCGCACAAGTGTGCGAAGATCGACAATGAACATACGACTGCGGGGACAGATTCTCCGGCTGCAGCTCCGTGAAGGCGAAAAAGTCGGCCATGAACTGCGACTCCGGCACGCGGAACCAGCAGATAGCTGAGCTTTCAAAGCAAACCAGCTCGGTAGGCTCGGGCTCCGGCTCCCGGGATGCACCAGGAAGCCTCCAGGACCCCGGCCTAACGAAGCCGTCCCTCTCCAGCTCCGCCATCCTCTCTCTCGTGAGCGCACTCTCTCCGATGAGCACCATGGTGGCTGAGAGCGGGTGGCAAAGAAGCTGGACGCGGGGACCAGGAGTGCGAGGAGCAAGATGGAGAAATGAAGACGAAGACAAAGGGGATGTTCTGCAGTAGAAGTTCCCCCCGAGACACAGCCTTATCAAGGAAGGTAACGGTAGGGTTGGAGATCGTGGGAGTCGTGCCTGAGAAGGTGTAACTGCCCCACTCCGCCTTCTATAATTCAATGCTCAACCCTCTGCGCCCAGCGGCTTCAAGAAAAACCCTAGCCAGGTTTACCGCCTAGCACATGAAAATTTGGCTTCTGTAAACCTCTGACCGGCTCGCCACGCGACCCGCTCGAGGCTCGGGGGCTGGCTGTTGCTGATTCGTAATCAGCCCACCCGAAATGGGCCTTGGGCCGGATCCGTACCGGCCTGCCACGCGTAGAAAGAACCCAAAAGGCCATCCCCAGCAGTACCAAAGGAGACGTCTAGCCCACCGGGGACATCCCCGAGCTTAACCAAGACAACCGCACCTCCCTAGATCCTAACCAAAAGTGTTGCGGACCTCCCGGGCAATCCTTAGCCCGGGAGAGGGCCCCGCGGACAGTCCGCCTATCCCTGGGCAGGCGGAGACAGCTGTCATGCCCGACCACACTTTCCTCGGCCTTGACCGAGAGGACTGTACCTCCCCGGGGTATCCGTAGCCCGGGGAGAGCCGCGCGGGCAGCTTGCCATGTCGTTTGCCCATTTGGCAGATGGCAACAGCTGCCACGCTACGCGACGCCCTCAACGGGTGACGGGGGCTGGCTAGGACAAGTTAATGCCATATAGGGTATAAAGGGAAAGTGCTTTCTCCCTGTGCAAGCTGCTCCCCCGTATTGGCATACCGAGACGAACACGTGTCCAGTACTAACCAAACAAACTTCTCTTTGCAGGCCACAGACACGACGGAGCCTGGAATGAGACAAGGGCGCCGCCACTAAAGATGGATAAAGCAAAAATAGGCGCAGGGCCCGCCGTATCATCTTCGGGATGCCCGCCGCGCCTATAAAAGGAGAAGCTTGCCCAACCTGCAGAGAGGCCGATCCAAGCCAAGTCTAAGAGAGCAAGCAACACAAGCATCCGAAGCTTCCTTAACCGTAGCCTTTGCACAGTAGATTCTAGCCACCTAAGTGTCTGAAACCCCCTGTAAGCTCGGGATCGGCGCCTTCTAGCCTAGTCTCGGCACCCTTGTACTGTTTCCACAAGATAATCAACGAGTGCTAGAGTAGAGCTATTATCTGGCAGTGGGGGCTCAAACCAGGGTAAAAAATCACTTGTCTCCGCGGTTTGTATTTCCTTCGCCTCTCTTCGTAGCCCCTCTCTTTCTCACCGTACGACGGATCTGTACCCTGATCCCAGATCGCACCAGCGCATCCCGTAAGACCATGCCGACGAGCCCCGCTTAGCTCGGCGGCCGTCGCCGGGAAGGGTTGTCGTTGGGCCTCACTCCAACTACAAATTTGTCTGCCGGTCCGTGGATCCGCTGCCCTCAACAGGCGCGTTTCCTAGACACCTACAGGGAAGATTGAGGATTGTTGGATTCGTTGCTGGTACTATAAGCGCCTAGGCGACGGTGAGGCGGCCCTGTGAAGTACACTTGGTCCGATTCGTGCGATGGACTAGTCGGAGGTGACACTGGACGGCATGGACGAACCTCAATTCTCCCTTATGCGCAAAGTCCGAGAGAAGTTATGTTTCCGCGACCTCTCGGAGGAGTGTTTCCTCCTCCGCATTGTTCCCCTCACACGCCATTGGGAAGCTCTGATCAGCTACAGGGCGGGGAAAAATGGTGTGCAGGAATTAGCGGTGCACCATGAAGACGGTTTGGAGGCCATGGGGCAAGGTGCGGCAGAGAGGGCAATGTGCCTCCTCCTTGGAAATTACAATGCAAAAGAGCACGAGAGGCGCTTTCAGGCATTCCGGGGGTCTCGATGCAAGCGTGTTGCTGACTGGGCGGATTGCTCCAACGTGTTGCAAAATTGGCATAATGAGCAATATAAAACAATATTCCAAAATGAGTACAGCTTTAATTAAGCGCAAGCCAATGATACCATAGGTCATGTATTCTTCAAATATAACTAGAAAGGCATATAAACACATGATCAACTCAAATATCATTGCTGCCACAAAAGATAAATCCAGCAACTGAGCTCAAGGTTTATACTTTATTAGTGCTCTCAGATTGCAAACTGGGGTTGCTAAATGATTTAGCCGTCCAACTACTGTTTGGACAATATATCAAAGGTTTATTAATCTGAAATCAAGACCTAATTGCCCTAAGTATAGCACCGCTCACCGTGGGAACCAACAGAACATAATTCACCAATTAGCACAGCACCTAAACAGTTCTGAAACAACAAGGACAGCAGTAAACTAAGTGATAAACTGAGCTGTACAACAGGATTAACCTCACAAACAGCTAGATAATCACCAAAAACCAGTCTAGAGCATGTGCAAATATACCAATGTATAGGAATTAACCCACAGTGATGACTAGTAGTGCTATACAAGGTTAATTGGTCCTAGAACAGATTAAGTTAGCCTCAAAATTAAGCAATCATCATCGAGCAGCACTTGAAGTCCACAGGAACAGTGCATCCAGATTTGGTAAACCGGCCTCTAGCTCGAAGGCTAGTCCCCCAGAAGCAACCAAATCGGTCCACTGTACAGAGAAGGAATAAGCAAATACTTACGAAGCGTTGGGATCGAACCAACAGGCAGAGGCAAAGCGTGCACAAGCACTGTCCCAGAAAACAATTCACCGTGCTATTAAGCACCAGCGATTTAAAAGGTTCGAGATCTGGCCGTCACTCCCCACGACAAGCGACCACGAAGGAGCCCGAGATGCAGAGAGAACGCAGCAGCAAGTTCACGGCGACCACCCCGTGGCCTCGGGAACCAGAGTCGAAGAGGAGCACCACCAAGACAGCACCCACCGGCCGGCGACGGCGCCGAGGCACCGGCAAGAGCAGCAGCGATGCGCAGCAAGCAGTGAGAGGGGAAAAACGAGAGAAAAACCAGAGAGCGTAAGAGGAGCACGGGACTTCCCCATATAGGCGAGGCGAACGACCTCCCCGAAGTCACCGGCCACCTCTCCACGCCACCATGCGCCCGCGCAAGGCGGAGGTGAGCCAACCGCCGCCGCCGCCGCCTGCCAGCTCGGGTTCAAGGGAACCCTAGCTGAGGCGCTGAGCAGCCTGGGGCAGCTACGCTGCCCCCTCCTCTTTTCTTCCCCCGTAGTGGGCCAAAGGCCCACTGGACCAAGGGCAAAAGCCCAACAATTCCCACCCTTTTGCCTCAATCAACAAAAGTATTATCATCGTGAAACTTGTTTAATATACTGTTATTCAACTAAGGCACCGCAAAGGTTTGAACCAAAGTTTAGCCTAAAAGAATCCAACCCAACACAGACAATGGAGGACTACTCCTTGATTCAAGGCCTTGGTGTGAGGATATTCATCCTAGAGACACATAGTACTAGGCTGCAAATCTGCACCTCTAGCGGGGCAGGACTTTACGGTCATGTCCTTGTATCTATTCATGACCTCACTAGAGAGTATACCCCAACCTCTCACGGATTGCGACCACACAATCAGCTCACATAGGTTTGTTCTTCACGGGAACTCTGTAGGACAGCTCCCTAGCCCTTAGGGCTCCGAACTCATTAAGAGATTTACACCTCAACCTGCCATACAGATTAAGCACTGCAGCGAATGGGACCTAGGAAGATGTGCTTACAGTACCACACAACTTAGTTGTCCCAGAGCCTGATTCACGGGATCTCCGCTCTTTCAAGATGGGTTACCACTATTAGTTACTACTAGCAGGTTATAAGCCCCATTCCTCTCGATGCTGCTTCGATAGTTGATCTAGGCAAGCCCTTCGTAAAAGGATCAGACAGATTACTACCAGACTGAGTGTATTCTACTACAATAACACCCGTCTCTCTCGCATGCCGAGTAGACTTAAGCCTTCTCTTAATATGCCTCGAGGACTTCATATTGTCTTTTCTATTCTTAACCTTGACTAGAAACGATGCGTTATCGCAATATACTAAGATCTGCTGGCATCGGCTTTTCCAAAGACAGGGTCAAAGGACCTCCTTGAGCCATTCTGCCTCCACAGCTGCTGAATCTAGGGCGACTAGTTCAGCCTCCATGGTTGAGCGTGTAATGACAGTCTATTTGGCAGACTTCCAGGACACCGCCCCACCAGCTATAGTGAATACATATCCACTAGTAGCCTTCATCTCATCCGAGTCACTAATCCAGTTGGAATCACGGAATCCCTCTAGGACAGCTGGATGGCCAGAGTAATGGATCCCAGCTTCATGGTGCCCTTAAGGTACCTAAGTACTCGATGTAGTGCTACCCAATGATCATCTCCCGATTTGCCGTGTAACAGCTCAACTCGCATATCGCATATGAGATGTCGGGTCTAGTTATGCCATCGAGATACATCAAGGATCCAATTACTTGTGAATACAAAAGTTGATTAACCCTTAACCAAAGATGTTTGCAAAGTCTTAGATTAGGATCATAGGGTGTGGAGCGGGCTTGGAGTCCATATGCCCAAACGGTTAGGACCTTCTCCACATAATGGGACTGTGACAGAGTTATCCCACTCTCACCCTTTATAAGCTTGATGTTAAGAATAACATCAGCCTCTCCTAGATCCTTCATGTCAAAGTTTGAGGAAAGATATTTTTTTGTTTCGTTGACTACATCCAAGTCAGTTCCAAAAAGAAGTATGTCATCCACGTAAAGACATAGAATGACACCTCGGCCCCCCTGAAACCGATAATACACACATCTGTCAGCCTCGTTTACACAAAACCCCACAGATGTCATCGTCTTATCGAATTTCTCATGCCACTACATAGGGGCTTGCTTAAGACCATACAAGGACTTAATCAAACGACACACCTTGTTCTCTTGGCCATTAACCACAAATCCATCAGGGTGCTGCATATATATCTCCTCTTCCAGCTCTCCATTGAGAAAAGCGGTCTTCACGTCCGTTTGATGGACTAGGAGTTTATATGCAGCTGCTAGAGCTATAAGCACACGGATAGTGGGTAGTCTAGCCACAGGAGAATAAGTATCAAAATAATCCTCACCTTCTTTTTGAGTGAAACCCTTAGCCACTAAGCGAGCCTTGTACTTTTCAATAGTACCATCAGGTCTCCTCTTTTTCTTAAAAATCCACTTGCACCCTACTTGGTTTGCATCCACTAGGTAAATCGCTGACTTCCCACGCTCCATTAGCGGCGATGGAATCCATCTCGCTTCGGATTGCCTCCTCCAATACTCAAAGATCGAGATGCAAAAGCCTCAATGAGGGTGCGTGGTTAGTCATCCACGTAATAGATGGCAAAATCATCACCAAACGACTTTTCACCCTTTGTCTCTTACTCCTCCTCAACTCCAATTCAGAGCAGGCTCACCACCTCAGGAGGAATAGAGTAATGCTCGTTAGAGCCATCTGGTGCGATTATCTCATTTGATCTCATAGGAAAGATAGTCTCAAAGAATGTCGCATCCGTAGACTCCATAAGGTCATTGGGAGCGACTTCGCTCGTCTCGGTTTTGACCACTAGAAATCTATAGGCCGTGCTATTTAAAGCATACTCTAGGAAGACACAGTCGACAGTTTTTGGTCCTAGTTTCCTTTTCTTAGGCATGGGCACATTCACCTTAGCAAGCCAACCCCAAGTCCTAAGATGAGACAGGTTTGGCTTTCTCCCCTTCCATCCTTCATAAGGCGTCACCTCGCGATTGCACGGCGCCACCCTATTTAGGACATAATTAACTGTGAGAACAGCCTCCCCCCACCATCGAACCGACATATCAGAACTTTGTAACAAGGAGTTAACCAAGTCACATATAGTTCGGTTCTTTCTCTCGGCCACCCCATTTGATTGGGGAGAGTAGGGAGGTGTGGTTTCGTGAATGATACCACATCCTTCACAGAAATGGGCGAAATCCTTAGAGATATACTCTCCTCCTCTATCAGACCTTAACCGTTTAATAGTCTTTCCTAGTTGGTTTTCCACTTCAGCTTTATAGATCTTAAAATATTCTAGTGCTTCATCTTTAGTTTTTAATAGATAGATATAACAATATCTACTACTATCATCTATGAGAGTAAAGAAATACCAAGATACCATTCATCTCACATAAGTCGGAGTGGACTAGCTCTAGTGGAGAGGTGTTTCGCCCTTCAACCGTACGAAACGGCTTTCGAGGCTGCTTAGCTTGCACACACACCTCACACTTGGAGCCCTTCTCATAGCTATACTCTGGAATTAAATTCATCTTGCTCAACCGCACAATGGCCTCAAAATTCAAATGACATAAGCGAGAATGCCATACATCATGATGTTTATTACAAACCACATTGAAAATGGAAAGATTGTTCTGACACAAGACAGAGAGGCTAAGCATGCCACCTCTCTCGTACCCCTTACCTATGAAGGCACCAAACTTGGTCAAGATGACCTTATTTGACTCAAACACTAATTTGACACCCTGACGACATAAAGCCGAGCCACTGATCAAATTTCGTCGCATCGTGGGCACGAACAACACGTCACGAAGAACCAGGCGCCTTGCCGAAGTCAACTTCAAGCGGACTGGCCGACTCAGATATGCGTCTTGATGCTCCATTGCCCATCAAGACGGATCCACAATCTTGACCTCAAATGAAGTAAAAGAGCCTCATCAGCCTATATGACGCCAGAGCACTGTATTGATCCACCAATCAAGTGATGAATCAGCCATAAAGGCTCTAGGTACATAACCTGTGGAGGTGCTAGGAGCCACCTCCGCAACATGCGCCTGGGCCTGAGGGCCATTCTGCTGTCCTAGACCTGGTCCTTTGCCCTTGCGGTCACGGCACCTTCGAGCAATATGCCCGGGGTTGCCACACACATACAAACCAGATCCTCTTTCTTCTTCTTCATGTTCTTGCCATTGGCGCCAGTCTGGTTCTGGGGCGCTTCTTCTTCTTCTTCTTCCCACCACCAGCCTTGGAGTTCTTGGCATCAGCCACATTGGCCTGGACAGGGGACGTAGAGTGCTTTGAGCCTCCACTAGCACGGGCCCGCTACTCGACATTTATAGCTGCCTGAAGTTCAGGGAACGTCAGGCGCTCCTTCATGTGTCGGCGAGCAGTCACGAAGTCACGCCACGAGGGCGGGAGCTTAGCCAGAGCTACATTCACCTGAAAACTTTCAGGCAGGAGACACTTAAACCGTTCAGTCCTCACATGGAGTGAAGCTCTGAACTCGCTTCCACAATCGAGCGGTTCTCCACAATCTCAGTAGTTCGTAACTCTCGCCACAAAGCTCTCATTCCCATTATCCTCTTCGAAAAATTTCAGCTCCGTGTCATCCCACATCTCCTTGGCATCGGTGAAGGTGGAGTAGGTGTCGAAAAGCCAATTTGACACTACGGCTAACAATCGTGCTAGGATCGTGGTAGCATTCTCCCACCGGGTCTTCTCCTCACCCTTAAGTTTTTTCTGTCCTTCTGAGGATCGAGATAACCCAGAGATTTTTAACTCACAACCACACCCTTAGTACGTGCTCGCCAGCCGTTTAAAGCTGGTGCCGTCAAATGTCTCAGGCTTAACTACGTCGCTACTACTCCCCGAGGCCATAGATACGAATAATTGTTTTCTGGATTGTTGCAAAATTGGCATATTGAGCAATATAAAACAATATTCCAAAATAAGTACAGCTTTAATTAAGAGCAAGCCAATGATACCATAGGTCATGTATTCTTCAAATATAACTAGAAAGACATATAAACACATGATCAACTCAAATATCATTGCTGCCACAAAAGATAAATCCAGCAACTGAGCTGAAGGTTTGTACTTTATTAGTGCTCTCAGATTGCAAACTGGGGTTGCTAAATGATTTAGCCGTCCAACTACAGTTTGGACAATATATCATAGGTTTATTAATCTGAAATCAAGACCTAATTGCCCTAAGTATAGCACTGCTCACCGTGGGAACCAACAGAACATAATTCACCAATTAGCACAGCACCTAAACAGTTCTGAAACAACAAGGACAGCAGTAAACTAAGTGATAAACTGAGCTGTACCACAGGATTAACCTCACAAACAGCTAGATAATCACCAAAAACCAGTCTAGAGCATGTGCAAATATACCAATGTATAGGAATTAACCCACAGTGATGACTAGTAGTGCTATACAAGGTTAATTGGTCCTAGAACAGATTAAGTTGGCCTCAAAATTAAGCAATCATCATCGAGCAGCACTTGAAGACCACAGGAACAGTGCATTTAGATTTGGTAAACCGGCCTCTAGCTCGAAGGCTAGTCCCCCAGAAGCAACCAAATCGGTCCACTGTACAGAGAAGGAATGAGCAAATACTTACGAAGCGTTGGGATCGAACCAATAGGCAGAGGCAAAGCGTGCACAAGCACTGTCCCAGAAAACAATTCGCCGTGCTATTAAGCACCACCGATTTAAAAGGTTCGGAGATACTGGTTGCCACTCCCCCACGGCAAGCGACCCACGTAGGAGCCCGAGATGCACGAGAGAACGCAGCAGAAGTTCACGGCGACCACCCGTGGCCTCGGGAATCGAGTCGAAAAGGAGCACCACCAAGACAAGACCCACCGGCGGGCGACGCGCCAAGGCACCGGCAAGAAGCAGCGGCGATCTGCAAAGAAGCGATGAGAGGGAAAACGAGAGAAAAACCAGAGAGCCTAAGAGGAGCACGGGACTTCCCCATATAGGCGAGGCGAACGACCTCCCCGATGTCACCAGCCACGTCTCCACGCCACCACGCGCCCGCGCAAGGCGGAGGTGAGCCAACCGCCGCCTCTGCCGCCTGCCAGCTCGGGTTCAAGGGAACCCTAGCTGAGGCGCCAACCACTGGGCAGCTCGCGCCCCTCCTCTTCTTCCCTCTAGTGGGCCAAAGGCCCACTGGACCAAGGGCAAAAGCCCAACACATCGGGGGTTTGAAAATGGTGGTCGAGCCTTCTGTAGCGCGGAAGGCCAAGAGGGCGAGGGTGACCTCCACTTTGCCCCTTCGCGCGGTAGCCCCTTCGGCCAGCGGTAGCGGTAGCGACTGCAGCGAGGGGGACAACGATGAAGGGGGCGCCAGCCAGGGGGCAATGGAGGACGATGAAGGGGACACCAGCCAGGTGTACACTCCCACACCATGTCCGTGGCATGAAGAAGATCTGGTCGGTCCCTCCTCTCTATAGGAGGAGGGGACCAGTGCTTTCGCTCCCGGAGGTGATTTCTGAGGGGGCTTCTGCACCCCGCGCCACGCCCCATCAAGCCTCGCGCATACAAGTCCCCACTCCAAATTTGGTGGACTTGGGCTAGGAAGGTGAAACTAAGGAGAGTGTCGTGGCTCCTCCAGTGTCGGCTGTGGGGGTCCCTGCCAGCGCCCAGCGCCATAGGAGGTAGTGGTGAAATCTCAGCCGATGGAGGAGAATGCGATCAACGGGTCGTGTCTACATGCGCCATGGTCATAGACACTACAGCAAAACGAAGTTTTTTTGTCGGCCGATTATAATTTCATCGGTTTAAAAAAACCGACGAAAATAATATTGTAATTTCGTCGGTTTTATTAAACCGACGAAAATAATACCGTAATTTCGTCGGTTTTCTTAAACCGATTTAAAATAGATATAAAAATAAAGTATTTTTCGATTCTGAGCTTCTGACCAGATTATCCCCACCCGCCCTGCGCTTCGCTCACTTTGACCTAGCCGCCCCGCCTGCGCCCCAGCGCCGCCCCTTGTCCCAGCTCCCTCGCCACCGCCGCTGCTCCTCCGTCTTGTTTCCCTCTCGCTCGCCCCACGCCGCCCCATCCGACCAGCTCCCGGCGTGCTGGTCGTTGCCTCCTCTCCTCCTCCCGTCCACGACGGGCGTCGCCGCCTCCTCCTCCCGGCCTGCCGCCGCCTCCCATCTCCGCTTGCCAGCCACCCCTATTATGAGGTGCGCGATCCGACGACGGCGAGCCTTGGGGTGGCCGGATCCGGCGACAGCGGGCCTGGCGGATCCATCGACGCGCCCACCGGGCGCGACAAGATCCTCACCGAGCCGCCTCCTATTCGCGGGGTTCTTCTCGATCTGCCTGCTGCGCGAGTCTCCTCAACGGCGGCTCTCCCACGGATCTACACGGCGCCGCGAGACCTCGCGTTCCCCATCTATCGCGCTCTGGCTCCCCTCGCGACATCTCGGCCCCTCGCCGAGGACGCCACCGATGGGGTCGCCGCGCTCGACCCCGCCATGAGGCGCCCGCCCTCTCCCAAGAGCGGTGAGTGATCCATCTCCTTCCCTCGGTTGATTTTACACAGATTTGTCGCGGATCTCGCGAGAGGATTGTGTGCTGATTTGGCCTTCTTCTTCTTTATTGCGGTGATGGCGTCGGCGGTCACGGTTGGGATGCAGTGTTCAGTTTGAGCACGGAGGAGCAGTGCGTCTGACAGATGTTCGTCCACCCAGCTGAGACGGCGCCCTATGCGCCTTCCCCAACGGCTGCAAGTACCCATCGGTGTCTGTGCACATTTCCTCACCGCCGCTTCTTGATGGTGTTATTTGTTGGTTGTGAATCTGACTAGCTCAAATGTTAAAACGTGGTCTTTTGATGTCCGCCGCTTCGATGGGGATATTTGTTGGTTGTGAATTCGGACTAATTCAAATGCTAAAATGTGATCTTTGATGTTGCTCTCTGGTCAGGGGCACAGGGGTGTGGTATTTTGGTTTGTGTTCGTTTCATGTGGTGATCTATGATAGGAACAATCGTCTGTGCAAGGTTCATGAGTCGCAAAGTCGAGTAGAATCGCTTGTTTGCCAACTTGTTGGTCAGACTAGTCGTTAACTACATTATCAATTTGTCTAATCAATAAAATATAACTTTAATACTGCAGTAAATAAACTGAAGGATCCTTGGATGGATCACATTACTCAGTGGCAAGTTCTTTCAAGCATTTAATTGTATTGTACCTCCCTTGGGTAATATTTTCATTTTGTTCTGTGTTGACTCTGTGCAGTTATTTTGATGATCTTCGCCCTTATGCAGCAGTTCAGTTTATTCCATGCATCGCCATACCTGTGATGGCTATAATAATAATTCCACCGATGTATACTCATTCAACCTGTGATGTGTTCTTTGCTTGCTCAATTTTCTCATAGCTAGTAAGATGACATGATACGTAGATAAGTTTAAACTATTTGTAAATTTCCTGAAATGACTGACCACGAAAGTTTCTCTGTTTCCTTTTCTCCTTTTTATCTTACATTATTGACCAGTGACAAAATAAGCTCATATTTTTTGTCCGCGTATTTGTTTTTATCTGGAAACATCTGAACGGTAGATATTTGGCCTTATCGTGTATGGATTTTCGTGTGATTTTTTCAGGTACATAAGTTGCATTGCATAAATCACATTTTTGTTTATCTATGCCAAATACCATGACACCCTGTATTTTTTGGCATAAACAATTCCTTTGCATACTGGTTAACAATAATTACACACATTAGTCTTAGACCATAACTGTTCTGCATACAGAGACATTTACTAATATGAATTACATACGAACTACACAGATGCAGGCGATCTTTTACATTCATAACCGCGGATGGTGTACTACCTAGGGCCTGTGCTGCAGTAATACGCTCTTGGGGATCTCTGTTTAACAGTAATCCACCGAGCTACTTAATGTGTTCAGCACTTAAAGCTCCTTAGATATGAGGAATAATACTTAGTTGGACTCTGCAAATATACTTTGGTGGAATAATGTGTTCCATTATCTTTTCGTCCTGCAGTTAGAGACTTAATGATTTCGGAAGTAATATTACGTTATTTATTTCTTTATCACTGCATAATGCCTCGCTGGTATTTATGTGTGAAGTACTTATCGATGCTATCAAACATTCTGTGATGTTGGTTACAAGTTTGTGATGATATGAATATCTGTGAATTTTCTATGATTTTCTGTGATTTTTCTGTGAATAACATGTTTTTTTTTATAAAAAAAATATGTAATTTCGTCGGCCAAAACCGATTTAAATTAATGGTTTTAACCGACGAAATTACTAGCCACGCTATTCAGAGCAAACCGTGCGATTTTTTTTTGCCGACGTGGCACATAATTTCGCGGCTAAAACCGACGAAATTAAGCGCCACGTCACCGTTCCGTTGTTCGCGCTTATGCATCGGTTTTGTAATTTAAATCGGCCTAAAAACCGATTTAAAATACTGTAATTTAAATCGGCAACCGGCGAAAAGACGCTTAATTTCGCTCGTTATATTTTGTCGGCTTAATTTCGTCGGCAAACCGACGAAAATACGTTAATTTCGTCGGTTTTCCCTTAATTTCGTCGGTTTTTGGCCGACGAAATTACTGCGCTTTCCTGTAGTGAGAAGCCATTCGCAGCACACGTACCGGAGGAGTCTGTGGGAGGACTCCCTGAGGCGCTTTCAAAATAGCTCCCCGTTTCTTCCGAGGTGACCCACTCCCACTCTCGCCGCCCGGGCCGGCGCCTTGCCAGTGCTCCGGGCCTTGCGGCTTGCGATGGGCCATCAGCGAGTCCTTGGTTCGCAAGATATATCATCGATGACTTGGTGGATCTTGACATCATGAGCGTCGCTATGGATAACCTTATTAAGGTATGACACTCTTAGTTCCTTCTCTACTAAATTGTTCGTGCTTCATGTGCCTGATCGTCTTTTTCCCTTTTCTCTTTCAGGCTAGCATCCACACCACGGAGGCCGAAGAATGGGAGGGGCCCAAGCAGATCTTGTTGGAGGAAAACAAGCGGCTTCTCCATAAGCACGATCCCGCCCGTCTCGCCGCAGGGAACTACTTCGGCGAGGTGGAGGTGCTTCAGAAGGAGGCCAAAGAGGCTGCCCTGATCGAACATGAGCACGCCTAGGCCAGGCAGGAGGCGGCCACTGCGAAGATCAACGTGGATCGCCTGGAGTGCCAGTTAATGAAGGCGCAGGACCTCACGGGGTAGCAGAAGAACATGCATGGGGTCCTCGAAAGGGCCAGCACTTCTATGAAGCAGAATACCGTCGCCACGCAAGAGGCCGAGAAGAAAGCTCTCGCTGCCTTACGGATGGACAAGGTCCGGTACGTGCACAAAGTTGTAGGAACAGTCGGACGAGCTTCTCCAGTAGATGGAGGTCCTGGGCCATGCAGTGGGGGAAGCGAGGGATACCTTCCTTCAGGAGCTCCCCTGGATCGGGTTTGAAGTTCCTGCTGCCCCTCCTTCTACTGGTTTGGAAGCGGACGCTTTCATGATGGAATCGACACGGAATTGAGTGACCACTGGGCTGTCCTTCACAGCCCACGCAGCGTTGGTGAGTGCCACCAGTGTGCTCCATTTCTTGGATGCTGGCGGTTATCCCCATACTGACGGATTGGGGGTTCCTCCTCACTCTTTCGGAGAAGTGCCAGCTTGCCTCCCGCTCCAGCCCATGTGCGCCGCTCCGCCGCAAGGTTCTTCAAGTATTATTGGAAGGCTCATGGTTAAGAGGCAGTGCGAAGCTCTACGATCAAGTCCTCAAGGCAAAAGGGTGGCCAGGGTTCGTAGTCTTAAGAATATCGTTAAATCCTGTATTTCTCTCTCTGTTAGGGTTGTGCCCTTTTGCTTGCACCTTTCCATCTATCAGGCGTAATGAAAATCTATCTTTTGCCTCGATACTATAATTTGTGCTTACTTTGCCTAGGGAGCGGAATTGCTAGTCATCGGCCGCTAGCCGTGGACTTAGGTTTGAGAATAGGATTTAGAAGCATTTGGAAATGTCGTGTCATGCTTCGATAAAAAAAATTGAAGTAATTGTTCGCCATATCCAAGACATGAGAATCAAATTTTTCCCAAGGGTAGAATCTTCCCATTTTCACACTGGAATTAGTTCATGCCTTTTTCAAATGAATCTACCCCTTTTGGTAATATAGACATCAAGATTAAGTGATAAGAAGAAAATGCAATATGCATCGCAATGCAACCCTAAGGAGTTTTGACAATTATCCAATTCAACATGAAGCAAAAGTGAATAACTCTCATAACTATTCAAATTGAAGTTAAGTGATATTAAGTTCAATAGATGCTAGTAAATTGATTTTCATTTTTGGAGGACGTGGTGAGATACACAAGCTAAATGTCAAGGCCTAAGAAGACATCAATATGGCACCAATAGGACATCACAAGCAACCTTTTAAAATCCAAGTAGCACAAAATGATTAGTCAACTAACTAGCAATTTTTTCATTTTTTTTGTTTTTATCAAATTTTGCAAATTTTTTTTGCTTGATTTTAAAAGAGAGCTTCGAGCCTTTCAAACCAATAGCCGATGGTGCCCAACATTACATTGAAGAATTTAACCATCTTGACAATCCAATTTCCTTTCAAGTTCATGCCTCTTTTGTGCAATGGTAAGCAGTCCTGTCGATGGTTGAGATAACGATCTCAAGTCACTAAGGTTCTTGAAGATTGAGATAGGAGGCACGCCGAACAACCACGAACAGGAGACAGGGGTTTTTATCCTGGTTCAGGCCTCTCGGGAGAGATAATAGCCCTACGTCCAGCCTTTCTTATATATCAGAGGAGATTACAAGAGATGGCTCGACAAGATGAACAAGTCTCGGCGAGATTATGCGTGTACAAGTGCCAAAGCTCTAAACCAGATGCTAAGATGTAAAACTCGATGCCAGGGATCCCCCTAAACGCCAAAGGGCCCCTGTTTATATAGTGCAGAGCAAACCGACCTACCGAGGGAATATCGGGCCGGGTTAACAACGAGCACGTAACGAACTCGACGTGCCAAATATATCCCGAGGCAGATAAGGCATACTCCTAGTCTTGGGGATCACGACTTCAATTCCAATCCGGGAAACCAACGTCCGGGTCTTCACGTAGCTGCAGAGACTCTGTCAGAGACGGACTCAAACATTTATTCTTGGCCATTACGCACCATGCCGCCCAAGGGCTGTTCGCAGATGCATATGGGCGGATAGAACCTTCCAGGAGCCGGGCCCTGGTAGGCTGTTCGATTGGGCCGTCAGGGAGTGGGCCATGGCAATGGGCCGTAATCTTATCCCCGACAGCTAGCCCCCGAGACTCAAGTGAAAGGACTCACTAGAGTGGGGTCTTCCTCTTGAGACTCTATGTCACAAAGAGGGTATTTTTCCTGCTACAAAGACGTGCAACAAGTGACCGAACAGGTTATGGTTCAACCGAACAATACTTGTTCGGGACCGAACAAACCCGATCAGTGCCGAGCAACTCTGTTGCGTCGAACAGGGAATCACAACTGCCCGAGCAGAGCACTCAGCCTTCAGCGCAGACACTGGAAAAAATAGCCGTTGGCAAATCTCAACGGTAACTATCATTGCGCGATGAAAAAAATAACCGACCGCTTTTACCTAGCCGTTGGCGGTAAAACTAACCGCTTAGTAGCAAAGAACCGTTGCTGAGGCAACTTACTTGAGCCTATAAAGCTCACAAAGCGCTCATGCCACCCACTTCGCTCTCACGCCTTTCCTTCCAAGCCCTAATTCCAACCAAGGCGGCACCAAAGAGCCAAACTCCATCCCAAACCTGTTACGCCAAACACGGGAACCGCTATGGCCAAATTCACGAGCACTAGCTTGACCGAGGAGGACCTAAGGATCTGGGAGGAAGAGGACCACATCGACACCGTAGCTGGAGGTCGCCAGAGAGGAGGATACTCCTGAGCACCGGAGGGAGAGTTCGTTAACTTCGGCGAGACGCCTTTGCTCGGGTTGCGATCTCGGCGACTTCGTTGAGGCCTTCTTAAACATTAGCGGATTGGAGGTGGCGAACCTCAATCCGAATCAGCGTCCTCCAGATGGCCGCCTTCGCACACCAAAGTCGAGGGCTATCTGAGCATCGATCCTTCGGTGGGGTGTTCTCGCACTACTACTATGTGACAAGGAGCAGCTCCGCCGCTTCGGCGCTTACGGTGCTACTACCTCAAGCTCGGGCCACCATCGACGACGCTACCCTCGCCCGCCCCGCCGCCGATTCAATGGGCGCGTGGTGGGCGAGGTGGTTCTACAAAGACGGTTGCCGACAAGAAGCTCGTCTTCACCGGCAAGCTCCAATGAAGGAACACCAATGCCTCGGCCGAATCGACCGACGAGGACCGGTATCCGACGCGAAGATAGCTTCCTCGTGGGCCTCGGGCTCACGGGCAGGAAATTATCCGCAACTTCACAAATAATCGGATCTCATCATTGCGGGGCGATCCTATCCCTTCTTTAAGATAGAGGGATGGGAAGACATTACGAGGGAGAGCACGGGTAAGTACTTTTAAGACTCAACCTCTTTGTGATAATTTCATCCGAACAGGTATTAAAAGTCTTTTCTTCGTTTCGGCAGAGCAACCCGGCAGAGGCATGGGTCACAGAGCGGGTTGACTCCATGCTCAAGGTCACGAAGAAGGATGGCGGTCACCGGCGAGGTGGCTTTCACTGTCCACGCGCGCACTCGTCCGCATGCACGCAGGTAAGTCACATAACTCACCTGTGTTGCCGGACTCAGACGTTGAATAATCTAACATCCGCTTCTCGATTGAACAGAGGACCACCGATCCTTGGAGGATCGTGGAGGAGCTCTCCGGTTCCGAAAAGGAGAAGATGAAGAAGGGCAAGACCAAGGCGGCCGCAAAGCCCAAGGTGACGGCCGAGCCGACGCGGAGCTCGCCGGGCCATGGCGGCCGCGCTCCCTCGAAGAAGCCCCCTGCCACAACGAAACGCGCCGAGCAGGCCAAGCAAGCACGCCGCCAGCCAACCGGAAAGAGGCCAAGCCCCTCCCACCTCAGTGAGCAAAGCGACGAGGAGGTAAGGACCACGACACTCTGGCTTAAGCGTTATGCGCAGGCTCACCCGGGCCACATGGCACGGTTGCAACAGGTCGCCGAGCAGAGGAGGCTCGAAGAGGAAGTCGCGCGCAAGGAAAGACTTCTTGCGTTGCGCGAGAAAAGCGCTCAGCTCACCAGGGAGCTGAGTTCATCGCCGCGAACACCCAGGGGCTAGGGCGAACAAGCCACTAAGGAGCCCCCGAGGAAGAGGCGGAAGGTTCTGGCGAAGAAGATCAAGATCAAGCCCTCCACGGCAGGTATGCAGTGTTAAATCTTTCGATTCCGCACTTAACCTGGCAGCGTAGGATTAATCCTGTTCCTTGTCCATCAGCTGTCCAAGAGGAGATCGTCACGGATGACGTGGAAGCAGCGATCGAAGGTCCTCGCCGCCGAAACCGCACGGTGCGTCATGGCGATTCGGATGGCTACCTCAAAGACAAGCCGGCAACGTGGAGCTTGTTCCGCCAAGCTCCAGCGACGACTCGACGCTAAAAGGGCGCGTGGAGCGGCCGGAGGCGAAGAGGCGGCGGCGCAAGGCGCCACGGCAATGAGCTAAGGAGTTGGTTCCGCCATTGCCCAAGGTGGGACCGAGCAGCGGTCTCTACCGGCACTTCGTCATAGGGCACTGTCCCCTGGCGACGGAGGTAGCCGGAAAGGGTGAAGACCTCGCAATGAAAGCGAGTGGAAGAAAGCCACGAGCAGGGCGTGCAAGCTGCCCGGCCAGTGGAGGTTCCGGAGCCGCCCAGCGGAGCGGCATCAAGCTCGCCCAAGGAGGAACGGGCGGAAGAAGAGGAGGCGGGGCAGGAATGCGGGGGCGATAGCTCGCCTGGCCGCGATCGCCTTCTAAGACGAGCACGGCCCGCTTGGGAGAACAAGGCGGACAGTCGGCGCGGCAGCCTTATCCCGCATGAGCCAGGCTTCTTGACCCATGGTCTCGAGGATCGCCTGCGTCGAAGTCTGAAGCGGCGACTCGGACAGGTAACCCTCAAACCAAGACATTGTTTGATCGGGCTAAAGTTGCCCAAGGTCTTAACTTAGTCTTCTCTCTTTCAGTTCATGGGGGCCACCATGGAGGACCTCGTGGAGGGAGTCACCGTGGAGCGCGCCGCTGTGATAGCGGGTTTCCGGGAGCATCTCCGAGCGAGGGGACTCGAGGGGCCCTCTGCAGACCACTCAAGCCGGGCCGGCTGAAGGCGAAGGTGAGGGAGCTCAAGGCCCGGCTGACCGAGGAGAGGCAATCCTCCAGAGCTCTCCGTGAAGAGGCCGAGGAGCTTCGCGCGCAAGTCGCGGGGGAGGACGTCGCGGAGAAGGAACAGAGTCGCACGAAGTGGCTCGAGGAACAGCTCCACGACGCGTCGCAGTGGCGGAGTCAGCTCGCGACGGAGGTGAAGGCCCTCAAGGCTCAGCTTGCCGAAGAGAGGCTGACCGCCGCAGAACAACTCAAAGCCGCCGAGCAGCGGGCCAGTCAGAGCGAGGCTCTGGCCGGGCAGCTGCGCGCCAAGACCGAAGAGGTCGAGGCGATCCGCATAGAGGCAGCGGAGCAAGCCCGTCTCAGCAAGGAGGAAACGGATCGTCACCGAACTGAGGCAAAGGAAGGCTTTAAGGTGCAAGGCGAAATCCTGCGCCTGAAGATAGAGAACGAGGAACTGAAGGAGCAGCTTGCTTCGAAGTAGAAGTAGGGTTGTACTCCTTGTACCTGTAAACTTTTTAGTAACGCAATAAAGACATAACTTTAGCACAACAAGGCTTACCTTTTCCCTGCAAAACGGGCAGCAAAAAGACAAGGACGAGCGAGAAACTAAGAGAAAAAGGCACGACAGCGCTGGAAAGGTTTTAACGAAAACCGGTAGAACGCTTAGCCTAACTCCCAGCCCCGTTGTGCAACTGCTCGAAAACCTGAGTTTGCGAACTCGAACAGGTGCACAAGAGAAAGAGCTACACCCTAGCCCCCGGTACGGATGCTGCTCGAAGACCTAAGTTTGCGAATTCAAGGACGTGCGTAGAGAGTTAGAGCGACACCCGTACCCTGTTCAACTCGTTCCATGAACTGATTGTTAACGTAAGTTAGGCAATTCCGAAGGTAACCGAACAAGGAAAGTGCCTCTGCCGCGGAGGGCTTACGAGAGCAAACTTTGCCAAGTGGTTGTGCCGTGAGCGGTAAGTGCCTCTGCCGCGGAGGGCTTACGAGAGCAAGCTTAGCCGCGTGGCTGGATGCCGTATTAAGCAACTTAGAGTTTAGGGACTTGTTGAAACTAGATACGGGCAGGAAAAAAATCCTTAAGATTGCGTAGCCGAGTGTTCGCAAGGCCGGGCAGCCATCAAGTGTTACCAGAGAAAGGGTAGTCTTGAAAAGACAGATACGTGAAAAGGCCGCAGAAGGCCGTGCAAATTTCACTATAAATGGATTGAACTTTACATGGAGCCCAACAGACTTGGAAGAACAAAGGCGCGAAGTTGACAAAAAGTGCGAAGCTAAGCAAACACAGAAAAGACCTACACAAAGAACTTACTGGTCGGGTCGATATTCCAAGTGTTGGTCACTTCTCTCCGTCCCTCCATAGCAGGCGAACAGCCCCGGCGAAAGCAAAGGAAACGACTGTGAACGGACCCTCCCAACGGGAAGTTAACTTGTTGGCATTGGACGGAGTTCGACACGGCGCAGAACGAGGTCGCCCGCCTTCAAAGCCCTTGGTCGAACTGCTTTGGCAGCGTCGTCGGCGAAGATATTGCCGGTAGCGCGCCATTCGACTTGTGCCCGGCCGCGTGTGCCTTCGAGGAGGTCGAGATCGAGTAGGCGCTTGCTCGTAGTCAACGGTTGACCGAGCTCGCTTGAGGCTAACCGAGTACTATTTCGAGCGTGATGGCTTCGCACCATAGACCAATTGGAAAGGAGTTCCCGTGTCTTGGTGGCCGTAGTCGAATCGCCTGAGGACGGAAGGAACTTCGTCGACCCGCACTTTGTTGTGCTCGCGAGTGCCGCGAACACGCGCCGCTTGATACCCCGGACGATCTGTCCGTTAGCTCGCCGATCGCTTCCATTGCTCGTGGATGTGCCACGAGGCGAACCTTGGTGCCCAATTCGCAGATTCTGAATAGCTCGCTCAACTGGTACCGCTTATCCGTGATCGCCTTATGGGGATCCGGCGCGTGACCACGTTGTTTTGAAGAAGCGCATGACGCTTTTGGCGTGAAGAGAGGACATGTGCTCGCCTATCCACTTTGTAAAAGTGTCGATGGCGACGAGCAAGTGTGTATAGCCCTTGTACCCCTTAGGGAATGGGCCGAGCAGATCCAGACCCCATGTGGAGAAAGGCCAAGATGGGGGGATCGTTTGGAGCTCTTGGGCGGGCTTATGTGCCTTCCGGGCGTGAAATTGGCAAGCTTTGCACTTAGTCACGATGTCCCGGGCATCTTGTAACACTGTAGGCCAGTAATAGCCCATGCGAAACGCTTTGCCGACCAGAGTCCTGAAGGAGGTGTGGTTGCCACAGGCACCCTCATGTATGTCCCTAAGAAGGAACACACCCTCCTGCTGCGAGATGCACTTGGAGAGAACGCCCAGAGCACCACGACGGTAAAGGATGCCGTCCATAAGCTGGTATGAACTAGCACGCCTTGTAAGCCGGGAACGCTCGGCTTCGTCTTCGGGCAGGGTCCCATCTGCAAGGTACCGGACAAATGGCGTTGTCCAATCCGCAGCCTGCTCGATAACGGAGACAACACCACCTGTCTCTGTCGCCTCGTCCGGAGACGTGATTGAGGGCTTGTAAAGGTGCTCAACGAGCACCTACCGAAAGCGAGTTCGCGTGAGGATCCAAACTTGAGAGTTGTTTGGCCAGAAGTTGTCCTTCACGGGCACGAAGAGCACCTCGAAAAATCGAAAGTGCCGCTCAACTTCTCACTTCAACCAGGTACAGCGCCATTGAGTCATCGCAAGACCGACACTCCTTGTTGACTGGTTGATGACCAATCGTGAATCTCCTTCACGGTCGGCCGTTGACGCCGAGCGACTTGCACGCTCTTAGTCCCGCGAGGAGGGCCTCAGACCGTGGCGTTGTTAGTCGCCATGAAGTGTAGTTGGTTAGAATATCGGGGTTGTTCTCCTTGAGGAGATGAGAACAAAACCAGCCCCGAGTTTCCAAAGGTCGCGAGCCATCAAAAACATGGTCTAAGAGGGTTCGTCAGGGTTGCTCGGGAGCTTCACAGATTTAGGCGGGCAAGTCCATTCAATGACAAAGTCACCAGACACAGGATTTGATAGCGTTCGGCAAAGACAAGCGTAATGTCAAACTCGCCAGCCCATTGCCCACTTAGCTATTCTTCCGCCAGCTTCCTTGTTCCTTAGGATTTCTCCAAGAGGGAACTTGGTCGGGACCAGTATTTGATGCGCCTGGAAATAATGGCGAAGCTTACTGGAAGACATGAGCAAGGCATGGAGCAACTTCTGGACCTCAGGGTAACGCTCCTTTGATCCGTGAAGCACCTCGCTCACGTAGTAGATTGGCCGTTGGATGCCTTCCCTTTCCACCGTCAAGACCGCGCTCACTGCTTGTGGCATGCAGCCAAGGTAGAACAAAAGCTGCTCGCCGTAACGCGGGGTAGTCAAGACAGGTGGGTTGGACAGGTATTGTTTTAGATCTTGGAAAGATCGATCAGCCTCTTCCGTCCACTCGAAACCATTGTGCTTGCGCCGGGCCTTAAAGAAGGGCAGCCCGCGTTCGCCTTGACGGGAGATAAACCTGCTCAAGGCAGCCATCCGTCCGGTGAGACTCTGAACTTCCTTGACGGTAGTCGGAGCCTGCATATTTTCAATGGCCTCGATTTTTTCAGGGTTGGCAGAGATGCCTTACGAACCAATTACATAACCGAGCAACATTCCAGATCGAACACCAAAGGTACATTTCTCTGGATTTAACTTTATTCGATGCCTGTTGAGATTTTGAAAAGTCTCGGCCGTGTCTTTTACATGATCTGGAGCAAGCTTGTCTTTACAACTATGTCATCGACATAGACCTCGAGTTTTTTCTCACTTGCTCGGGAAAGTCTTCCATCAATGTTGGGCGTCAACACCAACATTCTTGCAGACCGAAAGACATGGTCGTAGCGTAAAGTGCCGGGGGGTGATGAAGGCGCCTTCTTTTCATCTTTGGGGAGATGCTTATTTGGTGATAACCGAGTAAGCATCCAAAAACTCAAGAGTGGGCATCCGCAATCGCGTCGACCAACCGGTCTATGCGAGGCGGAAGTTGTCCTTAGGACAAGCGGCGTTACGTCCGTGTGATCGACACATCCTCCACTTGCCGCTTTCTTCTTTACAATGACAGGTTGGCGGCCACTCGGTGTGATCAACCTCGCGGATGAAACCAGCGGCGGCGACTTTTGCTGTCGATCTTTGATGATCCTCGCTGAAGTCCGGCGCGACGAAAACTTCGCGAACGGGCTTTTTATCCGGCCGACGATCGGTTTATGCTCGATAACCTCCTTGGGACTCGGTATATCGACGGCTCCTGTGCAAACACGCTCGCATTAGCTCGGAGGAAGGCAATGAGCTCGCTTTTCTATTTGGGGTCCAGATTGGCCCCCAGATGTACTGTCTTGGAGGAGTCATCGAAAGACAGCGGAACCTCCTTGGTCTCACCTCCTGGCTGAAGGGAGACTCTAGGGCATACAGATTTGGTCTGCGGAGCGTCGGTACCTCGCGGCGGAAACTGGTCGACCAGGGCAAGGGACTGCTCGTCGCAATCCAGAACAGCTTTGTAATTGCCTTTGACCGTGATCACACCGTTGGGACCCGGTATCCTCACGCAATGGTAAGCGTGGTGGGACACGGCCATAAACTTACCAAGTGATGGCCGGCCCAAGATTGCGTTGTACGCAGATGGTAAGTCAGCCACATCGAACGTGATTAACTCTGTCCGGAAGTTGCTAGGACTGCCGAAGGTAACGGCGTAACAATCCCTAACGGTGAACAGACCTCTCCGGGACAATGCCGTAGAAAGGCATCGCGACCTCTTTAAGTTTGTAGCGAGGAATTTGCATCTCGTCCAAAACCTTAGCAGAGAGTAGATCCAGGGCGCTCCCGCCGTCTACGAGTACATGGCCAACTCTCGCGTTGCTGATGGTCCGGGCGACCACCAGTGGGAGCCTCTGGGGCTTAGTCATCCTAGTGGGGCAGTCCTCCTGAGAGAAGGAGATGGGGACCTCGGTCCACTTCATTGACTCGGGCTGAGGCTTGCCCTTTTCGAAGTTGTGGACCTCCCGAGCAGCTTCCTTGAGGCTGCGCCGAGAGGAATAAGCCGAGGAGCCGCCGAAGATGACGGCAATATGGTTCACGGGCTCTTGATACTCGTCATCGTCCCGATCACCATCTTCGGTTTGGCGCTTGGCCTTACCGGCTTCACCTTTCTCGGGCAGGGTGGGCATTGGGCCCTTGCCGTTGTAGAAATCCTCGAGCTTTGCAGCCCAGGTTCTGCAATGGCGTGTATCATGCCCGTGGTGCTAGTGGTACATGCAATATCGGTCACTTTGACCTTTCTTGCCTTGGTTGCGTCCCTGGGCGGGCTTCTTGCCCTTATAGTTATTGTTGGGCTTTTTCTGCCCATCCTTAGGAGGAGGCGTCACGATCTATGCCAAAGAACGGTATTGTTCGCATCGCCTTCTTTTTTCTTCTTCGGGACTTGTCGCCACCAGATTCTTCTTGCTCTTCTTCTTCTTCTCATCGACACCAGTCAAGGGCAGCTCGCCCTTGTCGAACGCGTTCTTATCTTGAACGCGCTCCGCCTCGAAGCGTGGCGGTCGCCTCAACAGCAGTCGTTGGCGGTCCGAGTCTCATTGATTTCGAGATCTGGGTGAGCAGCCGTCATGACTCTGTTTTGAAAGCGCGGACAATGATTCATCCGCGATGTTCGTGGATCGTGTTGCGGATCTTTATGAAACGCTTCACGGTTATTGGAGGGTCTCCCGTTCATCCGGATCATCAGTGCAGATCATCCTCCTTGCCCGAGACGCACGTAATGTTCCGGAAGTTAGCGATCGAGGCGTCACAAAGTTGGTTCCAAGAAGAGATGGAACCTTCTTGCCGATTGAACGACCACGCCCAGCAAACCCTCAAGGACGATCGGAGGTAATTGGCCATAACAAGCATCGTCACCCCGGCCGCCATGATGGCTGCTATGTAGATGGAAAGGAATTCCTCTGGGTTTTGAGTCCCATTGTACCTCTCCATGTGTCCGGGCTTGAACTTAGAGGGCCACCGAAAGAGCGAAGCTCGTCGGAGAAGGCTCTGCAGCCCAAGGCATAAGACCGGCCACCTTCCCCGGCAGAACCTAGCCTTGAGAAGACATTGGTCCTGTCAGTCGGGGGAACTCTTGCAGAGCGGGAGGTCTCTGCTTGGAGGAACTCCCTCCGTGATAAGCCCCCGCGCTCCTTCCTCGTGGTCGCGACAACGCGCTCCTCGCGAGGGGATCGTCCATGATCGTCACGCACGCGCTTGCCCCTGTGGTCACGATGACTACGGGGACTTGGCGAGCGGCGGCGACCACGGGCAGCTTGCTCGTGGACAGTGATCCTACGATGGTGACGGCGGTCACGCGATCGACCGGATCGTTCGCTGCCCGAATCCAACCGGACAGGCTCTGCGCGCTGCCCGGTCGAGGCTTCACCCAAAGACTTGAGGCCCTCGTCCAGCTTCTCAAGGTACGAAGCCACAGCATCGCCCACGACGACCAGATTGTCTTGGAGAGCGGATCTAATTACGGTCGCCAGGGCCTGGAGACGCTCTTGGCTCTGCTCCAGGGGCCCTAGGATCCCAGAGACGTCCGCGTCTTGCCCGACCGGGGTCTGGGCACGCGGGGATTCCACCCGAGCAGAGTGAACTTCTGCCGGGGGTCTTGGCGTAGTCGCACGAGGCGGGTCACGTTGCTGACGCTTGCGCCTGTCGCGTATCTGCGCCAAGGTTTGGTTGATGGATTCGTCAAAGGTGCGGCGAACAATTTCTTGCTCGCGAGCAGATTGTTCGGCCCCATCTTGGTTCCGAGCAGAATTGATCTGCCCGATCTCTTCGGCCGCCGCGACCTGCGCAGGATTCTGCGAAGTCCCTGCGCCGGCCATGTTGACGGTGCGGTGGCCGCGCGTTTGCGCGCTAGACGGTGTCATCACTGTCTCTTCACAAGAAGAATCAACCGACATAGCCTTGGAATCCGATAGATCTAAACCAACGTATAGATCATCGGCTCCGTATTCATCGTCGATGACGGGACCTCGACCAGAGACCATCTCTGGGGCGTATCCGGAGACCTCTGTCTCAGACACAGACATCGATCTAGGCCGATAAGATCAATTCGAGCTGACAGGGGAAGAGACATCCTGCCCTTCCGAGTCGTAGTGCTCAAGGAGAATCTCCTTATCGCTGATGGAGTTCGACATGTTCGATCTGCGTATCCCCACGGACGGTGCCAACTGTCGACGGTTGAGATAACGATCTCAAGTCGCTAAGGTTCTTGAAGATTGAGATAGGAGACACGCCAAACAACCACGAACAACCACAAACAGGAGACAGGGGTTTTTATCCTGGTTCAGGCCTCTCGGGAGAGATAATAGCCCTACGTCCAGCCTTTCTTATATATCAGAGGAGATTACAAGAGATGGCTCGACGAGACGAACAAGTCTCGGTGAGATTATGCGTGTACAAGTGCCAAAGCTCTAAGCCAGATGCTAAGATGTAAAACTCGATGCCAGGGATACCCCTAAACGCCAAAGGGCCCCTGTTTATATAGTGCAGAGCAAACCGACCTACCGAGGGAATATCGGGCCGGGCTAACAACGAGCACGTAACGAACTCGACGTGCCAAATATATCCCGAGGCAGATAAGGCATACTCCTAGTCTTAGGGATCACGACTTCAATTCCAATCCGGGAAACCAACGTCCGGGTCTTCACATAGCCGTGCAGGACTCCTGTCCGAGATGGACTCAAACACGATTCCTTGGCCATTACGCACCATGCCAGCCAAGGGCTGTTCGGCAGGATGCATATGGGCCAGATAGAACCTTCCAGGGAGCTGGGCCCTGGTAGGCTGTTCGATTGGGCCGTCAGGGAGTGGGCCATGGCAATGGGCCGTAATCTTATCCCCGACAAGTCCCATGAAGAATAATGGGCGAAAGTCTTCAAAGCAAGAAATTGCATATTTTTGTTTTTCATTTACATGAGCAAAAGATTTTGGCTAACAAATGATTTCACCAAGTTGCAAGAGTGGCTGAAAGGAAACCGCAAGAACCTCACTAATACACAACACTTGGAAAGTGAAGATCTCAAGCCACATCTATTTTGGAAAAATCAAAACAATTTCATTTCTTAACTTCGCTATACATTGAACAAGTTAGCACTAGCTATGATGAGAATAGCAAAGTCATTTTACCAAGCCTAAATGTAAAAGCATAATAGTCAAAGCTTCAAAAAAATAAAAAGTGTGTATGCAAATGCAAAGATTTTTGAAAACTCTCCCTCAACAAATGAGTCAATAGTTTCATCCCAAAAGAATGCGCATGAAAAATTGCAACAATGGATAAGGAGTCGGAAAAACAAACAACGCATCGGGCTTTTCATAGAGATTAAGGCAAGAATCATGAAAACACTCGAGCTCAGACTCGCTCTCATCTACCCCACGCGTCTTACAAGGGAAGACAGCAGTACACCTCAAATACTAGAGATTCGACACAGACCCTGTCTACCCAGAGTGCATCTGATAGACCTATAAGACTATGAGAATTCTATATAGTCAGAGGAGAGAAAGTAGCCTATTACGCATGATAGCAACCTAAGCATGAGACTAAAGATCCATGGCAGGGTCCTCTTCCGCACCGTAGTGCGGGGGTTCTCATGCTCCGGCGGCGGGTAATGAGGCCTCGGAGGTGAGAGTGAAGGACCTTGCTAGTCCTACTGGGGCAGCATCCGTCGTGCGTCCTCCTCCTGGCGCAAGTGGAACGCCGCTCTCGCCAAGGCCAGGCTCCGGTCATAGTGGTGGACCCGTCTCCCCACCACCCTCAGATCATTGTCCGCCGCACGAAGCAACAAATGCAACAACCGGATCTCCTCGAGAGCTCCATCGACCACCTGAGTGGTACCGTCGTGCAGGCGAGCCAAGCGGATCAGCTGATGCTGAACCGGTGTGGAGGCGCAGCCAAACCTAGGAAGTGAGAACGTCCTGGTTGCTAATTCTGTGACTTCATTGGTGTCTAGGCTCGCGTCTCTAGTACGATCTAGCCTAGGACCAGCACATAGCACCGCTAAACGCTCTTTCAACTTGTTTTGACTAATGTGGTTCTAGTTTTCCTTTGCTACATATAAATACCTGTCCAAGCTCCACCTCTACTAACCACACAAGGACAGGGACTTGCAATCGCCGTGCCACCTGGAGAGTGCATCAATCTACCACGGTTGCATTTTGTTTCCTGCAGTTTGAGAATATTGTAAGAATTTGTTGGAAGCTTGAGCGTGAGAGTACAAAATTTGTCATCTTTTAGCAGATCATAGAAACTAATCCTCTTGTGAGTCCATTGTTTGCCGTTCCTAACCATGGCAGCTACTCCAAGCAATCATGAGAGCAATGTCGGCAGTGGGCATGATGAACATGAGGACCCCCTCACGCCAAAAGAACGACGATGGGTCGATCACTTTGAGCGGGTGTGCAATCGTCATGAGCTGCAGACCCGTGCTCAACTTGATCAGATTCATGCGCAACTAGCACCACTCAACGAACTTCAAGCACAGATACGGGAACTTCTTCAAGGTGCTGGCCATAACAACGTTGCTGCCGGTCCTGCTTTCGGCCAACGCGGTGCTCCACCGGCTGTCCCTATACCTCCTGCTCCACCGGTTGACCCTGCTCCTTTAAATAGGGTGGAACAAGAGGAGAACAACTACGCCGGTGATACTGAGGACGACTACATGGTAAATGTGCACAATGACCGAGCTCATCGTCGACTCCGCCAAAATAGACAAGGTATGGGTAGAAATCAGCATCCTCAAAGGGAAGAAGGTGATGATTCTATGCTGAAAATGAAATTTACTATGCTGCCTTTTGATGGTAAATATGATCCGGATGCTTATCTTGATTGGGAGTTGACCGTAGATCAAAAATTCTCTTGTTACGATTTTTCCGAGCGAGGAGAGTTCAGCCGCCACTAGTGAATTTACGGGTTTTGCATCTGTTTGGTAGAAAGAACTATGTAGAGCCAATCGGGATGTACCTACAACTTGGGATGGGTTGAAACGAGTCATGAGGGCTAGATTTGTTCCTACATATTATGCTCGTTATTTATTGAACAAAATGCAGCGTTTTAATCAAGGTGATAAAACTGTTGAAGAGTATTATCAAGAATTGCAAATTGCCATGTTGCGCTGTAGGATAGAAGAGGATGAAGATGCCAAGATGGCTAGGTTTTTGGGTGGGCTTAATCGAGAATTGCAGGACATACTTGATTATAAAGAATACAATTCTATTACCCGTTTGTATCATCTTGCTTCGAAAGCAGAAAGGGAAGTACATGGTCGACGATCGACAACGCGAGGCAATTTTGGAGGCTCTTCTACCTCCAAGTCAGTCCACATTCAAACGAAGTTGACACCTTCCGCTCCGGGACGTACGGCTTCACCTGCTACTCCTGCTGCCTCTACACCACCACAGATCCCGGAGTCAAGTAAATCAGCCACAAAGCAAGCTCCGGCGAAGAGTGTTTCATCCGTTGCATCTACTGGTCGTACAAGAGAGGTACAATGTTTTCGATGCAAGGGACATGGCCATGTGATGCGATTGTGTCCAAATCAGCGTGCTCTAATAATACGAGAAAATGGTGAGTACTCTAGTGCTAGTGACATTGATGAAAATGAATATGCTCTTGTTGTTACTAACACTGCAGAACAAGAGGGAGAGGTTTATAATGCTGCCACGACAGAGACATATCCAGCTCTTGTTGTCACACGTGTGCTGCATGCCCAACCCACACGTGATGAGACAAATCAGCGCCATACCATCTTCCAAACAAAGTTTGTGGTCAGTGAACGAGTTGTGCATGTTATTGTCGATGGTGGAAGTTGCAACAACCTTGCTAGTGTGGACATGGTCGAGAAGCTTGGCTTGACCACGTGTCCACTACAACAACCATATGAGATCGAGTGGCTCAATTCTGATGGTAAGGTTAAGTTAACAAAAACTGTTCGAGTACCTATTTCAATTGGTTCATATCATGATCATGTTGTTTGCGATGTTGTACCCATGGATGCTTGTTCTCTTTTATTGGGTAGACCTTGGATATATGATATAGATGCCACACATCATGGTAGGACCAATCAAGACACTTTCTTATTTAAGGAAAGAAAATTATTTTGGAACCAATGACTCCTCGCTTTGAGTTAGTTAGAATTGCTGCACAACATGCTAAGAGAGAGCACAACCCAAATGAAACTAAGAAGACGAATGTAGCTAAAGAACCACATCTAGCTCCAACACCAAGTGAAAAATCAGATCACAAACTAAAAGGTGTAGTTTTGTTAGCTACCAATGTTATTGCACATGATGGCATGAACAAAAGTTTGCAACCATCTATTTCTATGCCTCCTGTTGTCCCTAACCTTTTGCAGGAGAATGAGAAGGAGTCGAGGACGACTACAATTCAACAAGGGGAGGATGATGAGGACATCAACATGAAGGATATGACCGCTGCTTCTGCTTCGTCTACTTCCTCTCCGACCGCACCGTCTACTACTCCGTCATCGCCTAGGGGCCTAAATCCAGGAGCTCGGCCTTTCAAGCCCAAGAAGAAGGACCAGCGCATCAAGCATGCACCACGAGGAAGCACCACGCACCAACGAAGGCCCATATGGAAGCCTAAGATGCTAGAGAACCCGTCTCGGCCATCCAGCAGCCCGTCAACTCCAAACGGGCGTAACTCGGGTTCCCGAACTCCGATTTTGGCGTGTGACCATTCGTTGGAAAGCTATGGAGATCAGCTTTCCAATGGATCCAGCCCAACATCAAAATTCGTCCAGCAACGTCGGGAAAACGTCGAAGAAGCTCACGAGCCACAATTTCAGGGTGCTGCGTCACCTTATCTTTGGGCCTATGGCCCATGTATCTTAGGGCTTTGGTGGTGGCCGACCCTAGGGTGGTGGACGGCGCCCCTTTGCTGGTCGCCACTCTATATATGGCCGCCGCCATCATATGTTGTGGTTTAGGTTTTGTTGTGTTTGGTAGACCCCTTGTGCGTCCCTCCCCGTGATTGCGCGTGTCGACTAGACCGCCCGATTCGGGAAACAGAACCTCACCTTCGGTTTGTGATATTGGTTTGTTCCAATTGCTATCTACTTGATTCTTGCAAGTTTCTCGATTGCTCGCAGGGATTAAGATCGATCGTGTTGATCACGGTTGATAACACTCGAGTTGGTGGTATTGCGATTGCCGGTTCCTCGCCTTGCTGGTTGGTAGCCGAATAACACAGCATCATCACCTCGCAAATCGACGTATCGTTCTCTCCAGAAGATCGGGCCGACCTTGCGCACATCAGTCATCGACCACACCACGCACTTGGACTTTCCCAACCGACTGACCCAGATCGACCAAGTACCCACATAACCATGCCCACAAACACAATCAGCCAAAAAAGCATCTAATAGCCCTAACTATCATGTGTCATCTCAATTTCAAATAAAATGAATGAATGACCGGTGAATATCGGTTCACCGTTCCGTGGCGGTTAGCCATAAGATTTGTTTAAGTCTAAGCCAGTCTAAGCAAGTTTTACCCATTAGGTAGGTTCAAAGTGGTTACCAAACTAATCATAGGTTAACAAGATTAATGACAATCGAGGCAGTCATTAAGGCTAAACAGTTCGAGGAAGGCATGTATAAGTATTGCATGATTAACAATTAGGCAAACTAATAAGCATGCATTTTTAATAATTAAACAACATAGTTGAAGGAAAACTAGGTAATGAACATGATATTAGCGATGTTAATCCACACTAGGGAAAGTCGCTGTCTCTCCCTAATACGTATCACATCTAAAGTGGAAGTGTTAACTCGCCTTGATCAGGTAGGTGGTCCTCTTCGGCGTCCCAAAACCTCCTTTGGGATCGCCTACGTCTAATCATACTAACAAACAAAATATTACTTGCTAATGCAATGGAAAACATGATGCATGCTCGACCTAGGTCTTAGATTCGTAATTAAAGCCTAAGATCGATTAACTAAGCTACTTATCGTATGAGATGCCATGCATGACATTGCACGAATAAATGATATTATTAGTATATAATAGTTTGCTAAACCCCAAAATACGATGTCATACGATTAGATTGTCAAGGAGTGATTAGGGTTTTTAAGTTGTGATACTTACGACGAATATTCAGAAATCCACCCCACATTCGGGGTAGAATCTAACGGGTTGACGGTACACTAACGGTTCCTAATTAAATTAGATAACCTGGGTTATATTTATTTATTATCCAATTTTCCAAAATCATCTCATGGTTAGTGAAAGTGCATCTAGGCCCTAAGTGATTTTGGTGATTAATGAGTAACAATTATAGAGATAATATTTCTATTGGATAATTGTACATAGATGTTATACAGATTAAAATCCATGAGCTACATGTTTACATGTGATGGTGTACCCCTCAAAAGTGGATATGTTGCAAGATGGCATCAAGGCTAGTATTTATTTGTAAATCTTTATTTATTGAGTCCTAGGGATGCCATACTATAAAGAGGGATGGAATGGAGAAGCTTATAAAGGTTCCTAAGTGCTCAAAATAGGTATCTCAAAGTTCGTGTGAGTTTTCCACTCAAAATACACCTCATACAGAACCTACACCATCTGAACATCCGACGAGGGTTGGAACATCCGATGGTGATCCAAGTCTGCCAGTTTTCAAAGCAATCCAGAGAGTTGTCCATCGGAACATCCTACGTGGGCCGGAACATCCAATGGCGTCTGAACATCCGATGGCCATCTGAACATCTGATGCGTGATTAACTGCAACAACGGCTAGTTTTTGGGATTCCCAAATTAAAGCCTTCTCTAATACCTACCAAAAGGTTACTCACTCTGATTACACCCTGATTTGAGCCTAATTCATATTCTCCATCATCTCTCTCAAGAACCCTAACCTTTGTCTCTCTCTTGTTCATCTTGTGAGATCTAGATCTAGAGAGATCAAGGCGCCCAAGTGCTCCATGAATTAGAGTTCAATTCTTGATCACTTAGCGATTCCTAAATTTCTTCATCGCATTTGTTACTCTTGGAGGCTTGAAGGGATCCTAGACGGCTAGATGTCACCGGTGAGTCGCCGATCTTTGTGTGGCGTGCCTCCGGAGTTTGTGAAGGTGCGAATCTACCTCCGCAAGAAAAAGGATTCAACTAGTGATCACCGGTGAGTGCTTTGTGCATCACCGGGAAGGGGATTAGGGTCTTGGTGATCCGGGCTTTGTGCCTTCCCTAACGGTGAGTAGGATCTCACTTCAAAGATCCTAACATTGGTAAAAAAAAATCGCTGTGTTTTCGTCTTGGTCTTGTTTGGTTGCTTTTACTATTGGTGTTGGTCTGTTCTGAGTATTCTTGAATAGATCTAACCTTGGTTTTGCGAGAATTCAGTTTTTACTGTAGGTTTTCGACAAATACAGAATACCCAAGATCGGAACATCCGACGCCGTCGGAACATCCGACCCAGATCAGAACATCCGACGCAGGGGTCATTGGATCTCCATCGGAACATCCGACGTGCTGGTCACTGTTTGAATTGTTTTAATTTCGCAATTTCGTTTTATTCGCCTATTCACCCCCCTCTAGGCGGTATAGCGATCCTTTCAATTGGTATCAGAGCCTAACCTCCTGTTTTGAGCTTAACAGCTTGGAGAATCATGCCTAACAACGAAGACGATACTGAGATCGAGACTTCAAGTGAAGGCAACAAAAAGGCTGCTATTCCTTATGTTTATCCTGATACAACATCTGCATCTCATGTCTCTGTTCCCACTAGGCGTGCGCCTCACTTCGATGGCATATACTACCCACAATGGAGACATAAGATGAAAATGTATCTAATGTCTATTCATCCTTCTATTTATAGAATTGTAATAACAGGTTTCAAGCCCAAGAAACCGGAAAATCTCACCGCTGATGAGGAAAGAGGCTCTTTCTGCAATTATCAAGCCGTCGATGCATTGTTTGGTGCTTTGAGCCCAAGTGAGTTTAACCGAGTTGACGGACGTGAAGAAGCTAAGACAATTTGGGATACCCTCAAGGTAGTTCATGAAGGCACATCAAGTGTGAGGGAAACCAAGATAAAGCTTATCAATGGCAAGCTAGGAAGGTTCATCCTAGAAGAAGGAGAAGAATACAAGACAATGTTTGATCGACTCATGGTGTTGGTAAATAAGGCCAAGGGGCTTGGATTCAAGTCTCTCACTGATCATGAAGTGGTTAAGATTCTACTCCGGGCTATTACTCCAACCAATCGCCACTTAGTGTAAATGATCCGAGATAGAGATAACTATCACTCAATCACACATCATGAAGTGCTTGGAAGAATTCTTATTGATGAGTTAATGGATCAAGAGGCCTCGAATATTAAAGAGATGGCTCAATCAACAAAGAAGAAGAGCATTGCATTGAAGGCGAGCAAAGTGTCAAAGGCAAAGGATGATAGCTCAAGCAGTGATGATGAAGATGGGCAAATGAACATAGAAGAGATGGCGTTCTTTGTGAAAAGATTCAATAAATTTCTCAAGAAGAATGGCTACAATAGCAAAGGTAAGAAGGACTACAGCAAATCCAAATCTTCAAGAAGTTCAAGGAGAAAGTGCTATGAATCTGGAGAAATCGGACACTTCATTGTCGAGTGCGCACACAAGAAGGATAAGGACAAGGAGGAAAAGAAGAAAGAAAAGAACTACAAGAAGGACAAGGAAAAGAGCAAGAGAAACAAGAAGAGTTCAAGAGGTGAAGCTCACATTGGCGAGGAGTGGGACTCCGAATCCGACTCCGAATCCGACTCTGAGTCCGATGATGAGAGTGTTGTATGCATTGGGATGGCCTTTCCAAAACCGGCAACATCTCTATTTGGTGAATTGACGGATGACGATGATGAACCTTCAATGTGCTTTATGGCCAAGGGCCCTAAGGTATCATCAAGATCTTCTAAATCTCTAATCAATTATTACACTAACAATTCTAGTGATGACGAGGATGATATGAGCCATGCTAGTTTGGTCAAGATGACGAGAAAGATTGATATGGGTAAGTTGACCGAGCTCATGGAGAGGGTTGAGCAACAAGAGGACCTACTTGAGAAAGGAGAAGACTTGCTCATCCTTAAAAAGGAGAGAAACCTTCAACTTGAGAAGGAACTTGCATTGGAAAAGAAGAGTGTTGAGGAGATGAGCAATGAATTTTTGGAAGTCAAATTCAAAACGAGCTCTCTTGAGATCAACAACGCTTCACTTAAAGAGGAACTCATTTGTGTAAAGAAAGCACATGAGACTCTAAGAGTGCAGTTCGATGATTTTTTAAAAAGCACCTCTACTCTTTCAAATGCAACTTGTGACTCATCTCCTTTCACGAGCAATGGTTGTGCAAGGTGCTACAATGTGGATGTGAATGCTTGTGCAATAAATTTTGCTACTTTGCAAGATCTTGCTAGTGAGAATGAGAAGTTAAAGGGTCTACTTGAAGATGGTATTCAAAAATCTTACAAATCGAGTAAGGAAATTGATGAGATATTAGACAAGAGAAGAACAAATTTCAAGAAGGCCGGACTTGACTATGTTACACCTAAGGGCAAGAAAGCGCATGTTGTGGTGACTCTGGTCACTAAGCCAATTTATTTTGTGAGAGAGCAAATCTCAAAGGCTCACGTTACTCACTCTACTTTTAGTGCCTCTTACATTCTTATAAAGAACAATTTTGGTAGAGTACTTGCTTATCATGTTGGACCAAAGCGTAATAATGCACCTTTGGTGAGATCCATTTGGGTCCCGAAGGCTCTTGTGACTAACCTCAAAGGACCCAATCAAATTTGGGTACCCAAGACCAAAGTTTAAACTTTATAGGAATATCTCTCCGGTGGCCCTAGTTGGGTACTCGACAGCGGTTGCACTCATCATATGACCGGAGAGAAGGCAATGTTCTCTCAAATTAATTGCTACAATAAACCAAGTGAGAGTCATTACTTTGGAGATGATAGTAAAGGTGATGTACTTGGTCTTGGTAAGATTGCAATTTCTGAAAATCTTTTTCTTACAAATGTCTTACTTGTTGATTCATTGAAATATAATCTATTATCGGTACAACAATTTTGTGCTACCGGTTATGATTGTATCTTTTCTTATGATGGTGTGAATTTCGTTCGAAGGAGTGATGGTTTAATAGCCTTTAAGGATCATCGAAAGGGAAAGCTCTATCTTGTGCACTTCTCCACGGATCGGCCTAGCCCTGGGGTATATGCCTACTAGCTAAATCTAGCATGGGTTGGCTTTAGCATCGCCGACTAGCCCATGTTGATATGAGAAACCTTCACAAACTCTCGAAAGGGAATCACATTATTGGACTAACAAATGTGAAGTTTGAGAAAGACATGCCTTGTAGAGCATGTCAAGCGGGAAGACAAGTTAGAACATCCCATCCTTCGAAGAACGTGATGACCACGATAAGACCTCTATAACTACTACATATGAACCTATTTGGACCGATTGCATATATAAATATATGAGGTAACAAATACGGTCTTGTTATTGTTTATGATTTTTCACGCTTCACGTGGGTATTCTTTTTGCATGATAAGACAGAAATAAAAGGAATATTAAAAAAGTTTATGAGTAGATCTCAAAACGAGTATGAAGTGAAGATTAAGAAGATTCGAAGTGACAATGGAAGGAATTTAAAAACACCGATGTTTAAGAATATCTTAATGAGTAAGGCATTAAGCACGAGTTCTCGGCTCCCTACTCTCCTCAACAAAACGGGGTGGTCGAGAGGAAAAATCGAACCCTAATCAAGATGGCAAGAACCATGTTGGATGAATATAAAATATCGGACATATATTGAGCGGAAGCTGTGAACACCGCATGTCACGCGATCAACCGACTCTATCTACACAAGTTACTGAAGAAAACTTCGTATGAGCTCCTTACCGGTAACAAGCCAAATATTTCATACTTCAGAGTCTTTGGCAGTAAGTGTTATATTTTGAATAAGAAATCTAGAAGATCTAAATTTGCTCCTAAGGTTGACGAAGGTTTTTTGCTTGGTTATGGATTAAATGCCTATGCGTACCGGGTTTTCAACAATACCTCCGGTGTAGTTGAAATCAAACGGCTCTCAAGTAGAGCAAGTTGATCAACATGTGTTAGATGAAGAAGAACGACCAAGTGAGGCTATCAAGAAAATGGATATTAGTGATATCAAACCACAAGGTGTCGATGACGATGATTTATCTCCTTTATCAATTCAAGTCGAACCTCCAACAACTATTCAAGAAGAAGAAGATGACAAGTCAAATGAAGATGATGATGAAGACATTACACCACCAAATGCACATCCAAGAGTTCGCCAAAGTGTTCAACGAGATCATCCCATCGAAAGCATCATTGATGATATAAACAAAGGAGTAACTACTAGATCTCGTATTTCAAATTTTTGTGTATTTTACTCGTTTGTCTCCTCTCTGGAGCCATTAAATATAGATCAAGCAATCAAGGATCCCGATTGGATTATTGTCATGCAAGAGTTAAACAAATTCACTAGGAATAAAGTGTGTGAGTTGGTGGAAAGATCGAAGCAAAATATCATTGGTAGAAAATGGGTCTTCTGTAACAAACAAGACGAACATGGCATAGTGACAAAAAACAAAGTACGGTTGGTAAGGCTTCACGCAAATCGAAGGTTTAGATTGTGGTGAGACTTACGCTCCCCTAGTAAGAGTACATGCTATTAGAATCTTTATTGCTTTTACCACTCGCCATGGTTTTAAGTTGTGGCAAATGGATGTGAAGAACGCTTTTCTTAATGGTCCACTTTTCGAGCTTGTCTATGTTAACCAACCAACAGGTTTCGAAGACACAAAATACCCAAATCATGTCTACAAACTTAATAAGACGCTCTATGGGTTAAAGCAAGCACCACGTGCATGATATGAGTGCCTGAAGGACTTTTTGATGAGAAAAGGTTTTGAAATGGGTAAATCTGATCCTACACTCTTTACTAAGCTAGTAGATGGTGATATCTTTGTATGTCAAGTTTACGTTTATGATATCATATTTAGATCTACTAATGAGTGTTTTTGCGACGAGTTTAGTAGTTTAATGACTAAACGGTTTGAGATGTCAATGACGGGAGAGTTGAAGTTCTTTCTTGTACTATAAGTGAAACAAATGAAGAAAGAAACTTTCATTAGCCAATCAAATTACATGAAGGATATGCTTAAAAAGTTTGATATGAGCGACGCCAAACCAATGAAGACTCTTATGCCAACAAATGGTCACCTTGATTTAAATGTAATGGTAAGGACGTCGATTAAAAGGTATATCTATCATTGGTTCTCTTCTTTATCTTTGTGCATCTAGATCTGATATTATGCTTAGTGTGTGCATGTGTGCGAGATTTCAAGCTGCACCCAAAGATTGCCACTTAGTGGCAGCCAAGAGAATATTAAGATATTTGATACACACTCCCAACTTTGGCCTTTGGTATCCTAGAGGGGACCTGATCGGCTATTCGGATGCGGATTATGCCGGTTGTAAAGTGGATAGGAAGAGTACGTCCGGTACTTGCCAATTCCTTGGAAGGTCGATCGTTTCATCGGCGTCCAACTACTGTTGTCCGTTGCCCTATTCACAACCGAAGCTGAATACATTGCCGCAGAACATTGTTGTGCCCAACTACTTTGGATGAGGCAAACCTTGAGAGATTATGGCCTTAACCTCAACCACATCCCACTTTTGTGTGACAATGAGAGGGCCATAAGAATAGCCAACGATCCTATTCAACACTCCCGAACCAAACATATCGATATTCGCCACCATTTCTTAAGAGACCATTTAACCAAAGGTGATATCGATATTACCCATGTGAGAACCGGAAACCAACTAGCAGACATTTTCAGCAAACCCCTTGATGAGAGAATTCTATGAGTTGAGAAGTGAATTGAATATTCTTGACTCTCGGAATGTTGTTTGAAATATTGCACACATTGTTTGGTGATTGAAAAGGTTTTCTTTATCTTATCATCTATTTTACTATAGCTATATAGGCTTATATATAAATAACTTGATTGATTTGACTCTTCGGATATTCATATCCTTTTTATTGACGGATGATCTTAGTTTGATTGACTGATATGCTTACGGGTCACTCTTGGGTAAATTCAATTCATAGAACTCCCCTCTATCCTCCCAGAGCAACCTTATCTATTTTCAAGGAGTCTGGAGTCTAAATCTTTCATTTCCAGCAAGAGGGCGATCGGATGTTCCGATCTGCATCGGAACTTCCGATGTGGTCCAGCGAGGGTCCCGTCGGATGTTCCGACCGGCGTCGGAACTTCCGATGGCGTCCAGCGTGGGTCCGTCGGATGTTCCGACTTGGCCCAGTTTTGCCACCTATTTATCTTAACCGCGTGGGTCCCTATTCCTTTTACCTCATGGTTTCTACCCTAAGTGATTCTGAGTCTCCCAACACTACCATTGACTCGTACACTCGAGAACTGTTTGGGATTCCTCCATCTGGTGGCGGCAACGATGATGATGCTGAAGTCATCGGAGGAGCTGGCGTTCAAGGTGGAGGTGGTGGCAGTTCCAGCAGAAGTGATCCAGAGTGGATTGAGTAGTCCACTTTCAGTTTTTCTCTTTTTGGCGTCTTGATGACAAAGGGGAGAAAAGTTATCATTTATCTATTCCTATCTTAGATTCCTTTGTTTGAAACTTGAATGTTTAAGTGCAAAACTATGTTTTAAACTTGATGTTTTATGTGGTTCACTGTGGTGTAAGACCTTATTTATCTTGTGATGATGATGTAATGGTGAATTGCTTGTTATTTACTTTTTCGTATTGTGTGATATATCCTACCATATTGCATTTAGATTCAAATTTGCAGCATATAGAGGGAGCTCTTCTTGATATTCTTGTCATAGTTTCAGGGGGAGCTTTCAACTATATTCTTGTTTATAAATTTCGTTATGAGCAATAATTGTTGTCATCAATATACCAAAAAGGGAGAGATTGAAAGTGCATCTAGGCACTAAGTGATTTTGGTGATTAATGAGTAACAATTATAGAGCTAATATTTCTATTGAAGAATTGTACACAGATGTTATACAGGTTAAAATCCATGAGATACATGTTTACATGTGATGGTGTACCCCTCAAAAGTGGACATGTTGCAAGATGGCATCAAGACTAGTATTTATTTGTAAATCTTTATTTATTGAGTCCTAGGGATGGCATACTACAAAGAGGGATGCAATGGAGAAGCTTATGAAGATTCCTAAGTGCTCAAAATAGGTATCTCGAAGTTCGTGTGAGTTTTCCACTCAAAATACACCTTATACAGAACCTACGCCATCTGAACATCCGACGAGGGTCGGAACATCCGATGGTGATCCAAGTCTACCAGTTTTCAAAGCAATCCAGAGAGTAGTCTATCGGAACATCCGACGCAGGTCGGAACATTCAATGGTGTCTGAACATTCGATGGCCATCTGAACATCTGATGCGTGATTAACTGCAGCAACGGCTAGTTTTCGGGATTCCCTATTTAAAGCCTTCTGTAATACCTGTCAAAAGGCTACTCACTCTGATTACACCCTGCTTTGAGCCTAATTCATATTATCCATCATCTCTCTTAAGAACCCTAACCTTTGTCTCTCTCTTGTTCATCTTGTGAGATCTAGATCTACAGAGATCAAGGCACCCAAGTGCCCCACAAATTAGAGTCCAATTCTTAAGCACTTAGCGATTCCTAAATTTCATCATCGCATTTGTTACTTTTGCAGGCTTGAAGGGCTCCTAGACGGCTAGGTGTCGCCGGTGAGTCGCCGATCTTTGTGTGGCGTGTTTCCGGAGTTTGTGAAGGTGTAAATCTACCTCCGCAAGGAAAAGAATTCAACTAGTGATCGCCGGTGAGTGCTTTATGCTTCTCCAGGAAGAGGATTAGGGTCTTGGTGATCCGGGCTTTGTGCCTTCCCTAATGATGAGTAGGATCTTTCTTCAAATATACGAACATCGGTAAACAAAAAAATCGCTGTGTTTTCGTCTTGATCTTGTTTGGTTGCTTTTACTATTGGTGTTGGCCTGTTCTGAGTATTCTTGAATAGATCTAACCTTGGTTTTGCGAGAATTCAGTTTTTACTACAGGTTTTCGACAAATACAGAATACCCATGATTGGAACATCCGACGCCATCAGAACATCCGACCCAGATCAGAACATCCGACGCAGGGGTTACTGGATCAGGTCGGAACATCCGATCTCCAACGGAACATCCGACGTGCTGGTCACTGTTTGAGTTGTTTTAATTTCGTAATTTCGTTTTATTCGCCTATTCACCCCCCTCTAGGCGGCATAGCGATCCTTTCAGTTAGACTTAATGAAGAAAAAGGCTACCTATTTAGGAGTTTCTTCTTAATAAAAGTACCCTTAAGAATATATTTAAATTGAAATTCAAATTTAAATAATTCCAAAGTTATTGAGGCATTAATCTAACCAATATTTTTAAAAGAACAATTGGTGCCATAAACATTAATTTAATACAGTTATCAACACTTTAGGATTAAATTAACAATTATTATTTAGGAGAAGTTACAACTACAACTATAGTGGTAGTTTTCCCATTACAGTGATGGATTTGATATTTTTATAAAATCATAAATGACCTCTAGTATTTATCTAAATTTTTACGGAATGTTTGGAAGCCTCTAGCTATTTTTAATGATTCAAAAGCTATATTCGATAATTATCTAAATAGCAAATCGCTAGAAAAAGGTTTAATGCCCTCGGGCCGAAACAACTCGCGGGCGGCCCAAACGGAGGATTTGGACCATGGCCCGCTCGCGCGCTGCCCGCTCGTGCCGGCACGGGCATACGCCGAAGGTGTCCTTCCGAAAACCGCTTTCGCACAGCGTTAGCGCCGGGCCTGCGGACGCGTCCACTAAACCAGACAGGTGGGGCCCCGGACCCACCGGTAAGTGACGCGCAGGCAACAGTTCGAGCGCACGCGAGGAGGGTTTTCCCTGGCAGGTGGGGTCAGCTTGCCAACGACTCAACGGCTCGCACATGGCACAAATCTCGATGTAGATCGAACGGCCGCGGCTTGGCTTCTTCCTCCGGCCGTTGACGGCGCACAGCTCGGCGGCGCTACGCGGCCTCTCCGGTTGAGAGCATCGACGCCTCAGCATCTACAGGCCCTAGGGGTCCTAACTAGGCACGCGCCAAGGCTGACGGCGGCGGGGCGCGGCGGCATAGTGACGGGGGCAGAGCCGAATGCTCACCGGCGGCGCCAGCGTATGCCAAAAACATCTACAAGCTAATTGCTTAGGCGGAGAGAGAGAGTAGGGGACGTGGATACTTACGGAGCTCGGCCAAGGACGGATGGAAGGAAGGGAACGGCGAGACACCCGGCGGCGGCCGGAATAGGGCAACGACCGAACGGCAACTCTGGGCTCCTTGGCTGCAGTTGGGTGAGGGGCAAGTTGAGGAAGGGTTTCCTGAAGCGAAGGGCGGAAGGAATCGACTAGTGGCTCACCGGTTTGCAGTAATTTCGTCTGTGTCGGCGAGGTGCGGATTTGGGGAAGAGGGGAAAACATCGCCGGCGGGGCAGCTCGAAGCTTTTATAGGCGTGCGTTGAACTTGGGACTCGAGGGCGCGTGCGGTGATGCGGGGAGGCGAGCTGCGCGATGACGAGACGGGCGCGGCGCTGGACAGACGCGGCGACGGGACGGTGCGGCGCTTGGGCAGGCGCGGTTCGGCGCGGCCATGATGCCACGAGCAGCGAGATGGCTAAGTAGACGAGGCGTGACGCGCGGCGCGTATCAGAACGGCAGGGTGGCACTACGATGGCACGATTGATGGGACGGTTGAACAGCGGCGGCCCACAGGGTAGAAAGAGAGAGATAGAGAGATAGAGGAAACGAGAGAGAGAGAGAAAGCTGAGAGAGAGCTACTGGGTGGGGCACACATGTCGGGTAGGTTTGATTTCGAACGAAATTTGAATTTTGCTCAAATTTAAAAAATCCCCAAATTGGGATGTTACACGCCGCCGCTGGAAAACGCGAGCGCCTCACTCCTGCCGATTGCCATCCACCGGAAAACGCGAGCAATCGCCTAGAGCTCATCAGCCATGTTGATCCACTGTACGTAGACATATACATCTCCTATACCGTGCATGAGCATCTCTCCCTCCTGTTTTGGGTTGGATCGTGACCTGAAGACAAGCAAATATCATCATCCAAGGACCAATTAGTCATTACAACTTCTTTATTTTTTAATTATAAACTGCAAGTAAATTAAATATATCCATTTTTAGTTGTTACGCAACATATTTATATTTAGCATTGAGCACTGTATACATCTTGTATGGCTATATAGATTTACCGGTGTGTTGATCTTTGTTAGCATATGGTGGGAGACAACTTTGCGCTCCACTACCTTCTCGCGGAAGATTCGTCTTCAGACGACGACAATGATTACATGGATGATATGCATTTCGCAACGAACATGCGATTTGTGGTGGAGAGCTCCAGATGTAGGCGTGGCTCTATTCCAGGTCATCGAGTAATTGACTGCGATCATGCTACAAGGCACGCCAAAATCTTTTTAGTTTACTTTCCCGAAGATTGTGCGTACACTGACTACCAATTCCGTCGCAGGCACGCGAAACATTTTTTGTAGGCCAATAATCTTTTTTGATTATCGATGACCGAATTTTCCTTGGCTCTTCCTACGTATCCTCCATGCTATTGAAGAGTGGGGTGGTCCAAAAGGATTGTTCAAGCAGCGAGCCTATGCTACCGGTAAGCTTGGTTTGTCATCATTACAAAAAGTGATGGCTACCATAAGAATCCTTGCGTATGGTGTCCCTGCTGATGCCGTTGACGAGTACGTAAGGATTGGCGAATCTACAGCCAACCTTGCTCTTTCAAAGTTTTATCGTGCTGTGATTGATGTCTTTGGGGATGTTTACCTTCGTGCCCCACTGCTGCCAATGTTTGTCGACTTTTGGATGTCGGTGCTACCCGCGGTTTCTCTGGGATGCTCGGTAGCATTGACTGTATGCATTGAGCGTGGAGGAACTGCCCTACAGCCTAGAGGGGCATGTTCCAAGGTCGTGGGAAGTATCCTACCATGGTTTTAGAAGCGGTTGCGTCGCATGACCTCTGGATTTGGCATGCATATTTTTGTATGCTTGGCAATAACAACGATATGAATGTTTTGCATCGCTCACCTATTTTTGCCAGATATGCCATAAGGGAGGCGCCACAAGTGGAGTTCACCATCAATGGCCACACTTACAACATGGGGTACTACCTCGCCTATGGGATTAATCTCGAATGGCCGGGATTCGTCAAAATTGTACGTTTGCCGCTCGAGAGGAAGACGCAACACTTTGCACATGTGCAGGAATCGGTTCGTAAGGACATTGAGCGGGCGTTTGGCGTCCTGCAAGCCCGATGTGCAGTCACACGCGGTCGCGCATATGGATGGGATTGTGCACAGGTGAAGGACATAATAATGGCTTGCGTAATAATGCACAACATGATCGTCGAGGATGAGAGGGGATAAGGTCTGCCAGATATATTTGACAACATGGAGCAACCAGTGCAATGGTCCGCAGGAGAAAGAAACGATAGGAATGAGTTCCTCGCCGCCCACCACCGCCTTCGCGACCGTGCGATGCATCATCAACTGAAGGTAGACCTTATTGAGCACAACTGGACGTTGGACAGTGCATAATAGATAAATAATTGTACTGTGAATAATGACTATATTAATAAACAAGAATATAGAGTGCATTTAAAAAGAGGTGCAAACTGACCTCTTTTTTCTTATCACCCTTGCTCTTTACCTCTTGAAATGTATCTGAAAAATAAATGGTATATAAGATATCAGTGTCCATACAACTGCTGGACTATCTAACATAACTCGGCTATGTTGGGGTCATATAGATAATGTAAATTGATGATTGGATCACATAGGATAAGTACGTGTAACATCCCCATGTATAAGGATGCATGAATGAAGAGGTGAGGTATTAAGGTGATGACTGAATTGAAAAAAAACTATTAACAAAATGGCACAAGGGAGGCTCAGATAGAATAGATAAACACCCAGATAAATGAAAGGGAAAATTTGATATATGCCACTGCAAAGTGACAGCTTCTGAAATGTGCCATTACTTAACCAAAAATCTGCTACATGCCATTACAAAGTGACATTTCTTCAAAATAAGCCATTATGACATTATTAACACCTAATCTTTCCCTAATCCTTCTCTTTCCTCCCTAATCCTTCTTCCCTCTCTCCCCCTTCCTCAGATTTCCTCCCCGCCGCCCCCTTCTCTCCAACGCCACAGCCGCCCCCATCCCCCTCGGCTTCCCTCGTTCCCCGCCGCCGGCCTCCTCTCCTCCTCCCCGCGCCGCCTCTTCCTCTCCGCGTCGCCGTGCCAGCATCCTCCGTCACCGAAGATCCTCCCACCGCTGCGTCGGCCTTGCTCCTCCGCCTAGTCCGCCGCCTGCTGTCGCGCTTGCTCCTCTCTTCTGCGCCATTGCTTGCCGGTGACGTCCCCCAAGCCGCCGCGCCTGTCACCGCCAAGCCGTACGCTGCCGCCCTCTCTCTCCCCTCTATTCTCTCTCTTCCCCTCGCTCGCTCTCTCTTTCTCCCCTTCGACCTGCTCCGGCTAGGCCTACCTGGGATCCGCAAGGGAGGCGGCGATGGCTGCGGCATGAGCTTGGCAGCTGCGGCGGCGCGAGCTCCACGGCTGCGGCGACGCCGTCTTGGAGCTCCATGACGCCGGCGCGAGGAGGAGTAGCAGAGGAGGCAGAGCAGAGGAGGCGGCGCGGGGAGGAGGAGAGGAGGCCGGCGGCGGGGAACGGGGGTAGCCGAGGGGGATGGGGACAGCCGTGGCGTTGGAGAGAAGGGGGCGGCGGGGAGGAAATCTGAGGAAGGGGGAGAGAGGGAAGAAGGATTAGGGAGGAAAGAGAAGGATTAGGGAGGGAGGAGAATGATTAGGGAAAGATTAGGTGTTAATAATGCCATAATGGCATATTTTGAAGAAATGTCACTTTGTAATGGCATGTAGCAGATTTTTGGTTAAGTAATGGCATATTTCAAAAGTCGTCACTTTGCAGTGGCATATATCAAATTTTCCCTAAATGAAAAGATATAAAGGCTCAACTTTATTTAACCACACTGATCCATAGATAAAAGAGAGAGCATGTAGTCTCAAGTAATAAAAGGCTCCCTTACAGTGTCAAGACTAAGTCACATTTAAAATCACCACATGATCTAGATTGCGTTTCCTATCAACTATCATTGTCTGTAATGCTGACGAGAATTTTGTCCTGCATCGCCTTGTAGTAAACCTTCTGCACTGGGTTACATTGATCAAGGTTGATAGCAAGTATACGCTCATCCTCCCTTTGCGTCTTCATATGTATTCTTTCCACCACGAGCATGACACGCCTCTCATCGATCACAACTATCTTAGCATTGTGCGCATGGATGTCATCTTCCTTTTTCTCCTCAATAGATAGCATCTTGTTTAGTCTAGTCTCCTTTGCTTCAACTGACCTCTGCGTGACGGTCATTTCCTCAGTGTGCATGTCCCTCATATTTGGGACGTACTCAGCAAAAGACGATGAGGCCGATGCCACCCTCTTCCTTGCCTCCTTGGTAGCATCTCGGCCCATCGGCCTCTTACGGGTCGCCTCGTCACTTGGAGCCTCCATATCAATGTGGACATTCTTGGATACACTTGTAGTATGTTCACGAGCAATGTCGTCGTTTGAATTATGTGTCTTGTCATGCAAATCTGTCCACTTCTCATTCTTTAGTGCTTCCCATCAATGGGACAGCGTAAAAGGTTTCCCCTTTATGGACATGTATACAGTGTGGGCGCGCGCTGTCTGCAGTTTCAAACAAACAACAATTATGTCGATGTCATACAGTTTGAATTTTATGTTTACATGCAAAGAGTGAGGGACATTACCCTGTCCATATCGGTGAGGCCACTCTCATTCTCGTACAACACCTGTTGGTAGTATCCCGCAAACTTGCTGACGTGCTCTTTAATAAAATCTCAACGGTTATTTATGCTCTTCTGGTTCCTTTCCGGGTACTTACATCGTCTTCTATTGTAGTTATCCGTTATGGTCTTCCACAATGACTCCTTCTGCCCCATACTGATGATCGGGTCTGTGTTCACATTGATCCAACATGATATAAGGATTAGGTCCTCCTACACGCCAAAGTTGGCCAGCTTCGCCTTCATGTTCATCTTGCCTTGCTTGTCTCTTGCGTCATGGTGACAGTGGGGCTCTGATTGAGGGCTCATACCGACAACGGTATCTCCTATGCCTAGCTCGTCTGCATAGCCAAAATTGGGCAAAGCATGGGACTCCGACCTGGCCAATGCCATATTAACTATTTTGAATTAACAAGAAGATTTTAGTATCTTCTCTTGCACTTCAATATCTCGTGGCATGTTAACTTGTTAAGTAGACATGAATTGCCCAATTTGTGATGTAAACAGAAAGCGAAAGGACAAACACTAACAGTTGGCAGTACCAGCATGTGATGATCGTTGTTTCCCATAGCAAACAGACACTGCAAAGTGAACAACAACCGATGGGCATGCAAGTATTTACTGTATGCTTAGGTGAAAAAGTGATTCAAGATAATTGTGTTATATAATAGTATGGAAAAAATCTAGTCACTAACTATTAACTAAAAATGTGCCAACCTCTGGAATTCCACAGGTTTTCGATATATCAAACCACAATTCCTCATATTAACTCAACAATACTAACATTACTCAAGTATGTGATTTTAGCCAATTCGAAACGAAGGAGTAAGGGAAAGTGTATCATTTGGCGGTATGGCACTCCCCTGACAAAAAAAAAAAAAAAAAAAGAGTTCACAAGTGTAGTCTCGAATCTGAGGAGAGGAGAGGAGATTGATTACCTGGAGGAGAGATTGATTGACAATTATCAAAATCAATATACAAAAGTATGTATGTCCTAGACGTGCAGGAGAGAAGAGGAAATTGATTACATGCAGCAGAGGAGGCGGACGGCGGTGGCACAGGAGGCGGGCGGCGGGCAGAGGAGGCGCGTCGGAATGGCAGGAAGAGAAGGGTGGGGTGGCGGCGGCGTAGTTGGTGGGGCCGCGGTGGCAGAGGAGGCGGGCAGTGGGCAGATGAGGCGCGCCGACGTGGGAGGATGACAAGGGCGGTGGGGCGGGGGTTAGAGGGTGGGGTGGCGGCAGAGGAAGCGGGCAGCGGGCACAAGAGGCGCGCCGGCGTTGGAGGAAGATTCGGCGGGGGAGTAGAGGACGGGGCGGTGGCGGAGTAGAGGGCGGGGCGGCGTCGACGGCAGAGGAGGAGGGCGGCGGGCAGAGGAGGCGCGCCGGAGTGGGAGGAAGAGAAGGGCGGCGGGGTAGAGGGCTGGGCGGCGGCGGTACAGGAGGCGGGCTGCGGGCGGAGGAGGTGCGGCGGCAAGTCTTCCTTTCTGGGGGTGGGAGTGATGGAAGTTGAGGATACTGGACGAAGCGACCTCCCCCATGTGGAATCGGGTTCTCTGCCGTAGCGTGTGAGTGGAGAGGAGAGAGAAAAACGGTTCGATTTTTATGTAAGTGGCAAATAAAAACCGATGGATGGAGATCCGACGGTCAGGGAGTGTCCTATGGCTCTCTGCCGTACGGCAGAGGATCCGATTCCTCCTATGTCTACTGTTCCTCTCTCCTCCCCTGTGAATTAGGGGATGTTTTCAGGGCCGTTGTTGGTGGCTTTAGGGGGAAGTTAATCCTCTATATTAGAGGTTCAAGTGGGTCATAGGGAAGGCGGAAAGAATTAGATGAGCAAATGGATAATTAATAGAGCCAAATAAATATAATATAAGAAAATATATTTGTCCTCCTTAAAAATAATCATTTATCAAATAGAATAGTTAAAGACAAAATCTCTACTCTTTAAAAAGAGAGTAGGCTGTGTCGGCTCTTCCCTCGTGCACTCTGCAACCCAACCGCTCCCCACCCCACTCATCCACGATCCCCTCCCGGCTCCTGTACTTCTCCTGCGCCCACCGCTTTGCACCTCACACCAAGATGTTTGCGCTTAGCCGCCGCCACCCCCCTCTGTCTTGGCCACCTAAATGTTCGTCTCTCTCTCTCTCTCTCTCTCTCAAGTGCTCTCTCTCTGTCTCTCGATTTGGGGATTCCACCACCGTCGCTCCTCTGCTGGGCGTTCGCTTGCACCGACACAGGCCGTCTTCATGGTGGCTGTGACCGACCGCCGCGTTGGGTCACCGCGACACCGACCGTCATGGTGGGGAGTTCGTCCGCAAGTTCCTCGGCGCCGAGGTCGCTGGCACCGAGCTCGAGACCTGCGCCTCCGGCCGCCGCTTCACCGGCCGCATCAAGGCCGCCCTCTTCGGGGAGAAGAACGCCGAAGGTAACTCTCCCCTCCCTTTCCACCAGCGGGCGTGCCGCAGGTGAGGTGGGTAGGTAAGGCGTTGAGCCGAACCCGTCCTCTCTCCGGCGGATGGTGCCCCGATCTCATGCGTTTGGGGGTCGATCGGTGGTAGGTCGCTGCTCTCGCCTGTCTCTGGGGTTTAGTGGATGTATTGAACATGCTGTATAGGTTTTATCAGACTGCGATGGTCTCTCTCTCTCTCTCTCTAAGTTTCAAAGTAAAAAGTCATCGTTGTCTTTATTTACTGACATGATTTCAGTTGATTTGTTTGGTTCAATGATTTTATTTCTAGAACTGGTAATGATATTTACTTTTGCTTGTCTCTGCGATGCTTCAGGTTTTGATACCATTGCAGTTGCTTTGTAAGGGAATGTAAATTTATGAAATTGCACCTCAATAGGCTTGAAAGTGCATTGTATTACACAAAGACTAATTGAGTTGGGCCGTTAGTTCACATTAATGGAATTGGGATATGGTAGAGACATGGAGATATTGCTCTTTGCATATTTCCATCTTGATTTTAGTGTGATCATTACCAAGTGTTTTAGAGTTCTTGTAAAATGTTACGAGATCTGCATTTAACATCTTGATCTTGATTGCATGTCATTATGTAATTATTTTTCTTGTTTTACCAAATGTATGGCTTGTTTTGTTCAATTGCTTGTTGCACTAATTTCATGAAGCAGGGTCATTTGTATGTTGAGTTGGTTAGAGTCCGAAAGCTTTTATCGAAGTTCAGAATTCTTTCGAATTTCCAGTCCCGAATTGAAGAAAGAACAAATTGTAGTTTTTTATATTGGAGAAAAGAGATGCTTGCCACTTGGGTATCTATGGTTTACGGAGATGCTTGCAAGTTGTCTTGGCTACAATAAGTATTTAAAATAATCATGAAATCTCATAACGTTCTTGCAACCATATGCTTTTACTACATCAATAAACGGTGGTTATTGCTATCATGACAATAACAAATTTGGTAGCTGCACATATGGTTGTATCAAACATCAAAGTTTTTTCACTTTTTCAACATTTCTGAGATGTCTCAGTTACCGATTTTTTCCCTTATATTTAACTATTTTTGAGTTGACAGGAACATCATTGATGCATTTTCTGATGGAATCTTGCTTCTTAGACATGGGAATGTGGGAACAGCTACTCTTCAATGTTATGAGGGTGAAATTGAGGATGCTCTGAGAACGGTGTGGACCAAAATTTAAATCTGACTTCTTTGTGTTAGAATTCTGCTTTTGATTAAGAACCAAATTAAGGCCTGTTTCAGTCTTACCCTATAATAGTAGTTAGCCACCTGCATGCGTACATCACAGCCCCCTTCAAAATGGTCAGTACGGACTGCTGTGTTTAAATAAGATAGCTAATAAGTGCATTTGCAGAACATTCATATACTTCAGAATTGGGTTACAGGCAATGTCTTGGAATTAGCTGTTTCATGACTATTTCTACTTTTCACAGTTTCTCTATGGATGGTATCATTAAAGGGTACTAACTCTGAATTTTATTATCCTTTTTCTATAGGAGGTTGTTGCTCCTTTGTGTAGACATATTGAGACAGATCTCCGACTTCATGTTCATTCCACTCATTTGGAAGGAACGGTCTTTGTGAACCCAACAAAGGTTATGAATGCATGTTATGAATGGAGTAGCTCTCACTTCTCATTTTGTTTTCTGATGCTGAAATTATCATTATCTGTACCAACAATATTGGCCAGACTGGGGTTCGTAACCATTCATGGTACTTAAGAATGAAGCCCTTGCGACTACCTTTCAAGTCTATTGATGTTAAATTGCTTGTAGAGAACCATCTGAATTCTGTGTTCTACATAACGAATAACGAACTTGCTTAAAATATTTATGTTTTAGTTTTATGATGGACTACTTTTGATACAATGAATCACAAATTAACATGTACTTCAATCAATTTTTGAATTATCTTTTTTTAGCGAACAATTTTTGAATGAACTGGTGTGCGAAGATTTTTGTTTCTTCCGTTGCAACGCACTGGTATTTTTGCTAGTAGAAATTTTATTTGTGAAAGGCCTCCAAATATTCTTTTATAATAATTATTGTTTAACACATATTGTGGATAACATAGACCCCGTATACGCACAAGGCGGGCCTAAAAGACCAACCGACAAGGGATGGACCAAACCAGGTAGATAAGGACGGGTACCACTCGGACTCTAGAAGTCTTACCCAGCAAGGAAAGGCTTAAAAATAGAAGTTTATCTCTAATAGGGAAGTTACACTTGTAATCCCAGATAACTACGTATCTGGCTATAGTATAGAGATTGGAATCCTACCTTTTGACCGATGAGGACACTATCTTGTAACCCCGCCCCCCACTATATAAGGCGGGCAGGGAGACCCTGGTTCGGCATCTACATATTCATCTCTCCACAGAGTACCAGATCATCAGATCATCATAATCCAGAACACAGGACTAGGGTATTACCTCCACCATGAGAGCTTGAACCTATATAACCTCTCGTCTTGTGTTACCATTGAGTTTGGATCCAGCGCATAACCCCATATAATTCATTACCGATGATAACCCTCGGTTTAACAAACGTCGACAGTTGGCGCACCAAGTAGGGGCAAAGTCAAGATAAATCTCATCAAGCTCGATGGCATCGATCAATGGAGACCCCGTCGTCTTCGCCCCCGGCCAGGCTTTCTGCTTTGGGAGCCTACAGCATCAACAACGACTTCGACGACTCCACCTCTCGGATTCGGATCAGATCCATTCTGGGGGGAACTACAACAACACCTTGGGAAACGCCACGACTATCTACTCATGAGTAGTACCCCGTGGGCTCAATTCCCGACTCGGATACGGCGAGTATCCGATGAAGAACGAATCTCGGATGGTGACCGTCATCAGCAGCAAATCACTCGGACTCGATGATCATGGCATACATCGTGCGATGCTGGCTTCATCAACCACGAGGCAAACATGAGAAGAAGATGTGATCTGTTCTCGTTTAGAATTTGGACAAAAATTCTGTCATGATTTTCCATTTACTCAGAAGGAGTTTCGGGGTGATAAAAGATGCGTTGGAAATCTTATCTCGTTATCTTTCCAACGAATCCAAGAACATCTAAATCCGAATTTGGATGCGACCGTGTGGCCTGTATGAAGACAGACTGCATAGGGAGATTGTGAATTTCGGCGAGTTCGTAAAGCTCGTCAGTGCCAGTCACGGCCTGAGGATCGGTTGTGCCGTACCTTTGTCGAGCTACACCAACCGCATGGAAACCTTTCACGACTACGACCATGACTTCGCCGACCATGGCCGAGACCTCGACTAGCATGTGTTGTTCGACACTGACCACTGCGCATGCTACTCAGTGTTGATCGAGACTTGAACGACTACTTCCGTACGGTCACGTGAAGACCAGTTGCCCTGGATTTCTGCAACAGAACTTTGATTTGTTTCAGACAACGGTGCCACGAGCGACCAAATACACGTGTGAGCATCGTTGAGCCCTAATTTTTATTAGTGGCAATGATGATAAAATTAATCAATATAAAGGGCTAGGGGGTTTTTGGACTTCTCGGAACCCTAGCGAAGACTCGGCGCTTTTGCAAACCCTAATTGAGCGACGAAATTTCTGAGCTGCTCCAAGATTTCAAAGTGCGTGACCAAGCGAGAGAAGAGTCACGATAAATTAGGAGTAGTAGGTTTATTTCTTGTTTTTCGTCGATTTCAAAAGGGTTCAATATCTCGGACTATGCCGGATCTTTGCGAATTGTCGAAAACTTCGGTTTCCGTAGTCCACCACTTCTAAAATACCCATATATATCCTTGTGAGATTTCTAGAGAGAGAAACCCACCTAAATTCCCCACAAATTTTAGCTCGAAAAATTCCTCTCTGTCGGACGGCGTCTGGAAAAGCGACGGCGTCAAACCACCAAACACCAAAACAAGATTCTCGCCGGACGGCGTCCGTCGTTATCGGACGGCGTCCGTCGAGTTATAATCCGAGGCACTTTCGGTCGGACGGCGTCTGGGTGGCCGTCCGGTCCTTCTGCACGCCATCGCCGGACGGCGTCCGTAGTTACCGGACGCATCGATGAAGCTCAAAATTCGAGTTTCTCCCATCGGACGGCGTCTGGCGCACTGGTAGCGTCCGGTCAGCCGCACACACTGCACATTATCAGATCGTCGGACGGCGTCCGGTGGGGACCGGACAGCGTCCGATAAACCTTTTTCGTGGCGATTGCCTCGCCGGACGGCGTCCGGTGCCGTCGGACGGCGTCCGTAGAGGCTAACGGCTAGTCTTTTTGTCCTCTTCCGAGGGGCAACGGCTAGTTTTGCTCTTGGGGCTATAAATACCTACCTAGTGGCTGGCTACTTGGAGGTTTGCTGCTCCACTTCACCTACCACATTCATAGCTCATCAATTAGGTGTTCTAGAGCCATTCCTCCACCCACAAGATCATCCAAAGCCACAATCCATCAAACCCCAATACCGAGCTTCATGGAAGTCCTTCGATCCGCATGATCGGGCGTTTGGCTTGTTACTTTTGAAGATATCCTTCGTGGGCGTGGGCTTGAGAGTAGGCCTTGGCGTGTGGCTACTCTTGAGTCGGTGTCGGGTGATTTGAGTCCACCTCACGGAGTGGCGGAACGACTCACCGGGAGTAAGTGAGGTGTGAGGCTCGAGAGCGAGCCGGTCCTTGTCGCAAGGGTAGCCTCAACGGAGAGTAGGAGTTGCGGCTCCGAACTTCGGTCAAACAAACACCGTGTCGCCCTCTTATTTACTTTCCGCACTTACTACCATTGCATTGAATGTGTTGATTGTGATGCCATGACTTAGTTGCTTGTTAACTTGTTTATCGCTTCCGCTTGCGTATCAATTGACACTAGGATTGGGTCACTATTAATTTGATGCTTAATCAACAATTAATCAAAGAAAAATTAAAATTGCCTATTCACCCCCCTCTAGGCCTTAGGATCCTCTTTCAAGTGGTATCGGAGAGTCTAGGTTCTCCGGTATTAGCTTAACCGCTAGGAGATGGCTCAAGAGGGGCCTAGGATAGAAATTGGAAAAGCTCCTATTTTCGATGGAACAAATTACAACTATTGGAGAATTAGGATGCAATGTTACTTAGAAGCACTTAGCTATGATGTGTGGGTTGCTTGTGAGACCGGCTATCCGGACCCTCCGGCCGGAACAATTGCTCTTGATGAAGTTCATGCTAAGTACAAACGTTTTAATGCCATTGCTAGAAATGCTTTACTCTCTAGTGTGTCTTCCGAAGTCTTTGATAGCATTGGCAATCTCTCTAAAGCTTATGACATTTGAAAGCATCTTAGAGAAATTCATGTTGGTAGTGCCGAGATGCTTGAGGAGAAGCTATCTTGTGCTAGAAAAAGATTTGATCAATTCAAGATGCTTCCTAATGAAAGTGTTAACGAAATGTTTCTTAGGTTGAACCCCATCGTGAATGAAATTGCGGATGTTAGGAGAAGAAGGTCTTGGAAGACATTGACATTTGTCGGAAGATGCTTGACGTTGTGCCATTTAGTTTCAATCCACTTGTGACCTTAATTCGAGCATCTAAGTCAAAGCTCAAGAAGATGACACCGACAAAGCTCCTCGGGCAACTCAACTCATATGAGATGCGGCTTCTTGAAAGTGAAGAGTCTCCGCCAACAAGAAGTCAATCGCTCTCCCGCCAAAGCCAAAAGTGGAAAGAAGAAAGTTGAAATTGAAGAAAATGATGAAGACTCCGATGATGCAATTCCGAGATTGAAGAATTGGCCCTCCTTGTCAAGCGGTCAAGAAAGTTGATCAAGAAGATGAGCTTCATGGCGGATCATCCTCTTCAAGGCGAAGACCTATCTCCGAGATCGTTGCTATGAATGTGGAGAGAAGGGTCACTTGGCGCGGATTGCCCAAGAAGTAAAAAGAACAAGCACAAGGCAAGGAATCAAGAGGAAGATGAGGAAGATGACAAGAAGAAATATCGTCACTACCGCAAGAGTGATCACAAATCAAAGGATAAGAAAAAGCTCTTGCCGGTCAAAAGACTAAGAAGGAAGATAGCTCAAGCTCATCGTCATCTCAATCCTCCTCCAAGAAGAAGATACTAGAGCTCATGGGCTAGCCGGACTTGCGATCAAGGAAAACGCTCCTCCGGCTCTTCCCAAGCAAAAGCTTTGCCTCATCGCAAATATACAAGAAGAGGTGATTGGGAATGGATCACCGATGATGAAGGTTCTTAGGCGGACTCCTCCGATAATGAAAACACGAAGATATCCGAGTCGCCATCGACAACCCTCACCTCCCATGTGTCTTATGGCATTAGAGGAGAAGGTAACACATGAGCACCTCTCTAAAAGTGAGCTTAAGCTTTTGATTGATGATTTGAATAATGCTCTAGAGAAAGAAAAGTCTAAGAGAAAGAAGCTAGTGAAGGTGTATAAAGAGCTTGCAAATGAATTTGAGAACTTGTTAGAAAAACATGAAACTCAAGAAGATGACTATGAAGCTCTAAATTTGCAAGTTGAAATTTTAGAAAATAAACTTGCTAGCTCTAATGCTGATGTTGAAACTCCGCTTGATTGCTCAATTGAAAAATGCAATGTTGGTGTGACTTGTGATTTAATTGACACTATAGACGGTTCTCTTAGCTTATCTCATGACACATCCTTTACCTTGTCACCCACGATCACACCCAATGCTAGCTCATCTTCACCCACTAGTGCTACTTCTCCAAATGAAAATGCTTGTTCAATTGGTACTTGTGGTGTTGCTAAATGTGCTAATGAGCTAGTTAAGGAAAATTTGCTTCTTAAGGATAGAATTAAGCAACTAGACTCTAGCTTGGCTAAATTGCTTGTGGGAAACAACTCTCTTGACAAGGTGCTTCGGGAGCAAAGGTATACCTTGGGTAAGCATGGTTTGGGATTTCATCCCGGGGATTTGCCCAAGGGCGGTTGGGGTAAGCTCAAGCTAACTTTTGTTAAGGGAGGGACCCGTTGCCACATATGTAAAAATGAAAAACATAAAGCCATTGCTTGTCCTCTTGCTAAAACATCTCAATTCATGTCTAAAACTCAAGTGCTTGATGCTAGCTACATGCTTATGAGGAAAAATGGCTTTATTTATGCTAAGTATGTTGGTGCACCAAATAATAAGAAGAATGTAAAAGCTATTTGGGTGCCCAAATGTTTGATGACTAACTCCAAAGGACCCAAGATGAAGTCTTGGGTACCTAAAACCCAAGCTTGAAATTGTATGTGTAGGTGAACTACAAGAACGGCGGCCGGCATTGGATGTTCGATAGCGGTTGCACTCAACACATGACCGGTAGCTCAAGTATGTTCACCTCACTAGAGGAGGAGAAGGACCCCGAACACAAGATCACATTTGGGGATAACTCCAAGCGAAAGGTAAAGGGTATAGGTAAAATTGCAATATCTAATGACCTATCCATCTCTAATGTGCTCTTGGGGGAAGCTTGCAACTTTAATCTCCTCTCCGTTGCTCAAGTGTGCGATTTGGGTTTTAATTGCTTTTTTTCGATCAACGGAATTCGTGTTGTTTCCACTAAGGATCAAAGTGTTGCATTTGAAGGCACCCGGTTTCAAAACTTATATTTGGTTGATTTTTCAAACCGTGAAACTTCTCAAATCAAGACTTGTCTTATCGCTCAAACCACTCTTGCTTGGTTGTGGCATAGACGTCTTGGACATGTTGGAATGGGCACTTTGAAAAAGGTTTTTAAAGATAACTTGGTTGTTGGAGTGAAGGATGTCAAATTTGAGAAGAATCGTTTATGTAGCTAATGCCAAGCCGGCAAGCAAGTGGCTAATTCTCATCCGACTAAGATTTTTATGTCTACATCCCGACCACTTGAACTTTTGCATATGGATTTATTTGGCCCAACCACCTATGCGAGCATAGGCGGCAATTCTTATTGTCATGTGATTGTCGATGATTTCTCTCGCTTCACTTGGGTGTTTTTTCTTGTAAATAAATCTCTTGCCGGTGATGTGTTTAAAAGATTTGCTTTGAAAGCTCAAAAGGAATTTGACTCATTTATTAAAAAGGTGAGGAGTGATAATGGCACCGAGTTTGCTAATACAAATGTTGAAGAATTTTGTGATGAGTTAGGTGTGAAGCACGAATTCTCGGTGGCATACACTCCCCAACAAAATAGAGTGGTGGAGAGGAAGAACCGTACTTTGATAGAGATGGCAAGATCAATGCTTGACGGGTACAACACGCCGCATGCTTTTTGAGAGGAAGCCATCAACACGGCGTGCCATGCCATCAACCGCCTCTACCTCCACCGACTCCTTCACAAGACCTCATATGAATTACTAGTGGGACGAAGGCCCAACATCTCGTATTTTCGAGTCTTCGGTTGCAAGGTATACATCTATAAGAAAAGGACTCATTTGGGTAAGTTCCAAAAGAGGTGCGACATTGGTATCATGTTAGGTTACTCTTCTCGCTCAAAGCTTTTCGAGTTTTTAACAATTCTACCGGGCTAGTTGAGGAAGCCTATGATGTCAAGTTTGATGAAACTAATGGCTTGCAAAATGAGCAAGATTTGACAAGAAATGTAGGTGATGAGCCACCGCATGATGCTATGGAGTTGGGGGAAATTCGACCCTCACCGGAGGCACCAAAAGATGAAGTAATCACCCCCACCACCTCCATCGATGATCAAGTTCAAGACACCTCTCCAACAACTCAAGATCAAGCGATGGGCGGTGATGCGAACTTTGAAGTTGATCAAGCTCAAGGGAGATGTTGATCTACAAGTACCCGCCCAACAACACCGCTCTCTCCAAGGATCATCCCCTAGATCAAGTCATTGGCAATCTCAATCAAGGCGTAAGAACCCGTTCTCATACCGCTAATTATTGTGAGCATCACGCCTTCGTGTCTATTGTTGAGCCTAGGACCATTGATGAGGCATTGGCGGATGCGGATTGGGTGAACGCCATGCATGAAGAATTGAACAACTTCACCCACAATAAAGTTTGGGAGCTTGTGGAAAGACCGAAGGATCACAATGTCATTGGAACCAAATGGGTCTTCCGCAACAAACAAGATGAGAACGGTGAAGTGGTGCAAAACAAAGCAAGATTGGTGGCGCAAGGTTTCACACAAATTGAAGGACTTGACTATGGAGAAACCTACGCCCTCGTTGCTCGACTTGAAGCTATTCGGTTACTCTTGGCTTTCGCTTCTCTCTATAACATAACTCTCTTTCAAATGGATGTTAAGAGTGCTTTTCTAAATGGTTTTATTGATGAACTTGTCTATGTCGAGCAACCGCCCGGTTTTGAAAACCTCAAACACCCAAAACATGTCTATAAGCTCACTAAGGCGCTATACGGTCTCAAGCAAGCTCCAAGAGCATGGTATGAGCGTCTTAGTGACTTCCTCTTAGAAAAGGGATTTAAAACCGGTGCGATTGATTCCACATTGTTTCTAAAGCCAATTGAAAATGACTTATTTATTTGTCAAATATATGTGGATGATATTATTTTTGGATGCACTAACAAATCTAAATGCAAGGACTTTGGCGAGATGATGTCCAAGGAATTTGAAATGTCTATGATTCGAGAGCTCACCTTCTTCCTTGGATTTCAAATCAAGCAACTTCGAGAAGGGACTTTTATTTGTCAAGAGAAATACACAAAGGACCTTCTCAAGCGGTTTTCAATGGACAATTACAAATCGATCAAAACACCAATGGCCACTAATGGGCATCTTGACTTAAATGAAGATGGAAAGCCCGTGGATCAAAAGCTTTATCGCTCCATGATCGGTTCGCTTCTCTATCTTACCGCTTCTCGACCCGATATTATGTTTAGTGTGTGCATGTGTGCTCGCTTTCAAGCATCCCCTAAAGAAGTGCATCTTATTGCCGTAAAACGTATTTTGAGATATCTAAAAATCACTAGTAGTCTAGGTCTTTGGTACCCCAAGGGAGCGCGTGTTGAGCTTCTTGGCTATTCCGACTCGGATTATGCCGGTTGCAAAATTGATCGCAAAAGCACCTCGGGGGGTTGTCACTTGCTAGGACGCTCACTCGTGTCATGGACTTCGAGGAAGCAAAACTCTGTGGCGCTATCTACCGCGGAAGCGGAATATGTAGCGGCGGGGAGTTGTTGTGCTCAACTCTTGTACATGACTCACATTTGAATCTTCGTTTGAATTTTGAGCAAAAAATGGAGATCTTCACTTCAAAATATTTTTTTATAATATTTCTCGCATTGGTGGGGCCCACTGGTCAGAAGTGCCAGCAGCTGCGTTTTCAGCCCTCTTCGGACGCCGTCCGATCACGTGCTGCATGCGCCGCATACCTCCTGTCGGACGCTGTCCGGTAGCTATCGGACGCCGTCCGACAGAGCGTTATCCGCGCTGCAACTCACCTGTCGGACGCCGTCTGGCCTCTCCGCGACCCCGTCCGACGAGGTTCCCTGTGCGCTGCACCCTTGCTGTCAGACGCCGTCCGGTAATCGTCGGACGCCGTCCGACAGGACCTAATCGCGCGGAACTGCTTATAACTTACCTCTCCGCCTCTCTCTTTCCCCATTTGATCTCCTCTCTCCTCCCAAACCGGCGCCGCCCCTGCCCCTTCTCCTCACCGGGGAAGACCCTCCGGCGATCTCCACCACCACCGGCGGCCTCCCCTCGTAGTCCTCTTCGATTCCCTCCGCGTGGATTGGAAGTGGACGTCCCGTCAGTCGCCTCGTCTCCGCCGAGTTCCTCCTTTCCCCTACCGGAAGGGCCTTGGGGCGATATCCTCGCGCCGGCGTCTTCCTCCTTCGCCTTTAGGACTCGGTAACGGCTTCCCGCCTATCTTCCCGTCAAATTTCGTTGTTTACCGAGTTCTAGGTTTTGAATAGGTTTTTCCCGCGTTCATGTTCAGGGTTGGACCGTGGTGGGTTGGCACCGTGTTAGTGGATCGTTGGTCGTGACAGTTGGCAGTAAGGTTGTTCTGGTTAGTGGTCATATTATCAGAGGAAGTGATTCATCATGTCGAAATCATTGAAGAAGTTCGGGAAGGCTCTGGGCAGGACCCTCGGTGGTCGCGCGACAACGATAGAAGCGATCCGGATTACATCGATGAGACAGCTAGCAGTGCCGCTCCTCCTCGCCCAAGTAGAGTGTCTAGAGCATATTTACAACAGCAGTCTGATCAAGGGTTCCATTGGACTCGGATGGCGGGTTCTTCTTTCGCCACCGCAGAGGATGCTGACGAGACATATGCTGAGGACCCGATTGATGAGGATGTCACTGAGACAGTGGTCGCTGAGGACGACCCCGTGGATGATCAGGTTCTGAAACTATCTATGGAGACTCTGAGAAAGAGAAGGTCCGTCTCTTATGCGAAGTGGTTCCCTCAGAGGCGAGAGGATACCAGGGACTTCAGGTTCTACACCAAGTTTCAGAAACAATTGTACATGTGCTTCTCTGCTCCCTCGACTGGTCCTAGGGACCCTCACTGTAGATCGGATCGAGATCACAGCGATGGCGTGGCCCGAGGTTCACACCATATTTAGCACCACACCAGGCCTAGCAGAATTGATCTCCAACAAGAAATTGACCTGGAGTCAAGAAAGGAACTGTGAGTTCTTTGCTACTTTACTGATTGCCGAAGACGAGACAGAGTCAAACTATTATCATTCAGTTGATGGACAGGTTCAAAGGATCACGATGGCGAGATGAATCACGCCTTGGGTACTCCAGATTCTGGCACTGATTTGAATGAGGTGTGCTATGAAGATGGTTTCTGGAGGGGCAAATATCCTCCTTTGGCTGAAGTCAGATTTATGTACCTGGATCTTGATGATGAAGAAATTAGTATTGATAAGGCAAATCGAGTTCATGACGAGTGAGCCCTTATTAATCTTATACTCGAAGCACATTGTTTGTTCGAGGTGGCAATCGCGATGAAATTCTTCCCATTTGCAATGGTTCATGTTATTTCTTCCGACAGCAAGACCATCAATGTTGGAGCTACCTCTTAGGAGAATTTGATGACGCCATCTTGAGAGAAGTTAATAGGGCACTACCTCTAGCTCCCTATATTGGTCTATTGCTCTCCGGAGATGAGGCGTGTAACAAATGATGAAGTAAGGAGTTGGAACAACAGAATCAAAAAGCATCAGATGAAGAACTTCTTGAATTCTCTTGGGAGCAAGCCCAAGTTAGCTAGACCTGGTGATGATGCTCCTCCACCAGCTCCTGTCTTTGCTCCTGCTGCCCCAATGCAGACCATTTGTGCCAGCACTTGGTGCGAGCTCCTCTTCAGCAGTCCCTCCTCCGTGGTATGATGCTTTGATAGGTGAGATGAGGGGGCTGCGCACAGATATGAGAAATTTTCACACTGAGGTGAAAGAAGAGTTGGCAGCCACCCGCAGAGAGATGACAGACTTGGCGAGGCGCAGCGTACTTGGCGAGATGAGTTCGCAGAATTTAAGTCAGCTGTGCAGTACATGGGGGCGATATTTATGCCAGTGCCAGAAGGGGCAAATCCATATGGTTGGTATTCACATGCCCACAATAGTTATCAGGATTTCCAGCAGACTCAGAGTTTTCCTCGCCCACCTGCCTACCCACCATCGGTTCATCCTTGGGTGTACCCTCCTTCTGGGCCTGCTCCTTCTTTTGTGCCTCCACCACAGTCATATCCTTCTCCGGGTAAGATTCATTTCACGGGTGGAGAAGTCGCTCGTCATCTCAACTTTTTTTTGCCAAACCCTCAACCGACCCAGCTTTATGATGATCCATCCTCACCTCGGTCGGTACCCTCTGCAGCTCATATGCCCTTGTTCAAGCGTCCCAGAGGTCAGGGTTCCTCTACCGGCGGCCAGGGAGATGACGGAGGCGACGACATGGATCAAGATCAGCAAGATTAGGACCTTTTTCCGTTTGTGTCACTTGGTGACAAAGGGGGAGAAGTTAGAGAGTAGTAGAGGGGAGGGGGTAGTGAGATCGAGGTTGTGTTTACCTTGTGTTTACCTGTAATATTATTTGATGCCTCGATACTCGTTGAAATTTGTGGTTGATACCTTGGTTGGTTTTATGACATTTGAACCTTGTTGGCTTCTGAATTTAATTTATGCATGAATTTAGGGGGACCTTCCTTTATTTGCACACCCTTTGTGGTCGAGTTGTGGTTTCTTAATTATTAAAATTGCTCGCATATTTGTATTGCACTAACCCTTTTGCAGCTCAAAATTTTATTCTCTTTTGGGTTGTCATCAAGTGCCACAAAGGGGGAGATTGTGAGCATCGTTGAGCCCTAATTTTTATTAGTGGCATTGATGATAAAATTAATCAATATAAAGGGCTAGGGGGTTTTTGGACTTCTCGGAACCCTAGCGAAGACTCGGCGCTTTTGCAAACCCTAATTGAGCGGCGTAAATTTCTGAGCTGCTACAAGATTTTAAAGTGCGTGACCAAGGCGAGAGAAGAGGTCACGATAAATTAGGAGTAGTAGGTTTATTTCTTGTTTTTCGTCGGATTTCAAAAGGGTTCAATATCTCGGACTATGCCGGATCTTTGCGAATTGTCGAAAACTTCGGTTTCCGTAGTCCACCACTTCTAAAAATACCCATATATATCCTTGTGAGATTTCTAGAGAGAAACCCACCTAAATTCCCCACAAATTTTAGCTCGAAAAATTCCTCTCTGTCGGACGGCGTCTGGAAAAGCGACGGCGTCCACCACCAAACACCAAAACAGTACTCTCTGCCGGACGGCGTCCGGTCGTTATCGGACGGCGTCCGTCAGTTATAATCAAGGCACTTTACGGTGGGACGGCGTCGGGTGGCGTCCGGTCCTTCTGCACTCATCGTCGGACGGCGTCCGTAGTTACGGACGGCGTCGATGAAGCTCAAAATTCGAGTTTCTCCCATCGGACGGCGTCTGGCGCGGTGGTAGCGTCCGGTCAGCCGCACACTGCAGCACCGCCTTGTCGGACGGCGTCGGTGGGGACCGGACAGCGTCCGATAAACCTTTTTTTCGTGGCGATTGCCTCAGCCGGACGGCGTCCGGTGCCGTCGGACGGCGTCCGTAGAGGCTAACGGCTAGTCTTTTGTCCTCTTCCGAGGGCAACGGCTAGTTTTGCTCTTGGGGCTATAAATACCTACCTAGTGGTGGCTACTTGGAGGTTTGCTGCTCCACTTCACCTACCACATTCATAGCTCATCAATTAGGTGTTCTAGAGCCATTCCTCCACCCACAAGATCATCCAAAGCCACAATCCATCAAACCCTAATACCGAGCTTCATGGAAGTCCTTGATCCGCATGATCGGGCGTTTGAACTTGTTACCTTTGAAGATATCCTTCAGTGGCGTGGGCTTGAGAGTAGGCCTTGGCGTGTGGCTACTCTTGAGTCGGTGTACGGTGTGAGTCCACCTCGCGGAGTGGCGGAGCGACTACCGGGAATAAGTGAGGCGTGAGGCTCGAGAGCGAGCCGGTCCTTGTGCGCAAGGGGTAGCCTCAACGGAGAGTAGGAGTTGCGGCTCCGAACTTCGGTCAAACAAACACCGTATCGCCCTCTTATTTACTTTCCGCACTTACTACCATTGCATTGAATGTGTTGATTGTGATGCCATGACTTAGTTGCTTGTTAACTTGTTTATCGCTTCCGCTTGCGTATCAATTGACACTAGGATTGAGTCACTATTAATTTGATGCTTAATCAACAATTAATCAAAGAAAAATTAAAATTGCCTATTCACCCCCCCTCTAGGCCTTAGGATCCTCTTTCAACACGGATCAGTGATAAGTCTACGCCGGCGCCACGAGCACCCAAGTCTCTGGCTCGGCGACAAATCTACGCCAGTGCCACAAGCCCTAAAGTCTATGGCTCGGCGACAATTCTACGCCGGCGCCACGAGCGCCCAAGTCTACGGCTCGGCGACACGCCTACATCGGCGCCCCAAGCGCGCCCAAGTCTTCAGCTTGGCAATACGTCTACGCCGATGACCGAAGCACAATGTTTACGGCTCGACGACAAGTCTATGCCGACGCTACGAGCGTACCCAAGGCTACGGCCCGGCAACAAGTCGACGCCACGAGCGCCCAAGTCTATGGCTCTGCGACAAGCCTACGCCGACACCATGAGCGCTCAAGTACGGCTTGGCGACACGCCTAAGCCTATACCACAAGCATCCAAGTCTACGGCTCGATGACATGCCACGCCTCTGCCACGAGCATCCAGGTCAATGCCCGGGGACACACCTACGCCGGCGCCACGAGCGCCTAAGTCTACGGCTCAGAGACAAGTCTATGCTGGCGCCACGAGCGCCTAACTGTACGGCTCGGTGACACGCCTACGCCGATGTCCCGAGCGCGCCCAAGTCTTCGCCTCGGCAATACGTCTACGCCGACGCCCGGAAAGCCAAGTCTACGGCTTGGCTACACGCCTATGCCTACGCATCGAGCACCCGAGTTTATGGCCTGGCCATGAGCCTACACCTACGCCCCGAGCACCCAAGTGTGCGGTTCGGCTACACACCTACGTCGGCAAAGCACTCGGAGGCTCAAATCCATTTAAGCAAAGGGTGATCTCTTTAACAGGCTTTCTCAGCAACATCTCACAAGCAGTGACAATACATTGTGGATATCAAGCCTAGTTTGGCCTCAGTACACCCCCTGAGGGCATATGACCTGAAGAGCCACCCATTAAAAGTGTCTGACGGCATACCCCATGTTGGGTCAGCAGTCAACTTTGCACGTTCAAGGTTGAGTGTTGATGAGGCTTGGATACTGTTTCGGAGGCATGCCCCTTATGAGTCACCAATTGTATAGCGCAACCCGGATACAAAATGCCTCTGGACCAAAGTTTATCAAAACGGTACGCCCTTAAGTGGTTCGCCTGCTGATCCCTCCTCTGGTTGGGACAGGTACCACTCAGCTGAAAACGCGCCCCATGCTGTGCCAAGTGCTGAATTCTGCAAGACAGAATCAGGTGTTTGATGCCTCATACCCCCTAATATGCAAAATATGTTATACCGCAAGATGGGAACCGCAATAGCACGGCTTAAGGTACGCCCCATGATGGGCTAATTACTATTTTCACGAGATGAAAATGAGTACCGAGCAGCCAATCAATGGAATACATCAATCAGAATAGAGTGGCATGCCTTATACCGAGCATCCAAATATACGGCTTGGCGACTCGCCAACGTCTACCCCACAAGCATCCAAGTCTACGGCTCCGAGACAAGCCTACGTCAGCGCCTCGAGCGCCCAAGTCTATGGCTCAGCGACACGTATACGCCTATGCCACAAGCATCCAAAACTCCGGCTCGGCCTCGTGCCTACGGCAGCGCCTCGAGCGCCCAAGTGTATGGCTCGGCAACATGCCTATGCCTCGACCAGAAGCCTATAAGCTAAGTTTTGATCATCTTGATCTTTTCATTTAAATTTGAGTTGTTTCTTGACTTGCTACTTAATTGGTCTCCAACTAAGCAGTAAGTCGGGGGCTACACCTAATAGGTGCTCTTGCGTGCACTTTTTGTTGCTTTTTCTTAATGATCGCAAATGAATCCGAATGGGTATTCCGAGTACTAAAGCTCTGTCCCACAAACGGCGAACTCTAGTCTCTTGGTACGCGTGTCTGGAAAATAGAGCCATGAGCTGATTCCCACACTCGGGGGCTAGACTAGTCGGGTAGAGTGTATAACAAAAGAAAGATTACTTGGTGGAATTAAACATCAACAAGGAAAAGGAGCAAAATCAAATCATCTACATAAAGCAGTCAGACCTTGCATCGGAGTGTTTGTTTTTTCATTCGGATGTTGCTTAATCCTACATGGACATGTTTCAGGGGGCTCTGCCTCACGTCTGATGGGAACTCTACTCCCAGCACTGTCATGAAAAGTGCTGAAGGTCGTTATGTCATGTTCTGCAAGTCTTGATAGTTCGTGGATTTCTCCATTATCAAGTGTCTTCTACGACTTCGTCTAAAAGCGAAGAAGGGCCTGCGAGCCGCCCCACGCCTTGAGCACCAACTACGTCACGACTATAAGCCCAGCCTTTGGCCGTGAGCCACCCAGCGCCGTGAGCGCCAACTATGGCTTAGCTACAAGCCTATGCCCTTGGTACACCCCATGCTGGGTCGCCAGCTGACCGCCAGTCACTGTGTCAAGTGAGATGTGGGTGCCTTCCAAGCGGAATTATTGTCTTTTTTGTGTTATGCCCCATGATTGGGCCAACTGCTGGTTACCGCTTGACGGAGGCAATACCATGTGACTTGATTTTGGATTAAAAGTTTCGAGGGTACGCTCTAAAAGAGCCATGACTTGATTTTGGATTAAAAGTTTCGAGGGTACGCTCTAAAAGAGCCGCCAGCTGTATTCCGCGACAGTCTGTTACAGGTACAACTCGGCTAAACTCCATGCCACAAGGGTACGCCCCATGATGGGCCGATTGCCAGTTTTCCGTTATATCAAGCTGGGCACCACTCGCGAATTTCAACAAGGAGCTTTTATTGAGCCCTTCACAGTCTCCTTGCATGCATCGGAGCACTTAGCTTCAAAAAAGAAACAAGTCAAGAAGAGATACCAGCAATCTACAAGCACTTAGCATGAAACATGACTCATCCAAGGTACCACAAAGAGGAGCAGCAACTCGACTATGAAGCACTCGGGGGCTATTGTGGATAACATAGACCCCGAATACCCATAATGCGGGCCTACAAGACCACCCGACAAGAGATGGACCAAGCTGGGTGGATAAGGACGGGTACCCCTCGGACTCTAGAAAGCTTGTCCGACAAGAAAAGGCTTAAAGATAGAAGTTTATCCCTAATAGGGAAGATACAATTGTAATCCCGGATAACTACGTATCTGGCTCAAGGATAGAGATACAAATCCTACCTTGTGATTCATCAGGACTCTACCTTGTAACCCTGCCCCCACTATATAAGTCGGGCAGGGAGCCCCTGGATCGGCATCAACATCTTAATCTCTCCACAGAGTACCAGATCATCATAATACAGAACATAGAACTAGGGTATTACCTCCACCGTGAAGGCCTAAACCTGTATAACCCCTTGTCTTCTGTTACCATCGAGATTGGAGCGCATAACCCTATATAATTCGTTGCCGATGATAACCCCCGGTTTAACAAACGTCGACACAGGTAACCTAGTGTTGCACAGCTGTAGGGAAATAAGTATCCAAAGAAATTATTTAAATATTATATTTAGGAAAGCATCCAAATATGATTTTAATTTTTACAAATACAAAAGCCTTTGTTCATAAATAAAAATTGAACTACCTTATATTTTTAAAGTAACATACATATTTTTATGCTTTTAAATTTTTATGCACAAATTTTAAATTGATGCAAATGCCATGCATGATTTTTTTTTCCATAAAAATGAGGATGTTACAGTAATGCTCAAATTGGTTTTTCCCTTGTGAGTGTAGCCCTTGTGGTCGGTGATGGTACTGGGAGAAGGTCTGGAGGGTTGTGGTCTATAATGGTGAGGATATCATGAGTTGGTTGGGCTCATGCCAGGGGCTCATGAGGACACTGTGAAGAAAGACTTTAGGTGGCCCAAGGGTTTCTGTTGGGTCTGGAAGATTAAATGCAAGGAAACGAAGCGGTCAAGTTCGGTGGATGAAGGCCCATTGCGTTGAGTTGATGGTGTCGGTGTAATAGATACCGGAGTACAAAGAGCCCTGAGAAGGCCGAGAGGGCCACGCGTCGGTGGGCGAGCAAGGCCCAGTGGCGTGGCGAGCCCCTCAGAGGCCAAGAGGCCCCACGCGTCGGCCAGCGAGCAAGGCCCAGTGGCGTGGGTGAGCCCCTCGGAGGCCAAGAGGGCCCCACGCGTCGGTGGGCGAGCAAGGCCCAGGCGTGGGCGAGCCCCTCAGAGGCCAAGAGGCCCCACGCGTCGGCGGGCGAGCAAGGCCCAGTGGCGTGGGCGAGCCCCTCAGAGGCCAAGAGGGCCCCACGCCAGCGGGCGAGCAAGGCCCCAGCCAGCGTGGCGAGCCCTCGGAAGGTCAAGGAGGGCCCCACGCCGGGCGGGCGGGGCGTGGGCCCCCTCTGAAGACGAGGCGAGGGCCCCACGCGCCAGGCGGGTGCGTGGGCGAGCCCCTCTGAAGACGAGGCGAGGGCCCCACGCGCCAGGCGGGTGCGTGGGCGAGCCCCCTCTGAAGACGAGGCGAGGGCCCCACACGCCAGGCCGTGCGTGGCGAGCCCCCTCTGAAGACGAGGCGAGGGTCCCACGCGTCGGGTGGGGCTGCTGGCGAGGAGTGTTGCGAATGAGTCTTGGGACGAAGGCTCCCCCTGCTGCGAAGGACGAAGCGCATTTAATGAGACATCACGCGCGGATAGACAACTGAAGAAATGATTACCGCTACAGTGACCCTTGCAGGTCTGAGCGGCTGTCACTGTGGCGCAGAAGAATTGACCGGCAGAGAGAAGGTTTGCTTGAGGAGGCCGCCTGTCGGAGGAGCGGGCGGGGCCCCACCCGCAGCTCACCGGTGTGACAGTCTTGCCGAGGCCACTTGCGAAGCACGCGAGCGGCGCCCAGTGGCGTGGGCAGCGCACGCTTTCGTCTCTTCTGTTGAGTCGTGTCGATTATCTTGAGAGTCTTAGACGCCTACCTCCTCGGCTCTCTCGCCACCCAAAGCTTGTATAAAAGGAGAGGAGAGAGAGAAGAATGCGTGCACTAGCATTCGTGCATTCAAACACTCAGTAAACACATTCCCATTCAACCACAATCAGAAAAGAGCTAAGGCTCAGCAGGAGTAGGACTATTACCCGTGAGGGGGTCTGAACCTGGGTAAATCTGCGAGTCGCTCCTTGTTGTGCCCGACGCTCAAATCGAACCGAGCTTGATCGAGTTGGCTAGTAGACTAAAAATCTGACCAGGGGTGTGATCCGCAGTGGTTGAGCGGAGAACACGCCGTCAGTGGCGCGCCAGGTAGGGGAGCGCTAGCATCGATTCAAGCTCTTCGACCCTTCTTCAGGCGGCGATGGTGGAGCAGCAGTCCGCGATGGAGCAGGAAGCGGCCGCTAGAGCCGCGGCCACGGAGTCGGCCGCGGAGATGGCGGTGGATCACCCGGGCGGTAGCCGCCCGCCTAGGGTCGGAACCCTGGCGGAAAGCAGCCGCCCCGGCCAAGCTAGGCGGCGCCTGGCCTTGGAGGAGTGCACTCCAGCACAAAACCTCCATGCGGCCAGGGCCCTGCTGGAGAACCCACCGGTTCCGGTGACTCCGGACTCCCCGGCGGCACCGTGGTTGGCCAGCTTGGCCCGCTACGTCGATGCCGCCGCGGCGGTGGTGCAAGTTTCGGGGGGCGGGAGAACCGGTGTTTCCGCGTCCTCCCGTTCTCTGTTGCCCTCGCACTCCTCTCGCAGATCTGATGAGGGGGGGCGGGGCCAAGACGACGAGAGCCAGGCGACCCCTACGGGGGCTCGGCCGGGCAGGCATGCGGGTGGCCGTGATCTCCGGTCCCATCTGGAGGACCGCCACTTGCTGCATGGAGAAGACCTGCGTGACAAGCTCCGCGGGGCGCGACCGAAGGCTGACACATTGTCGGCCGACGCTGGGGACCAGCAAGAGGGCTCCCGCAGAGCTGCCCCGGCCAGTGAGGGTGGCGCTTCTTCGGCGCCGCCTAGGCGACGGGAGCGGTAGGGCGAGGACCGCGTTCAGGAGCAGGAGGCTCCCGACGTCGGGTGCCGCGCCTTTTCTAAGAAGCTGCGCCGCGTCCAGTGGCCGGAACGGTTTCGTCCGGCCCCCATCGAAAAGTATGACGGCTCCACCAACCCCGATGAGTTTTTGCAGATCAACACGACGGTGATGCAGCCGACAGGAGGGTCGGGGAAGGTTCTGGCGCACTACTTTCCCGCGGTCCTCACCGGCGGAGCCCGCTCGTGGCTCATGAACCTGCCCCCGGAGTCCGTGGGGTTATGGAAGGAGCTCTCGGAGCTCTTCGTCACCATTCACCGCAGTGGGACGGAAGGCCTTACTGTCCCATTCACCGCAACAACTCCCACGACTTGGCGGATTGCCATGTCGTTAGCAAGATGGTGGACAAGCGAGTCCACGAGCAGCAGCAGCAGCAGCAGCAGGCGTCCGGCAGTGGCAAGGGCAAGGAGACGGCTTCGCTTGGCTTTCAGCAGGCGGAGCGCGAAGTTACCGTCATCCACGGCGGTTCGGCCACATATCCGTCCCACGCTATCTTTAAGCGTGCGATGAGGGAAGTGTGCGCCGCCGTGCCTGGTTTTGGGTCAGCAAGGCAGCTGGCGTGGTCGGAGCAGCCGATCGCGTTCATCGAGCCGATCACCCACCCGATCTGCACGCCCTGGCATCTCCCGATCGTGGTCGCGCCCACGGTCCGGAATGTAAAGCTAGGGCGGGTGCTGGTAGACGGAGGGAGTTCTCTCAACCTCCTGTCCGCCCGGGTCGCCACGGCGCTCCAGATCCAGCAGCGGGAGCTTCGTCCAACACTCCCGTTCTTCGGCATCGCGCCGGGGGCTGAGTCCGTCCCGCTGGGGCGCGTCAGTCTCCCAGTGACGTTTGGAGGCTCCGACAACTTCCGCACCGAGATGCTTGAGTTTGTGTAAAACCCATGCATGGCTTGTGTGGCCATGTAAAGCCCAAGTTTGTGGCTGGTTATAGAGTGAGTAGGCCAGTAGGGTGAGTGAATCTTGTCCCTTGATAGAATAGTTTAGATTTTGAAGAACTCATAAACAGTGGAGGTTCACCTGGTTGCCCTCCTTAATAAGGAGGGATGGAGGGATGCCTGCACTATAATACTTGGCTAAGGTTTTTGGTGCTTGTATTACGCTCCTAAGGAACTAATTTTCCCACCATGGTGTGGCTAAAAGAAAACCCTATGTAATATAAATTTAGTTCCTTAAAAAGTTCTTGCCATGTTCTTCGTTTATTATTCATGTGTTCTTGATCTTGTATTCTTTCTTTCTTTGTTTACGATAAGTTTTTTTTGCCTCCACTCCTCCTTGTTTCATGATCTTCTATACCATCTTGCAACTCACCAAGAACACCGAGGTTAATCTCTAGTATTTTACTTGTTTTTTTGCAAGGTCGGGTTCCTTGAGAAGTAGTGCTTGTTTAATTCTTGAAGAAATCATTCGACATGTTTTGAGTTGATTCTTGTTTGAGAACTTGTGTGACTTACATATCTATGACACCTCCAAAGGGAAATTTCATGGGTAGGTGCTACGAAGTTTTTATTGAGTCTCAAATGATTTATCTGAAATTTTAAGTTGATATATATTTGCTATTCTTGCCATATTTTTTGTACTCTTGATCTTTAGGAGATCTTTATTGGGCATGCTCCTGACTCCATATGCTGTTCAAATAAAATAGAAAAAAATTGAGTCGAGCCCTTGGAAAAAGAGAAACCACTACTCATTGAGATTTACATCAACGCTATTACTTTTTTATGAAGCAACTGAGTTTGTTTGAATTATTTATTTTTCTAAATTAGATTCTGACTTGATTCTTTTTTTGCTGCGTTCCCAATAAGCAGAAACACCTCAGAAAAAGTCCTCATTGCATTTCCATTAGGGATATGTGTGCTATTCTACAAACTAGGTTTCCACTGCATGACTTGGTTTCTACCCCAACGCTTGATTAGCCTTGATTCTTGATGGAACCTATAACTATTTAAGAAAAGGATATGTTGATAAACGAAGCAAGAAGGTCGGACATAACCAAGATAGTACTCACCTAGGGATGTATTGAGTAGTTGATCAAAAAGACGATGTGCATTAAGTTGATCAAGATCAAAATACGGTAAAACTACTTCAAATTAGACCTATTGTGATAAAGGTATATGAAAAACAAAGGACATGTAAAAGTAGATTTGATTGATTTGGTCCGAGACCCTTTACACGCCCTAGGGTGCTCATATTTATAGTACTTCTAATCTAGACCGAATAAAATACATATTTATGTATATTCGTGTTACAATATATTATTTTCCAATATATCTAGACTAAACTGACTCGAACTCTTCTATTAAGCGGATTCAAACTCCTCCTTCCTTATCTGCACAACCAACTTAAACCTTTTCTTTTCACTAGTAGTTCGGATTTTGCTGTTGATTAGGATAAACTAACCACTCAAGTGAAAAATGGATTTTGTTGCACCAGCAGACTAAATTGGTGGGGATGTATTATTTGTTACATGACACCAACAAGGATACCTTCTTTGTTTTGTTTTGAGAGAAATTTTTACTTTTATGTTACAAATAGGAAAAGGAATTAAACAAGCGATGAGATAGAACAAAGTGACTGGCTTCAAAATCACAAAACAAAAAGCCTTTGTAACCTTAAGGCCTCGTTAGAGGACGTGTAAGAGTGGATTCAGCACTTGGTTGCTAGCCTAAATTAGGTCGTTCCTCGAAATTCATGAGCAGGCATATGAACAAAGCATGCCTTCTTTATGGCATTCAATTCTTCAATTACATATTCCATCTTCTTTCGTTGTCTTGGGGAGTCATTGCAGCATGCTAGAGCAAGTCGAAATATAGGATGAACGAATAATTCCATGATATCTTGGGTATTTCCACTGTAGGTTGCACTAACATCCAATACGTCATGTAATCTATTTGGATAGGCCATCTTGACGTAGTTGACTAGGCTTGTGACACCGTTGATAAAATTGTCAGTTGGCCTTCTTCCAGTAAACATTTCCAATAACAGCACCCCATAACTATATATGTCACCCTCCATGGAGACTTCAGATCCAGATGCATACTCTGAAAGCATAAATAGATGAAGGTTTTGTAGATGACATAATTAGAGAGAGAATATTTAGGTTTCACTCAAAAAAAAAAGTTTCCTAAATGTATGCCCTTTCTTGCCTCTTTGCGTATATAAAAACATCATATTGTCAACCAACGAAATGAGAACGATAAAATTATTGAGATATGTATCAATGATACTTTCAATTAAATAAAATATTTCTTACCTGGTGCCACATATCCAATTGTTCCTTTAAGTACAAGTGAGCTGCTTTCAGTTCCACCATGTTTTTGCTTGAATTCTTCGGCGTACATTATCTTTGCTAGTCCAAAGTCTGTGACATGTGCAACCATGTCATCATCAAGAAGAATGTTGCTTGGTTTGATATCACAGTGAACTATGGGTGGCTCAATATGATGGTGAAGGTATTGTAATGCCTCTGCAATGTCAAGAGCGATGTAAAACCTTTTCATCAAAGTTAGCCTTCTATAGGTCATATTGTTCATTTCTGTTTCTGGATGCAGCCACTCATCTAAATTTCCATTACAAATATATTCTAGGACAAGTGCCTTGAATTCGTCACCATTATGGTCTAAGCCACTGCATACTGTGATCACCTTAACCAGTTTTCTATGTCGAATCCTCCTTAGGGCATCACACTCGGCCAAGAAGCTTCTACTAGCTCCTCGTTGGCCAAGATTGAGAACCTTAATTGCCACAGGAAGTAAATTCTCATCAAGAATTAAAGTTCCGATGTATACATTGCCAAAGCTTCCAGAACCAATCAAATTTCCTGATGCAAATGAGTCTGTTGCTGCGTGCAGGTCGGCATAGGATATCCTCTCATGCATCTCACCAAGAAATAGACTCCTTTGATCTGTTACATTCTGTTTGTTCCTCTTTTTATTGATGCAATATGCTGTCAGAGAGCATATGAAGAATACAAAAATCCCAACAATGCAATAAATTATGATATGGAGAAGATGATGTGAAGTCTTGTGATAACCTATAGATGGGCACGAATGGAGTTGCAAGGAGGGAGGACCACCGCATAACATGGTATTACCGGTGAGCGACATTATAGTGGCATTACTAAAGAACCCTGTTATTGGCACTGGACCAAATAGTTTGTTGAAGGAGAGGTTTAGATGAGTTAGAAAATTGAAGCTTGCAATGAAGGTGGGTATGGGGCCTGATAAGTTATTATTGGAGAGATCCAAGTCTTGGAGGCCTCTCAAAGTTTTTAAGCCTTCTGGGATTTCTCCTTGCAAAAGATTTCCTTGGATGTAAAGGAATTGCAATGCAACACAGCTACCGATAGCACTTGGAATTTCACCAGAGAGCTTATTGACTGAGAGGTCAATCGTGCCAAGGTTGGTCAGGTGCCCTATCTGTGATGAGATTGAGCCACTTAGAGCATTGTTGCAGAAATTGAGAAGCATGGACAAAGAGTAAATACTAAATATCTCTTGTGGAATTTGGCCCCTCAGGTTGTTCCAGGAAAGATCGATGGTTTTGAGATTTGTAAGATTACCAAATCTCGTTGGAATGTTGCCTTCCAGTGTATTATTAGACAGAATGAGAGTTTCCAGCTGTGTAATATTGCCTAGTGATTGTGGGATCTGACCATGGAATTGGTTGTGCGATAGGTCAATGTAGTGCAGGTTAGAAAGCCGACCAATATCCTCAGATAAGGCTCCTGCGAAGAGGTTATGGGCCAGGTTGAGAACAACAAGTTTGCGAAACATCCCTAACTCTGCAGGTATAGTGCCAACTATTTGGTTTCTGCTAAGTTCAATATGTTCAATATCTTTAGTTAGATTGGCGAGACTGATTGGCATAGTACCTACGAGGTTGTTCTGTACAAGGTCTAGTATCATCAGGTTGCTACAGTTGGTTAAAGATGTGAGGAACTCCCAATCCCTAGGCTCTCTGGCTACAAACTCATTGTACCCTAATGAAAATGATCTTAAGCGACCATGGATGCCAATATCCGGTGGAATCTGACCATGATGCCTATTTGTACGAATCATAAAATATTCAAGTGCAGATGCATTCGACAAAGATGCCGGGATTGGGCCCTCGAATCGATTATCCATGGTGGCAAAGACCTTTAGCTTAGGAAGGTTAAAGCCATCATCCTGAGGCAGTGAACCTGACAGCTGGTTAAAACCAAGACCCAACAGTTCAATGAAAGAAAAGTTGAAGAGTCCTGGAGGAACAGGACCTTCCAGTTCGTTACTTTGGAGATTTAAATTTTTAACTTTCGAAACTTTACCTAGAGCTCCGGGGATACTCCCATGGAAGCTATTTTGTGAAAGATCTAATACTATCAATGAGGTCAGGTTGCCCAGCCAGCTGGGGATTCGGCCATGCAAGTAGTTCCGCTCGACGCTGAACACTGTCAGGGCCGAAAGATTGGACAATGCCACAGGAATCTCATCACTGATATTGTTATGTCCGATCTTGAAAACGGTGAGACTAGATAAGCGAGCAAGAGAAGCAGGGATGGTACCGGACAGATGGTTCATGCTCAGGTTGAGGGCATGAAGCTTCGAACAACCACTGACAGACGATGGGATCACCCCAATCAAGCTGTTATTCGAAAGATCAATGAAGCGGAGGCGGGTGAGGTTGCCGAGTTGCGGGGAGATGGCGCCGACGAGTCCTAACCCATGCAGGACTATGGCAGTGACACGGCCGGGGCGCCGGCGGTCGCTGCAGGCCACGCCGTTCCACCGACAGAAGTCCGGCACCGCCGTGCTGGTGCCGTCGCCGCCGGCGTCCCACGTGGACAGCGCCTGTGTTGGATCGTTGGTTATGTGGGATTTGAACGAGAGGAGCACAGCGAGGTCAGTGCTGCCATTGGTAGAGTGAGAGCTGGATTTGAGCAAGAGGAGGGCCTGGGCGAGAAGAGCGAGCATGCAGAGTTGCCATGTCCTGATCGACATTGTTGAGCACGCAAGTGGAGGTGGAGCTGGTCTGGTCTACGGTTTACGTACGCTTGCTGGATGGCCAGTGTATATTTAACAGTGTTTTAAATGTCCAAACCAGCTACAGCCGGCTAAATGATGCTATAGCCCGCTAAGGCTGTCTCCAACAGACTCCTCTAAAGCATCCTCTACCCTAAAATAGGGGGTGAATTCTTTCTCTATGTGCTCCAACAGCATTCCCTATTCCGTTCCCTAAAATAGAGTTTTTCTCTCCATCCCTTTATATGTAGGGGTTCTCTCTCCTCCCTCTATACAATTCTCCATATAGGGAACGCTGTTGGAGATGGAAGAAATATAGGGTGAGATTTTTTTCAAAGGGAACCTGTATATAATGCTATAGGGGATCAAATTTAGGGATTACTGTTGGAGACAGCCTAATAGCCTGCTATAGCTGACTTTTTTTCAATAGCTGAACCCTGCTCAAACCGCTAGCACCAGGGATTTAAACCTTGATATTTAATGCATAGAAATCTGCAACTGTGGCTTCATTATTTGCCGACAAAGTACTTAACCACTGAATGCTCCATACATAAGGACATGGTTTGAATGGTATGCTACATCGTGCTGGCATGACAGCGGGGAATCTGAACTTCTGTGGCTGAGACAAAAGTTCATATTAGTTTCATGTTCATGTGGCCCTGCTAGGGGAATCAGAAAGTGACTTAATACTGAAAAGTCGATGTTAACGTGATTGTAGCCAAATAAGTCAAAATCATCCAAAGTCGAAGAGGCGTCCAGCATTTATTTCAGAGCGGTCAGTACCTTAAGGAAAATTTTTGTCAGGAAAGATCTGGATAATGGTATTGAGCAATTAAATTTTTTATCAAGCAGGGATATTTGTTATTTTTTGAGAAAATAACGGTTGATCAATTCGATTTTATACTCAAAAGGTTTCGTCATGTCATCTAGATGGAAAACACCTTTTACTATGCTACTTTTTATAATTGTCTTTTTAGGGTTTAATTGTTCCAAATATCACAATTTCATATGCCCAGAGCATTATCAAATTTCAGTGTAAGTGATATAATAATTATGGACTACGACTTGCGAGCTATAAGTGCGCATATGGGTATAAAAATGATAGTTCAAATTTTGGTATATTCTTCATCAGTCAACTTCACTGTCGTTATCTTCTTTTTTCTTGCGAGACACAATCATTGTCTGGAGAAAAGTAAAACACATTGTTATATTGTTTTGACAATATTTCAGAGCTTGTTTTTGAGTGGTTGAAATATCATTTTATATCTTAATTATGATGGCATACGGTTTATATGCATTAACAATATTTTTGTGTTTTGTTTAGATCTCTTGGAGTCTCTAAGGCTATTCCCAGTGCAAAGTATCATATTTCAATATCTAAGAATGCCACATAGGATGAAAAGTACGATACTGCTAGAAAGAAACACCATCTACAATGTATGATACCATACTCATATTTTTAAAACTATTAATTTGTGTGATGTTGTGTCTATGAGAGTGGACCCATGGCATTGAATTTTGTGATATGGCCTAAGATATCGTACCAAAGCAGTATCTTGCTCAAGATATAGCTTTCTTCTCCCTCCTATTAAATGTTGTGCCACATCAGAAAAAATTCCTATGTGACATCTCATTAATGAGTATGATACTACCTATTAGGAATAGCCTAATGAACTGAATTTAGCCGGTGTTGGTAATGACGAAACCCGCTTAGTGTCATGGAAACCCCTCTTGGTTTGTGGATCGTGTCTAGATTATGTCCCTACAACTCAAATCCTAACCCGTACTAAAAGCAGGATCTCACGAAGTCCAAGGAGATGTGATAGCCATGGAAATACCAAGGTTCACCGCTCACAGATAATTTCATCCTAATTGATAAGATGCAGAACCCTTGACTTCCAAGTCCAATTTTTTTTCGTTTTTACAGGTCCAGTCGCCCGAATTATTAATTTGTAGGTAATAGATTGATTTAGACAATCTTTTTTTGTTAATATATACTTGATGTTTCAATCCGACCTCTGCAATAACCCAATTTTCAGTCAAATTCAAAACTTGTTTGAATTCAAATTCGCTTGAATTTTGCGATGACGTGGCCACCTCTCTCTATCTCCCCTTCTGTCTCTCTCTCTGCTATGTGGCCCTGCCGCCGCTCAGGTATGCTCTGCTCTGCCGCTTTGACCACCACCCTTGTCTCTGCCAGCGCCGTCGCTTCATTGCCGTTTAGCCTCGCCACGCCTCACGTCCCATCGCCGCGCCGCTCGCTCCTCCTCACCACCGAATGCGCCTTCGGGCCAGCTTCCTTGCCCCACGCCTATAAAGCTGAGAGTGTCCCCGCCAGCACCGCCTTTCCCATTTTCCCCAAATCATCCCCGCGCCGGCGCTGAGGAAATCCCATCGATTCCTTAAGCCTAAGGCTAATTCCTTTCGTCCCGAGCTACGAAACCTTGCCATAATCCTTTCCCCTCACCCAATTTTAGGGGAGCTGCCTGGAGGAGCCATGCCCACGGAGCCCCTGTTTCGGCCGCCGTCGAGCCCCTCGTAGCCCGCCGTCTCCGCTCCGCCGCGCTCTCCTCCTTGAGCTCGGTAAGCACTCCCATGACCCGCATACTCCCCGTCCATTTCCGTAGCTTGTAGATCCGAAGCTAAGCTCAGTTGCTCCAGCGAACCCTCGGCTCGGCCATCGCTCGTCGCGCCGCCGCGTCCGGCCGTCTTCGGCCTCGGCGCTAGCTTCGTTAGAACCACCGGAGGCCGTAAGTGCCGTGGCGTACACGCTCTTGGTCGGAAATGGGCGCACACGTCGCCTGTCCAGAGATAGACGAAAGCCAAGGGCCGTTAGATTTAAGTCGAGATTCGTACGGATCGGAGCGCTTAGAGACGCTTACGTGTGGGCCCCACCTTCTAGGAAACCCCTGCGCGCGGTGGATTATATCAGTGGGGCGGTGTCTCTGACATGTGGGCCTTGGCCCCACCAGGCAGTTTTAGTGTAGGCGCCGCCGATTAGGGCGCCTTCTCCTCACGCTTGGCCCCACCGCCGATTGGAGCGGGCATGCGCGGGCTTGGGCCATGGGCCGAATCTATCATTGGACCGGCTCGTTCGCTGGTTCGGCCCAAAGGGATTTAACCAATTTCCACCGATTTAATCGATTATTTAAATCCAGAAATAGATATTGATTTATCTTAAATAGCTAGAGGCTCCCAAAAGTTATAGAAAAATTTGGATAAATACATTAGGCCATTTCTGATTTTATAAAAATATGAAAACAACCATTGTAATGGAGGAATGACATTGTTTCATTAAATGAGTAGATTTCCTATATAGAAAATGGTTAAACTATATCTAAGGTGACTTTAGTTATATTAAATAATGAATCTGACCCTAAAAATTCATTAGAAAATAAAGTGGGTAGATAAATGCCATAATTGATATAGAACATTAAAAATGACATGCTTGCCCAAGGTATACCTTAAAGAAAATTAATTGCTAAAAACCAGCAAATAATTAGTAAACCCCTTATTAGTTAAAATAGGAGCTAATTTTAGAAAATGCATTAATATAACCTATAATTTAGGGTTACACCCTAAATTTAGGAAAACATAGAAAATGCTAACACCGATAAAACTTAACTCCGTACGTAGGCCATATCACGACGTGTCGTCATCGTATGTCGTTTTAAAACCCTAAAAGCTCAATTACTACCTCATCGTACTAAAGCGTATTTTGGGTATAGCTAGACTATTAGGCAAGGATATTGCTAATAATAGGGCATGCATTGCATGTCATAACGGAACTTAGCAACGTTACATCTTATATATTAGTGTCGAGAGTAAAGTCTAGGTCGTGCATGCAGCATGTTTTCTTATTTGCATCAGTAAGTAATTACTGGATTGTATGTGTTCTTGGACGCAGGCGATCCCAAGGGAAGGTTCGGAGACGCTAAGGAGGACCTTCCACCCGAGCAAGGCGAGTTAACACTTACTCTTATAGATGTTTACCCTATTAGGGGAGGATTGCGACTTTGCCTAGTGCAGACTAACATCGAAATATTCATTGTCTATTACCCAGTTTTCTCCAAACTATATTTTTTACTATTAAACTACATGCTTATTAACCTGCCTAATTGTTAATCATGTATTACTTATACATGCTTGCCCTTGAATTGTTTAGCCTTTCTGACTGCCTTGATTGTCATAACCCTTGTTAGCCTAAGATTAGTTTGGTAACAACTTTAACCCTACCTAATGGGTAAAATATGCTTAGACAGACTTAGGCTTAAACAAACCTTCTGGCAAGTAGCCACAGAATGGTGAATCGATATTCACTGGTCATTCATACTTTCATTAACAACTTTATGACATGAAACAGTTAGGGCTAGTATATGCATGATGGGCCGTGTGTGGTTGTGGGCATGGTTATCTAGGGTGTCCGTCTGGCTGGGTCGGTTGGTCGAGATAGATCTGATGGGCTAATGTCGGGGATTAAAGATGTGGAGACTAGTTGGTCGGAAGGTTGCCCCTAGATTGACATCCTGATGGGTTTAGCCAGGGCTTACCTAGGAGGAGCGCGGAAGAACATGCGTAGCAGGGTGATCGCTGCCATCTGGAGGATGGTTCCAACACAACACGTGGCCATCGCGCGGAGTACAGGTTTCAGATCACGAGTTGCAAGCGCTCTGCGGAGGCCCTCTGGGACCACTCCCGATAGGGACCGGCATGGGTCATCGCCGGAGGTGATAAAGGTCACACTTCCCCAGGATGACGCTCGGCTAGTGAGGGCTGGCAACCCCCTAGGCTGAGGCGGACAGTCTATGGCAAGTGTGGTCCACAACAAGATTGCTAAATCCTGAAAGGATGGCATATTTAGGAAATGTTGGGGGCAACAGGAGGTTTGGTGTGGTGTGGTATTAGGTTGAGGGTATGTCGGTCTGGCTTGATGTATTCAGGGTTAGTCGAAAGGGGTCGGTGGTTCCGTTGTGGGCTTGGGATGTATTGTTTTGATACTAATCCATTGAGATAATAAGAATACTAATATCTGATGCTAGATAGGAAAATTCCAAGGTCATTTAAGAAAAACTGGCTTTGCGCAAATAAAATAACCCCTTTCCTCCAAACAAGGCCTTCTATACTCTAAGTGCATTCAGGGAGGAGTTAACTAGCTAGTGTTTGGAGGATGCTGACCTCGCCTAATTACATTCTTTTAGACAATGGTATCGAGGAGGATCCGTACGAGGGTCATGAAGATGATGGATAGGAATTCGGTGGGCTGGAAGAGTCTTAGGGGTTGCTCCAGTCGCTTGTCCGACACTTAGCCGATAAGACATTCTTTTGGGTATATATTTTGGATGGCTAAAAACTCTGAACTCTATTTTGTAATATAAGGCTTCTGTCGGTTGCTTTACTAAATTCGCCGAAGGGCGTAACTTGATATGTAATATTCAGGGATTACGATTGATCGATGTATGCTTGTATCGGCTATGTGATCTTCCGCACTAGGGACTAGTGCATGGGATTCCGACTCTCAAGGTATGTTAAATTTGAGGGTTGAAAACCTCTCTCTTTGTAACACCATAACACTTACAGTACATCAGGGGTAAGAATTCTCTATATCATTGGATCGTAAATGCACATTTCAGTTACTCGTGGATCTACCGAAGGGTTTAGAGAACAGTCTAGAGTTCTCTATATCATTGTCTTACATCCAAATATTTAGATAGTCATCATCTTGGTAAGAGATCAATGAATCATTGGATCAAGCAAAACAAATTGCCCAAAATAGTAGTTTAGGCGAGTCTTAAAACAAATTCATATATGAAAATCCTAGCTTTGTGGAGAGTAGGAACCCAGTTGAGCATACCAAATTGGTGCTGGCGAACCGATTGGTGAGTTGTATTCCTTTGGGTAGACTATTTTATAGTGCATGAGATGGGCCGCCCCCAAGGGCCCAATATATTCTAACACTCCCCGCAGTCTGAATGGCACTATGCGGTTCAGACTGATACAAAGCAAACACACACACTCCCCCGTAGTCCAAACAAAGTGACAATCAAGAAGAAAGAACAATAGCAACCCAAGTATTGCATTACTCCCCCACAGTCGGAACGACCGCACGCATGTTCAGGCAGCCCTTTAGTGAAGATGTCGGCGTACTTCGAAGACGTCCGAACGAGGAGAACACGCACATGACCAAGAGTGACGCGCTCAAGGACAAAATGCAGGTCGATCTCGACATGCTTGGTGCGCTGATGCTGAACTGGGTTCGTCGAAAGATATACCGCACTGATACCGTTGAAAGACAATGGTGGCACGGCGAAGAGGAGAGTGGAGCTCCTGAAGAAGTTGGCGTAGCTGGCATGTCTCTGCAACACCGTTGGCGACGGAGCGGTACGCAGCCTCGGCGCTGGATCGGGACACTGTGTGCTGTAGCTTGGAGGACCAAGAGATGAGGCTGTCGCCAAGGAAAGCACAATAGCTAGATGTGGACTTACGTGTATTCAGGCAACTAGCCCAATCTGCGTCATAGTAGATTGTCAAAACAGCGGAGGCAATCTGATGCACAAACAAACCAGGATCCAAAGTGCCTTATTGATAGCGCTGAATGCATTTCAGAGCAGCGAAGTGAGGCTCTCGAGGATCATCCATAATTGAGCACACCTGCTGGACTGCATAGGTGATGTCTAGCCGAGTGAACGTTAGGTACTGCAAGGCCCCAGCGAGACTGCGATACAGAGTGGCATCGGTCAGAGTGGCTCTGTCAGCAGAGAGTTTGGAGCATGTGCCCACTGGAGTATTGCACGGCTTGCAGGATGTCATACCATCACACTCCAAGATGTCCAGTGTATACTGCTGCTAACAAAGAAAAAGATCACCATGCTGAGGTTGAACTGATACGCCGAGAAAGTGACGTAGAGGGCCAAGATCCTTCAGAGAGAACTGGTGCTCCAGGGCAATGATCATCCGGTTGAGCAGGTCATCTAAGGAGGCTGTCAAGATGATGTCATCCACATAGAGCATCAGGTACACCATGTCGGCACCATGATGATAACCGAATAAGCAGTTGTCCAACTTAGCTTCAACAAACCTGAGGTAACGGAGTAAGGAAACAATAGTGCTATACCAAGCTCGAGCTGGCTACTTAAGACCATAGAGAGACTTGTGGAGCAAACAAACATGATAAGGATAAGATGGATCCACGAACCTTGATGGCTGGGCGCAGTACACTGTTTCCGTGAGAGAGCCATGAAGAAAGGCGTTATTGACATCCAGTTGCCGGAAAGACCAACCTCGAGAGAGAGCAAAAGGAAGAACTATATTCATGGTGGCTGGCTTGACAACTGGGCTGAAGTTCTCATCAAAGTCAACCCCGAGGTGCCGAGTGAAACCCCGAATGACCCAATGAGTCTTGTATCTGTCAAGTGAATCGTCTGCATTTAGCTTGTGCTTCAAGATTCACTTGCCGCTGACCACGTTGGCATCGGCCGGTGGTGGGACAAGATCCCACATGTGGTTGGCACGAAGGGCCTCGAACACTTTGGTCATCGCCTCGCGCCATTTTGGATCAGCCAGGGCGATGTGATACAATGTCGGAGGGGGAGGTAATGCTGCGACGTGAAGATTTAGCCGATCGCGACGCGGGACAACAATGCCAGCCTTGCGACGCGTGACTATGCAATGAGCATTGGTTACAAGAGGTAGAGGGGCCCCGTTGGCAGCAACCTGTGGAGGGGGTTCAACGGGGTAGCAGGAGCTGGTGTTGTGGCCGACAAAAGGACCGGCAGGGCAGCGCCAGCAGCATCCTCGGCAGGGGTGCCGGCATCAGGGCCCCGCTGGCAGCATCCTGTGGCGGGGGTCCAATAGGGGCAGCGGGAGCTAGTGCCGGTGTTGACGGAGGGACCGGCAGGGTAGCGCTGGCGGCAACCACAGCAGGGGATGTCGGCGCCAAACCCGGTAAGGACGGTGGGGTGGCACTGCTGGCAGCAACATGTGTGGAGGAACCGACAGGGGCAGCAGTGATGCTGGGGGTGGTCGACGTGACCACCGGTGGGGCAGGGGCGGCCAACGCTGCGGAGGTACCTACAGAAGTCAACAAGGCACGGACTCTGATAGGTACAGGAGGACTGGCTCGTTCAGTTAGAAAATCAAAATTAGGAGGGGATGATGTGGAGGTGGAGGTGCTGGAGGCAAAAGGGAAGTGCAACTCATCAAGGTTGACATGGCGAGAGATGATCACACGGTTGGATGTATGATCCAAACAACGCCAGCCTTTGTGGTTGGAGGGATATCTGAGGAAGACACAAAGGGTGAAGCAGGGAGCGAGTTTGTGCTAGGTGGTTCTAGAGAGGTTAGGGTAGAATGCGCAACCAAACATGTGAAGATTGCCGTAGAAGGGGTGAGTGCCAAGAAGGACAAACTGAGGAGTGGAGTGAGAAAGAGTGGAGGTGGGACGTATGTTGAGGAGGTAGGTGGCGGCATGGAGGGCCTCGAACCAGAAGGACGTTAGGAAGCTCGCCTTAAAAGGAAGGGAACGCATCACATCGTTAGTGGTACGAATGGCGCGTTCGGCTTTTCCGTTCTGAGGAGAGGTGTAGTTGCACAACATGCAGAAGAGAACACCTAAAGTAAGGAAGAAAGACCTGGACGTGGTGTTATCGAACTCGCGACCGTTATCAATTGCATACACTTGATAGTTGTGCCAAACTAAGTCCGAACATAAGAAAAAAGTGGGAGATTGTGGGGAACGTGTCGGATTTGAGGCGGAGAGGAAAGGTCCACATGAAGTGAGAGCAGTCATCAAGAATCACGAGATAATACTTGTAACCCGAAATACTAGCAATAGGAGTGACGGCGTGTTCTCCGCTCAACCACTGCGGATCACACCCCTGGTCAGATTTTTACTCTGCTAGCCGACTCGATCAAGCTCGATTCGATTTGAGCGTCGGGCTCAACAAGGAACGACTCATGATTTACCTGTGGACCCCTCGCGGGTAATAGTCCTACTCTGCCGAGCCTTAGCTCTTTTCTGATTGTGGTTGAAAGGGAAAGTCTTTACAGAGTGCTCTCACGAACTGAGTGTTCGAATCCTACCCAACGTGCCCCCTTCCCTCTCTCTCCTCTCCTTTTATACAAGCCTCGAACCGACGGAGAGAGCCGAGGGAGTAAGCGAGATGAAGCCCAAGATACTCGACAAGACACGACAGAAGAGACAAAACGTGCAGCCCCCGCTGCTTGGCGCCCGCCTCGCGTGCTCGCAAGTGGCCTCTCACCCGCACATCCACACCGGTGAGTCTGCGGGTGGGGCCTACTCCTCTCCTCTCGACAGGCGGCCTCTTCAAGCAAACCTCCTCTCACTGTCAATTCTTGGCGCCACAAAGGATGCTTCGGAGACCTGCAAGGGCCATCAGTGGTAATCATTTCTTCCGCTGTCTACTCGGCGTGATGTCTCATTAAATGCGCTTGTCCTTGGCGGCGGGGAGCCTTCGTCCCAAGACTCATTCGCAATACTCCCCCACGCTGGTCCCGCCTGACGCAGGGGCCCTCACCGGTCTTGAGAGGGGCTCGCCCACGCACCGCTTGGCGCGTGGGGCCCTCGCCTCACCATCGGAGGGGCTCGCCCACACGCCCACTTTGGCGCGGGGCCCTCGACTTCGCCTCCAGGGCTCGCCCACGCACCCACTGGCGCGTGGGGCCCTCCTGCCTTCGAGGGGCTCGCCACGCTGGGGCCTTGCTCGCCCGCCGACGCGTGGGGCCCTCCTGCCTTCTGAGGGCTCGCCAGCCACTGGGCCCTCGCTTCGCCGACGCGGCGCGTGGGGCCCTCCCGCCTTCGAGGGGCTCGCCCCACGCAGCTGGGGCCTCGCTCGCCCGCTTTGACGCGTGGGGCCCTCCCCAGCCTTCGAGGGGCTCGCCACGCCACTGGGCCTCGCTTCGCCCGCTGTGGCGTGGGGCCCTCCCGGCCTTCGAGGGGCTCGCCACGCCACTGGGCCTCGCTCGCCCGCTGACGCGTGGGGCCCTCCTGCCCTCTGAGGGGCTCGCCCACGCTGGGGCCTTGCTCGCCCGCCGACGCGTGGGGCCCTCTCGGCCTTCAATGCTCTTTGTACCCGGTATTTATTACACCGACAGAGCCCCGGGTCCACCATGATCTGCGAACCGTCAGTGGGTACTTTTCCGTTTCTTGCGCAAGGGAGACGAATCGTGGGAGCCCACCACCGCGCCGCCAGACGCTGATTCTCCACCGCACACGATCTTCCTTGGGAACTACGCCGCTTTTGCTGGAAACCAAAAACGCAGGGGCAAATGATGGCGCCCAGCTGCGTGAAGCGGAATCAAATCGTCACGCTTCGCTTCACGCCTATAAATACTTCACTCGGCGCGCGTAATCCTTCCGCGACGCTAAGTCTTAAAGTGGTCCTCTGCCTTCTTGCTACTACAAAGATCCTCGCCAATCGCCACCAAGCCTTTCGCCACGCCACCGCCAAATCTTCCATGGCTCCTAAGCGCGGCAAGGGCCGCCGGGATGCCGCACCATCTTCGGAGCTGCCTTGCTCGCTTCCACCGTCGATGAGGATCGGTAGCGGCTTGAATCTTCGTGCCACCGACCACCGCCCGGTTCAGCGCCGGCACCATCATGCCGAGCCCTCGCGGGAGATCGTGACCTTCTCTGGCGTCTTTGGCGGGCCTTGTCCGCCGTACTCAATTCTTCACAGGGGTGCTCGCCTTCTCACGGGATCGGCGGCGCACCTAGTTCCTAACTTCGATCATGGCCTGGTCATCTTCGCCCACCTCTGCGAGATGTTCGTGGGGCGATGCGAATCTCCGCTTTGGCGTCGACTCTTCGCCTTGCACACGGGCTCGCGCCGGCGCTTGTTGGGGCTGCTACTTCGCGCTCCGCGTCACCTCCGCCTTTATCCCTGCCGCGGTCAAGTCCAACTGGAAGGACTGGCACCGGCAGTGGCTGTACGTGGAGGACTCCAGCGGCTGCGACGATCTTGTTCTTCCCGACGATCCCGCGGAGCCCACCGCCGACTGGGGGGCCCAGCTAGACGCAGACGATCTGGCGAGTACGGAGGTGATGGCGGCGCGCATTGTCGAGCTCCGCCGCCAGGGGCTCACCGGAACCCACGTGGCGGCGGATTTTTGCGGCGCCGACTTTGCCCGCTCCGCTGAGGGCGCGCCCGCTGGGCGTACTACGGCGATAACGACGGGACCAGCTGCTCTTGGAGGTGAATACCCTCGCGCTTTTTGGATTTTGTACCTTCCTTCTTTTCATTTTGGCTAATAGCCAACTCTTTGCTTCTTCTTGGTGTTCACCGATGGGAGCGTCTTGGGCGGCGTGCTCGGGGAATGGTGGCGGGCTCGATGATCAAGGCCGACCGACGGCATCGCCCGCCGGCGGCATCCGCCCTCTGCGATCGATTCCAGGGCGCGAAACCTTCACTTGCGGGCGTTGCCCCCATGGAGGTCTCTCGTCCTGCGGTCCAAGTGGCCCGGGACCACTGCAGATCCGCGAAGCCGCCACCGGCGATCGCCTAAGCTTCCGCGGCGGCTGCTGCTCTGTCGTGGCGGTGACTCCGCCAAGCTCTCGGAAGCGCCATTCATCCTTCTTTGTCGGCGACGGCGAGAGAGGAGGGCGAGCCGAAGAGCGCGCTCTTCAAGTCTGGGCTTCGCCGCCCCGCCCCCCCAACCAGCGGGGCCTGCTTCTCCGCCGCCCGCTCCGCCACCGGGCGAGCGCTTGGCGACTCTTCGAACTGGCGCCGCTGCGCAGTTTCTTCCGCTCCTCCCACGCCGACGCTCCTGGCGGCGCCCTCTTCGCCACGCTTCGCCCGCACCGACCGCTTCATCGCCAGGCCATGCGTCGGAGTTCGACGGCGGCGATCATGATCACGCCGCCACCTCCGCCGCAAAGCAAGCGACTTGAGCTCCCCTTCAGCTTTCGCCTTGAGCGCACACGCTTCAGTTGGCTTTCCTGCGCTTTCGCACTTCGCGCGTTAGGGGTTAGCATGCTACGGTTTTGCATACCTGAACCCTGTTTGTCCTTCTTGGAACAGGGCGGACGCTGGGGCATCGAGCTCCGCTCCACGCGACTTCGCCAGCCCCCAGCCTGCCCGCCGCCTTCGACGGAGGCTGCTTCCGTGGCGGCGGAGAGTCCGGCGGCGCGGCGGGAGAACCCTCGGCAACCTCGCTTCTTGGCGCCGCCGCCATCTCGGCCGTGACCGCCCGGCGTAGGGCGCCCTTTGAGGCGCTGCACCTCTCCCGCGCTGGGCGGCGCGAGCAAGCCCTTGCCTTGGCGGAGCGATCCGCCGCGAATCGCGGCGGGCCCTTGGCCAAGAGACCGCCCGCGAAGGCGATGACCAGCGAGGCTGCGGCAGCCAAGCCCGCCGCCTCGGCCGCCAAGCGGTCGAGACCTCCGCTGAGCACTTCGAAGCCTCCGGACCCTCGCCGACATCTGCGCCGGCCTATCATGGCTTCCGGGGCGCCTCATCCACTGGTGTTTCCTGCATCCCCGCTGGAGGAGACGGCCGCGCGATGACGCCGGGCGCCGTGGGGCGAACCGCCCGAAGCCCTCGCGCGTCCTTCCGGCGGCGCTGCGGACGCGGGCGATCAAGATCGCCGCCACGGCGCTCTTGAAGCCGCGGTTCATCTGAGCAATCGCTCGCCCGGGGCGCGCGTTTGACCTCGGCGCCGCCACGGAGAACCTTCGCGCCACCTGGACCGGTTCGAGCAGTAGCTGGTTGACACCGCCGCCCGACAGCGTGTCCATGATGGGGCGCCGCTCCGGTGGAAGCGCGAACCGAGGAGAAGCGAGACTCCGGCCTTTTTGCCTTGTGATCGTTGCCTATAAATGCAAACAAACTTTTGCTCTTTTGCTGTGAGTCTTATTTGAACTTCGCACGATTTAAACTTGCGAAACTGAACCGGGGCACCCGGCCGCCGAAGGCTTTAGACTGAACGTTCTGCCGCAAGTGAGCGCTGTTTCCTTAGGCATCTGGTTACTTCAACCCTTATGGCCTCTCGCAACCCGACTTAAACATTACGTGGCGAGCGCTTAGCTTCCGGAAGTGGTCTAATCGCCGGTGCCGCTGTTGGCGCATTGCCTAGACCGAGCCGACACACCGGGTTAGAACCCGCCTTCCGTCCGCTTTGCTTCGCACCAGCGTAAGTTATAAGCGTTTGCCTTTGCGATTAAGGGGCCATCAGCCATAAGTACTTTCGCTACCAGCTTTCGGCAGAATGTTTTCTAACAGACCTTTTCCAGGCTAAACCACTGATCGCCAAAAAGCTTTAGACAGAGCTTTCTGTTGAAAGTGAACGCTTTTTCCTCAGGCATCTGGTTACTTCAACCCTTATGGCCTCTTTGCGAACCGACCCTAGACATCGCGTGGCGGGAACTTAGCCTTCGAAGTGGTCTAGTCGCGGTGCATTGTTGGCGCGTTGCCTGACCAAGCCGACACACCAGGCTAGAGCCCGCCTTCCGTCGCTTCGCCTCGCCCAACCCATGAGTCATAGGCGTTAAATCCTTGCAACTAAGGGCCATCGCCTTGAGTACTTTTTTCGCTACCACTTTCGACGTAATGCTTTCTAATGATTTGAGGCGAAAAAAAACAGATGCCCACAAGGAGATGAACTTATCTCTTATTGAAGATGGCTTTGTACAACGCAGCCCCGAGGCGAAGTGAAGGAAGAAGACCTCGCCGCTCGGCTCCAAAGGAAGGCCGGAAAAAAAAGGCTTCTGGAACTGCTACCTACGGGTAGAACTTCCTCAGCTGCTCGACGTTCCAAGTGTTCGCCAATTCACGACCGTCCTCGAATCACGAACTGGACCGAGCCAGGCGGAGATCGAGACCACCTTGAAGGGGCCCTCCCACAGGGGAGACAGTTTGTTGCGCCCTGTCTGTGTTTGGATTTTGCGCAGGACGAGGTCGCCCACTGCCAGTGTTCTCACACACACCCGCCTTGCTTGATAACGGCGAAACGCCTGCTGATACTTGGAGGCCCGGATCGCCGCCCTGTCTCGGATCTCCTCCAGGAGATTTACTTCATCCTGACGCCGGTCGAGTCTTGGTCTTCGCTGAACGCCGCCACTCTTGGGGAACGGCGAGCTCGATGGGAGCACCGCCGAGCCATACACCGGAAAAAGGGGTCTCGCCGGTGGCTCTGCTGGAGTTGTCCGCAGCGCCACAATCTGATGGGAACTTCCTCCGCCAGCGCTTGTCAGCGCTTCTCCAGCGGTCGAACGCCCTTGTCTTGAGCCCTTTGAGTACTTCGCGTTCGCCGCTCCACTTGCCCATTGCTCTTCGGTGCGCGAACGGAGGCAAAGCACGCTTGGTACCCAACTCCTCGCACCGCCTTGGAAATCGCCGCTTTTCGAAGCGCCATTATCGCGATAATTACATTGGCGACACGAACCGGACGAAGATGCTCTTCATAAACTTGATAGCCGCTGCGGGCGTGATCGCCGGACCGGCGAGGCTTCAACCCACTTGGTGAACTTGTCGATGGCGATTTAAGCAGATGAGTGTACCCTCCGCCGCCCGCGAACGGGCCTGTAATGTCAAATTTCTAGACCGCGAACGGCCAGGAGAGCGGAATGGTTTGCAGCGCCTGGGCCGGTCTGTGGATTTGCTTAGCATGAAATTGGCACGCTTCGCATTTCCTCACCAGCTCGAAGGCATCCTGGAGGGCAGTAGGCCAATAGAAACCGTGGCGGAAAGCTTTCCCGACCAACGCCCGGCTCCCTGAATGGCTCCCGCACATGCCTCCATGGATCTCAGAGAGAATTTCACTCCCCGCTTCCCGAGTGACGCACTTCAGTAGAACTCCATTTGCGCCCTGGCGATATAGGTCCCCACCTACCAGGGCGTAGCGCTTGGCCTTGCGCGCTATCTTCTCAGCCGACGCGTCATCGTCGGGGATCACTCCATCCCGCAGGTAGGCTAGGATCGGATCCATCCACTGACCTTCCCGGACGAGTGCGACGACGTTCTGTACATTGTCGCCGACGTACTCCGCCTGGCCTGGCGTTTCCGTCTCAACCGCCTCAGCAGTTCTTCCGCCTCCTCCCTCTAATCGGGGAGCTGCAGCAGGATTGGTGACGTCTCCTCCAGAGGTGGGAGCTGCGTCAGGGAAAGCGTCGTCCCCGCCAGAACTGGGGGCTGCGACAGACGGCCGCGTGAGTCTTTCTTCAAAGACCCCAGCCGGAACAGGTGCCCTTGACGAGGCAATCTGAGACAGTTCATCCGCCATGTAGTTGTCACGGCGGGGGATGTGCACGAAGCCCAAACCCTCAAAGTGCCGCTCCAACCGGCGCACCTCCGCCAGGTAGGCCGCCATGACGGGATCCGAGCAGGAGAAATCCTTCCTCGCCTGGTTGATGACCAGGAGAGAGTCGCCTTTTACTTGTAGCCGCCGGATGCCAAGGGTCGGTTACCCCGAGCCCGGCGAAAGATCCTTCATACTCCGCGGCGTTGTTGGTGGCGCGGAAGTCCAGCACCACCAGGTGCCGAACGACATCGCCGGTGGGAGACACCAGGACGACGCCAGCCCCAGCCCCCTCCAGCCGGAATGAGCCGTCGAAGAAGAGAGTCCACGGCGAGGAGACCGGGGTATCTTCAGGTTCTGCGTCCGATGGAGTCCACTCGCTGATGAACTCCGCCAGAGCTTGCCCTTTGATGGCCGTTCGGGGAGCGAATTTGAGATCGAATTCCGCCAGCTCCATGGCCCACTTGGCGATGCGACCCGTCGCCTCGCGGTTGAAGAGGATCTCCCGCAAGGGATACTTGGTCAACACCGTGACTTCTCGCCCCTGGAAGTAGTGGCGTAGCTGATGGGATCTTGACGGCCGGCGTAGAGCATCTTCGGTGTTGTGAATACCTTGTTTCGACGTCGTGGAGGACCTTGCTGACGTAGTAAATGGGGCGCTGGACGCCCTCTCTCTCCGCCACCAGCACCGCGCTGACCGCCTGGGGGTTTGCCGCGACGTAGAGGATCAACGGCTCGCCCGGGTCTGGGGCGACCAGCACGGGCGGGGAGGTAAGGTACTTCTTCAGGCCGTCGAACGCCTCCTGCGCCTCCGCCGTCCACTCGAATTGGTTGGTCTTCCTTAGGAGCTTGAGCAGTGGGAGACTTTTGTCCCCCAGGCGAGCTATAAAGCGGCCCAGGGAGGTCAAGCAGCCCACCAAGCACTGCATCTGCCGAAGTCGCGTCGGGGGCTTCATGTTCTCGATCGCTGCGATCTTGTCGGGGTTCGCCTCAATCCCCCTCTGGGAAACGAGGAATCCCAGCAGTTTGCCCGACGGAACGGCGAACACGCATTTCTCTGGATTAAGCTTGATGCAGTACTTCCTCAGGTTGGCGAAGGTCTCTTCCAAGTCGCCGATCAACTCCTCCGCCTTCTTGGACTTCACCACCAGGTCGTCGACATACACCTCCAGGTTCCGCCCCACTTGGGAGCGGTGAGCGATATGCATGGCCCGCTGATAGGTTGGGCCCGCATTCTTCAGTCCGAACGCCATCCTTGTATAGCAGTAGACGCCCATGGGCGTGACAAAGGCGGTCTTGTCTTCATCTTCTTCGGCCATGCTAATCTGGTGGTACCCAGAGTACGCATCCGTAGCATGTTGCCGCACTTCGCAGCTTGAGTCGACGATGAGATCGACGCGGGGGCAGCGGTACGGATCCTTCGGGCATGCCTTGTTGAGGTCGGTGAAGTCCACGCACATCCTCCAGCGCCCGTTGGATTTCTTGACGAGGACGGGTTCGCGAGCCACCTGGGATGGGCGACACTGCGGACGCACCCGCCCTTAAAGCTTGGCCACCTCTGGCGGATAACTTCTGGCGCTCCACCGATCGCTTCCGGACTTTTGCATGACCGGTCGCCGGGAACGCCGCCAATTTGTGCTCAATCACCTCCACAGGGACCCCACCATGTCGGACGGTTGCCACGCAAACACGTCTGCGTTAGATCGAGGAAGGAGACGAGCGCGCTTCCTATTTGGCGCCGAGAGGCGCCCACCCGAACGGTTCGCTGGTCTCGACTTCGCTCGGGAGACCGCTTTAACCTCCGCGACGAACCGGGAGGCACGGTTCTTCGAGGAGCTCCGAAGTCGAAGCCTCGGCCTTCAGGCACCGACGCCCCGCCAGCGGTGGCGTCCTTGTCGCAGCGAGCGCCTCCGGCGATCCACTTTCAAAACGATGGGGCTGGCTGGCCGGGATCTTCACCACCATGTACGCATAGTGGCACACCGCCATGAACTTGGTCGGCGGCCGACCTAGTATGGCGTTGTAGAGGTCGAAATCCGCCACCTCAAACTCGAGCATCTCGGTGCGGAAGTTGTCGAACCTCCGAAAGTCACCGGAGACTAATGCGCCCTAAGCGGGGCGGACTCGGCCCGGCGCGATGTCAAGAACGGGAGCGTTAGGCGAAGCTCTGCTGCTGGATTTGAAGCGCCCGCGCGACCCGGACGGACAGGAGGTTGAGGAACTCCTCCGTCTACCAAAGCACCGCCCTAGCTTTACATTCCAGACCGTGGGCGCAACCACGATCGGGAGATGCCAGGGCAGCGGTCTCGGTTGGGTGATCGGTTGATCAACGCATCGGTGCTCCGACCACGCCAGCTTCCTCACCGACCCAAAGCCGGGCACGGCGGCGCACACCTCCCTCATCGCACGCTTAAAGCTAGCGTGGGACGGATAGGTGGCCGAACCGCCGTGGATGACGGCAACCTCGCGCTCCGCCTGCTGAAAACCAAGCGAAGCCGCCTCCTTGCCCTTGCCACTGCCGGACGCTGCTGCTGCTGTTGCTCGTGGACTCGCCTGTCCACCATCTTGCTGACGACATGGCAATCCGCCAAGTCGTGAGAGTTGTTGCGGTGGATGGGACAATAGGGCCTTCCGTCCCACTCGCGGGGGCGATGGTCTCGCCCTTCGTCGCGGCCGCGGGGGCCGTCGCGGCCACGGCGATCGCCGTAGCCGCCGCCTCGGCCACCCTACGGGACCGTACCGCCGGGCGCCGCGACCTCCTCTTTTTCGCCCGCCCGCGCCCATTGCGCTGGCTGGCCGCGATCGTCGTCGTCGTCGTCGTCGCAAGGCTGGCGGCCATGACCTGCCGGTCTCGCCGCTTTGCGCTTTTTTTGTCCTTGCCGCGGGGTTCCTCGAGGTCCCGGCCTCGCCGCCATGATTGGCCCGCCCACAGGCCGGGCGGATGCGAGCTCACTGGAGGGCGCACTTGTGCGCCAAGGTGAAGAGCTCTTCCGTGGTCTTAATCTTGCGGGTGGCCATCTTCTCTTTGACCATGGGGTCTCGGGCGCCTCTCCTGAATGCCGTGACCACGGCGTCGATGGAGATGTCAGGGATGGTGTTGCGGACCTGACTGAAGCGCCGAATATAGTCGCGCAACGACTCTCCTTTCTTCTGCTCCACGTTGTGGAGGTCGTCTTCTACCCCGGGCTGCTCGAAGGTGCCACGAAGTTGGTGACGAAGAGCTCCGAGAGCTCCTTCCATGACCCCACGGACCGGGGCAGGTTCATGAGCCACGAGCGGGCTCCGCCGGTGAGGACCGCGGGAAAGTAGTTCGCCAGAACCTTCCCCGACCCTCCAGTCGGTTGCATCACCGTCGTATAGATCTGCAAAAACTCATCAGGGTTGGTGGAGCCGTCGTACTTTTCGATGGGGGCCGGACGAAACCGCTCGCCATCGGACGCCTTGCGCACTCCTTAGAAAAGGCGCGGCACCCGGCGCCGGAGCCTCTGCTCTGGGACGCGTCCTCGCCCGCCGCCCCGTCGCCTAGGTGGCGCCAAGAAGCGCCACCCTCACTGGCCGGGCAGCCACAGGGAACCCTCTTGCTGGTCCCACAAGACGGCGGGCGATAGCAGCTGTCGCGACTTTCGCGCGCCCTGCGGAGCTTGTCACGCAGGTCTTCTCCATGCAGCAAGTGGCGGTCCTCCGGATGGGATCGAGATCGCGCCACCTGCGCTGGCCGGCCGAGCCCCGTGAGGGTCGCCTCTTGTCATCTTGGCCCCGCCTCAACAGAGATCGAGAGAGGAATGCGAGGGCAACAAAGAACGAGAGGACGCGGAAACGCCGGTTCCCCCGCCCCCCGAGACTTGCACCACCGCCGCGGCAGCGTCGACGTAGCGGGCCAAGCTGGCCAACCACGGCGCCGCCGGGGAGTCCGGAGTCACCGGAACCGGTGGGTTTTCAAGCGAGGCCACGGCGCGTGGAGGTTCTGCGGCTTTGAGTGCACTCTCCAAGGCAGCGCCGCCTAGCTTGGCCGAGGTGGCTGCTTTCCGCCAGGGCTCCAGCCCTAGGCGGGCGGCCACCGCCCGGGTGATCCGCCGCCATCGCCGCGGCCGACTCGCGGGCGCAGCTCTAGCGCCGCTTCGCTCCATCGCGGATCGCTTCTCCGCCATCGCCTCCTGAAGAAGGGTCGAAGAGCTTGAACCGACGCTAGCGCTCCCCTACATGGCGCGCCACTGACGGCGTGTTCTCCGCTCAACCACTGCGGATCACACCCCTGGTCAGATTTTTACTCGCTAGCCGACTCGATCAAGCTCGATTCGATTTGGCGTCGGGCTCAACAAGGAACGACTGCAGATTTACCTGTGTTCGGACCCCTCGCGGGTAATAGTCCTACTCCCGCCGAGCCTTAGCTCTTTTCGATTGTGGTTGAAAGGAAAGTCTTTACAGAGTGCTCTCACGAACCGAGTGTTCAATCCTACCCAACGTGCCCCTTCCTCTCTCTCTCTCCTTTTATACAAGCCTCGAACCGACGGAGAGAGCCGAGGGAGTAGGCGATCTGATGCCCTCGAGATACATCGACAAGACACGACAGAAGAGACGCAACGTGTTGCTGCCCACGCTGCGCAGCGCCGCCCTCGCGTGCTCCGCAAGTGGCCTCTCACCCGCACAGTCACACCGGTGAGTCTGCGGGTGGGGCCCTGCCTGCTCCTCCTGACGCGGGCGGCCTCTTCAAGCAAACCTCCTCTCTGCCTGTCAATTCTTCGGCGCCACAGGATGTACCGCCGACCTGCAAGGGCCATCAGAAGCGTAATCATTTCTTCCGCTGTCTACTCGCGCGTGATGTCTCATTAAATGCGCTTCGTCCTTCGCGGCAGGGGGAGCCTTCGTCCCGAAGACTCCTTCTGCAATACTCCCTGCCACGCGGGCCCCGCCTGACGCGCGGGGCCCTCACCGGGTCTTCAGAGGGGGCTCGCCCACGCACCCGCCTGGCGCGTGGGGCCCTCGCCTCACCATCGGAGGGGGCTCGCCCACACGCCCGCTTTGGCGCGTGGGGCCCTCGACTTCGCCTCAAGGCTCGCCCACGCACCCTCTGGCGCGTGGGGCCCTCCTGCCTTCGAGGGGCTCGCCCACGCCACTGGCCTTGCTCGCCCGCCGACGCGTGGGCCCTCCCTGCCTTCGAGGGGCTCACCACGCCACTGGGCCTTGCTCGCCCTTTGCCGCGTGGGGCCCTCTCGGCCTTTCAATGCTCTTTGTACCCGGTATTTATTACACCGACAAGGAGATGTCCATAGATCACAATGTATTAAATTGAAATTATGAGAGGCTCGACTAGTAGACGAAACAAAAGGAAGATGAACATGACGACCTAACTAACAAGCATGACAAACACGGTCGAGTTTGTATTTATTACAAGAGATGGAGGACAAGCTAGCTAGCCTTGAGATAGTGTTATGGCTAGGATGACCAAGACGATGATGCCAAAGCTCTCTCGTGGAGGTGGCGGCGGCGAGGGCATGACTGGTGGAGGTTGGAGTGAAGGAGTAGAGGTCCCCGAAGGTATAAATGTTGATTTTACCTAGAAAGGATATGATGAACATTGCTCCATTATTGTGATATAAATACTGAGTCTACAATTTAGTACTCTCATTTAAGTTTGACAATTATTGGTATCAGTAGTGGTCCTGCTTAATCTTGCTCATCGAGCGTTGACATTATTGAACCAATTCTAAGTTGTTGAGGGATATGATATAACTGAGATAAGCACCTAGTTACTTATGCCCCTACTAAGGCATAGTCTCGGAATTTATTTTGAAAATAGAAAATTGTTATGAAGTTCCTCATTAGACCTTTTTCATCCTACCAGAGCCAAAAATGCTAAATAAATTCAAAGCCTTCATTTAGCCACTTTGGTTGTGTTGAGTTTTGTCAAAAGTAAATCCTTAGGAATTAGTGCTCTTCAAAGCTAGTCATTTCCTTTCGCGTACTCTTTGATTGCTAGCCTCTTGTATCTGGTAATGTTGAATTCCACATTGGGATACAGGCATGCATCTCGCCAGATCTTCATTCCTACAGAAATAAGCCAAGTTCTTTTTCATGAGTCCACCTTATACCTACCTATTTGGTGTACCAAAAAGACTTCCAAAATAATAAAAGAGTCATTCCTCAAAATTATAGAAAATTGAGACAAAGAAAAAAATGAAAGAAAAGAGGAAGAGAGAACCATCATCTCCTTCTATCTTTATTTGAAAAAAAAATATTTGCCTCTCAAAAATCTAAGATTGAGGAATGATCTCAAATCAAAGAAATCAAGTATACCTTTTCATAAACACAAGATCGGATGGGACGGACTCATTAGTACCCCTCATCACTTGCACTTGTTTCTTCATTCCTTTGGCGTGAGTTCATTCTCTCCCTCATCCCTAGATGTTATTATTGTAATGACCAGAATGCGAAGTGGTACAAAATTCCCTAGGATCTATTTTTGACTTTACAAAACTATACAACCTAAGTAGGCCGCATTTCCATACCTATGAGCTCCACATAAACTTTAGAATAGGAGGAAAGAAGGCCATCAACAAAAAGGCCTAGGTGAGGATTAAATACCACCGAGAGACCTGAGAGTAATAATGAAGAACTAACATTTTGAAAAGAAAAAAAACCCCGAGACATAGCTTGAGAAGGGCTGAGTTGACAAAGTTCTATCAAAATTATTCTATCTTTCAACCGCTAAAAGAAAAGGGGAGATTTTGAAAACATCGTGAGTTTGACAAAAGTTGGGGTACACTTGTACGAGTTTTTGTCAACAGATAATGTGATACAACCTTGTATGCTTAGTATTTATTGAAATAATATTGATGCAATCCTGATCCACTGGTTCTCATTTGAGCTCTTTGCTCGAGGACGAGCAAAAGTTCAAGTTGGGGGGTGTGTTGACGTCAAATAAACACCAATTTTACACGTCAACATATTCCGGAATTCCAGCATTTCAGAGGGAAAATCAAGGTTTATACTAACATTTTATTTATTCTAATAAAGTTCCACAAGTTTTGGTGAGTTTTAGGTCCACAGGTACAAAATGGGAAGAACCGGAGCCGAACCGAGCAAAAAGCCAGGCCGGCCGGCCGACCTGGCCACGTCACCAATCCGGCTCCAGCTTCCCTCAAGTGGCATAAAAGCACAAATTGCGGACATCTACACCATCCATTGCAGTCGGTTTGATCAAATGGACACGGTTGCTTCACAAATGAGCTTAGGATTCCCTTGGCTTCCTTTCTTGCACATGTCAATTTGATCCACCGGCTTAAGGGGTTAATCTCCACCATCAATGAAGCATCCTAGAAGAAATCCATGGCTGAGAGGTGGCGAAGGTGGGTTGGCCGACCCACCTAGGCTGGCCGACCCCCTCTTGATGCTCCTCGGATTCTCCTTTCGAGGGTGGCAAGATGACAAGTGTCCCATGCCGTGGCACCCTCTCATTGGCTCCGGAACACTATAAAAGGACCCCTACACCTCACTTTCAAAGAGAGCACAAGACATTCCTCACTTTCATTCCACTTTTTAGAGTAGCTTTTAGTTAGTAGTAGTTGGGAGTTAGAGTCAAGTCAGGTTCGGGTAGCTCTTGTACCCTTTCCTAATTGTTTCAATCAGTGAGATCACTTCATTCATTGCTTATGTGTTGAACTTTATTTGAGCTGAGTATATCTACATAAATGAGTTGTGTAGATTTGCCTTACCGGTAGCTTGTATTCGTCTGGAATCAGTTTAGGTTCTCACTCATATACAGTTAGAGTTAGGCATTGAACCTAAATCAATTTCTTTTTGGTACTGAGGAAGATTGTTTAGAAATAGTAGCAGACGTGGTGTCTGAGACTAGGACTAACTCGGTTTACACCCGGTCCCACGTATATGTGGTAGGTGGTAGGTGGTGACAGCCCTATCCATCCGTAGATACTAAGTATCTCGTGCATAATCCACAGCGTCTAGCTTTGGACAAGTAGAGCCCTATCGGAATGATCATAACCATTCGGGATTCCAATTCAGGATAGCGGGTGGTAGTGAATGTCCGAGCTCCGACGATGATTACCAAGTGAACCACTGTTAGATTACCAAGCTCACTCAATAAATTGAATCACACGATTTTGAGAACTTATTAAACTTGTCTCGTTGTCCTCTCAACTGTCTATCTAGCTAGAGTAGCTTCCTCTTAATTTGTGTGAATATTTATCTTGTGTGTGTGTGTTCCCGGTCTTTTCATTTATCCTAACCCCCGTTACCTAGACTGGCTGGTATTTTAAATAATTAAGATATAGAGGACTGTCTCTTTAAACCCTCATTCCCTGTGGATTCGATAACTCTAGGAATACTCCTGGTGAAAACTACAAGCGATATCCGTCCGCTTGCGGATAAATTTCTTTGAGCGTAAGTATCGCCAACAGTGGCCCCCGAATCCATGTACCTCTCCACGGTGCTGGGGGCGTAGTAAGAGACATGGTGTTGGAGGCACTGACCAAGGACCGCTGATCCCAACCGCGCGCCCCACACCATCGGGTTCCACGAGCTAGGGGTGGAAGACTACCGGGAGCCTGGATCCAAACCTGGATGCTGTGGAAGGGCGGCAGCGGCGAGGGCGTGGGGCTAGGGTTGCTGAGGCGTAGTCGAAGTAGGCGGTGCAGGAGGACAAGCAGGCCCCAGGATGCTTGGGCCTTGAAAAGGCTAGAGCTGGACTGTACTAGTCCAAGGGTTGTACTAGAATGGCGCAGGAGGCGCCTAGTCCCAACACTACTGCTGCCTCCCCCACCACCGTTGCCTTCATCCCCACTGCTCTTGCGTCAGTTTTTTCCCTTGTTCTTGCCCTTGTGGTTGTTCCCGCCCAAGGAGGCACCGGAAGGTGGATAGGGAACACTGGCCACAAAGGTGGAGAAAGGAGCAGCTGAAGCAGAGCCTAATTAGAGCTTGTAGAGAAGCAGCTGGGACCAAGCATTGCCGAAGTCTGGAAGGTGCGTTTGGTTCTCAATAATTTGCTTCTGAAACGAAAATATTTCGTTCAGCCCACGATGCATGGTAAGGACCTTAGTTTGGTCATTGATCGGCTGACCCAGATCCGCAAGGTTGTTGGCGAGGCTCTGGAGATGACGACAGTAGTTGGTGATGGAGAGGTCCCCCTGAGAGAGGGTATGGAACTACGCATCTCCTGGTTCCCAAGGAATTGATCCTCGAGACTTGCCCACACGCCACGGGCCGTGGCATTGGCGGTCATGACCACCTCAAGAAGGTCGGGCGTGATGCTACCGTATGACCACGACAGAACGACGTAGTCCATACGGTCCCACGCAGGGTCGAGAGAGGGCGTGATCCGCCAAGGTGTAGCAGCCGAGTGCCATGAGAAAGAGCCCGCGCCATCGGTGGTAGTTGGGGTTGTTGAGGTCGAGCTCCACCGGGACGAGCGATGCCACAGTGGTGATGGCGATGGCTTGAGCATGAAGTACAACAACCGTATCATGGTCTTCGACAGGGACGCCGAGACCAAGACCAATCTTGGGAATAGTGACAAGGGTTCCCATCGAAGAGTAGTTGGGGTAGGCTCCGAGTGGTCCGCTTCAGCCAGCATGAGGACCAGTAGCAAGTGGTCCACCCAAGCTGAAGTGAGCAAATGGAGCCAAGCCGGTTGGTGGAACCGAGGCTAGCGACCAAATGATGCCCGAGCCAGCTAAAGGAGCCTAGTCAGGCACCCTTGGGTGGCTTGAGCCGGCTGGAGGAGCCGAGCCGGGCGTTTAAAAGGGCGTCGAGCCGCCCGACGGCCTTATGTGGCTTGAGCCGGCTGGAGGAGCCGAGCCGGGCACCCAAAAGGGGGTCGATCCGCCTGGGCCGGCCTAGGCCTACAGATTTGCGAGGAGGGGATTTAGGGTTCCCCTCTCGATCCCCTGTGGCGGTGCCAGCGGTGCCGGCCTCGCCCCGCTGGAGCGCCCACGGCAATGGGAAGCCGACGGCTGCACTGGGCGTGTGGGAGCCAGGGTTGCCGGCGCCGGCGAGGAGGCCCGCGGTGGCAGCAGAGAGGGGCTACTGCGAGGCCGGCGCCCGTCGGGTGACAGCCAGGGTGGCCGGCACCGGTCCAGAGGCCAGTGGCGGCGGCTACGGGAGGGGCGACCGCGATGTCACCATGCCTAGCGGCTGCGGTGGGATGGGCGAAGCCGGCGGCGCCCGGTCCACCAGATCCATGAGAAGGGACGGGGAAGACGGCGCCGGAGCCACCCAAAAAGGTACGCCCCCTTCCTCAGAGATGCCGACGATGAGGATGATGGCCGGCGGTAGTGAGGGCTACACGAATCTCGGCTTCGATTGTGCGAGTGGGTCTCCGCGAGCAACCTCTCGCTTAAGCTCTATAAATAGAAGGCCAAACGCTGAGGGCTTCGGCTGGTTCGCAAGGTTCCCGGCGAGAGAAAGCAAAACAGAAGGTAAGAAGGTGAGAGCATAGTTTTCAAATGCTTCTTCCTCCCTGCATCTAACTCTCTCTTTCCCCATCCATAGCATTCAATGCATATGAAACATCCATTCTAATGCGTTTGATTGGTCCGTTGATGAATCAAGGGGTGGGAGGATAAAATCCATACATAACATCCATCCTTGTGCGTTTGATTGATCCGTTGATGAATCAAGAGAGTGTGAGGGTAAAATACGTATAAAAAATGCATCATATTTCATGCATGTACGCACTGCATAGTCGTACGGTTTAATTGAAGGAAGCTGCATCTATAAATAGTAGAAAGCCCGGTTGCTCTGCTGCGGTTCGGCTTGGGCGCCACGTGGCTCACTCCTCGCTCAGCGTCGCTCGCGCAGCGCAGCGCTTGCTCCGTCGCAGCTCGCTTGCTCGCCTGTACGCCACGCGGTCGTTAGCTCGCTCTAAGCCGCGATTTTTCTCCCGCGCTCGCCCACCCGCGCACGCGTCGGCGCGCCAAAGGCGCGCTGTCGCGGCTAGTAAATTAAAAGCATGCATGATTCCTGCGTTAATCAAAATTAAACACTAATGAATATAGTTAGTTCAAGGAATTAGCGATCTTGCCTAAGCACCAAATACATGCATGTGGCTGCTGCACGCGCGTGTACACGCATATATACACGTGAGAAAATCCTACAAAATACATGCATGTTTAGGAAATGCTGGACGACTACCATATATGTATGCATGTACGTATCTATAGCCATTAATTAAAATATTAATCTCTGCATGACGAAGATTAGTAGCTAAAAAAAAGATGAATGGTGAGGTTTGATATTAATTAAAGCCCGTATATGTCCTAATCACTTCATACATATGTGCGTACCAGCGTAAGTTTGCATAGCCGAGGAATGTGTCATACATACTTAGTAGGCTGCGCTTAAAAGAAAATATGCTTCGATAAAATTATCCATGGTCAAAAGACAGCGGGTTTGGGTCACGGATGACATTACCATGCATGATCAGGCAAACTGGCGATGCCATGCTTGATCGCAAGTTTTGCCATTTGATGCGTCCTTCACAATTTACAGAAATGGATACCCTAAAATGGCTACTAGCTAGCTTAAACATACGTTCAGATACACGCGAGTTTAATCTAAATTTTACTCATGCCATAATCTTTAACAGAAATAATTGTTGAAGTTTATAATTAATTTGAGCACACCTGGTTGCATGTAAAGAAATGCATTAGTTGGTTAGCCTTATATAGATCTGGACTAATCAAAAAGAAAATTCTAAAATGTTAGACACATGATATATGCATACTCATATATAGTGGCTTAGTGGTATATTAATTCACTCATGACTAATATACGTGGGCACAAGAAAAACTGTATACGGTCTACAGTCTGATTCATGATTGATAAAAGTTTGCAGTGCTGATGCATGCATGCGCATGGTTCACTACCAGGATAAGCCCCCTAAAACCGCTTGTAAGCAACCGCGACTGATGCCTCGAGCATCACAAGCGGTTCAGAGAACCGCTTGAACCGCTTGTAATAGAGTGTAAAAAGGCAAATAAATATTGGGGGAGGTGGGATTTGAACCCAAGACCTCTTGACTCACATCTCACCCAGCTAGCCAACCCACCCACGCGCGTTATCTAATAGAATGGGGAGAGCTTTCCTTTTATCTATTCGAAAAATGGGCCTCTAGAAGCGGTTGGGGCTATTAAACCGCTTGTAAAGCCAAGCATCCTAAGCGGTTCGTGTTCCCAACCGCCTGTAAAGGTATAGCAGCGGTTGGGAACACAAACCGCTTAGGATTTTGAATCTTTAGAAGCGGATCGTGCCCCCAACCGCTTATAGAGGTCATTTTCTGGCTTGAGACTGTTTTGAGGCATTAAACCGTTTGTAGAAGTTTGATTTTTTTTTTGAACCGCTTGAGAAAGCTTGTTCCCTAATAGTGGTTGTAGTCAGGGCCGGCCCTAGGGGGGGCGAGCGGTGCAACCGCCCCGGGCCCCCAAAACTATGGGCCCCCCAGACCCCAGTGCTGCGCAAGGGTGCACACCCGGTGCATGCAGCCATGCATGCTTTCGGTGGCTTCTGGCTTGGTGCGCAGCCATGCAGCCATGCATGCTCTCGCGTCAGCCATGCATGCTCTCGCGTCTCGCGTCACGCGATGGCCGATGCCCGATATCAGCACTACTGCGGATCGGGACTTCCCAAGCGGCTCGTAAGGCCTGTGCAAGCGGTTTAGAACGCTTGCGAGCAACATGATCGATGCCCGAGGGCATCTGGCGCCCCGAGCCGCTAGTGATGCCCTCTCGCAAGCGGTTCGCGGTCGATGGCGCGGGCGGGCGGGCGAGCCACGGGAGCTCTGTGCAGCGGTTGGACGTCTGAACCGCTTGTAGAGTGGCATCTCATAAGCGGTTTAAAAACGCTTGCAGACGTAGTACGTTTACCACTGGTTTTCATTTCGGTATGCCACAAAAATAGATATTTAAATATATATTTCAGCAGGAGTTTTTTTTATTTGTCGTTTAAATTTAAATACATATAGGATAAGCATATAATTAGCGATCAAACAAGCTTAAATATATTAGATATTTAAATATATATTTCAGCAGGAGTTTTTTTTATTTGTCGTTTAAATTTAAATATATATAGGATGAGCATATAATTAGCGATCAAACAAGCTTAAATATATTAGATAATACATGTAATAATGTACACTTTATATGCACCGACCAAATTTACAAAGTTTATGATTAATATACATTGTGCAAAATGGACAAAACAGTTCAATGTTTTCTTGCAGTACTCTTCTTGACGCTCTTTGACGACGTAGAAGTCGTCCCTAGTTCGTCCGTGTTGGAATATGGATCTCGATAATGGAACTCATACAGGGGTTAATGACCTCATCGAGAATGAAGCGAATAGTTGTTCTCGTGTGCGAGCACCGATGATGTGGTAACACTTCATGTGTTTATCCATGTCGGTACGCCAATTAAATTAAAGTGAAAAATAAATAAATCGTGCACCCATAATGTAAATTAATGGAGCACATAAGAACGTTATTAAGTTGTTGCTAGATGCATGGTTGCGTGCATATATATCGAACCTCTTGAGAGTTTGAGGCTCAAGCTCGCCGTGGCACATCATTTGGATATAGTGGAACACATAGTAGCCACATAGGTTGTTTCCATGATTGTTGTTTTACCGATGGTCGATCTTGGGCAATTACGCATCAATAATAACAAGAAATATTAATTGACAAAGGGTAATTACGCTGTTTTAAGCGTACCCGTCACGCTTAGCTTGACATCGAATTCCTTCTTAAAACGTCCTTTCGAATATCTTGAAAGCTCGAGAACGCTTTGTTAAGTAGGTTAATTATCCACCGGTATTCCTTTTGCGGTTTTCTCCGTGAATCTTGGGCGATGATCATGCTTTGGTCAAGCTTTATGATTATAAGGATCCATGGAACCTATTTATATATTACAATGATTATGACATGTAATTAAACAATATATAGTGTGCCATCAGTGCCTTAAGCAATGTAAGAACGAGATGTTAGTGAGGACATCAAGACGCACTTAAAGTTGAATGACGTAAGTATGTATGGCTTGTAGTGTTGTTGTACTAGTGCATGTACAACGAGTCGTGGATTTCCTTTGGTTTTCCAGTATATTGGCCGACTTCCTCGTTGACCAACCAAGGGTCAAGGAAGCCAATCGAGTTAAACTACGCTTTCTAAGTCTTTGTATCTCCATTCTACGAGAAAATGGGTTAATTGAGTTAATTAATTATTGTTCTCGACAAGCGGCATGTATAGATATATATATACATCTTGTGGAGTCGACACTCACGAGCACCAAAGCAGTCATGACGGACACGTTGATTTAAGGCGTCGCATGGTACACATTGTACCGATCTTCAAATTCAAGATTTATCAATTGATCATTCCCTCGATGTAAATGTTCTTCTTGAAACGAGACGCAAGAATGAGCATATCCTGGCGGACCTATGTTCGTACCATTCATGCGCGTGTCGCATCTTGACCGGTAGTTTCCTTATGTCCTTAGGGTCTAGCAATGGTGACCCGGCTTAAATAGCCACGACTTGTGCCGTTGGAAGATCATCGCTAATCCACAGGCGGCTTCTATGTTATCAAGGCCACTTCCCTCATGAAGTCATACTCCATCTCAGATATGCTTTGCCTCCTCCTGTTCTTTCTTGCTCATGTATGTGCCACGAGGTTGTTTACTCTTGAAGATGTGCTTTCGATAGTTCTTTGGTAGTCGATGCAGAGGCGGTCGGTGCTGAACGGTTGTCGCGAAGAAGTCCGCGATCTTTGGATCAATTCGTTCCTTTGGCGGTGGATTTGTTTTCGCTTTATACCTCTGTATCCATGCGTCCCACGACTTCTGCGACTCGCTCTTGACTCCTCGACGTCATCTCATAAGGTGTTTTTCAGGTTCCTTCATTCTCTGTCTGAATGGGAAACCGCCGCCTGCCGCTTGATGTCGTTCTAGGCGCAGAAATGCTATTTTGCTAGCAAGCTTCTTCTTGGGGAGATGCCGCTCCGTTGTTTCCCTCGGTCTTTGCTTCTTTTTGCTTTGAGGGGTCAAGGGCGGTGTTGGGCTTCAAGATAGCGCTAGCGAGTGGTGGAGTGCTTTCTCTCACCGCGGGCGTTGCGTGGTGGCGTGCTTTGTCTTGGTGGAGGAGGTGAGGTCCGTCTTGGTGGAGTGTTCTCCTCGGTATAGAAGTCACCTCCGCACCATCAGAAACACGATGTACTTCTTCCACGAGAGGATGATGTTATGGACGGCCTCTCCAAGCTTGGTCACATCGTCTCCTCCAAAGAATATCGAGCTCCATATCCTCAAATCCAGCCACCACCTCGTCAACCGTGACCTTGGAGTATCCCGCGGTATAGGGTTCTGATGGAATGACCGCCCGACTCCACTGGGAAGGCCAAAGCATAAGCCACCTTGAGGGTGAGGTTGTGCAGTTGGACGCGTAGCTCACATTGGCGGGGCACGGTGATGTCGTCCACGGGATACCGGCATGCAATTCATCGGTCGACCGCGTTGTTTGACGCGTAGCTGCTTCGCCGACCGGAGCCCGGGGGACTAACCACGTTGTCCGGAGGCATAACGATAACCCCACCTGGTCTTTGAAGACTGGCGATTGCAGCTTGCACTTCCCGCTTTAGCATTTCTGCCATGTTTTCCTTATGCTCCTTGAGCTCATGTTCGATTTTGCTGACTCTGTTGTGTTCTCTTACTTTCCTTCTTTCCCGGCTCCGGTATGTGGCTTGATCATTTGAGAAGCCAGACCATCCACACACCGCTGCCAAGTCCTCGTGTCCTTCTGGATGTTCTGCGTTCCCAAGTGCGTCGTAAGCTCGTCATTCTCCCCTGCTCGCCACCAAGGATCCTGCGACGTTGCTTCTCGATGGCTTCCACAATCCTTTCTTTCACGGGTTGCACTTGTGGTGCCATCTCCACTTGCCATCATCCTTGACCTCCCCCGTGGCCCAAGGTCCGATTCGTGGGAGCTCCCGATCTTCTGTTTGGTACTATAACCCTTTTTCTAAGCTCTTCTTCCCGCTTCTCCCATTTTGGCATAGTTTTGATGTAACCACCGGACCCGAGATGGTGGTGGTATTTTTCTTACGTGCATTGGCCTTGTTCGCTCACTCGCGGCCTTGCCTTCACCGACAAATTTTGTACTCCTCAAATGCTTGCCGTGATCGCTAGCTTCGGATACTTATTGAAATCTGGGTTGTTCCGGTCTCCACGTACTTTTTATCGAGCTCGCTCTTCCACGATCGAAAGCATAACGCCATCTTGCTCGAGTAAATTTCTTACACTTGTTTTCGTAAGCCGTCTAATCGTGAAGTTTTCCTTTATATCCTTCCGAGCGCTCTTTCGTAGCCGTAGGAACCTTGGGCCATGTCTTGATGCTAATAGGGCGTGATCCTCACAATGACTCATGGCGTTGTTGAAGGGGCAAGTGCCGACATAGGGGCTTCGCTTCCCATGGCTGAAACTTGAGTAATGACGTACTTTGTCGACGGCTTTTTGTTAGGCCCTCGTATTTGCTTGGATTGGTACATTGGGCGCTTCCGCTTAAAAAAACAGAACACGTGTCGAGGCTTATTTCTATGAGACGATAAGAAACGGTTATTTTAGTGTCCAGCTATATATACCTCACACCGTCGACATTAGTTTCATCGGCGAGAGCCCGGATGGATGATCACCGGTTTCACTGGCGGTTGGATCACCGGCTTGAGCATGGATTGTGTGATCACCGACTTGAGCCGGGCGGCCTGATCACCCATTGGATCTACCGGGTTGGCCTCATCGTAGCTTATGAGAGTGCCCATCGCGATTTCGTTAAGTAGAAAATCATTTCCCGCATCGAAATCAAGATCATCGTTTCCGGAGTGCGCCATCTATCACTGTGCATGCACGCGAAATAATAGAACATTTAATACAACATATATATCTCTTTTTATTTGAATACTATATTTTAATACAACATATATATCTCTTTTTATTTGAATACAACATTTGAATACAATATTTTAATACAACATATACATCTCTTAGATGTCATCCATCTCGACACCCATCAAAACATACAATATTTGAATACAATATTTGAATGTACAGTTTTTAAATGTACCCATTTCGACACCCATCAAAACGTACAATATTTGAATGTACAGTCCACAGAAATTGGCAAATAAATCTGAACTTGAATATCGAAGCTGAACATACTTAAGCCATCTATCTCCTCCATTTCAATTTTTCAAGTTTCAAATGTAGCATGTGCATGTCATCTTTAACACCTTTTAGCCACCAAGTTCACATACACATGCAAATTTCTTTAGCTGCATAAACCCAACTAGGAACCCTAGCTAAGCTTAGATAGGGTGGTTGGCGATTGCCGTCGGAGCTCCTAGAAAACCTACTCTAGCTCCTCGGCGCCATTTCGATTTCTAGAGTCGCAACCGAGGCCATCCAAATTTCCTTACACCCTAGCTAAAACCCCCATATCCCAAGCACATTGCAAATCAAGCTAAGCAACCAAGGACAATGAACATAGATAAAAACAGTGGCCATAATTAAACAAATTTTGTTCTCATATTTATATGTTGATGGGTTGCGATAAAACTACCATCCAACATCAATATCTACAATTTATCATAGGCTTTTAAAGATCGGTGACTAGAGAGACCTAAGAGAATCGAGGTTTGCCCAAAGTTATTATACAATTTCCTACAAAACAAGCATACAAAGGTCTTTGTCCGTAAACATAGAGATCAATTTTAGTCCTAATGTCAATCATATATCGAGGATTTCACTTAAAAATAATTGATCGACTAGATGCCAATTACAAGATAACTGAATGAGCATTCCCATTGAAACAGATGCTAATCAGATCAATGAAAAGATCCCAAAGGGAAGAACACAACAGCACAGTACGCAAGTGTATCTCAGGATAATAATTTAGGCAACAACACAAATACTCCTAAGGCATCACTAGTTAACGATCATCATAGCCTCAAAATTAATAAACATCACCGAGCAAAATATTAAAGGGACAAGTGCAAAGTGGTCCTCGGATCAAGATAATAGCCCTAGCACGAAGGCTAGGTCCCCAAAATATTCTCAATCAGCCCAAAGAAAAGCCCAACAAAGGTGTTCATATGCACATTCCCAAACCCTAAATCCTAAATCACATCACAGAGCAAAGATCCAACAAAGATCCCCAAACCCTAAATCACATCACGAGCAACATCACGAGTCCATTAGTGATCCACCAGAAAGATCACAGAGCAACATCCAGGGAGGGGAGGGAGCGAGGCGGCTGGGCAATCCGTCGAACAACATGTGTGCATCACAGAGCAGGGGGGTGAGGAGAAAGAGGGGGCTCGATACCTCGGCCCTTCGTCTTCAAATCGGCGGGGAGAATGTCAACGGAGAACGGGACCGAGGGGCTCGCCGCGAAAAGGCTCGACCGAGGTGGGCGAGCCGACTGCTTGTGCTCTTTCGGCAGGTGCGCCGAGCGTCGTGGTGGCGGCGCGGAGGTGTAGGCGACGGCGTCGAGGACGACAGCGCGGTGGCGAGGACGGCGGCGATGGCTTGGGACTTAGAAAAATTTTGGTGGAAAGGAGAGGGCGACGAACCGCTTGTTATATAGTAAAGCTCTCTACAAGCGGTTTGTATTACAAACCGCTTGAAAATAACCTCTACAAGCGGTTCGTAGTAATAACCGCTTTTAGAGATATCTTTACAAGCGGTTTGTAGAATGAACCGCTTAGAAACACGGTAGCGAAATTAAATTTTGGAATTTCGCCAGCAGACAATAAATTACTCTAAGCGGTTGGTGATATAAACCGCTTGTAGAAGTCATTCTACAAGCGGTTGGTAGAACGAACCGCTTGTAGAAGTGGGACACACGTGGCGCAGGCGCGGGTCTCTTTCTAGAACGTTTAAGATGGTTTGCCTTCCTTTGTTGAATTCGAATTTACTCTCACTTGGCTAGCTCGTGGCGTTTAAGTCGGAGCTCCCGTCTTTGATCGCGGTTCGAGCCCCGCCACGCCTGCTTTTTTTTTTTTTATAAATATGTACTGAGCCCATTATTCTTTACAAAATACTAAAAATTTGTTTTTGCATTACTTTCATTTCTAAATATGTACTGCTCCCATTATTCTTTACAAAAATACTAAAAATTTGTTTTGCATTACTTTCATTTCTAAATATGTACTTAATTAGCCCATTATTTTTTCCCAAAAACTAAAAATCTTTTTTACATTACTTTCATTTCTAATATGTACTTAGGCCATTATTCTTTTCAAAAATACTAAAAAAATTTGTTTTGGCATTACTTTCATTTCTAAGTATGTACTTAGCCCATTATTTTTTCCAAAAACAAAAAAATATATTTTTACATTACTTTCATTTCTAATATGTAATTAGCTCATTATTCTTTCCAAAAATATTGCTTCCATCTTATAAATTCTTAAAAATGCTATTACATGATAACATAGTTCATACAACCACATAGGTCATCCTAATCATTTATATTTTTGTCTTTACAATTCTTCCTTCATCGTGATCGCGCAGTATAAAGCGGAGCATCCATGCCTATGTCATCCGAATGCTTATGTCAACATCTATCGCAAATGGAGGATCTCATCGAACTGATCGTACTCTTCCTCGTCAATAACGTCCTCTACTCCGACAATCCTTCGCTTGCCATGAAGAACCACATGTCGCTTTGGTCGCTCCTTCTTCTTGTCTTTGATTTGATTCTTCTTTGGTGCCTTGACATGTCCAATACGTAGAAGACTGTCTCACCTCCTTCATGAGAACAAATGGTTCTCTCAAGTAGCCGACTTCTTGGAGGTCGACGGTAGTCATGCCGTATTTGTCGACATTCACGCCGCCTGCGTTTAGTTTTACCCATTGGCACTTAAACAATGGGACCTTCAAAGGCCCATAGTCGAGCTCCCATATCTCTTCTATGAATCCATAATATGTGTCCACCCTGCCTGTATTGTCGGTGGCTTCTATACGGACACCGCTGTTCTGGTTTGTGCTATTGTTATCTTGTGATCTCGTGTAGAATGTGTAACCATTTATCTCGTACCCCTGCCATCTCACTATTTCAACGGATGGTCCCCGAGCCAGGCGTTGCAACTGTTCATTGTTGGACTTGCTCTTGAGGATATGGTTTTGTAACCATGCGCCGAAAGAATCCATGTGTCTCGAAGGTTATCCACGTGTCGGTCTTCTATGGGAACTGAGGCGTAGAGCATTCTTGTGTTGGAGGACATACGGGGCGGCCACTGCCGATTGCTTCAACACAGTGAAATGTGATTGCTTAAATGTCTGAAGATCGTTGCATGCAACTACTTTTCTTCCAAGTGTCCCTTTACCTCGTAGCCTGCCCTCATGGCGTGATATAGGGACGCCGATGGGGTCTAGATCATCAATGTAGTCCACACGAACTCGACCACCTCCTCGTCACATAACCCTCGCAATGCATGATTCTCGCCGAGAACGGTTACGTACATACTTCTTTAAATACGCTCATGTACCTCTCGAAAGGGAACATCTTTGTGGAGATAAACGGGCCCAAGAATACCTATCTCTTTGCTTAGATGAACAAAGGAGATGAACCATGATATCAAAAAGGCGGGAGGAAAGATCATCTCGAGGCTAACCACACTTTGTACCACGTCACCGCAACTCACCTAGTTTTTTGGATCGATGACCTTACGGGAAACAAATAAGAAAAACGAACACGCCTTTGTGATTGTCCCCTTACCCACTCGGCAAGACACCTCTTAAAACCACCGGAGCAAGCTGTGTCATCAAGACAAGACAGGTCATGGATTTTAGATGTACAATTTTGTTCTCTTTCATATTAACGAATCTCTTTACGTTCGACGAGTATCCGGAAGGACCTTCACATTGCTAAGACACTCTATCACGCTTTTTCTCTTCTTTGCTTGGAGTATAACTTCACGGCCGTGAAATGCACGCTTGTTCCGCACCTCTTTTTTCAGGTGTAGGTCCTTGCGATACCCAGACTTCAAGGTCGTTCGAGCACTCACTTTGTATCTTCGATTTCCGTCAGATCTATATATCCTAGGAAGCTCACACGACGTTCTTGGTGATGTGCATGAAGTCCATGAGTTGCGAACATCCAAATCTTCCCATAAGGCAAGTCCCAAAATATTGACTTCTTCTTCCATATGGGTGCATGGCCATCCTCATCATTCGCATGATTTGCTTCCCTGACCCTTTCCAAAACTACCTTCAGATCCTTCACCATAGCAAACACCGCTTGCCACTTCGATGCCTCCGCTGGAACGATGTTCTTCCTCCCGTTAAATTCTCTGCGTTTCTTCCACAACGCGGGGTTCAAACAAGAAACCCGCGATGCCCCATGTACACCATCTTCGAGAGCCTTTCATGTACGTGCCATCGGTTTGATCCAAACACCGCACACACGCATTGAAGCCTTTGCCGCTTAGGCGAACAGTTACCAAGCGGCCGGCGATCGTTGATTGTTACAAATAACATTGCACGCAGGTTGAAATACTCTCTTTGTATTCGTCCCGCACCTTTACACCGCTCCATAACGCTTTCAAGATCTTCTATCAAAGGTTTCAGGTAGACATCGATATCATTTCCGGGTTGCTTGGGCCCTTAGATCAACAACGGCATCATTATGTACTTTCTCTTCATGCATAACCATGGAGGAATATTATACACACATAGTGTGACTGGCCAGGTGCTATGGCTGCTGCTCATGTCTCCGAAAGGATTCATCCCATCGGTACTCAAACCGAACCTTATGTTTCTCACCTCATTTGCGAAGTCTTTGTACTTCCGATCGACCATCCTCCACTGCGAGCCATCTGCCGGATGCCTAAGCATTCCGTCGATCTTACGCTCTTCTTTGTGCCAACGCATCATCTTCGCATGCGCTTTGTTTGCAAATATACGCTCCAGCCTTGGAATCAGAGGAAAATACCACAACGCTTTTGCCGGTGCTCTTTTCTTCACACGCACCCCATCTACTTCACCTGGATCGTCACGCTTCGTCTTATACCGGGGTTCCTTGCACACTGGACAGGCATCCAAGTCGGCATATTCACCGCGATATAGGACATAGTCGTTGCGACATGCATGTATCTTCCGTACTTTCAATCCTAAGGGACACAGGACCAGTTTGGCTTGATACGTGGATTACAGGCGGGTGTTATCTTTCGAACAACTTCTTTATGAGCGACAACAACTCATCGAAACCCTTATCGACACACCATTCACTGACCTTCCATTGCATGAGCTCCATGTAGTCGTAGCTTCTTGTGCCCTGACCACAATTTGGATACAAAAGAGTTCTCTGGTCCTCCAACAATCCACGTACTTTCTATATTGTTTCTCCTCTGTGATATCTCCCTCTGCGTCCACGCAAAGATCCGTCCAGTCATCATCCACACCAAACTGATCACCTTGTGTATCTTCTACGTCCTCGTATGTCGTCGCGTCCGGCATACCATCATATGTCACTTCCTCTTCATCGGCTTCTTCTTCGTCTTCTATGTTGGTATGCTCTACTTAGTCGTGGTGAGTCCAACATGTATAGTTCGCATAAAACCTCTCATCAACAAGTGGCCTCAGATCCGTCCTCGCATTGAGTGCTCTTTCTCGTTCACGCAATCTACGCACGGACACCGTCTGAAAGCTTCCTAGAGGCAAGTCTCAAATCGACTTCAAGAAAAGCATTCACGCCATCGATGAACTCCCTTGTCCGACGATCCGCATATATCCATTGCCGGTTCATCTGCACCAATTAAATTAATAAGAACACTTATTATATTTTTCAAATTGAAATATTTAACTCGAAATAACTAATTGCTATATTTTTTAATTACCTCTAAATTTTCTTGATTTTTATAGCTAAACCAACTAAATCTCACAAATTAAAAAACTTTTTCAAAAATATTTTTAATTACATTTCATACCTCCCATAAAGTATTACCTACCTAGCAAAAAACCTACATCTATTTAGCTCTATAGCAATTGAAATAATCACCCTACCTACTATTTTAAACTAATGTGAAACTAAAACCATCCAATAGATCACCACATTGCCTCAAAAGATCTAGAAGGGAGAGCTAGCTAAGGCACCAAGCTAGATCTTGCTCTCTAAAACAAATAATCACCCCTACCAACTAATTTCAACATCTTATACATCATCAAAAAAGGATACAAAACTAATATGAGACTTAAAACCCCCAATAGATCTACATCTTGCCTCAAATTATGAAGAGAGAGAGAGAGAGCTATAGCAAAACAAACACCCTTCAATTCAAACAAGATTATTTAATATTTCTCCACATCAATGCAAAAAGATAAGCAATGTCTACATGAAAATGATGTTGAGACCATGTTTACTTACCTTGGAAACCTTAATTTGGAGCTATTAGCCAATTAAAAATTTTGACAGCACCTCCCCTGCATGAACAGCTCGGCCCGTCAGTGCTACTGCACGAGCTCTGCTCGGGGAGGAAGAAAGGGTTAAATGCGCTGGGCGGGAAGGAAAAAGCATATGCAAGCGGTTCGTGATACAAACCGCTTGTACAGATAGCACATTATAAGCGGTTCGTATTACTAACCGCTTACAGAGGATTGCAAGCGGTTGGTGATACGAACCGCTTGTAGTGTGATATATCTGCAAGCGGTTTCTATCACGAACCGCTTGCATATGCCCTTTCCCGCCACCCTCCCACCCGTTGGCCACGAACCGCTTGTGGCGATCGGGTCGCAAGCGGGTTAAAGCGAGCCGCTTGTGATGGGCCGCTTTGGAAGCCCAGATCCACAGTAGTGAATGGGCCATGCAGCCCATGCTCCATACTCCCTGTCTCCATGCGTTGAGGAGGGCAGGAGGCCCAACAACTCAACAAGGCAGCCAGGCAGGCAGCCGGACTTGCAGATGCGGAGATGCCGCCGTATTGCCGTGAGGCCGTGTTCGCCTAATCCAATCGCCTGACGCCTGTGGAGTCAGAGACTCCGCCGACCGCCGCCATCACCACACAAAAAATCAAATCACCAATTCACCATCGGAACGACGGAACGGCGGATCAGATCATATTCAATTCATCCGTCTATCGGCAGCCTCACAGGTTATCTAGCATGAATACTTGGAATGAACTGAGAGTCAGGATAAGTAAACAACAAACAATTGATAAAGATTTGCAACGACAAATCACAAAGGAGAAGGAGCGGTTGAGACAAGTTTTATTCAGAATTGTTGCTATTGTGAAGTATCTTGGTAAACGCAATTTGGCTTTTAGAGGATCCAGTGAGCAGCTTTATAATGAACAGAATGGTAATTTTTTAGCTTGTGTTGAGATGATTGCCGAATTTGACTTGGTAATGCAAGATCACCTTAGACGTATTGAAGATAAGGAGATCCATTATCATTATCTTAGTCATAAAATTCAGAATGAGTTGATATCTCTTTTGGCTTCTGACATTACCAATACTATCACAAAAATTATTAAAGAAGCCAAATATTTTTCTGTTATTCTTGACTGTACCCCAGATGTGAGCCATGAAGAACAAATGACTTTAATAGTCCGATGTGTCAATATGTCTAGCAACCGAATAAAGATTGAGGAGTACTTTCTTGGTTTTTTAAAGGTGGATGACACATCTGGTTTGGGGCTTTTCAATGTGTTGCTTGATTCCATGGAGTCGTTTGGTCTTAATATTGATGATATAAGGGGTCAAGGTTACGACAATGGTTCTAATATGAAAGGAAAACACCGGGGGGGTACAAAAACGGTTGCTTGATAAGAATCCAAGAGCATTGTATATGCCATGTGCTTGTCATAGTCTTAATCTTAATCTTTGTGATATGGCAAAATCTTGTAGTAAAGCTGTTTCATTCTTTGGAGTTGTGCAACGCATATATACATTATTTTTGGGTTCTACCAAAAGATGGAAAGTTTTACTTGACCATGTGCCAAATTTAACTGTGAAATCATCGAGCAATACTCGTTGGGAGAGTCGTATCAAAAGTGTCACAGCAATTAGATATCAAGCTCCTGAGATAATGTCAGCTTTGTTTGAGTTGCATCAAGCATCTGATACAGATCCCATGGCAAAGAGTGATGCAAAGAGTTTGTATGATTTGCTTGGTACCTTTGAGTTTATATTTGGTATGGTTATTTGGCATGACATTTTATTTGCTGTAAATGCTGTGAGCAAGAAGTTGCAATCACAATCCATGTGCCTCGACTCCACCTTGCAGCAAATAGAAGGTATCATCACTTACTTTGACAACTACAGGAATGACGGGTTTGCTTCTAGTATGACCATTACCAAGGGCATTGCGTCTGAAATGGGTGTGGATGCATCATTTTCATTAAAGCGTCGTGTTCTTAGAAAGAAATATTTTGATAAAAATGATTGCAGTAATGAAGCAAATCTACAAGGTGAGAAAGATTTTGAGGTTAATTACTTTTTGGTTATGGTTGATATGGCAATCACTTCATTGAGAAATAGATTTGAAGAACTTCAAGTATTCAATGATATATTTGGGCCTCTTATGAAGTCAACAACTTTGAAGTCGTTGGATTATATCGGACTTAAAGATTGTTGTACTAAGTTGGCAAATACTTTCTCTGTTGAAGATTCATCTGATTTTGAGTTAAATAATCTGATTTCTGAGTTAAGAATATTGCAAGCAACTTTGCCAGATAGACCAATGTCTGCTATGAAGATTTTTGAGTTTGTCAGGGAAGTGGATTGTTATCCTAATATTTCTGTTGTACATCGGATCTTATTTACTGTGCCAGTAACTGTGGCATCAGCTGAAAGAAGCTTTTCAAAGTTGAAATTATTGAAGAACTATTTGAGATCTACAATGTCTCAAGAAAGATTGAATGGTCTGGCAACTTTATGTATTGAGAAGATGTTATTGGACGATATTAATATTGAGGCCATCATTGATGATTTTGCATCAAGCAATGTTAGAAGAAATTTCTGAGGTGAATAATCTCATTTGTGTACTTTCATTTGTTTAACGATACCAATTTTTAAAATACATTGAATATTGTCTAATTATATGATAGTATATAAAAAAATGGTTATATTAGGGGCCTCCGTTTATAATTTCGCCTCGGGCCCCAGAAAACTCAGGACCGGCCCTGGTTGTAGTGAGATATGTGTTGATTAGGAGACCATACATCTCACTATCTGTATTACATACGACGCTAATCACTAGCAAAGCAAGATAGCACTCAGCATGCTACGTCCCCATGAATAATTCCCATGGCTAAAATGTTTCTCCCATATAAAGTTGTACGCATGATACATCTCGGCCATTGCAATCTGGCCAAATCTCAAACAAAATTACCCCGTGCATTTGGAAATTGGTCATCATGAATTCATTGCACGTAGGAACCCTGCATTAAACAATAAACCGTTTTGATCATATATAAAATGAGCGACCTTTGCACCTAGCATAGGAAAATCACTAAACGATACCGTGCTTACTGCATAATTTGTTGAGTCGATTCACATGTGAACACTCTTATGTGTGCATCACTACCAGAGAACTGACATTCCTGAGCGGTTGGAAAAAAAAAGGAGCGGACTTTTACAAGCGGTTTAATATCCCCAAACCAGCCCCAAGCCAGGAGTGGACCTCTATAAGCGGTTGGGGGCACGAACCCCTTCTAAAGACCAAGAATCTTAAGTGGTTCATGTCCCCAACCGCTGCAAGAACTCTAGAAGCAGTTGGACACACAAACCGCTTAAGATGCTTGCCTTTATAAGCGGTTTAATAGCCCCAGCCGCTTCTGGAGGTCCTTTTTCGAATAGATAAAAGGAAAGCTCCCCCTATCTCATCAGATATCACGCGTGGGTGGGCTGGCTAGCTGGGTGAGGTGTGAGTCATGAGGTCCTGGTTCAAATCCCACCTCCCCCAATATTATTTTCCTTTTTAGACACCCCAGTTATAGGAATCGCTTGTGATGCTCACCAACCACTTGTACAGCTCCTTTCCCTGGTAGTGCGTGGCGAAAATAAGTTCTCATGGACAACTCCACATATAGAGTATACATACGCATGGCTAAAATAATTTTGCATGCATAGTTCCATATATATAGAACGTACGTGCATGACCAAAATAAATTCTTGTGCAGAACTCAACATATAGAGTATATTCATGCGTGTGTGGTTAAAGTAAATTCCCATACTGTCACCCCTCAATTTTAACTTACCTTGAGGGTCGACGATCCCGTGCACTAGCCCCTGGATCAGTACACTAGCGCGGAAGACCAAGTAACCGATACAATACAAGCATACATCGATAGGAAAAGATCCTGAATATTACAACACAGAGTTGCGTCCATAGGCGACTTTAGTAAGGCGGCCCATATACGCCTTAGATTACAAAAGAATAGTTTCAGAGTTCACAGCGGTCTCCAAAATATCTACCCAAAAGAATCCCAATCGACTATGGTCCATCAGCGACTGGAGCGGCCCCTAAGACTCCTCGGGTCCACCATGGTCCTGTTCGTCGTCTTCGAGACACGCGTAAGGGTCATCTTCGTTTCCATCGTCTAAAGAAGGTAAGTATGCGAGGTCAGCGTCATCCGACCGCTGGCAAGTTAACACTTGCCTTAATGCATTTAGTGTATAAGGTTTTATTTGGAGGAAAGGGTAATTTTATTTGTGTAAAGCCAAGTTTATAAGACTTTTGGAAACAACATAACTAGCATTATCTAGAACTTGTCTTGTTATATATAATAATCAAGGTTTCCATCCTAACCATGCATCCCAGATCCAAATATCAGCCAATCACGACAATCAACACACAAATCGATCAACTCTTCCTGTCGACGGTTGGGATATTGACCCAAGTCAACTAAGGTTGTTCAAGCGTGAGATAGAAGACACGCCGAACATAACGAACAACAACGAACAGGGAAACAGGGGTTTTTATCCTAGTTTGGGCCTCTCGGGAGAGATAATAGCCCTATGTCCAGCCTTTCTTATATATCAAAGATGAATACAAGAGGTGGCTCGACGAGACGAACAAGTCTCGGCGAGATTATGGTATACAGGAAGCAATGCGCTATAATTAGGTGTCTACGAGATGCTAATACATAAACTCGATGCCCCCAAACGCCGTGGGGGCTTGGTTTATATAGTACAGAGCAAACCGACCTACCGAGGGACTATCGGGTCGGGCTGACCACGAGTACGTAACGAACTCGACGTGCCAAATATATCCCGAGGTAGGTATGGCATACTCCTAGTCTTGGGGATCACGACGTCTGTTCCAATCCGAGAAACCAACGTCCGGGTCTTCACATAGCCGTGCAGAACTCTTGTTCGAGATGGACTCAAACACGAAGTCTTGGGCACCACGCAATCGTACCGTTCAGGAGGCTAATCGGCACGATGCACATGGACCTTATAGAACCTTCCAGGGAGCTGGGCCCTGGTAGGCTGTTCGATTGGGCCGTCAGGGAGTGGGCCATGGCAATGGGTCGTGATTTTATCCCCGACAGCTAGCCCCCGAGACTCAAGTGGAAGGACTCACTATAGTGGGGTCTTCCTCTTGAGACTCAAAGTCAAGAAGAGGGAAATTACACTGCTAAAAGAACATGTAACAAATGACCGAACAAGTTACGGTTCTACCGAACAGAACTTGCCTAGGATCGAGCAAACCTGATCAGTGCCGAGCAACTCTGTTGCGTCGAACAGGAAAACGCATCCATCCGAGCAGAGCACCGAGCCCTCGGTATGACGCTGAAAAAAGTAGCCGTTATGTATCTCAACAGTAACTTACATCACAGCGATGAAAACAAACCGACCGTTTTTACATAGCCGTTGCGGTAAAAACTAGCCGTTTTGTGGCAAGAATCCGTTGCAAGGCTGCTCATTTGGGCCTATAAAAGCACCCAGGCCGCCCGCGGCTAGCCACTTCTGCTCTCACGCCTTTCCTTCCCAAGCCCTAGTTCCAACCGCGCTCAGCATCAAAGAAACCGAACTCCAACACCAAACCCGCTCGTCCAGACCTGGGGGCTGCCATAGCCAAGTTCTCAGGCACCAGCATCACCGAGGAGGACTTGAGAGTTTGGGAGGGGGAGGGCCACGTCGATGCCGGTAGCTGGAGGCTGCCCGGTGAGGAGGAAACTCCGGAGCCGCTCGAGGGAGAGTTCGTCAACTTCGAACAGTTCGCACTGTTCGGGTTGAGGTCTCCCGAGAGTGACTTCGTAGAGGCCTTCTTGAACATCAGCGGATTAGAGGTGATGAACCTCAATCCAAACTCCATCCTCCAGATGGCCGTTTTTGCACACTTGTGCGAGGGCTATCTGGAAATCGATCCGTCGGTGGGGCTGTTCGTGCACTATTACACGGTGACAAGGAGCAGCTCCGCCGTTTCGATGCTGGGGTGCTACTAACTTAAGCTACACCCTTTGCCGACGACGTGCACTACCCGTCGCCATTGCTTTCGACTTCGATGGGCGTATGGTGGACGAGGTGGTTCTACAGCAAGCGGAGCGACGGCAGCAAGCTCATCTTCACCGGGAGGGCGCCGGCGAAGGGAACACCGATGCCTCAGCCGGAGATGTCCGCCGAGGGTTGGTATTTGACAAGGAAGATCGCCTCGCTCGTGGGCCTCGGGCTCACGGGCAGGGAGATCATCCGGGACTACACAGCGAACAGGATCTGTCCGCTGTGGAGAAGACCCTATCCTTTCTATAAGATAGAGGGTTGGGAAGACATCTCCAGGGAGAGCACGGGTAAGTGCCTTTAAGACTCAACCTTTCTTCGATGGTTCATCCAGCGAAACTAACGTAATCTTACGCCGGGCAAGGGCGCCACCGACGCATGGGTGACCGAACAGGTCGACTCCGTGCTGAAGGCAGCGAGCAAGGACGGCGAAGTCACCGGCGAGGTGGCATTCACCTGCCCGCGCAACGTACTCGTCCGCACAGACGAGGTAAGTCCTTTAGACCCAGCCTGCGTTGCTAGACTTGTACTGTTGAACATGCTAACATTTGCTTCTCAAATGAACAGGAGGACCAGCTGATCCTTGGAGGGATCGTAGAGGAACTATCTGGATCCGAAAAGGAGAAAGCAAGAAAGGGCAAGGCCAAGGTGGCCGCGAAGCCCAAGGTGGCGGCTGAGCCGACGCGGAGCTCACCGCGCCATGGCGGCCTCCAGCCCTCGAAGAATCCCCCTGCGGCAACGAAGCACGCCGAGCAAGCCAAGCAAGCGCACGGACAGCCAAGCGGGAAGCGACCAAGCCCCTCACTCCTCAGCAAGCAAAGCGACGAAGAGGTAAGGATCATGACCCTCTGGCTCAAACGCTATGCGCAGGCTCACCCGGGCCATATGGCATGGCTGCAACAGGTCGCCGAACAGAGGAGGCTTGAAGAGGAGGTCGCGCGCAAGGAAAGGCTTCTTGCGTTGCGCGAGAAGAGCGCTCAGCTCAGCAGGGAGCTGAGCTCGTCGCCGCAAGCATCCGGAGGCCAAGGCGAACAAGAAGCCAAGGAGCCCCCGAGGAAAAGGCGGAAAGTTTTGGCGACAAAGAGGAAGATCAAGCTCTCCACGGCAGGTATGTAGAAACGAATCTCACGACCTTACAACTTACCCGGCCGCGCAGGACTTAACTACCCCTTTCTACACCAGCTGTCCAGGAGGAGATCGCCACGGACAACGTGGACGCGGCGATCGAGCAGTCCCTGCTGCCCGAGCACCTGCACGGTGCGCCGCGGGCGGTGCGGTTAGCCAGCCTCAAGGACAAGCTAGCAGCGTGGAGCTTGCTCCCGCCAGGCTCCAGCGAGCAGCTCGACGCGCTGAAAGGCACGGTGGAGCGACTGGAGGCGGAGGAGGCGGCGCATGGCGCCATGGATAGCGGGGCCAAGGTATTGGCTCCGCAAGCTGCCTTAGGTGGGACCGAGCAGACGGTCCTACCGGGCACTTCGTCGCAGGGGCATCCCGTCCCTGTAGCGTCGGAGGTCATTGGCGAGCAGGGTGAAGACCCCGCAGCCAAGGAAGGAAAAGAAAGCCACGAGCGGGGCGTACAAGCTACCCCGCTAGTGGAGGACCCGGTGTCGCCTAGCGAAGCGGCACCGATCACGCCCGAAGACAAACAGGCGGAAGAAGAAGAGGAGAGGCAGGAGCGCGGGGGCGATAGCTCGCCTGCCGCGACTGCCCCAAGGCGAGCGCGTGCCCGCACGGGAAGGGTGAAGCGGAGAGATCGTCGCGCAGGCCTTATCCCACACGGGCGAGGCTTCGTGACCCATGGTCTCGAAGATCGCCTGCGCCAGAGTCTGAAGCGCCGGCTCGGAAAGGTAATCCTCGAAACCGAAAATTTGTCTGCTCTGGCTAAAATTGCCCAAGGCTTAATTTGGTCTTCTCTCTTTCAGTTCGTCGAGGGCACCATGGAGGACCTCGTGGAGGGAGTCACCGTTGAACGCGCCGCCATTATAGCGGGTTTCCAGGAGCATCTCCGAGCGAGGGGACTCGCGCGAGAGCCCTCTGCACCAGCCCGAAGCCGGAGCAGGCTAAAGGTGTCGGCAGGTGACTAACTTGGGGGTCACCACCGGCAATGAATTTGTACGGGGGACGCTAATCAAGAACTAAGTTAAATGGTAACACAAGGCAGGGTTAGACAGGTTCAGACCCTCAACGGAGGAGGTAATACCCTACTTGCTGTGTTCTGGGATTATATGGTGGATCAAGATGCGAGATGCAAGATGATGCTATGCGTTGTAGACTTAGATGCCTATCAGAGCTATATGCCGATGGCCTCCACCCCCTCCCTTTATATAATGTAGGGGGAGATAGAGTTACAGGATATCTCGGGATCCCAGATAACTAATTCTGGTATGCAGTTACATGGAATACATGTGTTGATCTGCTAATTACGTGGAGATAGATTACATCCTCGGGAACTTCCTTGCATCTCAAGACACGCGTAGCCCGAGTGGTCCTCATCTTCAACCGGCCGACTTGGATCACCCCCTGTTTGCTCCCTTATGGGCCTTCTAGAAGATACCGGGGGCCCATATAGTCCACAGTAGCCCCCGAGTGCTTTACGATCGAGTCAGATGTCTGGCCGACTGGTGTCGCCAATATCTCCTGTAATCTGAAAAGAGATTGTAAAGAACTCAAGAAATCTTAAGTTTTTGTGTTAAAGCAATGCCGATCTCGCCAATATCTCCTGTAATCTAAAAAGAGATTGTAAAGAACTCAAGAAATCTTAAGTTTTTGTGTTAAAGCAATGCCTAGATCGGCAGTACCGAATCCCAGCTTACTCGGCCCATTGAGCACATCGCCTCAACAGATGACTTCGGCTACTTGACACCCACTCTTGCAATGCAAAAGCAGCAATTGGCCCATCATGGGGCGTGCCTCAAGCCACGTCTCCACAACTTCTGTCCTGCAGCATGTTGTAGTTTAACGTTGCGGGGAATATCGACATCAGGCGCCTAGCCTTAACTAGTAAGAGCTAGCACTTGGCCCAGCATGGGGCGCACCTTTTAGCCGGGTGGTACCTGTCCCAACCGGAGGAGGGATCAGCATAGGCCCCTCGGGGCGTACCAATTGGATGCAATTTTGCCGAGAGGCATTTGTACCCGGGGAGCGGTGTACAACTAGCGACCTTACAGAAGGCATACCTCAAGAAATTGGACCCAAGTCTCGCTAACACCCAACCTCGAGCATGCGAAGTTGGCTAGTGACCCAACATGGGGTATGCCGCGAAACACTTTTAATTTTGGCGCTGCCGGTCATATGCCCTCCAGGGTGTACCGAGGCCGAATTAGGCTCGATTTTAACACATTGCCACTGTTAGCGGTGTGTTAAGAAAGCCTGTTAAGGGGATTGCCCTTTGCAGTTTTAGCCCAAGCCCAATTTGGGGGAGGCGAAACGTTTTCGCGCCATTTCCTCATGCAGCCAGAGCGGTACGCGCTTCCGTCGGAAACCGTATTCGTACCCACTTCCGTCCCATCGCGATGATGGTTTTACTGTGTTTGAAACGGATTACAGAGCGCGACCCTTGGACTTCCTCTGTGTATAAAAGAAACCCCAGGTGCGGAATACTATTTCACCACCAGCTTTCGGGTTGTTGAGTTTTCTTCTTCTCGGCGACACCCAAAAACCTCCACCCCTGTCCCGCTTCGAGAGCAATGGCGAACATCATGGAGATGATCCTTATGTGGATCGACGAGGCCCGCGCAAAGGACGAGGAAGAAGCCGCCGCCAAAGCTTTCGAAGACGAGCTTTGGCGGGACTTAGCTCAGATGAGGGCGGAAATCACCGTGGAAGAATCCCTTAGGGTTCTGATCCACGGTTTTCCGCAACTCCACAAGGTGCGCCTCCCCTTGAAGGACGCCCTGGTTGCAGCCCTCCTTGCGCGCTGGGGTACTCTCGAGGCCCTCACCGGGGCTTTTCCTTTGCTCCTCCGAGCCAAATGACGAGCCCTAGCTCGATGTGTCAGGTCATGAAAATATGTAATCGGGCCTAAGAGCCCTTTTAATGAAAATCTTTTGGATATCATGCCTTTGTCTTTGCTCCAATTTTAGATTCGCAATGCCGCTTCTTCTTGGTTTGATTTTGAATCTGCAACATCGCTTCGTCCGAGTAGTTAGGCTCATTCGCTCCTAGACCGGCAGTCGGCACTTAACGCGGACCTCTCGGAGGGAACCACTAGGGCAGCCGAGTGATTATCGGGCCCCTCGCGGAAAGGCCGCATCCAGCGCTAGACTAAGGCCCGGCCCAAAATGCGAAACTCTGCCCGTTGCGATAAATTAGGAACAAGGGAACGAAATTAGTTCACCTCGCTCACTTTTCGTGCCAGTCAGTTAGCTTCTCCCAGCAGACTCCGCCGTTAGGGTTCTTCTCCACCGTCGCCTCCGCCGCCACCCGTCTCTAATCGCGATGGCTCCACCATCCCCCACCGCCGCTGAGGCAGCTAAGAACGCAAAGAGGTGGATGAAGCCCATCACGACTGAGCGGAGGCTACAGAAGCTGGTCTCCCTCGGCGTGCTCCCGTCGGAAGGGTTCGTCTCTTGGCGTGCTGCTGCCGGTGAATCCTGCCCCACACCTTGTCCGGACGAGGTAGTGGTCTTCGAATCTTTCTTCCTCCGCGGCTTCAGCCTTCCTTGCTCTTCTTTCTTCCGGGGTTTGCTTCATTTCTATGGGATTGAGGTCTCGAATTTGAACCCCAACTCCATCTTTCAAATCGCGATTTTTGTCCACGTCTGTGAGGCATATTTCGGGATCGCTCCTTATTTCGGCCTTTTCAGATTCCTTTTCCTTCTCAAACCCTATCCCAACAAGGACAATCCCAAGGCCGCGGGCGGCGCAGGATTCCAATTGCGGGAAGGGGTCAAAAAGTTTTACTTCGATCTTCGCTTGAAAACCTCCAACAAAGGCTGGCATTCAGAGTGGTTCTATTGCGCCAACTCTCCTCCGGCCCTCCCTTCCTTCTCCGGCGAGTGCCCCACGGTCCGTCCCTCCTGGTCCTCTCTCCTCGCCGATGACGAGGGAGACGAATTAAAGGAACTTCTTGTTCTCCTTCGCAGAGCAAAGTCTGCTGGGTTGACCGGTGTTGGGGTAGTGTGGAACTATACCCAACGCCGTATCCAGCCCATCAAGGAGAGGGTGCATCTTGCCTTCGAGTACTCGGGGACCCAAGACGCCACTCGGGAAACCGATGAGAACCTTATGCAGAAGGAGATTATCAGCCGAGTGGTTGAGCTTTTCGCTCCGGGCTCGGAAATAACTCCCGTGGAATGCCCGGCTCCGTACAATTTGGGATACTTGCCACCAGCGGTAAGGAGAAGACCCTCCTCAACTCAACCGCGGTTTGTTGATGTAGGATTAGAATTAATATAATTTGTCGCGTCGCAGGGGCGCGAAACCTTCTTCTCCTCCCCCCCGGTTCCGGAAGCTCCGCCCCACAAGGAGGCACCTCGCAAGCGTCCCGCTGAGGGCTCGACGAGTGCTCCTCCGGCCAAAAAAGGCAAGGGGGGCACTTCGAGGGACTCGGACGATTACAACGAAGAGGAAGATACTGTCCCGCTTCTGCACCGCCACCGCCCAGCAACGAAGTCACCGCCGGCCCAGGCCTCACAGCCACAGAGTCCTCCGCCTAGCCCGTCTGCTGGCCCAAAGGCTGCGTCAGGGGCGAAGAAACCTCCTGGCTCTGGCCCGAGTGGTTCGGGCATGAAATTCAAGATGAAGTACATCCCGTCACACAGGTACTCCTTTGCGACGCCATAACTTCATAATTCGTAGAGGTGTGTATCTTAAAAAGGTCTCCAAATGCTTGCAGGAAACCAATGGAGGATGACGAGCCGCCAAGCTCCAGGGACTAGGCTTAGCCCACCGCGCCTCGCCAGGGCTCTAGCTCGTCCGCCTCCAGTTGCCAACCCCCGTTGGGAAAGGGGAAAATCCCAGCTCCGGCTTCAGAGAGCTCAGAACCAGAAATCGAGGAGATTCCTTGCCCCTCCCCCAAAGCTCACGTTCCACCCTTCCGGTTGAAATGGCGGAAGGAGATGGAAGGCTACGAGGTCGATGATGGGCAGGAAGCCGACGAGTTGGAGGTGCTGGACCAAGTAACTGCCATTCAGGCTGAAATATACAAGGTAAACTTCTTCTCGCTGCAAATCCTCGCCCTGCACGGGGGGATCCCACTAATCTCCCTCTCTTCTCCTCGCAGCGCATGAAGGAGAGGTCGAAGCAGAAGACCCGGTGCATGGAGAATACGGTAGGCGAACTGAAGACGCGCGATGAGTTTGACAACGCGTTGTACGCCGCCAAGCGACAACACCGTGGCCGGATCGAAGAGGTCCACCGCGAAGTCATCGAGCTCCGATTCCGCCACGTGGAGGAGACCCTAATCCGTGCTGAATCTCTGGAAAGGATGTTCCATAGGTAATGATCTTCAATATTTGCCGTCGAGTGCAGTTCTGGAGGCGAGGCAGAAGGCACTATAGGAGGAAGTCCGCCAAGCCAACGCTCGAGCCGAGGAGTCGGCTAAAGAGTTGGAAGGTAACTTTTCCCGACTAGCTCTCCCTGGCTCAACCCCACTGAAACCCGACTGATACGCCTCATCCGACTGGTTGCGCAGAGCTTCGCCGCCGGACCTCGACGGGAATTGCCCCAATACTTGAATGCCTTTACCCGGACGAGGAAACGCCGAACGATCTTGACCTCCTGGTGGCTCATCTTGATGCTATTCCCGAGCGGATCAAGGTCTTCACTCGGGAGGCCGCAATAACGTGCACTGGCCAAGGCCTTGCCATCGCGAAGTCGAACTTTCCTCGCCTAGACTGCGAAGCCGTCAAGGATGGGTTTGCTTGTTCGGAAGAGGAGGCCGTAGCTCTGTTAGAGGAGGTTCATCCGACTGTTGTCCAGATAGTCGATCAATTGGACATGTAATTATGCCTGTAATAGAAACTTCTGGTTGATCCCCAGTACTAGTGATCTAACTTATCCGAATAGTACGTTTTATCCTTTTTCATGAAACGCATCCGCCGGCTGGTCTAGCCCCCGAGTGCCCGGATGTAGCGCTTGGCTTTCTCCCTATGCAACTGCGGAGTAGCTAAACGTTGTCGCTGGGATGTAAAAGCGCCATTACTCAAGAATTTTCATAATATTCGAATGCGATCAGCACATGTAGAGAGAAAACAACTTTATTGATGAGATAGGGTGAGGTTGACTTCGCACACTATTTAGTGTAGCCTCCGACTTACTGCTTGGTCGTTTATGGCCAAGTAGAAAGTCAGAAGAAGGGAAACTAATTACATGCTGCTCGAATACAAGATTTTAAGAGTAAAAACGACGTAGCTGCTCGATGTTCCAGGTATTGGGCACTTCTGATCCGTCTTCACGTTGTAGCCGGTAAGCCCCTGGACGTGTCACCTCAGCGATCATGTAGGGGCCTTCCCAAAGTGGGGAGAGTTTATGCTCGTGCTTTTGATTCCTTCGGAGGACCAGATCCCCCTTGGAGAACGCACGGCCCCGTATGTTGCGCTGATGGTAGCGACGCAGGCCCTGTTGGTACTTTGCCGACTAGATCATTGCTGCTTCCCTGGCTTCCTCGAGCCGATCGAGGTTTTCGTACCTTGCTTGATCCGACTGATTATCGTTGTAATTGGCGACCCGAGGGGACCGGAACTTCAATTCAGTCGGGAGAACTGCCTCTGAGCCGTAAACTAGGGAAAAGGGTGTCTGCCCGGTTGCTCGACTTGGGGTCGTTCTGAGCCCCCAGAGCACCGAAGGCAACTCCTTAACCCAGCGCGTTGCATACGGCTTCAGGCGATCGAAAATTCGGGCTTTGAGCCCTTGTAGCACCAATCTGTTGGCGCGTTCAACCTGTCCGTTGCTCTTTGGGTGGGCCACCGATGCATAGCAGATATTGATGCCCAGCTCCTCGCCCCAATCTTGAAACTCGCTGCTTTTGAACTGAACGCCATTGTCGGTGATGATGCGATTAGGTACACCAAAACGCACAACGATGTCCCGGAAGAACTCGCGTGCCTTGGCCGCCGTGATGACAGCAACCAGCTTGGCTTCAATCCACTTGGTAAACTTGTTGATGGCGACGAAGAGATGAGTGAATCCGCCTTGCGCTCGCTTGAGGGGGCCCACCATGTCCAGATTCCGACGGCGAAGGGCCAAGAGATCGGAATCGCTCAGAGATCTTGTGCCAAAGATGTGGATCGCTTTGCAAAAATCGACACCCGCCACATTTGCGCATTATATCTTCCGTGATCATTATCGAGCTTGGCGTAAAAATCCTGCCGATAGGCCTTGCCCACCAGGGTGCTTGCTGCTGCGTGATGACCGCACTCCCCCGAGTGGATTTCGTTAAGTAGATCCCTGCCTTCTTGCTCGGATATGCAACGCCTTTGTACCCCGGAACTGCTTTTTTTGAAAAGCTCGTCCCCGACTACCTTGTAGCTTTTGCTTCGGCGTGTGACGTACTCGGCTAGGCTTCGATCTTCAGGCAGCTCATCACGAAGAAGATAATCTAGGTAAGGCTGAGTCCACCCGGGAGTAATTGATAGTACCTCTGCATCGGGTTCTGGCTGCTTCTCTTGATCTTTCCCTGGTGCAGATGGTAACTTGATGGATAGTGCGCATAGCTCCTCGGATTTAAAACACCACTCGACCAGGCCCGAGTGGATCCCATCCGCGCTAGCTCGTCTGCTGCTTCGTTGTCGCGGCGGAGCATGTGAGTAAGCTCCAGTCCGTCGAACTTGTCTTCTAACTTGCGTACCTCCAGGCAGTAAGCCGCCATGCTGTCACCAATGCAGGACCACTCCTTTTGGACCTGGTTGACCACGAGTTGAGAATCTCCGCGTACCATTAACCGCTTGACGCCGAGCGATATGGCAACGCGTAGACCGTGGATGAGTGCCTCGTACTCGGCGGCGTTGTTGCTGACGGGAAACAAGATTTGGAGGACATAGTGTAGCTTCTTTCCAGTCGGCGATGTGAGCAAAATCCCAGCCCCTGCGCCGCTGAGCATGAGGGAACCATCAAAGTACATTGTCCAAGACGAGATTATCCTTTGTCATTGGGGTTTGGGCTTCATTCACTCGGCGATTTAAGTCGGCCAACGCTATGATTTAATGGCTAGTCGAGGCCTGAACTTTATTTCAAAGGCTCCAAGCTCAACTGCCCACTTGGCAATCCTCCCAGTGGCCTCCCGATTATGAAGTATGTCTCCAAGCGGGAAAGAAGTGACCACCGAAATTTCATGCTCTTGAAAATAATGCTTGAGCTTCCGCGATGTAAGTAACACAGCATATAGAAGCTTTTGAACTTGTGGGTACCTTGTTTTTGACTCACCCAATACCTCGCTTACGAAGTAGACCGGGCGCTGTACCTTTTGGAGGGAGCCCTCTTCATCTCGCTCCACGACTAGGGCGCTGCTGATGACGTGAGTCGTTGCGCCGATGTAGAGTAAGCGGGGCTCCTGGGGCATGGGAGGGACCAACACTGGCGGTGTGGTGAGGAACCTCTTCAGATCTTCAAAGGCTTGCTGTGCTTCCGCTGTCCACTGAAAATCGTCTTGCCGGCGTAAGAGCCTAAAGATAGGCATGCCTCGCTCCCCGAGTCGGGAAACGAATCGGCTGAGTGCCACGATGCAGCCAGTGAGCTTTTGCACGTCCTTCTGGTTGGCCGGAGGCTTCATCTTGAGGATGGCACCGACCTTTTCCGGATTTGCTTCGATCCCTCGATTGGAGATGATGAATCCGAGTAGTTTACCAGACGGAACCCCAAAAACGCACTTCTCGGGATTTAGCTTCATCCGAAATGCCCTTAGGCTCTCGAATGTCTCGGTCAGATCTGTTATGAGATCCCATCTCGATTTGGTTTTATGACGACGCCGTCGACATATGCCTCCACGCTATGCGTCGAAGTTGAGTGTGAAAACACCATTGTATAGTGCGCCGATAGGTCGCACCGTGTTTTTCAACCCGAATGGCATTGTGATATAGCGTAGCACCAAAGGGCGAATAAACGACGCTTTGATGCGCGCCTCCTCCTTTAAGCTGATCGATGGTAACCTGAATAGGCGCCCGTAAAACTCAAGAGCTCGCACCGCGTGGAATCCACCACTTGGTCGATGCGGGGAGCCCGAAGGATCCTTAGGACACGCCTTGTTGAGGTCGGTGTAGTCGACACACATGCGCCATGTCTTGTTTTTTCTTCCGCACGGGACCGGATTAGCAAGCCGCCGGGTGATACACCTCTTTGATGAACCGAGCGGCCAACAGTTTGGTGATCTCACTCCTTATGGCGTCTTTCCGATCCGTGGCGAATCTTCGTAGGCGTTGCTTGACGGGCTTGGCCTTTTCGTCGACGTGGAGAGAGTGCTCGATCACCTCCCTCGGAACACCGGGCATGTCCGAAGGATTCCAAGCGAACACATCCCGGTTGGCCCGGAGGAAAGTGACGAGCGCGTGTTCCTATTTGCTGTCGCGCCCTGTCCCAATCACGACCGTTTTGGCCGGGTCAGACGGGTCCAACAGGATCTTCTTAGTTTCTTCGGCTGCTTGGATGGATGTTTTAGCCTACTTCTTGGCGGGGACGTCCCCTTCCTCCTGAAGGTTTGCGACCTCCAGTCGGATCTTCTCCATCTCGGCAGATGAGTCCAGTGCCTGCGCCATCTCGCAGCTTTCGCTGTCGCAGAGCAGGGACTGTTTAACGTCACCAGGGAGGGTGATTACACCATTGGGACCTGGCATCTTTAAGACAAGATAAGTGTAGTTGGGAACCGCCATGAATTTGGCAATCCCCGGCCTTCCCAAGATGGCATGATATGCCGTCTCGAAATCAGCCACTTCGAAGCTCAGACTCTCAATCCGATAGTTATCCTTGGTCCCAAACGTGACCGGCAGAGAGATTTGTCCGAGTGGTACTGCGGACGTCCCGGGGATTACCCCATGGAACGGATATAATCCCTGCCGTAGCTCGGAACGGGGAATATTCATTTGGTAATCTCCGTCGGGTTTCTTGCCTTGACCGTCCTTGACCGACTGGTTCGCGCTGCTGGCGAACTTCTGCAGAATAAGGCAATCTTTGGCGGAATGTTTTCCTCGAGGATGGAAGGGACATACCGAATCCATCACTTTCTTGTAGTCGTTGTCGTTGGGGGGCTTAGGCCGGTTACGCTCCATGTTGGCGACCATCTCGTCCCCCTTCCGCTTCTTATCATTGGGCTTGCCCTGTTTGTCGTTAGGCTTCTTCTTGGGGCCTCCGTCATTGCCTCCGCGATGATTCGCGATGGCCTCCTCGGCTTCGGCCTCCTGGTCCGCCAATGTGAACATGGCCTTGAGATTACGCGGGGGGTCCCGGGTCATCTGCCTGATTAGCTCCTCGGATAGGCATCCGGCGAAGAAGGCGTCGATGACTGTTTGCTCCGAAACGTCCCGGATCTCGTTCTTCTTCTCGGTAAAGCGCTTGATGAACTCGCGAAGAGTCTTGTTCTTGTGCCGGTGTAGCTGTCCAATCTCCCATCTCCCCGCGGGCCTTTCGTAAGTCCCTTGGAAATTGGCGATGAACTGCTCCTGGAGGTCGTCCCAAGACTCAATAGAGTTCTCCGGGAGTCCCGTTAGCCAGGTCTGGGCGGTTGGGGTCAAAGCGACCAGCAAGTAATTTGCCATGACGTTCTGATCACCTCCTGCCGCGCTGACTGCTAAGGCGTAAACCTGCAGCCAGTTCTTTGGATCCCTCGCGCCATCGAACTTGTCGATGTCTTTAAGGTTGAAACCATCCGGCCAAACCACTCGGCGAAGATCCGGGGTGAAGGCCCGAATCCCCTCCAATGGACGTGACCGCCTCCGCGCTGGGGATCTACTACGACGCTCCCGGCGCGGGCATTGGCGTTGCTCGTGGCGGTGGTCGCGCCGACTGGCGGTGCTCTCGGCCTGGTCATCGTCGCGGCGGCTTTGACGGCCACGAGAGTTCCGCTCGCCGTGACTGCGCTCCCGCCGCTTGGCTTCGATATCTTGGCGAAGATCGTGGGCTGGCGACTGGTGGGAGTCGCCAGCCGCTGAGGCACGGGCCCGGTTCCGATTGCGCGTGGATCGACTGCGTGCCAAAGCGGTCGGAGCGGGTATTGCCTCGTTCTGCTGTATGGCAGCCATCTCCACCATGGCCGTCGCTCGAGCTAGGGTCTGAACGAGGGGGCTGCCTTCCGGAAGTTGCGGTGCAGTAGTGTCAAGAAGAGTCTTTGACGCGATGACGTTAGCCTGGGGAGTGTTATAGACCTCCTGATCCCTTAGCTTTACCACGCGAAGCTCATTCTGGATGTCATGGCCGCGGGCGCGAAGTTGTTGCACGCGATCTTGTTTCTCCACCTGGCGAGGATCTGGATTCGCGCTAGCGTCGGTTACTTCGTACTTGACAAGCGGAGAAGTGGAGTGGTGATTATCCGCGCCTAGGACGAAAACCTCTCGGTAGTTTCGAATCTCAGCGCTCCGCCGACGAGTCGGCGAGAGGCTGACTTGTTCGCTTTGTCCTATGGGTTGGCCACCATTGATGACACCCACGAACATAGATGGATCTGATCCGAGTGGATCTGAGGTGCTCACCGACTGGTTATCTCCTGTCCGAATAACCGAGGAATCCAGTGCGAGAGTCGCGACGGAATTCTCGAGTCCGGAGGGAAATTCAGTCGGTGCCGAAGAGTAGTCGTCGCGAATACACCACGCCCGAAGCGGTCGAGCCCGCCAAGTTCTTTTTCCGCCTTCCTCCGGAGGAGGCGCCAAGGCTAACAAATGAGGGGTCAATCCGTGGAAGGCGCTTGCTAAATTCTCCAAACCATAAGGCAATGGGTCACATTGATTGCGCGCCTCCTATGGGCGAATCTCTCCGTGGGGAGAGAGGTGAAGATTGCCGATGCCGCCGGGCGATGAAGTCCAGTGCGCCGGGTTAAGAGACTCTCCTAGCCTCATGGCGACGTACGGCGAACTTGAAAAAGCCATCTAACTTGAGAGATGATCTTGACGCTGCCCCCTACCTGGCGCGCCAACTGTCGGCAAGTGACTAACTGGGGGGTCACCACCGGCAATGAATTTGTACGGGGGACGCTAATCAAGAACTAAGTTAAATGGTAACACAAGGCAGGGTTAGACAGGTTCAGGCCCTCAACAGAGGAGGTAATACCCTACTTCATGTGTTCTGGGATTATATGGTGGATCAACATGCGAGATGCAAGATGATGCTATGCGCTGTAGACTTAGATGCCTATCAGAGCTATATGCCGATGGCCTCCACCCCCTCCCTTTATATAATGTAGGGGGAGATAGAGTTACAGGATATCTCGGGATCCCTGATAACTAATTCTGGTATGTAGTTACATGGAATACATGTGTTGATCTGCTAATTACATGGAGATAGATTACATCCTCGGGAACTTCCTTGCAGCTCAAGCCACGCGTAGCCCGAGTGGTCCTTATCTTCAACCGGCCGACTTGGATCACCCCCTGTTTGCTCCCTTATGGGCCTTCTAGAAGATACCCGGGGCCCATATAGTCCACAAAAGGCAAAGGTGAGAAAGCTCAAGGCCCAGCTGACCGAGGAGAGGCAGTCCTCCGAGGCCCTCCGTGAAGAGGCCGGGGAAAGCAGGGCCGCACGAAGTGGCTCGAGGAACAACTCCACGATGTGTCCCAATGGCGAAGCCTGCTCGCGGCGGAGGTGAAGGACCTCGAGGCCCAGCTCGCCGAAGAGAGGCTGACTGCCGCGGAGAAGCTCAAGGCCTCCGAGCAGCGGGTCAGTCAGAGCGAGGCTCTGTCCGAAGAGCTGCGTGCCAAGATCGAAGAGGTCGAGGCTCTCCGTGCAGAGGCAGCGGAGCGGGCTCGGCTCAGCAAGGAGGAAACCGATCGTCTCCGAGCCGAGGCCAGAGAAGGATTCAAGGCGCAAGGAGAAGTCCTACGCCTGAAGATAGAGATCGAGGCACTGAAGGAGCAGCTTGCTTCGAAGTAGAAGTAGTGTTGTACTCCTTGTACCTGTAAACTTTTGGAGATGCACTAAAGAGATAACTTTTGCACAACAAGACTCACCTTGTCCCTGCAAAAAAGAGCAGGAAAAAGACAAGAACGAACAGGAAACTTAGAGCAAAGGCACAACAGCGCTAGAAAGTTTTGAGGAAAACCGGTAGAACACTTAGCCTAACTCCCAAATTTCACAGTACCGCCGAAACCTGAGTTTGCGAACTCGAACAGGTGCACAAGAGAAAGAGCGACACCCTAGCCCCCGGTACGGACGATGCTCGAAGACCTAAGTTTGCGAATTCGAGCTCGTGCGTAGAGAGATAGAGCGACACCCGTATCCTGATCGACTCGTTCCAGGAACTGCTCATTGACATAAGTTAGGCGATTCCAAGGGTCACCGAACAAGGAAAGTGCCTCTGCCGCGGAGGGCTTCCGAGAGTGGATTTTGCCAAGTGGTTGTGCCGTGAGCGGTAAGTGCCTCTGCCGTGGAGAGCTTACGAGAGCAGGCTTAGCCGCGTGGCTGGATGCTGTTTTACGCAACTTTGAGTTGAGGGACTTGTTGAAACTAGATACGGGCAGGGAAGAAACCCTTAGGATTGCGGGGCCAAGTGTTCGAAAGGCCGGGCAGCCATCAAGTGTTACCAGAGAGGGTAGTCTTGAGAAGACAGAGATGTGAAAAGGCCGCAGAAGACCGTGAAAATTTCACTGTAAATGGTTTGAACTTTACATGGAGCCCGACAGACTTGGACGAACAAAGGCGCGAAGTTTGACAAAAAGCGCGAAGCTAAGCAAACACAGAAAGACTTACACAAAGAACTTATGAAGTTGGTCGATGTTCCAAGTGCTGGTCAGCTCTCTCCCGTCCTCCATGGCCAGGCGAACAGCCCCCGGGCAAGCAGTAGAAACGACCGTGAACGGGCCGTCCCAACGGAGAGTTAGCTTGTTCGCATTGGACAGGTTCTGAACACGGCGCAGAACGAGGTCGCCCACCTGCAACGCCCTTGGTCGAACCGATTTGGCAGCGTGCCGGCGAAGAGCCTGCTGGTAGCGCGCCATTCTGACTTGTGCCCGGTCGCGTGTGCCTTCGAGGAGGTCGAGATCGAGTAGGCGCTCTTGCTCGGAGTCAACGAGGTTGATCGAGCTCGTGCGAGGCGAGCCGAGTACTATTTCGGCGGGCAAGATGGCTTCTGCACTGTAGACCAATTGGAAAGGAGTTTCCCCGGTTACCGTCAGAAAGCGAATCGCCCAGAGGACGGAAGGAACTTCGTCAACCCAGGCCTTATTGTGCTCGTGGAGTGCCGCGAACATGCGCCGTTTGATACCCTGGACGATCTGTCCGTTAGCTCGTTCGACTGCTCCATTGCTCTGTGGATGTGCCACAGAGGCGAAACAGACCTTGGTGCTCACTGCTCGCAGATTCTCGAATAGCTCTCTCGAACTGGTAATGCGTTATCCGTGATCAACTTGTGGGAATCCCAAAGCGCGTGACCACGCTGCCTTTGAAAGAGCGCATATCGCTTTGGCGTGAAGAGATACACGCTCGCCTCAATCCACTTTTTAAAAGTGTCGATGGCGACGAGCAAGTGTGTATAGCCCTTGTACCCCTTAGGGAACGGGCCGAGCAGATCCAGACCCCATGTGGAGAACGGCCATGATGGGGGATCGTTTGGAGCTCTTGGGCGGGCTTATGTGCCTTCCGGGCATGAAATTGGCAAGCTTTGCACTTAGTCACTATGTCCCGGGCATCTTGTAACGCTGTAGTCCAGTAATAGCCCATGCGAAACGCTTTGCCGACCAGAGTTCTGAAGGAGGCGTGGTTGCCACATACACCCTCGTGTATGTCCCTAAGAAGGAACACACCCTCCTGCCGCGAGATGCACTTGGAGAGGACTCCCAGAGGACCTCGACGTTAAAGGATGCCGTCCATAAGCTTGTATGGAGCAGCACGCCTTATAAGCCGGGAACGCTCGGCTTCGTCTTCGGGCAGGGTCCCATCTGCTAGGAACCGGACAAATGGCGTTGTCCAGCTCGCAGCCTGCTCGATGACGGAGACAGTACCACCTGTCTCTATTGCCTCATCCGGAGACGTGATTGAGGGCTTGTGAAGGTGCTCGACGAGCACCCCTGCCGGAGCAGGTTCGCGTGAGGATCCAAATTTGGACAGCTGGTCGGCCAGGAAGTTGTCCTTCCTGGGCACGAAGAGCACCTTGAAAAATCAAAAGTGCCGTTCCAACTTCCTCAATTCAACCAGGTATCGCGCCATTGAGTCATCGCAGCACTGATACTCCTTGTTTACCTGATTGATGACTAGCTGTGAATCTCCCTTCACAGTCAGCCGTTGGACGCCGAGCGACTTGCACGCTCTTAGTCCCACGAGGAGGGCCTCGTACTCCGCAGCGTTGTTAGTCGCCGCAAAGTGTAGTTGGATAGAATACTGGAGTTGCTCTCCTTGAGGGGAGATGAGAACAAAACCAGCCCCGAAGTTTCCAAAGGCGCGAGCCGTAAAAAACATGGTCCAAGGGGTCATCGGGTTGCTCGAGCTTCACGACTTGGGCGCAGTCCATTCGGCGACAAAGTCAGCCAGACACAGGACTTAATAGCAGTTCGGCAACAAAATGTATCGTCGAATTCTGCCAATTCCATTGCCCATTTAGCTATACGTCCGCCAGCTTCCGTGTTCCTTAGGATTTCTCTAAGAGGGAACTTGTTAGGGACCAGTATTTGATGGGTCTGGAAATAATGGCGAAGAGCAACTTCTGGACCTCAGGGTAACGCTCCTTAGATCCGTGAAACACCTCGCTCACGTAATAGATCGGCCGCTGTATGCCTTCCCTTTCCACTGTCAAGACCGCGCTCACCACTTGCGGCTTGCAGCCAAGGTATAGTAAAAGCTGCTCGCCGTGGCGCGGGGTAGTCAAGACAGGTGGGTTGGACAGGTATTGCTTTAGATCTCGGAAAGATCGATCAGCTTCTTCTATCCACTCGAAACCATTGTGCTTGCACAGGGCCTTAAAGAAGGGCGCACAGCTGCTCGCTCAAGGGAAATAAACTCGCCAAGGCAGCCATCCGTCTGGTGAGGCTCAACTTCCTTGATGGTAGTTGAGCCCGCATGTTTTCAATGGCCTCGATTTTTTCGGGTTGGCGATATGCCTTGCAGAACCAATTACATAACTGAAAGCAACATTCCGGATCGAACACCAAAGGTACACTTCTCTGGATTTAACTTTATTCGATGCCCGCTGAGATTTTGGAAAGTCTCGCCGTGTCTTTTACATGATCCGGAGCATACTTGTTTTTACAACTATGTCGCCGACATAGACCTCCGTGTTTTTCCGCTACTGCTCGGGAAAGTATTCTCCATTGTTACCGAACGTGGCACCAAAGATTGCGCAGACCGAAAGACATGGTCGATAGCGTATCGTGCCAAGGGGGTGATGAAGGCGCTTTCTTCATCCTCGGGAGATGCTTATTTGGTGATAACCGAGTAAGCATCCAAAAACTCAAGAGCTGGGCATCCGCAATCGCGTCAACCAACCGGTCTATGCGAGACAATGGAAGTTGTCCTTAGGACAAGCAAATGTTCAGATCTGTGTGATCGACACACATCCTCCACTTGCCGCCTTTCTTCTTTACAATGACAGAGTTGGCGGCCACTCGGTGTGATCAACCTCGCGGATGAAACCAGCGAAAGCACTTGCTGTCGATCCTTGATGATCCTCGCTTGAAGTCCGGCGGCGACGGCTTTTGGCGACCGAGTTTTGTCCCACGGACGGCCAGTTTGTGCTCGATAACCTTCCTTGGGACACCGGGCATATCAGATGGCTCCCAGGCAAACACGTCTGCATTAGCTCGGAGGAAGGCAATGAGCTCGATTTCCTATTTGGGGTCCAGATTGGCCCCGGATGAACTGCCTTGGAGGAATCATCCAAAGACAATGGAACCTCCTTGGTCTCTCCTCCCGGGTCAAGGAAACCACAGGGCGCAGTGACTTGGTCTACGGAACATCGGGACCGCGTGGCGGGAGCTGGTCGACCAGGGCAAGGGACTGCTCATCGCAATCCAGAGCAGCTTTGTAGTTGCCCTTGACCGTGATCACACCGTTGGGATCCGGTATCTTCACGCAATGGTAAGCGTGGTGGGACACGGCCATGAACTTGCCAAGTGATGGACGGCCCAAGATTGCATTGTACGCAGTTGGAAAATCAACCACGTCGAACGTGATCAACTCCGTCCGGAAGTTGCTTGGGCTGCCGTAGGTAACAGGCAGAACAATCTGCCCCAACGGTCGAACAGCTTCTCCCGAGACAATGCCATAGAAAGGCATTGCGACCTTTTTAAAATTGGAGCGAGGAATCTGCATCTCGTACAAGACCTTAGCAGAGAGTAAGTCCAGAGCGCTCCCGCCGTTGATCAAGACGCGGCCAACTCTCGCGTTGCTGATTGTCGGGGCGACCACTAGTGGGAGCCTCTAAAGCTTGGTCATCCCAGTGGGGCAATCCTCCTGAGAGAAGGAGATGGAAACCTCGGTCCACTTCATCGATTCAGGCTGAGGCTTGCCCTTTTCCACGTTGTGGACCTCCCGGGCAGCTTCCTTGAGGCTGCGATGAGAGGTATAAGCCGAGGAACCGCCGAATATGACGGCGATATGGTTCACGGGCTCTTGATACTCATCGTCGTCCCGATCACCATCATCAGTTTGGCGCTTGGCCTTACCGGCTTCACCTTTTTCGGGTAGGATAGGCATTGGGCCCTTGCCGTTTTAGAAATCCTCGAGCTTTGCAGCCCAGGTCCTGCAATGGCGTGTATCGTGCCCGTAGTGTTGGTGGAACTTGCAGTATCGGTCACTTCGACCTTTCTTGCCTTGGTTGCCTCCCTGGGCGGGCTTCTTGCCCTTATAGTTATTGTTGGGCTTTTTCTGCCCATCCTTGGGAGGAGGTGTGCGATCTATACCAGCAACGGTGTTGTTCGCATCACCCTTCATTTTCTTCTGGGACTTCTTGTCACCAGGGTTGTTGCTGCTCTTCTTCTTCTCCTCCACATCAGGCTGGGCGGGCAGCTCACCCATGTCGAACGCCTTCTTATACTGAACGCGTTCGGCCGATTGGCATATCGATCAGCCGCCTTGAACAGGTCATTGGCGGTCCAGGTCTCATTGATCTCGAGATCCTAGGCGAGCCGCTCGTCGCGGACTCCGTTTTTAAAGGCGCGGACAACAGATTCGTCCGAGATATTCAGGATCATGTTGTGAATCTTGATGAAATGCTTCACGAAGTTGCGGAGGGTCTCCCGCTCATCCGGATCATCCGCGAGATCATCCTCCTTGCCTGCATTTAACGTAATGTGCTCCGAAATTGGCAATCGAAGCGCCATAAAGCTGGTTCCAAGAGCCGATGGAACCTCTTGCCGATTAAACACCACATCCGAGCAAATACCTCAAGGACACGGGAGGTAATTTGCCATGACGAGCTCATCACCCGCGCCGCCATGATGGCCGAGAATAGATGGAAAGGAACTCCTCCGGTTCTGGGTCCTGCTAGGCCTCTCCATGTGTCCGGCTTGAACTTTGAGGGCCATCAAGCAGCGAAGCTCGCCGAGAAAGCCCCGCAGCCCAAGGCGAAGATCGCCACTTTCCCGCAGTAACCTAGCCTTGAGAAGACGTTGGTCCTGTTGGTCGGGGGAACTCTTGCTGAGCGGGAGGTTTCTTCTTGGAGGAACTCCCTCCGTGATAAGCCCCCGCGCTCCTTCCTCGTGGTTGCGACAACGCGCTCCTCGCGAGGGTATCGTCCGTGATCATCGCGTGCACACTTGCCCCTGTGGTCGCGATGACTGCGGGGACTTGGCGAGCGGCGGCGACCACCGGCAGCTTGCTCGTAGACAGTGATCCTTCGATGGTGACGGTGGTCACGTGACCGATCGGATCGCCCGCTGTCCGAATCCACCCGGACAGGCTCACCGCACTGCCCGGATGAGGCCTCACCTATGGACTTAAGGCCCTCGGCCAGTTTCTCGAGGTGAGTAGCCACTTCATTGCCCACGAGGACGACATTGTCCTGGTGAGCGGAGCTGATTACGGTCGCTAGGGCCTGGAGCCATTCCCGGCTCTGCTCAATTGGTCCCGGATCTCGGCATCCGCGCCTTGCCCGATTGAGTCTGGCACGCGATTCCGCCGGCAGCTGAACTTCGGTGGGGGTCTTGGCGTGGGCGCTGCGAGGCGGATCGCGTCATCGACGCTTATACTGATCGCGGATCTCGCGCCAAGGTTTGCTGATGGATTCGTCGAAAGTGCGGCGAACAATATGGTGCTCGCGAGCAGATTGTGCGACTCCATCGGGGTGCCGAGCAGAATTGATCCGCTCGATCTCTTCGGCCGCCGTGACCCGTGTAGGATCCTGTGAAGTCCCTGCGCCGGTCATGTTGACGCCGCGGTGGCCGTGGCGCTTATGCCGCTTAGATGGTGTCATCACCGTGTCGCCACAGAGGAATCAACCGACATAGCCTTGGAATCGATAGATCTAAACCAACAGAAGATCATCACCCCGATTCATCGTCAATGACGGAGCTCGACCTGAGACCATCTCCGGAGTGTATCCAGAAACTTCTGTCTCAAACACAGACATCGATCTAGATCGGTAAGATCGATTCGAGCTGACAGGGGAAGAGACATCCTGCCCTTCTGAGTAGTAGTCCTCAGGAAGAATCTCCGTATCGCTGATGTAGTTCGACATGCTCGATCTGCGTGTCCCCACGATCGGCGCCAACTGTCGACGGTTGGGATATTGACCCAAGTCAACTAAGGTTCTTCAAGAGTGAGATAGGAGACACGCCGAACAGAACGAACAACAACGAACAGGGAAGCAGGGGTTTTTATCCTGGTTCGGGCCTCTCGGGAGAGATAATAGTCCTACGTCCAGCCTTTCTTATATATCAAAGATGAATACAAGAGGTGGCTAGACGAGACGAACAAGTCTCGGCGAGATTATGGTGTACAGGAAGCAATGCGCTATAATCAGGTGTCTACGAGATGCTAATACATAAACTCGATGCCCCTAAACGCCATGGGGGCTTGGTTTATATAGTGCAGAGCAAACCGACCTACCGAGGGACTATCGGGCCGGGCTGACCACGAGTACGTAATGAACTCGACGTGCCAAATATATCCCGAGGCAGGTAAGGCATACTCCTAGTCTTGGGGATCACGACGTCTGTTCCAATCAGGGAAACCAACGTCCGGGTCTTCACGTAGCCGTGCAGAACTCTTGTTCGAGACGGACTCAAACACGAAGTCTTGGGCACCACGCAATCGTACCGTTCAGGAGGCTGATCGGCACGATGCACATGGACCTTATAGAACCTTCCAGGGTGCTGGGCCCTGGTAGGCTATTCGATTGGGCCGTTAGGGAGTGGGCCATGGCAATGGGCCGTGATTTTATCCCCGACACTTCCATAACTCAACCCACTATCGACCAACCCTTGACCATAAACCCCACCAGCTTACTGAAATCACCAAACCGGCTTATACTTTCTCAGACATTCTCCCGGTTGCCCCCGACCAATCCTAGTCCTGCCACCCTTCCAGGATTTGGCAAAACCTGTTGTGTGCCATGGCATGATCACCTCAGCCTGGTGGAGTTGCCAGCCCTCACTAGCCAACCGTCACCCTGGGGATGTGTGGCCTTTATCACCCTCGGTAATGACCAATGCAAGTCCCTATCGAGACTGGTCCTAGGGGGCCTCCGCAGAGTGCTCACTCCTGGCGATCCACGTCCGGTACTTCGCGCGATGGCCATGCGTTGTGTTGGAACCATCCTGGCAGCGATCTCTCCGCTACGCGTGTGTATCCACGCTCCTTCTGGGTAAGCCCTGGCTAAACCTAGCACTAAGCATCGTGTGCCTTAATCATCCCTCAGGGTGTCCAAATCCAACTAGGGTCAACCCACCAATCATTCTCTACTTCCATGGTCATTGACCACACCACACACTTGGACTTTCCCAACCGACTGACCAAACTGACCAAGTTCCCACATAACCATTCCTACAAACATAATCAGCCCAACATACATCTACCTGCCCTAACTGTCATATGTCAAATCAAAGAATGAGAATCATGAATGTCTAGTGAATATCGGTTCACCGTTCCGTGGCGATTAGCCAGAAGATTTGTTAAGCCTAAGCCGGTAAAACTCCATTAGGTAGGGTTAAAGTGGTTACCATACTAATCATAGGCTAACAAGAGCAATGACAATCAAGACAGTCATTAAGGCTAAACAGTTCAAGGCAGGCATGTATAAGTATAACATGATTATCAATCAGACAATCTAATAAGCATGCATCTTTAGTAATTAAACAACATAGTTTAGGGAAAACTAAGTAATGATCATGATATTAGCGATGTTAATCCGTACTAGGGAAAGTCGCTGTCTCTCCCTAATGCGGATCACATCTAAAGAGTAAGTGTTAACTCGGCTTGCTCAGGTGTGTGGTCCTCCTCGACGTCCCCAAATCTCCCTTCAGGGTCACCTATGTCTAAACAAACCAACAAACCAATAATTACTTACTAATGCAATGGAAAGCATGATGCATGCTCGACTTAGGTCTTAGATTCGTCAACAGGGGCTAAACTTGATTAACGAATCTACATATCGTATGATATGCTATACATGACATAGTGCATTTATAAAAAATATTAGTAATATATATATGTATATTAGTTTACTAACCCCTAAATACAATGTTATTCGATAAGGTCGCGAAAGGGCGTTAGGGTTTCCGGGTAGCATAGAATGACGATTAACGGAATTCCCACCTTTACGTACGAGATAAGGTTCATTGAAATTGACAATAAAATATAAGTTCATAATTAAATGGTATATAAACCTAGGTCATATTTCTTTATTAACTTATTGTCGACTGGTGACTAATTGGGGGGTCACCACCGACAATGAATTTGTACGAGGGGATGCTAATCAAGAACTAAGTCAAATAGTAACACGAGACAAGGGTTTATACAGGTTCAGGCCCTCAACGGAGGTAACACCCTACTTCCTGTGTTCTGGGATTATATGGTGGATCAAAATGCGGGATGCAAGATGATGCTATGTATGTGTATGACTAGATGTGTGTGCTGATGGCCTCTACCCCCTCCCTTTATATAGTGTAGGGGAAGATAGAGTTACAGGATAGCACTGATACACGGTAACTAATTCTGTTATGCTGTTACATGGAATGCATGTGTTGATCTGCTAATTACAAGGAGATATATTATATCCTCGGGAACTTCCTTGGAACTCAAGGCGCGTATAACCCGAGTGGTCCTTATCCTTGACGGCCGACTTGGATTGCCCTCTATCTGCTCCCTTATGGGCCTTCTAGAGGATACCCGGGGCCCATACATTCCGCAGTAGCCCCCGAGTGCTTTACGATCGAGTCATATGTCTGGTCGACTGGCTTCGCCAATATCCCCTGTAATCTGAAAAGAGATTGAAAAGAACTCAAGAAATCTTAAGTTTTTTTGTCGAAGCAATGCCTGGATCGCCAATACCAAACTCCAGCTTACTCGCCCCATTGGGCAGATCGCCTCAACAGTTGAATTCGGCTACTTGGCACCCACTCTTGCGATGCAAAAGCAGCGATTGGCACATCATGGGGCATGCCTTAAGCCACGTCATCACAACCTTCGTCAGGCAAAGATGCTGCAGCTTAGACGCGTGCAAAGGGTTTCAAAGATCGCGCCTAGCCTTAACTTGCAAGGACTAGCACTCGGCCCAGCATGGGGCGCACCTTTCAGCCGAGTGGTACCTGTCCTAACCAGAGAAGGGATCAGCATAGGCCCCTCGGGGCGTACCGATTGGATGCAATTTGGCTGAGAGGCACTTGTACCCGGGTAGCGGTGTACAACTAGCGACCCTATAAGGGCATACCTTCGAAATTGTACCCAAATCTCACCAACACCCAACCCCGAGCAAGCGAAGTTGGCTAGTGACCCAACATGGGGTATGTCGTGAGATACTTTTAATTTTGGCGCTGCCGGTCATATGCCCTCTAGGGTGTACCGATGCCGAATTAGGCTCGATTTTAACACATTGCCACTGTTAGCGGCTTGTTAAGAAAGCCTGTTAAGGGGATTGCCCTTTGCAATTTTAGCCCAAGCCCAATTAGGGGGAGGCGAAGTGTTTTCGTGCCCTTCTCTCGCACAGCCGGAACGACACGCGCTTCCGTGGGAAACCGTATCCGTGTCCACTTCCGTCCCATCGCCATGATGGTTTTACTGTGTCTGAAACGGATTACAAGGCGCGCCCTTTGAACTTCCTCTGTGTATAAAAGAAATCCCAGGGGCAAAGTACTACTTCACTGCCAGCCTTCGAGTTTTCGAGTCTTCCTCTTCTCGGTGACGCCCAAAAATCTCCACCCCTTTTTTTCTCGAGAGAAATGGCGAACATTATGGAGATGATCGAGATGTGGATCGCCGAGGCCCGTGCGGAGGACGAGGCGGAAGCCGCCGCCAAAGATGAGCTCTGGCACGATTTCGCTCTGATGAGGGCAGAGATCGACACGGAAGAATCCATTAGGGTTCTTGTCGACGGTTGAGATAACGATCTCAAGTCGCTAAGGTTCTTTAAAAGTGAGATAGGAGACACGCCGAAGAACCACGAACAACAACGAACAGGTGAGGTTTTTATCCTGATTCAGGCCTCTCGGGAGAGATAATAGCCCTACGTCCAGCCTTTCTTATATATCAAAGATGATTACAAGAGGTGACTCGGTGAGACGAACAAATATCGGCGAGATTATGTGTGTACAAGTGCGATAATACAATGATCTGATGTCTACGAGGTGTTAAGATGCAAAAGCTCTTGGCCAGGGTCCCTCTAAACGCCATAGGGGCCCTGTTTATATAGTGCGGAGCAAACCGACCTACCGAGGGAATATCGGGCTGGGCTGACCACGAGTATGTAACGAACTCGACATGCCAAATATATCCCGAGGCAGATAAGGCATACTCCTAGTCTTGGGGATCACGGCTCCTAAACCAGTCCGGGAAACCAACATCCGGGTCTTCACGCAGCCGTGCAGAACTCTTGTTCGAGTCGGACTCAAACATGATTCCTTGGCCGTTACCAACCATGCCAGCCAAGGGCTGTTCGGCAGGATGCATATGGGCCAGATAGAACCTTCCAGGGAGCTGGGCCCTGGTAGGCTGTTCGATTGGGCCGTCAGGGAGTGGGCCATGGCAATGGACCATGATTTTATCCCCGACAGCTAGCCCCCGAGACTCAAGCGGAAGAACTCACTAGAGTGGGGCCTTCCTCTTGAGACTCTAAGTCACGAAGAGGGTAATTTTGCTGCTACAAGGATGTGCAACAAACGACCGAGCAGGTTATCGTACTCCCGAACAGGACTCGTCCCGGACCGAACAGAACCGACAAGACCGAGCAACTCACAGGCGTCGAGGAAATCACATCTGCCCAAGCAGAGCACTCAACCTTCAGCGCAGATGCTGGAGAAAATAGCCGTTGATAGACTCCAACGGTAACTTCTCGTCGTTCTTGCTAATGAAAGCAATCGACCGCTTTACCTAGCCACATAAAGAAAACTAGCCGCTTTGTGGCAAACCGCTGCAGTAGCTGCTCGCTTAGGCCTATAAAGCACCCAAGCAGCGACCAGCTGCCACCCACTACGCTCTCGCCTTTCCTCTCCTAAGTCCTAATTCCAACCGCGCTCAACATCAACCAGCCAAACTCCACCCAAGAACTTGCTCGCCCACCCCTGGGGAACGCTATGGCCAGATTCTTAGCCACTAGCCTGACCGAGGAGGACTTGGCGACTTGGGAGAAGGAGGGCCACATCGACGCTGGTAGCTGGAGGCTGCCCAGGGAGGAGGAAACTCCGGAGCCGCTGGAGGGAGAGTTTGTCAGCTTTGAACAGTTCGCACTGTTCGGGTTGAGGTCTCCGGCGCACCGCCGAGGCCTTCTAAACATCAGCGGATTGGAGGTAACAAACCTCAATCCGAACTCCATCCTCCAGATGGCCGCTTTTGCACACTTCACAGCAGTTATCTCGGCATCAATTGCTCGGTGGGCTGTTCCTTCATTACTACACGGTAACGAGGAGCAGCTCACTTCGGCCGCTGGGTGGTACTACCTCAAGCTCAGGCCACCGCGACGACGCCCAGACCCTCGGCCACCGCTGCTCGACTCGATGGGCGCGTGGTGGACGAGGTGGTTCTACACCAGGCAGAGTGGCGACAGCAAGCTCGTCTTCACCGGGAAGGCGCCGGCGAAGGGAACGCCAATGCCTCGGCCGGAGATGACTGCCGAGGACTGGTACCTGACGAGGAAGATAGCCTCCCTCGTGAGCCTCGGGCTCACGGCGGAGATCATCCGATCACACAAATAATGTAATCCGTCCGCATGGGAGAAGGCCCTATCCCTTTTATAAGCTAGAGGGATGGGAAGACATCACAAGGGAGAGCACGGGTAAGTGCCTTTAAGACTCAACCTTTACATTGATCATTTCCTCCGAACAGGAACTAACGATCCGCTCTGTTCGGGCAGAGAAGCCAACCGATGCGTGGGTGACCGAGCGGGTCGACGCCATGCTAAAGGCGGGTAGAAGGACGGGGAGGTCACCGGCGAGGTGGCCTACACCTGCCCGCGCAACGTGCTTGTCCGCACAGACGAGGTAAATCACTCATGCTCAGCCTGTGTTGCTAGATTTGCACCGTTGTTTAATGCTATTGTCCGCTTCTCGAAACGCGCAGGAGGACCAACTGATCCTTGGAGGGATCGTGGAGGAGCCCTCCGGGTCTGAGAAGGAGAAGGCGAAGAAAGGCAAGGCCAAGGTGGCCATAAAGCCCAAGGTGACGGCTGAGCCTACGCGGAGCTCGCCCCGCCATGGCGGCCACCAGCCGTCGAAGAGACCACCCGCGGTGACGGAGCGCGCCGAACAAACCAAGCGGGCGCGCGGTCAACCCAGAGGGAAGAGACCAAGCCCCTCCCACCTCACCGAGCAGAGCGACGAAGAGGTAAAGAACATGACCCTTTGGCTTATGCATTACACGCAGGCTCATTCGGGCCATATGACACGGCTACAACAGGTCGCCGAACAGAGGAGGCTTGAGGAAGAAGTCGCAAGAAGGAAAAACTTCTTATGCTATGCGAGAAGAGTGCTCACCAAAGCAGGAGCCGAGCTCATCGCCATGAAAGCACCTGTGACCAGGCGGACAACTCGCCAAGGAGCCCCCGAGGAAGAGGCGGAAGGTTCTGGCAAAAAAGATCAAGATCAAGCTTTCTACGGCAGGTATGTAGCAATGAATTTCTTTGACCTTCCGAATTTCCTGACCGTATTGGGTTTGACCAAGTCTTTTTTCATCAGCTGCCCAGGAGGAGACCGCCACGGACGACGTCGGGGCGACGCTCGAGCGTTCGTTGCTGCCCGAGCACCAACACGGTGCTTCGAGGCGATGAGACTGCCACCTCAAGGACAGCCAAGCGGCGTGAGCTCGCTCCCGCCAGACTCAATGAAGGCTTTGACGCGCTCAGAGGCGCGGTGGAGCGGTTGGAGGCAGAAGAGGCGGCGCAAGGTGCCACGGATAGCGAGGCCAAGGCGATGGCTCGAAGCGCCAGGTGGGACCGAGCCGGGCGGTCCCACCGGCACTCCGTCAGCAGGGCGCCCATCCATCGAATCAAGTGAGGAGATCGGCGAGCAGGGCGAAGTTCCCGCCACAGAGGTACAAGAAGAGGTCCACGAGCAGGCGGCACAAGTCATCGTGCCAGTGGAGGCTCCGGTGGCAACTGGTGAAACGGCACCAACCCTGCCCGAAGGTGATCGGGCAGAGGAGGAAGAAGAACAGAGCGGGAGACGAAGCGCCGCCGCCTCGCTGCTCCCGAAAGGTAAGAGCTCCCGCGGGAAGAAGGAGCGCAGGAGACGGCGGCAAGGGCAGCGCGCTAGTTTCATCCCGCACGAGCGGGGCTTCGTGACGCACGGTGTCGAGGACCGCTTACGCCGGGGGCTGAAGCATCGGCTGGGCAAGGTAAATTCCAAGACCAAACCTTGTTTAGTTTAGCTATATCATCGCAAAGTGATCGACTTGATCTTCTCCCTCAGGTCTTTAGGGACACCATGGAGGAGCTCGAGGACGGCGTCACCATCGAGCGGAGCGCCGTACTGGCGTCCCTCCGAGAATACCTCCGGACGAGGGAGTCTGAGGCGGAGCCCTCTGCATTAGCCCAAAGCCGAAGCCGGCTGAAGGCAAAAGCGAAGAAGCTCAAGGCCGAGCTAACCCGAGAGAGGCGTTCCTCCGAGGCTCTCTTAAAAGAAGACGAGGAGCTTCGCGTGCAGGCCGGGAAGGCGAGCACCGTGGAAGAGAGGCCGGGCCGCACGAAGTGGCTTGAAGAGCAGCTCGCCGACGCGTCCCACTGGCGGAAGGCGCTTGCGGCGGACGTCGAGAAGCTCAAGGCCCAGCTTGCCAAGGAAGAGCTAACATCCGCGGGACTCCAGGCGAAAATCTCAACCCTGTGGGCTTCACATGAAGAGATCGAGGAGATGCGCGGGATGGCGGTGAGGGCGATCATCGCAGAGAACAGGGTCAAGGAGCTGGACGAGCAGCGAAGAGACCGTCGAGCAGCGAGCTAGTCAGAGCGAGGCTCTGACCGACCAGCTACGCGCCAAGACCGAAGAGGTCGAAGCCATCCTTGCAGAAGCTGCGGCACAAGCCAAGCGGAGCAAGGAGGAGATAGAACGCCTCTAAGCTGAAGCCCGGGAAGGGATCAAGGCTCAAGGTGAAGTCGTGCGCCTCAAGTTAGAAGTTGAGGAGCTAAAGGAGCAGCTTGCTCCTAAGTAGCACCACGGCTGTAATCCCGAAAGGGCCTTGTAGCTGAAACTTTTGATTAATGCAATAAAGCACTTATCTTTCTTCCTGTAAAAAGAGCAGCAAAAAGACAGGAACGAACAGAAACTGAGAGAAAAGCGAACAGTGCTAGGAAGTTTAAGAAAACCGGTAGAGCGCTTAGCCTAACTCCCAGCCCCCGTTGTGCATCTGCTCGGAAACCTGAGTTTGCGAACCCGAACAGGTGCACAAGAGAAGAGCGACACCCTAGCCCCCGGTACGGACGATGCTCAAGAACCTAAGCTTGCGTACTCGAGCACGTCCGTAGAGAGATAGAGCGACACCCGCAGCCTGATCGACTCGTTCCATGGACCGCTCGTCAACGTAAGTTAGGCAGTTCCGAGAGTAACCAAACAAGGAAAGTGCCTCTGCCGCGGGGGGCTTACGAGAGCAGACTGTGCCAAGTGGTCGCGCCAAGCAGTAAGTGCCTCTGCCGCGGAGGGCTTACGAGAGCAGACTTAGTCGCAAGGTGGAAAAAGCCGTGTTACGTAACCCTGAGTTCAGGAACTCGTTGAAGCAAGATACGGGCAGGAAAAGTGCGGAGCCAAGAGTTCGCAAGACCGGGCAGCCATCAAGTGTTACCAGAGAGAAAGGGGTAGTCTTCGGAAGACAAGAAGTGAATAGGGCCGCAGAGACCGCGAGAATTCACTTAAGAATTGGATTGAACTTTACATGGTGCGCGAGAGACTTGGACGAACTAAGGCGCGATGTTTGACAAAAAAGCGCAAAGCTAAACACACAAAGAGACCTACACAAAGAACTTACGAAGCTGGTCGATGTTCCAGGTGCTGGTCAGCTCTCTCCCGTCCTCCATTGCCAGGCGAACAGCCCCCGGGAGAGCAGAAAAAACTACCGTGAATGGGCCCTCCCAGCGTGGAGTCAACTTGTTGGCATTGGACAAGTTCTGGACACGGCGCAGAACGAGGTCGCCCGCCTTCAAAGCCCTTGGTCGAACTGTCTTGGCAGCATGCCGGCGAAGATCTTGCTGGTAGCGCGCCATTCTAACTTGTGCCCGTTCGCGTGTGCCTTCGAGGAGATCTAGATCGAGTAAGCGCTCTTGCTCGCCGTCAACCAAGTTGGTCGAGCTCGTCGCAGGCGAGCCGAGTACTATTCGGCGGCGGGATGGCTTCGCACCGTGACCGATTGGAAAGGAGTTTCCCGGTTGCCGTGGCCGTAGTCAGAAACAACAGCCCAAAGGACGGAAGGAACTTCGTCGACCGAGTGCCTTGTTGTGCTCGCGGAGTGCCGCGAACATGCACCGTTTGATACCCTGGACGATCTGTCCGTTAGCTCGCTCGACTGCTCCATTGCTCTGTGGATGTGCCACAGAGGCGAAACAGACCTTGGTGCCCAGCTGTTCGCAGTATTCTTGGAATAGCTCGCTTCGGAACTGGGTACCGTTATCGGTGATCAGCTTATGGGGAATCCCAAAGCGCGTGATCACGTTGCTTTTGAAAAAGCGTACAGCCGTTTTGGCATGAAGAGACGACACAGGCTCTGCCTCGATCCACTTTGTAAAGTGTCGATGGCGATGAGCAAGTGTGTGTAGCCCTTGTACCCCTTAGGGAACGGGCCGAGCAGGTCCATACCCCATGTGGAGAAAGGCCAAGATGGGGGGATCGTTTGGAGCTCTTGGGCGGGCTTATGTGCCTTCCGGGCGTGAAATTGGCAGGCCTTGCACTTAGTCACGATATCCCGAGCATCTTGTAACGCTGTGGGCCAATAATAGCCCATGCGAAACGCTTTGCCGACCAGAGTTCTGAAGGAGGCGTAGTTGCCACAGGTACCCTCGTGTATGTCCCTAAGAAGGAACACACCCTCCTGTTGTGAGATGCACTTGGAGAGGACTCCTAGAGCACCGTGACGGTAAAGGATGCCGTCCACAAGCTTGTATGGACCAGCACGCCTTATGGCCGGAACGCCGGCCGTCTTGAGCGAGGTCCCATCTGCTAGGTACTGGACAAATGGCGTTGTCTAGTTCGCAGCCTGCTCGATGATGGAGACAGCACCACTTGTCTCAGTTGCCTCGTCCGGAGACATGTTGAGGGCTTGTAAAGGTGCTCGACGAGCACCCCTGCCGGAGCAGGTTCACGTGAGGATCCAAACTTGGATAGCTGGTCGGCCAGGAAGTTGTCCTTCTTGGGCACGAAGAGCACCTCGAAAAATCGAAAATGCCGCTCCAACTTCCTCACTTCAACCTGGTATCGCGCCATTGAGTCATCGCAGCACTGATACTCCTTGTTAACCTGATTGATGGCGGTGTGAATCTCCTTCACGATCGGCCGTTGGACACCAAGCGACTTTGCACGCTCTTAGTCCCGCGAGGAGGGCCTCGTACTCTCTGCGTTGTTAGTCGCCACAAAGTGTAGTTGGATAGAATCTCGGGTTGCTCTCCTTGAGGAGATGAGAACAAAACCAGCCCCAGTTTCGGTCTTGCGAGCCGCAAAAAGCATGGTCAAGGGGGTCATCGGGCGCTCGGGAGCTTCACGGGATTTGGTAGCGGCAGGTCCATTCGGCGACAAAGTCACCAGGGACACAGGACTTAATAGCGGTTCGGGCGACAAATGGAATATCGAACTCTGCCAATTCCATTGCCCACTTAGCTATCGTCCTTTGCTTCCTTGTTCCTTAGGATTTCTCCAAGGGGGAACTTGGTCGGGACCAGTATTTGATGCGCCTGGAAATAATGGCAAAGTTTCCTGGAGGACATGAGCAAGGCGTAGAGAAACTTCTGGACCTCAGGGTAACGCTCCTTAGATCCGTGAAGTACCTCGCTCACGTAATAGATTGGCAGCTGGATGCCTTCCCTTTCCACCGTCGGGACCGGCTCACCGCTTGAGGCATGCGCCAAGATAAAGCAAGAGCTGTTAGCCGTGTCGCTGGGTAGTCAAGGCAATGGGTTGGACGGTATTGCTTAAGATCTTGAAAAGACCGATCAGCTTCCTCTGTCCACTCGAAGCCATTGTGCTTGCGTAGGGCCTTAAAGAAGGGCAGCCCGCGTTCGCCCTGACGGGAAATGAATCTGCTCAGAGCAGCTATCCGCCTGGTGAGGCTCTGAACTTCCTTGACGGTAGTTGGAGCCCGCATGTTTTCAATGGCCTCGATTTTTTCGGGGTTGGCAGAGATTCCTTGCGAACCAATTACATAACCGAGCAACATTTCAGATCGAACACCAAAGGTACACTTCTCTGTATTTAATTTTATTCGATGCCTGGCGAGGTTATGAAACGTCTCGGCCAGGTCTTTTACATGATCTGGAGCATGCTTGCTCTTTACAACTATGTCGTCGACATAGACCTCTAGGTTTTTCCGCATTTGCTCGGGAAAGTCTTCTCCATTAACCGGAGCGTAACACCAAATTCTTGCGAGACCGAAAGACATGGTCGAGCAGCGAAAGTGCGAAGGGGGTGATGAAGGCGATCTTCTCTTCATCCTCGGGAGATGCTTATTTGGTGATAACCGAGATGGGATCCAAAAACTCAAGAGTCAAGCATCCGCGATCGCATCGACCACCGGTCTATCTGAGGCGGAAATTGTCCTTGGGACAAGCGGCGTTCAGATCGTGTGATTGACACACATCCTCCACTTGCCGCCTTTCTTCTTTACAATGACAGGTTGGCGGCCACTCGGTGTGATCAACCTCGCGGATGAAACCAGCGGCGAGCGACTTGCCAAGCGATCCTTGATGATCCCTCGCTGAAGTCCAAAAGCGAAGCTTACGGAGAACAGCTTTTTATGCGGCGGACAGCCGGTTTATGCTCGATAACCTCCTTGGGACTCGGGCATATCGAGGCGGCTCCCGAGCAAACACGCTGCGTTAGCTCGGAGGAAGGCAATGAGCTCGCTTTCCTATTTGGGGTCAGATTGGCCCCAGATGAACTGTCTTGGAGGAATCATCCAAAGACAGCGGAACTTGTCTTGGTTTCTCCCCCTGGCTGAAGGGAGACGCTAGGGCGTCAGAGACTTGTTCTGCGGAACTTGACCACCCGGCGGAAGCCGGTCGACAGGCGAGGGATCGCTCGTCGCAATCGAGGCGCTTTGTAGTTGCCCTTGACCGTGATCACGCCGTTAGGGCCCGGTATCTTCACGCAATGGTATCCATGATGGGACACGGCCATGAACTTTCCAAGAGATGGCCGGCCCAGGATCGCATTGTACGCGGAAGGGAAATCGACCACGTCAAACGTGATCAACTCCGTCCGGAAGTTGCTTGGACTGCCGAAGGTAACGGGCAGAACAATCTGCCCCAATGGCTGAACAGCTTCCCCCGGGACAATGCCGTAGAAAGGCATTGCGACTTCTTTAAGCTTGGGCGAGGAATCAGATCTCGTCCAAGACCTTTCTTGATAGCGGTCCAAAGCGCTCCGCCGTCGACTAGGACACGGCCAACTCTGGCGTTGCTGATGGTCGGAGCGACCACCAGAGGGAGACGCTGAGGCTTGGTCATCCCAGTGGGGCAATCATCCTTAGAAAAGGAGATAGAAACATCGGTCCACTTCATCGATTCAGGCTGTGGTTTGCCTTTTTCAACGTTGTGGACCTCCCGAGCAGCTTCCTTTAGGCTGCGCTGAGAGGTATAAGCCGAGGAGCCGCCGAAGATAACGGCGATATGGTTCACGGGCTCTTGATATTCGTCATCATCGTCCCGATCACCACCGTCGGCTGGACGCTCGTCCTTGCCGGCATCACCTTGTTCAGGCAGGGTGGGCATTGGGCCCTTGCCATTGTAGAAATCCTCGAGCTTTGCAGCCCAAGTTCTGCAATGGCGTTTGTCGTGCCCGTAGTACTGGTGGAACTTGCAAAATCGGTCGCTTGGACCTTTCTTGCCTTGTCCGCCTCCCTAAGCAGGCTTTTTGCCCTTGTAGTTATTGTTGGGCTTCTTCTGCTCATCCTTGGGAGGAGGTGCGCGATCTATACCAGCGACGGTATTGTTCGCATCACCTTTATTCTTCTTCTTCTAGGACTTCTTGTTACCAAGGTTGCTGCTGCTCTTCTTCTTCTCATCCACACCAGTCAAGGGCACTCGCCTTGTCGAACGCCTTTTTAGATCTTGGACGCTCTGCCGCGTTAGCATAGCGGTCAGCCGCCTTGAACAGGTCGTTGGCGGTCCAGGTCTCGTTGATCTCGAGATCCTGGGTGAGCCGCTCGTCGCGGACTCCGTTTTTGAAGGCGCGGACAACAGACTCGTCCGAGATGTTCGGGATCGTGTTGCGAATCTTAATGAAACGCTTCACAAAGTTGCGGAGGGTCTCCCCGTTCATCTGGATCATCTGGTGCAGATCATCCTCCTTGCCCAGACGCACGTAACAGCTCTAGAAGTTGGCGATCAGAGCGTCACAAAGTTGGTCCCATGAGCTGATGGAACCCTCCTGCTGATTGAACAGCCACGTCCGAGCAGCACCCTCAAGGACAGTCGAAAGGTAATTAGCCATAACAAGCTCGTCACCCCCGGCCGCCATGATGGCTGTAGCGTAGACGGAAAGGAATTCCTCTGGGTTCTGTGTCCCATTGTACCTCTCCATGTGACTGGGTTTGAACTTTGAGGGCCATCGGACAGCACGAAGCTCGTCAGAGAAAGCCCTGCAGCTCAAGGCATACGACCGGCCACCTTCCCCTGTAGAACCTAGTCTCGAGAAGACATTGGCCTTGTTGCGCGGAGGAACTCCAGCTGAACGGGAAGATTCGGCCAGGAGAAATTCTCTCCGGGACAATCCGCCACGCTCCTTCCTCGTGGTCGCGACTACGCGCTCCTCACGAGGGGACCGTCCGTGATCATCACGTGCACGCTTACCCCTGTGGTCGTGACGACTATGGGAACTTGGCGAGCGACGGCGATCACGGGTAACTTGATCGCGGACAGTGTTCCTTCGATGGTGACGAGGGTAACGCGATCGGTCAGAGCTGTCCGAGTCATTCCGGGCAGGTTGACTGCGCTGCCTGGAGGAGGTGTTGACTTCGCCTATGGACTTTAGGCCTTCGGCCAATCGCTCTAGGTTAGAAGCAACAGCATCGCCCATACGGGCGAGATCGGCTTGATTGGTGGATCTGAGGACCGTTGCTATAGCTTCGAGCCATTCTCGACTGTGATCTATGGGTCCCGGATCTCGAACCATCCGCTGCTCGCTTGATCGAGTCCGGCCACGCGGGAGTTGACCCAATAGGGAAGCTTCGCCGAGACTTAGCGCCGGCACGCGAGGTGGGTCGCGACGCTGTCGCTTACACCGGTCGCGAAACCGTGGCAAGGTCTGATTGATGGAGGTGTCGAGGCTGCGGCGAATGATATCTTGCTCGTGAGCAGCCAGCGCGACCTCATCTTGCTTTGCCGAAAGCGTAATTAATCGCCGATCTACGCCACCGCCGCATTCCGCGGGATCTCCGGAGGTTCCTGCATCGGCCATGTTGATGCTGCGGGGGCCATGAGAAGGTATGCTTGACGGTGTCATCACTGTGTCGCCACAGGTGGAATCTATCGACATAGCCTTGGAGTCTGACAGATCTAAACCATCGTAAAGATTATCAGTTCCGTAGTCATCGTCAATGACGGGAGTGCGATCTGAGGCTATCTCTGCCATATAGGCAGAGACTTCTGCCTCGGATACGGAAAGCGTTCGAGATCGAACAGATCGATCTGAACTGACAGGGGATGAGACGTCATGTCCTTCTGAGTCGTATCCCTCAGGAATAGTCTCCTGGTCGCTGAGAGAGTTCGACATGCTCGATCTGCGTTTCCCCACGGACGGCGCCAACTGTCGACGATTGAGATAACGATCTCAAGTCGCTAAGGTTCTTTAGAAGTAAGATAGGAGACACGCCGAACAACCACGAACAACAACGAACAGGAGACAGGGGTTTTTATTCTGGTTCAGGCCTCTCGGGAGAGATAATAGCCCTACGTCCAGCCTTTCTTATATATCAAAGATGATTACAAGAGGTGGCTCGGCGAGATTATGTGTGTACAAGTGCGATAATACAATGATCTGTTGTCTACGAGGTGTTAAGATGCAAAAGCTCTTGGCCAGGGTCCCTCTAAACGCCATAGGGGCCCTGTTTATATAGTGCGGAGCAAACCAACCTACCGAGGGAATATCGGGCCGGGCTGACCACGAGTACGTAACGAACTCGACGTGCCAAATATATCCCGAGGCAGATAAGGCATACTCCTAGTCTTGAAGATCACGGCTCCTAATCTAATACGGGAAACCAACGTCCGGGTCTTCACGCAGCCGTGCAGAACTCTTGTTCGAGTCGGACTCAGACATGATTCCTTGGCCGTTACACACCATGCCAGCCAAGGGCTGTTCGGCAGGATGCATATGGGCCAGATAGAACCTTCCAGGGAGCTGGGCCCTGGTAGGCTGTTCGATTGGGCCGTCAGGGAGTGGGCCATGGCAATGGGCCGTGATTTTATCCCCGACAGTTCTGATCCGCGGATTCCCGCAACTCCACAAAGGGCTCTTCCTCCTCAAGGACGCACTGGTCACAGCCCTCCTCGCCGACGAGGGGTACTGAGGTCCTCCCACCGGGGGGCTTCTTCTTTTGCTCCTCCGCGAGCCAGCGACGAGCCCTAGCTCGATGTGCTGTGCCGCGGAGAAAATGTAATTAGGCCTAAGTGCCTTTCGATGAATATCTTTTGGGTAGCCAGATGTCTTTTTCTTTGCCTTAATCTTGAATCTGCTACAATGCTTCTTCTTGATTTGATCTTGAATCCGCAACATCGCTTCATCCGAGTAGTTAGGCGCGTCCGCTCCTAGACCGGCACTCGACGCACAATGCAAACCTCTCGGAGGGAACCACTCAGCCAGCCGAGTGATTATCGGGCCCCTCGTGGAAAGGCCACATCCAGCGCTAAACCAAGGCCCGGTCCAGAATGCGAAACACTGCCTGTTGCGATAAGTTAGGAACAGGAGAACGAAATTAGTTCACCTCACTCACTTTTCGAGCCAGTCTGCTAGCTTCTCCCAGCGAACTCCGCCGCTAGGGTTCTTCTTCGTCACCACCTCCGCCGCCACCCGTCTCCTATCGCAATGGCTCCGCCATCTCCCGCCGCCCCTAAGGCTGCCAAGAGCGGAAAGGAGTGGATGAAGACTATCACGATCGAACGGAGGCTACAGAAGCTGGTCTCCATCGGCGTGCTCCCCTCCGAAGGGTTCATGTCTTGGCGCGCTGCCGCCGGCAAATCCTGATCCACCCCGAGCCCGGACGAGGTAGTGGCCTTCGAATCCTTCTTCCTCCGCGGCTTCAGCCTTCCTTGCTCTCCTTTCTTCCGGGGATTACTCAATTTTTACGGGATCGAGGTTTCGCACTTGAACCCCAATTCCATTTTCCAAATTGCGATTTTCATCCATGTCTGTGAGACCTATTTGGGGATTGCTCCTCATTTCGAGCTCTTTAGATATCTCTATCTTCTCAAGCCTTTTCCCAACAAGAACTCTCCCAAGGCCGGCGGCGGCGCAGGATTTCAATTGCGGGAAGGGGCCCGAAAATTTTATTTCGATCTTCCTTTGAGAACCTCCAACAAGGGCTGGCACTCAGAATGGTTCTACTATGCCAACTCTCCTCCAGTCCTCCCTTCCTTCTCCGGCGAGTGCCCCACAGTCCATCCCTCCTGGTCTTCTCTTCTCTCCTAAGACGAGGGAAGCCAAGTGCAGGAACTTCTTGTTCTTCTCTGCAGAGCGAAGTCTGCTGGGTTGACCGGCATTGGGGTGGTTTGGAACTATACCCAACGTCGTATCCATCCCATAAAGGAGAGGGTGCATCTCGCCTTCGAGTACTCGGGGACTCAAGATACCACTAGGAAATCCAACAAGAACCTTTCGCAGAAGGAAATCATCAGCCGAGTGGCCGAGCTCTTCGCTCCAGGCTCGAAAATAGTTCGCGTCGAGTGCCCAGCTCCATACCACTTGGGATTTTTGCCACCAGCGGTAAGGAGAAGATCCTCCTCAACTCGACCGTGGTCTCTTAGGGTAGAGCCGGAACTAATACAACCTGATACGTCGCAGGGACGTGAAGCCTTCTTCTCCATCCATCCGGTCCCAGAAGCTCCACACCACAAAGAAGCACCGCGCAAGCGTCCCGGACAAGGATGATGACGATGATAACGTCCCGGTCGTGCGTCGCCGCCGCCCAGCAATGAGGTCGCCCTCTACCCAGGCAGAGCAGCCTCAAGGCCCTCCATCTCCCCAGTCTGCAGACCCATCGGCCGCGTCGGGGGCAGAGAAACCTCCCAGTTCAGGCCCGAGTGGTTCGGGCGTCCGACTTGGGTTTAAATCCTTCATGTCATCACAGAGGTATTTCCTCGTGCTACTTTCCCTTCATAATCCGCAAGGAATGCGTATCTTGAATAATCTTCGAATGCTTCTCAGAAAACCCGTCAATGATGACGATGAGCCACCAAACTCGCGTGGCGGCAAAATGCCAGCCTCGGAGCCTCCAAAGTCCGGTTGTCAAGCCAAGCCCCAATCTGCCAAGGACTCAGCTCAGCATGCCGCACCTTGCCAAGACTTCGGTCTATCTTCTGCTACTCGCCATTCCTCGGTGGCAAAGGGGAAAGTCCTAGGTCCGGCTTCAGGAAGCTTGGAACCAGAAGTCGAGGAGATTCCTCGTCCCTCTGCCAAAGCTGTGGCTCCACCCCTCCGATTGAAGTGGAGGAAGGAGATGGAGGGCTACGAGGTTGATTATGGGCAAGAGGCCGAAGAGTGGGAGGTGCTGGACAATACGGCAGCAGCTCAAGCCATGATATATAAGGTAAGACCTTTCAATGCCTTGAATCCTCACTTCGCACAAGGGGAATCCTGCTAATCTTCCACCCATCTCCATGCAGCGCATGAAAGAGAGGTCGAGGCAGAAGTCCATATGCGTGGAGAAAACAGTGGGCGAGCTGAAGACCCACGACGAATATGACAACGCGCTGTACGCCGCCAAGTCGCAGTATCGCGGCCGAATCAAAGAACTCCACCGAGAAGTCACTGAACTTCGATTTCGCCACATAGAAGACTCCAACACTATCCGAGGTATAAATCCCGAACAGCCATGAACCTTCCTTTGAATGTAGCACTGGAAGCGAGGCAGAAGGCCCTAGAGGAGAAATCGGCCAAAGAGCTAGAAGGTAATTCTCCACCAGTGACTCTCCCTGGCTCAGCCTCGTGCAGTCCGACTGGTTCGTCTCATGCCATTGGTTTTGCAGAGTACCGGCAGCAGTCTAGGGCGCAATTCCAGGTCCTCGAGGAGGAAGTGAAGACCGCTCATGAGCTCCGCCGCCGCACTTTAATAGGAATAGTTCCGACGCTCCAAAGCCTTTATCCGGAAGAAGAGCTGCCGACTGATTCTGATCTCCTTGTGGCCCGCCTTGGTGATGTTCCCGAGCGGATCAAGGTCTTTATGCGAGAGGCAGCCGTAACATGCACCAGCCAAGGCCTCGCGATCGCAAAGTCTAACTTCCCACGCCTAGACATTGAGGATGTGAAGGAAGGATTTGCGTGTACCGAGAGGGAGGCTTGCGCTCTGCTGGAAGAAGTCCGCCCGACTGCTACCCACATTGTAAATCACTTGGACTTGTATATGTATCTGTAATTGAAATCACTCGGTCGATCCTCAATACTGGTGATCCGGTTTATCCGAATAGTACGCTTTATCCTTTTTCATGAAACGCATCCGCCGACTAATCCAGCCCCCGAGTGCCAGGAATTAGCACTTGGCTTTCTCCCCATGCAACTGCGGAGTAGCTAAACATTGTCATTGGGAGATATAAGTGCCATTACTCAAGAATTTTCACAATACTCGAATTTGACCAACACAGGTAAAGAGAAAACAACGTTTATTGATAAGATAGGGTGCGGTTGACTCCGCACACTATTTAGTGTAGCCCCCGACTTACTGCTTGGTCGTTTACGGCCGAGTAGCAAGTCAAAAGAAGGGAAACTAATTACATGCTGCTTGAATACAAAGCTTTTAAGAATAAACATGACGTAGCTGCTCGATGTTCTAGGTATTTGGCACTTCAGACCCATCTTCGCGATGTAGCCGGTAAGCCCCTGGGCGAGTTTATGCTCGTGCTTCTGATTCCTTCGGAGGACCAGATCTCCCTTGGAGAACGCATGGCCCCGCACGTTGCGCTGATGGTAGCGACGCAGGCCCTATTGGTACTTTGCCGACTGGATCATTGCCGCTTCCCTGGCTTCCTCGAGCCGATCGAGGTCTTCATATCTTGCTTCATCCGACTTGACGGCGTGTTCTCCGCTCAACCACTGCGGATCACACCCCTGGTCAGATTTTTACTCTGCTAGCCGACTCGATCAAGCTCGATTCGATTTGGCGTCGGGCTCAACAAGGAACGACTTCAGATTTACCTGTGTTCGGACCCCTCGGGGTAATAGTCCTACTCTGCCAAGCCTTAGCTCTTTTCGATTGTGGTTGAAAGGGAAAGTCTTTACAGAGTGCTCTCACGAACCGAGTGTTGAATCCTACCTAACGTGCCCCTTCCCTCTCTCTCCTCTCCTTTTATACAAGCCTCGAACCGACGGAGAGAGCCGAGGAGTAAGCGATCAAGGCCCTCGATAATCGACAAGACACGACAGAAGAGGCAAAACGTGCACCCCGCCGCTGCCTTGCCCGCCCTCGCGGCTCGCAGTGGCCTCTCACCCGCACAGATCACACCGGTGAGTCTGCGGGTGGGGCCTCGCTGCTCCTCCCGACGCAGGCGGCCTCTTCAAGCAAACCTCCTCTCTGCTCACAATTCTTGGCGCCACAGTGGATGCCCGCCGGACTGCAAGGGCCATCAGAAGGTAATCATTTCTTCCGCTGTCTACTCGCGTGATGTCTCATTAAATGCGCTTCGTCCTTCAAGGGCAGGGGAGCCTTCGTCCCAAGACTCATACGCAATACTCCCGCCACGCTGGTCCCGCCGACGCAGGGGCCCTCACCGGTCTTGAGAGGGGCTCGCCCACGCACCCGCCTTTGGCGCGTGGGGCCCTCGCCTCACCATCGGAGGGCTCGCCCACACGCCCGCTTTGGCGTGGGGCCCTCGACTTCGCCTCAAGGGGCTCGCCCACGCACCCACTGGGCGCGTGGGGCCCTCCTGGCCTTCGAGGGGCTCGCCCAGCACTGGGGCTGGCTCGCCCGCTGACGCGTGGGGCCCTCCCTGCCTTCGAGGGGCTCGCCACGCCACTGGGCCTCGCTTCGCCCGCTTTGACGCGTGGGGCCCTCCTGCCTTCGAGGGGCTCCGCCCGCCGGCTGGGGCCTCGCTTCGCCCTTTGTGGCGTGGGGCCCTCCTGCCCTCTGAGGGGCTCGCCACGCTGGGGCCTCGCTCGCCTGGCCGACGTGGGGCCCTCCTGCCCTCTGAGGGGCTCGCCACGCCACTGGGCCCTTGCTCGCCCTGGCCGACGTGGGGCCTCTCGGCCTTCAATGCTCTTTGTACCCCGGTATTTATTACACCGACACGACTGATTATCGTCGAAACCGGTAACTCGAGGGGACCGGAACTTCAATTTAGTCGAGAGAACCGCCTCCGAGCCATAGACTAGGAAAAAGGGTGTCTGTCCGGTTGCTCGACTTGGGGTAGTTCTGAGCACCGAAGGCAACTCCTTGACCCAGCGCGTTGCGTACGGCTTCAGGCAATCGAAGATTCGGGTTTTGAGCCCTTGTAGCACCAATCCGTTGTAGCGCTCAACCTGTCCATTGCTCCTTGGGTGGGCCACCGAGGCATAGCAGATCTTGATGCCTAGCTCCTCGCCCCAATCTTGAAATTCACTGCTTTTGAACTGAACGCCGTTGTCGGTGATGATGCGATTGGGTACGCCAAAATGCACAACGATGTCCTGGAAGAACTCGCGTGCTTTGGCTGCCGTTATGACAGCAACCGGCTTGGCTTCAATCCACTTGGTAAACTTGTCGATGGTGACGAAGGGATGAGTGAATCCGCCTTGCGCTCGCTTGAGGGGGCCCACCATATCCAGATTCTAAACGGTGAAGGGCCAAGAGATCGGAATCGTCTGCAGATCTTGGGCTGGCATGTGAATTTGCCGTGCAAAGAACTGACACCCGTCACATTTGCGTACTATGTCTTCCGCATCTGTGACCGCGGTTGGCCAAAAGAATACTTGCCGATAGGCTTTTCCCACCAGGGTGCTTGCTGCCGCATGATGCCCGCATTCCCCAGAGTGGATCTCGTTGAGTAGATCTCTGCCTTCTTACTCAGATATGCAACGCCTTAGTACCTCGGAACTGCTTTTTCTGAAAAGCTCGTCCCTGACTACCTTGTAGCTTTTGCTTCGGCGAGTTATGCACTGGCTAGGCTTTGATCCTCAGGCAGCAATCTAAGTAAGGCTGAGTCCACCCGGATGTAATTGATAGTACCTCCGCATCGGGTTCTGGCTGCTTCTCTTGATCTTCCCCCGGTGCAAATGGTAGCTTGATAGACGGTGCGCGTAGCTCCTGGATGAAAACACCACTCGGGACCTGGGCCCAAGTGGATCCCATCCGCGCTAGCTCGTCTGCTGCTTCGTTGTCGCGGCGGAGAACGTGTGTAAGCTCCAGTCCGTCGAACTTGTCTTCTAACATCCGCACCTCCTGACAATAGGCCGCCATGTGTTGACGGTCAATTTTGATAATAATTAACATGATTCCGACCATCAACATTTGGTGAAATAAACGGAACCGGAACTAAAATTGTGCAAATTTACATAGTTCCACTAGTTTTGGTGAGAATGTGCATGCATGGACCCACTGAGCGAAATTGGGACCGAACCGGGCAAAAGAGTGGGTCGGCCGACCCAACTCCCTCGCCCAGTCAGGTCAGGGTTGCACCGGGACTTCTACAAGGGATCCTAGAGCACATCCATGTCGTCGATTTCAGTCAGTTTCATCCAGAAAGAGGAGTAATCCTCAAGTTAAGCATAGGATTCTAAAGGAACCCAATGCTACCGGTCTCCAACTGCCAAACCGACTCTGGGAGAAGATCTACCCCGCACAAGAGGTATCCTAGTCAAATTGGAGGGCCGGGATTAGCCGAAGGCAGGTCGGCCGACCCACCTAGGCCGGCCGACCCCCTGTTGGATCCATTGGATCCCCCATTCGGCAGGGAGCTTGTGACACCGGTCCCTAGTCGTGTCAACACCCCATTGGTCACGGTGGACTATAAAAGGAGGTGATCTCCTTCATTTGAAGATGAACAACAAAGAGCAACACAAGTGAGAGTGAAGTAGTGTTGTGCTACTCTCAAGTAGAGTAGGAGAGGGAGGAGAGTTAGTGTAGGGGAGGAGCCGGAGTGTCGGTATCACTCACTAGAGCTCCGGAGCTGGACTCGGATGCGGGTTCTGCTTCCGTCTTCTATCGGTAACACTCAGTCTTGCCTTATTTAATTATCAAGTTCAGTCTATTTATTTTGTCTCTGTTGGTACTAGGCTCGTACTATTCTTGAGTGCTAAGATCATTGTGCTTAATTGTTCACCTGGAGATTAGTATAAGAGGTAGTAGGGGTGCGTACTGAAGTGACGTCCTTGTTACGTATTACTACTAGGTACAGACGTGGTGTCTGGACTAGTTAGTAGCCGGTAGGCACCTGCTTCAACGGACGTGTGGTAGGTAATAGGTGGTGACAGCCCTATTAGCCGGCTTAGACCTTTTGAAATCCGCCCCGTTAGTTGCAGACCAGTTGAGCCAAATCAGAACGATCATAACCATTCGGTATTCCAATTCAGGATAGCGGGTGGTAGTCAGTACCTGAGCTACGATTCAGAGTAGCAAATTAAATACGAATAGAACTTGAACCTTTATGACTAGTGTCCGAAGAGCCTCTTGATCCGAAATACATTTATCCATTTGTTGATTCCAACCCACCATAATCATATCCATCCGGGTGAATAATTGTAGAAAATAGAAACTTCTCGTTCCTTGTGGGAAATCGATACCTTAGGAATACTCCTGGGTGAAAGCTACTGTGATATACGTGCGCTTGCGGATTAAAACTCTAATAGGCATAAGAATCGCCAACAAGCTTTCTGGCGTCGTTGCCGAGGAACGGTAGCTTTTCTATTTTCGAACCCTATCCATCCGCGTACCTCCATATGGATGGCATGTCCATCTATAAGCTTTCGGCTCTCAAGGCCAAGTACCTAGAGCCTTCACCATCATCTCATCCCGTTTACACGCCAAGCTTTGAGTTCCGGCCTGGACTCATAGCTATGGTTCGGGAGAAACCCTTTTCCGGAGCCGAAGAAGAAAACCCTTATAGTCATCTCCGTGAGTTTGAGCTCTTATGCTCCACTCGAGAAATTCAAGGAATGACTCAACAAACGCTGAAATGGAAATTGTTTCCATTCTCCCTCACAGGATCAGCGAAGTTGTGGTTTAAAATGACCGTAGGAACATTCAACGGTAGTTGGGAGATTCTGCAGGAGAAGTTTGGCCTCATGTATTTCCCTCTCGCAAAAATTGTGAAATTACGGAAGGAAGTTCTAGCCTTTCGTCAAAATGAGAGTGAAAATATAGGAGCAGCTTGGATAAGATTTACCCAGTTGATCAAATCAGGTCCTGACTTGTGTATACCTGAGCCCATGCTCATGCAACACTTTGTCGATGGATTGACCACGGAGAGTGTCCAACTTTTGAACATAACTTCCGGAGGATCTTTCGTCCACAATACCGTCGAACAAGGTATGAAAATCCTGAGCAGATTGCAAGGAAATACTCCCTATATCGACGCTTTCGATGAACCATCGGACCTAGGATTCCAACCTGAGAGCAACCCTATACCTGTAGAACAACCTATTGGATCGAACCTTCTGGCCCGGACCAAATCTTTCCAATTAACGGAAACTCCCACAATCATCCTTTCCGGCGACGAAGACTCTGAATCTGAGGATGCATTCATCCGGATTCTATCCTCTCATGCTTTTGATGAGGAATGCCATGACTTTGGAAATGCTACTGCGCTACCAATAGTCGCCAGGCAGCCTCAAGACCTCGAGCCACCAACCATGGATGGCAGAGCAATCTTGGCACGAAAGGAGAATCTTCTGAGTCTCACTGCCATTTTGAGTAGGGAAATGACGGATGCAGTAGAAAGTTCTGAGGAGATAATCACGCTATCTCCTCTCAAAAAATTCTGCTATGTGCAAACCCAAGGTTGGGATTTTAGCAAAGTTCCTATGACCACGGTCTTGGGATAAATCATCTCAAGAGCGTTAGCATCCGTGACCCCATCGGATCATACCCCATTCCCCTCTCAAATGAAAGTTAGATGGCAACCTGGCCAAATTTTTCAATCTGAGGGTATCCTCAGAAATGTCGAGGTGACTTTTAATGACCATTGTGTCACTCTGGACTTTCATGTCTTCAATGTCCTCGACCCATTCCACACTCGTCTCCTGATAGGACAACCCGTAAGGGAATTGGTCCGAAATGTGGAAAGAGGAGAATTTTTTGGCTTGATAGTCGGCAAACAAACCTTTTCAGTGAGCTTTGCGCGCTCCATTAACTTCCCAATGGAGGCCGAGCCACTCCTTGACCCGCCGGAGGAGGTAAGAGTTGCCTCTCTCCTCGAGGTAATCAAACCTACGGGATTGGAAGACGATGTTCCGTACTTCGTTTCCGAGGAAGAACCAAATGGCTTTGACAAGTTCAATGAGGAAGAAGAGCTTCCACCCTCGTCTGTTGAACTTAAACCCCTTCCTCTTGGTCTCAAGCACGTCTTCCTTCACGACAATTGTAACAAGCCGTCCATCATCAGCGATTCGCTGAGTGAAGATGAGACCTGTCATCTTGTTTCCACGCTCGAAGCCTATAGCTCAGTCTTAGGCTACTCGCTAAAAGACCTAAAAGGGATTAGCCCGAGCTTTTGTACTCATCGTATCCCTATGGAAACTGACCATAAGCCCACGCGGGAACACCAGCGAAGGCTTAATAATGCGATGAGAGAAGTGGTCAAGAAAGAAGTTTTGAAACTCTTTCAGGCCGGGATCATTTATCCGGTATCTGACAGTGAGTGGGTGAGCCCAGTTCAAGTAGTTCCGAAGAAAGGAGGCATGACGGTAGTACAAAATGAAAGGAATGAACTTATTCCTCAACGCCTTTATCCTTTGGTTGGCGGATGTCGTGACTATCGTAAGCTGAATCAAGCCACTAGGAAAGATCATTTCCCCCTGCCTTTCATCGATGAGATGCTTGAGCGATTGGCAAATCACTCATTCTTCTGTTATCTCGATGGCTACTCTGGTTATCATCAAATTCCCATCCACCCTGATGACCAAAGTAAGACCACATTCACTTGTCCATATGGCACTTTCGCCTACCGACGCAAGTCATTTGGGCTCTGCAATGCCCCTGCATCTTTCCAAAGGTGTATGATGGCAATCTTTTCTGACATGATCGAAAAGATCATGGAAGTCCTCATGGACGACTTTTTGGTCTATGTGGCCTCTTTTGATGATTGCTTGGCAAATCTAGAAAAGGTCCTTAAGAGGTGTCAAGAGGTAGATTTAGTCCTGAATTGGGAGAAATGCCACTTTATGGTGAGAGAAGGAATCGTCCTAGGCCATCTAGTGTCGAATCGAGGCATAGAAGTGGATAGAGCTAAGGTTGAAGTGATAGAGCGGTTGCCGCCACCAATAAACGTTAAAGGAGTCTGTAGCTTTTTGGGACATGCTGGATTTTACAGACGATTTATAAAGGATTTTTCCCAAATTGCTAGGCCTTTGACTAATTTGCTGGCAAAAGAAGCCAAGTTCGTCTTTGACGAAGAATGTCTCGTAGCTTTCAGAACCCTTAAGCCAGCTCTATTCTCTGCGCCTATAATTCAACCACCCGATTGGAATTTGCCTTTCGAAATCATGTGCGACGCTAGCGATTTTGCTGTTGGGGTAGTGTTAGGCCAATGCAAGGATAGAAAGCATTATGCCATTGCATATGCGAGTAAAACCTTGACAGGCCCGCAACTCAATTATGCTACCACAGAGAAGGAACTCCTAGTCGTAGTCTTCGCAATAGAGAAGTTCCGATCTTACTTGGTAGGATCAAAAGTAATTGTCTACACAGACCATGCGGCCCTCAAATACCTCTTTACCAAGAAAGACGCAAAATCACGGCTTATCCGTTGGATCCTTCTGCTCCAAGAATTTGACTTAGAAATTAAGGAAAAAAAGGGAGTAGAAAACTCTGTGGCTGACCACCTTTCTCGAATGGTTGAGGAAAAGTCGAATGTCCCCATAGATGATTATCTACGGGACGACAACCTGCTGGCAGTCTCGACTGCCGACCCCTGGTATGCTAACATAGTAAATTACTTGGTAGCTGGGTACATACCACCAGGGGAGGATAAGAATAAGTTGATCCGCGACAGTAGGGCCCATCTTTGGGATGAGCCCTATTTGTATAGAGTCTGCGCCGACGGATTACTCCGTCGATGCATTCCGGAAGCCGAGAAGCAAGATGTCCTTGAAAAATGCCATTCATCACCATACGGGGCCCACTATGGCGCTTTTAGAACCCATGCCAAAGTTTGGCAAAGTGGATTCTTTTGGCCCTCCATGTATAGTGATGCTAGGGAGTTCGTAAGACGATGCGCTAAATGTCAGAGAGTGGGAAATATTAATCCTCGAGATGCTATGCCCTTAAGGAATAATCTTCAAATTGATCTTTTTGATGCTTGGGGGGTAGACTTCATGGGCCCATTCCCAAAATCAGACTCTCATGAGTACATTTTAGTAGCCGTCGATTATGTCTCCAAATGGGTCGAGGCACTTCCGTGTCGTGCAGCCGACTCCATCCACGCTAAAAGAATGTTCCAGGAAACCATCTTTCCTAGATTTGGCATCCCTAGGATCGTCATTAGCGATGGAGGATCACATTTCATGCACAAAAGCTTTAAGTACGCACTTAAGAGCTTAGGGATCGACCATAGGGTAGCCACACCCTATCATCCTCAAACAAATGGTCAGGCTGAAACGTCTAATAAACAAATTAAAAACATCCTGCAAAAGACTGTGGATGCCATGGGAAAGGGGTGGAAGTATAAATTGAATGACGCGCTTTGGGCATACCGGACTGCATATAAAACTCCGATAGGTATGACCCCTTATCAACTCGTCTACGGGAAGACCTGCCATGTCCCCGTAGAATTAGAGCATAAAGCCCATTGGGCAATCAAACGATGGAATATGGATCTTCATTCAGCTGGATCAAAAAGACGAATGCAATTAGCTGAATTGGAAGAGTGGAGAGAACAAGCCTACCATAGCTCGAAGTTTTACAAAGAGAGAACAAAAAGATGGCACGATAAGTGAGTAGTCATAAAGCGTTTTAAACCTGGTGATAAAGTGCTTCTCTTCAATTCTCGGGTGAAATTGTTTGGGCATGGAAAACTTCGTAGCAAATGGGAAGGGCCATTTACAGTGCTGAATGCTTCTGATCTCGGTGCTGTCACTCTCCAAAATAGTAATGGCGGAGTTTTTAAAGTGAATGGGCAGCATTTAAAAATCTTTCTCGAACCTAAAATGCCCGAGGTTGAGGACATTGACGTCCTCGAGTTCTTTGAAAATTGACTTGTTGCTTGCGGTCTAGCTCCGACCGACGTAAAAATGAGCAATTAAATAAAATTTCCCTTTTTCTAACGCAAATAAATGATGAAATTAGGCCTTAGGCCTAGTGTGGTAGTGACCCTAGAAAGAGGAAGCCCGAACCAGGCCAGAGCCAGGCCGGCCGACCGAGGGTAGGTCGGCCGACCCAGTCAGGTCGGCCAGGCTGAGGTGGATCGGCCGGGGGGCTAACTGCCTCCAAATTCAAAAATTTTTGGAGGAGGAGTGTATCTTTCGGTTTTGTAGCTCCTGAACGACTCACCTCGTTTGAAAAGCGACGGGAAATTCCGTTCTTTGCACTCTTTTCATCTCCTCTTCATCTTCCTCCTCTCACCTCTTACCTTTCACTTTCCATCTTGCAACCTTCACCACCACCATGGCTGAACCCACCACTCCTAAGTCTATCCCGTCAATCTACGAGATTGTTGAAAGCGATCCACCGGCTCCAAAGCTGACCATGAGTACTTCCGGCAAGCCAACGTTTGGTTGGAATTTGAACTACTCGCCGGTGAATGCGCAGCAGCTGAACTTCTCGCCGGAGGAGAAACCGAATGCGACGCCACAACTCGAGCGCGGTCGTGCCATATCGCATGGCCGGCCGACGTCTCCTCACCATATTGGTGCGGCACGCCCCCTCTCACCCCTACGTGTCATCACAAAGGGGAGGGCGCCGCGTGCTCCTTCGCCGGGACGCCCGACAATGGGCCAACTCAGCCCCAAGGGGGAGTGGCAAGGAGGCTCGTCCTTTCTCCACCGCGCGGTAGCGCCGATGTAACGCATCAGGCCGTGCTGCACATGGAGAAGGGCAAGGCGCTCATGAAATATGATCAGTTTGAGCCCCGCTCACCGGAGTACGCACCGGAGGCATCACCGGACTCTTCGCCACGATTCCTCGTGCGTGGAAGGACGGCCGGCCGTGGGAAGGTCCTTACCCCACCATTGGTGAGGATGAGGCCACCCATTGCTTAGTCCATTGACTCCACCTCGTCGGAAAGGACGGTGAGGCGTACTCGTCCACCTCCTCCAATCCGCGAGCAAGGCGGTGACATGGAGTTTAGTGAGGAGGAGGAGCCCTCACTCCGTGAAGTGGTGGCAGCTCTCAAGCGTGACAAAACAATCTCGAAGAGCGGATGGCGGAAGTCCAAATCCAAATGATGGACCATGATGACAACTTCACGATTCTCTGAAGTCTCGTCGGCTAAACTTAAGCGCTATCTAGGCGATGGGATCGCCTAAGCTTTATGATCCTCCGACTAGTCCGTAGACGGGATTTGGGTAGAATAAAAAGAGGCGCGAAAATTTATTTTCAACTATTGTGATTTCCTAATGTATGCGCCCTTGCTTGCTTATCTTCTCGAGGAAATAAAAGAATTGATTGTTTGATTGTGCGTGCTTGCCACGACCAGTGCAATTTTCTGCACCGGTCGACTTTGTTAATAACGTATATATGAGAAATGTAAAGTACAGAGAGGGATACTCATACTGGGAGAAATTTGGACCAAAATGGGCACGGCCAGATCGGCCGGTCTCCCCCAGGTCGGCCGACCCACAGACTATGCCCATTCGGCTCCGAAAAATTCTGGTACGTTCCCTGTGTTTTATTGTTAATATTTAACTCTGTCACTTGCTCATATAACGTAAGTAAATAATTAAACAAAATTCTAATACCGAAATGCTTTAATTTCGAAACTATAACAATGTCCGAAAAATTACGACTCACATAGTTTTTATTCTTTGGTTAAGCTCAACAATTGTGGGAAGACTCTATTAGGATTAATCACATCTAAATTGTTGGCTCATGAGATATAGAATGCTTAATAATTCCTTGCCTAAGGTTAATTGTTCCCTAGAGGTTTTTCATTAAAAACTTGGCTCTTAATTCTTAGAGTGACCTTTCATTACCTATCACAGCCATAGATTTATCAAGATAAGCTAAATAATGGTCATTGAGCATGCTAAATTGGGCTAGAGTTCGAATCCTGTTAAGAAATGTTATTTGATCCAATCAGTTCCTTTCGCGTACCTTATTGATTGCTAGCCTTTTATATCTGGTAACGCTAGTCTCCATCTTGGAACTAAGCGTCCACTTTCGCCAGATATTCCAACCTCATAAAAAGTTAGCCAATCATCTCGTCCGATGCTACCATACCTACCTATATGATGGTCCTCAAAAAAAAATATCCATTTGTCAAAACTTTCCAAAAAAAAGTCCTTATTATGACAAGGCCAAAAAAGAGAGAAAAAGAGACTAATCTAGTCTGTCAAAAAAGAGAGAGAGAGAGAGAGACAGAGATCAAGCTCTCAAAGAAAATTGGAAATATACTCTCTTCGTGCCTTTTAAGCCTTCTTCGCAAAAAGGATTTTTGGAAAATGGATCTTTAGGAGGGAACCATCATTCCATAAATACAAGATCGATGTATTGGACTCATTAGTACCATACATCCTTGTACTTGTATTTCTTCCTGTTCCTTTGGCGTGAGTTCATTATCTCCCTCACCCCTGGACATGAATTCTTATATGATTGGAAATAGGAATAGCATTATCTTCATTAGGATTTAATTCTAACTTGATAAAAGCATGACATGACCATACTGTCTATCCTACCTAAGCTCCACATAAGCATTAGATGTAGGATGAGAGGCTATCCTGGCCTTGGTAAGGTTAAACACATGTCGAGTGACCAAGAGTGTTTCACCAAAGAAGAAGAGCCATGCATTTTCAAAAGAACAAGAACTCTGGGAAACATTAATCCTCAGTAAGATTATTCATTCATGCCTATTCCATTTGCCAACATTTATAAGATGAGGTTAGTAGACACTTCAAATCCCAACAATTTGAGAAAACCTTAGAATAATTCTTATGCTTGTCTACCTTTATCCTGACAAAGTTCGTAGTTTTGAAATTAACCTTTACTCGAGGACGAGCAAAGATCTAGTGTGGGGGCGTGTTGATGGTCAATTTTGATAATAATTAACATGATTTCGACTGTCAACATTTGGTGAAATAAACGGATCGGGAGCTAAAATTGTTCAAATTTACAAAGTTCCACTAGTTTTGGTCAGAATGTGCATGCAGGGACCCACTGAGCGAAATTGGGACCGAACTGGGCAAAAGAGTGGGTCGGCCGACCCACCCTAGGCGGGCCGACCCAACTCCCCCGCCTAGTCAGGTCAGGGTTGCACCGGGACTTCTACAAGGGATCCTAGAGCACATCCATGCCGTCGATTTCAGTCGGTTTCATCAAGAAAGAAGAGTAATCCTCAAGTTAAGCATAGGATTCTAAAGGAACCCAATGCTACCGGTCTCCAACTACCAAACCGACTCTGGGAGAAGATCTACACCGCACAAGAGGTATCCTAGTCAAATTGGAGGGCCGGGATTAGCCGAAGGCAGGTCGGCCGACCCACCTAGGCCGGCCGACCCCCCTGTTGGCTCCATTGGATCCCCCATTCGGCAGGGAGCTTGTGACACCTGTCCCTAGTCGTGTCAACACCCCATTGGTCACGGTGGACTACAAAAGGAGGTGATCTCCTTCATTTGAAGATGAACAAAAAAGAGCAACACAAGTGAGAGTGAAGTAGTGTTGTGCTACTCTCAAGTAGAGTAGGAGAGAGAGGAGAGTTATTGTAGCGGAGGAGCCGGAGTGTCGGTATCCCTCACTAGAGCTCTGGAGCTGGACTCGGATGCGGATTCTGCTTCCGTCTTCTGTCGGTAACACTCAGTCTTGCCTTATTTAATTATCAAGTTCAGTCTATTTATTTTGTCTCTGTTGGTACTAGGCTCGTACTATTCTTGAGTGCTAAGATCTTTGTGCTTAATTGTTCACCTAGAGATTACTATAAGAGGTAGTAGGGGTGCGTACTGAAGTGACGTCCTTGGTACGTATTACTACCAGGTACAGACATGGTGTCTGGACTAGTTAGTAGTCGGTAGGCACCTGCTTCAACGGACGTGTGGTAGGTAATAGGTGGTGACGGCCCTATTATCCGGCTTAGACCTTGTGAAATTCGCCCCGTTAGTTGCAGACCAGTTGAGCCAAATCAGAACGATCATAACCATTCGGTATTCCAATTCAGGATAGCGGGTGGTAGTGAGTACCTGAGCTCCGATTCAGAGTAGCAAATTAAATACAAATAGAACTTGAACCTTTATGACTAGTGTACGAAGAGCCTGTTGATCCGAAATACATTTATCCATTTGTTGATTCCAACCCACCATAATCATATCCATCCGGGTGAATAAGTGTAGAAAATAGAAACTTCTCGTTCCTCGTGGGAAATCGATACCTTAGGAATACTCCTGGGTGAAAGATACTGCGATATCCGTGAGCTTGCGGATTAAAACTCTAATAGGCATAAGAATCGCCAACACCATGCTGTCGCCAATACAAGACCACTCCTTTTGGAATTGGTTGACCACGAGTTGGGAATCCCCGCATACCAATAACCGCTTGACTCCGAGCGATATGGCGATGCGTAGCCCGTGGATGAGTGCCTCGTACTCGGCGGCGTTGTTGCTGACGGGAAACAATATCTGGAGGACATAGCCTAGCTTCTTTCCAGTCGGTGATATGAGCAAAATCCCAGCGCCCGCGCCGCTGAGCATGAGTGAACCATCAAAGTACATCGTCCAATACTCGAGATTCTCCTTTGCTGCTGGGGTTTGGGCCTCTGTCCATTCTACGACGAAATCGGCTAGTGCTTGAGATTTGATGGCTAGTCGAGCCTTGAACTTTATTTCAAAGGCTCCAAGCTCTACTGCCCACTTGGCAATCCTCCCAGTGGCTTCCCGGTTATGAAGGATGTCTCCAAGCGGGAAAGAAGTGACCACCGAAATTTCATGCTCTTGAAAATAATGCTTGAGCTTCAGCGATGTGAGTAACAAAGCATACAAAAGCTTTTGGACTTGTGGGTACCTTGTTTTAAATTCGCCCAATACCTCGCTTACAAAGTAGACCGGACGCGGAACCTTCTGGAGGGAGCCCTCCTCATCGCGCTCTACCACCAACGCGCTGCTGATGACGTGAGTCGTTGCGCTGATATAGAGTAAGAGGGGCTCCTGGGCATGGGAGGGACCAACACCGGTGGTGTGGTGAGGAACCTCTTTAGATCTTGAAAGGCTTCCTGTGCTTCCGCTGTCCACTGAAAATCGTCTTGTCGGCGCAAGAGCCTAAAGAAAGGCATGCCTTGCTCCCCCGAGTCGGGAAACGAATCGGCTAAGTGCCACGATACATCCAGTGAGCTTCTGCACATCCTTCTGATTGGTCGGGGGCTTCATCTTGATGATAGCATTGACCTTATCTGGATTGGCTTCGATCCCTCGATTGGAAACGATGAATCCGAATAATTTACCAGACGGAACCCCAAAAAGACACTTCTCGGGATTTAGTTTCATCCGATACGCCCTTAGGCTCTCGAATGTCTCGGTCAGATCTGTTATGAGATCCCATCTGGATTTTGTCTTTATGACGACATCATCGACGTATGCCTCCACGTTGCGTCTGAGCTGAGTGTGAAAACACCGCTGTATGGTGCGCTGATAAGTTGCGCCAGCGTTTTTCAACCCGAATGGCATTGTGATATAGCAGAAAGCACCAAAAGGCGTAATAAACGACGTCTTGATGCAATCCTCCCCTTTCAGACTGATCTGATGGTAGCCTGAGTAGGCGACCAGAAAACTCAAAAGCTCGCACCCGGCGGTGGAATCCACCACTTGATCGATGTGGGGGAGCCCAAAAGGATCCTTGGGACACGCTTTGTTGAGGTCTATGTAGTCGACACACATCCTCCATGTCTTGTTTTTCTTCTGCACCAGGACCGGATTGGCAAGCCACTCGGGGTGATACACCTCCTTGATGAACCGAGCGGCCAACAATTTGGTGTTCTCGCTCCGTATGGCGTCCTTCCGATCCAGGGCAAATCTTCGTAGGCGCTGCTTGACTGGCTTCGCCTTTTCATCGACGTGGAGAGAGTGCTCGATCACCTCCCTCGGAACACCAGGCATGTCCGAAGGCTTCCAAGCGAGCACGTCCTGGTTGGCCCGAAGGAAAGTGACGAGCGCGTCTTCCTATTTGCTATTAAGCCCTGTCCCAATCGCGGCCATCTTGGTCGGATCAGACAGGTCCAACAAAATCTTCTTGGTTTCTTCGGCTGCTTGGATGGATGTTTTGGCTTGCTTTTTGGCGGGGACGTCCCCCTCCTCTTGGAGGGATGCGACCTCCAGCTGGATCTTCTCCATCTCAGCAGATGAGTCCAGTGTCTGTGCTATCTCACAGCTCTCGCTGTCACAGAGAAGGGACTGTTTAACGTCTCCAAGGAGGGTGATTACACCATTGGGACCTGGCATTTTTAAGACGAGATAAGTGTAGTTGGGAACAGCCATGAATTTGGCGATCCCCGGCCTTCCCAAGATGGCATGATATGCCGTCTCGAAATCAGCCACTTCGAAACTCAGACTCTCGGTACGATAGTTATCCTTAGTCCCGAACGTGACCGGCAAAGAGATCTGTCCGAGTGGTATCGCGGACGTCCCGGGGATTACCCCGTGGAAAGGGAATGACCCCTGCCGTAGCTCAGAACATGGAATATTCATCTGGTCTAGGGTCTTGACGAAAAGGACGTTAATCCCGCTCCCACCATCGACCAGAACCCTTTTTTGTTTGCTTCCTCCCACAACCGGGTCTAACACCAGAGGATACCTCCCAGGGAGGGAAATCCGATCCGGGTGGTCCGATTGGTCGAAGGTGCTGGGCACCTCGGACCAGCGCAAGTATTTAGGCGTCGCGGGCATGATAGCGTTGATCTCCCGAGCGGTAAGCTTTTGCTTCCGCTTGGACTCGTACGCATCAGAGCCCCCGAATATGTAGTTGATCTCGCGCTCAGTGTCCTGGTAATCTCCATCGGGTTTCTTGCCTTGACCTGCCTTGGCCGACTGGTTCGAATTCCTGGCGAACTTCTGCAGAATAAGGCAGTCTTTGGTAGAGTGCTTTCCTCGGGGATGGAATGGACATACCGAATCCATCGCTTTCTTGTAGTCATTGTGTTGGGGGGCTTACGTCGGTTGCGCTCCATGTTGGGGACCATCTCTTCCCCCTTCCGCTTCTTGTCCTTGGGTTTGCCTTGCTCATCGTTTGGCTTGTTCTTGGGGCCTCCGTCGTTGCCTCCGCGATGATTCGCGATGGCCTCCTCGGCTTCAGCCTCCTGGTCCGCCATTGTGAACATGGCCTTGAGATTACGCGGGGGTCCCGGGTCATCTACCTGATTAACTCCTCGGATTTGCATCCGGCGAAGAAGGCGTCGATGACTGTTTGCTCCGAAATGTCCCGGATCTCGTTCTTCTTCTTAGTAAAGCGCTTGATGAACTCACGGAGAGTTTCGTTCTTGCGCTGGTGCAGCTGTCCGATCTCCCATCTCCCCCCGGGCCTTTCGTAGGTCCCTTGGAAATTGGCGATGAGCTGCTCCTGGAGGTCGTCCCAAGACTCGATAGAGTTCTCCGGGAGTCCCGTGAGCCAGGTCTGGGCGGTTGGGGTCAAAGCAACCATCAAGTAATTTGCCATCACGTTCTGATCACCTCCTGCCGCGCTGACTGCTAAGGCGTAAACCTGCAGCCAGTCCTTTGGGTCCCTCTCGCCATCAAACTTGTCGATGCCTTTGAGGTTGAAACCATTCGGCCAGACCACTCGGCGAAGATCCGGGGTGAAGGCCCGAATCCACTCCAATGGTCGCGGCCGCCTCCGCGTTGGGGATCTACTACGACGTTCCTGCCGTGGGCCTTGGCGTTGCTCCTGGCGATGGTCGCGCCGACTGGCGGTGCTTTCGGCTTGGTTGTCATTACGACGGTTATGATGGCCACGAGAGTCCCGCTCGTCGTTGCTGCGCTCCCGCCGCATGGCTTCAATGTCTTGACGAAGATCGTGGGCAGGCGATTGGTGGGAATCACCAGCCGCTAAGGCTCGAGCCCGATTCCGATTGCGTGTTGAACGGCTACGAGCCGATGCGGTCGGAGCGGGAATTGCCTCGTTTTGCTGTATGGCAGCCATCTCCACCATGGCCATTGCTCGAGCGAGGGCCTGGACACATGGGCTACCTTCTAGAAGTTGCGGCGCGATAGTCTGAAGGAGAGTCTTTGAAGCGATGACATTTGCCTGGGAGTGTTGTAGACTTCCTGATCCCTCAGTTTTACCGCGCAAAGCTCGTTCTGGACGTCGTGGCCGGGGATGCGAAGTTGACGTACGCGATCTTGTTTCTCCCCTTGGCGAGGATCTGGGTTCGCGCCAGTGTTAGTGGCGGTCTCCTCATAAGCAACAATCAGAGAAGAAGAGTGATGATCCCCCGCGCCAAGGACAAAAACTTCTCGGTAGTTGCGGATTTCAGCACTCCCGTCAGACTCGGAGTCAGAAACGGAGAGGCTTACTTGCTCGCTCTGTCCAATGGGTTGACCACCATTGATGACACCCACGAACATAGTTGAATCTGATCCGAGCGGATCTGGTGTGCTCGCCGACTGGTTATCTCTCATCAAAATCTCAGATGAGATCCGTGCGGAAGCCACAGCGAAGCTTTCGAGTCCAGAGGGAAATCCAGCCGAAGGCACTATGTTGTTATTGGGCGGAATACAGTCCATGCCCATGCGGTTGAACCCGCCGAGTCCTTTTTCGTCTTCCTTCGGAGGAGGTGCGAAGGAGAACAGCGAAGGGGTCAATCCGGTGAAGGCGCTTGCTAAATTCTCCAAGCCAAAAGGCAATGGGTCACATTGATTGCGCACGCCTCCTTGCGAAGGAATCTCTCTAGAGGGAGAGAGGTGAAGATTGCCGATGCCGTCGGCGATGAAGTCCAGGGTGCCGAAACGAAGAGACTCTCCTGGTCTCATGGCGACGTGCGGCGATCTCGAAGAAGCCATCTAACTTGAGAGATGATCTTGACGCTGCCCCCTACTTCGCGCGCCAACTGTCGACTGGTCACTAACTGGGGGGTCACCACCAGCAATGAATTTGTACGAGGGGACGCTAATCAAGAACTAAGTCAAATGGTAACACAAGACAAGGGTTTATACAGGTTCAGGCCCTCAACGGACGTAACACCCTACTTCCTGTGTTCTGGGATTATATGGTGGATCAAAATGCGGGATGCAAGATGATGCTATGTATGTGTATGACTGGATGTGTGTGCCGATGGCCTCTACCACCTCCCTTTATAAAGTGTATGGGAAGATAGAGTTACAGGATAGCACGTGATACACGGTAAATAATTCTGTTATGCTGTTACGTGGAATGCATGTGTTGATCTGCTAATTACATGGAGATAGATTATATCCTCGGGAACTTCCTTGGAACTCGAGTCGCGTATAACCCGAGTGGTCCTTATCCTTGACCGGCCGACTTGGATCGCCCCCTATCTACTCCCTTATGGGCCTTCTAGAGGATACCCGGGGCCCATATAGTCCACAGTAGCCCCCGAGTGCTTTACGATCGAGTCAGATGTCTGGCCGACTGGCTTCGCCAATATCCCCTGTAATCTGAAAAGAGATTGTAAAGAACTCAAGAAATCTTAAGTTTTTGTGTTGAAGCAATGCCTGGATCGGCAATACCAAAGTCCAGCTTACTCGGCCCATTGGACACATCGCCTCAACAGATGAATTCGGCTACTTGGCACCAACTCTTGCGATGCAAAAGCAGTGATTGGCCCATCATGGGGCATGCCTTAAGCCACGTCATCACAACTTCTATCGTGCAGCATGCTGTAGTTAGACGTTGCAAAGGGTTTCAGCATCAGGCGCCTAGCCTTAACTTGTAAGGACTAGCACTGGGCCCAGCATGGGGCGCACCTTTTAGCTGAGTGGTACCTGTCCCAACCAGAGAAGGGATCAGCATAGGCCCCTCGGGGCGTACCGATTGGATGCAATTTGGCCGAGAGGCACTTGTACCCGGGTTGCGGTGTACAACTAGCGACCCTATAAGGGCCCATATAGTCCACACTTATTTTCCAAAATCAGTACACTAGCCCCTGGATCAGTACACTAGCGCAGAAGACCGAGTAGCCGATACAATACAAGCATACATCGATAGGAAAAGATCCTGAATATTACAACACAGAGTTGCGTCCATAGGCGACTTTAGTAAATGACCCATATCATTTAGATTACAAAAGAATAGTTTCAGAGTTCACAGCGCTCTCCAAAATATATACCCAAAAGAATCCCTATCGACTATGGTCCATCAGCGACTGGAGCGGCCCCTAAGACTCCTCGGGTCCACCATGGTCCTGTCCGTCGTCTTCGAGACACGCGTAAGGGTCATCTTCGTTTCTATCGTCTAAAGAAGGTAAGTATGCGAGGTCAGCGTCATCCAACCGCTGGCTAGTTAACACTTCCCTTAATGCATTTAGTGTAGAAGGCTTTATTTGGAGGAAAGTGTAATTTTATTTGCGTAAAGCCAAGTTTATAAGACTTTTGGAAACAACATAACTAGCATTATCTAGAACTTGTCTTGTTATATATAATAATCAGGTTTTCCATCCTAACCATGCATCCCAGATCCAAATATCAGCCAATCACGACAATCAACACACAAATCGACCAACTCTTCCATAACTCAACCCACTATCGACCAACCCTTGACCATAAACCCCACCAGCTTACTGAAATCACCAAACCGGCTTATACTTTCTTAGACATTCTCCCGGTTGCCCCTAACCAATCCTAGTCCTGCCATCCTTCCAGGATTTGGCAAAACCTGTTGTGGACCACACATGCCATGGCATGATCACCCCAGCCTGGTCGAGTTGCTAGCCCTCACTAGCCAACCGTCACCCTGGGGATGTGTGGCCTTTATCACCCTCGGTAATGACCAATGCAAGTCCCTATCGAGACTGGTCCTAGGGGGCTTCCGCAGAGTGCTCACTCCTGGCGATCCATGTCCGGTACTTCGCGTGATGGCCACGCGTTGTGTTGGAACCATCCTGGCAGCGATCTCTCCGCTACGCGTGTGTATCCGCGCTCCTCCTAGGTAAGCCCTGTCTAAACCTAGCACTAAGCATCTTGTGCCTTAATCATCCCTCGGGGTGTCCAAATCCAACTAGGGGCAACCCACCAATCATTCTATACTTCCACAGTCATTGACCACACCACACACTTGGACTATCCCAACCGACTGACCAAACCGACCAAGTTCCCACATAACCATTCCTAAAAACACAATCAGCCCAACATGCATCTACCCGCCCTAACTGTCATATGTCAAATCAAATGAATGAGAATCATGAATGTCCAGTGAATATCGGTTCACCGTTCTGTGGGGATTAGCCAGAAGATTTGTTAAGCCTAAGCCGGTAAAACTCCATTAGGTAGGGTTAAAGTGGTTACCAGACTAATCATAGGCTAACAAGAGCAATGACAATCAAGACAGTCATTAAGGCTAAACAGTTTAAGGCAGGCATGTATAAGTATAACATGATTATCAATCAGACAATCTAATAAGCATGCATCTTTAGTAATTAAACAACATAGTTTAGGGAAAACTGAGTAATGATCATGATATTAGCGATGTTAATCCGCACTTGGGAAAGTCGCTGTCTCTCCATAATACGGATCACATCTAAAGAGTAAGTGTTAACTCGCCTTGCTCAGGTGTGTGGTCCTCCTCGGCGTCCCCAAATCTCCCTTCGGGGTCGCCTACGTCTAAACAAACCAACAAACCAATAACTACTTACTAATGCAATGGAAAGCATGATGCATGCTCGACTTAGGTCTTAGATTCGTCAACAGGGGCTAAACTTGATTAACGAATCTACATATCGTATGATATGCTATACATGACATTAATATTAGTAATATATATATGTATATTAGTTTACTAACCCCTAAATACAATGTTATTCGATAAGGTCGCGAAAGGGCATTAGGGTTTCCGGGTAGCTTAGAATGACGATTAACGGAATTCCCACCTTTAAGTACGAGATAAGGTTCATTGAAATTGACAATAAAATATAAGTTCATAATTAAATGGTATAAACCTAGGTCATATTTCTTTATTAACTTATTGTCGACTGGTGACTAATTGGGGGGTCACCACCGATAATGAATTTGTATGAGGGGACGCTAATTAAGAACTAAGTCAAATAGCAACACGAGACAAGGGTTTATACAGGTTCAGGCCCTCAACGGAGGTAACACCCTACATCCTGTGTTCTGGGATTATATGGTGGATCAAACTGCGGGATGCAAGATGATGCTATGTGACGGCGTGTTCACCGCTCAACCACTGCGGATCACACCCCTAGTCAGATTTTTAGTCTGCTAGCCAACTCGATCAAGCTCGGTTCGATTTGAGCGTCGGGCACAACAAGGAGCGACTCGCAGATTTACCCAGGTTCGGGCCCCCTCGCTGGTAATAGTCCTACTCCTGCTGAGGCTTAGCTCTTTTCTGATTGTGGTTGAATGGGAATGTGTTTACAGGGTGGTTGTGAACTGCGTGTGTTCGGAACCTCTAACTCTCGCACGCTAGTGCAACGTCCCCTCTTCCCTCTCTCTCCTCCCCTTTTATACAAGCCTCGAACCGACGGAGAGAGCTGGGGAGGTAAGCGTCTGATACTCTGATATATTGACAAGACACGACAGAAGAGGCAGCGTGCGCTGCTTGCGCCGCCATGGCGCTCGCCCCTGCGTGCCGCAGTGGCCTCGACCCGCCTGATCCACCGGTGAGTCTGCGGGTGGGGCCTACACTCCTCCCGACGCGGCGGCCATCTCAAGCAAACCTTCTCTCCGCGGGTCAATTCTTCTGCGCCCACGGTGGCGGCCGCTCGAGACTGCGAGAGGTCATCATGGCGGTAATCATTTTTCACCGCCTATCCGCGTGTGATGTCGCATTAAATGCGCTTCGTCCTTCGCGGCGAGGGAGCCTTCGTCTGAAGACTCATACGCAGCGTTCCCACTGCAGCGGGCCCCACTGACGCGTGGGACCCTCGCTTTGGTCTTGAGAGGGGCTCGCCCCACGCCACTGATCGCCCGCGCCTGATGCATGGGGCCCGCCTTGGCTGAGGGGCTCGCCACGTCTTTGAGGCCTTGCTCGCCCTTGTGCTGGGGGCCCGCCTTGGCCGAGGGCTCGCCTCGCCTGTGGCTGGGGCTTCTCGCCCTTTGACGCGTGGGGCCCGCCTTGGCCGAGGAGGGGCTTCGCCCATGTGTTGGGGTCTTCTTTCGCCCTTTGTGCGTGGGGCCCACTTGATCTTCTCAGGACTCTTTGTACGCCGGTATTTATTACACCGACACTATGTATGTGTATGACTGGATGTGTGTGCCGATGGCCTCTACCACCTCCCTTTATAAAGTGTATGGGAAGATAGAGTTACAGGATAGCACGTGATACACGGTAAATAGTTATGTTATGCTGTTACGTGGAATGCATGTGTTGATCTGCTAATTACATGGAGATAGATTATATCCTCGGAAACTTCCTTGGAACTCGAGGCGCGTATAACCCGAGTGGTCCTTATCCTTGACCGGCCGACTTGGATCGCCCCCTATCTGCTCCCTTATGGGCCTTCTAGAGGATACCCGGGGCCCATATAGTCCACAGTAGCCCCCGAGTGCTTTACGATCGAGTCAGATGTCTGGCCGACTGGCTTCGCCAATATCCCCTGTAATCTGAAAAGAGATTGTAAAGAACTTAAGAAATCTTAAGTTTTTGTGTTGAAGCAATGCCTGGATCGGCAATACCAAAGTCCAGCTTACTCGGCCCATTGGGCACATCGCCTCAACAGATGAATTCGGCTACTTGGCACCCACTCTTGCGATGCAAAAGCAGCGATTGGCCCATCATGGGGCATGCCTTAAGCCACGTCGTCACAACTTCTATCGTGCAGCATGCTGTAGTTAGACGTTGCAAAGGGTTTCAGCATCAGGCGCCTAGCCTTAACTTGTAAGGACTAGCACTGGCCCGAAGATGGGCGCACCTTTCAGCCGAGTGGTACCTGTCCCAACCAGAGAAGGGATCAGCATAGGCCCCTCGGGGCGTACCGATTGGATGCAATTTGGCCGAGAGGCACTTGTACCCGGGTAGCGGTGTACAACTAGTGACCCTATAAGGGCCCATATAGTCCACACTTATTTTCCAAAATCATTTCAAGGATGGATTTTTAATAAGGAAAAAGGCTGGTTGTTTGGTTAGTGTTCAATGATAGAATACCTATAAGGTTATATTTACATTGGAGTGCAAATTTAACTAATTCCATAAATACTAAGGCATTTGTCTAACCAATATTTTCCTAAGGGTAGTGGGTGTCAAAATCGATAATTGTAATTATCCGGCAAAGGCCCAAAATCTATTTAACCATTTAAAATTAGAGAGAACAACTCTTACATCTTAACAATAACAATTTCTCTGTACAGAGGCTACCTTTTGAATTTTTATAAAACCCTCAATGAACTCTAGAATTTATACAAATTTTTCCAAAATTTTTGGGAGCATCTAACTATTTTAAATAAAATCAAGAGCTAAATCTGTATTTAAACTAATTGGAAATTTTGCTGGAAAAGGGTTAAATCCTATCGTGCCGAGCCAACTCACGAGCGGCCCACGCGGTGAATTCGGCCCACGGTCCAGCGACTGAGCGACGCAGCTCATGTTGAAGACGGCTTTTGGGATGGTGCCAAAGTGAAGCGAAAGCGCCCGCGGCTACGGCGCCACCACTAAACCCGACATATGGGACCGAGGCCCACCTGGCAGTGACCCTAGCCCAGACCATGCGCGCTAATCGTTCTCTAGCCGGGGGGTCCCGCGTGTCAGCGACTGTATGGCTTGCCTCTGCACGAATCTTGGCGCCAGATCAACGGCGCTAGTTTATCGTCTAGCTCCAGTCGTCGACGTGGCCTGGCGGCGTCAGCACACGACCCGGCGGCGCTACGGGGCATCTCTGGCCAAGTGCGTTAGCGCCCTAGCATCAGCAGACCCTAGGGGGCTCAATGACGCACGAGTTAAGGCCAGTGGTGGCCGAACGCGGCGGCGCGGTGCCGGCGGCGGAATCCGAGGCTCACCGGCGACGCAAGCATGCATCAGGTACCTACAGGCTACGAGACCAGACGGAGAGCATGACGATAACAAGTGGGTGCTCACAGAGCTTCGGGACCATTGTGGTGGCGGAAGGAAGCGGCTGGCGACGATTGATGACACTATACCCGGAACAGGGGCGGCGTCGATCCAACAAATCAGCGAGCCTCGGCTGCAATCGAACGAGGCGAAACTGTTAGGGCATAGTCCAGAGGCTCGAGACGAAACGAATTCGGTTGAAGCACACGGAATCGCCGGAATCACCACGCGTCGGCGAGGTTGGGATTAGGGAAAATGGGGGAAAGTTCGACCGGCGGGGCAGAGGGGGTTTTATAGGCATCGAATGGAACGGGGGACACAGAGGTGTGCTCGGGGACACAGAGGAGGGGTGGAACGGCGACAGGGCGGCGCGGCTGCAGGCGGCGGTGATAGGGCATGGTGCGGCGTGGCGAAGGGACGCGCACGGCACGGCCATGATGGAGGTCGGGTGCGGCCCGACCAGCACGGCGATGCAGAGCAGCTACAACCCGCATGACAGCCGAACAGTACGGCTAGGTGTGGACTGCATGGGCCCCGGGTATCCTCTAGAAGGCCCATAAGGGAGCAGATAGGGGGCGACCCAGGTCGGTTGGCCGAAGATGGAAAGCACTCGGATCGGGCGGAACTTAAGCCGCAAGAAAGGGTTCGAGTTTACGGGACATCCCCATGTAATTAACAGATCAATGCATACGTTCCATGTAACATCATAACGGAAATAGTTGCCATATACCCCGCGACTTACTGTAAATTCTATCCCCCCTATACTATATAAAGGGAGGGGACAGAGGCCATCGAATCATCGTTAGGAGCACCATCTTGCATCCCGATACACCAAATAATCCCAGAGCACAGGAAGTAGGGTGTTACCTCCTCCGTTGAGGGCTGAACACAGATAACCTGTCTTGTGCTAGCCATCTAACCTAGTTCTTGATTAGCGTCCCCTCGTACAAATTCATTGCCAGCGGTGACCCCCCAGTTAGTCACCCGTCGACAGTTGGCGCGCCAGGTAGGGGAAGCGTCAAGATCGTTTTTTAGATCAGATGGCTTTTTCGAGATCGCCGTACGTCAACATGAGGCCAGGAGAGGCCCTTCGCTTCGGCACCTTGGACTTCGTTGCTGACAGCATCGGCAATCTTCGTCTCTCTCCCCCACGGGAGATCATTCAACCAGAAGGTACACGCAATCAATGGGACCCATTGCCTTTTGGCTTGGAGAATTCTGCATGTGCTTTCTTCCGGAAGATCCGTCGGCGACCTCGCCGCCCCCTCAGCGAGGAAAGCGAAGAAGAGCCCGATGAGATCGCCTACCCCGGTCTGGACGCCCTCCAGCCCGGTGAGGTCTACAAATCCCTGACTGGATTTCTCTCTGGACTTGGGAGTCTTGCCGCAGCCTCCGCGCAGACCGATCCTGAGATTCAGGCGAGGGACAACCACTCGGGAAACCGATCTGCTGATCCGGTCGGCTCATTCTAATCGGATCCTGCAGCGTTCGTGGGTGTCATCAACGGTGGCCAACCCATTGGACAATGCGAACAAGTCAGCTTCTCAGCTTCCGACTCAGAGTCAGACGGGAGTGTTGAGATTCGTAACTATCGTGAGGTTTTCGTCCTTGGGGCGGAGGACCATCACTCTACCTCTCAACAGGTCAGACCCGAGACAACCGCTGTTGTTATGGAAGACCGAGACCGTGCGCGTCAACTTCGCGCACGCGGCCGCGACGTCCAGAATGAACTCTGCGCGGTGAAGTTAAGAGATCAGGAGGTTTACAATACTCCCCAGGCCAACGTCATCGCGTCAAAGACCCTTCTCGAGACCATTGCGCAACAGCTTCCGGAAGGCAGTCCATGCATCCAGAACCTCGCCCGAGCGATGGCCATGGTAGAGATGGCTGCCATCCAGCAAAACGAGGCGATTCCCGCTCCGACCGCTTCGGCTCGCAGTCGATCAACGCGCAATCGGAATCGGGCTCGCGCCTCGGCGGTGAATCTCATCGATCACCCGCCGCGATCTACGTCAAGATATAGAAGCGGCGGCGGGGCGCAGCAGCGGTGGGCGAGACTCGTCCCCATCACGATCGTCGCAGCGACGATCGGCCGAAACACCGCCGGTACGGCGTGACCACCGCCAAAAGCGATGTCAAGGCCCGCGTCGGGGCGTCGTAGCAGATCCCGGCGGGGCGGCCACAACCGTTGGAGGATTCGGGCCTTTACCGGATCTTAAATGCGTGTGGTTTGGCGGAAGGATTTAACCTCAAAGGCATCGACAAGTTCGATGGCGAGAGGACCCAAAGCGGCTGCGGTTTATGCCTTAGCGGTCGGCGGCGGAAGCGATCGAGCGTCATGGCAAATTACTTGCGGTCGCTTTGACCCCAACCGCCCGAGACACAGGTTAGCAGGACTCCGGAGAGCTCTATCGAGTCTTGGGGCGACCACGAGAACAGATTCATCGCCAATTTCAAGGGACCTATGAAAGGCCAGCGGGAGATGGGAGATTGGAGCGATTACAGCGCAAGAGCGAGACTCTCCGTGAGTTCATCAAGCGCTTTACTAAAAAGAAGAAGCGAGATCCGGGGCGTTTGAACAAGCAGTCATTGATGCCTTCTTCGCGGGTGCAAATCCGAGGAGTTAATCGAGCGGATGACCGGGACCCCAGCGTAATCTCAAAGCCATGTTCACAATGGCGGATCGGAGGCGAAGCCAAGGAGGCCATCGCGAATCATCGCGGTGTCAGCGACGCGCCGGCCGAAGAAGCCTAACAACGAACAAGGCAAACCCAAGGACAAGAAGAAAGGGGATGAGATGGTGCGCCAACGGAGCACTACCGACCTAAACCCCCAGCGACAACGATTACAAAAAGTGATGGATTCGGTATGTCCCTTCCATCCTCGAGAAAGCGATACGCCAAGGATTGCCTAATTCTGCGAAGTTCACGAAAGTTCGAACCATCGGCTAAAAGCGGTCACGGCAAGAAGCGATGGAGACTACCGGGGCGCCGGCGAGATCGATTATATCTTGGGGCTCGATGCGTCTGAGTCAAGCGAGCGAAGCTTACCACTCGGAGATCAACGCCATCGTGCTGCTACTCCAAAATACTTGCGCTGGTCCGAGGTGCCCATCACCTTTGATCGATCGGACCACCCAGATCGGATTGCTTTCCCTGGAAGGTATCCGCTGATTCTGGATCCAGTCGTTCAAGGAAGTAAATTAAAAAGGGTCCTGGTTGATGGCGGGAGTGGGATTAACGTCCTTTTCGTCAAGACCTTCGACCAAATGAAAATCCCACGTTCTGAGCTACGGAAAGGGTCATCTCCGTTCCGCGGGTAATCCGGGACGTCCATGATACCACTCGGACAGATTTCCCTACCGGTCACGTTAGGGACCAAGGAGAATGTCGGACCGAGAGTCGAGTTTGAAGTGGCTGATTTCGAGACGGCATATCATGTTATCTTGGGAAGGCCAGGGATTACCAAATTCATGGCGGTCCCCAACTATACTTATCTCGTCTTAAAGATGCCAGGTCCTAATGGTGTAATCACCCTCCCTGGTGACGTTAAACAGTCCCTACTATGTGACAGCGAAAGCTGTGAAATGGCGCAGGCACTCGACTCATCTGCTGAGATGGAAAAGATCCAACTGGAGGTTGCATCCTTCAGGGAGGAAGGAGACATCCACCCAAAAAGCGAGCGGGACATCCATCCAAGTAGCCGAAGAAACCAAGAAGATCCTGTTGGACCCATCGATCCGGCCAAAACAGCCGTGATTGGGACGAGGGCTCGATAGCAAATAGGAAAACGCGCTCGTCACTTTCCTCCGGACCAACGGGATGTGTTCGCTGAAACCGGACATGCCGGTGTTCCGAGGGAGGTGATTGAGCACTCTCTCGTCGATTTAAAAGGCAAAGCCCATAAGCGGCGCTGCGAAGATTTGCCGGGATCGGAAGAGCGCCATTAGGAGCGAGATCACCAAACTGTTGGCGCTTTCGGTTCATCGAGGAAGTGTATCATCCCGAGTGGCTTGCCAATCCGGTCTTAGTGCGTAAGAAGAATAAGACATGGCGAATGTGTAGCCGATTACGAGACCTCAACAAAGCGTGTCCTAAGGATCCCTTTGGGCTTCCCGCATCGATCAAGTGGTGGATTCCACCGCCGGGTGTGAGCTCTTAAGTTTTCTGGACGCCTACTCAGGCTACCATCAGATCAGTCTGAAAGAGGAGGATTGCATCAAAATGTCGTTCATCACGCCCTTTGGTGCTTTTTGCTATATCACAATGCCATTCGGGTTGAAAAAAGCTGGTGCGACCTATCAGCGCACCATACAGCGGTATTTTCACACTCAACTCGGACGCAACGTGGAGGCATATGTCGACGACGTCGTCATAAAAACAAGATCCAGAGGGGATCTCATAACAGATCTGACCAAGACATTCGGGAGCCTAAGGGCATTTCGAATGAAGCTAAATCCCGAGAAGTGCGTTTTTGGGGTTCCATCTGGTAAATTACTCGGATTCATCGTCTCCCACCGAGGGATCGAAGCAAATCCGGAGAAAGTCAGCGCCATCATTAAGATGAAGCCCCCGGCTAATCAGAAGGATGTGCAGAAGCTCACTGGATGCATCGTGGCACTCAGCCGATTCGTTTCCCGACTCGGGGAACGAGGCATGCCTTTCTTTAGGCTCTTACGCCCGACAAGGCGATTTTCGATTGGACGGCGGAAGCACAACAAGCCTTTGAAGATCTAAAGAGGTTCCTCACCACGCCCCCGGTGTTGGTCCCTCCCATGCCCGAGAGCCCTCCTACTCTATATAGTTACAGCGACTCACGTCATCGGCGCGCCTTAGTGGTGGAAGCGGGGCGAAGAGGCTCCCTCCGGAAGGTACAGCGTCCGGTCTGCTTCGTGGCGAGGTATTGGGCGACTCTAAAATAAGGTACCCACAAGTGCAGAAGCTTCTGTACGCTGTGTTACTCACATCACGGAAGCTAAAGCATTACTTCCAAGAGCATAAAATTTCGGTGGTCACCTCTTTCCCGCTTGGAGATATACTCCACAATCGGGAGGCCACTGGGAGGATTGCCAAGTGGGCGGTTGAGCTTGGAGCCTTTGAAATAAAGTTCAGGCCTCGACTAGCTATCAAATCTCAAGCGTTGGCTGACTTCGTCGCCGAGTGGACAGAGGCCCAAACCCCAGCAGCACAGGACACTCTCGAGTACTGGACAATGTACTTTGATGGTTCCCTCATGCTCAGCGGCGCGGGGGCTGGGATTTTGCTCATATCGCCGACTGGAGAAAAGCTGCGCTACGTCCTCCGAATATTGTTTCCTGTCAGCAACAACGCCGCCGAGTACGAGGCACTCATCCACGGGCTTCGCGTCGCCATCTCGCTTGGTGTCAGGCGGTTAATGGTCTTGTGAGGATTCGCAACTCGTGGTCAATCAAGTCCAAAAGGAGTGGTCTTGTATTGGCGACAGCATGGCGGCCTATTGCCAGGAGGTTCGAAAACTAGAAGACAAATTTGACGGTTTGGAGCTTACTCACGTGCTCCGCCGCGACAATGAAGCAGCGGACGAGCTAGTGTGGATGGGATCCACTCGAGCTCGGTCGAGTGGTGTTTTAGTCCGGGCTACGCGCACCGTCTATCAAGCTACCATCGCGCCGGAAAAGAACAAGAAAGCGAAGGAACCCGATGCGGGTATTCTGATGAACCCGGGTGGACTCGGCCTTATTTAGATTATCTCCTTCATGATGAGCTACCGAAGATCGAAGCCTAGCCGAGTGCATCTGCGCCAAGCGGGAGTTACAAGGTGGTCGGGGACAAGCTTTTCAGAAAAAGCAGTTCCGGGGTACTAAGGCGTTGCATATCTGAGCAAGAAGGCAGAGATCTGCTTAGTGAAATCCACTCGGGAGAGTGCGGGCACCACGCAGCCGCTAGCACCCTGGTGGGCAAAGCTTATCGGCAAGGATTTTTCTGGCCAACCGCTGTCACAGATCACGGAAGATATAGTAGCGAGATGTGGCGGGTGTCGATTTTTATGCAATGATTCACATGCCGGCTCAAGATTCTGAGCGATTTCGATCTCTTGGCCCTTCGCCGTGCGGAATCTGGACATGGTAAGCCCTCTCAAGCGGCGCAAAGCGGGTTCACCCATCTCTTAAATGCGCCATCGACAAGTTTACCAAGTGGATTGAAGCCAAGCGGTTCTTTGTTATCCGGCGCCAAAACACGCTAGTTCTTCCGGGACATCGTTGTGCGTTTTGGCGTGCCTAATCGCATCATCACCGACAATGGCGTTCAGTTCAAGAGCAGTGAGTTTCAAGAATGGGGCGAGGAGCTGGGCATTAAGATCTGCTATGCATCGATGGCCCACCCGAACAGCGGCCGGTCGGCGCGCCAATGGATTGGTACTACAAGGGCTCAAAGCCAGGATTTTCGATCGCCTCAAGCCGTATGCCACGCGCTGGGTTAAGGAGTTGCCCTCTGTGCTCTGGGGGCTCAGGACAACCCCAAGCCGAGCCACTGGGCAGACACCCTTTTTCCATGTCTACGGCTCTGAGGCGGTCCTCCCGACTGAATTGAAGTTCCGGTCCCCTCGGGTTGCAGCTCTGACGATAATCGGTCGGATGAAGAAAAATATGAAGACCTCGGCCGGCTCGAGGAAGCGAGAAGCGACAATGATCAATCGGCCAAGTACCAGCAGAGCTGCGTCGCTATCATCGGTACAACATATCTGGCCGCTGCGTTCTCAAGGAGATCTGGTCCTCCGCAGGAATCAGAAGCACGAGCATAAACTCTCCCCACTATGGGAAGGCCCCTACTTGATCGCTGAGGTGACCACGCCGAGGGCTTACCGCTACAGCGTGAAGACAGATCTGACGTGCCTAACACCTGGAACATCGAGCAGCTACGTCGTTTCTATTCTTAGAATTATGTATTCAAGCAGCTTGTAATTAGTTCCCTTTCTTTTGACTTGCTACTTGGCCGTAAACGACCAAGCAGTAAGTCGGGGGCTGCACTAAATAGTGTGAGGAGTCAACCGCACCCTATCCTTTTTAATAAAGTTGTTTTCTCTCTACATGTGCTGATCGCATTCGAGTACTATGAGAATTCTTGAGTAATGGCGCGTTTTTATCCTTTCGACACAGTTTAGCTACTTCGTGGGTGCATAGGAAGAAAGCCAGGTGTTGCTTCCTAGCACTCGGGGGCTGGACCAGTCGGCCAATGCGTCTCATGAAAAAGGATAAAACATATTATTCGGATAAGTTTGATCACCAGTACTAGGGATCAACCAGAAGTTTTATTACAAACACGATTCTGAGTCGGTGATCCACTATTTGGGCAGCAGTCGGACGAACCTCCTCCAACAGGGCTACGGCCTTCTCCTCCGAGCAAGCAAACCCATCCTTGACGGCCCCGCAGTCCAGGCGAGGATAGTTTGACTTCGCGATGGCAAGGCCTTGGCTGGTGCACGTTATTGCGGCCCCCCGAGTGAAGACCTTGATTCGCTCGGGAATGGCATCAAGATGAGCCACCAGGAGGTCGGGATCATTCGGCGGCTCTTCATCCGGATAGAGGCATTCAATTATTGGGGCAATCCCCGTCGTGGTCCGGCGGCGAAGCTCTGCACAACCAGTCGGGTGAGATATTAGTCGGGTGTCAATGAGGTCGAGCCAGGGAGAGCCAGTTGAGAAAGGTTACCTTCCAACTCTTTAGCCGACCCCTCGGCTCGAGCGTTGGCTTGGCGGACCTCCTCTTCTAGAGCCTTCTGCCTTGCCTCCAGAGCCTTCTGCCTCCCCTCCAGAGCTGTACTCAACAGCGAATATTGGGAACCATCACCTACGAGACATCCTCTTTAGAGATTTAGCACGGGTTGGGGTTTATACCTCGGTTCGTGTTGGATTCCTCCACGTGGCGGAATCGAAGCTCAGTGACTTCGTGGTGGAGCTCTTCGATCCGGCCGCGGAATTGTCGCTTGGCGGCATATAGCGCGTTGTCAAACTCGTCGCGCGTCTTTAACTCGCCCACCGTTTTCTCCATGCATCGGGTCTTCTGCTTCGACCTCTCCCTCATGCGCTGCGTGAAGGATAGAGGGTCGTTAGTGGGATTCCCCCCGTGCAGAGCGAGGATTCGCAGGAAAGAGGCTACCTTATACATCTCGGCTTGGATGGCAGCCACTTGTTCCAACACTTCCCATTCCTCGGCTTCCTGCCTATCATCAACCTCGTAGCCCTCCATCTCTTTCCGCCATTTCAGTCGGAAGGGTGGAGTGGGAGCTTTAAGCGGAGGCGAGGATCTCCTCGACTTGAGCTCGAGCTTTCTCGAGCGGGCTGAGATCTTCCCTTGTTGCGAGGTTGGGTTGACGGCCAGGCGCGGGCTGAGAGTCGGGCGAGGAGAAGCGGGCAGGCCGAGCCTCCGGAAGGTCGAGGCATTTCGTCGTCGTCATCCACGGTTTCTGCGCATTTGGGAGCTCTTTCAAGATATGCATCTCTACAAATTATGAAATCCAGCGTTCTGAAAGAATACCTGTGTGGGGCGTATTTCATCTTGAACTTCATGTCGAACCACTCGGATCTGAGCTTGGCGTCTCCTTCACCCCAGACGCGGCCTTTGGGCGGCAGTGGCGACGTGGCGGGGGCTCTGCTGGCTGCGGCTTTGGGCCGGTGTGGTGACTTCGCCACCGGGCGGCAATGGAAAAAAAGCGGGTGGTGTCGTCGTCCTCATCCTCTTCGTCCGAGTCCTTTGGAGCATTCTCCCTGCCCTTTTTGGCCGCAGGAGTGCTCGTTGAGCCCTCGGCAGGACGCTTGCGAGGTGCCCCCTTGGGGAGCGGAGCCTCCAGGATCGGGGGAGCGGAAAAGAAGGCCTCACGCCCCTGCGACATATCGCATCATATTAATTCTGACTCTACAATTGGCAAATTGCGGTTGAGTTGAGGAGGATCTTCCCCTTACCGCTGGTGGCAAGAATCCCAGATGATATGGAGCCGGGCATTCCGCGGGAGTTATTTCCGTGCCCGGAGCAAAAAGCTCGGCCACTCGGCTGAGGATCTCCTTCTGTGCAAGGCTCTCGCTGGCTTCTCGAGTGGCGTCCTGGAGCCCCGAGTACTCAAAGGCAAGATGTGCCCTCTCCTTGATGGGCTGGATACGGCGTTGGGTATAGTTCCACACTACCCCAATACCGGTCGGCCCGTGAGACTTGGCTCTGGGAGAAGAACAAGAAGTTCCTTCACTTGGCTTCCCCGTCATCGGCGTAGAGAAGACCGGAGGGATGGGTATGGGGCACTCACGGAGAAGGAAGGGAGGGCGAGGGAGTTGGCACAATAGAACCACTCGAGTGCCACCTTTGTTGGAAGTTTTCAAGCGAAGATCGAAATAGTACTTTTAACCCCTTCCATGAATTGGAATCCCGCCGCTGCGGCTTTAGGATTATCCTTGTTGGGATAGGGTTTGAGAAGGAAAAGGAATCTAAAAAGATCGAAGTGGGGCGACCCCAAATAGACCTCACAGACGTGAATGAAAATCGCGATATGAAAAATGGAGTTGGGATTCAAGTGAAAATCTCAACCCCGTAAAAATGAAGCGCACCCGGAAGAAAGAGGAGCAAGGAAGGCGAAGCCACGGAGGAAGAAAGATTAGAAGACCACCACCTCGTCGAGCGAGGGTGGGGCAGACTCACCAGTGGTAGGGCGCCAAGACAATAGCTCTTCGGAGGAGCACGAGAGAGACCAACCACAGTAGCCTCCGTTCGGTTGTGATGGACTTCACCCTCCTTCCGCTCTTAGCGACCTTGGGGGTGGAGGGGGAAGGCGGAGCCATTGCGATCGGAGACGGCTGGCGGCGGAGGTGGCGATGAAGAGGAACCCAAGCGGCGGAGCTTACTGAAGAAGCCAACAGACTGGCGCGAAAAGCAAGCAAGGTGAACCCGTTTCGTTCTCCTATTCCAGACTTGTATCAACGGGCAGAGTTTCGCATTCTGGGCCGGGCCTAGGTCTAGTGACGGATGCGGCCTTTCCGCGAGGGGCCCAGTAATCACTCGGTTGCTCGAGTGGTTCCCCTCGAGAGGTTTGCATTGCGCGCTGACTGCCCGTCTAGGAGCGGACGAGCCTAGCTACTCGGATGAAGTATTGCCGCGGATTCGAGATCAAATCGCGGAGAAGTAGCGTCGCGGATTCAAGATCAGAAGCAAAAGACATCAGGTTCCTCAAAAGTCCTTCGTTCAAAGGGCACTTAGGCCTGATTACATATTTTTTCTGTGGCACAGCACATCGAGCTAGGGCTCGTCGCTGGCTCGCGAAGGAACAAAAGAAAAGGCCTTACGGCGGGAGGGCTTCATTACCCCCCATCGGCACGGAGGGCAGCGACCAGTGCATCCTTGAGGGGGAAGCGCACCTTGTGGAGCTGCGGGAATCCACGGATCAGAACCCTAATGGATTCCTCCGCGCGGACTTCCGCCTTCGCTAGAGCGAAGTCCTCCCAGAGCTCGTCCTCGAAGGCTTTTGTGGCGGCCTTGGCGGCAGCCTCCGCCTTCTCCCTCGCGCGGGCCTCATCGACCCACGTCATGATCATCTCCAAGGTGTTGGCCATTGCTCTTGCGTGGAGAGAGGAGGAAAAGATTTTTGGGAGTCGCCGAAAAGAAAGAAGACTCAAAAAACTCGAAGGCCGGTGGTGAAGTAGTACTCAGCCCCTGGGATTTCTTTTATACACGAAGGACGTTCAAGGGTTGCACCTGGCGATCCGTTTCGAGCACAGTGAAACCATCATAGCGATGGGACGGAAGTGGGAGCAGATCCGGTTTCCGACGGAAACACGCGCCCCTTCGGCGGTGTGAGAAAAGGGCGGCAACCGCCTCCCCTAATTGGGCTTGGGCTAAAACTGCAAAGGGCGACCCCCTTAACAGGCTTTCTTAACACGCCACTGACGGCGGCAATGTGTTAAAATCGAGCCTAATTCGGCGTCGGTGCACCCTGGAGGGCATATCACCGGCAGCGCGAAAATTTTAAAAAAAAATATTTCACCGCATACCCCATAGGGGTCACTAGCCAACTTTGCACGTTCAAGGTTGGGTGCTGGTGAAATTTGGATTCAATTTCTTGAGGTATGCCTTCATAAGGTCGCTAGTTGTATACTGCTACTCGGATACAAATATCACTCGGCAAAATTGCGTCCAATCGGTATGCCTCCAAAGGCCTATGCTGATCCTTGCCATGGTGGGGACAGATACCACCCGGCTGAAAGGTGTACCCCATGTTGGGCCAAGAGCTGGTTCTTACAAGTTAAGGCCGGGCACTGATGTCGATATTCCTAAAACGCTAAGGTTACTGACATCTTTGCAAGGCGGAAGTTGTAATGGCGTGGCTTAAGGCATGCCCAAGGCAGACCAATGGCGCTCTTGTATTACAAGAGAGGATGCCGAGGCGAATCCTCTGTTGAAATAACGTGTCCAACGGGCGAGTAAGTTTGGAGTTTGGTATTGCCAAATTTAGGCGTTGTTTTGACATAAAACTTAAAATTTCTTGAGTCCTTTACAATCTCTTTTCAGATTACGGAGATTTAAGCGGAACCGATCGGCCAAGCATCGACTCGATCGTAAAAGCACTCGGGGATCAGTGACTTGCATGGGCCCCGTATCCTCTAGAAGGCCCATAAGGGAGCAGATAGAGGCGACCAGTCGGTTGGCGAAGATGGAAAGCACTTTCGGATCGGGCGTAACTTAAGCCGCAAGAAAGGGTTCGAGTTTACGGGACATCCCCATGTAATTAGCAGATCAATGCATACATTCCATGTAACATCATAACGGAAATAGTTGCCATATACCCCGCGACTTACTGTAAATTCTATCCCCCCCTGTACTATATAAAGGGAGGGGACAGAGGCCATCGAATCATCAGCACCATCTTGCATCCCGATACACCAAATAATCCCAGAGCACAGGAAGTAGGGTATTACCTCCTCCGTTGAGGGCCTGAACCTATATAACCCTGTCTTGTGCTAGCCATCTAACCTTGTTCTTGATTAGCGTCCCCTCGTACAAATTCATTGCCGGCGGTGACCCCCCAGTTAGTCACCCGTCGACACTAGGAGAGAGAGAAAGAGATAGGGAAATGAGAGAGAGAAATAGAGAAAAGTAGAGCGCTACAGTGATCGGCGGTGGGACCCACATGTCAGGCCAAGCTCAATTTCGAACGAATTTTAAATTTTGGAAAACATTTGTAGAATTTCCTAAATTTTGATGTTACACATACCTACCTCTATGTCGACTGATGGTTAGCTGGGGGTTACCGTCGGCAATGAATTTGTATGAGGGGGCGTTAGAAAGAACTAGGCTAGATGGTAGCACAAGACAGGGATTTATACAGGTTCAGGCCCTCAACGGAGGTAATACCCTACTTCCTATGCTCTGGGATTATGTTTGATCAAGATGCGGGATGCAAGATGACAAAGATGTTGAATATGAGATCTATATGTCCTATGCCGATGGCCTCTACCCCCTACCTTTATATAGTGTAGGGGGAGATAGTTACAATCTAGCACGTAGTACACGGTACCTAAACTTGTTATGCCGTCACATGTCACGCATGTGTTGATCTCCTAATTACATGGAGATAGATCATATCCTCGGGAACATCCTTGGAGCTCAAGGCGTGTGTAACCGGAGTGGTCTCTATCCTTGATCGGCCGATTTGGATCGCCCCCCATCTGCTCCCTTATGGGCCTTCTAGAGGATACCCGGGGCCCATGTAGTCCACAGTAGCCCCCGAGTGCTTTACGATCGAATCAGTTGTCCAGCCCACTGGTTTCACCAATATCTCCTCTAATCTGAAAAGAGATTGTAAAGAATTCAAGAAATTGTAAGTTTTTGTGTTGAAGCAACGCCTGGATTGGTAGTACCAAACTCCAGCTTACTTGGCCCATTGGGCACATCGCCTCAACAGATGGATTCGGCTACTTGACATCCACTCTTGCGATGCAAAAGAAGCAATTGGCCCATCATGGGGCATGCCTTAAGCCACGCCATTACATCTTCTGTCTTGCAGCATGCTGTAAATTAGGCGTTTCAAAGTGTATCAGCGTCAGGCGCCTGGCCTTAACTTGTAAGAACCAGCACTCGGCCCAACATGGGACACACATTTCAGCCGAGTGGTATCTATCCCTACCAGAGAAGGGATCAGCATAGGCCCCTAGGGGCGTACCGATTGGATGCAATTTGGGCGAGAGGCATTTGTACCCGGGTAGCGGTATACAACTGGCGACCTTATGAAAGGCATACCTCTGAAATTGTATCCAAATTTCACCAACAACCAGCCTCGAGCATGCGAAGTTGGCTAGTGACCCAGCATGGGGTATGTCGTGAAATACTTTTAATTTTGGCGCTTCCGGTCATATGTCCTCCACGGTGTACCGAGAAAGAATTAGGGTCGATTTTAACACATTGCCACCGTTAGCGGCGTGTTAAGAAAGCCTGTTAAGGGGATCGCCCTTTGCAATTTTAGCCCAAGCCCAATTAGGGGGAGGCAAAGCGTTTTCCTGCCCTTTTCTCACACAGCCGGAACGACACGCGTTTCCGTCGAGAAACCTATCCGTATCCACTTTCGTCTCATCGCCATGATGGTTTTACTGTGTTTGAAACGAATTACAAGCCATGCCCTTTGAACTTCCTCTATGTATAAAAGAAATCCCAGGGGCAGAGTACTACTTCACACCCAGCCTTCTAGTTTTCGAGTTCTCCTTTTCTCAGTCAAACCCAGCAATGAAAGATCAAGGGAAGACGATGGATGCTTGGGAAGCCGCCACCGCTGATTTTCACGCCTAGATCGCCGCCACTGAAGCCGCTACGGCCGCCCAATGGCAGCGGTGGTGAGAAGAGTATGCGGAAGAAACCGCCCAGAGAGCCATTAGGGTTCTGGTCGACGGCCACCCGCAGCTTTTCCCGGTCCACACTCCTCTCAAAGATGCGCTCGTCTTCTCCATCCTTGATGTGAAGTGGCCATCGGAGGAGTGAGTTTTAGTTCCTTTGTGAGCCAGCAATGAGCCTTAGCTCGATGTGCTGTGCCGCAGAAAATGTAATTAGGCCTAAGAGCCTTTTAATGAAAGTCCTTTGGGGAATCCGCATGTTTTTTCTTCTTCAATCTCGCTTTGATCTTGAATCCACGCCAACATTGCTTCATCCGAGTAGTTAGGGCTGCACGCTCCCGAACCGGTGCCCAGCGCACATGCGAACCTCTCGGGAGAAATTACTCAATCACCCGAGTGGTCACCCGAGTCCTTCTTGATCAAGGCCGCATCCAGCGCTAGACTAAGGCCAGGCCCAAAATATGAAATCGGTTCACCTCGCTCACTTTTCGTGCCAGTCTGTTAGTCTCTCCCAGCGAACTCCGCCGCTAGGTTCTTCTCTGTCGCAACCCCCGCCGCCACCGTCTCCGATCCGCAATGGCTCCACCATCTCCAGCCGCACCGAAGGTTGCCAAGAGCGGGAAGGAGTGGATGAAATCCATTACGACCGAACGGAGGCTACAGAAGCTGGTCTCCATCGGCGTGCTCCCCTCCGAGGAGTTTCTGTCTTGGCGTGCCGCCGCCGGCGAATGCTGCCCCACCCCTCGCTCCGACGAGGTAGTAGTCTTCGAATCCTTCTTCCTCCGCGACTTCGGCCTTCCTTGCTCTCCTTTCATCCGAGGATTGCTGCATTTTTATGGGATCGAGGTTTCGCATCTAAACCCCAATTCTATTTTCCAAATCGCTATCTTCGTCCATATCTATGAGGCTTTTCTTGGGATCGCTCCACATTTCGACCTCTTCAGATATCTTTACCTCCTCAAGCCTTTTCCCAACAAGAACTTTCCCAAAGCCGTCGGCAGCGCGGGATTTCAATTGTGGGAAGGGGCCCGAAAATATTATTTTGATCTTCCCTTGGGAACGTCCAACAAGGGTTGGCACTCGGAATGCTTCTACTACGCCAACTCTCCTCCGGCCGTCCCTTCCTTCTTCGGCGAGTGCCCCACGGTCCATCCCTCCTGGTCTTCTCCTCTCGCCGATGGCGAAGGAGGCCAAGTAAAGGAACTTCTTGTTCATCTCCATAGAGCGAAGTCTGATGGGTTGACCGGCATTGGGGTGGGTTGGAACTACACCTAGCATCGTGTCCAGCCCATCAAGGAGAGGGTGCATCTCGCCTTCGAGTACTCGGGGGCGCAAGACGCCACTCGGGAAACTAAGGACTCGATCTCGCAGAAGGACACAGCCAGCCGAGTGGCTGAACTGTTCACTCCTGGCTCGAAAATAGTCCACACAGACTGCCCGGCTGCGTACCGCCTGTCATTCCCTCCACCAGCAGTAAGGAAAAGATTCCTCTCAACTCAACCGCAGTTTCTGGGACGATACTGAAATTAATCAAATCTGATTCATATGCAGGGACGCACAGCCTTCTTCTCCACTTATCCGGTCTCAGAAGCTCCACCTCACAAGGAGGCACCGCGCAAGCATCCCGCGGGGGACTCGGCTGATGCTCCTCCCGCCAAGAAAGGCAAGGGGATCGCTTCAAAAGACTCGGACTCGGAGGACGATGAGGACAACGTCCCTCTCCTGCGCCGTCGCCGTTCAGCGGCGATGACGTCTTCGGCTCCGAAAAAGCAGCCACGAAGCCCTCTGTCTCCCCAATCTGCTGGCCCCGCGGCCGCATCGGGGACGGAGAAACTTCCCAGCTCTGGCCCGAGTGATTCGGGCGTCCGATTTGGGTTCAAATTCATGTCATCGCAAAGGTATTCCCTCACGACATTTTTCCTTCACGATTTGTAAGGAATGCGTGTCTTGAATAATCTCCAAATGCTTTTAGAAAAATTGCCGACGATGATGACGAGCCGCCAAGTTCGCATGGCAGCGAGATGCCAGCCTCGGCGCCTACAAAATCCGATCGCCGAGCCGAGCCCCGATCAGCAGAGGACTCGACCGCACCTCACCAAGACTTCGGTCCATCTTCTGCCACTCACCGATCCTTGCCAGCGAAGGGGAAAATCCCAGCTCCAGCTCTAGGGAGCTCAGAACCAGAAATCGAGGAGATTCCTCGCCCCTCCACCGAGGCTCACGCTCCACCCCTTCGACTGAAATGGAGGAAGGAGATGGAGAGCTATGAGGTCGATGACGGGCAGGAGGCCGAAGAATAGGAAGTGTTAGACAATATGGCAGTAGTTCAAGCAAGATATATAAGGTAAAGCCTTTTTATGCCTTGAATCTCTGCTTTGCATAAGGGAATCCTACTAATCTCCCTCCCCTTTCCATGCAGCGCATGAAAGAGAGGTCGAAGCAAAAGACCCAATGCATGGAGAGAACAGTGGGCGAGCTGAAGTCTCGCGATGAGTTCGACAACGCGCTCTATGCCATTAAGTCACAATACCGCGGCCGGATCAAAGATCTCCAACGAGAAGTCACTGAACTCCGATTCCGCCACGTGGAAGAGTCCAACACCATCCGAGGTAGAGATCCCGAATAGTGCTAAACCTTTACAGAAATAATACTCCTTAGATGATAGTCTCTGAGACCCGTCTTTGAATATAGCGCTGGAGGCGAGGCAGAAGGCCCTAGAGGATGAAGTCTTCCGAGCCAACACTCAAGCCGAGAAATCGGCTAAAGAGCTGGAAGGTAACTTTCCACCACTGACTCTCCCTGGATCAGCCCTGCTGAAGTCCGACTGATTTGTCACACCCGATTGGTTATGCAGAGTATCGGCAGAAGACCAGGGCGCAGTTTCAGGTCCTTGATGACGAAGTGAAAACCTCCCACGAGCTTCACCGCCGAGCTCTAGTAGGAATAGTCCCAACGCTCCAATGCCTTTACCCAGAAGAAGAGCTGCCAACTGATTCTGGCCTCCTCGTGGCCCGTCTCGACGATATTCCTGAGCGGATCAAGGTCTTCACGCGGGAGGCAGCAATAACATGCACCAGCCAAGGCCTCGCAAACGCGAAGTCAAACTTTCCACGCCTAGACTACGAGGCTGTAAAGGAAGGATTTGGATGCACCGAGGAGAAGGCCTATGCTTTGTTGAAGGAAGTTCGCCCGACTGCTACCCATATTGTCGAACACTTGGACTTGTAGATGTATTTGTAATCGAAACATTTGATTGATCATCGATACTAGTGATCTTATTTATCCGAGTACTTAGCTTTATCCTTTTTAATGAAACGCATCTGCCGACTGGTCAGCCCCGAGTGCCAGGAATCCGCACTTGGCTTTATCCCGATGCAACAACGGAGTAGCTAAACGTTGCCTTTGGCAAGTACGAGCGCCATTACTCAAAAATTTTCATAACACCCGAATTTGATCAACACATGTAAAGAGAAAACAACTTTTATTGATAAGATAGGGTGCGGTTGACTCCGCGCACTATTTATTGCAGCCCCCGACTTACTGCTTAGTCGCTTACAGCTAAGTAGCAAGTCAGAAAGGGGGAACTAATTACATGCTTCTTAAACACAAAACTTTTAAGTGTAAAAACGACGTAGCTGCTCGATGTTCCAGGTGTTAGGCACTTCAGATCCATCTTCGCGTTGTAGCCGGAAGCCCCCGGGCGGGTCACTTCTGTGATCATATAATGGCCTTCCCAGAGTGGGGTAAGTTTATGCTCGTGCTTCTGATTCCTTCGGAGGACTAGATTTCCCATGGATAACGCACGGCCCTGTACGTTGCGCTGATGGTAGCAACGCAAGCCCTGTTTGTACTTTGCCGACTGCATCATTGCTGCTTCCCTGGCTTCCTTGAGCCGATCGAGGTCTTCATATCTTGTCTCAACCGATTGGTTATCGTCGAAACCGGCGACCCGGGGGGACCGAAACTTCAATTCAGTCGGGATGACCACCTCTGAGCCATAGACTTGGGGTTGTTCTGAGCCCCCAGAGCACCGAAGGCAACTCCTTAACCCAGCGCGTAGCGTACGGCTTTAGGCGATCGAAGATTCGGGCTTTAATCCCTTGTAGCACCAACCTGTTGGCACGTTCAACCTGCCCGTTGCTCCTTGGGTGGGCCACCGAAGCATAGCAGATCTTGATGCCCAACTCCTCGCCCCAATCTTGGAATTCGCTGCTTTTGAACTGAACGCCATTGTCGGTGATGATGCAGTTGGGTACGCCAAAACGCACAACGATGTCAGGGAAGAACTCGCGTGCTGTGGCCACCGTGATAACAACAATCGGCTTGGCTTCGATCCACTTTGTGAACTTGTCGATGGCGACGAAGAGATGGGTGAATCCGCCTTGCGCCCGCTTGAGGGGCCCACCATGTCGAGATTCCAGACGGCGAAAGGCCAAGAGATTTGGAATTGTTTGTAGATCCTGAGCCAGTATGTGAATCTGCCGAGCAAAGAATTGACACCCGTCACACCTGCGTACTATGTCTTCCGTGTCGGTGACAGCAGTCGGACAGAAGAATCCTTGCCGATAGGCTTTTCCTACCAGAGTGCTGGCCGCCGCGTGATGTCCACATTCTCCCGAGTGGATGTCATTGAGTAGATCTCTGCTTTCCTGCTCCGATGTGCAACGCCTTAGTACCCCGGAACTGCTTTTTTTGAAAAGCTCGTCCCCGACTACCTTGTAGCTTTTGCTTCGGCGTGTAATGCACTCGGCGATGCTTCGATCCTCAGGCAGCTCATCACGAAGAAGATAATCTAAGTAAGGCTGAATCCACTCGGGATTGATTGATAATACCTCTGCATCGGGTTCCGTCTATTTCACTTGATCTTCTCCCGGTGCAGGTGGTAGCTTAATGGACGGCGCACACAGTTCTTGGACGAAAACACCAGTCGGGACTTGCACCCGAGTGGATCCCATCCATGCTAGCTCGTCCGCTGCTTCATTGTCTCGGTGGAGCACGTGTATCAGCTCCAATCCGTCGAACTTGTCTTCTAACTTTCGTACCTCCTGGCAGGAAGCCGCCATGCTGTCGCCAATACAAGACCATTCCTTCTGAACTTGGTTGACCACGAGTTGGGAATCCCCGCGTACCATTAACCGCCTGACGCCAAGCGAGATGGCAATGCGTAGCCCGTGGATGAGTGCCTCGTACTCGGCGACATTGTTGCTGACGGGAAACAATATCTAGAGGGCGTAGTGTAGCTTCTTTTCAGTCGGCGATATGAGCAAAATCCCAGCCCCCGCGCCGTTGAGCATGACAGAACCATCAAAGTACATCGTCCAGTACTCCAGATTTTCCTTTGCTGCTGGGGTCTGAGCCTATGTCCATTCCGTGACGAAATCGGTCAATGCTTGAGATTTGATGGCTAGTCGATGCCTGAACTTTATTTCAAAGACTCCAAGCTCAACTGCCAACTTTGCAATCTCCCAGTGGCTTCCTGATTATGAAGTATGTCTCCAAGTGGGAAAGAAGTGACCACCGAAATTTCTTGCTCTTGAAAATAATGCTTAAGCTTCCGTGATGTGAGTAACACATCATATAGAAGCTTTTGAACTTGTGGGTACCTTGTTTTAGATTTGCCCAATACCTCGCTTACGAAGTGGACGGGACGCTGTACCTTTTGGAGGGAGCCCTCCTCATCTCCCTCAACCACCAAAGCGCTACTGACGACGTGAGTCGTGGCGCCGATGTAGAGTAAGAGGGGCTCCTGGGGCATGGGAGGGACCAACACCGGAGGCGTGGTGCGCAACCTCTTTAGATCTTCGAAGGCTTTCTGTGTTTCCGCTGTCCACTGAAAATCGTCTTGTCGGCGCAAGAGCCTAAAGAATGGCATGCCTCGCTCCTCGAGTCGGGAAACGAATCAGCTGAGTGCCACGATGCATCCAGTGAGTTTCTGCACATCCTTCTGATTGGTCGGGGGTTTCATCTTGATGATGGCGTTGACCTTCTCTGGATTAGCCTCGATCCCCCGATGGGAGATGATGAATCCGAGTAGTTTACCAGACAAAACCCCAAAAACGCACTTCTCGGGATTTAGCTTCATCCGATATGCCCTAAGGCTCTCGAATGTCTCGGTCAGATCTGTTATGAGATCCCATCTGGATTTTATTTTTATGACGACCTCATCGACATAGGCCTCCACGTTGCGTCCGAGCTGAGTGTGAAAACACCGCTGTATGGTGCGCTGATAAGTTGCGCCAGCGTTTTTCAATCCGAATGGCATTGTGATATAGCAGAAAGCACCGAAAGGCATAATAAACGACGTCTTGATGCAATCCTCCTCCTTCAAGCTGATCTAATGATAGCCTGAGTAGGCGTCCAGAAAACTCAAGAGCTCGCACCTGGCGGTGGAATCCACCACTTGATCGATGCAGGGGAGCCCAAAAGGATCCTTAGGACACGCTTTGTTGAGGTCAGCATAGTTGACACACATCTGCCATGTCTTGTTCTTTTTCTGCACCAGGACCGGATTCGCAAGCTACTCGGGATGATACACCTCCTTGATGAACCGTGCTGCCAACAATTTGGTGATTTTGTTCCGTATGGTGTCCTTCCGGTCCGGAGCAAATCTTCGTAGGCGCTGCTTGATGGGCTTCGCCTTTTCGTCAACGTGGAGAGAGTGCTCGATCACCTCCCTTGGAACATAGGCATGTCCTAAGGTTTCCAAGCAAACACGTCCTGGTTGGCCCGGAGGAAAGTGACGATCACGTCTTCCTATTTGCGGTCGAGCCTTGTCCCAATCACAGCTGTCTTGGCTGGATCAGACGGGTCCAACAGAATCTTCTTGGTCTCTTCGGATGCTTGATGGATGTTTTGGCCTGCTTTGTGACAGGGACGTCCCCTTGCTCCTATAGGGATACGGCCTCCAGTCGGATCTTCTCCATCTCGGCAGATGATTCCAGTGCCTGCTGAAGGAATTATATGCCCAATTGACAATCATATGCCACATCGGATGTGAGCTCAATGATAGGTGGGACCACATATGACGTGGGCTAAATAGACCATGTGAGACATGGGCCATGGACCGGGTTAGGGCCTCTAATGTAGAGGGCCCATGGTGGGACTATAGAAAGGAGGCGGTGGAGAGGCGCGAGAACTCCCTGAGGAAATTAGGTTTTCCCTCTCCACCAAACCCTAGCCGTCACCTCACTCCATCGCCTGCGACCGGCGCTAGCATGTTGCCGTGGGCGGATTCCGATCACCGGATGTGTGTATTCCTGTAGAGGCGCAACACATGGGTGATAGCTTGATCAACCGCAAGACGAACCGAAGAAGACGACGTGATCTGTTCGCGTCCGGTTTCTGGCCGCGACCTTGTTTCATGGATTCCCGTTGATCCAGAGAGAACTTGGCGATGGGACTGGATGCGTTGGAAAGCTCTCATCGTGGGCTTGTCCGTAGTGTCTAAGATCGTCAAAAACAGACTCCGGACGAGGCCGGGGCGTCATTTTGAAGACAGGTTGCGCGGGGAGGTCACGAATCTCAGCGAGCACGTTGACCTCGCCGACGGCGGCCGTGCCATGGGGATCGGCCAGGGGCACCTCGTGGGGCGTTGAGGACCAGCGAGGAGGAGGCAATTGGATTGCCGTGAACGACTACTTCCATACAACTACGCGCAGATCGATTGAACCGGCTTCATCGAACCGTCTTCCGCTGCACTGCGCATCGACAGGTAACGCGATCTGTGGTCAATTACTTGCAGGGGTCCTGGGTCTCGGCTGTAGAATTTTAATTCTGTGCTAGCGTAGCACCCGCATTTCCCTTCAGTGGTTTCAGGCCTGTTTAGTTCTTGATCCAGATTGGCCACATATGTGATGTGCGGGGTGGTAGATGTGATCTACTGTTTTACTAGCCGATTAGATCGGTTAGTGTTTATGGAGTTGGCCGTGGATTGCTATGATCAAACATGGGTACTGGTTAATATGATTAGCCACGTTGTTGGATTGATAAGATCAATTGTTTCTTTATTAGTTTCAGCGATCAAGTAGGTTCCTGATGATGAGATCAACTAGATGCACGTGCATTGTGTTAATAGATTTGATCTCTTAATTGATGTACGGGCTGAAGGGATTACATTAGTAAGTACTTGACGAGGTAAGTACGGGTGATGCGGCTAATGAAATTGGTTCGGCCGATGGCTTGATATCTTGTTGATTTGATCGACTAGTTGAGTTATTGGTCGGCTAGGTTGTGCTCGACACAGCTGTCACACCGCTGGGCAATCGCCATGGGAGCCACTGGCCGGTATGGGTTTGCTACTGGGATTTTATCTCGGGCCGCCAAGCTGCCGCTGATTAGATCAGTGCCTTTATTGCTCGGGGTGTGCTGCCCGGTTTCCACGTCACTGCTCGGTAGTGCTCGGCACTGCACGACAGTGGTCGGTGCTGCTCAACGCGGCTAGGTACTACTCTGCCTTAGCTAATTGGATTAGCTGAGAGATGATATCGACCGTCTCATGCTGCCAAGTGCATGTTGATGTATTATGGTGCGGCGCTACGGGTTGGTCATCGTCATCGTGTGCCTTGTCACTATGGCTATCGTGCTATTTGGCTCTCTCGATGCTAATTAGTTTTGCTTAAGTGTTCTGCAAGTTCTAATGTAGTCTATCAGAGAGGTCAGATCTGCGTGGCCCTGTGCATATGATGCATAGGTTCCATATATGGCTTGTAGACGTGCATGTTTGTGTTCGGACAGATCGGTAACAAGCAAATTGTTGCTCGGGTAACCTGATGTTGTTCGGCACTACTCAACACTACTTGTCAGCTTTCGGAACTGCTCGTCAACTGCTTGGAGCTGCTTGCCGTGTGGTCTGAGCTGCTCGCCGTGTGGGTCGTCGAGATAGCCGAGTTCACCGGAGAGCTGGTCGGAGAGCCCCACCGTATGCTGGGATATGGATCCCGAACAACGGTATAGTCACGCTGTAATTGGCTCATAGAGTTGGAGGACCACTTCGGCAACAGATGCCTCGAGCACTAGTCGCCTGGTGATCTTCCCTTACTGCCATGGTGCCTTGGCGGTTGGTTGGGACCATGGGGCTAATGTGTAGCTGGCATTGGATTAATATGATTAACTCAATCGGATTGTCACAGGTAAGATTGTGAATAGGATTCACAGTTCAAGCCTTGTCGGCTATGTGGTAGCGGGCTGACTTGCTTAATGGAAAATTCATTGGGTCAATGTGATTTGTCCGGAGTGGTTAGTGTGATTAATTTGTTGGAATTTTTCATAGGCAAAAACATGTGAATATGATTCACTATGGAAAATTGTTTCCACCACACGATTATTTATGTGCCTTTCATAATTGTTATGAGTTCACATTTTTTGTAGAATTTGATTCTACGTAGATGTAAGTGAGTAGCTTGACCCTCATGTATATGATGCATGTGTGAGTTTTTACTGAGGCTAACATATTAATTTGTGATACTTGATTTATATCAAGTAGATGGCTCGATGGATAGGAATGGACATATGGTGATGATAATCATGTCTTGGGCCATACTGGTGCACAGCGTAATACTAGATTTTTTGTGATGGTTTTCCTGCCCTGCTATTCTTAATAGAATAGATTTCCCTCGAAAAAATTAAGAGTTTGCCCTTTTCCAACAGCTGCACCCATTAAGGTCTTGTACGTTAATTGGTAGTTTCAGCATACAGCAGGGTGCCATTAATTTCGTTGATCAATGGGTGAAGTCGGACTTCACTGCATAGTGTTGGTTTTACTTGACGAAGCTATCAAAACGGTTTTGGGCTTCGGGGCAGGCGTGTTGGTGCTGTGCATTGGCGTATGCCACCCAACAAACAAGAGTCATATATGATGTGATTAGCAAGGGGTTGTCTAGCTATGTCACTTAGTTCTAGGAGTCGCCTCCGCGCACTAGATCTTTGACTGACTATAGATCTTGTCCTAGTTCGAGTCAACAGAGGGAATGTGACTTGAGTGGGAGTATCTTCGTTAAATTGTTAAAGGAGGTACGCACATAAACATAGTTTAATATTTGTTGATACACCTGATGCTTTATTTTTGAGCTATATCTTTGATTAGTGAATCTTGATATATATATGGTCATTGATATCGTTTTTGAGAATTGTTCTCTAGTTATTATAGAATATTTGTTCTAAAGAGTAGTACCTTTATGAATCAACTTGAAATACAATCTGTATCGGAAGTGTTTGTTGGAAGCACTATAATGATTTTTTTTGTACTTATTATCTCTTTCTTGTCATCATGAAATTTGAGATATTGTAGCGAGATGAAATCATGGATGTCTGCAATATGATTGTGGATTTGGTGGACATGTTTGAGAACCAAATAAAGGGCTAAAGGATTTGATCCCTAAGTCATTGTTTGCGTGCAAGTTAGCATAAGAAAATTCGGTCAGCCATCATGTAGTTAATATGATTGATTGTTTGGGCATTGGAAAATATGGTTTTCCCTTTAGCTAATGGTTAGCTATTAATGTGATTTTCGGTTGCTCTTCATATTGGTGAATTGCTTGGAGAAATCACTGACCGAGATACATATGATGCATGTTAGAATAATAGAGCATTAAGATTAGCTTTATCATGTGATGATGGTTCGAAGGACTGGTCGACTTGTGAAGGAGGCCGAGTCATGAGTGAAAGAGAAAGATCGAGTTGGACCTGAGTACTAATCTAGACTTGTGAAGTCAAAGATTGGCACTACCCTGACACCGCAGGACAGGATTCTGGATTAATGGCAAGGGTATAAAAGTTGTCTCATTTGGCGTTGACGTACTTTTAAGGGCCCAATCCGAAGGATCACAGTCGAAATTAAATAATTGTTATTATATTCTGGGCATAAGCAAGTTTAATATTTTGCTTCTTTTGACTAGAAGATTGATTTGGCTTATGGGCATGCTCCATTAGTGAATGGATGTGTGTTATTAATCCTAAGGACTTATGATGTCATTATATTTCATTATCCATGTTATGGTACACTTTAGAAATGTTTGTGCTCATTTAAAGGTTTCATATAGTTATAAAGAAACAACCATATATGATATGGATCGGAAGGTGTTCCGTGCTGTTTTATCGATGTTTGGAACGTAGGGCATGTGTAAGACGTCTGACGTCTGATAAGATCATGCTCGACTAAGATAAATGTTTTTTTGTGAACTACAAAGTGTTTGCATATAAGGAAGGGTATGAGCTGCGAAGTGTTTGTTGCTCGGAATGGTTTTATTTTGGAGAAATTGTTTCTTCCAAAATATTTAGTGGGAGCACGGTGTGACTCGGAGTAATTCGGGGATCATTTGAAAGTGTTTCGGTTTCTACTAAATTTTCATATTATATATAAGTTGGTTATGTTTTATGAAATAATCAACCCTGCATTGGTCCTAAAGACAAATTAGACACCTATATGATAGGGAAGACAATTGTTGTCCGAGTGTTATGAGCTTAAAACTTATATTGAAGCGTGATGGGCCTATACTTTAGAAGATGAATTTAAGACAAGCTATGTGTGACAACTAAGTTTGAACTTGATTGGTCCACTTGGTGCATTCTAGATTCACCTAGCTACTGCTGCATATTCGATATGCTATATGAATATCAAAACGGATCTTTCTGGATGAGACCTAAGTGAGAATGTGTTTTGACACGGCCTCAAGTTTTGATGATTCATAAAGTGCTAGAGCATGTAAGTTTTTGAACAAACATCTCAGAGATAAATATTTGTTTTGATGAGTAGTCAAATTGTTTGGCTAGTTCATCAAGGGCAAATGGAAGAGCACTGGTTTTTCTTGATCTTAAATATGTATGACATATAATTGATCATAAATAATATTCTGTGAATCTGTCATGTCTTGATTAAGAAATTGTTCTTAATGAAAGAATTTTGGATATATTTGAAATTTTGGCATAAGGGTCTATAGGGATAGATAAGAAAAGCTAATTGGATTAGACCTATGTGTTGACATAATGTTGAATGGTTCAGCCGAGAATTGTTCCCGTGTATGTCACATTGGAGGGCAAGATTCAGTATTTGATACTCGACGAGCTTGATAAATTGCCAAAAATGAGGGTTTTATGCCCTATGCATTAAGGTGAATGTCACCTATATGTAGATATCAATCTAATCTGGGTGAAAGTCACTGGATGTTGAGAAGCATTCTAAAATACTTGTGAAGTATAAAGAATGTGCACTTTGGAAATGGTAGTCTGTAATGGTTACATCGCGCACTACTTCCAAACCATTATTTAATGAGGGTTCAAAAGCTGAAACTGTTTCAGTTTAGACAAATATTACCACAACCTTTGTGAAAGACGCACATGAGTATCAGATATTAGATATCCGGTTGATAAGCTTTGGTGCACGTGGATAAAATACAAGTAACAAGCCGACTAGGCAGTCTTGGAGATTACTGTATCACTTCTATGTTTATGATGGATAATTGTTATCCTAGTTCCTTGAGTAACATCATCGGTATTGATCAATAAGTAAGATTTGTTCGTGGAACTCTTTTACTATATGATGTTATTTTAAAGAAGTCTCTGATCTTATATTATAACTTGAACAATTATGATTCAAAGATCAGCACATGTATTGATTGATGATCATGTTCCCGGATCATAGATATGGAGATATCAAATCAATAATGTGAACACATGTTAGAGAACATGGGTGGTTGGACTGACCCGCATTGAGATGCTGCAAGATTTGTTATAATCTTTCGTGTCATCAGTTGAATTCTCATATAGTGATTGTGGGATCCTTTGACTAGAGATCGCCATTGAGTCCCACCATGTGTTGTTGTATACTTTGGGGCTATCAAACGCTCTCCTTAACAGGGGGTTATGAAGGTAGCTTTCGGGTATGCCATGAAACATGGACGTGGGGTGTGAGCGGTCAAGATGGGATTTGCCCCTCCTTTATAACAGGAGAGATATCTCTGGGCCCCTCGAGGTATTGGATTTGAGAAAGTGTATGGCCATACCATGATTAAAGAGTTAATCATACGAAATACAGTACTTGATCGAGTGAATGGCCGAGCTATCACACGGGTGACATGTTTCTTGCCTTGAGCTTGGCTGGTATCGTGTGGCAAAGGGATCAGCACTTTAACGCTATTTGGTTCGTTAGATTTGATCTTCACGTGTATTCAGGGATCGGTACGTTTTTCTAGAGGCCGTTGCCGATCTGTGACAAGAAATTTTTTTCTAGGTCACTACTGTCTACATACGAACCTATTAGGTCACACACTTAAGGGGTTGGAGTCATCAGTTGCATAATTGTCTATTGTGCAAGTGGGAGATTGAAGGAATTATGTGCCCAATTGACAATCATATGCCACATCGGATATGAGCTCAATGATAGGTGGGACCATGTATGATGTGGGCTAAATGGACCATGTGAGACATGGGCCATGGACCGGGTTAGGGCCTCTAATGTAGAGGGCCCACGGTGGGACTATAAAAAGGAGGCGGTGGAGAGGCGTGAGAACTCCCTGAGGAAATTAGGTTTTTCCTCTACACCAAACCCTCGCCGTCACCTCTCTCCCTCGCCTGCGACCGGCGCTCGCACGTCGCCGTGGGCGGATTCCGATCACCGGATGTGTGTATTCCTGTAGAGGCGCAACACTTGGGGCGCTGGCTTGATCAACCACAATACGAACCGAAGAAGACGACGTGATCTGTTCGCGTCCAGTTTCTGCCCGCGACCTTGTTTCGCAGATTCCCGTTGATCCATTGGGAATTTGGCAATGGGACTGGATGCGTTGGAAAGATCTCGTCTTGGGCTTGTCTGTAGTGTCCAAGATCATCAAAAACAGACTCCGGACGAGGCCGGGGCGTCCTTTTGAAGACAGGCTGCGCTGCGAGGTCACGAATCTCAGCGAGCTCGTTGACCTCGCCGACGGCGGCCGTGCCATGGGGATCGGCTAGGGGCACCTCGTGGGGCGTTGAGGACCAGCGAGGAGGAGGCGATTGGATTGCCATGAACGACTACTTACGTACAACTACAGGCAGATCGATTGAACCGGCTTCATCGAACCGTCTTCCGCTGCACTGCGCATCGAGAGGTAACGCGATCTGTGGTCAATTACTTGCAGGCGGTCCTGGGTCTCGGCGGTAGAAATATGATTCTGTGCTAGCGTAGCGCCCACGTTTCCCTTTACCTGCGCCATCTCACAGCTTTCGCTGTCACAGAGTAGGGACTGTTTAACGTCACCGGGGAGTGTGATTACACCATTGGGACATGGCATCTTTAAGACGAGATAAGTGTAGTTGGGCACATCCATGAATTTGGCAATCCCCGGGCTTCCCAAGATGGCATGATATGATGTCTCGAAATCGGCCACTTCAAAACTCAGACTCTCAGTCTGATAGTTATCCTTAGTCCCAAACGTGACGGGCAAAGAGATCTGTTTGAGTGGTATTGCGGACGTCCTGGGGATTACCCCATGCAACAGAGATGATCCCTGCCGTTGCTCGGAACGTGGAATATTCATATGGTCCAGGGTCTTGACAAAAAGGACATTAATCCCGCTCCCGCCATCGACCAAAACCCTTTTTAATTTGTTTCCTCGCACGACCGGATCCAGCACCAGAGGATACCTCCCAGGGAAGGCGATCCGATCCGGGTGGTCGAATCGGTCGAAGGTGATGGGTAACTTGGACCAGCGCAAGTACTTTGGAGTTACGGGCATGAGAGCGTTGATCTCCAAAGTGGTAAGCTTTTGCTTCCGCTTGGACTCATACGCATCAGAGGCCCCGACGATGTAGCTGATCTCGCGCTCAGCGTCCTGGTAATCTCCATCGGGTTTCTTGCCTTGACCGCCCTTAGCCGCCGACTGCTTTGATTTCTCGGCAAATTTCTACAGAATAAGGCAGTCTTTGGCAGAGTGCTTTCCTCGTGGGTGAAAGAGACATACCGAGTCCATAACCTTGTTGTAGTCGTTGTCGTTAGGGGGCTTAGGTCGGTTGCGCTCCATGTTGCCGACCATCTCATCCCTTTTTCGCTTCTTATCCTTGGGCTTGGCCTGCTCGTCGTTAGGCTTCTTCTTAGGGCCTTCGTCGTTGCCACCGCGATGATTCGCGATGGCCTCCTCGGCTTCGGCCTCCGGGTCCGCCATTGTGAACATGGCCTTAAGATTACGCGAGGGGTCCCGGGTCATCTGCCTGATTAACTCCTTGGATTTGCATCAGGCGAAGAAAGCATCAATGACAGTCTGCTCCGAAATGTCCCGGATCTCGTTCTTCTTCTTGGTGAAGCGCTTGATGAACTCACGAAGAGTTTCGTTCTTGCGCTGATGTAGCTGTCCAATCTCCTATCTCCCCGCAGGCCTTTCATAGGTCCTTTGGACATTGGCGATGAACAGCTCCTGGAGGTCGTCCCAAGACTCAATAGAGTTCTCCGGGAGTCCCGTTAGCCAGGTCTGGGCGGTTGGGGTCAAAGCGACTGGTAAGTAGTTTGCAACGACGTTCTGATCACCTCCTGCCTCGCTGATTGCTAAGGCGTAAACCTGCATCCAGTTCTTTGGATCCCTCTCGCCATCGAACTTGTCGATGCCTTTGAGGTCAAAACCATCCGGCCAAACCACTCGGCGAAGATCCGTGGTAAAGGCCTGAATCTCCTCCAACGGTTGTGGCCGCCTCCACCATGGAGATCTGTTACGATGCTCTTGCCGCGGGTCTTGATGATGCTCATGACGGTGGTCGCGCCGACTGGCGGTGCTCTCGGCTTGATCATCAATGCGACGGCTGCGATGGCTACGAGAGCTCCGCTCGCCGTTACTGCACTCCCGCCACTTGACTTCAATGTCTAGACATAGATCGTGGGCTGGCGACTGGCGGGAATCACCAGCAGCAGAGGCGCGAGCCCGGTTCCGATTGAGCGTAGAACGACTACGAGCTGAAGCAGTCGGAGCAGGGATTGCCTCGTTTTGCTGAATGGTAGCCATTTCCACCATGACCGTTGCTCGAGCGAGGGTCTGGGCGAATGGGCTGCCGTCAGGAAGTTCTGGTGCGATTGTCTTGAGAAGAGTCTTTGAAGCGATGACGTTTGCCTGGGGAGTTGTGTAGACCTCCTGGTCCCTTAGCTTTACCGCGCAAAGGTCATTCTAGACGTCGCAGCCGCGGGCGCGAAGCTAACGTATGAGATCTTGGTCCTCCACCCGGCGTGGGTCTGGGTTCACCGCGCCAGTTACGGATCTCAGCGCTCCCGTCAGACTGGAAGTCAGAAACGGAGAGGCTGACTTGTTCGCTCTGTCCAATGGGTTGGCCAGCATTGATGACACCCACGAACATAGCTGGATCTGATCGGACTGATCCGACTGGATCCGTTGCTCTCGCCGACTGGTTATCTCCTGTCCAAATCTGAGAGGGCGTCCGTGCGAAGGCCGCAGCGGAGTTCTCGAGTCCGGAGGGAAATCGAGCCGAGGGCATTGGGTTATCGTAGGGCAAAATAGAATCCATGCCCGTGCCGTCGAACCTGTCGAGTCCTTTTTCGTCTTCCTCAGGAAGAGGTGCGAAGTTGAACAGCGAGCAGGTCAATCCGGTAAAGGCGCTTACTTAATTCTCCAAGCCAAAGGGCAATGGGTCACATTGATTGGGCGCACCTTCTTGTGAAGGGATCTCTCTAGGAGGAGAGAGGTGAAGATTGCCAATGCCGTCGGCGATGAAGTCCAGGGTGCCGAAATGAAGAGACTTCCCCAGTCTCATGGCGACGTACGGCGATCTTGAAGAAGCCATCTAGCTTGAAAGATGATCTTGACGCTGCCCCTACCTAGCGCGCCAACTGTCGACTGATGGTTAACTGGAGTTACCGTCGACAATGAATTTGTACGAGGGGGCGTTAGCAAGAACTAGGCTAGATGTTAGCACAAGACAGGGATTTATACAGGTTCAGGCCCTCAACGGAGGTAATACCCTACTTCCTGTGCTCTGGGATTATATGATTGATCAACCTGCGGGATGGTGTGTGTAACCCGAGTGGTCTCTATCCTTGATCGGCCGACTTGGATCGCCCTCCATCTGCTCCTTATGGGCCTTCTAGAGGATATCCGGAGCCCATGTAGTCCACACTCTATATAGAGTATATATATTTTTGTTTATGACTAAAATAAACTCTCATGAATGATAAATAAGGTCGCATCCCGACCGAAAAGAAAAGGTCAAACCATATGTCTATATGCATGTTCGTAGGCTACCGTATACATGCCTAAATTATGCGCGCATAAAAAATGTTGCCTAACACAACAATATAAAATTTTCCAATTATATTACTATGGGAAAATTGTTATACATATCAAATTAGGATGCACTCAAAAAAGCATTCAAAGATATTAGCCTCATACAGTGTGCTAACCAAAGTAGCATAAAATTCAAATTGTGATGCCCCCATAAAAGCATCCCAAGTTACTGGCCATCCATGACGCTAGTAAGATCTAATCAAATTAAAAGTACTCTTACAAAACATGTGATATCGACGCCCCGAAGATATGAAGACCATTTATTTTCTTTTTGTCTTTTATAATTTTCTTTATGTTGCAATTTAATGTAATATTCATGTTGGAATTCTTAATCAGGGGTATTCTCCATGTGAGATGTAATTAACAGATATTTTATAAAAATGTATGAATTCTGGAAGTTTGGTACTCGCAGTCTCTTGAATTTCTATAATAATTTTAAAACAATCAATTTGTATCTAATGACGTGGAGTTGGGATAAATCCTATTAAATTCAAAACTGCTTTAAAACAAAACAAAGTAAAAGAACGTTTTCCACGTGGTTCAAAGACTACTAATACTTGATGGTAGTTTAGGAAGTTTTTTTAAAGTCATTAAAAAACTGGCCTTACGCAAATAAATTAACCCCATTCCTCAAATAAAGCCTTCTATACACTAATTGTATTAAGGGAAGTGTTAACTAGGCAGCGTTTGGATGACGCTGATCTCGCCTACATAAATTATTTAGACGAGGGAATCGAGGAAGATCCGTACGAGGGCCATGAAGACGATGGACATGATTTCGGTGGATCGGACGAGTCTTAGGGGTAGCTCCAGTCGCTGGTAGGACACTTAGCCGATAGGAGATTCTTTTGGGTATATATTTTGGTGATAGCTGCAAACTCTGAACAATGTTTGGTATATTAAGACGTGTATTGTCTACCTTACTAAACTCGCCTAAGGGCGTATCATGGTATGTAATATTGAGGGATTCTATTTAATCGATGTATGCTTATATCGGCTATGTGATCTTTCGCACCAGTGAACCAATTTAGGGGCTAGTGCATGGGATTCTGACTTTTAAGATAAGTTGAAATTGACGGTTGACATTTCCTCACGATCAGCAAGGAGGCCATGTGCAAGCTCAACGACCTAATGATGTATAGCGTTTGTTATCCGTGGAAAGAAAGAAACCGGTCTGTTTTCCAAAACACCGACCCGTCTTCCGAGGTGACCGTAGAACCTGTTAGGAAAGATTTATGAGGCTGAAGCATGGGGCTCCACAGAGCCTAAATGTAATCCGATCGACTAGCAATGCAAGCGTGTCCACGACACGCCGTCGAAACAACAAACTTTTATTTCGATCAGATTCCAATCAATAGCCCATTAAAATGCAGAGGTTAAAATTTAAAAAAACAATTAGTAAAATGCAAACGGATAGAATGATATAATCTATTTTGTGAAACCTATTATTTTTAATGCCTAAATATTTTGATGGGCCTTTACCATGCAATCATGGTTATGGTTCCATTTTTAAGCCTCGTTTTGCTCTTTTTATTCAATTTTAATTTTATTTTATGAGTATTTTTTGTATCCTTCATTAGCATTATTTATTATTTAATTATTATGTTTTTGATGTAATATCTATATCTTTTTATGAAATCACAGGATGAAATCACGTTTCAATTCCATAATAATTTGGCTTTCTAGATTTTTTAAGTTAAGTACAAAAGTTAGAATGAAGTGTTTAGGTTTTTTTATTTCGTAATTCAAAAGTATTATATGGTTTAGGGTTTTACTTCATAATTTAAAAGTATTATATGGTTTAGGGTCTAGGGTTCATGTACAAAACCCTTTATTCATTTTATTATTTGATTCTAAACCCTAAACCGTCGGAAAGTATTACATGTCTATCATACTTAGAAAGTATCTTATGCTCACCAAAAGGTCAACAGATAAAGTGATGTAATAAAGCATTTCCTAATTCGTTTATTGTGAATGTTAAAAGATATAAAAATAGCTAAATATTTTTCTACTCTCACAACAAAATTTCTTTCACTCATTTTTAATTCATTATTCTTAATTTATTTTTAATAAAACTTATTTATTTTTAACACCTAAATTTTTATGAGCCCTTACACGAAACTATGGTTAAGGATCCATATTTTGAAGTCTTCTTTGAGTTTTTTTTTTATTTCAATGTCAAAATATTTTTCTTTTGAGTTTTTTTATTTCCACGTCAAAATATTTTTTGGCCCTTTCCTTGAAAGCATGGTTCTGTTTTGTCAAGGTTTGGTCTTAAATTAATTTCTTTTAGTTGGCCACAAAAGGCTAGAACAAAAGGAAAGAATGTGTTAAGGTTTGGTCTTAAAAGATTTTTTTTGTTGACCACAGAAAGATAGAATGAAAGGAAAGAACGACCTATTTCGTAATTCATTTCTGAACTAAACAAAGGATTCTTAAAAATGGATAACTTTTTTTATGAACCCTCATCATGATACTATGACACATTTTTAGTTTTTCATTTTTTGCACCATAAAAAACGTTAAATCATTTATGGACCCTCACCATGATATTATGACCATTTTTTGTTTTCCTTGTTTGGTCCTAAAAATAGCTGAAAACGAAAGAAATGATTTGTCCTGCACTTGAATAAAAAACCTTCGCATATTATTTTTTTAATTTAATTTCACATATTAAAAAAATGAAAAAGGAAGTCTCCATGCAAGGAAAAACTGGGGCAAAGCAGAAAGGCTCTAGGATTCGAACCCAGACCCCGCTGAGTGTGAACACCCGAGCTAGGCGGCTAGAGGGGGGTGAATAGACGCCAATTAATTTTGATGCCTTTTTTGCAATACGCATCCCCTCTAAGCACTTCACATCAAACGGCTTCGTGTCGGTACTTGAATCGCGACGAAATTTAAATTTTATGTGCTACACCATGTGCACAGCAAAGAGGCCCATGGGGACAAAGTGGATGAGAATTAGGTCTTCTGAACACTTTTCATCTCCTAAACTAGCTAATGCAATTAAAAACAAGCCAAAACATTCAAACCACTAAAGTGGCTTTGACAAAAGCAACAAGCAGGTTCCCAAAAACTTGTCTTTCAAGGAGAAAGTGATTCCAACTGTTGGAAGACAGCATAAATTTTCAAACTTATTTTGCACTCATGTGGGTCAGTCATGATAGTCGCCTCCAAATTTCAGCATTAAACACCATATAAAGAAAATAAGAAAAACCGTACATTAAGAACTGTCAAGAACTCGAGACTGCAAGTTTGGGGATCTGTATTCGCCTCATAGCTCTCAAACGGGGAACCCAGCGGACATCAAATTTTTACCGAAGATAGGTATGTTAGTCATGCATCTTTTGAGACAGGAATCATCCCAAAATGATTTTTTGATATTTTTCTAAAAATGGTTTACTGACTGCTGCGCGGAGGAATGTTTCTAGACAGATTTTCAAAAACTTAATCTCTAGCCTCTCATATGGTTGAAAAGAGTGCGGCAAATCAGATTAGCAACCTCAAGGCATCATGTACCACCAAGAACCAGCAAGATTCATCTCCAAAGAAGATCTTCTAAAAGGAAAACAAAAGTAAGAAATACAAGGAGCAAATAAACACAAGATGTTCATGAAGAAGAAGGATTTCATTGCAATGAAGTTGGGGGATTACAAGCCACACTCCTCGTGGACACAAGCACTGTAAGTGCCACCCAAAACACAACCATCTCATCCTCTGTATTTCTGAAATTTTTAGGTCTAAGTGGATGACGACGAGGTGCTCCCTTCCCCCTCTATTTATAGCCTAAGGAAGAGATGCCCTAAACCTTATAGCCCATCTCCACCGTTCATTTGAGGATGAGTTGTATATAACACACACTACAAGATACATTCCCGAGAGGGAATATTATCCACATCTTCCATCAAGAAATATATTTGCAGCTTCTTCGGTCGCTAGCCCACGCCTTGGCCCACCGGTCGAACCAGCTTTGCCACCAGGTTACTGACGCCACGGCCTCCAACCGCCTCAGATTCTTTGCCATAACTAAGCTTCTCGAGTACACCACCTCATTGGAGCACCATATCATCGAACTTGGTTGCCTGCATGCCTCTGGACACACCAGCCTACAACTGTCCCCGCGAAGCATCAGCCACATACCCACCAATACCTGCATCACAGAGGTGAACATACACAAAACAACACATCTTACCTCTCCCGCAAAGTTAGTGCATGATACGATCATCAACATTGAATCTCGTGCTCAAAACCGAAAACACCGTGCCAAAACGCACTTAGCATGACCGGACAATATGGGACAAATCGAAAATCTCAGCAAAAAACCAACAATAGCTCAACAAGACAACTTCAAAACTGCTTCAAATTCTTTCTTGTCACATATATTTGTCAAAACTGCTTCAAATTCTTTCTTGTCACATATATTCATCATTACCTAAGGGGACCCTCCACGTGGTTCTCAACACTCCCCCTTGATGAATATATTGGCAAACCCTTGAAAATCATTTTGATGTTTTGCATATTGAACACAAAGCATTTGGAAATGACAAATCACGCTAGGAGCAAAGGAAAGAAACACATGTGTTCAATATCTCCAGGTCGTGAAAATCAAAGCTTCCCAACAAAATTCCCTTTTTTCAATAAAACGTGTTCATGCCCTTTTTCAATTTTCCCCCTTTAAGCAATATATACATAAAAAAGTGAGGGAACAAGCATAAGGCATGATGCAAATTGAAATGCAAGTCCTAGTGAGATTTGAAAATTATACATTTGAACGTGAAGCACATGGCAAAGATGCTCGAAGCAATAAAAAATTATTCGGTGCTCACTAGTTCAACAGTTGGTAGTAACTCGATTTTTCATATTGCAAGATGTGGCTTAGAAAATCACAATCAAGTATGATAGCATGACAAGGCATCAAGGTATCTTCAATAGAACACCACATGGAACCTTTTGAAACCCATGTAACTTCAAATCGATAGCTCAACTAACTAGCATTTTCATAATTGTTATTGCAAACACTTTTAAATGCATCCACAGGTTCAAAGTGAGCAATTGCTAGCAAAGCACATAACAAGGGTCACTGGAAATGGCCTCCTAGGTCACTCTCCTCTTGTGTGCGCTTTTACATTTTTTTTATTGAATTTATGTGGGAGAGCCTCTAGCCTCATACCAATGGCCGATGATGCCCAGCATTACACTGAAAGAATCACACGTCATGGCTATCTGATTCTCTTCCAAATTCATGCCTCTTGTGTGCAATCTCATGAAGGATAACCGGTGAAAACTCTCCAAAACATGAAATTGCATATTTTTTGTTTTTTAATTTACATGAGTAATATTTGGCCAACAAAATATTTCATCAAGTTGCAAGGATGACTGAAGGACGACTGCAATCGCCTTATTAGGCAATAACATTTAGAAAGTAAAAATCTTATGCCACATCAATGTTTTGAAAAAACCAAAATCAATGCCATTTTTTGAACATACATGTCACAACCCCAGCTTCACCGGGATCCACTCACAATCAATTGCTAGTCCCAGAGATCAATGCTAGCAACTTGTGAGCGACAGTTTGTTGAACATCATCACACAGTCATAAATATCTAAGAGAAATTACATATTATGCAAAAGTAATTGTTACACAACTACTTATTACACTTGTTTGATTTAAAGATGACATAATATAGTCAATAATATATCAGAGTGCGGAAATTCAAATATGCAGCCAAAAAAGTATAATGATGCTCCAATCCGACCCTTGAGCGCCAGTTAATCCTCATCAAAGTCCGGGACAAGATCCTCCTGATCCTGAAGATATACCGGACCTAATCCTTCTCCTGAATACAAATTTATCTATGATTTTTGTATAGTGAGTACACGGCTACCCAGCAAGAATCCTTATATATGAATGCACGGGTATAACAAGAACAGGGTGGTTAATTTGCATAAACACCTATTCTAGTCAAGTTTAATTAAAGTGTTGTAAAATCATTTGTTGAACAATTAATAAAGATGAACGACTCCCCAAGGTAACAAACAGAGCTCGGCTTCGAAAGCCGCTCTGCAAAACTGCACAAGCCTCGAATACTCAAAACCAAAACCATCCTATCAGGTTATTATTAAACACATGAGACTACCATGTATGGCCTGCCTCCCCTCCCATAACCGTGGGAACGGCTATCATGATAGTTTTAACTCTGCAGAGTGTAGCCCACTTTACCCATAAGCCGAGTGGTACTTTTGCATCTTAGCTCTTCCTTAGGAGCCCAGACCAAGTAACAATACAAGGCGATTCATTAGTTCCCTCTGTTAACACCGATACCCCCTCTAAGGTTTAGCACTCGGGCCCCCTCTTGAGCCAACGGACCGCGGCCCGATCTTTTCAAAGTAAAGTGTGTTAACAGTCTTCCCTAACTACTAAGCCAGGACTAGCACATGCTACGCAACATGTTAATGCTAGTACTTATGGTTGCGCTTGTTCGGTTTGGCTGGATTGGCACACGTCCAAAGTCCTTAGACCAAGGTGACTACCTCCAACAATCCACAGTCCACAAAACCACCCGACTATGCCACCTTTAGTCAACACACGCCACGTAGGTTTTAATTGATTAGGTTAAAGTAACTCAGCATCTCCAATCATACCAAGTCACAAGAATAATTAACTAATGAACCTAAATGAACTACCAACCCACGAGCACTAGCATCTATGCACATGGATAGGCTAGGAATAACAAATAAGGCAGCAATAAAGGGCTAATTCACAGGGTCAATGACGCAGTGTGAATATTAGGTTTCTACCCTTCCCATCAATTTATGCATGAGAAAATAAATAGAACAATAAACAGGTGAGTTTTGTAAATTGGGAGAGCAAGATGCAACTATCTTGCCTTGGTAGTACTCCGGGTCTTGGGATCCTCCTCCGATCGGCTCCTGCAGACCTCCCGAGCAACGCAGACACGGACATCTACACGTATATGCATATATGCAAGAAATAACAAAACAATCAACACAACATATAGCTTAATAAAATATATAAAATTCTAGGGGATTTATGGAAAATAATGGCTCTGGAATCACCTAATTTGGAGTTCGGATGCTCCCGGAACAATTCCTGGAAGTTTAGGATAAATCAGAAAAGGCTGAAAAGATTAAACCGAGAAAACCGGCCGAACCGAACCAACCGACGCGGTCAGCGCAGCGCGGCGGCAAGGGGCTGACGCGCGGCGGCTCGGGATTGGTGGGCGCGGTGCGGGCGGCTGCAGTGCGACGCGTGGCGGCGCGGCGCTGGCGCGATGGGAGACGGCGGCGGCTTGACGCTGGCGGCCATGGCGAAGCGGGCGACGGCGGTGGCTAACGCGGTGGCGAGGCTGCGACGGCGGAGACGGCGGCGGCGACGGCCAACTCCGGCAAGCTCGTTCTCCTCCGTTTCTTGGCCAAATCTTATGATCCATATATCCATCTTGACCGTCTCGATGAGCTCTACAACATGGCACCATCTAATCTTGAGTTTGAGCGCGGCACAAAGAGGGATCTGTAGAAAAGGGTTTCGGTGGGGAGGATTTTGGCGGCTAGGGTTTGACACTTGAGGGATTTCGTGATGAGGACTTGGGACAGGGGTCGTGGGTGGTTTATATAGTGTCTTGGATGACCAGGGGTGGGCCTTGGGCTAAGAGGGGTTGGATTAGGACTCGAATTCTAATCCGAGTAGAATTCAGATAGGCTTCAGGCTTGTTTATCAAGAAAACAGAGTTTCCTTTACTGGATTGGGCTGAAATTTGGAGGGTAATTCGGATTGGGCTTCAAAAAGGTCCCCTCAAAATTTGAGCACGATATTCCCTCGTTTGTTCCTTATTTGATGGATTTGACGAGATCCCGGTAGAACGACAGAACTTCAAGGAATCACGATTTAGCTTTGGAATTTGGGCATGAAACTTGGAGGGTTGCTGGATGATAGCTTCAAAGAAGTACTGGAATTTTTCCAGAATTTTTCAAAAAGGTCTTCTAGGGTTTTGGCTTTAAACCTAATTAAAGTAATTTAAACTAGGGTTTTGTATATAACAATTCCCTTTTATTCTACTTTTGGGTTTTCGAAAATACAAGTGACATACGATAAAATAGAGGATGTCACAATGCACCGATTGAACGAGTTAGCATAAGCTGAAATGTGAATAGTCTCGGCATGTTGCAAAGCCTAAATTTAAAAGCATAATCGACAAAGCTCGAAAGCAAAATAAGTCTATATGCTAATACAAAGTTTACCGGAAAACTCCCCCTCAATGAGTGAGCCAACATTTTGCTCAAAAACGATGTGCAACAAGATGAACAAGAAAATAGAGTCCGAAAAACAGGGAAATGCAACCGGGCCAACCGCAAAGAATTATGTAAGAACAAAACACACTCAAGCTCGGACTCGCTCTCATCTACCCTACGCGTCTGTTGACACAAAAACGAGGGCTTTTGCGAACACACGTGCAGAAGCGTCGATTCAGTGATCGCGTCGCAACTCAAACCAAGCGTACCAATTGATTTGACCTGTGAATCAATAAGGGGGAAAATTATCAGTAATATAAACCTAATCGGCTTTTGACAATAGCCAGATCAGGTCATCTGTAATCGGTTTCTTCGTTAACCGATTATCAGGATCTATCGGCTTAATGCCAGATAGAGCAAATAAATTTAAATAGGTATTCAAATCTAAATCTTTCACTTATTTTTGGTATTTTATAATAGCATCAGCAATAAACCCTAATATCAATATATCAGGTTTAACCAAGAAACAGATTGAACAGATTGGTCAGGCCAAGACAGTGTTCAAGTCTAAATCTAAGATATAAACCAATAAACCGATTTAAAGGTCTAAAGACTGATAAAGTTAAATGCAATACAGATCGGTAAACGTTCCCATAAGCGAAATCCTAAACATGGTATATACAAGATCGATTGAACGAGACAGTTGCATATATCAAATTCGGGAAAAGCATATGAAATATTTATCAATCGGCGTTACAGGATAAATACACATTGCAGATCGATTAAATCGAGACAGTACAATATGCGAAAACATGTCAAAGATCGGTAAATCCCGAGACAGTCTAACATGGTTTGTATACATGAGATCAAATTGATACAGCCATGCATACGAGTTACAAGGAGAGAATCGATTATCTCATCGAGATAGCTCTACCTGCGAGTTGAAGCCTTTCGACGATGTCGATCGGATTCGAGAAAGTGTTTTGTGTATTGAGTGTTATCCTTATTCTCGAGACTTAAAGGCCTATTTATAGTATTACAAAGTCGATACCGATACGACCTAATTTACCGCGACGCGCTTCTGATCACATCGTATTTCTTCCGAATTCTCACAAGTATCGGTATTTCGTCTTTCCTCTTTGCCGATAAAGCCCATTTCCGATTTGGCCCAACAAATTCGGCCCTATCCGATTTTCTGCCAAATTTGGGTGTCAACATTTGCCCCTAAGTTTGGCAATGACTATTTCATTAGCCGAACTTTCAAGTGAAAATCGGATTTACCATACCATAACATTTCATATTTTAACTCCTGTAACTTCCCGCTTTCAGCCCATTTGGAGAACACGTGTCAACCCAGCAGACAATATGGGCCGAAACCGTAATGCCGAAATGCGCGGTAAAACCCTAGTTTTTACCACAGCTATAAATAGCGCACCATTCGCCGTCACTTTCACGCTCTCCTAATCGCGCACGGCTCTCGCATCGGGATTTCCAGAGCCCTCAAGACTCCCAGTGCACAGTTCCTCCAATTCTCAATCGGGATCATGTCTCAGGTACTAATTCACCACTCAGACTCTGAAGCTCTGTATTCTTTGGGACCAGTAGGAGATCGAGATCCATCGGATTTTATATTCCATTCAGTAGTGAGACTCCCCTTATTTGCCGAGAAGCTCAGTGTCAATAGCTGGAAGTCGGCTTTTAGATCTTGGCCTAACCCGATCAAGGGATATAAGGACTGGCTTATTCGGGTCTACGATCAGAAACAAGAGCAATGGGACGAACTAGGAATAACCGATGCCATCCTTCTTTCCTTATCTCCGCCACCAGCAGATGAGCCCTTCATGGCAGCATCGGCCTATTTTTGGTGCGATACCGCAAATGCTTTTCTTTTCCCAACCGGACCCATTAGCCCTACACTCTTAGATGTAGCCATGCTAACTGGTCTAAGTCTCGATGGCGAAATGCTATCGGCTTTTGATCTGCCTGCCACACTAAAACTGGTTCCAGAGAAAAACTTTGGCTGGCAGCGATACATCAGCACCCACCAAAAAACCGGTAATGTAGAAGACGAAGAGCACATTGCCTTCCTTAACATGTGGCTCGATCAGTTTTTCTTCTGTGGGCAATCTCTGAGCCCTAGCAAGGTTTACCAAGGGGTAGCCGAAGCACTGGCATCAGGCCAAAAATTAGCAATCAGCAAATACCTACTAGGAGCCACCTATCGGATGATGCATGAGATCAGGGTAGGTCTCTGCTCAAAGAAAGCCGATTATTCAGTCGGCAACTTAGGCGGTCCCTTCTGGTTTGTCGGAACGTTCCTGAAGCTCCAAATATACAACTCTCTCGGAGAACTAGACTTTAGCTTGGAATTTCCGAACGAGAAAAATTCTGAAAACAGTGAACGCCCTTGCAGATCATACGGCGAGATGAGATCAATGAACTGCAACAGGAAACGCTTGAACGAATATGACCTCTCCCATTCCATGGTCGCATTCTATACCATGTCTGAATCGGAATACGGGGCCGAGCAGTTCAACCCGTACACTGAACTGGGCAAATATCCGGTACCCTCCTTTTTCCGATTCGCCAGCACTCTAAAAGGCGAATCTTTATCAGCCTATAAAGAATTTATCTCCCCTAGCATCTGCTTTGCTATTCTGAGCACAAGGACTCATTTGAAGAAACCTTCCTACGAATTCTACCACCCAGCCGTGGTTGCTCGGCAGTTCAATCTCGGGCAGGAAATTCCCGATCTCTTCATATACCGTCAGCTGAACGCCAGGGATGAGTTGAGCTCCCAATCAGCTTATGGCATTCTGTCTGCTGCCCAACTGGACTTCGAGATGCCATCGGAATTCATCATGTGGGCCAACACCTCATCGGCGTTTGATAACTGGTGGGAAGCCATCGCCAAAGACATCTATGCGCCTAAAGGCGGGGCTGCAACCTTAATCGAACGGGTCACTGGCCAAAAGGAAACTTGCAGACACAACTGGCCTAAGATTGCGGGTATGGCCGAGTCTTCATCAGAATCGGAAACAAGTAGCAGTGATAATTCCAGCTCTTCCGATCCTGATGATGAAAAAGATGAAAAAGAAGAAAATTCTTCCGAGTCTGGTCCTTCCTCATCGGATTCAGATAGCAAAAGAACAGAATCCCAAAACCATGCGTCTTCTTCTAACAGCGAGGTCATTAACTTGCATGCGTCTACCAATTTACATCATCATTTTCCAATTACTAATCTGTCACTGTTTCTATTTCAGAGTGGAGATAAACGCCCAAGAGCCAAGGTCATCGGAGAGGCAGCTGGTCAGCTCCATTCGACAGCTAAATCCGCATCAGACTTCGCCCAGGGGCCCTCTCAGCAACCCAAGAAAAGAGGTAAAATCGGCTTAATCCGCATAATTCTTGCAAATATCCGATTCTGAACACTTTAATTAATAGGGAGGTCCGAAGGTGAAGCCGGCATAAAGAAGAGAGTATCCACCAAGAAGCTGCGAACCCAAAAGGTGCGTACACCCGATAGCACCGAGTCGGTATGTGACACTGTAAGCCCTTACTTCTCACCCGAATTTCCAATATGACATCCTATCGGTTTCACCTTATCGGAATTTTAACTTCAGGACACCTCCCCTATCTCCAAAAAGAAAGAGGGCACACCTGCTCCTCCACCGGCTTCACAGACGCCTCCGGCCTTCAATCCGCAAGATGTAATCGGCTTTCCCTTGCCTCAATTTATGCAATTTCCAAAATTCGATATTTTGTAACTTAAAATATCTGTGTCCAGTACATGTTCCAACCTCGCAGCCCAAGCCGGGTAACGGTGGTGTCTACGCAGGTCATCACCTATGACGGCAAAAAAAACGATGAGCTCAACTTCGACCCGTCCAGTATGGATTGGCTCGACGACGAGCTTGATTTTTTATCTTCGCCAATCCGTCCGTCGTCGCCCCCGATTGCTATCATCGATTCGCCTGTTGCAGCTCCAGCCAAGAAGAATCGGTTTTCGCCCGACACTCTCACTAAGCTTAAGCAGATGTGGGAGTTATTCAGCGACGAATCGGCTTTCTTAGCTAACCCTCTGGCCATAAGGGAGATAACCGATTCTATTAAGGAAGTCCTCCCGGAGCAGGTGGCTTTGGCTATTGAAAAAGTGCTCCCCTCACGCCAAGAAAGTTGATTTGACGCCGCGCCGACCGCTCCGTCAAAGGAAGCGCCAAGGATGCGGAGGCGGAGTTAAAGGGGCTGATCCAAGACGCCAACACGCAAAATGATAAACTCCAGCAGCTGAAGCATAAGGCAGAATCGGCAAAGATCGCCGCTTCCAAAGCAGTTTCACGGGTCAAGTCCCTGGAACTGGAATTGGAAAAAGCAAAGAAAGCCGAAGCCGATATTCGCTCAAGCTTCGAAGAAATAAAAACAGCTGCCAAGGAGCCATATAGCATTGTGAAGGCCTGCGGTTTAGCAGTGCTGGATGCAAAGAAGAAGATCCCGACAGTGCCCGGATCTGCTGAGGAAGACACTGAGATTATCAACCAGATCCGGGACACAATGTCTAGCTCAGCTGCCGCTATTTACGAATTTTGCGAGTAATTGGCCTGCGAGCCAAATTTCAAAACTTTTGTCATGTATGGATCGGGTTGTACCGATCGGAAAACATGGTCTTACCCTGCCCTTCGGGTCAAAACGATTGAGGCCTTCGTGCCTTTGTAATAACGTTTTTATTCAATCGTTTAAGTATGCATGTTTATCTATAGGCGATTCATAGAATCGGCTTTGGTTCAACAGCATAGTATCGAGTCAAATTCTTTAACAAGTCGAATACACTATAGGCTATTCTCTTTGAATCGGCTTTCACCCAACAGCAACGTGTCGGTTAAAATTGACCTATAGGCGATTCATGCAGAATCAGCTTTTAGCAAACATCAATTCAAGCTCCGATCCAAACACTAGGATAGTACTTCTTTAGATATTTAGCATTAAGCGCTTTACCGAAAACTTATCCCTCAAGCGTTTCCAAAATATAAGCGTTTCCAGGGATAACCCGATTGACTCTGAATGGTCCTTCCCAATTTGGTGACCACTTTCCGTATTTAGGATCCCTTGAACCAATCGGCAAAAACGTTTTCCATACTAGCTCCCCCACTTCAAAAGCTTTCGGTACCACTTTCTTGTTATAATGTCGAGCAATTCTTTGCTTATCACGTTCAATATGTTCCAAAGCTCTTAGTCGAACTGCTACCATATCATCCAGCTTATCCACCATCATATTCTTATAATCATTGACTTTTACATTGTCCTGTTCTTCAACCCTCGTAGATCCGATGATAGCTTCAACCGGCAGAACAGCCTCCTGACCATAGACTAATTCAAACAGTGATACTTTCGTGACTCCATGTTTAGCAATCCGATATGCCCATAGTGCATCCGCCAAAGTGTTATGCCAACCATGCGGCCTTTCATCGATTTTTCGCTTGATCAGTTTTATGGCACTTTTGTTTGAAGATTCCGCCTGGCCGTTGGCTTGAGCATAATATGGCGATGAATTGATCGTCAGAATCCCGTGTTTCGAGCATAATCCTGAAATGCCTCTGACATAAATACCGATCCCTGATCTGTAGTGATCGTCTGAGGAATACCGAATCGGTAAATTATGTGCTCTTTGACAAAATCGATTGCTTCGGTAGCAGTCACTTTCTTCAATGGTATGGCTTCAACCCATTTCATAAAATAATCTGTTGCCACCAAGATGTACCGATGCCCCTTGGACGAAGAAGGAAATATTTCTCCGATCATGTCAATTCCCCATCCTCTAAAAGGCCACGGCTTCACGATTGGGTGTAAAATCGATGCAGGTGCATGCTGAATATTTTCGAACCTCTGGCAATCTTTGCAACCCTTGTAATACTTAAAACAGTCCTCCACCATTGTTGGCCAGAAATACCCCACGCGCTTCAACATCCATCTCATCTTGTATGCTGACTGATGCGTTCCGCACAACCCTTCGTGAATTTCTCAGATTGCAACCTTTGCTTCCTCTTCATTCAGGCACTTAAGCAATAAACCATCAAAACTCCGATAGTATAATTTGTCGCTTATTAAAACATATATTTGAGCTCTCCTTTTAATCTTCCTATCGGTTTTTCGCTGGGGATCTTTCAAATAACCGATAATCGCGACCTGCCATCCTATCGGAACCGGATTTTCAATCGGAATAATTTCTAGCTCCATGATCGGTAATTTTTAACCTGACGCTTCCTGAGCTAAATCATTGGCTTCACAATTCTGTTCTCTCGGAACATGATGAATAGTAAACACATTGAAGTATTTAGCCAAATCAGAAGCTTTTTCTAGATACTCCTGAAGCAGATCACTATGACATTCATATTTACCGATCATTTGAAAAACCACTAACTGTGAATCTCCGAACACTTCTACAGCCATAGCACCAGCCTGAATTAACCACTCCAATCCTTGGATCAATGCCTCGTATTCTACCAGATTGTTAGTCAACCCAAAATCCACTGTGGCACTGAATCGGTAAGGAACACCTCCAGGGGACACTATGTAAATACCGATGCCACATTCTTTCTCACAAACCGATCCATCAAAGAACATCACCCAAGACAAAAGAACAGAAAGATTGACATCTTGGTGGTGCGTAATGAAATCGGCTAATACCTGCCCTTTGACAGCTTTCGGAGATTCGTACGTCACGTCAAACTCGATGAGAGTATATGCCCATTTGCCAAGACGCCCTTTAATAATCGGAGCATTAAGCATGTATCTAATCACATCGGTTTGACAGACTACTTTGCATTCCGCGCCCAGCAAATAATGTCTCAGTTTAGTGCAAGCAAAGTATAAGCAAAGGCAATACCTTTCTACCACCGTGTATCGGGTTTCCGGGTCCAATAGCTTTCTACTCAAATAGAAAATTGCATGCTCCTTACCATCAACTTCCTGGACCAGAACTGCCCCTATCATTCTATCTGATACAGCCAAATATAATTTGAATGGTAAATCTCTCTTTGGGGCAATCAGAACAGGAGGATTAATCAGATATTCTTTAATATCATCAAATGCTTTTTGCTGTTCCGATCCCCAAACAAACTTATCGGCATTCTTCAACTTAAGCAACGGCGAAAACGGGATGATCCTTTCCGATAAATTTGAATAAACCTCCTCAAGTAATTGATTTTACCGATGAGCTCTTGTAAACGAACCTTTGAATCTGGAGGTTTAGTATTTAGAATCGCCTTCACTCGATCAGGGTGAACTTCAATCCCTCTCTGATGTACCATAAACCCCAAGAACTTGCCTGCTGATACTCCAAAAGCACATTTTTTTGATTCATTTTCATGCCATACTTCCGAAACCGATCCAAAACTGTCACGATATCAGCCAAATGTTGCTCCTCCTCCTAGGATTTAATCACCAAATCATCGATATAAATTTCAACTAGTTTACTGATTAAGTCATGGCAAATCAAGTTCATTCCTCTCTGATAGGTAGCTCCAGCACTGATCAGCCCGAAGGTCATCACGACCCATTCAAACAAGCCGATAGAACCAGGACATCTAAACGCAGTCTTACTCACATCCTCTTCGGCCATAAAGATCTGATTGTAACCAGCGTTGCCATCCAGGAAACTGATAATCCGATTGCCTGAGGCAGCGTCAATCAATCGATCAGCAATCGGCATTGGGTACTCATCTTTGTATGTTGCTTTATTCAAATCCCGAAAATCGATGCATACTCGAATTTTATCAGAATCTTTCTTCCCTACTGGCACAATATTAGAAATCCAATCGGCATACTTACATGGCCGAATAAATTTCGCTTCTAACAACCTCTGAATTTCGGCCTTTACTTGATCGTAGATTTTCCAACTAATCCTCCTTGGCGATTGTTTTACTGGCCGAAATTCAGGTTTCATCTTAATTTTGTGTTCAACTATGGATCGGTCTAAACCAGGCATCTCATGATATTCCCAGGCGAAACAGTCAACCCGATCCTTGAGTATCTGAATAAGCCGATCCTTATATTCCCGCGGCAGCTTTTTACTGATGTAAGTGGGCCTCTCTTTACCATCGGTTCCAATATCAATTTTTTCCAGCTCATCAGCCGATATGAATCCTTGGCCCATCTTATATTCAATCTCCTCTAGAGCCGCGGTTCCCATAAAAAACCCTCACATCCTTGAGTTACCGATTGACCCTCTAGCGTTGTCGGTTTGAACCCCGACTTACTAACACTGAGGAAGTCACAATCCTCTGAAGGTTTTCCCGATAATGCCTCCAGATTGTGATGTATATCCGTGCAATCAGTTTCTGCGGTTAGAGACTCTCCTTTGACTACCTCTATCTGATCACCAATCCACTGTATCAGAATTTGATGCAATGTCGATGGTATGCAGCAGTTGGCGTGTATCCAATCCCTTCCCAACAGCACATTATAATTTCCTTTTCCTTCGATCACAAAGAACGTTGTTGGGATCGTTTTGCTTCCTATGGTGAGCTCTACGACCAAAACTCCCTTTGCCTCAGTCGGATTTCCGTTGAAATCGCTCAAAACCATATTGGTCTTGACCAGATCCTCTGTCGATTTCCCGATCTTTCGGCACACGGAATATGGCATCAGATTTACATTGTTCGCTTATCCACCATCATCCTGGAAATCGGTTTCCCATTCATGTACCCCATGATAAACAATGGCTTTAAGTGCAATCGGGGATTCTCTGGTTTCTTAAAGACGGCATCTTCCGCTCCAACCACTAACTCAGCAACAGCTTCCTCGTAATCGCACATGAATTCCCGAGGCAACACGCAGACCATATTAGTGGCAATAGATACTTCGTCAGAATTGTTTTCAACAATAACAGCCGATCTCAGCTTTGGCCTCCATTCTTGCTTGCTCCTAGCATATCTCATCGGCTTTACCTCCTCCAAAAGAGCATCCCTGAACCTTTCGGCCTCGGCTTCTTTTGCCTCTGCGTGTCTCATCCGCTGCAGGCGCCGCTTCTGAGATTTAGTGATCCCGCTGGGACACCACCGTGGCAACGGTACTTTAGGAGGCCGATGCACATCGGCATTTTTATCATTTGCGGTGTCATCGGCTTTTCCACTAGGAAACACTAGCCGATCTTTTACTGGTTTTCTCCTCAGAGGAAACGAGTGGTTCATCGGGCAATCCTCCAGACCTGGCAAAGACATCCTTTCTTCCCAGCAATATCGGAAAAAGGGACAATCCCAGTGCTCCATTTCCCAACCTTGATCACCCGAATCCCATTGAACAGCCTCCGGAGTACCTGATTTAACATTCTTGCGAGGCATTTCCTTAGCCATCCTGTCGTATTTTTCCATTAACTGATCGAAGGTTGGCGCCGGCCTCGACTTAGAGATCGGATCACTGTTATGGCCATGCTTCACTTCGCGCCACTCGCCAGTTCTTCCACCACGTCGGCCAGATGATTGGAAACGCAGTTCTGGCCTTTCTTCCACCATAATCCTCTTATCGCCAACAAGCACTTTGAACCGATTGGAACTTTCGGGACCATCGGCTTTCCTTTTAGCATCAACCATGCCAATAAAACTGATAGGGAATGGTTGCGTGTCGATTTGCGAAGTTTTATCCGGACATCTAAGTTGGCCGTTTTCAATCGCCCTTTGGATCACTTGTTTAAACACGTTGCACTCGTTGGTGGCGTGTGAATAAGAATTATGCCACTTGCAATATTTTCTCTTCTTTAGCTCTTCAAGTGGAGGGATAACATGTCCCTGCTTAAGCCGAATCTGCTTCTCCTGTAAGAGATGATCGAAAATCCGATCACACTTGGATGTATCGAATGCATATTTGCCTTTCTCGAGGCCCTTCGGCTTTATCCATCCAAGTTCGAATTCCTTCTTGTTACTCACCCATTCAGCGACATAAGCACTGACATCTTCGGTATCGGAGTCATCTGAATCTTCTACTTCATCCGTGTCAACAACATTGACCGTTTTATCTTTACCCTTAAAATTGTTGTTACCCCGATACTCTTTCTGCTGCCCTGGGTATGAATTATCCGAGAATCGGCTTTCGTATAGCGCGATCTTGTGAGCCAGATGTGATATATCGGCAAATTCCTGATTGCCCACCTTCTTTTGATTGACGGGTAGCAAACCCTTAAAAGCCAATTCCGCCAGCTCATTATCGGGCAGTGAAAGGCTATAACATCGGTTTCTCACCTCCCTGAACCGACGCAGATAATCATTCACCGATTCACCAAACTTCTGTTTAATCATCATGATATCGGTGATCCTTGCTTCGTTTTCTCCAGAATAGAAATATTCATGAAACTTTTTCTCCAAATCCGGCCACGAAGTGACGAGCGGTTTGGAGGGAGCGACGTAAACCAGTTAAAAGCCGACCCCGACAATGACAGTGGGAACAATCGGCATTTGAGAGTGTCCTTTGACGCAGCCTCTCCGCAAAGTGCAAGAAATCTAGCAATATGCTCGCGCGTAGAGGTATGGTCACTTCCGCTGAATTTGGCATTAGCAAAATCAGGAACATGATACTTGTGCGGGTACTCTGTTTCATTAAAAGCCGATGGATACGGCATGGTATAATGCGGAGCGATCTTCGGAGTGTTGAACCCGCACTGCTTCATCATGTTATAAACTTGATTCCTTGTCATCTCTTCCAGGTTCTCATTCATCCCGGAACTAATCGGCTGATATACCGGTTCTGGAATCGGAATTATAGCCTGATTACCCGATAGCATCTGAATCGGAGTTGGATTGATAGTCACTGGGGGACTCGAGTGGGAAGTCCCTGCATGTGATGCCCCTGGCTGAGTATACTGATTCCCCAGATTCATCCCTTGAGGAAAATTCCGATTCCCCTGGTGGGCTTGCCCAGTCATAATGCTGTGTAGTGCGGCACTCGTTCCTTCCTGGACAATGCGCCCTAAAATCGATGACTGATCCAGCATCGATCGATAGACCGAATTATTAATTTGGTCTCTTATTACTTCAGAGTAATCTCCGGTCAGCAGTGGATCCCCAATCGAGGTTTTGGTAACCTGGCCGCTACGGGTTTTCCGGTAGCCAGTTAACATCCTCCTCTTGTTCTCCTCGTGGATTTCCGCGAGCCTATCTTCGATCACCTTTTTCTGATCAGGGCTCAGTTCGTCAAACGTCACTGGTTCAGCAGCGTGTTTGAGCGCTTCCACCGCTGCTTCGGCATCGGTGCGCGTCATCGCGCTGGATTTGATTGCTCGGGTCCCACCGGGCGTGCCAAAAAGTATGTTGACACGAAAACGAGGGCTTTTGCGAACACACGTGCAGAAGCGTCGATTCAGTGATCGCGTCGCAACTCAAACCAAGCGTACCAATTGATTTGACCTGTGAATCAATAAGGGGGAAAATTATCAGTAATATAAACCTAATCGGCTTTTGTCAATAGCCAGATCAGGTCATCTGTAATCGGTTTCTTCGTTAACCGATTATCAGGATCTATCGGCTTAATGCCAGATAGAGCAAATAAATTTAAATAGGTATGCAAATCTAAATCTTTCACTTATTTTTGGTATTTTATAATAGCATCAGCAATAAACCCTAATATCTATATATCAGGTTTAACCAAGAAACAGATTGAACATATTGGTTAGGCCAAGACAGTGTTCAAGTCTAAATCTAAGATATAAACCAATAAACCGATTTAAAGGTCTAAAGACTGATAAAGTTAAATGCAATACAGATCGGTAAACGTTCCCATAAGCAAAATCCTAAACATGGCATATACAAGATCGATTGAACGAGACAGTTGCATATATCAAATTCGGGAAAAGCATATGAAATATTTATCAATCGGCATTACAGGATAAATACACATTGCAGATCGATTAAATCGAGACAGTACAATATGCGAAAACATGTCAAATATCGGTAAATCCCGAGGCAGTCTAACATGGTTTGTATACATGAGATCAAATTAATACAGCCATGCATACGGGTTACAAGGAGAGAATCGATTATCTCATCGAGATAGCTCTACCTGCGAGTTGAAGCCTTTCGACGATGTCGATCGGATTCGAGAAAGTGTTTTGTGTATTGAGTGTTATCCTTATTCTCGAGACTTAAAGTCCTATTTATAGTATTACAAAGTCGATACCGATACGACCTAATTTACCGCGACACGCTTCTGATCACATCGTATTTCTTCCGAATTCTCACAAGTATCGGTATTTCGTCTTTCCTCTTTGCCGATAAAGCCCATTTCCGATTTGGCCCAACAAATTCGGCCCTATCCGATTTTCTGCCAAATTTGGGTGTCAACAGCGTCATACAAGGGAACACAACACTACATCTCGGATACTAAAGACGGACACAAACATTGTCTACCCAGAGTGCATCTGATAGAACTATAAGACAGAGAATTCTATCTAGCCAGAGGAGAGAAAACTGCCTATTTCGCATGATAGCAACCTAAGCACGAGATAAGAGGTCCGTGCCAAAACACGCCAGAAGTCTAAGTGAAGAGTGCGCTGACAGCCTAAGACCGACTAACCAAACCGAAATGCAATCCGAATGCAATGTAGAAAAATGATAAATTATATAACATATAGTACAAATAGCCTAGGCTCCCCTTGACTATAAGCTAGCTAAGCTTGCAACCCCGAGCTCTCCCTTGATAGCCTCAAACCTAGCCTTGTCAAGTGGCTCTTGAACCAACCCAAAGTCCTTCAAAGTAGAGCAGAGCCAAACAACCTGACTGCAACATGCAACAGCGGCAACATACTCAGTCTCAACAGTGGACTGCGTAACACTCGACTTCTTCCTAAAGGACCAAGACACAAAAGAAGTTCCAAGTAATTGGCAACTGCCAGAAGTGCCTTTTCTATCTATCATACAACCAGCAAAGACTGCATCTAAGAAGGCTCTGAGAGATAGACAAGAGACAACAGAAAACCAACGGACAAAGTCTGTAGTTACATGGAGATAACGGAAGATCCGCTTCAGCATTTGAAGGTGAGATACCGTAGGTGAAGCTTGAAAGTGGGCACAAAAAAGAAATCAAACAGTATATCCGGCCGGGAAGAGGTGAGGTAGAGCAAGGAACCTATCATGCTACGGTATTCCTTCTGGTCGATCGGCTCACCATTCTTATCAGGCCCTAAGGCAACAGTGGTCGCCATCGGAGTAGAGATCAGCTTGCTATCAGACATGGCAACCCGACTCAGGAGGTCTTTCGCGTACATGCTCTGGTGAAGGAAGGTTCCCTCTAGTGCTTGCTTGAACTGAAAATCGAGAAAGAAGTTGAGCTCGCACATCATACTCACCTCAAATTCCGAGCTCATCGCCTCGGAAAACTTAGAAACAAGAGCAGAGGATGAACCATCAAATATAATGTCATCGACATACACTTGCACCAGAAGGAAATAAGAGCCAACCCTACGGGTAAACAAGGTCTGGCCTGCCTTACCCATTAGGAACCCATTGCTCACTATTGGCGATAGTTACGCTCAAAGAAATTAATCCGCAAGCGGACGGATATCGCTTATAGTTTTCACCAGGAGTATTCCTAGAGTTATCGAATCCACAGGGAACGAGGGTTTAAAGAGACAATCCTCCATATCTTAATTATTTAAAATACCAGCCAGTCTGGCTAACGGGGGTTAGGATAAATAAAAAGGACCGGTGACACACACACAAGATAAATATTCACACAAATAAAGAGAAAGCTACTCTAGCTAGATAGACAGTTGGGAGGACAACGAGACAAGTTTAATAAGTTCACAAAATTGTTTGATTCAGTTTATTGAGTGAGCTTTGGTAATCAAATAGTGGTTCACATGGTATTAATTAATATCTACGGATGGATAGGGCTGTCACCACCTACCACCTACCACATATACGTGGGCCCGGATGTAAACCGAGTTAGTCCTTGTCTCAGACACAACATCTGCTACTATTTCTAATCAACCTTCCTCGGATCCTAGGAAGATGATCTAGGTTCAATACTTAGCTCTCTAAGTATACGAGTGAGAACTTAAACTGATTCCAGACGAATACAAACTACCGGTAAGGCTAATCCACACAACTCATATAGTAGATATGCTCAATCTCAAATAAAGCTCAACACAATATAAAATGAATGAAGTAGTCTTACTGAATACTTTTGGTAAACAGGAAAGGATACAAGAGCGTCACCCAAATTTCCGAAGACACTTCCGAAACTCCGAGGCTTCAGCTCGACTCGACTCTAACTCCCCACTAATCTACTCTAACTAAAGAGCAACTCGAAATGAAGTGAATGAAGTGAAGTGTGGTGTTGGGAAAGTGAGGTGAGGGGGTCCTTTTATAGTGTTCCCTAGCCAATGGGATGGTGCCATGGCATCGGACAACTGTCACACAACCCTCCTCCAAAGGGGAATCCAAGGCGAGCCCGGGGGTGGGTTGGCCGGCCCACCATTGTCATCATCTGGCCGCCAATTTTGCCTGGGATGCTTCATCAATGGTGTAGATCATCTATCCAAGTCGGTTTGGCAGTTGGAGACCGGTAGCATTGGGTTCCTTTAGAATCCTATGCATGACTTCTCAAGCAATCCCTGTTTCTGGATCAAACCGACTTGCATGGATGGTTGGGATGGCCTCTAGGTGTGTTTCTTGGCGTATGGGACAAAAACCGATGCAAATTGACCAAAAGAAGGGACCGGCTGACCTGGCTTGGGTCGGCCGACCCAGTCTGGTCCGGTCTGGTTCGTCGTCTTTCGGAACTCCTTTCTCCCTCATCCGAGCTCCAAATATAGCAAATAATATACGCGTTTCAATCGTCTCGACGAGCTCTTCATCATGGTGCAGTCCATTTTGTCATTTGATGAATTTTAAAAATATGTTTATTTTAAACTCCATCTTTCGTCCGATTTGCATACGGCCAATAAATCGTCTTTTCTTATGCATGCCTGCAAAACATGAGACTACACCAAAACTTGTGGAACTCATTAATGTTAGCCTCAATGTAGTTTGAATTCCTTTATTTTGTAGATATATTGACGGTCAAAAGTATATAAAATTTTACAAATAAGAACCGTCAACACTGGCTGCGCAGGAGCGAGTTGGCCATGGTCTCGATGAGAGAATCGACCGGCCGGCCCCACGCCGGGGTGCGCAGGCTGTCCTCGCGGCAGATCCCCGTCATGACGCGGAGGATGGAGTCGCGGAAGAAGTCCTCGGCCGCAGCGCGGCGGCACTGCTGCTCCTCAGCCTCCACGTTCCCGGCGTCATCATCGGCCGAGGCTGCGAAGACGCAGCGAGACATGCGCGAGGCCGGGGGATACGTCCTGGTGTCGCCCGCGGAAACGGAATCACCCAGCAGCTCGAGATCCATGGGAGTCTCGCTGACATGGGTTTCGGAGGGGTCCAGCTCAGGGAGCGACTCCTCGGGGCAAAGCTCTGCCTCTGGGGCGAGAGAGGCATCAACCTCCATCTCGTCAGCCCCGGCTTCGGCGAGGCACTCCTCTCGCTAGCCCTCGTATGATGGGACCAAGTCGTCCAGATCATAACACTCATCGAACTCGAGGTCCAGGACCTCATCGCTGCTCGGAATCTCAGGATGTCCGAGGGAGCAGACTGCTGAGGGCTACTCATGGCCCCACGGTGGGCGCCAGCTCTCGGTGTTTGGGAAACGCGCCTCGGAGGGCCGCGGGTTCACGGACCGGCAGAAGAATTTTTAGTTGGAGTGATGCCCAATGACAACCCTTCTCAGCAGCCCGGGGCTGCAGCCAAGCTCGCTGGGGCTCAGGCCACGCGGTCTTGCCGGACAGCGCCCGGTGCGACTTGGTGATCCGGGTACAGATCCGTCGTACGGTGAGAAAGAGGGGGAGAGAGAGGGAAAGCAATACAAACCGTGAAGACACAAGCGATTTTACCCTGGTTCAAGGCCCCACTGCCGGGTAACAGCTCTACTCCAGCCTTAGTTGATTATATGGTGCCGAGACCGGGCTTGAAGGCACCGATCCCGAGCTTACAGGGGAGATTCAGACACTCAGGTGGCTAAGGACTACAACTACTACTGAGGAAGCTTCAGATTCTGGGTGTGCTGGAGAGATAGATCGATAGATCTTCCTTGGGCTCTGTTCGCTTGAGGGTCCTCCGCTACGTTGGGCTGGCACATTCCTTTATAGGCGCGACGGGTCACCCAGAACTGGTACGGCGGGCCCTGCGCCTATCTCTGCTTTAGTGGCGGTGCTCTTGTCTCATTCCGAGGCTCTGTCCTGTCTGTGGCCTGCAAAGAGAAGCTGGTCTGGTTAGTACTGGACACGTATTCGTTTGGTAGTGTCTATACGGGGAAGAAGCCTGCTTCAGGGAGAATGCACTTTCCCTTTATCCCCAATATAGCATTGACTGGACCGAGCCAGCCTCGCGCCACCCGTTGGGGCGTCGCGTAGCGTAACAACCGTTGCCGCCAATACATGAGGCAAATGACAAAACAGGCTACCCGCGTGCCTCTCCCTAGGCTAGAGATACCCCTAGGAGGTACAGTTCCTCCCGGTCAAGGCCGGGGAAGTATGGCTAGGCCCGGCAGCCGTCGCCACCTACTCAGGGACAGGCAGGCTGCCCGCGGGACCATCTCCCGGGCTAAGGATAGCCCGGGTGGTGCGCCACGCTCCTGGTTGGGACCCAGGGAGCCGCGGTTGACTCGGTCCAGCCCGGGGATGACCCCAACGGGCTAGACGTTTCCTTTAGTACGGCCAAAGGTGGCCTTTTGGACCCTTTGTACGCGCGGTGGGCCGGTACGGAATCGGCCCAAGGCCCATCTTGGAATGGGCCGCTCACGAATCACAAACACTCATTTTCTGTAATTTAAGAAATGACTCTTTTATTATTTTTGGAAGTCTTTTTGGTAGACCAAATAGGTAGGTATATGGTGGAAGAACTTGGCTTATTTATGTAGGGAGGATTATCTGGCGAGGTGTATGCCCGTATCCCAATGTGGAATTCAGCATTACCAGATACAAGAGGCTAGCAATCAAAGGGGACGCGAAAGGAAATGACCAGCTTTGAAGAGCACTAATTCCTAAGGATTTACTTTTGACAAAACTTAACACAACCAAAGTGGCTGAATAAAGGCTTTGAAATTATTTAGCATTTTTTGCTCTGGTAGGATGAAAAAGTTATAATGAGGAACTTCAAATAATTTTCTCTTTTCAAAATAAATTCCGAGACTATGCCTTAGTAGGGGCTTAAGTAACTAGGCCCTTATCTCTGTTATATCATATCCCTCAACAACTTAAAATTGGTTCAATAATGTCAACACTCGATGAGCAATATTAAGCAGGATGACTACTCATACCAATAATTGTCAAACTTAAATGAGAGTACCAAATTGTAAGCTCAGCATTTATATCACAATAATAGAGCAATGTTCATCATATCCTTTCTAGGTAAAATCAACATTTATACATTTTATTCAAAGGGAAATATTTTTGGTATTTTTTTAGATTTTGCAAGTTTTTTTAATTTTTGAATTTTTAATGATTTTTTTATGAGGCATACTACTAACTAAGAACAAAGCTAAATCAATTTATTCACATGTGGGGCAAGGCAAGTTGAGACTCTTGGCAGGGCAAGGCAGAGTAGGCAAGGACAGCTGGCAACTCATCTGGCAGGGTACTAGCAAGGCATGGCAAAACATCTAGCCTGACAGGAACATTAGGCAGCGACGGGGAGCAGGACACACCTATTGAGCCGAAGGGTCAAAACCAATATGCTGGAACCATATGCCGCAAGGGCATCGTTCGTGGCTTGTGTCGCGGTGGTGTTGGTTGTATGGTCACGGGTGGTGTCCTCGTGGTACCTAGCTAGTGTGCTGGGCCAACGTTTGGTGTACGTGGCCCATGTCATCTACCAAGGTATCCATTCTCCGTCCTAAAGCATGGACGTCATGTGCAAAGGGCTCGAAGTAGGAATGGTAGTGGGCTAACGACGGTCCTCCCCGTCCTATCTCGGGTCCTTGTTCATGATGTGAGTGGGTCCATCTGGCATCATATTGGCTTCCGGCCTCATAGTGGTGCGTGCCCCAACCTCCGTACTCGTTTGGAGCATAGGAGGACGGGTTCCATTGATCCCAACCCGCACTATAGTCGGAGTGATGAGGGGCCGCAGCTGCCCCCGTCCACTGATCGTCGTGGGGCTCACCGGGCTTAGGCTGCTCTTGCTGCTGACGTGTGCGGCTGCGTGTCACAGGGCCAGAGATGCTATGCCTATGGGGTTCCAAGGCTCTAAAATTAATGGTCAGCATCCAGGCTCTGTAGATTCCGAGCCTTGGATTGGCCAAGCAGATCTCAGCGGTGGTGCCTGGAAATCTCATGAAATGAGCGTCCGACTCATCGACCCGAAGGATGTGGCCTTGGATGAAGTGGTCCCTTCCTATTGTTTGGAATTGTGTGTCTAGGAAGACCAATTCACAATGTTCTAACAATGCCATACCATCCGCAATGCGGGTGATTAGGGACGTGCAATCAATATCCCCCTTTTGTTTTATCATCTCTAACCAGTGAACTACCATATTTGCGGTCAGGTTGACAAGCTTTTTGTTGACCATTGCAAATAGGTACTGCAGCTCATCAAGGCGCACAGTGCGCATGTCTAGCCTAGAATTAATATTATTGCTAGCCACCTATGCATGAACTGAAGTGTGGGATTATGAATGTCGTTCATGCGAGGTTTGTTGGTGTTGCTATACACGTTGCCAGAAATGGATTTCCAAAATTCATGACGATCAAAACCCGCTAACCTATCCGGAGTGACTCTACACAAGATGAAGAAGCCTAGATGTCTAGTTAGGTTCTTTAACGAGCAATCAAATTCTTCATTAAAGAACCAAAAATAGTATCTATTCCCACCATCAAGAATGCGTAAAGTACTAAGAAATTCAAGGGTTAGAAGGCGCGAACCTTTTTCGACGATGGGCGCGAAGTTCTCCCATCCGACGGCTTGGAAAGCTCCGTGGAATTCCTCCAGCAGGCCGGTCTTAATCCGCAACGTCGGGTCATAAGTCCGTGTATGCTGAAAAGACCGGCGCCTCAGCGCTTCAAAAACTTGCTGCTCTCGATCGGTTTGGAGCACAATTTGCTCCTCCGACACCAAAATCCTCATCCTCGGGGCTAGGCCTGCCTTGGAGGTTGTTGGAGTTTCCTGATGTTCGTAGTGGTATCCCGAAAATCGGGAATCCACAGACATCGTGTCCCTTGAATGGCTCTCCACGACCTCGGTCGGAGTATGAGTCTGGTCCGAGCTGGACGAGCTGAATCGTTTGTGCACGCCCTTCGCTCCCTTGGCGATGGTGCGGCCAAGCTTACCATACCATGATGACATTTTTCCTACAAGGGTTCGGACGGACAAATACCCGAAGGATATATGGAAATATTTACGGGTTAGTCGTCCAAAATTAGTCGTCAAAATTAGTAGTCCTTGTAGGACTTGCTCAATTTTTGCTCAATTTTTAGTTGACAGTACGCATGCAGAAGAAAGCAAATATGCAGTGCAGGGGAAGAGCTGCAGGCGAGGTCATGCAATCACCGCAGGACACCCCCATATTTATAGTTTTTCTTAATGCATGATTATGGTTAAACATGAGACAAATTTCATGCTTAAAGGAAGACAAATTACCCTACCTAATGCCTATATGACTAGAGTGGTGGGTGTAGTGGAACATGAGTGGTCAAGAGTGATGAAAAGGCCCACCCACTTGGGGGGTGGTTGGCTGAAGGAAGTGGGTCGGCCGGCCTAGGTGCGGCCGGCCGGCCGGCCCCACTTTTCCACCATTTTATTATTTTCATACTTTTGTATTTTTACAGGTAGGGTAAATGCATGGTAAAAATTAAATATGCTGTGAAAAATGCACGAGAAATAAATATGAATGCAAGATAAACTTCCGGCTTACCTCCCAGTGAAGGCTCGAATTTTTGTTTTGCGGTCGACGAGTTGGACCGCCTGCAACCTTCAATTGTTTTGAATTGGTTCTGCAGCCGGAGTTGCTGCGGCCAGTTGAATTTCTTTCTTACGCAACACTTGCTTGATTTGAGATTTTTGAGTGGCGTCGATCTTCCCTTGCGGCTTCGATTTCTCGACTGCATGTTTCTTCCGACAGGGCTTGGATTTCCCCTTGTTCTCTTTCCAATATTGACAACGCAATGGCTCATCCAACAATTGGAGAGTTCTCCTCATAGTAGCAATAAGGCTATCCACCTGAGGTTTTGGTATAGCCCTTGTTCCCTCCTGCACAGATTTAGGATTTTTACCATAAAATGTACGTACATGTAAGCATTGCTCAGCTCTTGACCTGAAGTTGAATGTTTCATCTCGGCCGTTAATGTTGAGCTGAATTTCTCCTGCACCAACATTGATCGTCGCATTTGCCGTGATCAAGAATGGCCTCCCAAAGATGAGGGGCGTCTTGGTGTCTATTTCCATGTCTAGCACCACGAAGTCCACGGGTACCAGGAAATTTTGAATTTTCACTGGTATGTCCTCCGCAACTCCAATTGGATGGTGAATCGATTTATCCACCAGCTGCAGGGTCATGCCAGTAGGCGACAAGGTATAATGATTCAATTTTTCATAAATTACCTTGGGCATTATGCTGACGCTTGCTCCGAGATCGCACAGAGCATGCTCAAAGTGTTGTGCACCAATGGAGCATGAGATGGTGGGGTAGCCAGGATCTTTCTTCTTCTCAGGGCGAGTGTTCAGGATCGACGCACTGCATTCCTCAGTCAACTTAATGACTTCAGACGTCGGCAACGGATGTTTGTTGTTGAGGATTTCCTTTAGGTACTTGGCATAAGTCGGTACCTGCATCGCATCTAGCAATGGTATGTTGACATATAATTGCTGGATTACCTCAACAAACTTGCCAAACTGCGCGTCCGCAGTCGTCTTGCGTTGGCGACGTGGGAAGGGTAGTAGTTGCGTGTCGGTGAACTCAGCGGAGCTTGTCTTGGTCCGCGCTTCACTTCTCGTCGTCTTCGGCAACTCCTCTCTTGGTTCTTCGTCGTGCTCACCTTTCTCCTCTTCTTCGTCGGAGATCTCATCCTCATTCCCTGCAGCATTAGTTTGCGGAGGGTCTCGGGTAGTTTTACCCGATCGGGTTGCGACCGCATTAAAATTTTCTTTCGAGAGAGACTTCGGCTGTCCCGGGAGCTTTCCCGAAACAATTGTAGGGATTGAAACAGCCAATTGAGCAATTTGAGTTTCTAACATTTTGTTAAAGCTCATCTGGCCATGCATGACAGTTGCAAATCCTTCTAGTTTTTAATTAATGCTCTCATGAATTTTATCATTAGCAAGGAATTTCCTACTAATGCTATCATCTACTTTTTTTTGAGCATTTGCATCATCTAAAGGAGATTTATTGCGATTGAAATTACCATTGTTACCTCCTTGAATGCGGTTGTCGGTGGAGAAGTTCGGCCTCAAATTCCAACCCAATGTGTAGTTGGATTGAGGTCGGAACCCATTGTTGATGAAGTTTGCGTCCTCCGGTCGGGTCTCGGTGCAGTTGTCTCCAGAATGTTCAAGGATCCCACAAACCTCACAAGTCATGCGAGATTCGAGCACCTGAACGGTTTGTTTTGGCTCTTCCAGCTTCTTCATTAATAAGTCCATCTTGGCCGCGATCATATCCATGTTGTCGATTTGATGGACTCCTCGAGTGCGTGGCTGTGAACGTTCATTGTTCCAACCCTGGCTCGAGACCATCTTCTCAATAAAAGTGCGGGCAGCACTCACACTGAGTGAAAAGAAGGCACCTCCAGAAGCAGCGTTGACGTGCTCTCGGGCAGTACGGTTCAGCCCATGATAGAAGTTTTGAATGATAAACCAGTCTTGCATCCCGTGGTGGTGGCAAGCCAGTATATTTTCTTGAAGTCACTCCCAGGCATCCGAAATGGATTCATCAGTGTTTTGATGGAATGCGGAAATCTTGCTCCGCAGGGCATTGGTTTTGCCCAGTGGAAAGTACTTGGTGAGGAAGGCATTGGTGCACTTCTCCCAAGTTGAGACCGCATCTTTGTTGGCATAAAACCAATGTTTTGCCTTTCCGATCAATGAGAACGAAAAAAGGCCTAGCCGAACAGCATCAGGAGTTGCACCCTTTATGGTGAAGGTACTGCAGATTTTAAGAAAGTGCTGCAGGTGTGCATTGGCATCCTCCGTTTGCTTGCCATAGAAGGGGCTCGCCTGAACCATGTTGATAAGAACTGGCTTCAGCTCGAAACCACCGTCACCGACATTGGTGGCAGGTCCAGTGGGGACATTGGTGCTTCACGGGGCTGAGAATTCAAGAATGGTCTTCTCAACAGCCATCGTTGGTGAAGGTGTCTCGGTGTTGAGGAAAGGATTGCTCGTGAGGTTCGATAACACAGAGACATGGATTTGCGGAGGTAGGACTCGAGGTCTTGTCCTTCGCATCAGAGACTCCGAATTTTGTCGGAAGTTTTCCGGGAGATCAAAACCGGTCATCCACCACTCTGCTAGTTCCACAGAACAAAGACGGAGCAGGGTAATTCCCGTTAAGCTAGGCTGGTAGATTAAATAATTTAGATGTTGGTTTTGGAAAAATTTTTATCTCTTTTTCCAAAAACTGCTGCGTTCACCGGCAACGGCGCCAGAAAACTTGTTGGCGATAGTTACGCTCAAAGAAATTAATCCGCAAGCGGACGGATATCACTTGTAGTTTTCACTAGGAGTATTCTTAGAGTTATCGAATCCACAGGGAACGAGGGTTTGAAAAGACAATCCTCTATATTTTAATTATTTAAAATACCAGCCAGTCTAGGTAATAGGGGTTAGGATAAATAAAAAGGACCGGTGACACACACACAAGATAAATATTCACACAAATAAAGAGAATGCTACTCTAGCTAGATAGGCAGATGGGAGGACAACGAGACATGTTTAATAAGTTCACAAAATCGTGTGATTCAGTTTATTGAGCAAGCTTTGGTATTCTAACAGCGGTTCACTTGATATTCGTCGTCGGAGCTCGGACATTCACTACCACCCGCTATCCTGCATTGGAATCCCGAATGGTTATGATCATTCCGATAGGGCTCTACTGATCCAAAGTCGGACGCTGTGGGTTACGCATGAGACAATTAATATCTACGGATGGATAGGGCTGTCACCATCTACCACCTAGCACATATACATGGGCCCGGGTGTAAACCGAGTTAGTCCTAGTCTCAGACACCACGTCTGCTACTATTTCTAATCAATCTTCCTTAGTACCAAAAAGAAGTTGTTGTAGGTTCAATGCCAGCAGTATATGAGTGAGAACCTAAATTGATTCCATACGAATACAAGCTACCGGTAAGGTAAATCTACACAACTCATTTATGTATATATACTCAGCTCAAATAAAGTTCAACACTTAAGCAATGAATGAAGTGATATCACTAATTGAAACAATTACGAAAGGGTACAATAGCTATTACCCGAATTCCCTAAGACACTTCCGGAACTCCGAGCTTCCGCCCGACTTGACTCTAACTCCCAAATACTACTAGACTAAGAGCTACTCTAATAAAAGGAATGAAAATGATGTGATGTGTTGTGTGTTACAAGTGAGTGAGGGGGTCTATTTATCATGCTCCGAAGCCAACCGGGATGATCCACGTGTACGGACACTTGTCATCAAACCCTCATCCAAAGGGGAATCCAAAGGGCATCATGGGGGGGTCGGTCGGCCTAGGTGGGTCGGCCGACCCACTCTTGGCTCATCTGGCCGTCCAATTTTGCTCGGATACATCTTTGATGGTGTAGATTAGCCCCTTAAGCCGGTGGATCAAGTTGACATCCGCAAGTAAGGAATCCAAGGGAATCCTATGCTCATCTGTGAAGCAACCGTGTCCATTTGATCAAACCGACTGCAATGGAGAGTGTAGATGTCTTCAATTTGTGCTTCTAAGCCACTTGGGAGAAGTTGGAGCCGGATCGGTGACGTGGCTGGGTCGGCCGGCATAGGGTGGGTCGGCCAGTCTGGCCTTTTGCCCGGTTCGGTTCCGGTTCTTCCCATTTTGTACCTGGAGACCAAAACTCACCAAAACTTGTGGAACTTTATTAGAATAAATAAAATGCTAGTATAAACCTTGATTTTCCCTCCGAAATGCCGAAATTCCGGAATATGTTGACGTATGAAGTTGGTGTTTATTTGACATCAACACTCACCAGGTAGGTTTTAAACCTCTCATAACACGCCCTAGGTGATTGTTTTAGCCCATGTAGAGCCTTATCAAGCTTATATACATGATTAGGATATCTTAAATTCTCGAACTCAGGAGGATTCTTCACATACACTTCCTCCTTAATATAACCATTTAGGAAGGTACTATTTACATCTATTTTATATAGCTTGAACCCATTAGATGCCATAAATGCCGCTGAGATCCTGTTGGAATCATGTCTAGCCATAAGAGCGTAGGTCTCATCGAAGTCTATCCCATTGATCTGAGTGTAGCCTTGAGCAACCAATTTAGCCTTGTTTCTAACCGCTACCTCATGCTCACTTTGCTAATTTTTAAACACACATTTTGATGCGCACTAGATCGGCCCGATCTTCTGATGAGAACGATACGTCGATTTGTTGTGGTGACGACGCTACTAATCCACGGGATCAGCAACCGAACAATCGCAATGTCACCACACGAGGTGATCAACCGAGCCAGGAACGATCGATCCTTGAACCTGCTAGCAAGCGAGAACAAGCAAGAACAAGATGATAATTGATAAATCACGAAACCAGGGGTGAGGTTCTGTTTCTCGTCACGGGTGGTCTAGTCGACACACGCGAACACGAGGAGGGACACATATGGGGTCTACCAAAACACAACAAAACCTAAGCGTAAAAGAGAGGCACCGGCCACATATATAGCGGCGGCCAGGAGGTGTACGGCGGCCAAAACAGGGGCACCCACCAAAACCCTAAGTTACATGGGCCATAGGCCAAAAAATACGGTGGTGCAGCACCCTGAAATTGTGGCCCATGAAATTCTTCTGCATTTTCCTGATGCTCTGGAGCGAATCTAGAGGTGCGGCTGGATCCATTGGAAAGCTTATCTCCTAAGCTTTCGAACAAGGGGTCACACGCTGAAATCAGAGTTCGGGAGCCCGATGTATGCCCGTTTGAAGTTGGCGTGCTGCTAGAAGGCCTAACCGGGCTGTTTGGCATCTTGGGTCTCCATGTGGGCTTTCCTTGATACGTCGAGGCCTTGTGGGTCTTGGACTTGTGGTGTTTATTCTTTGGAGTAGACTTGTAAGGCTGGGATTTAGGATTAAGGCCCCTCATTGATGAAGATGGAGTGGCGTCGGTAGTTGTTGAAGCAGTCAAAGAGGAAGGAGGGCCAGCGGTCACACTGATCGTATCCATGTTGGTGATGTCCTCATCACATTTAGTACCTATTTCATTATGTCCTTTAGGGCATTCAACAAGCTGTCACACTTTATTCCTCTTAAAGTTCTCAAGCTCTTCATGCAACACATTCACCCAATCAGGATCACAAAGAGCATGAGTCACGTATTTCGGTTCAAGGAAAGCAACAAAAGCAGCAAATAAGCAAAGGTGAGAAAGTCCAGACTTCGATCGGGATAGTATCCTCTCCCTCAAAACATCAATCATCTGTGTACGAGGATGGTCTTTCTGGATGTGATGAGGAGCCTTAGAAATGTCTTTTACCTCGGGAGCAGGGGAGGTAGGATCAGAGCCATCGGGTGAATCAGATTCTATAGCTGAGAACCTAGAAGCACAAGGTTAGAGCTGAGTAGAAGCAGAAGGTAAGGGAAGAAACAAAAGAACACCACTAGAAACGGGAGCCGCCACCGGTGGAGCAAAGTCATGATCGGGTTCTGACGAACCGTCATCTTCAGTGACCTTCTCTTCAGCAAAAATTGGCTCAAAAGACAAGTCTGAACCTAAGATATCCAGCCTTGCCTGAAAGGGATATGCCATAGATCAATCATAGTGATGATTATACCATGTCTTTGTTCATGTGCATATGATAACGTTGTTTATCGGTTCCCTGAATAAATGTCATGACTTTGTCCATCGGGTACGACTTGATTGTGGAACACATTGTTATATGACTTTATTCTAAACAGGTCCCTGATCCATATCATTACGAGGAGCGGTTATGATTTGATCAGCACACATATTGGTTGATGGTAATGTTTCACATACCATAGACATGGAGATATCAAACCAATCGGATGGACGCATGTTGGAGAACATGGGTAGTCGGATAGACCTACTCCGAGACGCTGTGAGTTGCTATCCCTTATAGCACCATCAGCGTATAGTCTCGAGTGGTATACCTATATGGCCCTTAGACTTGAGATTGTCATTGATGCCCAGCATGTTGACTCGTATACTTTGGTATCATCAAACGCTACACCGTAACAGGGTAGTTATAAAGGTGCCCACTGGGTAGGCCACGATACATAGCCAGGGGTATGACAATCAAGATGGAATTTCCCCTCCTCGATAACAGGAGAGATACCTCTCGGCCCCTCGTGTGGATGGATAAGGAAAGCGCATGGCCGTGCTAATATGACTAAGGGGTTAGTCATTGTTTGTATCCATTCCACAGCCAAGTGAATTGGTCGAGCTATCAACAAGGTTGGCGCGCATCGCGCTTTGAGCTTGACTGGTATCGGGTGGCAAAGGGATCGGTAAGCGAGTGTATCACGGTTCAGCCGAATAATGATTCTGTGTATTCGGGGGTCAATACGTACTTCTAGGTGCCACTTTTGATCGGTGGATTGGAAATGAGTTTTCAGATCCATGGCTTACTTGCACTGAACCTAACGGGTCACACACTTAACGTGTTGGAACTGTTTAATGGGTTTGTACATGGATATGATTTACGTAAGAGATAGAAACCCTAGCGGGCCAAAGCCCACTAGCATGACTATATAAGGAGAGGCATAGGGGCGGCGTTAGTAGATGAGTTGAGTGTTCACCACGCCTAGCCGTCGCGCAGCCCTCTTGCTCCCAGAAACCCTAGCCGCACGGTGAAGTGCTAGCACACCCCGTGAGACGTTCCTGCTCGGTACGTGTGGATACCGCTAGAGGCGTTGCCGTACGCGGACGAGCTGTTCGGTTGGATCGTTAACAAGCGCAGGTGGATCACTCGGCGAACACCGGCAACCACTCGGCGAACACCGGCAACCACTCGGGAACCACTCGTCGAGTACAGGCGAGCACTCGGGGGTGATCTGGGCGAGTACGTCTACTTCCTCTACGCGCGAGAAACTGCTTCCGCTGCATCTGCGTGTTAAGGGTAACGATCTATGATCCTCTACTTGCTTGTGCTCCTGGGTGATTCGTGGTAGAAAATTTTGATTTTGCGTTCGTGTAGCCTACCCATTTCCCAGTAGTGGTATCAGAGCCGATCATGTGTAGTATTGGATCTGGATCAGGCACATATAGTGATATGTTGCTGTGTTCATGGGTTGATTGGATCAATGGGTAGTCTGCGTTGAGGTATGAGTTGATAGCGTGATGTGATCAAAATGATTAGTTCGTCCTCTATCAAATTCCTGCCACACAATTCCCCTACCGGCTGGTAACACCATCGGGGATGCGTGCATGCCGAATAGATCGGGGAAACAGAATGTGGTCGCATGCATTGCTGTTTCTCAAGGGGACCTCGCGCGATTGGATCGATATGATCGGTCTAATGAAAATCGGGTTATGTTGATGATCCGGCAGTCAGCTTGATGTGATCAATCCGATTGGAATTTTTATTACGTTTTCATAGATGTGATCTATGTTCCCCACATGGTGCGCTGCGGGCGCTGCCCGCACCCTAAAAATTGTGATTAATAAACAACTAAAACTGGTTCACTTCGTGCGCGTTAGAATTCGATTCGATGCCTAACTTGTTTTTGCAGGGTTTGTTGTGGACAGTATGGACCCTTATGTATGTGATGCATTGTTGTAATTTGATGACCTGTCTGTCATGGTTAATTGCAGCTGAAGGCTGTCCATTGTTGTTTAACGGCCTGCGTGCCAACATGTGATGCTTTGACTCCTCATGTAATTCTGTCACTAGTTGCTAGATGTAGTAGGGCTGTGCGATTTCATGGTGGACTCAACCCTAGGTGGCCTGGAGGACAAGAATGGTCGTGGAGATGAAAATCGCCGCGTCATGGGCCATACTAGTTCACAGTTTAATTATCTGTGTTGATTGGCTATTCTTTCATGTCATATGTGGTGAATATGTTAACATGATTGAATAGTTTCCCTCAACAAAAAAAATTAGAGCAGATGTCCTTTTGCCAATAGCCGCACCTATTGTCTTATAGGTTGGCGGGTAAGGTCTCGACAATTCAAGAACGCCGTCTTCTTTCTTGTACAATGGGTGGGTGTAGCCTAACCCGTACATCCACACGCATAGTATTGGTTTGCTTAACGGAGATCCAAATAGGATTTGGGACTTCGGGGCGTCAGGGTTGCGAGCCGGGGCATATGATGCCATCCTGAGAAGCAAGAGTCACATACGATATGATTGGCAATGTGTTGTCTACCTATGTCGTGGGTTCAAGTGGTATTGGCAAATCATTACTCGAATTGCAGTGACCATTGATCTTGTCTCATGGATATCACCAGAGGGAAAGTGATCTTAGTGGGAGTATCTTTTATTAAATTTTATTTAATATAAGATTAACATGAATATATTGCAAAGACTTTGCTTATTTATTTCTGTTGTAGATGCCGCCTGTTGTTGCAAACAATGGCTTTAATTTGCGATCAATTCTGGAGAGAGAAAAACTCTCTGGAACAAATTTTGTTGATTGGTATCGAAACCTGAGAATTGTTCTCAAGCAAGAGAAAAAGGAGTCTGTTCTAGAGGATCCCTATCCTAAAGAACCCGACAATAATGCTACTGCCTCTGATCACAGAGCTTATGATAAGCATTGCAATGATTCTCTTGATGTTAGCTGTCTCATGCTTGCTACTATGAACTCTGAGCTTCAGAAGCAATATGAGAAAGCGGATGCTTACGATATGATCGAGGGTCTCCGTAGCATGTTTGAGAATCAATCAAGAGTTGAGAGATATTCGATCTCTAAAGCTTTGTTTGCATGCAAGCTGGCTGAAGGTAATCCTGTGAGCCCTCATGTGATCAAGATGATTGGTTACATTGAGAACTTAGAGAAACTGGGTTTTCCTCTAAGCGACGAGCTCGCAACTGATGTGATTCTCCAATCGCTTCCTGCAAGCTTTGAGCCGTTCATCCTGAACTTTCATATGAATGGCATGAAGAAGACCATGGCTGAATTGCATGGGATGCTAAAAACAGCCAAGGAGAGCATTAAGAAAAGCAATAAACATGTTATAGTGGTTCAAAAGGAAGGGGGTAAGAAGAGGAAGCGTGGGGCAAGGGTGAGGGTGAGGATACGATCCAAGATCCCAAGCCCAAATCTGATAGTAAGACCAAAAAAATGGCCCTACGTCTTCTGACAAATGCCACTACTCCAAAGCAAATGGGCATCGGAAGAGGAACTGTCCAAAGTTCCTGGAAGATAAGAAGAATGGAAAGGTTCCACCTTCTAATTCAGGTATTAACGTTTTAAAAGTTAATCTTGCAACTTGTCCTATTGAATCTTTGGTATTTGATATCGGTGCAATGATTCATACTTGCAAATTGTTCCAGGGGCTAAGAAGGACTAGAGATTGTAAGAGACGTGAGTTGGAGGTTCACGTCGGCAATGGAGCAAAGGTTGCTGCGAAGGCCGTCGGCGTCTATCCCTTGTCGTTACCTTCTGGTTTAGTCATGGAATTAAATAATTGTTATTACATTCCTGCCTTGAGTAAGAACATTGTCTCTTCTTCATGTTTGTAAGAAGATGGTTATCACTTTGTAATAAAGAACAAATGTTGTTCAATTTATTTCAATGGTTTGCTCTATGGTAACTGTCCATTGGTGAATGGGCTGTATGTGCTAGATCTTGGTAATGCTTCTATTATTAATGTTAATACAAAAAGACTCAAAACAAATGGTTTAGATTCCACTTATTTATGACATTGTCGCTTGGGTCATATAAACAAAAGACGCATGGAGAAGCTCCATAAAGATGGTCTTCTTGATTCATTTGATTTTGAATCTTTTGAAACATGCGAATCTTGTTTACTTGGCAAGATGACAAAGGCACCTTTTACTGGTTCGAGTGAAAGGATGTGTGAGTTGTTGGCCCTCGTGCATACTGATGTATGTGGACCAATGAGCTCCACGGCCAGAGATGGTTATCAATACTTCATTACTTTCACCGATGACTTTAGTAGATATGGCTATATGTATCTAATGAAGCATAAGTCTGAATCTTTTGAAAAGTATAAAGAGTTTTAGAATGAAGTACAAAATCATTTCGGCAAGAAAATTAAATTTCTACGGTCTGATCGTGGAGGTGAATATTTGAGCCAAGAGTTTACTGATCATCTAAAGAGTTGTGAAATTGTTCCACAATTGACTCCGTCCGGTACGCCTCAATGGAATGGGGTATCCGAATGGAGGAACCGCACTTTGTTGGACATGGTACGGTCCATGATGAGTCAAGCAGATCTTCCATTGTCATTTTGGGGCATGCTCTAGAAACAGTTGCGTTCACGTTGAACAGGGTTCCATCTAAATCCGTTGATAAGACACCATATGAGATATGGAAAGGGAAACGTTCTAATTTGTCTTGTCTTAGATTTTGGGGCTGTGAGGCTTATGTAAAACGTATGACGTCTAATAAGCTGCACAGCAAATCGGATAAGTGCTTGTTTGTGGGGTACCCAAGGGAAACCGAAGGGTATTATTTTTATAACCGGGAAGAAGGCAAAGTGTTTGTCGCCCGAACTGGTGTCTTTTTAGGGAAAGAGTTTTCCAAAAGGTCTAGTGAAGCAAGGTGCAACTTGAAGATATCCGAAAAACATATGAAAATGTTTCAGCTCCATCTAGCACTCGGCAGGATGAGCAAGGTGTTGCTAAACCTGTTGATGAGGTGCCAGCCCCATGGAGGTCCACTCGGGCAAGCCGAGCTCCCGAGAGGTTTATGTTCCTCATGACGGTGCAACGCAATGTGTTATTACTAGAAAATGACGAGCCCAAGGACAACGAGGAAGCGATGGTGGGCCTAGACTCTGAAAAATGGCTAGAAGCCATGAGATCCGAGATAAAGTCCATGTATGATAATCAAGTTTGGAACTTGGTTGATCATCCTAATGGTGTAAAAACCATAGAGTGCAAATGGGTTTTTAAGAAAAAAGATAGACGCCAATGGAAATGTTCACAATTTTAAGGCACGATTGGTGGCGAAAGGGTATAAGCAGATTCATGGTGTCGACTATGATGAAATTTATTCTCCTGCCGCCATGGTCAAGTCTATCCGGATCATGCTAGCAATTGCCGCGTATCATGACTGTGAGATTCGGCAAATGAATGTCAAAATGGCTTTTCTAAATGGAAACCTAAGCGAGGACGTGTACATGGTACAGCCTCAAAGTTTTGTCGATCCTACTAATGCTGGCAAGGTATGCTAGCATAGAAAGTCCATTTATGGACTGAAGCAAGCATCTCGGAGTTGGAACCTTCGTTTTAATGAAATGGTCAAAGAGTATGGCTTCATCAAGAATGAAGAAGAGTCTTGTATTTACAAGAAGGCTAGTGGGAGCGCCCTAGTATTTCTCGTCTTGTATGTAGATGACATACTGTTGATCGAAAATGATATTCCAATGTTAGATGATGTACAAGCCTATCTAAGAAAGAGTTTCTCGATGAAAGATTTGGGAGATGCAGCTTATATCTTGGGTCTAAAGATCTATAGAGATAGATCAAAAAGGTTAATTGGATTAAACCAGAGTACGTACATTGACAAGGTGCTGAAACGGTTCAGCATGCATGATTCGAAGAAGGGTTTCTTGCCACTGTCACATGGGGTAAGTCTCAGCAAAACTCAGTGTGCTTCGACACTTGATGAGCAAGAGAGAATGAGTCGGATTCCGTACGCTTCGGCTATCGGATCCATCATGTAATCTATACTATGTACGCGTCCAGATGTGTCATATGCTCTGAGTGTCACGAGCAGATACCAATCGAATCCTGGTGATGGTCACTAGATGGCTGTAAAGAACATCCTTAAATACTTGCGAAGGACTAAGGAGATGTTCTTGGTCTTTGGAGGATAGGAGGAGCTTGTCGTAAAGGGTTACGCCGATGCTAGCTTCCAAACCAACAGAGACAATTCAAGATCGTAGTCCGGGTTTGTATTCTGTCTCAATGGTTGGGCAGTGAGCTGGAAGAATTACAAGTAAGAAACAGTAGCAGATTCCACGATGGAGGCCGAGTACATTGCAGCTTCTGAAGCAGCAAAGAAGGCAGTTTGGATCAGAAAATTTGTTTCTGAATTGGGCGTAGTCGGTAGTGCTTCCTGTCCAGTGGACCTCTATTGTGACAATAGTGGTACCATTGCAAAAGCAAAGGAGCCTAGGTCTCACCAAAAATTCAAGCATATACTCAGGCGATACCACCTGATCTAGGAGATCATGGAGAGAGGTGATGTGAAAGTTTGCAAAATGCACACGGATCTAAACGTGGCTGATCCGTTGACCAAGCCCCTTCCACAACCAAAGCATGAGGCGCACACGAGAGCAATGGGTGTTCGATACTTGTATGATTAACTCTAGTGCAAGTGGGAGATTGAAAGGGATATGCCCTAGATCAAACATAGTGATGATTGTACCATGTCTTTGTTCATGTACATATGATAACGTTATTTATCGGTTCCTTGAATAAATGTCATGACTTTGTCCATTGGATACGACTTGATAGTTGAATACATTGCTATATAACTTTATTCTAAATAGGTCCCTCATCCATATCATTACGAGGAGCAGTTATGATTTGATCAGCATATGTATTGGTTGATGGTAATGTTTCACATACCATAGATATAGAGATATCAAACCAATCGGATGGACGCATGTGGAGAACATGGGTAGTGGGACAGACCTACTCCGAGACGCTGTGAGTTGTTATCTCATATAGCGCCCATCAGCATATAGTCTCGAGTGATATACCTATATGGTCCTTAGACTTGAGATTGTCATGGATGTCCATCATGTTGACTCGTATACTTTGGTATCATCAAACGCTACACCGTAACAGGGTAGTTATAAAAGTGCCTACTGGCTATGCCACGATACATAGCTAGGGGTATGGCAATCAAGATGGAATTTGCCCCTCCTCGATAACAGGAGAGATACCTCTGGCCCCTCGTGTGGATGGATAAGGAAAGCGCACGGCCGTGCTAATATGTCTAAGCGGTTAGTCATGGTTTGTATCCATTCCACAGCCGAGTGAATTGGTCGAGCTATCAACAAGGGTGGCGCGCATCTCGCCTTGGGCTTGACAGGAATCGAGTGTCAAAGGGATCGGTATGTGAGTGTATCAAGGTTCAGCCTAATAATGATTCTGTGCATTCGGGGGCCAATACGTACTGCTAGGTGCCGCTTTTGATCGGTGGATTGGAAATGAGTTTCCGGATCCACGATCGACTTGCACTAAACCTAACGGGTCACACACTTAACGGGTTGGAACTTTTTAATGGGTTGAACGTGGATATGATCTACGTAAGAGATAGAAACCCTAGCGAGCCGAAGCCCACTAGCGTGACTACATAAGGGAGGTATAGGGCTGGCGTTAGTAGATGAGTTGAGCCTTCACCACGCCTAGCCGTTGCGCACCCCTCTTGCTCCCCAGAAACCCTAGCCGCACGGTGAGGTGCTAGCACACCCCGTGAGGCGTTCTTGCTATGTACGTGTGGATACCTCTAGAGGCGTTGTCGTACGCGGACATGCTGTTCGATTGGATCGTTAACAAGCGCAGGTGGATCACTCGGCGAACACCAACAACCACTCGGCAGACACCGGCAACCACTCGGAAACCACTCGGCGAGTACAGGCGAGCACTTGGTGGTGATCTGGGCGAGTACGTCTACTTCCGCTACGCACGAGAAATTGCTTCCGCTGCTTGTGCGTGTCAAGGGTAATGATTTGTGATCCACTACTTGCTTGCGCTCCTGGGTGATTCGTTGTAGAAAATTTTGATTTTGCGCTCGTGTAGCCTTCCCGTTTTCCAGCATTGCCCCCGACATAACCTCATTAAAGGTCACCTCGCAAGTCTTAACAACTCTCTGCCTCTCACTATCCCAGACGCAATAATTCATCGTAGAAGCTGTACACCCAAGAAAATGCCATCTCAAGATCGAGATTCAAATTTTTCGAAATTTCTAAACTTCAGAATAAAGAACTTGCAACCAAACAACTGAAATGTGAAACACTTGGCTTACGCCCATATGAAAGTTTGTAGGATGTGCGATGCAATTTGGACCTGAGAAACACCCTGTTTGAAACATAGCAAGCTGTAGAAACAGCTACAGCCCAGGAATACCTAGAAGTAGAATATTCATCAAGCATTGTGCTAGCCTTTTCTACGAAAGTGTGATTCTTCCTCTCTACAACGCCATTTTGTTGAGTGACGTGCGGAGAAGAGAATTAATGCTTAACACCAGAATCAGAACATAACCTTTCAAATTGTGTATTATTGAACTCAGTGCCATTGTCTGAACAGATTGCATGAAGCGATCCTAGTAACTCAATAGAAAGCTTACGAATAAAGAAACGACAATGGCCAAATGTTTCATCCCTGTTCACCATGAAATAGACCCAAGAGTATTGAGAATAGTCATCGACAACAACGAGCACATACTACTTGCCACCCACGGACTGCACACACGAGGGACCAACAGTGTCCATGTGAAGCAGTTGTCCAGGTACATCAATCATCACTAGGGTGACTGGTTGGTGAGCAGCGGCACCATCTTCCCATGCCGGTAAGGAGCACAAACTATGTCATTGACCATCTTAAGTTTGCGCAAACCACAAATCAAATCCTAGTTGCTAACTCTAGTTAAGTGATCAAAACCAATGTGACCTAGTCCCCTATACCAGAAGGAGGTGTCACGGGACACTGAATCAATCAAGCAATGAGAAGAGCCAACTGAAGATTGAAAATTAACACGAAATTTTTTTTCAAATCTGTGAATCCCACAAACAAAACTCTCAGAAGAATAAAGAATGCTACTTTCATTCTGCTTATAATGAAACTCAAAACCCTCATCAGTTAGCTGTGAAACCGAAAGCAAATTGTAGCGAAGCTTGCTGACAAGGGCCACATCCTTAAGGACAAGCTGGTCACTAACCTAGATAAAGCCTTAGGCGAGCACATGACCTGACAAAGCATCCCAAAGGTAATTTTCTCACCCTGTGGCTCACGGACTAAGTAGGAGAACCACTGAGAGTTTCTGGTCATGTGGCGACAACATCCGGAAACGATTATCTGCATGTCCCCCTTCCGAGCTCGACGCGCCTGAGTCAACGAGTGATGAAACGTGGCTCAGCTTTGGAACATATCAGTTCATCATTTGGCACCCACAATCTGTGTCACACGACCATACCGAACAGACTCTATTCGGACTAGGCCATCCCATCTAGCAGGGAAACATTGTGATGCTGGATTAGGAGTAGACGACCGTTTAGCTAAGGCGTGTGCATCCTGTCCACGGTTCCTACACTTCTTGCCAATCATGCACCATCGAGTTGGCACCTCACGTCGTGAACGCTCACGTCTGTAACCAACAGGAGGTATGTCCTTTGGACGACGCTGCTCGCGCCCCAGACCTGCAACAGGACGAGCAACAGAAAGCTGAGCTCCAAGTCCTAGCCGTCTACCTGCTGGTCTAGCCTGAGCTGCAATGAACCTAGCTAGGTGTAGGTTTGTTAGGAGGTCTTTGAATTCTAGAATGTTTCCTGCGCTCCTCACGTGCTTTCCTAGCACGGCAGAAACAGTTCTACTCAGTGTGTCATATCCTATCACAGAAGCTGCAAACTACTCCTCTGCCATTTACTGGGGCAGGAGTGGTAGAGGGAACACTCTTCCTAGGTGGATTCTATGGAGCATTCTTTTGATACTGAACAGATTGTGTGATAGGACTTTCCCTAACGATCCTTGCGGACCTCAAAACAGTAGTCTCAGAAACACCGTCCCTAAGAACAACTGTCTGCCAGTTCTCATCCCTTATAAGGACTTTAGGCGGGTGAATCCTGATGTGCTCAAGCCAATTTAACCAAGACATCTACCCCTTGATATCTTGTTTTTATCAAGTGTCAAGTTAAGCTTCTGTTTTCCCCTAGCAAACATCTCAATAGTACTTATGAGGTACTCACACTACTGATGGAGTTGGGGACAAACCCCGCAAGAAGAGGAAGAGTCCAAAGAGTCCTGGCTATCAGTTGTACCCTGTCACAAGGCTTTGCGACATTTCTCACCTAGGATCTTAACTTCCCTCTTGAGAGCCACACGAAAGACACTAAGCATTAACTTGATATATTTTACCCATCTCCCCATCAAGCTTAAGACATCGATCACATACTAAGGCATCAAAAACAACATCATTAAGCTCAGAAATCTTAGTTTGGAAGTTCAAATTGTCAAGGTTCAACAGTGTGCAATCACGACTTGTAGAGTCAATTGAGTGGTAGCTACAACTCTCATCTGAACTGATTGGTTCCGTAGATGGAGCATGATCGCTACAGCCCGCAACTGTACTGACTAGATCCTCAGATGAGTGTGCAGAGGGATCAAGATAAAGCATGTTAGGGTTCATCAAGCAGACAGACTCTAGATATGAAGTGACAAGGAACAAATTTTTCCTACCATTATCTAGTTCTGCTACAAGGTTAACATCAACTTATCTAAGTTTTTCATTTAAAGCAAGCACCCTATAATGAGTGTCATTAATTTATTGAAATCATCCATGACCCTATCAAACTCTAACCAGCCATTAGAATCCACATGCTCGGGAACAGGTCTACATTTTTCATTCTCTAGTTGGATAGTTACATTTTTAAAATGCATTTTTAATTCGTCCAATTCTAGAGTAAGTTTCCCATAATCAGAGCAAGCAGCAAGTTTAACATTTTTTAGTTGAACTTCTTGGATATTTGTCTTGACCAAGACCCTAGTGTACTTGTCATGGATTTTAACTAATGCTTCGAAAAGTTATGAATAGGAGTTCATCAGTTACCTCATCGTCGTCGGTGTGGTAGATGTCCGAGTCGCTGCCACCGCTGTCCTCGTGTGCAATGAAGCACATGCCGGTGTAGTCGACGTCGTCGTTCTCCGGCGGCTCACCCTCACCATCATCCGAGCATCCATCCTCTTTGTCGGAGATGGCGGCTTCTTCTATAGTGGTCAGCATCTTCTCGACCATGTAACGTCCCTTCATCCGCTGCTTAAGTGGCTTCTCCTTGTCACCTCTATCACCAGCCTTCATGTTGCGGTTCTTGTTGTTGTATGTGTTTCGTGCCGCCATAGCTCATATAGCAACAAGGATCGGCTTCAAAAATTGGTCAAGTGTTGCAAGGAAGCACCAAACCAAATGCTCTGATACCAGTTAAAGACCCAAGCTACGCAGCTAGTGGGGGTGAATAGACTCCAATCAATTTTGATGCTTTCTTTTTGCACTACGCAACCCTTCTAAACACTTCACACCAAACAGCTTCGTGTCGGTAGCCGAATCGCGACAGAATTGAAATTTCAAGTGCCACACCATGTGCATAGCAAATAGGTGCTGCCCATGGGGATAAAATGGATGAGAATTAGGTTCTTGTGACCACATTTCACCTCCTCAACCCATCAAGGCAATTAGAGACAAGCCAAAGCATTCAAACCACTAAAGTGGCTTTGTCAAATGCAAAAAGTAGATTTCCATAAACTTGTCTTGGAAGGAGAGAGTGATTCCTGCTATTGGAAGAGCCCAAAAATTTTCAACTTTTTATACACCCATGTGGGTGAGTCGTGATGGCCTACTCCAAATTTCAGCATCAAACTACGTCTACAGAAAATAAGAAAGATCGTGCGGCAAAAACTGTCAGGAACTCGAGACTGCAAGTTTGGGGCTCGGTATTCATATCATAGATCCCAAACGGGGAAACCAGTGGACTTCAAATTTTTACCACAGATGGGCATGTGACTCACGCAGCTCTTCCAACTAGAATCATCCAAAATGATTTTTCCAAAAAGCTTTTACTGACTGCTGCATGGAGTAATGTTTCTGGACAAATTTGTCACAAATCAAGAACATGATCTCCAGCCTCTTATATGGTTGAAAAGAGTGTGTCAAATCATATTAGTAACCTCAAGGTATCATAGACAACTAAGAATCAGCAAGAAATCACCAAGATTCCTCTCCAAACAAGAGCTCCAAAAAGGAAAACAAAAGTAAGAAAAATTAGGAGCAAATCAACACAAGATGTTTATGAAGAAGAAGGATTTCATTGCATAGAAGTTGGGGATTACAAGCCACACTCCTTGTGGCCACAAGCACTCTAAATGCCACCCAAAACACACCCTCTCTACGTGACATCCTATATTTTCTCGTATGTCACTTGTATTTTCAAAAACCCAAAAGTAAATTAAAAGGGAATTGTTATATACAAAACACTAGTTTAAAATTACTTTAATTAGGTTTAAAGCCAAAACCCTAGGAAACCCTTTAGGAAAATTCTGGAAACATTCCAGTAAATCTTTGAAGCCATCATCAAGCAACCCCCCAAATTTCATGTCCAAATTCCAAAGCTAGCTCGTGATTCCTTGAAGTTTTGCCGTTTTATCGGGAGCTCGTCAAACCAATAAAATAATGAGCGAACGAGAGAATATCGTGCTCAAATTTGGAGGGGACCTTTTTGAAGCCCAATCCGAATTACCCTCCAAATTTCAGCCCAATCCAGCAATGGAAACTCTATTTTCTTAATAAACAAGCCCGCGGCCTATCTGAATTCTACCCGGATTAGAATTCGAGTCCTAACCCAACACCTGTTAGCCCAAGGCCCAGCCCTGGTCGTCCTTGGCACTATATAAACCCCCCAAGACTACTGTCCCAAGTCCTCATCACGAAATCCCTCAAGTCCAAAACCCTAGCCGTCAAAAATCCTCCCCACCGAAACCCTTTTCTACAGATCTCTCCCTGTGCCTTGACCAAACTCAAGATTAGATGGTGCCATGTTCACTACAGGAATTCGAACTGTTAACGTCGACCACAATTATTTACGTCGGCCAGGAAGAAACCGACGTTAAAAAGGAGGATATTTACGTCGGCCTGGGTATGCCGACGTAGATAAATTTATATACGTCGGCCCGGCCGACGTAAAAATAGGTGCCAGGACTTAGCGCGCAAAAGGTGTGGGGCAAACCTTATTTACGTCGGCCTGGCCAACGTAAATAACTATATTTACGTCGGTTTATGCTGGCCGACGTAAATAACGTGCGTATTTACGTCGGTTTATCCGGGCCGACGTAAACACTTGTGGGCCCCACCGTCTTGATTTACCCTAGCTGGTTCTCCGCGCGCTATCCATTCCACCGCGCCGATTCCGTCGATCTGATTCCGTCGCCGCGCCGCCTCCTCCGCAGCCGCCGCCGCCGCGTCTCGCCGTCGCCGCCGCCGCCGCCCTTCTCCCGCCGCCCGAGCCGCCCCTCCACCGTCGATCCGCCGCTTTGCCGCACCTCGCCCGTCTCGCCGCCCGTGGCGCTCTCGCCTCGCCATGCCCGCCTCGCCACCGCCGCGCCGCCCCTTCCCTCGCCGCGAAGGCCCTCCCCCCCGCCCGCCGCCCCTCGCCGCTGGCCGCCTCGCCCCGGCGCCACCGCCTGGGCTCCTCCTCGACGGTGGGTGAGCTCCTCCTCCACTTGGATCTGGTTGCCGGCGGCTCTTCCTCCATTTAGCTCGCCGGTGGCCGGCAATGAGCTCCTCCTCCTCACATGTTTGTGATAATGCTTGAGTTGTTCCTGCATGAAGTATTCCATCACATGTGTGCGGATAGCACTAGAGTATTTGTGTGATACTCTGCATTATTAGGCTTAGTTAATTAGGTCTTGCACTGATTTGGTCTGTGGTATTGGAACAAAATAAAGAAGACGATGATGTGTCGCCCATGGGGAAATTAGAATGTCATAAAATTCTAATAGAGATGCCATGGAATTATAATTGCGTATTATAATTGGATCTGTGGTATTATAATTGCATGTTTTAGAGATGCCATGGAATTTGTATTGTAGCCTCGTATACATTATAATTACATATTTATCTTTTGCTTGCATGCTTCCATTTTTTAGGATCAAGTGAAGAGAAGTAAACTGCAACAAGATGATGGGCGATGTAGTCTTGTAATTCTAATGTATTTAAGTCTCTCTATAAAGTCTTTTACCTTGCATCTATTAAGTTAAATTTCCATTCCTCCCACCTTTTTTTTTAGCTTTCATAGCTTTTTGTTGTTGGTGGACAGGTCCTGCATTACTGGTTGACCTCCACCGATCCTTGCTAGCCGTCACGCGCCTTATCCACGGTTGTCCCCGTCATCGATGTGAGCACGTCATGTATATTATTGTCTTAGTTAGTTATATATATATGAAAGGTTATAATCAATATAATAATAATAGTTTTTCTTTGTCAATTGCCATAAATAACTATAATGATAATAGAAGATTTGCAGAAATGTTCGTACCTAGTTATTCAAGTTATTGAATTGTATGTTATTTGAGGTGACCACATCATATATATTATTGCCTTATATATGTATATATATATAATATATATGTGTGTGTTATCGTTTTGTTCTCATGTTTTAAATATGTTTAAACAAACCAGTTTTTGAACGACATTGATCACATTGAATTGTGATATTTGTTGCTCCCGAATTGTCCACGTTTTTGGACAGCCTGGGGGTGGACGGGTTAGCACGGTTTGTCGTGGCATGTGGTTCGATCTGAACGGAATTTCGGTTGCGTAATCATGTTGTTCTCCGATGCACAAGTATCATGCGTGCATTCGGAGAACAGCGAGGTTACGCTGCCGAAATTTCGTTCAGATTGCACCACATGCCACGACAAACCGTGCTAACCTGTTCATTTCTAGGTGGGTTTAGGACCTATCTTTGCCTAGAACTCCTGTTAGGATAATTACTAAACATATTTTTCATGTATCTTTGAAATTACTATTAATAAAGATGGCTGAAGACCGTAGATGGATGTACGACGGTTGGGATAAGGGTATGAAGCACACTGAAGAATGGAAAGTTAACACACAAAGTTTTCTGGATAAGGTTTTCACCCCAAATCCTCCTGGCGGGGTAGCTAAGTGTCCATGTGTTAAATGTCATCTTTTTGCCCGAGTGACAAAATCCGTTATGGCCGGTCACCTATGCAAATTAGGCTTCATGCCGAATTTCCTCACATGGTATGAGCATGGTGAGTCACGGGCGGTAGATATATCTGATGAAGATGATACTACCGATGGAATGGATGACGGGATGGATGAGATGGTTCAGGACTTGGTCGGCAATTTCAGAATGCTCCGGAGGATGAATCTGTGCATCATGAGGATGTACCGACCATATTAGCCGAGAAATTCTTTAGCCTCTTAGATGCTTCAGATAAGCCTTTACATGAGGGCACTAAGGTGTCAGTCCTTTTGTTCCTGACACAGCTTATGAATATAAAATCAAAGTATGGTTTCTCTCAAGGATGTTACAACGATTTGATCAAATTGATTGGTGATGTCCTCCCAGAGAACCACAATTTGCCAAAAGATATGTACTACTCGAAGAAGATTTTGGCTAGATTAGGGATGCCTTATGAGAAGATAGATGCGTGTGTTAACAATTGTATGTTATTTTGGAAGAATGATGCTACGAAGAAAAACTGTTTAGTTTGTGGCCAGTCTAGATTTGTACAAGTAGTTGATGCAGAGGGGAATGTAGTGACAAGTGATACACCAGTTAAGGTTTTAAGTTTCTTTCCTCTAACACCGAGGCTACAACGATTGTACCTATCTGAGGAGACTGCTCAACACATGAGGTGGCATAAAGAAGGAGTACGATATAACGAAGGTTTCATGTGTCATCCATCCGATGGCGAGGCATGGAAGACATTGGACCGGCATGACGAAGATTTTGCCAAAGATCCAAAAAATGTTCGCATCGGGTTAGCGACTGACGGGTTCTCTCCTTTCAACATGAATGTAGCGTCGTACTCATGTTGGCCTGTGTTCTCAATTCCTTACAATCTTCCACCTTCGATGTGCATGAAGGACGAGTATGTGTTCTTATCCCCTGTCATACCGGGGGCCAGACCATCCAGGAAAGCAATTAAATATCTTTATGCAACCTTTAATCGATGAACTTGTACAGTTATGGACAGGAGTGCAAACTAATGATAAGAGTAGAAAACAAAACTTCAACATGCGTGTTGCCTATCTCTGGTCCATCCATGATTTTCCTGCATATGGCATGTTTCCGGGATAGAGCACGCATGGCAGAATGTCCTGTCCAATATGTATGAATGACACTGATGCATTTCGTTTGAAACATGGTCGCAAATTTTGTTTCTTCGATTGTCACCGTCGCTTCTTGCCTCCTTCTCATGAATTTAGAAGACAGAGAAACGCATTTCATAAAGAAACGGTGATCACAAAGGACCCTCCCAAACGTTTGACAGGATTTGAGATTGTAAACTGGCATCGTCAGCTAATTCCAACAGAAGATGGTTTTGAAGCGTTTAAAGAGTCACACAACTGGACTCATATCTCTGTTATCTGGTGTTTGCCATATGCAACGTCTCTAATCCTACCGCACAATGTTGATGTTACGCACCAGGAACGTAATGTTGCCGAAAGCATTACCAGCATGTGTTTTGATTTCAAAGACAAGACCAAAGATAATGTTGCGGCTCGAAGAGACATGGCTGATATTTGCAGTCGACCATCCCTTGAGGTGAGAGATGACCCAACAGGGAAACAAGGCAAGCCACGTGCTCCTTACTGTCTTAAGAGCTCAGAAAAAAAAAGGAGGTCATGATATGGATGAAAAATGTCAAGTTTCCAGATGGTTACGCAGCGAATCTAAAACGTGCGGTAAGCATCGAGTCAGGTAAACTTAATGGTTTGAAAAGCCATGATTATCATGTAATAATGGAAAGATTAGTTCCTGTCATGTTCCGTGGGTACTTTCCTGATGACGTGTGGGCAATTTTAGCTGAGCTTAGTTATTCTACCGGCAACTTTGTTCAAAAGAAATTAAGAAAGCAATGATGCAAAAGTTGAAGAAAGCCATACCTGTGTTAATATGCAAAATGGAGAAGATATTTCCACCAGGGTTCATGAATGCAATGCAACATTTGTTGGTGCATCTACCATATGAAACAGAGATTGGTGGTCCTGTACAATATTGATGGATGTACCCAATAGAACGAAACTTAAAAAAAAATCAGGTCCACTGTGGGTAACAAAGCTCGAGTTGAAGGTTGCATCGCTGAGGCGTTTTTCCTAAAAGAGATTTCGTACTTCTCTGCTACATATCTGTCAGATGAGCACAATGTCTATACCCATATGCCGAGATACCGAATGGATTCGACGCATGGCTTTGATCTTGATATATTCCGAGAACATGGACACACCGTCGGTGCCAGTTCAATTCAAGAGTTGTCCCGCGACAAGTGGAATGAAGCACTGCTCTATTTGTACACCAACATTCCAGAAATGGAACAATATTTCACGTAAGTATCCAATACAACGATTTCTAATTTGTTTTTGACGTTAGCTCCTAACTTGATGAAATGAAATGTAGATTGTTTGATCAACAAAACTGGAATTCGACGAGGCAACCTACAAATACTCAACTGGACAATTTGCGACGCAATGGCTTACGTGGTGGTCCTAATTTCGTGACTTGGTTTCGTCAACATGTATATTTCTTATCACGTTAAATTAGAATAATGTAAATACAACTATATCATAACTATTACAATATTTGCACTGTATGCGTGATGCCACTGTCCTTGAGGACCTCCGACAGCTATCACATGGTTGCACTACAATAAGAAAGTTTGGGCGTTATGATATGAATGGGTTTCGCTTTCGTACCGCGGCATTAGAAGCAAGTCGTCCTTTTGGCGCCACGGTTAATAGTGGAGTTGTCACTACCGCACAGGGTGCAGATGGTCGAGAGACAGAATACTATGGTATTCTTCGGAACATAGTGGAGATTAAGTTTGGCGGTAGAAAAGATTTGAAGGTAGCTTTATTCTATTGTGATTGGTTTAAGGACAAAACCGGGATTCGACGAAATAAAAATCTTGGCTTGGTAGAAGTGAGACATGAATCATGGCTTGGAGGTCACAATTCATTCGTACTTGCTCACCATGTTGAGCAGGTGTACTACCTTCCATATCCATGCCGAAAGGAAAGTTTAAGACCTTGGTGGGTTGTATATAAAGTTAATCCTCCTGCTCACTTGTACACTCCTGAAAATGCCGAGTATATTGAAAGAGGACTAGATAACATGGATGACTTAGCGTATCAAGAAGATGGTTTGCCAGCCTCATTTGAGGTAGACATTGGGTCCTCGCTTCAAGAATTAGTAGGCGATACAACAGATGTTATTGTGGAAAATGTTAGAAGGAAAAAGCGACAACGCATAGATGTTCCAGAAACGAGACAATGCAGAGCCGGTGTAAATGAACTTGTGGACGCCGATTACTTCTAGAAAGTACAAATGGTACACATATTTCTTTATTTTTTGAATATTTAAAGTTTGTTATATGCTAATAAATAATGTTTATAAAACAGGATGAAATCGTTTTTCCGTCACACTGGAAAATCGAAAAGAAAGGATGGGTCTTCATCGAGTCGTGGAGATTCACTTTTTAGAGGATCGAGTTATCGCAGAGCGGCGAGAGATGCTCGGCGGTGCCTAGAGGAGGTCGCTCAGGAGGTGCCTCGAGGAGGTCGCTCGACAGGAGAGGTAATAATTTTAATTGTGCTATCTTCAATTTTTAATTTGCATGTACTAATTTGCATGTATCAATTCATTCTCAGGAGGCCAGAGAGCCTAGAGAGTTCGTGGAGGAGGCGGTGGGGGAGGCTGTGGAGGAGGTTGAGGGAGGGGGGGAGGCTATGGGGGAGGCTAAGGGAGGGGACGAGGCTGAGGAGGATAGTGCGGAGGGGGGCCAAGATGAGGAGGACGCTAGTGCTGAGGGATTGGATGCTCCTGCCTTCAGGTGGAATGTATAGATAATTTGGATATATTAATAAGTAAACATTTGGCACTAATACCATTCAGCTAATATTCTGTTTTTGTTTCAGGTATAGAGGTACTAATACCATTCCCCCGGTAGCAGTACCTCAAGCACGTAGAGTTATCCTACCACATGGTGATTGGTAAGTAAACATTTGGTCTTTTTGGACATCATTTATTTACTAGAGTTTTCACAAGTTGTATAATGTACATATTTGCAAGCAATGGGTTGATGTAGCATGGATAGACACAAACAGTATAAGGCAAGTGAATGGTACGCTGGGTTCTCTTTTGCGTTACCATTATCCTGGCCTAGTGGTTATCAACGGTGCAACACTGCCAGCCCTGAAGTGGGCTCATTATAAGGCTGCTAAAGATGGGATGCATGGGAATGTTGCCCAGCGAGTGTGGGTGGACTTCTGGGTAATTCTCTAAATTTTTGTTCGCTTTGAATATTGTTACATACAATTAATGTCTGACTAATTTATTTATTTCCCATGCAGGAGAGATACCGTTTGCCAAGTGATCAGGAGCAGTCTCTCGAAGAGAAGGCAACATATGTTTTTGAGAACGCAGCGACCAGGACGGTCAAGGAGATGATGTACCAGGCTCGTATTCAGGCGGTGTGTTTGTATTATAAGAGGGTGCTACATCAGGATATGAATAAGAAGCTTGGTGCATCAAAAATCTACATTCGCGAAGATCAATACCGGTGGCCTGAAGTTATGTTGCCTTGGTTCAACAAATGTCCTGAAGCTTGGCATGCTCTTAGCCAATACTGGGCTTCAGCAGATTTTGTTTATAAATCAAATAAAAAGAGGGGTAACAGAGAGGCGGGCCCGAGGGTATCTCAGCGGTACGGAGCCGATGGACATCTTCGTCTTGCGCGACGTATGGTAAGTTTCTTACGGTGTCGTATGTTATAGGTCATTGTCGATATTTCATTAGTTTAGTTTACTAATGTTGACTAATTAATATACTATATGTTCACTAATGTTGTTCTGTAGGAAGCTCAAAGTGGGTCTCGACCTACCGAGGTCGAAGCCTATATTAGAGGTCACCTTGGCTTTGATCCAACACAGCCAGACCAGCTATGCAGTGACAAGGTGACACAGAGCATGGCTAGTACAATTGCTTTCTAACTGAAGTGAATTCTTTATTTTGTCTTGATGTTTTGATATGTTGGGCAGGCTTCTTATGGGCAAGTGATGGCCGATGCTCATGGGGCTGAGTACGACTGGAGAAGGGAAGAAGTCGATCATGTGGCTCTATATAGTAGTGGAGGTGGCAAGAAACATGGTAGATTCTCCATGTTTAATGGCGTCCTGGATAGTTCGGCTGTGTTAAGCTCAGCAAGATCATTGGCTTCTTCGCAAGGTAGTGGGTCGAGCTCTCGTGAGACCCAAGTATTACAGGAACAGTTGAGGTAACAGGCCGCCCAACAAGCTGCACTCGAGGCCCAGCTACAGGAGCAGATGAGGCAACAACAAGAATATTTCGTTTCATGGCAGGCAGAGCAACAGGCAGCTATACAGGTAATCTTATTCATTTGAAATCATTGCTCATTTCTACTTTATGTTAATAAAATGGCTTAATCATGGTTCTCCTGATGCCTTGTTTGAATTCCATATATTACTGCTTTATGTTAACAAAATGGCTCAATTATAGTTAATTGTTAACCTAATAACTAGAAATCATTAAAACTTACTTCATATTCATACTCATTTCCTAATTCATGCAATTCACTATTTTGATCTTAAAATGGTTAAAATTTTTAGGCATATATGACACAACAGTTTGGAACGCCATTAAGTCTTCCTCCATTCCGGCCTCCACCTATATTTACACAATAATCTCCCATTACGGTATGTATCAAATTTAAACTTTTTAAATGTGCATGGTTGTGTAACTTAGAAATTCTAATATTACATTGCAATGTAGGGTTCGGTGGCTACTCCAGACGCCAATGTTGGAGGCGCTTCTTCCTCGAGGACTCCACCGACCGTTGGAGACTACCTTGGCTCAGGAGGCGATGCTGGTAGCGGACATCAGTTTAATAATGCTCCTCCTAGCTGGGTTATGTTGTGAACTATTGAAGTGTTGATGTGTTAAACTTTGTGTTGATGTGTTGATGACATGTTGAACTTGTGCGAACTAGGGTTGACCTATTGGAATGTGCGAACTTGTGAATTATAAATGTGTTGTGAAAATTGCAAGTTTGATTGTGTTGTAATGTGTTAAATTTGAAATTTTGATTGTGTTGAAATGTGGAATGGAAAATTTGGGCTGCTGGAATGCAGGAATGGGAATTCGGGTGCTGGAATGACAATTGGGCTGGAATGGGAATTGTGTGTGCTGGAATGGAAATTTTGGTGCTGGGATGCTCCAATATTTACGTCGGCCAGGCTAGCCGACGTAAATACTAGAGCTAGGCGGCACGGCATCGATCTAGTATTTACGTCGGCCAGCCCGGCCGATGTAAATAATTCCAGCCACGGGCCGACGTAAATACTCTATCGCCACATAGCGCGTTGACATGCCGTGACGAGGCGGTATTTCCGTCGGCCACGGCCGACGTAAATAGGAGACATTTATTTACGTCGGCTGAAGCCGACGTAAATAGGCGTCAATACCCGTAGCCCCAACCCGACAAACATTATTTACGTCGGCCGTGGGGCCGACGGAAATACCGGCTATTTACGTCGGCCACCGACATAAATACCCTTATTTACGTCGCTCGTTTTACGTCGGCCTGTTTACGTCGGCCTGCCGACGTAAATAGCTATTTTCGTGTCAGCCCCCGCTGCGTTGCGCTGCGCTGGACCGCGCCGGTTTGGTTCGGCTCGGCCGATTTTCATCGGTTTATTATTTTCAGCCCTTTTCTGATTTTCGTCAAACTTGCAGGAATTGTTCCATGAGCATCCGAACTCCAAATTAGGTGATTACAGAGCCATTATTTTTCATAAATAGCCTAGAATTTTATATATTTTATTGAGCTATATGTTCTGTTGATTGTTTTGCTCCTTATTGCATATATGCATATATGTGTAGATGTCCATGTCTGTGTTGTTCGGGAGGATTACAGGAGCCGTTCGGAGGAGGTTTCCAAGGCCCGGAGTACTAACAAGACAAGATAGTTGCATCTTGCTCTCCTATTTTACAAAACTCACCCATTTATTGTTTTTATTTTTCTCATGGATAAAATGATGGGAAGGGTAGAAACCTAATATTCACACTGCGTGATTGACCCTGTGAATTAGCCCTTTATGGCTGCCTTATTTGGTATTCCTCGCCTATCCTTATGCATAGATGCTAGTGCTCGTGGGTTATTAGTTGTTAGGTTATTCATCATTTAATTATTCTTGTGACTTGGTATGATTGGAGATGCTGAGTTACTTTAACCTAATCAACTAAAACCTACGTGGCATGTGTTGACTAAAGGTGGCATAGTCGGGTGGTTTTGTGGAATGAGGATTGTGTGGAGGTAGTCACCTTGGTCTAAGGATTCTTGACGTGTGCCAATCCAGCCAAACCATACAAGTGCAACCATAAGTGCTAGCTTAAGCATGTTAAGCTTGCATGTGCTAGTCCTGGCTTAGTAGTTAGGGAAAACTGTTAACACACTTTACTTTGAAAAGATCGGTTTGCGGTCCGTTGGCTCAAGAGGGGGACCCGAGTGTCTAAACCTTAGAGGGGGTATTGGTGTTAACAGAAGCAACTAATGAATCGCCTTGTATTGTTACTTGATCTAGGCTCCTAAGGAAGAGCTAAGACGCAAAAATACCACTCGGCTTATGGGTAAAGTGTGCTACACTCTGCAGAGTTAAAACTATCATGATAGCCATTCCCTCGGTTATGGGAGGGGAGGTAGGCCGTACATGGTAGTCTCATGTGTTAATTAATAACCTGATGGGTTGATTTTGGTTTTGAGTATTCGAGGCTTGTGCAGTTTTGTAGAGGGGCTTTCGAAGCCGAGCTCTGTTTGTTATCTTGGGAGTCTATTCATCTTATCAACTGTTCAACAAATGTTTTTACAACACTTTAATTAATCTTGACTAGAATAGGTGTTTATGCAAATTAACCACCCTGTTCTTGTTATACCCGTGTATTCATATTTAAGGATTCTTGCTGGGTAGCCTGTACTCACTATACAAAAACCATGGATATATTTGTTCAGGAGAAGACTCGATTCCAGTTTGCCCGCAGGATCAGGAGGATTCTGTGTCGTACTTTGCTGAAGATTAGCTATCGTCTCAAGGGTCGGATTAGAGAGCATCGACATATTTATTCTTACATATCATTTGGATTTCCGCTACTCTGAATATTATTATATGGATCTAAGCAAACTATTGTAATAAGCAGTTGTGGTACAATTACTTTTGCATCGTTATAATATTTTCTTAGTTATGATGATTGTGTTGTGATGCTCGACCCAAGTCGCTCATGAGTTGCTAGCATTGATCGCTAGGACTAGCAATGGATCATGGGTAGATCCCGGTGAAGCCGGGGTTGTGACAAAAGTTCGTATCAGAGCCAGTCTGACCCTAGGAAGCGTAGCTAGTCGACCTATAAACCTTAAGGATTTATTTTCAATAAAAATTGTATTTAAGCTACTTTGCTACTTTCTGATGTTTCTAAAGTCTAGTATCTCTCTATTAGCTAGGAATTCTTTGCTTTCACCCTTCCTACTCACCTTTTAAATTTCATTCCATCCTTGCCTATTCTTCTATCTTACAAAGTTTTATTCTATCCACCCCATAAATTCAACGTTTAGTCACTAGACCCAATTTGTGGAAGAAGAAGTTATATTGATTCCAACACCAACATCGAAGAAGAAGAAGAGACTGTCGTTGAAGAAAAGAAGAAACGAAAAACTACTTCATGAAGACGAAGAGCCGTCACTTTCAAAAGATTAAGTGTTGGAGGTCGTATAACAAAAATATATATATTGTTATTTTTGTGTGGAGTATACCATATCAAATTTTGGCTTTCCATGTGAGATATGGATATTCATTAACTAGGTTAATAGTGGTATCTAGTTATTTAGTAGTAAATTGTTTGGTGTATTGCTTTGCCTTTAATTTATGCAACGATAAGGAGATCGATAAGAAGATGGAGGAAGACCCGCCACTACAAATAAAGATTGAAGGAAGACAATGTACGAGGATCGAGATAAGTTGAAAAATGTTTTTGCAAAAAAAAAAGAAAAAGAAGAAGAAGGAAATAAAAAACAAAGGAATCGGGGGGCGTCCGATGGGCGTCGGACCCAGCAGCGTCCGACGCCCGATCCAGCCGTCGGTTGCCTCGCTCCCAGCCGTCCGATCCCCCAGTCACCCCACCACTTGCGCCGTTTCTCCCACGAGTCACGACACCGTTTCCGCGCAGCGTGTCGTCCCTCGCCTCCAATCTCTTGCTTCCTCAATCCCTTGAAACCCTAGAGACCACGCCGCCGCCGGCGTCGTTCCGCCGCGCTGTCGCACCGCCTCCGCGCCGTCGCTCCGCCACACCGCCACCACGCCATGGAAGGACCTCCACTGCCAGGAGCTGCCACGGAAGGACCTCCGCCGCCGAGAGCTGCCACCGGAAGACCTCCACTGCGCCCCTGGGAACTGTGACGCAGGTCGGCGGGTGATGCCCTGGCAAAGCCTCACCAAGTATTGGAACCACGTTGCTTTGAGCTGATTCAATCCTAGAACAATTTGAGTTGATTTTTTTTTTCAATTTTGCTTGTGTCTCCACATCGCTGGGAGCTTTGTGTGAATTTTTTGTAGACTGTACCCAGCTGAATGCAACTTTGGAGGATCTCAGTTTATATTGTTGCAATTTTGTGCTTGTATGATTGGATTTAGCACGTGAATGCCAGTTCAAAGCTGCTTGCCATGCTTTAATGTATTGATTATGCTGGCCATTGCACTAAGACCAAATAATGCTTGGAGGCTGAAAAGGACAGTGTGAGAATTCCTGTCTCAGAGCCTGATGTCATGAAGGTAAATGTAAAGGACAGTTGCTCAAGTGTAGAAGCTATTGAGTTGAGCAATGGCAGTGGCAAAGATGCTTTATTTGCATTCTTTGATGTGTTGATTCCAGTACAAATCAGCGGCCACTATCTTTTATGCGTTGATTCCAGAATTACATAATGCATGAGCCTGATCCCCTGGACGAAATCATGAAAACTGAACCACATGTAGTCATGTATTGTGTGTACTCTAGAGTGTGAACTGAATGCAAGGAAAGGGCTACATCAGAATCCTGTTGCAGCAAGAGAAAAATCGCCATTTTACATTCAGATAACAGAAATAATATGCCAATTCATTCTGAAATTGACTAGCAGTGACACTTGGAAATCTTTTTGTAAATGGCAAGCAATATACCCTTTGTGCTATCCATAGCACACTAGCTACTGCTTTGTTGTTGTCTTGTAAACTTCATGTCTGAAACTATTTTTTTGTGATATCGATTGAATTCTGAATGGATTTTTTTTGTGATATGGCCCAAATTCTGAATATGCAGCTTAGTTTAGTTTACAGAAGTCAATGATGCAATATATCATTGCCTTGAGAGGATGTACGATTCCACAATGACGCACACTTGTGAAAGCTCTAGATTTTCATCGTGCCACTGCCATTGTACCTTAATAATGTCCAATTCGGTTCAGACCAAAGGAATTGGCCACAATTATTAAATGGCAAACTTGCTCTCCAGAAGAAAATTGGCAAGCCACGATACATAAATGACCGAAAAAAAGATGATGTACATCTCAGTTCACAATTTCACAAATTCAGTGATATGACATGAGACTCTGAGTTCATTTCAATCTGAGTTCACTTCACACAATCAAATACAAGCATAGAGAATGTGCACAAAATTCATACAAACACTTCACACAAAATCACAGTAATCCTACTACGAACTGTACATACTACCACTGGACAGAGATACTGCACAAAATTCACTCCCAAAATTTTTCAACTCCATTGCTAGCAGAGCTGCATCGAACTGGACAAAGAGCCTCGGCTCCAGGACTCCATGATGGAGAGGCCGAGGGATCTCCCGGGGGTGAAGATTGAGGCTGCTCTTCTGGCGGTGGAGGTCCTGGCGGCAGCGGAAGTCTCGGCTGCTCTTCCGACGATGGAGGTCCCGGCGGCGGTGGAGGTCCGGGCTGCTCTTCCGGCGATGGAGGTCCCGGCTGCTCTTCGGACTCCAGGGACGGCGATGAGATTCACGGCGGAGGCGGTGCGGCAGCGCGGCGGAGCGACGGCGCGGAGGCGGTGCGGCAGCGCGGCGGAACGACGCCGGCGGCGGCACGGTCTCTAGGGTTTCAAGGGGCTGAGGAAGCAAGAGATTGGGGAGGCGAGGGACGGCACGCTACGGGGAAACGGTGTCGTGGCTCGTGGGAGAAACGGCGCAAGTGGTGGGGTGACTGGGGGATCAGACCGCTGGGAGCGAGGCAACCAACAGCTGGATCGGGCGTCGAACGCTGCTGGGTCCGACGCCCATCGGACGCCCCTCGATTCCAAAAACAAAAGAGAAAAACTTGGGCGGTACAGTATTTGTTTTTTTCTTTTCCTACAGTCCGTATACTTTCAAAAAAAAATGTTGTATTTGGTTTTAAAAAGAGAGTAGTTCTTCACTAAATAAATTTTAGTACTTCCTATGTATGGAGAATAAATAGCTGATAATGACAGCAATAATATAACAACTAATTTGTTGTTTATGATTGTAAACTATGCTTGAGTTGGATTTAATTATTTGGATCATGTTTTCGTTAGCATGTGGAGTGTTGCTTCTTATTTGGATCTTTGAATGGAGTGATAAAAGCGTTTATAAAACTATTATATTCTAAGGATATCGCATACCAGTTAGTCTTCTTTCTTATTCTTTCTGTCCCAGTAGATGGCCAGAGGTTGTGGAAGTGAAGCTTGTGGCAGAGGAAGATGCCGTGGAAGGGGTCGAGGTCGTGGACGTGGAGTTCAGCCGTTACCCATCAATCTGCAAGAGGAGTTGGATCAAGCCAGCCAATCGGAGAATGCAATGACCAGGTGGTCAAGCCAATGACCAAGGGCAAGTCAACCAAGCAGGACCGATCAATGTCATTTGCCCGAGATCTTGCAACATGACATCGCGAAGAAATTGTCGCCCCGCTACCTCCGCGCCAAATAGGCTCACACATGATGCAATGATTCTCCAAGCTTTGAATCTAATTGTGGATCGTTTGAATCAACCGCCGCCGCAGCCGATGCCAACGCCAGCGTTGCCGTAGTCAAAGTTCAGAGAATTCATGTGGACTCGGCCATCGGAGTTTTCTGGCCGTGGAGACGCAATAGAAGCTGAAGATTGGATCAAGAATGTAGAGATCAAGCTCTACCTAGCTAATGGTGATGATTATGAGAGCGTGCAGTACGCTGCTCATGTGTTGAAGGGGAATGCTGCCCATTGGTGGGAGAAATATTGCGCCACTAATCCAAACAATGTGAATATGGGAAGTGATGACTTTGTTGAGATCTTCAAGAACCACCATGTTCCAATGAGCATCCAAGAGTAGAAGAAGCGCGAGTTCGAGGGACTGCGCCAGAATGATAGATCCATTGATCAGTGTATCGGCAAGTTTATCGATTTGTCTTGATATGCGCCAAATCTTGTGGCTACAGAAAAGGCAAAGGTGATCTGGAAGTTCACTGAAGGACTTGACCACTTGGTATGGTAAGCTAAAGCCGCTTCGTTGTGAGACATTCGATGATGTCACCGAAAGGTCTCGTATCTTGGAGGGAGCCCAGCACAAGCATAATGATGAGAAGAGGAAGTTCACTTCTCAGCAGTTCAAGACCCCAGACTCATCAAGCTCTAAGCTTTGGGCTGAATTAGAATTAGTGGAGGCAGTTTCAAAACTCAGGTTTCAAGCAGTCATTTATTCCCCAGTAGGGAGGAAATTTTCAGCAAGTTCGCCAGTCGCTGCAAGCTGGAGGCCAAGTGTAGAATCAGGCCAAGACTCCAATTGCTGGTGTGAATTGTTACAAGTGTTATCAGCAGGGCCATTTATCGTATGACTGTCCGCTCAATAAGGGAGGCCAACCTCAGCAGAGCCAAGGAGGGACGCCTGCTCGTCAGCCGATTCAAGGGCAGAACTGTGGGAGTGCATTCAAGACACCCTAGGAAAGGGGACGTGTGAACCACGTCACGGCTAAAGAAGTGCAGAATGTGCAAGACGTCGTTCTCGGTACGTTCTTGGCAAACTCAATCCCTGTTTCTGTTTGATTCGGGAGCATCGCATTCTTTTACTGCCAAAGTGGTTATTGTTGATAATGGATGGAGGGTAGTACCCCTTAGGAAGTCCTCGCTTGTTCAATCGCCTGGTGGGGCTATGAATGCGAATGTGGGATGTCCGAATGTGGATCTAGACATTGGAGGTTATAAGTTTCCCACTAATTTGATCATGATCGATTCCAAAGGTATCCAAGTGATTTTGGGAATGGATTGGTTGAGTAAGTATAAGGGTAACATTGATCGCGCTGATAAATCAGAAACCCTTACTACTTTAAGTGGAGAGATCATCAAGTATGTGTCTTTGCTTAGAGAAAGCTCGGTTGTCAAGTTGCATCACCTGAAGATGATGCGTGGAGTCAGAGAAGAGCGTCTGCCATCGGAGGAGACTCCGACAGTGAATGAGTTCATGGATGTTTTTCCTGAAGATTTGCCTGGAATTCCGCCAGATCGGGAAGTTGAGTTCAGTATTGATTTGTATCTGTGTACAGAGCTTATTTCTCAGCGTCCGTACCGTATGAATCCTAAGTAGCTCGTGGAGATGAAGACGCAGCTTGAAGTTTGGAAAGCCAAGGGTTTTATCAGACCAAGTGTTTCTCCATGGGGATCGCCTGTGTTGTTTGTGGAAAGGAAGCGTGAGAAGACCCTAAGGATGTGTGTGGATTATCGGAAGCTTAATGAAGTGACCATTAAGAATAAGTATCCGTTGCCTCGAGTGGATGATTTGTTCGATCAGCTGAAGGGAGCAAAGGTGATTTCTAAGATCTATTTGAGGTCTATTTATCATCAGATCAAGTTGAGATCAGAGGATATTTCAAAGATAGCATTCACTACCCAATATGGATTATATGAATATACTGTGATGTCGTTCGGATTCACTAATGCTCCTTCTCATTTTATGATGCTTATGAATATGGTCCTGATGGAGTATTTGGACAAATTCGTTGTGGTGTTCATTTATGATATCCTTATTTATTCTAAGAATGAGGAAGAGCATGCCGAGCACTTAAGACTGGTGTTGGAGAAGTTGAGAGAGCATCAGTTGTATGTCAAGTATTCAAAGTGTGGCTTCTGGGTCAGGGAGGTAACATTTCTTGGTCATGTTATCTCGGAGGATGGAGTGTCTGTGGATCCGTCCAAGGTCAGTGAGATTTTGGAATGGAAGGTACCGAAGTCGGTTACCAAGGTCAGAGGTTTTCTTGGAATAGCTGGTCATTATCGTCATTTTATCGAGGGATTTTCTAAGATTTCTCGACCGCTCACCCAGTTGTTAAAGAAGGATGTTAAGTTCAAGTGGGCATTTCGATTAATCGGGACGACTTGAGTTGTTGAAGAAGAAGCTAACCTCGCCACCGGTATTGGTTTTGCCGGATATTCATAAAGACTTTGAGGTGTATTGTGATGCTTCGAAGTTGGGAATCAGATGTGTGCTTATGCAAGAAGGGAGAGTTGTTGCATATGCTTCGCGACAACTACGGTCCCATGAGTTGAATTATGCTACTTATGATTTGGAGTTACCTGCTGTGATGCATGCTTTAAATATATGGAGGCATTACCTAATTGGTAATCGCACCGAAATATATACGGATCATAAGAGCTTGAAGTATATATCCACCCAGCCAGATCTGAATATGAGGCAGAGGAGATAGTTGGAGCAGTTAGTGGATTATGATGTGGGTATCCATTACCACGAAGGCAAAGGTAATGTGGTTGCCGATGCTCTAAGTCGGAAGCCAAGAAGCGAGCATATTCAAGAAGAAGCGGAGAAGCTGAATCTGATGATTGTTCCACATGGTTATGTGCATAGTCATCTATATATGACGAAAGTGCAGCCAGATCTCCAGGATCAGATCAAGAAGGCTCATGATGTTGATGATGGGATTCTCGACATTATAGTTGGGATAATCCTGGAGAAGGCGCCATGATTTGTGATGGATAAGGAAGGTATCGTTTGGTTCGACAAAAGGATCGACGTGCCTGATCAAAAGGATCTTCGAGAGTTGATTTTGAAAGAAGCTCATGATTCAGCGTATTTTATTCACGCCGGGATTACCAAGATGTATCTGGATCTGAAAGAGAGACACTGGTGGTCGGGAATGAAGAAGGATGTGGCAAAGTTTGTTGCTTTGTGTGATTTTTGCCAAAGAGTTAATGCCGAGCATCGGAGACCAGCAGGATTGCTTCAGCCTTTGAGAGTGCCTGAATGGAAGTGGGAAGAAGTCGGTATGGATTTCATTGTGGGTCTGCCGAGAACCCAGAGAGGTTTTGATTCGATATGGGTGATCGTTGACCGATTGATCAAAGTGGCTCATTTCATTCCTATGAGGACAAGGTATGATAGCGCTAAATTGGCAGAGATCTATATGTCGAAGATAGTGTGTTTGCATGGAGTTCCTAAGAGGATCGTGTCGGATCGAGGAAGACAGTTCACGTCAAAGTTTTGGGAGAAGATTCATTCTCTGTTGGGCACGCATCTAGCTTTCAGTGGTGCCTATCATCCTTAAACCGACGGGCAGACTGAAAGGACGAATCAAATTTTGGAGGATATGTTGAGAGCAGTGGCTCTGTCAGATTCGAAGAGTTGGGATAATGCATTGACATATGCAGAGTTCTCCTACAATAATAGCTATCAGTCCAGTATTCAACCCAGATGCTTTGAAGGAGGCCGAGGATCAAGTCAAGATGATCCAATGAAGGATAAAGACCGCCCAGTCAAGGCAGAAGAGTTATGCCGACAAGAAGAGGAGAGAGTTGCAATTCGAGGTTGGAGATCATGTTTATTTAAAGGTTTCGCCCATGAAAGGTCTTCGTCGATTCCATGTTTCTGGAAAGTTGTCCCTGAGATATATTGGTCCGTTTCCAATAACGGGAAAAAGAGGAGAAGTTGCTTATCAGTTGGAGTTGCCAGAGCGACTGCCTGGAGTGCATAATGTGTTCCATGTTTCGCTGCTCTAGAAGTGTTTGAGAGTGTCAGAGGAGCAGATGCCAGTGGAAGCTATGGATTTGCAAAGGATCTGCCCTATAAAGAGAGGCCGATCAAGATTTTGGATGTGTCAGAAAGGTGTACCCGGAGTACCGGTCTATCAAGTTTTGTAAAGTGCAGTGGTCCAACCATTCAGAGTCAGAGGCGACTTGGGAAAAGGAGTAAGATTTGCAGGTTGAGTTTCCAGACTTGTTCGAGCATGATTTCTCTGAATCTCGGGGTCGAGATTCTCCGTAAGGGGGGGGGGGGGAGGTTTGTGACATCCTCTATTTTATCGTATGTCACTTGTATTTTCGAAAACCCAAAAGTAAATTAAAATGGAATTGTTATGTACAAAACCCTAGTTTAAAATTACTTTAATTAGGTTTAAAGCCAAAACCCTAGGAAACCCTTTAGGAATATTCTAGAAACATTCCAGTAAATCTTTGAAGCCATCATCAAGCAACCCTCCAAATTTCGTGTCCAAATTCCAAAGCTAGCTCGTGATTCCTTGAAGTTTTGCCGTTTTGTCGGGAGCTCGTCAAACCAATAAAATAATGAGCGAACAAGGGAATCTCGTGCTCAAATTTGGAGGGAACCTTTTTGAAGCCCAATCCGAATTACCCTCCAAATTTCAGCCCAATCCAGCAGAGGAAACTCTGTTTTCTTGATAAACAAGCCTGCAGCCTATCTGAATTCTACCCGGATTAGGATTCGAGTCCTAACCCAACACCTCTTAGCCCAAGGCCCAGCCCTAGTCGTCCTTGGCACTATATAAACACCCCAAGACCCCTGTCCCAAGTCCTCATCACGAAATCTCTCAAGTCCTAAACCCTAGCCGTAAAAAATCCTCCCTATCGAAACACTTTTCTACAGATCCCTCTCTGTGCCTTGACGAAGCTCAAGATTAGATGGTGCCATGTTGTAGATCTCGTCGAGACGGTCAAGATGGATATATGGATCATCCAATTTGGCCAAGAAACGAGGGAGAACGAGCTCGCGGAGTTGTTTGTCGCCGCCGCCGTCGCCGCCGCGCGTCCTCGGCGCCGCGCGCCAAGCGCACAACATTGCCGCCGAATTCCTTGCGAGCCGCTCCCGCCCGATCGTGTCCCCACCCACCGCCAGCTCGTCCAGCAGCGCCCGCGCCAGCGTCTTGCCAAGCGCTGCCTTCCGCCGCCACGCTTCTTGGCGTGAGTCGCCGCCGCCGCCAACCGCGTCGCGCCACGAAGTCGCCTCCCGCTTCGCCAGATCCGCCGCCGCGCGTCGGGCCCGACCGCCGCCGCGTGTCGCCGTGTAGTCGCTTCGCCCGCCGCGCTGCTGCTGCGCCCGCGTCGGCGGCTGCCGCTACCGCTAACCCGAGCCGCCGCGTGTCAGCCCCCGCTGCGTTGCGCGCGCTGGACAGCGCCGGTTTGGTTCGGTTTGGCCGATTTTCATCGGTTTATTATTTTCAGCCCTTTTCTGATTTTCGTCAAACTTCCAGGAATTGTTCCGGGAGCATCCAAACTCCAAATTAGGTGATTCCAGAGCCATTATTTTCCATAAATAGCATAGAATTTTATATATTTTATTGAGCTATATGTTTTGATGATTGTTTTGCTCTTTTATGCATATATGCATATACGTGTAGATGTCCGTGTCTGCGTTGTTCGGAAGGATTGCAGGAGCCGTTCGGAGGAGGTTTCCAAGGCCCGGAGTACAACCAAGGCAAGATAGTTGCATCTTGCTCTCCTAATTTACAAAACTCACCCGTTTATTGTTTTTATTTTTCTCATGCATAAAATGATTGGAAGGGTAGAAACATAATATTCACACTGCGTCATTGACCCTGTGAATTAGCCCTTTATTGCTGACTTATTTGTTATTCCTAGCCTATCCCTGTGCATTGATGCTAGTGCTAGTGGGTTATTAGTTGTTAGGTTATTCATCATTTAATTATTCTTGTGACTTGGTATGATTGGAGATGCTGAGTTACTTTAACCTAATCAACTAAAACCTGCGTGGCGTGTGTTGACTAAAGGTGGCATAGTCGGGTGGTTTTGTGGAATGAGGATTGTGTGGAGCTAGTCACCTTGGTCTAAGGACTCTTGACGTGTGCCAATCCAGCCAAACAATACAAGCGCAACCATAAGTGCTAGCTTAAGCATGTTAAGCTTGCATGTGCTAGTCCTGGCTTAGTAGTTTGGGAAAACTGTTAACACACTTTACTTTGAAAAGATCGGGCTGCGGTCCGTTGGCTCAAGAGGGGGACCCGAGTGTCTAAACCTTAAGAGGGGGTATCGGTGTTAACAGAAGGAACTAATGAATCGTCTTGTATTGTTAATTGGTCTAGGCTCCTAAGGAAGAGCTAAGACGCAAAAGTACCACTCGGCTTATGATAATGTGTGCTACACTCTGCAGAGTTAAAACTATAATGATAGCCGTTCCCACGGTTATGGGAGGGGAGGTAGGCCGTACATGGTAGTCTCATGTGTTAATTAATAACCTGATGGGTTGGTTTTGGTTTTGAGTATTCGAGGCTTGTGCAGTTTTGCAGAGGGGTTTTCGAAGCCGAGCTCTGTTTGTTATATTGGGAGTGTATTCATCTTATCAACTGTTCAACAATTGTTTGTACAACACTTTAATTAATCTTGACTAGAATGGGTGTTTATGCAAATTAACCACCCTGTTCTTGTTATACCTGTGCATTCATATTTAAGGATTCTTCCTGGGTAGCCGTGTACTCACTATACAAAAACCACGGATATATTTGTTCAGGAGAAGACTCGGTTCCGGTTTGCCCGCAGGATCAGGAGGATTCTGTGCCGGACTTTGCTGAAGGTTAGCTATCATCTCAAGGGTCGGATTGGAGAACATCGACATATTTATTCTTACATATCATTTGGATTTCCGCTACTTCGAATATTATTATATGGATCTAAGCAAACTATTGTAATAAGTAGTTGTGGTACAATTACTTTTGCATCGTTATAATATTTTCTTAGTTATGATGATTGTGTTGTGATGCTCGACCCAAGTCGCTAATGAATTGCTAGCATTGATCGCTGGGACTAGCAATGGATCATGAGTAGATCCGGGTGAAGCCGGGGTTGTGACACTATTTCTGAAATTTTCTGCTCTAAGTGCATGAGGATGAGGTGCTCCCCTCCCCTCTATTTATAGCCTAAGGGTGAGATGCCCTAAACCCTAGAGCCCATCTGCACCCTTCATTTTAAGACAAGTCGTGTACAACTCACACACTACAAGACACACTTCCGAGCGGGAATATTCTCTACATATTCCTTCGGGAAATATGTTTGCAACTTCCTCTGTGCAAGCACATGACTTGGGTCCACTGGTCCAACCAGCTTCGCCACCAGGTTACCAACGCCACAGCCTCCAGCTGCCTCGGATTCCTTGCCATGACTAAGCTTCTCAAGTACACCACCTCATGTGACTGCCAGATCGTCAAACCCAATCTCCTACACGCCTCCGGACGCATCAGCCTCCAGCTGTCATCGCAAAGCATCAGCCACGTATCCACTGATACTTGTATCATAGAGGTGAACATGCAAAAAACAACACACCGTACCTTTCCTGTAATGTTGTCCATGATACGATCATCAACATTGAATCTTGTGCACAAAACCAAAAACACGGTGCCAAAACGCGCTTAGCACAACAGGACAGTACGGGACAAATCCAAAATCTCATCAAAAACCAACAATGCCTGAACAAGACAACTTAAAAACAGATTCAAATACATCATTGTTACATATATTCATCATCATCCAATATGGGACCCTCCACTTGGGTCTCAACAGAGTGCATACGCATGTGGGAACCAGCTGAACTACATGCTATTTTTGCTTAGTGTGGATAAGCGTGGTACAAAATAGAAGGTATAATATAAAAGGGAAATAATTATAAAAGGCGGAGTGGCACGTGAGCAATTGCTCCACCTTGTGGAGAATTCAGTGAAATAAATCTTTTTATATGTACATTATAAATGGAGGGTCGGACTCAACTATCGGTCGCGATCGAACAACCGTGATTATTTGGATGACATGGCGGCGCATAAGCAAGCTAGCGCGGAGGCGACGACGTGGATGCACCGGAGGCCGACCTGTTGGGCCCTTTGTTTTAGAATTGATGTGGAAACTTCCTTCCTATCCACTTGCATCTTCTTCACGTACTTTGTTCACATTTATGTGTTTGCATTGATTTTTCTCTATTGTTTCAGTATTTTGTGTGCTTTGCGCTTTGCTTTTAGACTGGGCATTCCATTTGGTTTCTGGTCATCTAATTCTCAAAGACTAATATGGGATAAGATCATGTTTTAGATTTCATTACATCTTATACACACAATGTCGAGGATAAAATCACGGCCCATTGCCATGGCCCACTCCCTGACGGCCCAATCGAACAGTCTACCAGGGCTCAGCTCCCTGGAAGGTTCTATCTGGCCCGTATGCATCCTGTCGAACAGCTTCCTGGCTGGCATGGTGCGTAACGGCCAAGAAATCATGTTTGAGTCCGTCTCGAACAAGAGTTCTGCATGGCTACGTGAAGACCCGGACGTGGTTTCCCGGATTGGAATTGAAGTCGTGATCCCCAAGACTAGGAGTTTGTCTTATCTACCGTGGGGCGTATTTGGCATGGTATGAGTTCGTTACGATCTCGTAGTTAGCCCGGCCCGATATTCTCTCGGTAGGTTGGTTTGCTCTGTACTATATAAACAGGGCCCCTACGGCGTGTAGAGGGCACAAGGTTTTTGGCTTAATACTTCCTGTACACCCATATTCTCGTGGAGACTTGTTCATCTCGACGAGTTCCGTCTTGTAATACTCTTTGATATAAAGAAAGGCTGGACGTAGGGCTATTATTTCTCCTGAGAGGCCCGAACCAGGATAAAAACCCCTGTCTCCCTGTTCATTGTGATTTGTTCTGTTCGGCGTGTCTCCTATCTCCCTCTTGAAGAACCTTAGTTCACTTGGATCAATATCCCAACCGTCGACAGTTGGCACCGTCCGTGGGGACACGCAGGTCAAGCATGTCGAACTCCATCAGCGATACAGAGATTCTTCCTGAGGACTACGACTCAGAAGGGCAGGATGTTTCTTCCCCTGCCAGCTCGAATAGATCTTACCGACCTAGATCGATGTCTGTGTCGGAGACAGAAGTTTCTGGATACACTCCGGAGATGGTCTCAGGTCGAGCTCCCATCATTGACGATGAATACGGAGCTGATGATCTTTACGCTGGTTTAGATCTATCAGATTCCAAGGCGATGTCGGTTGATTCCTCCTGTGGCGACACAGTGATGACGCCGTCTAGCGCGCAAACGCACGGCCACCACAGCGTCAACATGGCCAGCGTAGGGACTTCACAGGATCCTGCGTGGGTCACGACGGCCGAAGAGATCAAGCGGATCAACTCTGCTCGGCACCCAGATGGAGTCGCACCATCTGCTCGCGAGCAAGATATTGTTCGCCGCACCTTTGACGAATCCATCAACCAAACCTTGGCGCAGATCCGTGATCAGCGCAAGCGTCAGCGACGCGATCCGCCTCGCGCGCCTACGCCAAGACCCCGGCGAAGTTCACCGCCGGCGGAATCCCGCGTGCGGACTCAATCGGGCAAGACGCGGATGCTTCAGGGATCCCAGGACCAATTCAGCAGAGTCGGGAACGACTCCAGGCCCTGGCGACCGTAATCAGATCCGCTCACCAGGACAATCTCGTCCTCGTGGGCGATGAAGTGGCTACTCACCTCGAGAAACTGGCCGAGGGCCTTAAGTCCGTAGGTGAGGCCTCATCCGGGCAGCGCGGAGAGCCTGTCCGGGTTCATTCGGACAGTGAGCGATCCGATCGATCGCGTGATCGCTGTCACCGTCGAAGGACCACTATCCACGAGCAAGCTGCCCGTGGTCGCCGCCGCTCGCCGAGTCCCCGTAGTCATCGCGACCACAGGGACAAGCGTGCGCGCGACGATCACGGACGATCCCCTCGCGAGGAGCGCGTTGTCACGACCACGAGGAAGGAGCGTGGGGGCTTATCACGGAAGAGTTCCTCCAGCGAAACCTCCGCTCGGAAGAGTTCCCCGACCAACGGGACCAACGTCTTCTCAAGGCTAGGTTACTGCGGGGAAGGTGGCGATCTTCGCCTTGGGCTGCAGGGCTTTCTCTGACGAGCTTCGCTCTGTTCGGTGGCCCTCAAAGTTCAAGCTTGGACACATGGAGAGGTACAACGGGACCCAGAACCCAGAGGAGTTCCTTTCCATCTATGCTACGGCCATCATGGCTGCCGGGGGTGATGAGCTTGTCATGGCCAATTACCTTCCAAGCTGTCCTTGGTATTTGCTCGGGCGTGGTCATTTAATCGACAAGAGGGTTCCATTAGCTCTTGGAACCAGCTTTGTGGCCTCGATTGCCAATTTCGGAGGCTATTACGTGCGTCGGGCAAGGAGGATGATCTGCACGGATGATCCGGATGAGCGGGAGACCCTCCGCAACTTTGTGAAGTGTTTCATCAAGATCCGCAACACAATCCGAACATCTCGGACGAATCTGTTGTCGCGCCTTTAAAAGCGAGTCGCGATAAGCGGCTCACCCAGATCTCGAGATCAATGAGACTGGACCGCCAACCACTGTTCAAAGCGGCGAGAACGCGTTCATTACAAGAAGGCGTTCGACAAGGGCGAGCCGCCCGACTGGTGTGGAGGAGAAGAAGAAGAGCAACAATAATCCGGTGACAAGAAGTCCTAGAAGAAAAGAAGGGTGATCACGAACAACAACTGTCATTTGGTATAGATCGCACACCTCCTCCCAAGGATGGGCAGAAAAAGCCCAACGATAACTATAAGGGCAAGAAGCCCGCCCAGGGAGGCAACCAAGGCAAGAAAGGTCCAAGTGACCGATATTGCAAATTCCACCAGCACTACGGGCACGATACACGCCACTGTAGAACCTGGGCTGCAAAGCTCGAAGATTTCTACAACAGCAAGGGCCCAATGCTCACCATGCCCGAAAAAGGTGAAGCCGGTAAGGCCAAGCGCCAAACCGATGATGGTAATCGAGACGATGATGACGAGTATCAAGAGCCCGTGAACCATATCGCCGTCATCTTCGGCGGCTCCTCGGCTTATCCCTCTCGGCGCAGCCTCAAGGAAGCTGCCCGGGAGGTCCACAACGTTGAAAAGGGCAAGCCTCAGCCCGAATCGATGAAGTGGACCGAGCTTTCCATCTCCTTCTCTCAGGAGGATTGCCCCACTGGGATGACCAAGCCTCAGAGGCTCCCACTGGTGGTCGCTCCGACCATCAGCAACGCGAGAGTTGGCTGTGTTCTTATAGACGGCGGGAGCGCTTTGGACTTGCTCTCTGCTAAGGTCTTGGACGAGATGCAAATCCCTCGTTCCAATCTTAAAGAGGTCGCGATGCCCTTCTACGGCATTGTTCCCGGAGAAGCTGTTCGCCGTTAGGCGGATCGTTACGCTGTTACCTTCGGCGATCAAGCAACTTCCGGACAGAGTTGATCGCGTTCGATGTGGTTGACTTCCCATCCGCGTCCAATGCTATCCTGGGTCGGCCATCTCTTGGCAAGTTCATGGCCGTGTCCCATCATGGATATCATTGCGTGAAGATACCGGGTCCCAACGGTGTGATCACGGTCAAGGGCAACTATAAGGCCGCTCTCGATTGCGACGAGCGATCCCTTGCCTGATCGACCAGCTCCGCCACGTGGTCGATGTTCCATGAGACCAAGTCTGCACGCCCTAGGGTTTCCCTTCAGCCAGGAGGAGAGACCAAGGAGGTTCCACTGTCTTTGGATGATTCCTCCAAGACAGTTCATCTGGGGGCCAATTTGGACCCCAAATAGGAAATCGAGCTCATTGCCTTCCTCCAAGCTAATGCAGACATGTTTGCCTGGGAACCGTCTGACATGCCCGGAGTCCCAAGGGAGGTTATCGAGCACAAACTGGCCGTCCGGCCGGACAAAAAGCCTGCTCGCGAGAAGGTTCGACGCTTTTCGGACTTCAAACAGGGGATCATCAAAGATTAGCTTGGCAAACTGCTCGCTGCTGGTTTCATCCGCAAGGTTGATCACACCGAGTGGCTGGCCAACCCTGTCATTGTAAAGAAGAAAGGCGGCAAGTGGGGGATGTGTGTCGATCACATAGATCTGAACGCTGCTTGTCCTAAGGACAACTTCCCGCTGCCTCACATAGACCAGTTGGTCGACGCGACTGCGGATGCCCAGCTCTTGAGTTTTTTGAATGGTTACTCCGGTTATCACCAAATAAGCATCTCCCACGAGGATGAAGAGAAGACGCCTTCATCACCCCTTCGACACTTTACGCTGCTCGACCATGTCTTTCCGTCTGCGCAATCTTTGGTGCCACGTTCAGTAACTTAATGGAAAGACTTTCCCGAACAATGTGGAAGAAACACGGAGGTCTATGTCGATGACATAGTTGTAAAAACAAGTATGCTCCAGATCATGTAAAAGACACGCCGAGACTTTTCAAAATCTCAACAGGCATCGAATAAAGTTAAATCCAGAGAAGTGTACCTTTGGTGTTCGATCTGGAATGTTGCTCGGTTATGTAATTGGTTCGCAAGGCATATCCGCCAACCCCGAAAAAATCGAGGCCATTGAAAACATGCAGGCTCCAACTACCGTCAAGGAAGTTCAGAGCCTAACCCGGACGGATGGCTGCCTTGAGCAGGTTTATCTCCCGTCAGGGCAAACGCGGGCTGCCCTTCTTTAAGGCCCTACGCAAGCACAATGGTTTCGAGTGGACAGAGGAGGCTGATAGATCTTTCCAAGATCTAAAGCAATACCTGTCCAACCTACCTGTCTTGACTACCCCGCGCCACGGCGAGCAGCTTTTGTTGTACCTTGGTTGCATGCCGCAAGCGGTGAGCGCAGTCCTGACGGTGGAAAGGGAAGGTATACAGCGGCCAATCTATTACGTGAGCAAGATACTTTACGGATCAAAGGAGCGTTACCCTGAGGTCCAGAAGCTGCTCTACGCCTTGCTCATGTCCTCCAGGAAGCTTCGGCACTACTTCCAGGCGCATCAAATACTGGTCCCGACCAAGTTACCTCTTGGAGAAATCCTAAGGAACAAGGAAGCTGGCGGACGTATAGCTAAATGGGCAATGGGCTGGCGAATTTGACATCCTGCTTCTTTGCTGAATCGCTATCAAGTCCTGTGTCTTAGCTGACTTTGTCGCCAAATGGACTGCCGCCCAAATCGAGAAGCTCCGAGCAACCCGATGACCCCCGAACCATGTTTTTGATGGCTCGCGCCCGAAACTTGGGGGCTGGTTTTGTTCTCATCTCCTCAAGGAGAGCAACTCGATATTCTATCCAACTACACTTCGCGGCAACTAACAACGCCATGCGGTCTGAGGCCCTCCTCGCGGGACTAAGAGCGTGCAAGCCGCTCGGTGTCCAACGACTGACTGTGAAGGGAGATTCACAGCTGGTCATCAATCAGGTCAACAAGGAGTATCAGTGCTGCGATGACTCAATGGCGCGATACCTGGTTGAAGTGAGGAAGTTGGAGTGGCATTTTCGATTTTTCGAGGTGCTCTTCGTGCCCAGAAAGGACAACTTTCTGGCCGACCAACTGTCCAAGTATGGATCCTCACGCGAACCTGCTCCGGCAGGGGTGCTCGTCGAGCACCTTCACAAGCCCTCAATCACGTCTTCGGACGAGGCAACAGAGATAGGTGGTGTTGTCTCCGTCATCGAGCAGGCTGCAGGTTGGACAACGCCATTTGTCCGCTACCTTACAGATGGGACCCTGCCCGAAGACGAAGCCGAGCGTTCCCGGCTTATAAGGCGTGTTGCTCCATACAAGCTTATGGACGACATCCTTTACCGTCGAGGTGCTCTAAGAGTCCTCTCCAAGTGCATCTCGCAGCAGGAGGGTGTGTTTCTTTTTAGGGACATACACGAGGGTGCCTGTGGCAACCACGCCTCCTTCAGAACTCTGGTCGGCAAAGCGTTTCGCATGGCTATTACTGGCCTACAGCGTTACAAAATGCCCGGGACATCGTGACCAAGTGCAAGGCTTGCCAATTTCACGCCTGGAAGGCACATAAGCCCGCCCAAGAGCTCCAAACGATCCCCCATCATGGCCTTTCTCCACATGGGGTCTGGATCTCCTTGGCCCGTTCCCTAAAGGGTACAAGGGCTATACACACTTGCTCGTGGCCATCGACACTTTTACAAAGTGGATTGAGGCAGAGCCTGTGTCGTCTCTTCACGCCAAAACGGCTGTGCGCTTTTTCAAAAGCAACGTGGTCACGCGCTTTGGGATTCCCCACAAGCTGATCACGGATAACGGTACCCAGTTCAGAAGCGAGCTATTCCAGGAATACTGCGACCAGCTGGGCACCAAGGTCTGTTTCGCCTCTGTGGCACATCCACAGAGCAATGGAGCAGTCGAGCGAGCTAACGGACGAGATCGTCCAGGTATCAAGCGGCGTGTGTTCGCGGCACTCATGAGCACAACAAAACTGGGTTGACGAGGTTCCTTCCGTCCTCAGGCGATTCGCTTTCGGCCACCGCAACCGGGGAAACTCCTTTCCAATTGGTCTACGGTGCAGAAGCCATCTTGCCCGCCGAAATAGTACTCGGCTCGCCTCGCACGAGCTCGGTCAACCTCGTTGACTCCGAGCAAGAGCGCTTACTCGATCTAGACCTCCTCGAAGGCACACGCGACCGGGCACAAGTCAGAATGGCGCGCTACCAGCAGGCTCTTCGCCGGCACGCTGTCAAATCGGTTCGACCAAGGGCTTTGCAGGTGGGCGATCTCGTTCTGCGCCGTGTTCAGAACCTGTCCAATGCCAACAAGCTAACTCCCCGTTGGGAGGGCCCGTTCACGGTCGTTTCTACTGCTCGCCCGGGGGCTGTTCGCGTGGCCATGGAGGACGGGAGAGAGCTGACCAGCATTTGGAACATCGACCAGCTTCGTAAGTTCTTTGTGTAGGTCTTTCTGTGTTTGCTTAGCTTCGCGCTTTTTGTCAAACTTCGCGCCTTTGTTCGTTCAAGTCTGTCGGGCTCCATGTAAAGTTCAATCCATTTACAGTGAAATTTTCACGGTCTTCTGTGGCCTTTTCACATCTCTGTCTTCTCAAGACTACCCTCTCTCTGGTAACACTTGATGGCTGCCCGGCCTTGCGAACACTTGGCTCAGCAATCTTAAGAATTTTTTCCTGCTCGTATCCGGTTTCAACAAGTTTCTCAACTCAAGGTTGCGTAAAAAGGCTTTCTCGCCTCGCGGCTAAGTCTGCTCTCGTAAGCCCTCCGCGGCAGATGCACTTACCGCTCACGGCACAACCACTTGGTAAAGCCCGCTCTCGTAAGCCCTCCACGGCAGAGACACTTTCCTTGTTCGGTTGCCTTTGGAATCGCCTAACTTACGTCGCCGAGCAGTTCTTGGAATACGTCGATCAGGATACGGGTGTCGCGCTAACTCTCTACGCACGTGCTCGAATTCGCAAACTCAGGTTTTCGAGCACCGTCCGTACCGGGGGCTAGGGTGTCGCTCTTTCTCTTGTGCACCTGTTCGAGTTCGCAAACTCAGGTTTTCGAGCAGCTGCACAATGGAGGCCGGGAGTTAGGCTAAGCGTTCTACCAGTTTTCTTAAACTTTTTAGCGCTTTCGTGCCTTGCTCTTGGTTTCCTGTTCGTTCTTGTCTTTTGCTGCTCTTTTTTGCAGGAAAAAGGTAAGTTCTTTGTTGCATTAACAAGAGTTGCAGGTACAACAGTCCCTTTCGGATTCTGACCCTCTGACTACTTAGAAGCGAGTTGCTCCTTGAGCTCCTCGATCACTTCCTTGGCGCAGAGACTTCCCTTGGGCTTTAAAACCCTCTCGGCCTCGGCTCGGAGGCGGTTGGCTTCCTCCTTGCTTGCTCTGGCACCGCTCGTTGCCTTCACACGGAGAGCCTCGACCTCTTCGGTCTTGGCCCTTGTTGCTCGGTCAGACCTTCGCTCTGGCCGCTCATTTGCTTTCAGGCGGTCTTGAGCTGCTCGTCCGGCTCCTCGACCCTCTTCTCCAGCGGTGCTCGCCCTTGCGGCCAGCCAGCGCATCTCCTCGGCCTCCTCTGTGGCGCCTCTGGGTGGAGATTTTCTCTTGGAGTGCCGCGAAAGTCGACTTCTCTTCGGCGAGCTGGGCCTCGAGCTGCTTCACCTGTTTCACGAGCAGCTTCCGCCATTCGGACACGTCGTTGAGTTGCTCCTCCAGCCACTTCGTGCGGCCTGGCTCCCCTTCCGCGACGTTCGCGCTCGCGGCCTGCACGCGAAGCTCCTCGGTCTCTTCTCGAAGAGCCCCGGAGGATCGCCTCTCCTCGGTCAACTGAGCCTTGAGCTTCTTTATCTTCGCCGCCAACTTACTCCGGCTCTTGGCTGGTGCGGAAGGCTCCCCTTCGAGCCCCCTCATTCGGAGCTGCTCTCAGAAACCCGCCAGAACAGCGCTGCGTTCGACGGTGACTCCATCCTCGAGCTCCTCCATGGTATCCTTAAAGACCTGAGGGAGAAGACCATTTAGCCGCTTTGCGATGATGTTGCTCGACTGGACCATGTTTGGTTTTGGAGCTTACCTTGCCAAGCCGACGCTTCAGTCCCCGGCGTAGGCGATCTTCGAGACCATGCGTCACGAAGCCTCGCTCGTCTTGAGATGAGGCTCGCGCGTCATTCTCGCCGCCGTCTCTTTTGCTCCTTCTTCCTGCGGGAGCGCATTTGCTCGGGAGCAGGAGCGGCGGGCGAAGAACTTTCGTCCCCGCGCTCCTGCCCTTCTTCCTCTTCTGCCCGATCACCTTCGGGCAAGGTCGGTGCCGTTCCACCGGGCGACACCAGAGCTTCCGCTGGCGGGGCGACTTGTGCCCCCTGCTCGTGCGTTTCTCCTTGCACCTTGGCGGCGGGACTTTGGCCCTGCTCGCCGGTCGTCTCCGTCGCCTCAATGACGGGCTGCCCCTGCGACGAAGTGCCCGGTAGGACTGCCTGCTCGGTCCCACCTCGGGCAGCTTGCGGAGCCATCGCCTTGGCCCCGCTATCCATGACGCTGTCCGCCGCTTCTTCCACCTCCAGCCGCTCTACCGCGCCCTTCAGCGCGTCGATCTGCTCACTGGAGCCTGGCGGGAGCAAGCTCCACGCTGCCAGCTTGTCCTTGAGGCTGGCCAACCTCACTGCCCGCGACGCACCGTGCAGGTGCTCGGGCAGTAGAGATCGCTCGATTAACTCGTCGACATCGTCCGTGGCAATCTCCTCTTAGGCAACTGACGCGGTTAGGAAAGTTGTAAAGACGAAAGATTCGTTACTACATACCTGCCGCGGAGGACTTGATCTTTCTCTTTGTTGCTAAAACTTTCCGCCTCTTCCTCGGGGGCTCCTTGGCGCCTTGTTCGCCTCGGCTCCCGGACGCTCGTGGCGACAAACTCAGCTCCCTGCTGAGCTGAGCGCTTTTCTCACGCAACGCAAGAAGTTTTTCCTTGCGCGCGACTTCTTCCTAGAGTCTCCTCTGCTCGGCGACCTGTTGCAGTCGCATTATGTGGCCCGGGTGAGCCCGCGCATAACGCCCAAGCCAGAGGGTTGTGATCCTTACCTCTTCGTCGCTTTGCTCGGCGAGGAGGGAGGGGCTTGGTCGCTTCCCGCTCGCTTGGCCGTGTGCGTGTTTGGCTTGCTCGACGCGCTCCGTTGCCGTAGCAGACTTCTTCGAGGGCAGGCGGCCGCCATGGCGCGGCGAGCTCCGCATTGGCTCGGGCGCCGCCTTGGGCTTCGTGGCCGCCTTGGCCTTGCCCTTCTTCGCTCTCTCCTTCTCCGACCCAGAGAGCTCCTCCATGATCCCGCCGAGGATCAGATGGTCCTCCGGCGCGTTCGAAAAGTGAGTGTTAGCATTTACAACGATTTGAATCCAGCGACACAGACGAGGGTTCGAGCAATACCTCGGCTGTGCGGACAAGCACGTTCCTCGGACAGGTGTATGCCACCTCGCCGGTGACCTCGCCGTCCTTCTTGGCTGCCTTCAGCATGGCGTCGACCCGCTCGGTCACCTATGCGTCGGTTGGTTTTTCTGCCCGAGCAGGAGAGCCTGTTAGTTCCTGTTCGGAGGAGACATTAAAGAAAGGTTGAGTCTTAAAGGCACTTACCCGTGCTCTCCCTAGAGATGTCTTCCCATCCCTCTATCTTATAGAAGGGATAGGGTCTCCTCAATGACGGGACGAATCTTGTTATTGTGTGTCCCGGATGATCTCCCTGCCCGTGAGCCCAAGGCTCACGAGGGAGGTGATCTTCCTCGTCAAGTACCAGTCCTCGGCGGACATCTCCGGCCGAGGCATTGGCGTTCCCTTCGCCTGCGCCTTCTCGGTGAAGAAGAGCTTTGTTGAGACCTATGTGGAGGGTACCCCTGTTTGATGATGAATATATGTGACAAGATGGAATTTGAAGTGTTTTGAAGAATGTTAAATGGTGCATTTGTGAAAATTACCGTGGAATTGGAACCGGACTTGTGCTGAGCTTGGGCTAGGTAATAATTCTGATCGAACGTGGTCCGGTGTATTTTAAGCTGACACGTGGTGTGTTAGGGCTTCCTAATTGTGATGTCATGCAGGGATTATTGTGTTGGTAATTTTGTGATGAACTAACCTTGCAGGTGAGGTAAGGTGTGTTGGTTTCGTGTGTGTTCACCTCAGTGATCACGGTGTCGGTAGTGCGTGGTGGCCTTGAGGGGACAATTTGGAGGCTGGTGCGTCCGGGGCGTCTGAGCGACGGGTTCGATGACTTGGCGGTCACATGAGGTGGTGCACTCGAAAGCTTAGCCATGGCGAGAATCAAAGCGGTGGAGGTCTTGGCGTCGGTAACACAGTGGCGAAGCTGGTTCTGACCGGTGGGCCCAGACGTGGGCTGGTGACCGAAGATGCTGCGAAGATATTTCCCGGAGGAATATGTGGAGAATATTCTCTCTCGGGGATGTGTCTTGTAGTGTGTGTGTATTGTACACCACTCATCCTCAAATGAAGGGTGGAGATGGGCTCTAGGTGTAGGGCATCTCACCCTTGGGCTATAAATAGAGGGGGAGGGGAGCACCTCCTCCTCATTCCCTTACAGCTGAAATTTCAGAAATATAGAAGGTGAGTTGGGTGTGTAAGGATGGCACTTAGAGTGCTTGTGACCACATGGAGTGTGGTTTGTAATCCCCAACTCCTATGCAATGAAATCTCTCATCTTCATGATCATCTTGTGTTGATTTGCTCCATGTTCTTCTTTCTTTTGTTTTTCCCTTTTTGGAGCTCTTATTTGAAGATGAGTCTTGGTGATTTCTTGCTGGTTCTTGCTGGTCTATGAAGCCTTAAGGTTGCTAATATGATTTACCACACTCTTTGCAACCATATGAGAGGCAAGAGATCAAGTTCTTGACTTGTTGCAAATCTGTCCAGAAACTTTCTTCCGCGCGACAGTCAGTAAAAGATTTTTAGAAAAATCTAGAAAAATCATTTTGGGATGATTCCAGCTGGCAAAGATGTGTGACTTATATACCCATCTGTGGTAAAATTTTGAAGACCACTGGTTTCTCCATTTGGGTGCTATGAAGTGAAAACCGAGCCCCAAACTTTCTGCTCGAAGTTCTTGACTGCTCTTGGTGTTTGATTTTTCATATTTTCTGTGGATGGATTCTTGAGATGATTTTTGGTGGAATACTTCACGGCTCATGTTTACATAGGGACAAAAATTCCCACAATTTGTGGAGCAACATAAAGCCACCATCTCTCTGGTCCAAGTAGAATCAAACTCTGAAGAATCAGCTTTTGCTTTTCAGAAAGCAGCTTTTGTTGTTTGAATTTTCATATTTTCTCTGTAAGAAGTTTTAAGGAGATTTTTGGTGGAGTGCTTCACGACACCTTGTCACATAGGGAGAAAAATTCCCACGATTTTTAGAGCACCAGAAAGTCACAAACCTCCTGCTCCATTAGAGGACAAGTTCTGAAAGAATCTGCATTTGCTTTTCTGAAAGCCACTTTGGTCATTTGGCTTGATCTCTTTTCCTAAAGCAAGATTTGAATTGGTTCCTCCTTTTTGAACACTTGACAACCAGGATTGTGTTTTCAAAATCCCAAATATTTCATGGCTCTCATGCACCCAAGTGAAGGGTACACATAGTTGTCAAGTTGTTCGGGTTTGTGGTGGAAACGTCGAAAAATGTTGTGGCGTCTATTCACCCCCCTCTAGCCGCCTAGCTCGGGTTTTCAATTGGTATCAGAGCATTTGGTTTGATGCTTCTTTGCAAATCTTGACCGATTTTTGAAGCCGATCCATCTTGCTATTTGAGCTATGGCGGACAAGTATTCCACCAAACCCCCCGTGTTCTCCGGAGCGGATTTTTCCTATTGGAAGGCTAGGATGGAAACATATGTGATGGCTCAGGGCTACAATGTTTGGCTTAAGATCAAGGAACCATATGAGTTTCCCAAGGAGGTGACGGCCGAGAATCAAGCCGATGTGGAGCTTAATGCAAAAGCTCGAAATTTTCTGATTCAAGGTCTTAGCCGAGGGGATCTGGCGGGTGTCGGACATCACCACAAACCCACAAAATCTGGGCGACCCTCAAGCTTACCATGAGGGGACGGCTCAGGTTAAGGTGGTGAGACAAGACCAACACAAAAGAGAGTACAATCGATTTACTCAGAAGCCGGGTGAAACGCTTGACTCATGTTTCTCCCGCTTCACCAAGATTCTTGCTGATCTCCGTTCGGTTGAAGTCAAATATACCGATTCGGAGATTGCCAGGCATTTTCTCTCTGCTTTGGATCTTAAGGTTTGGGATGTGAAGGTGATCAATCAATCCGAGCGTACCGATCTCGGCGCTGACCTTGAAGCGCTCTATGCTAGTCTCAAAACGCACGAACTTGAGCATCTCCCGAAAGAGCCCAGTTCCTCATCGACTGCCTTGATAGCTGACCCCTTTGGTCGTGGTTCTTCTGATGTTGCCGGTTTCTCCTTCTCTGCCCTCTGTGAGCTGTCCAATGATCAGATGGACAAGATTCCTGAGGAGCAGCTTGCCTTGTTGGCGTGAAGTTCTCATTTGCTTCTGGCGAGTGGCGATCGGAGGAGAGGCATCATGAGGTGCCGGTTGTGGTGGTCTCAACCACATGAGCGTGATTGTCCAAAGTCGGAGGAGAGGAGCGGAGCGACTACGTCGCTACGCACACGGAACCCCTACATCAACAAGAACCGCAACATCAAGGCGGCGGTGGAGGAGACAAGAAGAAGGCCGCCAAGCCGATGTTCAAGAATCGCCGTGCGATCGAGAAGGTGCTGGCCGCTCTGGAAGGAGTCACCTTCTCCGACAAGGAGGACGGCCTTCGGATGATGGCGAGGACGATCCGCCAGAAAACGACGACGTCGACTACACCGGCATGTGCTTCATGGCACACGGTGGCAATGGCGGCAGCGACTTCGGACCTCTACCACACCGACGATTTATGAGAGTAATCAAGAAGGTCCCTCCTACTCTGTTCTTGAGGATGCTTTGCTTAAACTCCATGACAAGTACACTAGGGTTGTGGCCAAGAACAAGTCCCTAGATGATCAACTAAAAATTGCAAAGTCTGCTGCTTGCTCCAAATGTGAAAAACTCACTCTTGAATTGGATGAATTAAAAGTTCACCTTGAGAATGTTGCCATCCAACTAGAGAAGGAAAAATCTAGGCCCATTCCTCGGCTGTTGATTACATTGAGTTACTTGATTGTGACAAGCTCATGGAAGATTTGACTGAATTAAGGACATATCATGCTAGTGTGCTTGATTTGAATGAACAACTTACGAAAGTAAATGTTAAGCTTGTAGCAGAACTAGATGATACTAGGAAGAATTTGTTCCTTGTCACTTCGATCTAGAGTCTATCATTAATGAACCCTAGCATGCTTTGTCACGATCCCTCTGCACACTCATCTAAGGACCCGGTCGGTCCGATTCTTGGTGTAGCAATCATGCTCCACCTAAGGACCCAGTCATTTCGGATGAGAGTTGTAGCTTCCACTCACTTGATTCTACTTGTCGTGATTGCTGCTTTGTTGAAGCTTGAGAATTTGAACTTGCAAGCTAAAATTTACGAGCTTAATGAAACCTGTTCTTAATGCCTCTGTGTGTGATCGATGTCTTGAGCTTGATGGGGAGGTGGATAGGGTCTACGAGATTTGAGTGATATATTTGAGGGTAGGTTGACCCAAGCCCAAAATCTTGAGTGTCTTTCTGTCGGGCTCTCAAGAGGAGATTACGATCCTAGGTGAGAAGTGCCGCAAAGCCTTAGGAAAGGGTACAAGCGATAGCAGGACTCTTGGACTCTTCCTCTTCTTGCGGGTTTTGTCCCCAACTCCATCGAGTCAGAGTACCTCATGAGCACTCTTGAGAAGTTTGTTGAGGGCAAGCGAAAACTGAACTTGATACTTGACAAAAGCAAGATATCAATGGGTAGAGGTCTAGGTTACAAGCTGGTGGAGCACATCAAGAGACACCCACCTAGAGTGCTTGGAAGGGATGAGAGCAGGCAAGCAGTTGTTCTTAGGGACGGGGTTCACGAGACTCTGCTTTTCAGTCCTTGAGGATCGTTAGGGAAAGTCCTACCACCAGATGCATTGATCTCGAGAACAAAGCTCCACAGAGTCCACCTCTGAAGAGTTCCTCTTACCACTCCTTACCTCGAAATGGCAAAGAAGTAGTTTGCACCTTCGTGATAGGATGGGACACACTAAGCGAAGCGCTTCCGTCGTGCTAAGGAAGCACGTGAGGCGTGAAAAGCGGCTAGAATTCAAGGACCTCCTAAGAAACCTGCACCTAGGTTCGTTCCTCCTCGAGCTAGACCGGTGGTTAGGCGGCCGGACTTAGAAACACACCTTACATTGTTCATCTGTTGTCGATGCAGGCGTGGCAGCGTCGTCCTCGGGGCGTACCTCCTGTGGAGTTCTGAGGTGGCGTCCATGACGTGAGTGCCAACTCCATGGTGGAGGAATGGCAAGAAGGATAGGAAGCGCGGACAAGATGCACCCGCCTCGGCTCAGCGGCGGTTGCTCTAATCCAGCGCCAAGGCGTTTCCCTTCTAGAAGGGATGGCCTAGTCCGAGTAGAGTCTGTTGATGCGGTCGTGTGACTCAGTTTTGGGTGCCAAAAGATGCCGGTATTTCCCAATCTTGAGCCACGTTTCTTCACTCGTTGACTTCGGTAGCGTCGGATGGGAAGGGGACATGTGGATCATCGATTCGGTGTTGTCGCCACATGACCGGAAACTCTCGGTGGTTCTCCTCCTTAGTCCGTGAGCCCTGGGTGAAAAAATCACCTTTGGGGATGCTTCGTCGGTCGTGTGCTCGCTCGAGGCTCTATTCAAGGTTAGTGACCGGGTTGTACTTAAGGATGTGGCCCTTGTCGTGAGCTTCGCTATAATTTGCTTCGGTTTCTCGGTGGTGATGAGGGTTTTGAGGTTCGTTTTAAGCGTAATGAAAGTTGCATTCTTGATTCTTACGGGAGTTTTGTTTGCAGGATTCACAGATTTGGGAGAGTTTTTCGTGTTGATTTTCGATCTCTGATTGGCTCTTCTCATTGCTTGATTGCTTGAGTCCGTGACACCTCCTTCGGCATAGGAGGCTGGGTCACATTGGTTTTGATCACTTGACGAGTTAGCGGCGGGATCTGATTAGTGGTTTGCCCAAACTCAAAATGGTTAATGACATTGTTTGTTCTCCTTGCGGCATGGGAAGATGGTTGCCGCTGCTCACCCACGATCACCCTAGTGATGGTGATGCACTGCACAATTGCTTCACATGGACCTTTGTTGGTCCCTCCGTGTATGCGATCTGTGGGTGGCAAGTGGTATGTGCTCGTTGTTGTCGATGACTATTCTCGATACTCTTGGGTCTATTTCATGGTGAACAAGGACGAAACATTTGGCCATTTTCGTTCCTTGATTAAATAAGCTTTCTGTTGAGTTCGAGGGCGCTTGGCGCAATCCGTTCGAATAATGGCACGAGTTCAAGAATGCACAATTTGAGAATTTCTGTTACGATTACGGTGTTGAGCATCAATTTTCTTCTGCATACGTCGCACAACAAAATGGCGTTGTGGAGAGAAAGAATCGTACTTTGGTAGAGATGGCTAGGACTATGCTAGATGAATATTCTACTCCTAGGTATTTACGGCCGAGGCTATTTCTCTGACTTGCTATGTTTGAGCAGGTGTTTACGAGGTCTAAGTTGCATCGCACATCCTATGAACTTCGATATGGGCGTAAGCCAAGTGTTTCACATTTCGAGGTGTTTGGATGCAAGTGCTTTATTCTGAAATCTGGAAATTTAGACAAATTTGAATCTCGATCTTGGATGGCATTTTTCTTGGGTATCTGACTTCTCACGGTGAATTACAGCGTGCAGGATAGTGAGGCGTAGAGTTGTTGAGACTTGCGAGGTGACCTTTGATGAGGCTATGCAGGGGGCAAGGCCAGATATCTCAGGTTCAGACTTGTCTTTTGAGCCAATCTTTGTTGAGGAGAAGGTCTTTGGAGATGATGGTTCTACGGAGCCTGACCTCGACTTGACTCCACCGGTGGCGCCTCCGGTTTCAGTCTTTGTTCCTCGGTCTCACCTTACCTTCCGATTCTACTCGGCTCTCCTTGTGCTTCTAGGTTCTCACCTATAGAATCTGATTCGCCGGTGGCTCGATCCTACCTCTCCTGCTCCCGAGGTAGAGGCCATTTCTAGGGCTCCTCGTCACATCGAAAAGACCATCCCCTGCATGAGATGATCGGTGGTTTGGCGAGAGGATGCTAACCCGATCGAAGTCTGGGCTTTCTCACCTTTGCTTATCTGCTGCTTCGTTGCTTCCTTTGAACCGAAGGGCGTCACCCATGCACTTTCTAATCCTGATTGGGTGAATCGATGCACGAAGAGTTAGAGAACTTTGAAAGGAACAAAGTGTGGCGGCTTGTTGAGCGCCCTAAAGGACATAATGTAATAGGTACTAAATGGGTGTTCAGAACAAGCAAAGTGAGGATGGGGTAGTGGTTAGAAACAAGGCTAGATTGGTTGCTCAAGGTTACACTCGGATCGATGGGATAGACTTTGATGAGACATACGCTCACGTGGCTAGACACGATTCCATCGGGATCTTAGCGGCATTTATGGCATCCAATGGGTTCAAAATTGTATCAAATGGATGTTAAGTAGTGCTTTCTGAATGGCTATATTAAGGAGGAAGTGTATGTGAAGCAACCTCACAGGTTTGAGAATTCAAGATATCCTAATCATGTATATAAGCTTGATAAGGCTCTATATGGGCTAAAGCAAGCACCTGGGGCTTGGTATGAGAGGCTTAAGACCTACAGTGAGCAATGGGTTCCTAATGGGTAAGGTAGACCAGACCTTGTTTACCGTAGGGTTAGCTCTGATTTTCTTACGGTACAAGTGTATGTCGATGACATCATCTTTGGTGGTTCCTCCTCTGCTCTTGTTTACGAGTTCTCGGAGGTGATGAGCTCGAATTTGAGATGAGCATTGTCGATTGTAATAAATACCGAGGGTAGGAAGAGTCCTCGGGAGGCCAAGAGGGCCCCACGCGTCGGTGAGGCGAGCAAGGCCCAGCCGGCGTGGCGAGCCCCGAGAAGGCCAAGAGGGCCCCACGCGTCGAGGCGGGCGAGCAAGGCCCAGTGGCGTGGGCGAGCCTCGAAGGCCAAGAGGCCCCCAGCGCGTCGAGGCGGCAGGCCAAGGCCCAGCGTGGGCAAGCCCCTCGAAGGCCAAGAGGGCCCCACGCGTCAGGCGAGCGAGCAAGGCCCAGTGGCGGGCGAGCCCCTCGAGGAAGCCAAGAGGGCCCACGCGTCGGGCGGGCGAGCAAGGCCCAACAAGCGTGGGCGAGCCCCTCGAGGAAGCCAAGAGGGCCCCACGCGTCCGTGAGCGAGCAAGGCCCAGCGTGGGCGCGCCCTCGAGAGGCCAAGAGGGCCCCACGCGGCGGCCGGTGCGTGGCGAAGCCCTCTGAAGGAAAGGCGAGGTCCCATCGCCGGAGTGGGGCCAGCGGGCGAGGCGTTCGAAGGAGTCTTGGACGAAGGCCCTCTCTGCTGAAGGACGGCGCATTTAATGAGACATCAGCGGATAGGCAACAAGACATGATTACGCTTCTGATGACCTTTGCAGTCTGGCGCGGCATCATCTTGTGTACCTGAAGAATTGGCCGGTAGAGAGAAGGTTTGCTCGAGGAGGCCGCGTCGGAGGAAGCGGCGAGGCCCCACCCGAGACTCACCGGTGTGTCAGTCTTGGTCGAGGCCACTTGCGAAGCACGCGAGGGCGGCGCCGCGCAGCGTGGGCAGCGGCGCGTTTTCGTCTCTTCTGTCGAGTCGTGTCGATTATCTTGAAATCTTATCTTGCCTACCCCGGCTCTCTCCGCCACCCAAAGCTTGTATAAAGGGGAGGAGAGAGAGGGAAGAGATGCGATGCACTAACATTCGTGCATTGAAACGCTCTGTAAACACATCCCCATTCAACCACAATCGGAAAAGAGCTAAGGCTCGGCGGGAGTAGGACTATTACCCGCGAAGTCGAACACAGGTAAATCGGCGAATCGCTCCTCGTTGTGCCCGACAATCCGTCGAACCGAGCTTGATCGAGTTGGCTAGCGATCTAAAAATCTGACCAGGTGTGATCGCGATGGTTGGCGGCGAACACGCCGTCGATGGCAGCGCCAGTAGAGGCGCTAACATCGGTTCAAGCTCTTGACCCTTCTTGGCGGCGATGGCGGAGCGGCGATTCGCGATGGGCGAAGCGGCCGCTAGAGCGCTGCCCGCGAGTCGGCCGCGGGCGATAGCGATGAATCACCGGCGGTGGCCGCCCGCCTAGGGTTGGAACCTGGCGGAAGCAGCCGCCTCGGCCAAGCTAAGCGGCGCTGGCCTTGGAGAGTGCACCCGGCCTGAGAACCTCCATGCGGCGAGGCCTTGTTGGAGAACCCACGGTTCGGTGACTCCGGACTCCGGGCGCCGTGGTTAACCAACAGCCCGCTACGTCGGCAGCGCCCGCCGGCTGGTGCAAGTTTCGAGGCGGGAACCGGTGTTTCCGCGTCCTCCGTTCTTTGTTGCCCTCGCCTCCTCTCGCAGATCTCTGGTAAGAGGCGGGGCCAAGGCGACAAGAGCGGCGACCCTACGGGGGCTCGGCGGCGGCGTCGCGGTGGCGCGATCTCGGTCTCACCCGGAGGACCGCCACTTGCTGCATGGAAAGACCTGCGTGACAAGCTCCGCGGGGCGCGACCGAGCGCGACCGCGCTTCGCCGCTGCCGCGAGGACCAGCAAGAGGGCTCCAGCAGCTGCCCGGCCGGTGAGGTGGCGCTTCTTGGCGCCGCCCTAAGCGATAGGGGCGGCGGGCGAGACCGCGTCGAGGCGGAGGCTCCGGCGTCGGGTGCCACGCCTTTTCTAAGGAGGCTGCGCGCGTCGATGGCGGAGCAGTTTCGTCCGGCCCCATCGAAAAAGTATGACGGCTCCACCAACCTGATGAGTTTTGCAGATCTATCTGACGGTGATGCAGCCGACTAGAGGTCGGGGAAGGTTACGCGAACTACTTCCCGCGGTCCTCACCGTGAGCCCGCTCGTGGCTCATGAACCTGCCCCAGTCCGTGGGGTCATGGAAGGAGCTCTCGGGCTCTTCGTCACCAACTTCGGGGCACCTTGAGCAGCCGGGGTGAAGGCGACCTCCTAGCGTGGAAGCGGAAAAGAAAGGAGAGTCATTGCTTGGCGACTATATTGGCGCTTCGGTCAGTCCGCAACACCATCCACGACATCTCCATCGGCGCCCTTGGAAGAGGTGCCCGAGACCCCAAAGTCAAAGAAGATGGCCACCCGCAAGATCAAAGCAGCGGAGGAGCTCTTCACCTGGCGCTTCAAGTCGCCCTTGATGAGAGAGCTCGCATCCGCCGGGCTGCTGTGGCGGGACAGCCAGCAGTGGCGAGCCGGGACCTCGAGGAACCCGGCGGCAAGGACAAGAAAAAGCGCAAAGCGGCCGAGACCGGGCAGGTCATGGCCGCCGGCCTTGATAACAACAACGACAGCGACGACCATGACCAGCCAGCGCAATGGGCGCGGCGAGCGAAAAAAGGAGGAGGTCGCGGCGCCGACGAATACGCGGCCCGTAAAGCGGCCGAGGCGGCGGCTATAAGCGATCGCCGTAGCCGCGACGGTCCCATGGCCGACGAAGAAGCGAGACCATCGCCCGTGGCGGGACGGAAGGCCTTCTTGTCCCATTCACGCAACAACTCCCGACTTGGCGGATTGCCATGTCGTTAGCAAATGGTGGACAAGCGAGTCCACGAGCGGCGGCAGCGGCGGCGTCCGGCGGCGGCAATAGCAAGAGGCAGCTCGCTTGGTTTCAGCGGCGGGCCTTGAAGTTACCATCATCCACGGCGGTTGACCCGCGTATCCGTCCCACGCTAACTTTAAGCGTCGCGATGAGAAAGTGTCGCCCGCCATGCTCGGCTTTAGGTCGACAAAGCGGTGGCGTGGTCGAAGCGACCCGATCGCGTTGATCGGACCGATCACCCGGCCCGATCCGCCCGACCTGGTCATCTCCGATCGTGGTCGCGCCCACGATCCGGAATGTAAAGCTAGGCGCGGTCTTGATAAACGGAGGAGTTCCCTCAACCTCCTGTCCGCCGGGATGCATGGCGCTCTAGATCGGCGGCGGGAGCTTCGTCCAACGCTCCCATTCTTGACATCGCGCCGGGCCGAGTCCGTCGGCCATTGGCGCGTCGATCTCCGGTGGCGTTTGGAAACTCAAACAACTTCCGCACCGAGATGCTCGAGTTGGTGGCGGACTTGACCTCCTCTACAGCTATCTTTGGGTCGGCGGCGTGACCAAGTTCATGGCGGTTTGCCACTATCGTACATGGTGGTGAAGATCCGAGGCCAGCCGGCCCCATCGTCTTGAAAGTGGACGCCGGGCGCTCCGCTGCGACAAGGGCAGCTCTCGCTTTGGCGAAGCGTCGGTGCCAAGGCGAAGCCGACTCAGGGAGCTCCTCGGCGAACCCGTGCCTCCCGGTTCGTCCGCGGAGGTTAAGCGGTCTCCTGGCGAAGTCGAGACCAGCGAACCGTTCGGGTGGCGCCTCTCTTAGCGCCAAATAGGAAGCGCTCGTCTCCTTCCTCGATCTATGAGCGTGTTTGCGTGGCAACCGTCCGACATGGTGGGGTCCCGAGGTGATTGAGCACAAATTGGCGGCGTTCCCGGCGCGACCGGTCATCTGAAGGTCGGAGCGATCGGTAAGCGCCGAAGTTATCCGCCGGGAGGTGGACAAGCTCTTAAGGCGAAGTGCGTCGCGATGTCGCCCATCGGTGGCTCGCGAACCCGTCCTCGTCAAAAAATCAGCGGTATTTGGAGGATGTGCGTGGATTTCACCGACCTCAACAAAGCGTGCCGAAGGATCCGTACCGCTGCCCGCGCCGATCTCATCGTCGATTCATTTGCGGCGCGACGGCTATGCTACGGATCGTACTCGGGTACCACCAGTTAGCATGGCGAAGAAGATGAAGACAAGACCGCCTTCGTGGCGTCCATGGGCGTCTCTTGCTACCTGAGGATGGCGTTCGGTGAAGAATCGCGGGCCCAACCTATCGAGAGGGCCATGCACATCTCCACGCCCCAAATAGGGCGAAACACAGAGGTGTATGTTAATGATCTGGTGGTGAAGTCCAAGAAGGCGGAGGAGTTGATCGGTGACTGGAAGAAACCTTCACCAACTTTGAGGAAATCTGCGTCAAGCAACGAGAGAAATGTGTGTTCGCCGTTCCGTCGGGCAAATTCTTTGGGATTCCTCGTCTCCCGAGAGGATTAGGCGAACCACGACAAGATCGCAGCGATCGAGAACATGAAGCCCCGAGCGACTTGGCGGATCACGATTGCTTGGTGGGTTGCTTGACCTCCACTGGGCAGCTTTATAGCTCGCTTTGGGATAAAAGTCTCCCACCGCTCAAGCTCCTAAAGAAGACCAACCATTCGAGTGGGCGGCGGAGGCGCGGGAGGCGTTCGGCAGTGCGAAGAAGTATCTCACCTCCCGCCCGTCTGGTCACCCGGACCAGGCGAGCAGCTGATCCTCGTCGCGGCAAACCCCGAGCGATCGGCCTTGGTCTTTGGTGGCGGAAAGAAGCGTTCAGCGCCCATTTACTCGTCGGCAAGGTCCTCCACGGCGCGAAACAAGATATTCACGCACCGAAGATGCTCTCGCCCGTCTTGTGGCGTCAAAGCTGCGCCACTACTTCGAGGCGAGAGTTACGGTGTTGACCAAGTATCCCTTGCGGAGATCCTCTTCAACCGCGAGGTGGCAGGTCAGCGTCGCCAAATGGGCCATGGAGCTGGCGAATTCGATCTCAAATTCGCTCCCGAGCGGCCATCAAAGGGCAAGCTCTGGCGGAATTCATCGGCGAGTGGACTCAAGCGGACCACGGTGAAGACACCCCACACCCTCGCCGTGGACTCTCTTCTTGACGGCTCATTCCGGTTTGGAGAAATTTGGTGGCGTCGTCTGGTGTCTCCACCGGTGATGTCGTCCGACATCTGGTGGTCTTGGACTTCAGCGCCACCAACAACGTCGCGGAATATGAAGGGCTCTCGCCGGGCTCTCGGCGGCCGACCATTGGCATCCGGCTACAAGTAAAAGCGACTCTCTCTGGTCATCAACCCGCGCGGAAGGATTTCTCTGCTCGGATCCGTCATGGCGGCCTACAGGCGGAGGTGCGCGGTTGGAAGCGGCACCGAGGGCTTGGGCCGTGCATCCCTCGCCACGACAACTTCATGGCGGATGAAGCTGTCCCAGTTGCCTCATCAAGGGCACTGTTCGGTTTGGGGTCTTTGAAGAAAGACTTCTGTGGCCGTCCGTCGCATGCCCCCAACTCTGGCGGGGCGGCGCTTTCCACGACCACGCTCCCACTTCGGAGGAGGCGTCACCAACCTGCTGCAGCTCCGGTTGGAGGGAGGCGGAAGAACTCTTGAGGCGGTTGGGCGGAAGCGTCGGGCCGAGCCGAGTCGTCGGCGGCAATGTCTGAGCGTCGTCACACTCGTCCGGGAAGGCGGTGGATGGATCCGATCCTAGCCTACTGCGGGATGGAGTGATCCCAAGCGATGTGTGACGGTGAGAAGATAGCGCAAGGCCAAGCGCTTCATACAGTAGGTGGGGACACATGTCGTCGAGGCGCAAACGGAGTTCTACTGAAGTGCGTCACTCGGGAAGCGGGGAGTGAAATTCTCTCTGAGATCCATGGAGGCATGTGCGGGAGCCATTCAGGGAGCCGGGCGTTGGTTGGGAAAGCTTTCCGCCACGGCTTCTATTGGCCTACTGCCCTCGGGATGCCTTGGTGGTGAGGAGATGCGAAGCGTGCCAATTTCATGCTAAGCGAGATCCACCGACCGGCCCGCGCGTGAGACCATTCCACTCTCTTGGCGTTCGCGATGCAGAAATTTGAACATTACAGGCCCGTTCCCGATGAGCGGCCGGAGGTTATACTCATCTGTTAAATCGCCATCGACAAGTTCACTAAGTGGGTTGAAGCCTTGCGGTCCGGCGATCACATCATGGCGGCTATCAAGTTTATGAAGGGCATCTTCGTCCGGTTCGGTGTCGCCAATAGAATCATCACTGACAACGGCGCTCAGTTTAAAAGCGCTGATTTCCAAGACTGGTGCGAAGAGTTGGGTACCAAGGCGTGCCGCCTCCGTTCTTTTAGAAGAGCAATGGGCAAGTGGAGGCGAACAAATCTTGGAAGTACTCAAAGGACTCAAGACAAGGGCTTTCGATCGCCTGGAGAAGCGCGGCAAGCGCTGGGCGGAAGAAGTCCCCACCGTATTGTGGGATCTGCGGACAACTCCTAACAGAGCCACCGGCGAGACCCCTTCATCTGGTGTGCAGGCTCGGGCGGTGCTCCCATCGAGCTTCGCCTTTGGGTCCCCCAAGGTGGCGGCGTTCAGCGAAGACAGAGGCCACGGCCGTCGGGATGAAGTGAATCTCTGGAGAGATCCGAGGCGAGCGGCGATCCGGGCAGCCAAGTATCGGCGGTACTGCGCCGTTATCAAGCAAAGCGGGTGTGTGTGAGAATCTTGGCGTGGGCGACCTTGTTCTCACAAAGTCAAGCGCGGTGAGCGCCTAAACTATCTCCCACAATGGGAGGCCCCTTCAAGGTGGTCTCGGTCTCCGCCCGAGCTCGGTCAGGCTCGCATTCGAGGATGGTCGCGAGTGTGAACACTTGGAACATCGGCGGTGAGAAGTTCTACCGTGGAAGCGGTCAAGAGCTTTTTTGGCCTTCCTTTGGAGCCGCGGCGAGTCTTCTTCCTTCACCGCTTCGCCTCGAAATTGCATTGTACAAAGCCATCTTCAATAAGAGATAAGTCTGTCTCCTTATGGGCACCCGTTTCTTTTTCGCCTCAAGTCTGTTAGAAAGCATTACGATGAAAGTTTGGTAGCGAAAAAAGTACTCAAGCGAATGGCCCTAGTTGCAGAGATGACGCTGCGACTCATGGTTAGGCGAGGCGAAGCGAGACGGAAGCGGTTCTAACTGGTGCGTCTGCTCGGTCTAGGCAATGCGCATATGCGGCACCGGCGACTAGACCACTTCGGAAGCTAAGTTCTCGCCACATAGCGTCGAGTCGGTTCGCAAAGAGGCCATAAGGGTTGAAGTAACGGATGCTGAGTAAAAGCGCTCACTTTCAGCGGCTCTCGTCTAAAGCTTTTTGGCGTCGTTGGTTTAACTGGAAAAGGTGCATTAGAAAACGATACGCGAAAGTTGGTAGCGAAAGTACTTATGGTGATGGCCCTTAATCGCAAAACAAGCGCTTATAACTTACGTTGGTGCGAGGCAAAGCGGACGGAAGGCGGGTTCTAGCCGGTGTGTCGGCTCGGTCTGAGGCAATCATAACAATGACACCGCGACAAGACCACTTCCGGAAGCTAAGCGCTCGCCACGTAATGTTTAAGTCGGGTTGCGAGAGGCCATAAGGGTTGAAGTAACGGATGCCTAAGAAGCAGCGCTCACTTGCTGCGAAGCGTTAAGTCTAAAGCCTTGGCGGCGGGTGCCCAGTTCGATTTATAAGTTTAAATTGTGCGAAGTTCAAGTGAGACTCACAATAAAAGAGCAAAAGTTTGTTTGCATTGATAGGCAACATTTACAAGGCAAAAAAGGGGAAGTCTCGCTTCTCCTCCTCGTCTTAAATCTTCCGCCGGAAGCGCGCCGCCCATCATGGACACGTGGCGGCGGCGGTGTCGACCAGCGCTGCTCAAACCGGTTCAGGTGGCGCGAAGGCTCCCGATGGCGGCATCGAGATCAAGCAGCGTCTCGAGCAAAACGGTTGCCCAAGATGAACGCGCTGCCGAGCGCCTTGGCGACCGTCTTGATCGCCCGCGTCCGCCGCGCCACCGGAAGCCCGCGAGCTTGGCGGCTCGTCCCACGGCGCCCGGCGTCTTCTTGACCGTCTCCTCAGCGAGATGCAAGGTAACACCAGTGGATGCGAGGCGTCCGGAAGCCCGCAGTAAGCGATCTGAACATGTCGGCGAGTTGGGCGCTTCGAAGCGTTCGAGCGGAGGTCTTGATCTGCTTGGCGGCGGAAGCGGCGGCTTGGCTGCCGCACCTCGCGAGTCCTCGCCTCCATCGCGGCGGTCTCGGCCAAGGCCCGCCGCGGCTTCGCCGGCGAATCGCTCCGCCAAGGCGAGCTTCCTCCGCGTCGCCAGTGCGGGAGAGGGCGCGCGCCTCGAAGAAGCGCCCTCGTCGGCGGTCACGGCCGAGATAAGCGGCGCCGCCCGGGCCTTGATGGCGGAGGTTCTCCGGCATGGCGTCGGCGAACCCTCATTGCTGAGAGGAAGCGACCTCCGTAGAAGGATCGTGGGGCGGTGAAATTTGGCGAGTCGCGTGGTGAGCTCGATGCCCAGCGCCCGCTGTTCCAGAAGGACAAACGGGGTTCAGGTATGCAAAAGCGTGTAGCATGCTAACCCTAATGTGAAATATCGTGGCGCGGAAAAGCCAACCTAAGCGGTGCGCCTACGGCGAAAGCCGAAGGGGAGCTCAAGTCGCTTGTTTGCGGCGGTGCAGCTGCAGTCGCGATCGCCGCCGTCAGCAGCCGCAGTGAGCCAGTCTGATAAGCGCCAGTAGCAGCAGCGAGGCAGCCTTGTCGGCCGGGCGCCGCCAGCGAGGCGCCAGCGTGGGCAGGCGGAAGAAGCTGGCCTTGGCGCCGATTCGGAAAATCGCCGCGCTCGCCCGGTGGCGGAAGCGGCGGCGGTAGCAGCGAGCCCCATTGGAGGCAGCGGGTGTGGCGAGCTTCGGGGTTGGAGGGCGAGCCCTCTTTGGACTCGTCTCTCCCTCCTCCTCGTCATCATCCTGGCGAGGATGGTGGCGCTTCCGGGGCCTTGGTCGGTCGGCCTCCGGGCGAGTAGCGGAGGTCGCGGAGGCGGATCATGGATCTGTAGTGGCCCCGTGCCACTTGGACCGCGAGACCGAGAGACCTCCATGGGGCGGCGCACTCAAGTATTGGTTGCGCTCCGTGGATCGATCGCGAGGGGAGCATTCTGCGAGCAATGAAATGTCATTGGCCCGTGGGGCGATAACCCTTGACCGATCCGAACACGTCGTCGGCCGTTCCTACTGGTGGATGAGCGAAAAAAACCATAAGATTGGCGAGAAGGAAAGACGTACCGCAAGGTCTCGAAATCAAAAAACGCGAGTATTCACCTCCAAGAGTAGTCGCGGGTCCGTCGTTGTCGCCGTAATGCGTCGGCGGGGGGGCGCCCTCAGCAAGCGGGCAAAGCGGCGCCGCAAAAAGTCCGCCACCACGTGGGTTCCGGTGAGCCCGGCGGCGGAGCTCGGCAATCGCTCCATCATCGCATCCGTACCATTGGATCGTCTAGCCGGGCCCCAGTCGGCGGTGGGCTCTGCGGGGTAGACAGAAGGACAAGATAAATCGCGGCCGCTGGAATCTTCCACATCTGACCCTTTGCCGGTGCAGTCCTTCCAGTTGGACTTGACATGCGGTATGAAGCGGAGGCCTCGCGGGCTCAAAATAGCAGCTCCCAACCGCGCTCGGCGCGAAACCGTGTCTTGGTGAAGAGTCGGCGCCAGGCGGAAGGCTTGGCATCGTCCCCACGAACATCTCGCGAGAGGTGGCGAAGATGGCGAGGCCATGATCGAGTTGGGGGAAGGTCGCCGCTGGATCCCATAAGCGAGCACCCCAAAAGGAATCTGGCGGGACAAGGCCGCCAACGCCGCCAGAGAAGGTCACGATCTCCCGGCGAGAGACTCGGCATGATGGTGCCGCGCGGAACGGCGGCGGTCGGCGGCACGAACTCGGCCGCGCCACTGATCCTCATCGGCGGTGGAAGCGAGCGAACAGCTCCGGAAGGTGGTGCGGCATCCCGGCTGGCCCCTTGCTGCGCTTGGGAGCCATGGAAAATTTGGTGGTGGCGTGGCGAAGACTTGGTGGCGAAGAAAAAGAAGGCTCTGTGGTGGTAGTGATGGAGGCAAGTAGCGGTTTGAGGACTTAAGCGCCGCGGAAGGATTAGCCGCGCGCCAAGAGAAGTATTTATAGGCGTGGGCGCGGCGCGGCGGTTTGAATTCCGCCCAGCGCGTGTGGCGCCATCATTGCCTCGCGTTTGGTTTCCAGGCAGCAGCAGTTCCACAAGGAAGATCGTGCGCGGTGGAGAATCGGCGTCTGGCCGTTGCGAGGTTGGGCCCCCACGATTAAATCTCCGCCACGCGAGAGGATAACGGACATCGGTGCGACGGTTCGCGTATCCGTGGTGGTCGAGGCTCTTGTCGGTGTAATAAATACCGAGGTAGGAAGAGTCCTCGGGAGGCCAAGAGGGCCCCACGCGTCGGCCAGGCGAGCAAGGCCCAGGCGTGGCGAGCCCCTCGGAAGGACAAGAGGGCCCCAGCGTCGGGCGCGAGCAAGGCCCGTGGCGTGGGCAAGCCCTCGAAGGCCAAGAGGGCCCCACGTCGGGCGGGCGAGCAGCAAGGCCCAGTGGCGTGGGCAAGCCCTCGAAGGCCAAGAGGCCCCAGCGTCGGCGGGCGAGCAAGGCCCAGCCAGCGTGGGCAAGCCCTCGAAGGCCAAGAGGCCCCTCTGGCGTCGGGCGGACGAGCAAGGCCCAGCGCATGGGCAAGCCACTCGAGAAGGCCAAGAGGGCCCTCTGGCGTCGGCCGGCGAGCAAGGCCCAGTGGCGTGGGCGAGCCCCTCGAGGCCAAGAGGCCCCCACGCCACGGGCGGGTGCTTGGCGAGCCCCCTCTGAAGGAGAGGCGAGGGCCCCACGCGCCGGGCGGGTGCGTGGGCGAGCCCCCTCTGAAGGAAAGGCGAGGGTCCCACGCGCCAGGTGGGGCCCGGCGGCAGGGAGCGTTGCAGAAGGAGTCTTCGGGACGAAGGCTCCCCTGCTTCTGAAGGGCGGCGCATTTAATGAGACATCAGCGCGGATAGGCAATGAAGACATGATTACCGCTTCTGATGACCTTTGCGTGTCGGCGGTACATCCTTTGTACCTGAAAGAATTGGCCGTGAGAGAAGGTTTGCTCGAGGAGGCCGCCCGCGTCGGAGGAGGCGGCGGGGCCCCACCCGAGACTCACCGGTGTGACTGTGCGGGTCAGAGGCCACTTGCGAAGCACGCGAGGGCGGCGCCGCGCAGCGTGGGCAGCGGCACGTTTTGTCTCTTCTGTCGAGTCGTGTCGATTATCTTGAAATCTTGTCTTGCCTACCCCTCGGCTCTCTCCATGACCCAAAGCTTGTATAAAGGGGAGGAGAGAGAGGGAAGAATCGTGCACTAGCATTCGATGCATTCAAACGCTCTGTAAACACATCCCCATTCAACCACAATCGGAAAAGAGCTAAGGCTCAGCAGGAGTAGGACTATTACCCGCGAGGGGGTCCGAACCTGGGTAAATTGGCGAGTCGCTCCTCGTTGTGCCCGACGCTCAAATCGAACCGAGCTTGATCGAGTTGGCTAGCAATCTAAAAATCTGACCAGGGGTGTGATCCGCAGTGGTTGAGCGGAGAACACGCCGTCAAGCATGATGGGGGAGCTCAACTTCTTTCTCGGCTTTCAGTTCAAGCAAACACCGAGAGGACCTTCCTTCACGAGCAAGTACACAAAAGACCTGCTTGAGTCGGTTTGCCATGTCGATAGCAAGCGGTCTCTACTCGATGGCAACCATTTGTTGCCTTAGGACCCGATGAGAATGGTGAGCGATCGACCGGAAGAATATCGTAGCATGATAGGCTCCTACTTTATCTCACCTCCTCCCGTGGGACATCCGATTCATTGTGTGTCTTTGGGCCCTTTCGAGCCTCACCTAGAGTGTCTCACCTTGAGCGGTGAAGCGGATCTTCGCTATCTCTGAGCGGCTGCAGACCTTGGCCTCTGGTTCTCTGCTTGCCTCTTGTCTATCTCGAGCCTTCTCGGATCTGAGACTTTCTTTGGTGTGGGATAGATAGGAAGAGCACTTCGGCACTGCCAATTTCTTGGCACTTGTCTTGTCTCTTGGTCCTCTAGGAAGCGATCGAGTGTTCTTGATCCTTCTTTGAGGTGAGTATGTTGCATTGCTTGCATGTTGCGATCGGTTGTTTGGCTCTGCTCTACCTTGAACGACTTTGGGTTAGTTCAAGCAAGTGTGCCACTTCTCTTTGACAACACCTCTAACATCAACATTGCCAAAAACCCAGTGCAGCATTCTAGGACAAAGCACATTGACCTGAGATATCACTTTCTTAGAGACCATGTGGAGAAGGGTGATATTGTATTGCAGTTCGTTGAGACCGACCGTCAGTTGGCTGATATCTTCACCAAGCCACTGGACAAGTCTAGGTTTGAGGCTCTCAGGGGAGAGCTCGGGGTTGTGAGCTTGGCTAGCCTATAGTCAGGGGGAGTTTGGGCTACTTGTATTATATGTAATATATTCTTTTCGCTTTCCCTGCATTGCATTTGGGTTGCATTTGGGCTTGGTTATATTGTGTAGGCTGTCAACACTCTTCACTTAGACTTCTGGCGTGCAGTGGCACGGACCTCTTATCTTGTGCTTAGGTTGCTATCATGCGTAATAGGCTTCCTTCTCTCCTCTGGCTAGGTTGATCCTACATGTCTTATAGGTCTATGAGTAGATGCGAGTGCGTATGTCGTATCTCTAGTAACCGAGGTGTAGAGTTGTCTTTCCTCGTAAGTCACAAAGGCGATGATGAGGCGAGTCTGAGCTTGAGTGGTTTCTGTTCTTGCCTAATTCTTTTTGTTTTGCCCAGGTGCATTTCCTCGGTTTTTCCGGCTCCTTATTCATTGTTGATGTTTTTATTGCACATTATTTTGGGATAAAACTGTTGACTCACTTGTTGAGGGGGAGTTTTTGGAAAACTTTGCATTAGCATATAGACTTCTTTTACTTTTTGGAGCTTTGTCTATTATGCTTTTGAATTTAGGCTTTGCAAAATGCCGAGACTATTCATATTTCAGCTAGTGCTAGCTCGTTCAATTGGCGTCTAGTCCAAAAATTGGCATTGTTTTTGGTTTTCCAAAACTTCGATGTGGCATAAGATTTTCCCTTTCTGAATGTTGTTGCTTGATGACGTCCTTGCAGTCTTCGTTCAGTCATTTTTGCAACTTGGTGAAATCTTTGTTGGCCAAATCTTGCTCTTCTAAATTGAAAAACCAAAAATATGCAATTCATGTTTTGGAGAGCTCTCACTGGTCATCCTTCCCGAGATAGCTTGCCATTGCACAAAAGAGGCATAAACTTGGAAGGACATCGGATAGCCAAGATGAGTGAATCCTACAGTGTAATGCTGGGCACCGTCGGCCATTGGTACGAGGCTAGAGGCTCTTCCGCCTAAATTCAACAAAATGTTTGCAAAAAAAAGAAAAAGAAAAATGCTAGTTAGTTGAGCTGTCGATTTGTAACTAATTTGTTTTCAACTGGTTGCATGTGGTGTTCTGTCGAAGCCGTCTTGATGCCTTGCGAGCCACAAACATTTGATCGTGATTTTCTAAGCCACGTCTTCCAATATAAAAATCGATTTACTAGCATCTCTTGAACTTGTGAGCACCGAACTAAAATTGCATTGCTTCGAACATCTTTGCCATGTGCTTCACGTTCAAATGGATAATTTTCAAAGCTCCCTAGGACTTGCATTTGCATTTGCATCATGCCTTGTGCTTGTTCCCTCAAATTTCTTGATGTCTATATTGCCAAAAGGGGGAGAATTGAAAAAGACATCAACATTCATTTTTTAAAAAAATGGGGGACAATTTCTTGGGAAGTTTTGACTTTCACGACTTGGGCATTTTAAACACATGTGTTCCTATGTTTTGCTCCAAGCGTGATTCGGCATTTCAACATGCCTTGTTCGACAAATCAAAAACTTCAAAATATTTTTTCGAGGGTTTGTCAATATATTCATCAAGGGGAGTGTTGAGACCTATGTGGAGGTACCTGTTTGATGATGAATATATGTGACAAGATGGAATTTGAAGTGTTTTGAAGAATGTTAAATGGTGCATTTGTGAAAATTGCTGTGGAATTGGAACCGGACTTGTGCTGAGCTTGGGCTAGGTAATAGTTCTGATCGAACGTGATCCGGTGTATTTTAAGCTGACACGTGGTGTGTTAGGGCTTCCTAATTGTGATGTCATTAAGGGATTATTGTGTTGGTAATTTTATGATGAACTAACCTTGCAGGTGAGGTAAGGTGTGTTGGTTTCGTGTGTGTTCACCTCAGTGATGCGGTGTCGGTAGTGCGTGGTGGCGCTTGGGGACAATTGGAGGTGGTGCGTCCGGGCGTCTGAGCGACGGGTTCGATGATTTGGCGGTCACATGAGGTGGTGCACTCGAAAGCTTAGCCATGGCGAGGAATCCGAGGCAGCTGGAGGCTCATGGCGTCGGTAACTGGTGGCGGTGGTTCGACCGGTGGGCCCAGACGTGGGCTGGCGACCGAAGATGCTGCGAAGATATTTCCCGGAGGAATATGTGGAGAATATTCTCTCTCGGGGATGTGTCTTGTAGTGTGTGTGTATTGTACACCACTCATCCTCAAATGAAAGGTGGAGATGGGCTCTAGGTGTAGGGCATCTCACCCTTAGGCTATAAATAGAGGGGGAGGAGAGCACCTCCTCCTCATTCCCTTACAGCTGAAATTTCAGAAATATAGAGGGTGAGTTGGGTGTGTAAGGGTGGCACTTAGAGTGCTTGTGACCAAATGGAGTGTGGTTTGTAATCCCCAACTCCTATGCAATGAAATCTCTCATCTTCACGATCATCTTGTGTTGATTTGCTCCAAGTTCTTCTTTCTTTTGTTTTTCTCTTTTTGGAGCTCTTATTTGAAGATGAGTCTTGGTGATTTCTTGCTGGTTCTTGCTGGTCTATGAAGCCTTGAGGTTGCTAATATGATTTACCACACTCTTTGCAACCATATGAGAGACAAGAGATCAAGTTCTTGACTTGTTGCAAATCTGTCCAGAAACTTTCTTCCGCGCGACAGTCAGTAAAAGATTTTTAGAAAAATCTAGAAAAATCATTTTGGGATGATTCCAGCTGGAAAAGATGCGTGACTTATATACCCATCTGTGGTAAACTTTTGAAGACCACTGGTTTCTCCATTTGGGTGCTATGAAGTGAAAACCAAGCCCCAAACTTTCTGCTCGAAGTTCTTGACTGCTCTTGGTGTTTGATTTTTCATATTTTCTGTGGATGGATTATTGAGATGATTTTTGGTGGAATGCTTCACGGCTCATGTTTACATAGGGACAAAAATTCCCACAATTTGTGGAGCAACATAAAGCCACCATCTCTCTGGTCCAAGTAGAATCAAACTCTGAAGAATCTGCTTTTGCTTTTCAGAAAGCAGCTTGTGTTGTTTGAATTTTCATATTTTCTCTGTAAGGAGTTTTAAGGAGATTTTTGGTGGAGTGTTTCACGACACCTTGTCACATAGGGAGAAAAATTCCCACGATTTTTAGAGCACCAGAAAGTCACCAACCTCCTGCTCCATTAGAGGACAAGTTCTGAAAGAATCTGCATTTGCTTTTCTGAAAGCCACTTTGGTCATTTGGCTTGATCTCTTTTCCTAAAGCAAGATTTGAATTGGTTCCTCCTTTTTGAACACTTGACAACCAGGATTGTGTTTTCAAAATCCCAAATATTTCATGGCTCTCATGCACCCAAGTGAAGGGTACACATAGTTGTCAAGTTGTTCGGGTTTGTGGTGGAAACATCGAAAAATGTTGTGGCGTCTATTCACCCCCCCTCTAGCCGCCTAGCTCGGGTTTTCAAGCTTGCTGTCGTGGCTCCGCCGGGTGTAGAACCACCTCGTCCACCATGCGCCCATTGAGTCGAGCAGTGGCGGACGGGGGTACGGCGCGTCATCGGCGGTGGCCCGGAGCTTGAGGTAGTAGCACCCAATGACGGCGAGCGGCAGGCTGCTCCTCGTTACTGTGTAGTAATGGAGGAACAGCCCCACCGGAGGATCAATGCCCAGATAGCCCTCGCACAGGTGTGCGAAGACGGCCATCTGGAGGACGCTGTTCGGATTGAGGTTCGCCACCTCCAATCCGCTGATGTTCAAGAAGGCCTCTACGAAGTCGCTCTCGGGAGACCTCAACCCGAACAGTGCGAACTGTTCGAAGTTGACGAACTCTCCCTCAAGCGGCTCCGGAGTTTCCTCCTCCCCGGGCAGCCTCCAGCTGCCGGCGTCGATGTGGCCCTCTTCCTCCCAAACTCTCAAGTCCTCCTCGGATGTGCTAGTGCTTACGAACTTGGCCATAGCGGTTCCCAGAGTTGGACGAGCAGGTTTGGTGGTGGAGTTTGGACGTTTGATGCTGAGTGCGGTTGGAATTAGGGCTTGGAAAGGAAAGGCGCGAGAGCAGAAGTGGCTAGCCGCGGGCGGCTTGGGAGCTTTTATAGTCCCATGCGGGCAGCTCTGCAACGGTTTGTCACAAAACGGTTAATTTTACATAGCGGCTAGAAAAAGCAGTCGCTTTGTTTTCATCTTGGCGTAAGTTACCGTTGAGATCTGCCAACGGTTACTTTTTTCTAGCGTCCGCGCTGAAGGCTGAGTTGCTCGGTACTGATCGGGTTTGCTCGGTCCCGAACAAGTTCTGTTCGGTTGAACCTTAACCTGTTCGGTCGATTGTTGCAAGTCTTCGCAGCAGCATACTTTCCCTCTTAGTGGTTTTGAGTCTCAAGAGGACGACCCCACTCTAGTGAGTCCTTCCACTTGAGTCTCGGGGGCTAGCTGTCGGGGATAAAATCACGGCCCATTGCCATGGCCCACTCCCTGATGGCCCAATTGAGCGACCTACGGGGCCTAGCTCCTGGAAGGTTCTATCCGCCCGTATGCACTACTGAGAGCCTTGATAATTTCGTCGGCCAAAAGCCGAAAATTAAGGAAAACCGACGAAAATAACGTAATTTCGCTTTGTTGACAAAAAATTAAGCCGACGAAATATACTAGACGAAATTAAATGCCTTTTAAATGGGTTCTTAACAAAATTACGATATTTTAAATGGGTTTGAGGTCATTTAAATTAAAAACCGACGGGCCGATTGAGCGACGGAATCTTGACGTGGCACTTAATTTAAATCGGTTTGAAATGACGAAATTAAGCACCACGTCGACAAAAAAATATGGGAAAATGGCGGGTTTCTTTGTAGATGACGTGGCTATTAATTTAAATCGGCCAAAACCATTAATTTAAATCGGTTTTGGCCGACGAAATTACAAAAAAAAATATTAAAAAAAAACACGTTACTTTAAAATTCACAAAAAAATCAAAGAAAATCATATAAAATTCAGAAAATTCATAGAAAATTCATACCATCACAAACTTGTAACCAACATCACATGATGCATAAGAGCACATAGGGGAAATATTTCATGGATCTCAAATAAAGCCACACCAAATTTGGTTATAGCTGATAGGAAAACAGATTAGTACAGCGCAATATGTAAATCACATACAGAGCGCTCATAGCCATAGGTCTGAGTATTGCTGTGCTCTTATGCAGCAATACAGAACCATGAAACTAAACCAGACCATAAATTATAAGTATTTCTTCTGTATCAAGAAAAATCGTAAGTTTTATCATCTTCACATACATGCCAAAAAATGGTTGACCAAGCAAAACTGCAGCTGAACAATGAAGTGGCAGTAATCATAAAACTAAGAGCAGGAATGAATACATGCCGAGAAAATTAAGGCTCCAAAATCAAAGAGCCACATGGATCTCTGAATTTGCATGATCTGATAGACATCCATAAATAAATGGTACCTTGAACAAATTTTCTTCTTGGCCACTGCTGGAGATACAGTGTTTGAACAGGCCATATCTGTAATGCATGCCGCAGCCCCAAGCAGACCGATACACATTTTCAATTTTTTGTTGACTGGCTGAGCGATAATCAAGTTGTACTTCCATGAATAATATCTTTTCCAGCCAAATTCACCAAGGAAAACCTCAGAAAAACTTACCAATCATGAAGACAATGCTAAAAAGGAACATAATAACTAAATTCTAGATAAACTGGGAATCAAGTACATGTAAGAAATGTTAAATAAAAAAACAGTTATTTGGGCATCATAACATGCAAAAGGAAAACAAATAAGCTAGCAGTGTATATTTGGACCTAAAGTTGCTGGGAGCAATCCCCAAATGGAATATTATATATGCACAGATATGCAATCATTCATATAATTACCATGGAATTCGAAGTCTTTTCCTAACTAATAATGCAACCCTCAAATGGCAGATTACAAGCTAAACAACAAAGAAAGGCCAAAAAATCCAACAAATATTACTGTATTGCCAAATCAGTATTCAGTACAGTTTCGCATAAGATAATGCATTGCACTTGATCTGGTGAGAAAGGTGCCTTCATTTATTTTGTAAGTACAACTAAATTCTTTCTTTGAAGATGCTATTCTCCGTTGTTACCCTAAAAATTCTCCGTTGTCATCATGAAAAACTAATAATTGTAATAATAAAGCAGATGGCCCTGCACTCTAAGTCTCTAATAAAAAAAGGGTGCCACTGTATCAAGGAAGAGAACAAATATAGCATATAGCATCACATAGAGATACAAGTACAGAGCATAATCATATGAAATAGTGAAGTAGGAGAAAACCTCAGAACAAAATAGTTGGCAAGAAAAAATGCTTGCTAAATCTTTAAAAACAAAGAAGTCAAGAGGACTTGCTAAACATATATGATTCAGGGCTAAAAAAGGCGAAAGCATTACAAATATGAACAGAGATGTACCAAGCACTATACAATATGTTACTATATTAGCAAGAGCTATCACCCAAGCTTGACAAACATACATAAATGTAACATAGCACAAAAAAATTATGGCAGTATAATGTAGCCCTAGATCACAACATTTAGTGTATCACGGTATGAAATGATTCTAAAGATCTATCAACCTTCATCCTGTTGACTATGCCAGGTGCATTTCCTCACCTAAAAGCTCCAGCTATAAACTAACATCCAGCCATAACAAATTAAAGAAAGTGTTACGACAAAAAATAACTATAAACGATGTATGTATGTATGTATTAATCAAGCTTCAAAAATAGTTAGGAGGAAAAAAAGACATTCATTCCAACACACCAAAAAATAACTATAAATGATAATGTGATCAGGACAATCAAAACACAGCTCCTAATTATACAAAACTCTTATTTCACATCAAAACCCTTAATTAGAATGCATCAGAACTTAATTTTCAATTAGAATGAATTAATGTCCCTACAAATAAAAGATCAGGAAATTTTCAAGATGAAATGATGCACCTATTTATTTTGAAGGAAGAAACCATCATAGATTTTCTAGAGCTTTTGATGGAACAACCTCATCGCTCTATTGAATCCTGTTTGAACTTTGAACCTGTACAGGAAAGCATTGTATTTCATGAAGATCATCCAACCAATAATCGTTTACAGGCATTGCACGGGAGGGAGAGAGAAAGAGAGAGAGAGAGAGAGAGAGAGAGAGAGAGAGTTACTGTCACCCCTCAATTTTAACTTACCTTGAGGGTCGACGATCCCATGCACTAGCCCCTGGATCAGTACGCTAGCGCGGAAGACCAAATAGCCGATACAAGCATACATCGATAAAATAAATTCCTGAATATTACATCACAGAGTCGCGCCCTTAGGCGACTTTAGTGAAGCGGCCCATACAAGCCTTAATTACAAAAGGGATAGTTCAGAGTACAGCGGACACCAAAATATCTACTCAAAAGATTCCCTATCGACTAAGGTCCAACAGCGACTGGAGCGGCCCTTAAGACTCCTCGGGTCCACCATGGTCCTGTCCGTCGTCTTGAGACATGCGTAGGGTCATCTTGACACCATTATCTAAAGAATGTAAGTAGGCGAGGTCAGCGTCATCCAAACGCTGGCTAGTTAACACTTCCCTTAATGCATTTAGTGCAGCAGGCTTTATTTGGAGGGAAGGGTTATTTTATTTGCGTAAAGCCAAGTTTATAGGACTTTTGAAAACCACCTAACTAGCAATTAACTATCACTTGTATTGTTATGAATAAATCAGAGTTTTCCATCATAATCATGCATTCCGAACCCAAATGGCCAACCAAACACACCAACCCGCTTATACTCAATTAATACCAGCTTATACTCAATTAACACACAAATTGACTAATCCTCGATCATAACCCAACCAGCTTACACAATCACCATACCAGCTTATTTGTTCCTCATGAACTTTCCTCCTGGTTGCTCCCAACCAGACTTTCTCCTGGTTGCCCCCAACCAATCCTAGTTCTGCCATCATTCCAGGATTTGGCGAAATCCCGTTGCGGACCACACATGCCATGGCATGATCACCCCGGCCTAGTAGGGTTGCGGCCCTCCTAACCGACCGTCACCACAGGGATGTGTGGCCATTATCACCCTCGGTGATGGCCCATTCCGCCCCTATCGGTGGTCCCGAGGGGCCTCATGAGCGCTCACTCTGGCGGTCCACGTCTGGTGCTCCGCGATAGCCCGCGCTTGTGTTGGAACCAACCTGGGCAGCGATCTTCCGCTACGCGTGTTTATCCGCGCTCCTCCTGGGTAAGCCCTGGCTAAACCCAGCACTAGGCATCTCGTGCCTAAATCATCCATCAGGATGCCCAAATCCAACTAGGGGCAACCCACCATTCTTTCTCTACTTCCACGGTCATCGACCACACCATATCACACACTTGGACTTTCCCAACCGACCAAGTATCCCCGTATTCATACCCACAAACACAATCACCCAACATGCATCTACCAAATTTCTAACCGTCATATGTCATATCATATTTAATGAGACTAATGAATGTCCGGTGAATATCGGTTCACCGTTCCGTGGCGATTAGCCAGAAAATTTGTTAAGCCTAAGCCGGTCTAAGCAAGTTTTACCCATTAGGTAGGGTTAAAGTGGTTACCAGACTAATCTTAGGCTAACAAGAGCAATGACAATCAAAGCGGTCATTAAGGCTAAACATTTCAAAGCGGGCATGTATAAGTATAACATGATTATCAATTAGGCAATCTAATTAAGCATGCATCTTTAATAAGTAAACAACATAGTTTAAGAAAAGCGGGTGATGAACATGGTATTAGCGGTGTTAATCCGCACTAAGGAAAATCGCTATCTCTCCTAATACGGATCACATCTAAAGGGTAAGTGTTAACTCGCCTTGTTACGGGAGATGGTCCTCTTGGCGTCCCCAAACCTTCCTTGAGTCGCCTCGTCTAATCATACCAACAAACCACAATTACTACTAATAATGCGATGAAAATTCATGATGCATGCTCGGTATAGATCTAGCTTCGTCAATAAGCCTAAGATCGATTAGCGAACCTACCTTCGTATGATATGTTATGCATGCTATTGTGCATTAATAAATAGTATTGGTACTATATATAATAGTCTCTAAACCCAAAATACGATTTATGCGGTAAAATCATAAGAGGTGATTAGGGTTTCTAAATCAGCATAAAATGGCATGTGCGTAATAGTATATATATTGGAAAATTTAGCCTCGCTAGGGTTAGAGTTTAACGGGGTTAACAAGTAGTAAAGTTTCTAGATAAAGAGTTGGTTCTAGGTTTTAAACATTATTGAATATATTTGTTGAGCACACCTAAATAGATTTTGCAAGTAAATTGTTGGTGTCTATCAATAAATGTCCCTTGAACATAAATATAATTTCATATATGTATTTAAGTGGAAATGTTAATTTGGAATATTCTCAGATTTATAGAGACACTCTCTAAATAACATATTTTCCGAGATTATTGGGGATCTGAGCCATTAATTTAATAAACGACAATTAACCTAAATTCACTTAATCATTTCTATATAAGCAACTTCTAATTTCAACGTCAGTCAGAAATTTCCTATCTGATGAAGGCTTTTCATATTTTTATAAAATCAAATATCATCTCTAGTATTTATCTAAATTTTTCTAGAATTTTTGGAAGTGGTTACCTATTTTTAGAAATTCAGAAACTATATTCGGTATTTTATTAAATGACAAATCGTGGGAAAAAGGGATTAAACCCTTCGGGGCCGAGCCAACCAGCGGCGCGGCCCATCCGGTGAATTTGGCCCACGGCCCAGCGAATCGCTAGCCGCGCGGCGAAGGAGACGTCGGCGGCTTTTCTAGAAACACAACCGCGCGAGGGTCACGCCTTGCTCCAGAGTCGCCTCCACTAAACCCGACAAATGGGACCGGGGGCCCACGCGTCAGCGACTCAGCGCCGAGGCCGGAGCCAGCGGGCGAAGGGTATCCTGACCGGCGGGACCCGCGTGAAACGGTATCTGGCAGCTGGGGCCCGCATGTCGGCGACGCATCGCTCTGGTCCGCCACGAATCTTGGCGCGCATCCTACGGTTCGTCGTCGTCGTCTTCCTCCAGACGGGCGACGTGGCTGGCGGCGGCGGCTCGCGACGCGACGGCGCTATAGGGCCGCTCCGGCCAAGAGCGTTAGCGCCCAAGCATCTACGGGCCCTAGGGATCCTAGCGGTGCCGACATCGAGGCCAATGGTGGCGGACGCGCGGCGGCGCGCGGCGGCGGCGAGCCGAGAGTTCACCGGCGGCGTGAGCATGCGCTAAGCATCTACAGGCCATGTGCGTGTGCAGGAAGCATGTGGGGAGGTTGAGGGTGCTTACGGGGCCTTGAGACGGGCGCGAGGATGGACAGCGACGGTGGTCAGCGGAGCACGCGGCGGCGGCCAAAACAGAGCAACAACGGCACGCCGGCTCCGAGGTCCTCACCTGAAATTAGAAGAGGGGAAAGGTCAAGGGGATCTCCGAGAAGGTATGGGCGAGAGGAATCGACGGATGGCTTACGGACTAGTCGATTTCCGAGTCTTGCCGCGAGAATCGGTTGGAGGAAAATGGCGGGCGGCGCCGAGAGAGGTTTCGGTCCTCGTTTAAGGCGGCGAGAGAGAATGGATGCGGAGTGGGGTCTGCGTCGAGGATTATTAAGGTGACGCGACGGGTAATACGCCTGCAGCGAGCTTAGCGGTCTGGCAAGTGAGGCAGGCACAGTGCAGGCTAGGAGAGGCGAGCCTTTGACAATTCGAGCCGAGTGACGGAGGCGGTGGCGAGAGATCACGCTGGATCCTTCTTTGTGAACCGACGAGCTCCGTCTGTTACCCGACGGTCCGGCGGCGGACGGTCTTCCGGCGGCCTGGGCGGCGAAGTCCGAGGCCGGCCAACCGGGGTCGACACGGCGAAACACACTGCTGGGAGGCGAAGCTCAGCCACGACGCCACGGCGGCGCGTTCCCAAAGCTGCAGCGTCGTGGCGCCTGGCGAGCCAGTGAGAGGAGAGAGAGAGAGAGAGAGGAAGAGAGAGAGGGACCACAGTGGTGGACAAAGGGGTCCCACGTGTCCGAGGGTTCAAAATTTTAAACGAAATTTGAATTGACACAAATTTTAAATTCATCCCCAAATTGGGGTGTTACAAATCCTCCCCTAAAAGAAAATCTCGACCTCGAGATTGTGTACCTAATTTGCGAACAAGTCGGGGTACTTTCGTCGGAGTAGTTCTTCGGGCTCCCAGGTTGGCTGGTTGCCAGTTTGATTGCTCCACTGGACTTGGCTCATCTTGACGACCTTGTTTCGCATTTGCTTCTCCATAGTGTCCATGATTCGAACCGGTCGTACCTCATATGTGAGATCCTTGTCCAGGGTTTGTTCTGGTAGTTCGACCAGCTCGCTTTCCGGAACTCGAAGACATTTCTTGAGTTGGGAGACATGGAAGACATTATGAGCGTCCCTAATTCTCTTTGGTAAATCCGGTTGGTAGGCCACTTGTCCTCTCTTAGCGTTGATAGGATACGGCCCTACGTGGCGAGTGCCGTTACCCTTCTGGTGGAACCTTTGATTTCCCTTCCAGGGTGCTACTTTTAAGTATACCGAGTCTCCAACTTGAAAGGACAGGTCTCTACGTCGATTATCCGCGTAGCTTTTCTGCCTGGATTGTGCGGCCAGCAACCTTTCTCTTATAATTCGGACCTTATCCTCAGCGTCTTTTAGTGTTTCCACGCCGAACACTTGGCCTTCTCCAATTTCAGACCAATGGAGAGGGTTACGCACTTGCGCCCAGTATAGGGCCTCAAAAGCGACATCTTGAGGCGGCTTTGAACTGTTGTTATAGGCAAATTCCGCATAGGGCAGCCATTTTTCCCGATCATGGAAAACTCGAGGCACAAGCTCTAAGCATATCTTCTAGAATTTGGTTCACCCGTTCCGTTTGTCCATCGGTTTGAGGTGGAAGGCGGTCTAAAGGATAGATTGGTGCCAAGAGCACAGTGTAATCTCTCCCAAAGCTGGAAGTGAACTGTGTCCCTCGGTCCGACACAATTAAGCTTGGGAACTCCGTGCAGACTCACGATTCGGGCCATGTACGATTCGACCAACTTGTCCCCTTTGTAAGTCGTCTTTACAGTATGAAGTCTTGCGCGACCTTGGTTAGGCGGTCCACGATAACCAGATTGAATCAAATCCGCCTTGGTCTTAGGGAGTCCAAGTATAAAATCCATGGAGATTTCCTCCCATTTCCATTCCTAATCTTGGCGGTTGGAGCGATCCATTTGGTCGTTGATGTTCCGCTTAACTTGCGACATACGTGGCATTGTGCCACATATTCATGATGTCCCTCTTCATCCTAGGCCACGAACATTAACTTCATGTCTTGATACATCTTGGTGCTTCACAGGTGCAAGGTATATGGTGAATTGTGTGACTGCATGTAATCGGATCTCTGAATCGGGTCTGTGGAGCGAAGATCCGTTTCCTAACCAAAGCACCCCATACTCATCCTTGGAAACCTTGTAATTCTTGTCTTTGGCGATGAGCCTTTCGATTCTTTGGGTGCTAGGGTGATCCCTTTGTTTCTCCTTGATCTCATCAAGCAAATCTGGCGTGACTTCTAAGGTGGCGGATACCCTTGGTTAACCACCTCGATCTTTAGCCGATTCAAATCCTTGGTGATCTGCTTTCGGACACGAATCGATCTCCATGTGGTTGCATTGGGATTTGCGACTAAGAGCATCGGCTCGACGTTGGCTTTTCCGGGTGGTATTGAATGTTTAAATCGTAGTCATTGATCGGCTCTAACCAACGCCTTTGCCTCATGTTGAGAGTGCTCGGGTGAACACGTGCTTGAGCTCTTGTGGTCGGTGAATATGTCACGGGTCTTCCCACCAAATAATGCCTCCATATCTTGTGGCATGAACTCTGCTTTGCCGGTTCAAGTCATGGGTAGGATAGTTGACCTCGTGTTTCCTCAAGCTCAGGGATCGTAAGCCACCACCCTTCCTTCTTGCATCAAAACACACCCAGGCCATACTTAGAGGCATCGCGAGATACCTCGAACTTCTTGCTCGTGTCCCGGTCACTAGAATGAGGCGGAGGTGAGTCGTTGCTTGAGCTCTGAAAGCTCTTCTCGCAGACGTCTGTCCATTCAAACTTCTTATCTTTCTTAAGGAGTTGAGTCATTGGCGGGCCGTTTTGAGAAGTCCTTGATAAATCGCCGTAATATCCTGCCATCCCAAGAAAACTCCTTATCTCATAGCAGACGTTGGTGATGTCCATTCCATTCAAGAGCTACTTTAGTTGGATCTACCTTGATTCCATCGGCGGACACGATGTGTCCTAAGAAACTAACATCGCTGATCCAAAACTCACACTTGCTAAACTTTGCATAGAGTTGGTATTCTCGAGCTTCTCCAGACCGGTATAGATGTTGCTTGTGCTCTTCATCATCCTTGGAATATATTAAGATATCATCAATGAAAACCACAACGAATCGGTCCAGAACTCCATCAAGATCTTGTTCATCATATTCATGAAGTGGGCCGGGCATTAGTCACCCAAATGACATAACTAGGTATTCATATAGCCCATACCTAGTGGTGAAGGCGGTCTTGGGTATATCAATCTCCCTAACTCGGACTGGTGGTATCCGATCAAGGTCGATCTTGAAATCGCTTTGGCACCTCTTAGCTGATCAAAGAGGTCGTCAATCCGCGGTAGAGGGTATTTGTTCTTGATAGTAACGGCATTGAGGGCTCGATAGTCAACCACCATCCTTCGAGTCTTATCCTTCTTGTCCACGAACATGGCTGGGGAACCCCATGGGGAGGAACTGGGACGAATCAACCCTTGTCCTTGCATCTCGTCCAGCTGTTTCTTTAATTCGGCCAGCTCCACTGGGTTCATCTTATAGTAGGGCTTGTAAATTGGGGCTGTGCCGGGGATAAGGTCTATAGGAAACTCCATGCCACGATCAGGTGGTAGTCCAGGTAGCTCCTCGGGAAAGACATCTAGAAACTCTTTCACTATGGTAACCTTAGCGGGGTCATCTTCCTTAAGGAACCATATTGCTCTACCCCATCTAAACGGGGCATTCACCCTCCAGACGGTCTCGTAGCATCTTCCTTGGTGCATCATGACTTCTCTACGGGCACAGTCTATGATTCCCATGTAGTACTGGAGCCAATCCATCCCGATTATCACATCGATCCCTTTACATGGTATGACCACGAGATCGAAGAAAATCCGTTACTCTCTGTTTAATCTCGTCCCGACACACCACGGTGGCGGTCGAAGGTACCAGGGACTTTATTACCAATGCCCTTAATAGCGGGAAGGTTTGTAGTCCATACTTATCCACATAATGTTGTGCAATAAAAGAATGCGATGCTCCGGAATCGAAAAGTACTAGCACTGGATTGTTGAGCAATGCGAACGTACCCATCAGCACTCCCGGTGCCTCCTCGGCTTCTTCGATGGTGGCGTGGTTGAGCCTCCTCGTCGGCATTGGTAATCGATCCAACAATCGATCCTTGTCCCATCGCTCTTCTGGCGGCGCTGACCTCTAGCCGGGTGTTCTTGTGTTGAAGGAAGCGGGCTCCTTCCTTCTCGGGACAATTGTTGGCGAAATGACCAGGTTTGTGGCATAGGAAACAGTTCCGTAGCTCGATCGGCGATGGCGACTTGATTGTAGCCTCGAGAGGGGCACTGGCCTTCAAAGTTCGATAGCCCTGTTATCGAATTCAAATGAGTCGGCGTGAGGGCGGATGCGACGGCGGCGCCCTTTGATATTGATTCACGAGGCGAGGAAGTTGTTTGAGCTTGCCCTTCCTTGGCTGAGCTTGACCCAGCTCATGCCACCGACTTTCTCTTGGGAGACCTCTAAACCCTTCATCTCATTTTCCAAGATTAGAGCCTTGTTTACCATATGCTGGAAATCCTGGTAATCCAGTAGTGTCGACGGGAGCGTAGGCTAGGGAGCATGCCCTCCAAGAACTTATCAATCTTCTCATCCTCATCCTCGACGTCGCCTGGGGCATACCGGGCCAACTGGTTGAAGCGAGTGAGGTAATCATTGATTGAGGAGTTCCCTTGCTTCAATTGGCGAAACTCCTGCTTCTTCATACGGATGACACCGCGGGGCACATAAAAAGACCAGCGCCTCAAACTCGCTCAGGATATCTCTTCCGTGGTTGGCGAGAGGTTGCAGATCTTCTCCCACGGCTTCGTCATCTATCTCATTCTCTTCATTTCCCCCTTGCCCTTCTTGGACCTCTGGCTCCGCCGATCATCTTCTGCTCCTTCACCTTCTTGGCATCATTATGACGGGCGGTGGCGTAATTTTCCCACCAATCGGCAAAGCTCCATCAAGTTGGTGAGTAGCGAGCAGCACTTTATCTTCTTGAGGGCACGAATAAGGGCTAGCTTCCTTTTGATGGTGCGGCCAGTCCTCGGCTTCCATTGGCTCATTGGCATGCGTGAACATAGGCGGCTTTGCTCGGAGGAAATCCATGAGTTTCATCCTCGTCGATTCTTCACTTGTCTCCTCTCACGGAGCACCTCGCCCAACATTTGGGCTTGGTGCGCCATGACTTGGCCTAGGGTTGGCTCCCGGTGGTGGTGCGGAATGTCTCCGAGGCCACGACCCGTCCACGGCCACGACCTCGGCCTCGTCCTCGGCCTCTTGCGGCGTCCATTGCAGCACCAAAGACCATGAGCCCGCCTGCTCCTCTACCTCTTGCCATCTATAGTATATATATATTGAAATAAATGATTATGCATGGGTTTTAGTTTAAAATTCAACCGAGAAGCAACAAGAAGCGAGTCACTCAAGTCAATGAACGAGCACGCATAAATTTCGAGAAATCTGACAGTTTCTAAAGCCCTTGCCACATGGACAAGCAAAGAGGATACAGAATAATGTTTTGGCCAAACCCGTTAGGCCCACATCTCATAATACAATAAAAGTGTCCATCTTCTAATGGGACCGCAGCCCATCCATCTAATATGACAACTAAAGCCCATCATCTACTAGGGCGGATGGCTCTACAACCTTGAGGAGAGCGACTAAATGATCTAGCCACGACGACGACGCGAGTAGACGAAAACGCTGCGCGCGTCTAGCAGAAGTCCATGCCCGGTCGCGGTGGCGACAGCGATCCATCTACGTAAAATTTTGACAATAATTTTGTTAGAATGGATAGGCGAGTATTAAAGGTGTTTTTAGTCATAAAAATAAAGTCACAAAGGATAATATACATATATTTTTCCTAGTTTCGACCTCTAAGTCATATGGGTCCTACAATCATGAGCTCGATACCGACTTTGTCACCCTCAATTTTAACTTACCTTGAGGGTCGACGATCCCATGCACTAGCCCTCGGATCGATGCGCTAGCGGAAGACCAAATAGCCGATACAAGCATACATCGATAAAATAAATTCCTGAATATTACATCACAGTGTCGCGCCCTTAGGCGACTTTAGTGAAGCGGCCCATACAAGCCTTAATTACAAAAGGGATAGTTCAGAGTACAGCGGACACCAAAATATCTACTCAAAAGATTCCCTATCGACTAAGGCCCAACAGCGACTGGAGCGGCCCTTAAGACTCCTCGGGTCCACCATGGTCTGTCTGTCGTCTTGAGACATGCGTAAGGGTCATCTTCGACACCATTATCTAAAGAATGTAAGTAGGCGAGGTCAGCGTCATCCAAACGCTGGCTAGTTAACACTTCCCTTAATGCATTTAGTGCAGCAGGCTTTATTTGGAGGGAAGGGTTATTTTATTTGCGTAAAGCCAAGTTTATAGGACTTTTGAAAACCACCTAACTAGCAATTAACTATCACTTGTATTGTTATGAATAAATCAGAGTTTTCCATCATAATCATGCATTCCGAACCCAAATGGCCAACCAAACACACCAACCCGCTTATACTCAATTAATACCAGCTTATACTCAATTAACACACAAATTGACTAATCCTCGATCATAACCCAACCAGCTTACACAATCACCATACCGACTTATTTGTTCCTCATGAACTTTCCTCTGGTTGCTCCCAACGGACTTTCTCTGGTTGCCCCCAACCAATCCTAGTTCTCGCCATCATTCCGAGATTTGGCGAAATCCGTTCATGGACCACACATGCCATGGCATGATCACCCCGCCTAGTAGGGTTGCGGCCCTCCCTAGCCGACCGTCACCACGGGATGTGTGGCCATTATCACCCTCGGTGATGGCCCATTCCGCCCCTATCGGTGGTCCCGAGGGGCCGCAGAGCGCTCACTCCCGGCGGTCCACGTCCGGTGCTCCGCGATGGCCACGCTGCGTTGTGTTGGAACCAACACAGGCGGCGATCTTCACTTCGCGTGTTTATCCGCTCTCCTCCGGGTAAGCCCAGCTAAACCCAAAGACTAGGCATCTCGTGCCTAAATCATCCATCGAGATGCCCAAATCCAACTAGGGCAACCCACCATTCTTTCTCTACTTCCACGGTCATCGACCACACCATATCACACACTTGGACTTTCCCAACCGACCAAGTATCCCGTATTCATACCCACAAACACAATCATTAACATGCATCTACCAAATTTCTAACCGTCATATGTCATATCATATTTAATGAGACTAATGAATGTCCGGTGAATATCGGTTCACCGTTCCGTGGCGATTAGCCAGAAAATTTGTTAAGCCTAAGCCGGTCTAAGCAAGTTTTACCCATTAGGTAGGGTTAAAGTGGTTACCAGACTAATCTTAGGCTAACAAGAGCAATGACAATCAAGGCAGTCATTAAGGCTAAACATTTCAAGGCAGGCATGTATAAGTATAACATGATTATCAATTAGGCAATCTAATTAAGCATGCATCTTTAATAAGTAAACAACATAGTTTAAGAAAACTGGGTGATGAACATGGTATTAGCGGTGTTAATCCGCACTAAGGAAAGTCGCTATCTCTCCCTAATACGGATCACATCTAAAGGGTAAGTGTTAACTCGCCTTGTTCTGGGAGATGGTCCTCTTCAGCGTCCCCAAACCTTCCTTCGGAGTCGCCTACGTCTAATCATACCAACAAACCACAATTACTACTAATAATGCGATGAAAATTCATGATGCATGCTCGGTATAGATCCTAGCTTCGTCAATAAGCCTAAGATCGATTAGCGAACCTACCTTGCGTATGATATGTTATGCATGCTATTGTGCATTAATAAATAGTATTGGTACTATATATAATAGTCTCTAAACCCAAAATACGATTTATGCGGTAAGTCGCAAGAGGTGATTAGGGTTTCTCGTCAACATAAAATGGCATGTGCGTAATAGTATATATATTGGAAAATTTAGCCTCGCTAGGTTAGAGTTTAACGGGGTTAACAAGTAGTAAAGTTTCTAGATAAAGAGTTGGTTCTAGGTTTTTAAACATTATTGAATATATTTGTTGAGCAGCACCTAAATAGATTTTGCAAGTAAATTGTTGGTGTCTATCAATAAATGTCCCTTGAACATAAATATAATTTCATATATGTATTTAAGTGGAAATGTTAATTTGGAATATTCTCAGATTTATAGAGACACTCTCTAAATAACATATTTTCCTGAGATTATTGGGGATCTGAGCCATTAATTTAATAAACAGCAATTAACCTAAATTCACTTAATCATTTCTATATAAGCAACTTCTAATTTCAACGTACAGTGCGAAATTTCCTATACAGTGAAGGCTTTTCATATTTTTATAAAATCAAATATCATCTCTAGTATTTATCTAAATTTTTCTAGAATTTTTGGAAGTGGTTACCTATTTTTAGAAATTCAGAAACTATATTCGGTATTTTATTAAATGACAAATCGTGGGAAAAAGGGATTAAACCCTTCGGGGCCGAGCCAACCAGCGGCGCGGCCCATCCGGTGAATTTGGCCCACGGCCCAGCGAATCGCTGCGCCCGCGCTGGCCGAAGGGAGACGTCGAAGGCGGCTTTTCTAGAGGCACAACCGCGCGAGGGTCACGCCTTGCTCCAGAGTCGCCTCCACTAAACCCGACAAATGGGACCGGGGGCCCACGCGTCAGCGACTCAGCGCCGAGGCCGGAGCCAGCGGGCGAAGGGTATCCTGACCGGCGGGACCCGCGTGAAACGGTATCTGGCAGCTGGGGCCCGCATGTCGGCGACGCATCGTCTACGGTCCGCACGAATCTTGGCGCGCATCCTACGGTTCGTCGTCGTCGTCTTCCTCCAGACGGGCGACGTGGCTGGCGGCGGCGGCTCGCGACGCGACGGCGCTATAGGGCCGCTCCGGCCAAGAGCGTTAGCGCCCAAGCATCTACGGGCCCTAGGGATCCTAGCGGTGCCGACATCGAGGCCAATGGTGGCCGGACGCGGCGGCGCGGCGGCAGCGGCGAGCCGTGAGTTCACCGGCGGCGCGAGCATGCGCTAAGCATCTACAGGCCATGTGCGTGTGCAGGAAGCATGTGGGGAGGTTGAGGGTGCTTACGGGGCCTTGAGACGGGCGCGAGGATGGACAGCGACGGTGGTCAGCGGAGCACGCGGCGGCGGCCAAAACAGAGCAACGACGGCACGCCGGCTCCGAGGTCCTCACCTGAAATTAGAAGAGGGGAAAGGTCAAGGGGATCTCCGAGAAGGTATGGGCGAGAGGAATCGACGGATGGCTTACGGACTAGTCGATTTCCGAGTCGCCGCGAGAATCGGTTGGAGGAAAATGGCGGGCGGCCGAGAGAGGTTTCGGTCCTCGTTTAAGGGGCGGCAGAGGGAATGGATGCGGAGTGGGGTCTGCGTCGGGGATTATTAAGGTGACGCGACGGGCTGGCCACGCTGCGTGCTTGCTTATGGTGGCGCGGTGGCGGCAGGCACGTGCAGGCTAGGAGAGGCGTAGCCTTTGACAATTCGAGCCGAGTGACGGAGGCGGTGGCGAGGAGATCACGCTGGATCCTTCTTTGTGAACCGACGAGCTCCGTCGGTTACCCGACGGTCCGGCGGCGGACGGTCTTCCGGCGGCGGCCAGGCGAAGTCCGAGGCCGGCCAACCGGGGTCGACACGGCGAGCACGCTGCTGGGAGGCGAAGCTCAGCCACGACGCGACGGCGGCGTGCTCCCAAGACGGCGTCGGCGCCAGCCGAGAGGGAGAGAGAGAGAGAGAGAGAGAAGAGAGAGAGAGGACCACAGTGGTGACAAGGGTCCCACGTGTCCGAGGGTTCAAAATTTTAAACGAAATTTGAATTGACACAAATTTAAATTCATCCCCAAATTGGGGTGTTACTGATTACCATTTGGAGAGATCCAGCAGGGGAGAGGTGATGGCGGCGCCAAGATTGGAGAGATCCAGCGGGGAGAGGTGGCGGCGGCGCCGCGCGATGTAGGCGGCAACGACGACGGCGGTGGAAGAAGGCCGAATCCCCTCGGATCACACACGCTGAGCTTCATGGGCGCTGGGTGGAGAGCGACGGCGACGGGCGGCGGAGGCGGCGCGCAGCGGCGGTGGCGCGGAGGTGGCGGGCCGAGGCGGCGGCGACGGTCTGGAGGAAGAGGATTTTGTCGGGAGGGCGTGCAGGGAGAGGGCGAGCGACGGCGACGGCGGCGGCGAGGCCGCGCAGCGGCGATGGCGGCGAAGGTGGCGTCGCGGAGGCGGCGGCGAGGAGGAGAGGATTTCGTCGGGGAGGCGTGGCGCGCGAGGGGAGCAGACGGCGGCGTGGGAGGAGCTGCGGCGGCTAGGTCAAAGAGAGTAAAAATAACGGGCGGTCGAGCTGTGTATTAGTGGTAATTAATTTCGTCGGCCCAAACCGACGAAATTACGGCCAGGTCATCCCAAATGGTCTGTGATCCTGCACATTAATTTCGCGGCCCAACCGAAAAATAGGACCATAATTTCGTCGGTTTTAGCCGACGAAAATACTTACACGTCATCCCCAAAGCACACAATGCTACTGCAGCATAATTTCGTCAGCCCGAACCGACGAAATTATTAATTAATTTCGTCGGCTTTTCTAAACCGACGAAATTATAGACGTATTTTCGTCGGTCTAAGCGAACCGACGAAATTGTGTCCGTATTTTCGTCGGTTTTTGTGGACCGACGAAGTTAATTTTGACCGACGAAAACACTTCGTTTTCCTGTAGTGATGCATCCTGCCGAACAGCTTCCTGGCTGGCATGGTGCGTAACGGCCAAGGAATCGTGTTTGAGTCCGTCTCGAACAAGAGTTCTGCACGGCTACGTGAAGACCCGGACGTGGTTTCCCGGATTGGAATTGAAGTCGTGATCCTCAAGACTAGAAGTTTGCCTTATCTACCGTGGGGCGTATTTGGCATGGTATGAGTTCGTTACGATCTCGTAGTTAGCCCGGCCCGATATTCTCTCGGTAGGTTGGTTTGCTCTGCACTATATAAACAGGGCCCCTACGGCGTGTAGAGGGCACAAGGTTTTTGACTTAATACTTCCTGTACACCCATATTCTCGTGGAGATTTGTTCAACTCGACGAGTTTTGTCTTGTAATACTCTTTGATATAAAGAAAGGCTGGACGTAGGGCTATTATTTCTCCCGAGAGGCCCGAACCAGGATAAAAACCCCTGTCTCCCTGTTCGTTGTGATTTGTTCTGTTCGGCATGTCTCCTATCTCCCTCTTGAAGAACCTTAGTTGACTTGGGTCAATATCCCAACCGTCGACACACAATTTTTAAAATTTCTTTAATATCAAAGTTCAACTTGCTTTTTTATCTAATGGAAATTTGTTTAACTAAAATTCAAATTAGAGTATTCTGATAATTTATATCTAGGTATGTGTATAAAATTGGCAAATCGTGTGACCTTTTTTCATCCAAAAACTATGAATTTGAATTGAATAATTAAAATAAGCAAATTGCACGTGACCATATGTGTGACATCCTCTATTTTATCATATGTCACTTGTATTTAAAAAGCATTAAAATAAAATAAAAGGGAATTGTAATATACAAAACCCTAATTTAAAATAGGTTTAAGCCCGAAACCCTAGGAAAACTTTTGGGAAAATTCTAGGAACATTCCAGTAAATATTAGAAGCCTACGTTTATCCACCATCCAAATTTCAAGCTCAGATTCCAAAGCTAGCTCATGATTACATGAAGTGTTGTCGTTTTGCTGGGAGGTTGTAAAATTCATAAAATAAAGAGCAAACGAGAGAATCCCGAGCTCAAATTTGGAGGGGAGCTTGTCGAAGCCTTCTGACTAACCCTCCACATTTCTGCCTCAAACTCCCAAGAAAACTCCGTTTTCAACCTAAATTCTATCCGAATTATACACGGATTAGAATTCGAGTTCTTAACCAATTCCCCTAACCCTAGGCCCAAGCCAGGTCGTCCTTGACACTATATAAACCCCCCAAGACCCCTCTCCCAAGTCCCCATCACGAAAATCCTCAGATCCAAAACCCTAGACGCAAAAACCCTACCTGCCGAGACAATTTTTGTAGATATCTCTCTATGTCTTGCCCAAACCCAAGATTAGATGGTACCATGTTGTAGAGCTCATCGAGACAATAAAGATGGTTACATGGATAGCAAGATTTGGTGGAGAAACACCCCTGGAAAAGCTCGCCAAAGCTTCGGACATCGTCGCCAGCACGCCATCATCGCCGCCGGTAGCCTCGTCATCTGCGCTCTACCCCACCTCTCGCGCCTCCAATCGCACGCCGCCACGTCGCCGCTCCCTCGCCCGCGCCACGCGTTGGAGTTTGATTCGCCGCCGTCGCAAGTCTCTCGCTTGCCGCCACCTATCCCGCCCCGCCGCCACTTCCCGCGCACCACACACATCGCGCCTGCCCCGCCAGCCGCCATGCATCGGCCACCACTCGCTGCGCCGCCAGCCGCTTGCCCACCTGTCGTGTGTCCCGCCACGTGTCTGCACCCCACGTGCTCCCACCCGCGCAACGCCGCCGCCCAACCCGCCAGATGAGCTCGTGATCGCCGCTTTGCCGACGCAAGCTCTGCTTCGCCGCCCGCCACGAGACGCTTGTCGGTTCGCCGCGTCCGCGCCCGTTAATGCCGTCGCTCGACCCGAAACCACACCACGTGGACCAGCCGGTTTGGCCATTTTTGTCGGTTAACCAAATTAAACTAGTTTATTCTTTTCGGTATTTTCTGATTTACCAAATCTTCTAGAATTTGTTCTGGAAGCATCCGAACTCCAAATCAGATGATTCCAGAGCATTAAATCCCATAAATAGCCTATAATTATATATATTTTACTAAGCTACTTGTTCTATTGATTTTTTGCTGTTCTTACACATGCATAAAGTGTAGACCATTTCTGTACGCACTGTTCGGGAGGGTTCCAGGAGCCATTCGAAGGAGGATCCCAGGACCCAGAGTACTACCAAGGCAAGATAGTTTGTATCTTGCTTCCCACATTACGAAAATTCACCATGTTTATTGTTTTTATTTATTTACCTCATGCAAAAATTGATGAGTCGGGGTAGAACCCAAATATATTCACATAGCATCCTTGACCCTGTGAATCGTAGCCTATTTTCTTGTTGCCTTAGATATTCCCTAGTCTATCCTTTGTGCATAGTTGCTCGTGCTCGTGGGTGGTAGTTGATTAGAATATTCATCATTTTATTACTCTTGTGACTTGGTATGATTGGAGGTACTGAGTTACTTTTAATAACATAATCAACTAAAACCTTGGTGGTATTGTGGCATGAGGTATGTGGTGGAGGTAGTAACCTTGGTCTAAGGACTCTTGACATGTGCTTATCCGGCCAAACCAAACAAGTGTAACCATAAGTGCTAGCATCAGCATGATGCGCAACATGTGCTAGCCCTGGCTTAGTAGTTAGGGAAAACTGTTAGCCCACAATACTTTGAAAAGATCGGATTGCGGTGTGTTGGCTCAAGAGAGGGACCCGTAGTGTCGAAACCTTAGAGGGGATATTGATGTTAACAGAATGAACTAATGAATTATCTTGTATCGTTACTTGGTCTGGGCACCGAAGGAAGAGCTAATACATAAAAGTACCACTAGGCTTATGGGTAAAGTGTGCTACACTCTGGAGAGTTAAAACTATCATGATAGTCATTCCCATGGTCATGGGAGGGGAGGAAATAGGAATGTCGTACATGGTAGTCTCACGTGTTAATATTGACCTGATGGGTTGATCTAATTTGAGTAGTTCGAGTCAAATGTTGTTCTACAGAGGAGCTTTGGGAAGCTGAGCTTTGCTTGTTTCTCTTGGAAATCTTTGTCACTATTAATTGCTCTACAAAACTGATTTACAACACTTTTAATAATTTGACTCGTGTAAGTTATTATCCTTGAATCATTATAAGGATTGTTACTGGGTAGCCGTATATTCATTATACAAACCACAGATAAATTTGTATTCAGGAGAAGACATAGTTCCGGTCTATCTTCAGTATCAGGAGGATTTTGTGCTAGATTTCGATCAAGATTAGCTAGCGCTCAAGGGTAAGATTGGAGAATTATCATAATTTTAATTTCCGCTGCATATTTGAATTTCCGCACTCTGATATATTATGGCCAATATTATGTCATTTTAAATCACACTATTGTAATAAGTAGTTGTAGAACAATTACTTTTGCATAAATGTAATTTTCTTTGTTATTTGTGACTATGTGACGATGCTAAACAAAACTGTCGCTCACAAGTTGCTAGCAATGTTCTCTGGGACTAGCAATCAATTGTGAGTAGATCCTGCTGAAGCCGAGGTCGTGACAATATATCATCCGAAAACTATGAATTCATGTTTTTTCAAAGATGCGTATGTTTTCATTCAATCGTCACATATATATGTGTATATATATAGATCTATATACCCTAAAACTTTTTTTAAAAGAAACATACATGAATTTTATCATGTTGAACTAGCACATCTGAAATCAGAATGCGCATCCATGCACCAGGTTATATTAGATAGATATAATTACAAACATAAATATTTCTATGTACCATATCCATGACAACAAGTATCAAACATGACCTTGTTGGAGGATATTAATATCACGCATACACATTTATGCAAGCTTGAGAGTACAATACTATTTTTCCAAAACAAAGTATTGCAGATGAAGCAGTGAAACGCATGAGCACCATCTACTTTATGATCCATGCAACTTTCTTTCAGAAAATATGTCACTCCCTTTATTTTTTACCCTTAGAACACACCGTGTATATAAACCAAATCACGTTTCATGAACATCTGGGAGCACAACTTTATGGATAAACCTCGAAGATACTTCGAGCTCCCAAATTCTTGACAATCTTGTAGTCGCTGAACCCTGCTTTCAGGAAGAGCTGGCGAAAGTCGCTTTCATCCCGCTGACGGCCCCTGGTATTTACCAACATAAGCATGTCCATTAAGAGATGGGTCTCCAGCATTGGCCCTGACGTGGAAGACCCAAGCACTATGTCACCGACGATCACCTTTCCCCCCTCATCCCGCGAAGGAATGGCCTTCTTGCATTGAGCCAGTATCTTCACACAGTCCTCGTCACTCCAGAAGTGAAGAACAAGCTATACCATTGATAAACGACCAGCATGTTAGTATGTTATGTTGCCTCATGTATAACGACAAACCATTTTCTAGTAATATTACAAACAGAATACTGCCTCCTTTTTTTTTTGACGCCTTTGACTTTGGACACAATTTTTACCGTTCGTCTTATTCAAATTTTTTTTTTTGTAAATATCATTTATTTTGTTATGAAGTATGACTTATGTTGTTGCATCTTTACAATAAATTTTTAAATAAGACGAATGGTCAATGACGTGCCAAAACGTCAAAAGCGTCAAACAAAAAAAATGGAGGGAGTACTTCATAATAATTAGAAATGCTTATATAAATATATGACTTGGATAGCTTTAGATCGGCATCTCTATATACTATAAGCGACCGACTTAGTGATAAGTGGTAACTTTTGATATTTATTCCAACCACATGCTCAACTAGGCCTTGTACATTTTAGCTTAACGTAGTGTAGCGTAGCGTTTCAATAAAATTTGAGAGTATTTAAAATGTGGTTTAAATATTATAAAAAATAATTTAAAATAGTTTTAGGATCTTTATGAGAAATACTAAAAACCTGTAAACAACTTTTTTTTTCACAAAAATGATATTAAATAGGAATGTTTTATACTACAAAGTTGTAAATCTTGTCGAAGCATACAAATTTTATATTAATTTATTTTAAATTTGACTTCGTTTGAATAAATTATAACTAAATTATTGAGAGTTATAATTTACATATAAAGCTTGGTTTCATCTGAGTTCATATAAAAAATTAATAAAATTATAAAAATACACATATTTGATTATTCGTGGATAGAACGACATAGATGAGTGAATATTTATGCTTGTCCTAGCAATGAACCGACACAAATACGTCTGTATTGGTTCATGCCTAGAATTGGCACAAATATTCACTCACCTGCGGTTCTTAGCTAGAACCGATATATATATGCTTTTCTCGCCTTGTCCTTTATGAACTGGCACAAATAAAGCAATCTGTGTTTGTTTGTACTGACGCAAGGAAATCGATATTTTTGTTGTAGCGTATATAAAAATTTTTTAATACAAAAAATAAATAACACTATAAAATAAAGTGAAAGAACATTTGTCCGTCTAAAACTTCTAAAACATCTAACTGCTATTTAGCAAAACCAGCAAAACCGTTCTAATAATAATTAGAATTAGAATGTATGTTAAATTGTTTCGAGATGTGTTTTGCGTTGATAAATGTACATATATATATGCCCACTGGATTAACAATTAATTTATACCTTGAGAACCACAGCTTGGGCGGGTGGGATGGACTCGAACATGTCGCCGCCGACGTAGTTCACGACGCCATCGGGAGGAATCTTCTCGATCACCTTGGGAAGATCGAGCACGGTGCACTTGATGTGCGGGAAGGCCTTGGCGATTGCCCTCGCCGTCGTGCCGTCGCCGCCGCAGCAGTCGGTCAGCGAGCTGAGCCCCATGAACAAGTTGCTGAACTCCCGCAATCCCACGCTGATGCCCAGATGGTCATGCGCTGCCAGGGCCTCGTGGAACAGCTTGTCGGCCTCCGGGTCGAGCTGCGCCATGCTATCCTCGAAGATCGTCGCTCCGTGCGCGTCCTCGAAAGGTGACGGCGGCGGCGACGGCGCGTCCTTCTTGAACCAGTCGGCGAGCCCCATCGCTGCCTCTACGAAGTGCTTCGAGGATGCGGTCAAGACGATGGCCTTCTGGCTGGCGCTACCGTCGATGAGGACGCCGTCGACGAGGAGGTATGAGAGCGCGTTCAGGCGGTAGACGGGGGCACCGGTGATGTCGGAGGCGGCGGCGAAGACACCGGAGTTGGCCAGCAGCCGCATGAGGCGGCCGAGGAATGGCTGCTTCGCCGGCGGGAGGGACAGCGCGGTGGCCAGGTCGGGCAGCGAAGCGGCGCCGCCGAGGCGGCTGATGGCGGTCGGGATGCCGAGCTTGACGGCGCAGTTGAGGGCCTTGGGCTTGAGGTAGGAGAGGCAGAGGCGCCATATGTCGGCCTGCGCCTGCAGCAGCTCTGCGTCGGAGGGGAGGAGATCAGCCTGAGCCGCCATTGCTTGCTCAATGTGCGGTCTCTTCTCGCACTAGGTGATGCCTTTATATATACTCCCTCCGTTCCAAATTATAGGTCGTTTGACTTTTTTGATACGTACTTTGACCACTCGTCTTATTTAAATAATTAGTGAAAATATGAAAAAACTCAAGTCATTATTAAAGTATCTTTCATGATAGACTAAATCATAACAAAAATAAATTATAATTATAAATTTTTTTGAATAAGACGAATGATCAAAGTACATATCACAAAAGTCAAAAGACCTATAATTTGGAACGGAGGGAGTAGATCAGTTCCTATGGAAATTTAGCTGTATGACATCCGATTGGCTCGCCTTGATAAAACAAAGACTCAATTTTTATTTGGCTTTTTTTCAGTACCAGACCACGAATTGTTTGGTTCATGATAATTAGTGACTTTTTATTGCCTTTATTATTTCCCCCCAATCCAGCACAGTGATATTTCAATTTTGTCCTCGTGCCAACACCCCTCTGCTGGGCTGAAAATTGAAAGATTGGAACAATTTGAAGATTACTGTGCTGAAATGGGAGGGCAAAATAAAAAGTCTAAAAATGTTATGAGCCGAATCAATTTGTGGCATGAGTGTCATTGAACAAAAAAATAAATGAGTTGAGTGTCAATTTTACTAAGGTGATACAATTGGACGTGATACAACTAAATTTGAGACAATTGAGTATCAGTTACCGACTGATTTAAGTATCGGCTGGTAGTCCCATACTCACGTGGTAATGCATGCCGCAAGGAGTAACGTGAGATGTAGCAGCTTTTACCATCCTGCGCGTGTTTGGCGTGCAAATGAACCGTAGCACACGTAAAGAGAAACTAAGAGTAGCACGGCCACGGCAGTCAAAGCCCACATAACTAACTATGTACACGTATTTGATACAAACTCTATCATATTTTCCATATAAATTTTTTTTGCGAAGGATAGTATGCACAAACTCTTTTTCTTTATGGAATTATGAATACACTATATTTGATTACTTTAATGTATTTTCAACAACGTGTATACGATGGAAAGGGAATGCCCCTTGAGTGTTTACATATACATGATGATTAGGAAGAATACTAGCAGCACTTTTTTTGCTCCTTATTAGCGTACTAGCAATGTTTGTGCACCCATGGCACGTGGCATTAGTTTCATAATGCACAAGGGAATTATAGATTTTTCATGATTTTTCTGTTTTTTATTTTCATTTGTTTTTTATTTATTTTCTAGATTTTTAACATTATCAATTAATTTATTTTATTGAAGTCAACATTTCTAATGCTTAAAAAAATACATTCATGAACTCTCACCATGAATTTTTCTTGTATTTTGGATTTTTATTGATTTATTGGAATTTATCTATTTTTAAATTTTTAATGTTTTCCCTGGTAGCAGTGATGTGGCAGCACCAGGTTGCGCCACGTGAATGCGCCACATGGAACAACCGGTGCTAGCTAGTTAGCCACTTGTTATATACTGTTGATTTTATATTTTATATTTTCTTTGGTCTTTTAATATTATGTTTTTTCCATTGTTTATTAATTTGTTTCTTAAGAGTCAACATTTCTAATGCTTAAATATATTCATTGACCCTCACCATGAATTTTTTGTTTTATTTGGTTTTTTAGATTTTTCAAGATTTTTCTCGAATTGTTTCTGATTTTTTACCATACTCGCGTGGTAATGCATGCCGCAAGGAGTAACGTGAGATGTAGCAGCTTTTACCATCCTGCGCGTGTTTGGCGTGCAAATGAACCGCAGCACACGTAAAGAGAAACTAAGGGTAGCACGGCCACGGCAGTCACGCAAGCATGAGCTTGGAGTCACTAGGATAGCAACTTGGTTTCCTTTTTTTTTGGATAAAGGAAGTTTTAATAGAACTCAAGTCAAATACATCGAGTTGATACAACAACTTGAGATCCCTTCCGACCTCTGCATAATAAAATGCACACAGTCAAAGGAAACACAAAAGACAAGCACGCTAATGACTATCAATCCGAAGACTATACCGCCACCCATGTGCCTGGGTAAAAAAAGCCTTGGCCACTTGCTCCAAATGACGCCAAGCCGCCCCAACCAAATCCTGTGAAGACGGCTTCTGGAGGATAGCCCAAGCTTGCAACCAATGAATAATACAGTATATAACATGCATAGGAGAATAGAGATGTTTTTTTGTCAAAAACCATATCATTCCTACATAGCCATAGCGACCAACAAGTAGCAGTCGCCCCTAGTAGGATTAATCTCTTCAAGTCATTCCTAACACCCCGAAGCCAAGCACCAAACATGTGTGAAACATCACGGGGTTTAGGCAGACCCACGGCAGCCCAAACAAAAGACCAAGTTGCACTAGCAAGCTGACAATCAAAAAATAAGTGTTGTATTGTCTCATCATGATAACAGAAGCAACACTTTTTGCTACCTTGCCACCTTCGCTCAAGAAGGTTGTCTTTGGTAAGAATGACCCCTCGTTTAAGATACCAAAGTAAAATCTTAATCTTTAACGGTATTTTCAATTTCCAAATCCATTTGTTTATGTTAGGGATATCACAATGAATCAATGCATTCCTAACAAACCTTTTGATACGCTGCATCAAAACAGAGTACAACCAGTTAGAAGATTAGCGTTTTTCATATTGCCATCAACTAAGCCAGGACTTTAGTTGGCTTTCTCTTGTTGTTCAAATATTATGTTATGTGCCATAACTGATTGTTATTGGTTACTCAATCCGTTCCTGCATTACAGCATTAGAAAAAGAACACAAATTTAACCTTCAATTCATGATTTTGAAATCTGGAAATATGGTCGAACGTGAAAATTAAAAATCTTACCAAATTTGAAAATTTTGAAATCTGATCAAATTTGAAAATTTAAAATTAGGTCAAATTTTATAAAATTGAAATATGACTGAATTTGGAAATTTAAAATCTAACCAATTTTTGAATTATGACTGACTATGAAATCTTGAAATCTTACCGAATTTGGAAATTTCAAATATGAACAAAATTAAAAATCTAACCTATTTGAAAATATTAAAATTTGACTAAATTTGAATATTTGAAATTTAAAATATGACCGAATTCAATGTTTTAAAATATGTTGTAATTGAAAATTTTGGATCTTCTTGAATTTTAAATTTTGAGATTGCCATGTGGACACAAGATGTCATACATATGATTCCTATGGTATTTTGGACATTGTAGATGTTGCTAACAGTGAAAACTAATGGATCATGGCATCAATGGCATTGAAGATAATAGGTATCTAACTGCAATGGCATATAAGATCACGACGACTAGTTTATTACACATAACAAACAAAACCACTCTACAATGGTACATATAATATTTCTGTTATATTTTTATATCTTCATGAAAGATCTCGACAATAATGAAGCCACGATGTTTGGTAATGCAGTTTGAGACGATTTTCACAACCACAAGTCAGTTGCTGGCCCTAGCGCAAGTCCTATATTATAAATAGGTTCTCATGATCTAGTACACCAGGGGTGTTTCCCTATTTACAACAGAGACAAGCATACGAGTCCGACCCTGACGCGACTCTTCCTTGCCTTTTATAACTCAAAGCCCACAAAACTGACTATGTACACGTATTCGATACAAACTCTATCAAATTTCCCATATAAAATTTTTTTGCGAAGGATAGTATGCACAAACACTTTTTCTTTATGGAATTATGAATACACTATATTTGATTACTTTATTGTATTTTCCACAATGTGTATACGATGGAAAGGGAATGCCCCTTGAGTGTTTACATATACATGATGGTTAGGAAGAATACTAGCAGCCTAGCAATGTTTACGCACCCGTGGCGTCTGACATTAGTTTCATAAGGCACAAGGGAATTACAGATTTTTTAATGATTTATCTGTTTTATTTTCAGTTGTTTTTAATTATTTTCTAGATTTTTAACATTATCACTTAATTTATTTATTTTATTGAAGTCAACATTTCTAATGCTTAAAAAAAATACATTCATGAACCCTCACCATGAATTTTTCTTGTATTTTGGATTTTTATTGATTTATTGGGATTTATCTATTTTTACATTTTTAATGTTTTTTCCCTAATAGTAGTGACGTGGCAGCACCAGGTTGCGCCACGTGGATGCGCCACATGGAACAACTGGTGCCAGCTAGTTAGCCCCTTGTTATATACTATTGATTTTCTTTGCTCTTTTTAATATTAGATTTTTTCCATTGTTTATTAATTTGTTTTTTAAGAGTCAATATTTGTAATGCTTAAATACATTCATTGACCCTCACCGTGAATATTTTGTTTTATTTGCTTTTTTATATTTTTTTGGTTTTTCTTGAATTTTTTCTGATTTTTAAAGTTTTCTTTCTGGTAGGGGTAATGTGGCAGCACCGGGTTGCGCCACGTGGGACAACATGGTACCTGCTAGTTAGCCCGTTGCTATATACTATTTATACTGTTGTAAATCAGTCGTCGCACACACGCAAACATAATCACAATAGACAGGAGACACAGATCTAGAGAGTCAAAAACTAGGGCACAATAATCTTTATTGATTCATCTCTCTTGTGTACAAGGGGTTTCATATATATAGCCTAGCCTATATTCGGTTTTGCCCATAATACCCCTAGGGTTTGGTGTGGGCTTCTGGCCCATAAACCTCCTAGGGTTATAACACTCCCCCTTGGGCTAAACCACGATATGACAATACCTCATCAAAAACTCCATCCAAAAACCCAGTGGGAAAAAAGGATAGGAGAAGAGAGTATATTGCACACGCACGCTGTATTGCAATATTGCCTCGTTAAAAACCTTGCTATGGGAAAACTCAATGGGAAAAATTCATATAAGGGAAAAAGAGTACAATATATAACCTTCACGGTCTAATCTTCAGAATCAATAAGGTCTACTGGACCTCTGCGTTATAAATCTTATGTCCTATTGGGTTAGACAAAGTGAAATCTTCAGGATTTCATATCAACTGAATCAATATTTAGCCCATGCTCCCCTCAGGACGACATCCCAGAAGCCTTTCAACGTTCGATGTCTTCTGGACATCCATCACACTATGCTTTGGGAAAGTGTGAACAAAATAATTTGGGAATAACATATCTTAATCTTTAAGTACCACTATCCACTTCTACAATACAAGCAACATTATCCTAATGGATAAACATGGGGTATGGACGGTATTCGTGCCACATAACTTCCTGTTGTGGTCACCATCCTTTCCAGCCAAACAAACATGTGAGGCTTCATATAAAGCATTAATCTCAAAGCAAAATCTGAGTTTAGCGACATGCGGATTACACATGGATCCCGCATCCATATAACCCAACATGGCTTTCGGTTAACAGACAACCCGAGACCCTGCATACCCTGCAGGTCCCTAAAGACAATTTTAGTACTTCTGGTTGCTGCCGCACTAAGTGTTTACAGAGGCAAGGAACTTCTAGTCCTAAAACCTCATATTGTCTTGGGTTTAAACAAGTATATTCCACTTCAGGGGATCACACTAAGATGTGGGTAAAGTTGATTGCAATATCATGCATCTTCTGGATATAGCCTATCAGACGTACTGTGATACGGATCAATGTCCGCGGCTGTGCCCGATCTTCACGGCATAAGATTGGAGATAATGGATCAGTGCAACCTGATGAATGACACCACCAACCACCGTCTCAATTACAGCAACCTGCGACACTCAATTAACCCAACCACACGCATCAATCCGATTGTCTACTCGCTAACATGGAGTAAACACGTTCTTGCAATCACGACAGCAAGCACAATAGCAACGAAGTCAAGAACACTCAACTAATTCCTAATTCTAGAGGGGTGGAGTCTCTCACAAGCCCTAGAACAAGAACATGTATGGCTGAAATTTTCTCAAAGCTCCCTTACATACGAGGTGTTACCCTCTATATATATGTGCATAGGCTGGTTTGCTACAGTTAGACCGACATGCTACAGTAGGTCGATGCTACAGTGCTGCTACAGTACACATGTTCACATACATTGCATTCTTATGATACAAGACAACCTAGTTGGTGCTAGTTGGCATTCTAGATGTGTCTTCTTTGCTTTGCTTGCAAGAAACCATGTGGTAGCAACAATATATTGAAGAGCATGAAGTTGAATTGGAATTCCTCTTCTTGTGACATATGCGATGAGGTAATACTTCTATATGACCTAAGGGATGACCTCATATGGCAGTAATGAAAATTGGACTTCCCATGTTACTCTAGGTTCATCCAAAAATCTCATTCATGGTACCTGATCATGAGTAGAGTAGAGACTTAGATAGTAATACATTCTCATTTGTATCAATGTTTTGCTTTCTAAGGAAAAGATACACCTGTTGTTGTATTTTTTTTGCTCTAGCTCGTGTAATTGCTCCTATTGGTGCTGGTGGTGTTTGCGACGAAGTTCGTGATGTATGTGTACTAGTAGTGCTCCTATTAAGAGGAATAATATGTGTCGACAATTTTCTCTCCATGTCTCATAAATAAGCACTTTCTAATATTAAGCAGAATTTCGTTATTTCCCAAAACGATAATTCTTGGTCGTCCCGCTTTCCCAGCACTATAACATGCGCGCATTAACTTGCTGGGTATTCATCTTTAGGATGATCCTCTTCAGGAGGTTTATTACCTTCATCTTTAGAAGAATTTCAGGAGTGATGAGCAATTGTTTGACGAATGTCATTGGATCTAAGACCCGCAGGTGTCCCCGCAGACTTTAGACCATGATCCAAAAGTCAATTTCACAAAGGTGGATATACTATTCAACCCGGGGTATTCCACTCTTAACGACTCATTTACTATAGGTAAATGATTTCGAACTCCTTTAAATATCTGGCAGTTTCCTCGCTTCTAGCGAATAGGAGCACTCCTCGCTACTAGCATACAAGAGCATTTAACTAGTGCGTGAATCTTTCACTCGAGATCTCGTAGGCATTTAACACGAAATATGGGCATTTCTCTCCCCGTAATGCCGAGATCCGATTTTTACTACAGCAGACTTGCACAATCCCCTTTCATGAGCACAAGATTAATGCAACTACAGGTCCAAATTCCCCAACCACAGGTGGGAGCTCACAAGTGTATGCTGGGTGGTGATAATATTTGGGAAATATCTTTGATTCTACGCATTACCATTTGGGGGGTTAACAATTCATATATGCGGTGAGCTTAGACTTATATTTTATTTGCCACACGCTTGCTCTGGGCTATCATCTGCCCGCGCTAGGTGGCAAGCCCGTGCTACGTTGTCGCACGTCCTACTGGGTAGGCGCACCGTGCGGGGCCATTGATCATCCAACAAATTGTGGGTTGCAAAGTCTAGCTTAGTTACTATTGCCCAATTACTCATACCATATATATAATTAAACATCATGTTTAATATAAATGCGACAATATCAATAATTTGCATGGAAATTTTACTGTTCTGCAGGAACACAATAAATACTGTATGTACGCCAAATAACGGTCAAGTTCATGTGACAATAACATTACGAAGGTGTAATTATATTCCAAAAACACATGGCTTCAGGCATGTTGTAGCAACTTCAGGCGCTAGTGACAATATTTGGGATTATTCTGCTTCAGGCAAACCAATGTGACTTCCAGTCATAATGCAATTGCAAGCTAATATAACTGCTAGTCATAATTTGCATGCTCACGTCGGATCGCTCACGTCCGTCGGAGCCAAATATGTCCCAAATTTATCACAATTTACAATCACCAATCTATCCGTTCGCACTTCTGGTGCATAATCTAATCTGCACTTTTGGTGCATAATCTTGCCTTTACATACACAAGGCCCAATCCTCTCCCCCTTTTCACGTCAACAAAAAACTTACGAGTGATAGCATGTGCAACAGGCATATGTTTAAATCACCTTATAACTATACTGCTACAGGAGTATAATTTTTATTGTCGTGAAACCAATATATAGTTTGTAACATCAGGTTACACCTTAAATACCTTAAACAACCCGTTGGTAATACCATCCCGGAGGAGGACTGTAAACTGCTGGTCTAGGCTAAGTTAATTCTTTGGGGATGGACATATGAGCATAAAATTTTCTCTAGCGCAAACAAGGAAAAACATTTGTCTCCAAGACATATGCCAACTATTCATGTCTGCAGGACATATTTTCACAATACATGTCTTCAGGACATCTATGCACTTGAGACGGTGTTGAGTAGGAACACTCTTCCCCAAGGCAAGTATAACTATATATCTAGTTTTGGCATACGTTAATCTGATTTTATGCCACGCAAGATTGCTTACGACAGGTAAGGCATAAGCTTTAGGCACCATGTTCTATTTAGCATTTACTCAGATAATTAACTATACTACAGGAGAGAAGCTACAAATAGAACAACTCAGACCATTATTATGGCATAAGGGAAATAAGCATCTAATGCGAGACAATCAAGCAAAAAATGTAAACTACTCAACATGAGCAAACCCAAACTCTACAGGAGTCATTAAATTTTCCTATGAATTTCTAAGCAATATCAGGAATTTCAAATAATTTAGGGACTGCAAGTTAATAAATTATACTCCAAACATACAGTGCCAGGAAAACAAGCCATAAAGAACACAATGACACCCACAAAATTTCTAGCATTTTCATGAATTTCTGCTAATTATTTCTAGTGTACTGGCCATATTATAATTATAACAATGCAGAAAATCAATAACAACTCTTTGCTAGAAAATAAACCCACTAATATGCAGCTTCCAAAGTTGGGCTTGGTCTAATAATTTGCATATTATGGAAGCTCAAATTTTATAATCCAAATTTGAAACAGAGAGGATTTCCGTGGTTACCTGGAATTGTAAGTACTATAAGGGGAAATATACTACAACAACTACTCATGCAAATATCATGTCCTTCGAGGACTGAAACACGGTTTCCAGGCACCATTTAAGGATGGATCACCGGGTCCATTCAAAATATTACTAACGAGGGCAGCGACGCCTACGGGGCGGCAGAGCTGAACCCGGCAGTGGCGTGACCGCATCTACGGGACGACGGCACGAGGGCAGGCGTCACAACACGGGGTAATAGCCGCCGACGGGGCGGCGTCCCGTGACGTGGCGGTGCACGGGGAGGCGTGGCGCAGACCGGCACGGCGTGGCGCGGGGACACGGCCGCCCGAAGGCGGCGACCGCGACGCCGCCAGCGCAAGACGGGAGGCGGCGGCGCAGGACCGGCACGGCATGCTGCGGGGCACGGCCGCCAAAGGGCAGCAACACGCGCCGGGCGGCACAACGGACAACCTTCGAGGCTGCGGCCCACGACGCGACGGCACGGCGAGGTGGCCGCCACGACGCAGCGCGATGCGGGCCGGCACAGAGGCGCGGCGTACGGGCCGTGGCGTGGGCGCCAATGGGGCGGGCGTGGGGCCAGCAGCGGTGCCGTCGGTCACGGCTGCGTCTTTGCGTGGGATATGGTCAAGACACAATGCGGTAAAAATTCACCAATTTGAAATATTAAATAAGACTACGGGTCCAAACAGTGTAAATTGCATAAAGGCGAATAAATAAATCACAATTAATTTGCAAAATTAAAAGACTACAGGCTTTTAAACAAGACATAGCAAAATAAAGTGAATTAACTCTTTAAATCAATAGGATTTAAATTATAGGAAAAATAAAACAAAATCTATGGGATTTCCGAAAAAGCGGCCCAAAGGGGCCTATTTTGCTCCCTTTTCCTTTTATTTTTATTTTCCTGCCACCATTATAATTTCGACCCACATTGAGCCAGCCCAACCGGCCTGCACACCCCCTTGGGGTGGCTAGGGTTTCCCCTAGCCAAACTTCCAGGTGGCGGCGGCGGCAGGAACGGCGACAGCCGGCCAGCCACAGGCGTTATGGCGCTGGTGGTCGTGGCCGGCACCAAGGCGCAGCGCGGCTAGGCGACGGACATAGCCGGCCGGCCGAAGCGCCAAGGGGGCGCCAGCGGCGGACGCGCCAGTGACGGGCGCAGCGGAGCGGCGGGTGCCGTTAGGTGGCGAGGCTATGGCGGCGCGGCGGCGCTACCCACCTGAAAGGCGCGGCGCAGGCAGGGCGAGGGCCGAGCGCGCGCGGTTGCCGCGACCTTCGTGGCGGCGGCGACAACGGGCGCGTGGTCGGCGTAAACGCGGTCAAGGCGGGCGAATCGCGACCCTACGGGCACGCGCGATAGCGAGGCCGACGACGTGGCGGCGGGCGCGAGGCACGGGAGTGGCCAGCCGGCGGACGCGGCGCGCAAGACGATGTAGCACGGCCGCGAGAACAACGGCGGTGCGGCAGGCGCAGGGGGACATGGCCGGCGCGGTTCATCAAAGAAGATCAATCTACTCATGCCAAGAACTAATAGATTGAAACAGGCAAAACTATCTACTAGATCGACAGAGCGATAACAGTAGATCGAAAATAACAGATCTGTGGTAGGTAGCGACATACCGATGATCACAAACCTGAGAGCGATTCGTGCTGATAACGTGTTGTAAATCAGTCGTCGCACACATGCAAACACAATCACAATAGACAGGAGACACAGATCTAGAGAGACAAAAATCAAGGCACAATAATCTTTATTGATTCATCTCTCTTGTACAAAGGGTTTCATATATATAGTCTAGCCTATATTTGGTTTTGCCCATAATACCCCTAGGGTTTGGTGTGGGCTTCCTGCCCATAAACCTCCTAGGGTTATAACATATACATTTCTTGGTCACTAAGATGTGTGCCATGTCATGCAGGGTGGCCACACCTTTGTGCGCCCCTGGTCATGTAGGCATGCATGGGACCGGCCATGTGACATGTCCATGATCACCTTCCTAGACCATATCCCTCTGATACTCTCTTTGGTATCTCATTCTATAATCAAAATATTAAAAGATATATACAACCTATCCTATATTTATAATATGTTATCAATCACCATATAGGTGAGATTATTACACTATCATGGTATGAGAGGTCATTGCTCATGCAACCGCTTCTGCTCTACCCATACCATAGCCACTAATCTACTCGCCACTGGTGGTCAACGGCGAAACCTTCCATAAGTAGAAGGTCGCTAGTACCAAGTCATCTCATGCGGCTGCCCAAAAATGTCACAGCAGCCGCAACCAAGTCATCACCAACATCCAATTGAAGGGCAATGCTGCAGTACATGCACATGCTATTGCCACCGCCGCCACCACTTCTAAGGCCACCATGGATACTCAGGCTGTGTAAGACTGAGTCAACGCCAAGAGAGGGTGAATAAGAGGCATTCATTCTCACTTGGAGATGGTATATTCCTAGTTCACCCAACTCGCCTCAAAGATGACAACAAAGTCAGTTGGACAAAAATCAAATATTTGGTGGGCGTGAATAAACTATTGAACACTCGGTGGGTGTAAAGGAAAGACTCTATACATGGCAATACATGGATATGTCCATGGAAAAAAAGTGATCAAGATGATCTTTTGATGATACTCCATGACTTGGCATAAATATTGAAACTATAAATCATCAATAATAAGCCCAAATAAAGATGAGTAGAGAAAACCCATAAAATTCCTGTGAAAATCAAGACAATGAAAAATTGATGATCTAGAAGTGGATCATGACCAAACCCAAGAAAATATAATACTTTGTTGATCCTTTCAACGAGTAGAACTAGGAGATGCAACAAACAAGATCAAATAACAAAAACGATCAAGGCAAGGAAGATCAGAACCGCCACAAGAACTTGAGCAAGAACATGACAAATTTTGGAACATTCTATTGTTTGGGTTTTGGGGTAATATAAAGCCGCACCGCGGTGGGCAAAGCACTCACATGTGCACCACATAGTCACCCAAACCTTAGCCTTCTATTCTAATAGACATAGTTGGAGGCTGCTCCTGGCAGCCATGAGGTGGAGTATGTTGCAAGGAATATTCCCTACAACTTTTATAGAGGCTAACCCACCTCGTCTGGCTGAGATTAAGCCACACACTCTGCCAAACATTCCTGAGCATAATCTCCGTATATTCTCTTTTAGACACATAGCCACATAACCTGACACACCAGATGCAGTGGTTCGACTTAATTATCCGCTAATTTTTTGACGCCCTCGATCGCCTACCGACCCTCGGATCCTCACACAAGATTATGTCTGTCATCTATCCCAAGTCTGAGTGCTACACCATGCGCGTCTTCCTTCTCATTCTAGGACCCCCATCCTACAAATCGTGTACGTCTTAACATATCACCGAACACAGTTAATCTCTACTTGTACCATAAATAGTCAATCCAAAACCCAGCACTTATCTTGATCACCTGCACATTAGTCCATCATTAATCGATCATGCACAAATACCAAAAGTTCATGTTGAAAAATGTGCCAAAACACTTTAACTCGCGCAGAAATACTGTCCACCGGAAAGTGTCCAGTAGATACCCAAAACATCCGAACCATGGCAAAACACATTGTGTAGCACCTCACAAGACACTGTTCGGTGTGCGCGCTTCCCATCGGACATAGACTATACCCACACCGGACCCTACCACACTAACAGGGAATAAGCTTTCTCAAGCGGTTCAAAAAAAAGGATCAAACTTCTACAAGCGGTTTAATGCCTCAAAACAGTCTCAAGTCAGAAAATGATCTCTAGAAGCGGTTGAAGGCACGATCCGCTTCTAAAGACCTAAAATCCTAAGCGGTTTGTGTCCCCAACCACTGCTATACCTCTACAAGTGGTTGGAAACACGAACCGCTTAGGATGCTTGGCTTTACAAGCGGTTTAATAGCCCCAACCGCTTCTAGAGGCCCATTTTTCGAATAGATAAAAGGAAAGCTCCCCCATGCTATCAGATAATGCGCGTGGGTGGGTTGGCTGAGTCAAGAGGTCCTGGGTTCAAATCCCACCTCCCCCAATATTTATTTGCCTTTTTACACTCTATTGCAAGCGGTTCTCTGAACCGCTTGTGACGGTTGCTTACAAGCTGTTTTAAAACCGCTTGTAGGGGGCTGCTGTCTGGCGCTCACCATACACTGCCCGTTGGATTCACGAGCAACACACAAGCACTAGAAATCTCGGCAAATCATGGTCACATTCAAAACCTTGATGCTAACCCTAAAATGTTTGTCAAATACTCATCACAGCGCATTAGTTGTGATTTAATAGGACAAAAGAAAACTGACTCAAAATAATTTATGAGAGAGGCAGGGGCACTACGTGAATACCTCATATTTTCGTTGGTCAAAAACAACAAAACTAGCTGAAAGCTAGAGAAATATAAAGTTTTTTGTTAGTTTGGATGATAAAAACCCATAGACAAAAATACAAATATTAAAAATATTTTCATTGGTCACCGAAGAAAACAACATATTTTCGTTAGCTCACCATCACCAATGAAAAAACTTTTTGAAATCCACGGTAAAACATGAATGCACGGAAAAAACATTAGGCATTAACAACCGATATTGATATTTATAATCACTATCGATTTGTGTAAAGAACCAACAATGATTAATCACTGTTGGTTTAACAAACAAACCGGATGTGAAATTAATGTTATCACTGTTGTATCACTATCCGTGCGGTAGTTTGTGGAATCCGCCCCGTTAATCTCAGCCCAGTCGAGCCGAATCAAAGGTGATCATAACCATCAGGTGTTCTTAACTAATAGGGGGTGGTAGTGAATCGGTAGAGCTCCGATATAGAGTAGCTTCTTTGTTATGTAATTTTGAACCATGGTTTAGTGAACCGTTCGATAAGACCCCTCTACCCGAAATATCTTAACCCACTTTCGTCTAACACCACATTTATCCATCTGGTCAAGCTAGAATCCAAACTAGATACTTCTCGTTCTTCGTGAGAAATCGATACCCTGTAATACTCCTGGGTGAAAGCAACTGCGATATCCATGCGTTTCCAGATTATATCTTTTAGGCATTTGAATCGCCAACAATCTTTTTATTATGGGTATATCCCATGAGACCCTGCAATGGAAGCTCTTTCCGTTCTGTTTAACGGGGTCAACCAAAGAGCGGCATTACTTTTACGTAGGCGGTGTAGGAGGAAGTTGCGAAGCTTTGAGGGATTAATTCTGCTTAACCTACTTCACTCTCTCCAAAATTGTCAATACCTAAGTCGAAGTTCTTACCTTCCAACAAGGAGAGAGAGAATCTATGGGAGGTGTTAGGGCTCGTTTCACTAAACTCATCCGCTCAGGTCCGGATCTAGCCATACTAGAACCCATGCTCATGCAGCACTTCTCTATGGGTCTTAACCCTAATAATGCTCAATCCCTTGATATGGCCTCTCGAGGAGCCTTCTGCATGACTATGAAGGAAGGGAAGGAATTTCTCGATAAAATCCTTGATATCCCCTTCACGAGTCTACGTGAGGAATCACATGAATCCACAAAAGGCATTCGAGCCCCTTCCCAGGCCGTGTCGACGGTTGAGATAACGATCTCAAGTCGCTAAGGTTCTTGAAGATTGAGATAGGAGACACGCCGAACAACCACGAACAACCACGAACAGGAGACAGGGGTTTTTATCCTGGTTCAGGCCTCTCGGGAGAGATAATAGCCCTACGTCCAGCCTTTCTTATATATCAAAGATGATTACAAGAGGTGGCTCGGCGAGACGAACAAGCCTCGGCGAGATTATGCGTGTACATCAGGTGCTAAAACTCTAAGCCAGATGCTGAGACGTGAATTGGATTCAGATGCCCCCTAAACGCTGTAGGGGCATGGTTTAAATAGTATAGGGTAAACCGACCTACCGGGGGAATATCGGGCCGGGCTAACTACGAGATCGTAACGAACTCAGTACATGCCAAATATATCCCGAGGTAGATAAGGCATACTCCTAGTCTTGGGGATCACGACTCCTATTCCAATCCGGGAAACCACGTCCGGGTCTTCACGGCCGTGCGTAACTCGCTCGAGTCGGACTCAAACAGAATCCTAGGTCGTTCGCACCGTGTCGACCAAGAAGCCGCTTCGGCAGGGATGTATATGGACTGATAGAACCTTCCGAGAGCTGGACCGGTAGGTCGTTCGATTGGGCCGTCAGGAGTGGGCCATGGCAATGGGCGTAATTTTATCCTCGACATTATGACGGCGTGTTCTCCGCTCAACCATCGCGGATCACACCTGGTCAGATTTTTACTCGCTAGCCGACTCGATCAAGCTCGATTCGATTTGAGTCGGGCTCAACAAGGAACGACTTCAGATTTACCTGTGTTCGGACCCCTCGCGGGTAATAGTCCTACTCCTGCCGAGCCTTAGCTCTTTTCTGATTGTGGTTGAAAGGGAAAGTCTTTACAGAGTGCTCTCACGAACTGAGTGTTCGAATCCTACCCAACGTGCCCCCTTCCCTCTCTCTCCTCTCCTTTTATACAAGCCTCGAACCGACGGAGAGAGCCGAGGAGTAGGCGATCTGATGCCCTCGATAATCGACAAGACACGACAGAAGAGACGAAAACGTGCCGCTGCCCACGCCGTGCGCAGCGCCGCCCTCGCGTGCTCCGCAAGTGGCCTCTCACCCGCACACTCACACCGGTGAGTCTGCGGGTGGGGCCCTGCCTGCTCCTCCTGACGCGGGCGGCCTCTTCAAGCAAACCTCCTCTCTCTGTCAATTCTTGGCGCCACAGTGGATGGCCGCCGGACACGCAAGGGCCATCAGAAGCGTAATCATTTCTTCCGCTGTCTACTCGCGCGTGATGTCTCATTAAATGCGCTTCGTCCTTCACGGCAGGGGGAGCCTTCGTCCCAAGACTCCTTCTGCAATACTCCCTGCCACGCTGGTCCCGCCGACGCTGGGCCCTCACCGGTCTTCGAGGGGCTCGCCCACGCACCCGCCTTGGCGTGGGGCCTCGCCTCACCATCGGAGGGGCTCGCCCACACGCCCGCCTTGGCGCTGGGCCCTCGACTCGCCTCCAGGGCTCGCCCACGCACCCACTGGCGCGGGGCCCTCCCGCCTTCGAGGGGCTCGCCCACGCCACTGGGCCTTGCTCGCCCGCCGACGCGTGGGGCCCTCCTGGCCTTCGAGGGGCTCGCCAGCGCTGGGCCTCGCCGCGCCTTTGACGCGTGGGGCCTCCTGCCTTCGAGGGGCTCGCCACGGCTGGGCCTCGCTCGCCCGCTGACGCGTGGGGCCCTCCTGCCCTTTGAGGGGCTCACCACGCTACTGGGCCTTGCTCGCCTACTTTGACGTGGGGCCCTCTCGGCCTTCAATGCTCTTTGTACCCGGTATTTATTACACCGACAAGTTAGACCGAGACTCAAGTGGAAGGACTCACTAGAGTGGGGTCTTCCTCTTGAGACTCTAAGTCACGAAGTGGGTATTTTTCCTGCTACAAAGACGTGCAACAAAGCGACCAAACAAAGTTATGGTTCAACCAAACAATACTTGTTCAGACCGAACAAACCTGCGCGCTACCGAAAGCAACTCTGTTGCGTCGAGCGAGGAACGACATCCGTCCGAGCAGAGTACCCACCCTCGATCTAAATCGGAGGAAGTGAGGTGAATCATCTCCTTAAGGCTGAACGTCATCAAGGAGGGACTGGATTCTTAGTAGTGAAGAGCGTACCACCGCATTCGGTAAGATCAGATCTTCTGGGAGAATGATCATAGCAAGTCGCGAGATGGACTCGTGCTGCTGCATCCAGACATTCAGATGTCTAGGAAAAGATAGGGGATCCTCCTCTCGGGCTAGAGCTTGCCCGAGAAAATAGAGATTGCGCTCTCGAGCGAATGTCACGCTCAGGAGCGAAGGTGATGTGCCCCCAGACGTAGATCATGTGCCAGGAGCAGACAATGCATACGAGGAGGAAGGTGACCCAGTCCCCGAGCGTAGAGCTCACCAAAGGAACCAAGTAAGGAGATCTAGTCCCCGAGCACGGAGCTCGTTAAAGGAACCAGAAAGTGTGACCAGGCGAAGAAGTACCCGGTAGGAGCCCGCACTCCGGGCGAAGAGCTGCCCGGTGCGAGGTGATCCAGCCCCCGAGCACGGAGCTCGTCGTGGGGACTAGATGCGCGCTCTGGGCGAAGAACTGTCCGGTGCGAGGTGAATCACAACCCGATGCAGTCAGAGCCGCAAGAGAACGTGTGAAATCAACGCTTTACCCATGACGTATTCCTTGCGACAGTGTTAGCGTTGTCTTGGAAAGTGCAGAACCGATGCTTGGAGTGCCCGTTGCGATGAGAATCGGCTTACGATGGGCGTGCCCGTTGCGATGAGAATCGGCTTACGGTGGGCAGGACTCCGTTGGTGGCGCACTGCCTTGACTTAGCCAAAGTGTGAAGGTTAGTACCGGGCAAAGGCAAGAAATCATACGCGGGTGAAGTGAATCAGTCCCTGGGCATGCGCGGAGCAAACCCGGGAAGAGAGGGATGCAGACGTCGGTTTTGGTGGGGAAGCCTGGAACCTCGCCACGACCATCACGGTCGATGTTCCCGTTCTGTATTTCTGCGAAGACAAACAAGAAACGAGCTAGCAAGGGGAAAAAGAGAGCAAGAACAGGCTCTAAGAAAAGCAAAGCGAGTTTTGAAAAACACGCAAAAACGATCTACCCGCACAAGACATAATTTTTCCGGGTACGTCCCCCGATAGTGTTAGTGTCACCTCGGCGAATGCGGAACCGACGCTAGGAGTGCCCGTTGCGATGAGAATCGGCTTACGATGGGCAAGACTCCGTTGGTGGTGCATTGCTCAGATTACCGTGCTGTGAAGGACGAGCATTGATAAAAAGACGTGTGCGGGTAAGTGCAGCCTCATTGCGGGCTAAGACCGCTAACCAGGGAAGGCGATCGGGACCTTAGCCGCAGGCAAAACGTGCGAGGCGAAATCTCATCCGGGCATGGACCCGTGCAGCATTGGTGTCGCCTCGGCGGATGCGGAACCAGCGCCAGGAGTGCCCGTTGCGATGAGAATCGGCTTACGGTGGGCATGCCCGTTGCGATGAGAATCGGCTTACGGTGGGCAGGACTCCATCGGTGGTGTACCGCTTCGGTTAACCGGAGCCGTATAGGTCGTTGCCAGATAAAAAGACATGCTCGTACGCGGGGAGCGCTACGGAAGCGAAAGACCAACGAGGTTTTGGAAAACCAACGCTAAGGAAAGGAACTGGAAAACTGAAAACGTACCGGGATTGCCGAAATTCAGCTCAAGTCCAACTGACCGAGGAGGGGCAGTCCTCCGAGGAGCTAGCCGAGCAGCTCAAGACCGTCGAGCAGCGCTTGAATCATAGCGAGAGTCTGACCGAGCAGCTTTTCCTGAAAAAAAGAGCAGCAAAAGATAAGGACGAACAGGAAACCAAGAGCAAGGCGAACAGCGCTAGAATGTTTTAAGAAAACCGGTAGAACGCTTAGCCTAACTCCCATTTTGTGTACCGCCGAGGACTGAGTTTGCGAACTCGAGCAGTGCACAAGAGAAAGAGCGACACCCTAGCCCCCGGTACGGACGATGCATGAAGACCTGAACTTGCGACTTCAAGCACGTGCGTAGAGAGTTAGAGCGACACCCGTATCCTGATCGACTCGTTCTAGGAACTGCTCGTTAACGTAAGTTAGGCGATTCCGAAGGTAACCGAACAAGGAAAGTGCCTCTGCCGCGGAGGGCTTACGAGAGCAGGCTTTGCCAAGTGGTTGTGCCGTGAGCGGTAAGTGCCTCTGTCGCGGAGGGCTTACGAGAGCAGGCTTAGCCGCGTGGCTGGATGCCATGTTACGAAACTCTGAGTTTAGGAACTTGTTGAAACAAGATACGGGCAGGGAAAACCCTAAAGATCGCGGAGCCAAGAGTTCGCAAGACCTGGCAGCCATCAAGTGTTACCAGAGAGTAAGGTAGTCTGAGAAGACGAGTGGTGAGAAGGGCCGCAGGGGGCCGCGAACATTCACCGATTACCGGATTGAACTTTACATGGCAGCCCGAGAGACTTGGACGAACTAAGACACGAAGTTTGATAAAAAGCGCGAAGCTAGAAAACGAAAGACCTACACGAGGAACTTACGAAGCTGGTCGATGTTCCAAGTGCTGGTTAGCTCTCTCCCGTCACCCACTGTTAGGCGAACAGCCCCCGGGATCCGGAAGGAGTTTTGATGCAGTCCCCGAGCACGGAGCTCATCGCGGGGACCAGACGCGCGCCCCGGGCGAAGAGCTGCCCGGCGCGAAGAGATCCAGCTCCCGAGCACGGAGCTGGGAACCAGATCTGGAAGGCGATCAAGATCGAAGGGATCGATCCGATCTGACAGGGGAAGAGACATCCTGCCCTTCTGAGTCGTAGTCCTCAGGAAGAATCTCCTGGTCGCTGATGGAGTTCGACATACTCGATCTGCGTGTCCCCACGGACGGCGCCAACTGTCAACGGTTGAGATAACGATCTCAAGTCGCTAAGGTTCTTGAAGATTGAGATAGGAGACACGCCGAACAACCACGAACAATCACGAATAGGAGACAGGGGTTTTTATCCTGGTTCAGGCCTCTCGGGAGAGATAATAGCCCTACGTCCAGCCTTTCTTATATATCAAAGATGATTACAAGAGGTGGCTCGGCGAGACGATCAAGTCTCGGCGAGATTATGCGTGTACATCAGGTGCTAAAACTCTAAGCCAGATGCTAAGACGTGAATTGGATTCAGATGCCCCCTAAACGCTGTAGGGGCATGGTTTAAATAGTACAGGGTAAACCGACCTACCGAGGGAATATCGGGCCGGGCTAACTACGAGATCGTAACGAACTCAGTACATGCCAAATATATCCCGAGGTAGATAAGGCATACTCCTAGTCTTGGGGATCACGACTCCTATTCCAATCCGGGAAACCACGTCCGGGTCTTCACGGTTGCAGTAACTCGCTCGAGTCGGACTCAAACAGGAATCCTAGGCCGTTACGCACCGTGCCGACCAAGAAGCTGTTCGGCAGGATGTATATGGACCTGATAGAACCTTCCAGAGAGCTGGACCCTGGTAGGCTGTTCGATTGGGCCGTCAGGGAGTGGGCCATGGCAATGGGCCGTAATTTTATCCCCGATAGGCCGCATCATCCAAAACCCCTAATCCCTTGTGCCGACAGGAAATAAGGATTCCCGAACCATCCTACTCCACAAACCCGAAGCTCTTACATGAAGATCCCAATCCCATAGAAACCTTCAAACATTTGGTTCTTCAATCAAAGTACTTGGTACGCTCCAACCCAAATATCCAATAGAAAATCTCATGACAGTTTTTCGTTCCGTTCTCAAGAACTTTGGGATTCGGGACTCCATAAAGGTGATCCTACCACCATCATTCAATCATTTGAACACCTCATGGAGGAGCCTCTCCTCTCTGGCCATGGCAAACCCGATAAAAAATTAGGACATTTATGGACTGAAAACCGTTGTGTTGAAGTGAAGGATGTGAGGCAAGATCAGGATGATTTTCTTTCCCCTGATCTAGAGCCGGAGATTCTTTTTATCCCAGCCGAGGATGAGGATGATGTCTATGCTCTCATCGCTCAATAGGGCAAGCTAGTTTGTCAGTTACTCCCTAAAGTATTATTTGATTCCGTTGTGGAGAAAGAAGAGGATGATCTTGATGCTCCCATCTCTCCGAGCGTCAAGACAATTACCGAATCTTCTCTCGACTAGTTCTTTGATCCAGTTAAGGAGAAAGAAGCGTACATCAAATGGTTCTTTGATGCGGATTGGCGTCCTGATCTTACTCGGGAGGAGGAAATTCCTCATCACGATTCGGGTGATTCTAAATTCACTCGCACCAAGAAAAGGTGTCCAAGAAGGATGGGACAGTTTTGAGGGAGTAGAAGCACCTCTAGCATGTCGTAGGCAAAGAACTAAGGTTAAATGTGTTTGGTCAATAGACATTCCTGAGAAATCAAGACTAGAGCCCGATAAAGTAGGTTTCATCAATGAGAATGGAACTTTCATTCTTGAAAAAACACCAAGACCCATTCTCATTAGACATACCTTCCGATTCCTCTGGTATTACCTTTTACGGGACATTCAACCATTCTATGCTCCTAGGTAAAAATCCCTTTAAACGGCTGGCTGTAGATGTGTTTGTGTATAACAAGTATTGCAAATCTCGTAGTCAGGTTTAGCACAAATCTTGCAGCAAGAAGAGCAGGGCTTAACAGAAAAATGATGATGGAGGGAGCTACATCATCACACTTGATGCAACATGAAGAGCTCCTAGGGTCAAGCTTTTGGCCTCAAACGTCAAAAGGTAAGTAAAGTAAACCCCAATTCTTTTTATTTTCCTTATTTCCTTCAATAACCTAAAAATTATAAAAAAAAATCCATTTCTTATTTTCTTCAAATAAAAATGTTACCTGAATTTGAAGCATGTGCTGAATAGTTGCACCAGGTCGATGTGCAAGTATGCTGACCGGCATTGTTTTTGCCCACTCTCCCTCGTGTTTTAATTTAAGATCTCTCTGTTGTGATGCCATCAAATTCATGAAACATGTTAACACACACTAGACAAATAAATTGAGGACAACATTGTTTCCTACATGTTAGTTTGCATAAACTTTATTCCTTGATTAGCACTCAATTCCTGTTTGATCAAATTTCAATTAGGAAAGATCCTACCTAAGTTGTTGACATTTGTGATATAGCAAGATATAGGTATATGCTCCTATCCTTGATTCAGTTCAAGTCGGTGTCATCACCTAATACCTACCGCTCAGCCGTTGAATCAGATGTCTACCGGATACTAACTAGTTTAGAGACCACGTCTACAAACCTAGCAATACTACTCTACCATGATATCTATAATAGAGCACTCCCACTAAACCTCACACTAATATCTATTGTGACACCCAAGCATAGATATTTAACACTCAATATCCAGCACGAGCCTAATACCAATAGAGAGAATGTGTATCAAATAACTTTGCTTTATAAATGAAGGGTAGGGCTAAGTGTTACCGAACAATAGAGCGAAGCTGAACTCGCACCCGAGTCGGCTCCGGAGCATAAGGTGGAAAAGAGCCGACACCTCCAGCATCTCCCCAGCCCTCAGCTCGCTTCTCTTCCTACTTTTACATTTCTATGTGGACAACGTAACGCTTCTTTCTCCTTTCCCTCGCTTCTCCGTGAGTTGCAAATGAACGAATGCCCCTCTATTTATGGTGCACCGCAACAAGTGAGGCATTTCCACGTAGTGGGACGTGTAAGATTGATGTGAGTTGAAGGAGAACCCGAGGCACCAAAAAAGGAGGTTGACCGACCTTGGTAGGTTGGCCGGCTAGGCTTTGGTCTATCCAGGCCCTCTTCTTCGCATGGGATGCTCCATTAACAGTCTAGATTGTCTTCCCATGTTGGTTTTGGTAATTGGAGACAGTAAAACCGACTTCCTTGTGTGCCAAGTGACACAAGTGTGAAGAAACTGATGGGAAACGTGCAGGCTACGCTAGCCGAAAATCAAAATTTTCGCGCACACCCAGGATCAACATGTAAGTAGGGGACCAAGGATCATTACCCTCGACGCGGATGCAGCGGAAGAAGACTTCAGCGACGAGAGGAAGTAGTCGTACACTCCCGGTCAACACGCCGACCGCCACGAGGTCGCCGGTCCTCGCCGAGGGTCGCCTGTGCTTGGGGTGAGGTCGCCCGGCTCGCCGAGGTCGCCGTGCTCGGGTGAGGTCGCCCGGCCGAGGGGTCGCCGTGCTCGGGTGAGGTCGTCGCCCGCCGAGGGGTCGCCTGCTCGCCGATCGATAGCACGTCCGCGCAGCGGCATTGCCTCTAAGGTATCCACACGCCGAGGGTGGAACGTCGCGCCGGCGCATAGCACCACGTCGCGGCTAGGGTTTCTCAGAGCGGGAGGCGCGCGGCTAGGGTTTTCGTGGAGTCGTCTAACTTCGTGTGCCGCGCCGCCTCGCCTCCAACTTATATAGACGTGCTAACGGGCTTCTACACTAGAAGGCCCGTTAGGACTCTATCTCCTACGTGATCCATATCCACGCCAAAACCCATTAATGTAAGTGAATCCGTTAAGCATGTTCCAACCCGTTAAGTGTGTGACCCGTTAGGTTCATATGCAAGTCGACGCGGACCCGAAACCCGTTTCGATCCACGATCAATAGCGGTATCTAGCAACACATATTGACCCCGAATGCACGAATGATCTCATCGGCTGAACCTTGATACACGCCAGTGCGTCGATCCCTTTGCCACGCGACACCGGTCAAGCTCAAGGCAAGATACGTGCCACCCTTGTGATAGCTCGACCCATTCACTCGTTCGTGTAATGGATATAAGATGTGACTAACAATTAGTCACCTTAGGCACGGCCACGCACTTTCCTTATCCATCCACACCGAGGGGCCCAGAGGTATCTCTCCGTTATCGAGGAGGGCAAATTCCATCTTGATCTATCACACCCTCGCCATGTTTCGCGGCATACCCGTAAGTTACCTTTATAACTACCCAGTTACGGAGTAGCGTTTGATAACCCCAAAGTATACAACTATGCATGCTGGGACTTTATGATGATCTTAGGTCTAAGGACCATATAGGTGTACCACTCGAGACAACAATCTGATGGCACTATTAAGATAACAATCTCAGCAGTGTCTCGGAGTAGGTCAATCCAACCATCCGTGTTCTCTAACACGTGTCCACATTATTGATTCGATATTCACAATATCTATGGTATGTGAAACAGTACCATCAATCAATACATGTGCCGATCAATCATTACTGCTCCTCATAATGATTCTGGATCAGGGATCAGTTTAGAATAATGTCATACAAACAATGTGTCTCACAACCAAGTCATACTTGATGAACAAAGTTATGACCATTATTCATGGAACCTGATAAGCTAGTTATCGAAAAGTACATGAACAAAGACGTATCACATAATCATCTCATGATTGATCTAGGGCATATTCCCTTCAATCTCCCACTTGCACTAGAGTTAATCATGCAGGTATCGGATACCCATGGCTCTTGTGTGCGCCTCATGCTTGGGTTGTGGAAGGGGCTTTGTCAGCGGATCAGCCACGTTTAGATCCGTGTGCACTTTGCAAATCTTCACGTCACCTCTCTCGATGATCTCTCTGATCAGGTGGTACCGCCTGAGTATGTGCTTGGACTTTTGGTGAGACCTAGGCTCCTTAGCTTGTGCAATGGCACCACTATTGTCACAATAGAGGTCCACTGGACAGGAAGCACTAGCGACAACTCCCAACTCAGAAACAAACTTTCTGATCCAAACCGCCTCCTTTGTTTGCTTGAAGCGCAATGTACTCGGCCTCCGTCGTGGAATCAGCTACTGTCTCTTGCTTAGAACTTTTCCAGCTCACTGCCCCACCATTGAGACAGAATACAAACCCGGATTGCGAACGCGAATCATCCTTGTCGGTTTGGAAGCTAGCATCGACGTAACCCTTTACGACGAGCTCCTCCTCTCCTCCAAAAACTAGAAACATCTCCCCAGTTCTTCGCAAGTACTTGAGGATGTTCTTTACAGCTATCCAGTGACATTCACCGGGATTCGATTGGTATCTGCTCGTAACACTTAGAGCGTATGAAACATCAGGGCGCGTACACAACATGGCGTACATGATGGATCCAATAGCGGAGGCATATGGAATCGCACTCATTCTCTTTAGCTCATCAGGCGTCGAGGCACACTGAGTCTTGCTGAGACTTACACCATGAGACATTGGCAAGAATCCTTTCTTCGAGTTCTGCATAGCAAACCGATTTAGGATTTTGTCAATGTAAGTACTTTGGCTTAATCCAATTAGCCTTCTCGATCTATCTCTATAGATCTTTATCCCCAAAATGTAGGCCGCATCTCCCAAATCTTTCATTGAGAAACTATTTCTCAAATAAGATTGAACAGCGTCTAACATTGGAATATCATTCCCGATCAACAGTATGTCATCTACATACAGGACCAGAAACACAAGTGCGCTCCCACTAGCCTTCTTGTAAATACACGGCTCTTCCTCATTCTTGATGAAACCAAACTCTTTGACCACTTCATCAAAACGAAGGTTCCAACTCCGAGATGCTTGCTTCAGCCCATAAATAGACCTTTGAAGCTTGCATACCTTGCTAGCATTTAAAGGATCGACAAAACCTTCGGGCTGTACCATGTACACATCCTCGCTTAGGTTTCCATTTAGGAAAGCCGTTTTGACATCCATTTGCCGAATTTCATAATCATGATACGCGGCAATTGCTAACATGATCCTGATAGACTTCACCATGGCAACAGGCGAATAAGTTTCATCATAGTCAACACCATGAATCTGCTTATACCCTTTTGCTACCAAGCGCGCCTTAAAGATGTGAACATTTCCATCGGCGTCTATCTTTTTCTTAAAGACCCATTTGCACTCGATAGTTTTTACACCATCAGGCAGATCAATCAAGTTCCAAACTTGATTATCATACATGGACTTTATTTCGGATCTCATGGCCTCTAGCCATCTTTCAGAGTCCGATCCCACCATTGCTTCCGCATAATCCTTAGGCTCATCATTGTCCAACAATAACACGTCGCGCTGCTCCGATGCGAGGAACATAAACCTCTCGGGAGCACGACTTGCCCTCTCGGATCTACGTGGGGCTGGCACCTCAACCTCCGGCTCAGCAACAACTTGCTCGTCGGGTCGAGGGTCAGCAGGAGCTGAAACATTTTCAGATGTTTCCCGAATTTCTTCAAGTTGCACCCTGCTCCCACTGGCTCTTTCGGAAAATTGTTTTTCTAGAAAGATACCATCTTTATGCACAAACACTTTGCCCTTTTCCGGTTATAAAATAATAACCACCGGACGTATCCCTTGGATACCCCACAAAGAAACATTTATCCGATTTGGCGTGAAGCTTATCAGACGTCATACGTTTTACATAAGCTTCGCAGCCCCAAATCTTTAGAAAAGACAACACGGGACGCCGCCCCGACCATATCTCATATGGCGTCTTCTCCACGGATTTTGATGGAACCCTATTTAAAGTGAACGCAGCAGTTTCTAGAGCGAGTCCCCAAAATGACAAAGGAAGATCAGTCCGACTCATCATAGACCGCACCATGTCCAACAAGGTTCGGTTCCTCCGTTCCGATACACCATTCCACTCAGGTGTCCCGGGTGGAGTCAATTGTGGAACAATTCCACAACTCTTAAGATGATCGCCAAACTCTTGGCTCAAATATTCACCTCCACGATCAGATCGTAGAAATTTGATTGTCTTGCCCAAATGATTTTGTACCTCATTCTGAAACTCCTTGAACTTTTCAAAAGATTCAGACTTATGCCTCATTAGATAGATATAGCCATATCTACTAAAATCATCGGTAAAAGTAATGAAATACGGAAACCACCTCGGCCTCGGCACTCATCGGTCCACATACATCCGTATGTACGAGGGCCAACAAGTCACTCACCCTCTCATTGTGACCAAGAAGGGTGTCTTTGTCATCTTGCCAAGTAGACAAGATTCGCATGTGTCAAAAGATTCAAAATCAATTGAACCAAGAAGACCATCTTTATGGAGCTTCTCCATGCGTTTCTTACCTATATGGCCTAAGCGACAGTGCCACAGATAAGTGGAATTCAAATCATTTGTTTTGAGTCTTTTAGCATTAACGTTATAAACATTTGCATCATCAAGATCCAGCACATACAACCCATTCATTAATGAGAAGTTACCATAGAGCAGACCATTGAAATAAATAGAACAACGCTTGTTCTTTATTACAAAATCATAACCATCTTCTTCCAAACATGAAGAAGAGATAAGGTTTTTGCTCAAGGCAGGAATATAATAACAATTATTAAGTTCCATGACTAAACCAGACGGTAATGGTAAGGAATAGACGCCGACAGCCAACGCAGCAACCTTTGCTCCATTGCCGACGCGAATATTCACCTCCCCACTTGCACAGCTTCGAGTCCTACTAAGCCCCTGCAACGATTTGCAAGTATGAATCATTGATCCGGTATCAAATACCCACGATTCATTAGGACAAGTTGCAAGATTAATTTCAATAACATTAATACACAAGATGAAACAGCCCATTCTTCTTGTCTTCCGGTACTTTCTGCGGTTCCTCGCCAATGACCTTTCTTATGGCGGTAGTGACACTCGTCGAAATTCCTGTACCACCCTTCTTGGGCTTCACAGCTGGCTTAGGTTTCGGATCTTGGATCACATCCTCACCGTTCCCTTTGCCCTTGCGCTTCCTTTTCTTATCCTTTTGAACCATCATCACATGACTAGGGCCTTTCTTAATGCTCGCTTTCGGCTTTGACATCCCATGCAGCTCGGTCAGGGTCTTCTCCAGGCTATTCATATGAAAGTTCAAAATGAATGGCTCAAAGCTCGCAGGGAGCGACTGGAGAATCACATCCGTGGCCAGCTCAGCTTTTAAGGGAAAGCCAAGTTTCTCCAGGCTCTCAATGTAACCAATCATCTTGATCACATGAGGACTAACAGCAGCTCCTTCAGTTAGTTTGCACGCAAACAGGGCTTTGGATATCGTATATCGTTCAGCCCTAGCTTGGTTCTCAAACATGCCCTTAAGACCCTCGATCATAGTATGTGCATCAGCATGCTCATACTGCTTTTGCAGATCAGAGTTCATAGTGGCTAGCATGAGACAACTAACATCAAGAGCATCGTTAGTGTGCTTCTCATAAGCACGCTTGTCAGCAGCTGGTGCATTATCAGCCAGTTCAGCAGGATATGGCTCCTCTAGCACATATTCCTTTTTCTCTTGCTTGAGAACGATTCTCAAGTTTCGATACCAATCCATAAAATTTGTCCCATCGAGTTTTTCCCTCTCAAGGACCGAGCATAAGTTAAAACCGGGGTTTGTATTGACATTGCGTGCCATCTACACAATGTAATAAATAAGCAAAGTTTTAGCACTATGTTCATGTTAATCTTCCATTAAACAATTTAATAAAAGATGTTTCCACTAAAATCACTTTCCTCGGTGCATTTTAGAAGGACAAGACCCATAGTCAAAAGTTCTAGAGTTACCAAAGAACCTAGACATAGGTAGGCAACCCTTTGCCAATCACATCATATCGACTCTTGTTTGTTGGACGGCATTCGATGCCCCTGCTCCAACATAGATACCCCGGCCCAAAACCCTTTTGTGCTAGCCCGATAAGCAAACTAACGCATTGCATGTGGAATCACATTCCACCCTACGACCAAGGAAGAAAACGGCGCCTCCCTCAGCAGGGGTGGAAACAATCCGCTAACGTCTGAGGTCTTGTAGGTGCCGCTATTGGAAGGGTAGTTACTTAATTTTTCGAGAAAACCATCCTATCAAAGTCTATCATGACCACCAATTATGATAAAGAGATAGAACAGAGCAGAAGGAAAACAATCACGAAGATACGCTATCAAGTCGTGAGCTAGTATGGCCCAAGTACGCGGTGATCTCCATCACCAAGCTCTCTCCTGTCCACCGAGCCACCAGGGTTAAAGCCTCCATGACCAATTACAAGCTATTACTCCTAACAGCTGGTAATCAAATATACATGAGGATTCAAGGCATCACATGCCGGCACGCAGGCCGTTATACAACAACAGGACAGCCTTCGGCTGCAATTAACCATGACACGCAGGTCATGAAAATTACAAGCAAACAACACAAAGGGTCCATACAACTCACATCATTCCCTGAAAAACAAGTTAGGCGCAGAATCGAATTCTAACGCTCGCGATGTGAGTCAGTTTTAATTAACAGGCTTACGCAGACTATTACGCAGACTATCACGGCGGTCCCGCTATGTGCGGGCAGCGCCCGTAGGAAAAAATTTCAGGGAACATAGATCGTATCTATGAAAAACGCTATGGAAATTTCAACCGGATTGATCAAATCAAGCCGATCCCGGGCCATCATATGTCCCAATTTTCCATAAGGTCGATCTCATCAACCCAACGCATGAGGTCCCCTTGAGAAGACGGCGACCGCATGCGATCTCGATCTGTTGCCTCGATTTGTTCATCGCACACGAATCCCAGATGGTGTTACCAGCCGGTATGGGAGTTGTGTGACTTGAACATAAAAGAGGGCCAACTAATCTTTTGATCACATGTGGTGCTATCAACTCATACCTCTAATTCCCCGTGATCATATCAACCCGTGAACAATATCAAGATCATATCATATATGCGCCGGATCCGGATCGAAACTACACATGATCGCTCGATACCACCGATGGGAAGCGTGCGAGCTCGCTGGCGAAAATCAAAATTTTCGCGCACACCGGGATCAACATGTAAGTAGGGGACCAGGATCATTACCCTCGACGCGGGATGCAGCGGAAGAAGACTTCAGCGCGAGAGGAAGTAGTCGACACTCCCGGCCAAGACGCCGATTGCTCGAGAGGGTCGCCGGTCCTCGCCGAGGGCCGCCTGCTTGGGTGAGGTCGCCCGGCCGAGGGGTCGCCTGCTCGGGTGAGGTCGCCCGGCTCGCCGAGGGGTCGCCCGTGCTCGGGGTGAGGTCGCCCGGCTCGCCGAGGGGTCGCCCGGCTCGCCGATCAGTAAGCACGTCCGCGAAAGCGGCAGTGCCTCTAAGGTATCCACACGTCCAGGGGTGGAACGTCGCGCGCCGGCGTGCTAGCACCACGTCGCGCGGCTAGGGTTTCCTCAGGAGCGGGAGGGGCGCGGCGGCTAGGGTTTTCGTGGAGTGCGTCTAACTTCGTGTGCGCGCCCGGCCTCCAACTTATATAGACGTGCTAACGGGCTTCTACACTAGAAGGCCCGTTAGGACTCTATCTCCTGGATCCATATCCACGCGCGAAACCCATTAATGTAAGTGAATCCGTTAAGCATGTTCCAACCCGTTAAGTGTGTGACCCGTTAGGTTCATATGCAAGTCGGTCATGGACCCGAAACCCGTTTCGATCCACGATCAATAGCGGTATCTAGCAACACATATTGACCCCGAATGCACGTAATGATCTCATCGGCTGAACCTTGATACACGCGTGCGTGCGATCCCTTTGCCACGCGACACCGGTCAAGCTCAAGGCAAGATACGTACCACCTTTGTGATAGCTCGACCCATTCACTGTTCCGTGTAATGGATATAAGATGTGACTAACAATTAGTCACCTTGGCACGGCCGCGCACTTTCCTTATCCATCCACACCGAGGGGCCCAGAGGTATCTCTCCGTTATCGAGGAGGGCAAATTCCATCTTGATCTATCACACCCCACGCCATGTTTCATGGCATACCCGTAAGTTACCTTTATAACTACCCGATTCACGGAGTAGCGTTTGATAACCCCAAAGTATACAACTATGCATCTTTGGGACTCTATGATGATCTCGGTCTAAGGACCATATAGGTGTACCACTCGAGACAACAATCGATGGCACTATTAAGATAACAATCTCAGCGGTGTCTCGGGTAGGTCAATCCAACCATCCGTGTTCTCTAACACGTGTCCACATTATTGATTCGATATCCACAATATCTATGGTATGTGAAACAGTACCATCAATCAATACATGTGCCGATCAATCATTACTGCTCCTCATAATGATTCTGGATCAGGGATCAGTTTAGAATAATGTCATACAAACAATGTGTCTCACAACCAAGTCATACTTGATGAACAAAGTTATGACCATTATTCATGGAACCTGATAAGCTAGTTATCGAAAAGTACATGAACAAAGACGTATCACATAATCATCTCATGATTGATCTAGGGCATATTCCCTTCAGAAACTGTAGCCATTTGATCAAACCGACGTGCATTGACAGTTGGGATGGCATCTTGATGTGTTTCTTGGGTCACTTGCAGAAAACACGGTTAAATTGGCTCAAAAGTGGGGCCGGCTGACCCAGCTTGGGTCGGTTGGCCCGCTTGCTCTGGGTCGGCAGGCCAGAAAATAATATGTGCATTCGATCATCTTGACAAGCTCTTTATTTTGGTACAGTCGAATTTGTCATTTGAAGATTTGTCCAAAAAATGTTTAATTTAAACACCTTCTTTTACCCAATTTGTGTACCCCCGATAAATTGTCATTCATTGCATATTTTGGGCGCATGTCTGCAAAACATGAGAGTACACCAAATCTTGTGGAACTCATTAATATTAGGCTAAATGTAGATTAAATTCCTTTATTTTGTGGATGTGTTGATTGTCAAAAAGTGTACAAAATGTTACAAATAGGTATCGTCGACAATGTCTGGCCCGTCAAGGTTGAAGAGGTCAAATAAATCGTCAAATCCCATGAATAAATAGCCGTCACATATAGAAAAGTGACAGTGTCTGTACTGAGCGTAAAAGCTGACCTTGGTACTATGAGTCTTCATGTAGTATTCAATCAGGTCAATACATGCCTGTCCTACTCTTACTAGCACATCGACAGGCATCATGGGCTGGCCACACTTGTACTTTGTATTGGACCTTGTCTAGTATGCATCAATGGACATGGACTCATTCTTCTTGGACTACATCGCTGGCTACTTACAAGAGCTCTTCTTCTTCCCCACTCCTTTCATATTGTTCTTTTGGCTTGGTGGAGTGGGTGGAATTGGATCTGAAAGAGAGGCAGTTATTGATAATAGATATTATCTTCTGCAAAAAGTAACATACATTTGATGGTAAGGAGTCATATTAACTTGAGGAAGAAATTGTGATCCCTTAATATTTTTCTTTTGGCTCAGTGGAGTGGGCGGAATTGGATTTGCAAGAGGCAAAATTGATTATTTTCTTCAAAAGTAACGTACATTTGATGGTACTATAGCAAACAGTCATAGGAGTCATATTAACTTCAGCAAGAGATGGTCCCTCTTTCATCCCCTCTCCCTTTTCTTTGTTCTTCAGGCTCGATGAAGTGGAACGCAGTGACATTGTCTTCTTTGTAATTGGAAAAGGTAGTGCGGGCCCAGGCGGTGGTGCACTTGAAGTTGTAGTAAGCTGAGATGCATCGGGCATCACGATGTGTGTCCTCTTCCACTGGATCATTTGGTTCACTACATCCCCCAGAGTTGTGATCTCATTATTGGGAGCGGGGTCTAACAAGAGTTCCACGGCATTGGGATGTACAAGGTCCACCTTAACCACAACATAGCCACGACGAATTTGCACATAGTGCATGACTTCCTGATCTGGAATCACCAGGCCCTTTTTAACCACTATTGGATACTCACCAGGCTTGATTAGAAGCCTGCAACACTTGGGTGCTGCTAGTTGGCCGATTGTATCCAGCTTATTAGTAATTTGGCGGACTAACTGCTGCCCAACTTTCTTGTAGGCGCAGCTACTCTTCAATGCTTGTGCCACATGTTCAGTCTCTAGTGGGTTGGAAATCTGTATTCTCTGCACAACAAGCATTTCATAATGTTCGCATAAACTTTCTTGTTGATGTCTATTTTCAATGCATCGAAGTCTATTGCGCCTGACCTCTTCCTCTTCCGGTACATTCCAATCTCTTTGGGAAAGCCATATTTCTAGCCATGGGAACTGGATACACCTCGATACTAGCCTGGGTGCTCTGGGTTTCCCAGCACCAAGGAGAGAAGGTCATTTTCCCTAACCTTGGAGAAAGAACCTTGGCTATCTTCTAAGACTTTCTCAGCAACAGACTGTGTCTCTTTCTCTGTTACAGTGAGTTCGCCGCTCTCAAACACGGTGCCTCGTGCATGCAAATATGACTGGGCTCATCCGGGTTATTCCAACCAAGGATTCTGGCGGCCTTTCTCAGCAAATTTTTCGTCCTCTTTATCTCATTTCATCCTTTTTCGACATAGCCCACTGGTCCAAGCCTGTGGTCGTGCTTGTTCCTAGCACAAAGCTTCTTCTTGTTCTCACTCTGTATTTTGATCTATTCATAGCTTTTCATTTGCACGAATGCTTACCGATCTTCCTTTTTCAAGTGCTTGCTCATGTCGACGAGCTACATGTCTTTAACCAATAACCTATTATCAAGCTTGCTCTTGAAGTGAGGATGTAGCTTCGATATCGATTTCATTTCTGACTTGAACGCGATAGCCTTCTGATGGTCACTCATATTTTTAGGATACTCGAGGCACTTCTTGAGAACATCAAACAACTCCATGTTTGCTTCATCGTTCAGAGCATCAAAATTTGTCATTATTGACACCCTCTCCCGTCACTTAAGCATAAAACAGTATAGTAACAATATTAGGGTTTATCAGTACTTTGATTTTTCCGCTGCTCATTCTAAAAAAACTAAAGAAGCATGAAATAATTTAAAATATTTAGTACTATATTATATTTACAATAATAAAATATTTACACTTATAATTTACACATATCGATCAAGTAATAGTAGTAGTAGTACTACTACTACTACTACTACTACTACTACTACTACTACTACTACTACTACTACTACAACAACAACAACAACAACAACAACACTACAACATAGGAAACATGTGCAATGTTGCCAGCAAACCATCTTGTGCATGATCGTGCTATAGGCATCCTCCGCCTCCGGCCACCCCAGAGCGCCATCTACCACCGGCCACGCGTCTCCGTCTAGCATCGGCCGTGCCAGCCACGCGTCTCCAATTGGTAGTAGAGGAGCAAACAACTCCGCTGCCAGTGCATCCATATCGGTTGGCCTAGCGCCAACGGACTGTCGTCGTCGTCATTGTCGCCGTCAGCCGCCCACTCCATCTTGTCGATCGCCGTCCACCACTCAACGTCATCACAAACGATAGTGATCGTAGACTCGTGATTGGATTCAGAATCATATACAACGAACAAATTCATGGCCTTGCACGCTAAAGAAGGAAATGTGGGGCAGCAGAAGCGCAAGTGGTGGTTTTGGGGGCAGTAGAAGTGTTTCTTATTGGCCCCGATGGCGTCCTCTTAGTTTTTTGCGCGGAAGAAGTGTTTTCGGCAAATCGGTTCTGGAGACGAAGCTGAAGGGAAACAGGTAGGCTACGTGAGCAACAATTTCATAAATTCTACCACGATTCATCCAATATCACATGCAAGTAGGGGATCCTAGATCGTTACCCTTGACACGTAGGTGCAGCGGAATCAGACTCGCGCGCATAGAGGAAGTAGACGTACATGTCCCAATCACCACCGAGCAGGTCGTACCGTGGTTGGGGTCAAGTGTCGACTGATTGGAGAGGTCGCCAACTACTCGCCGAGTGGTCGCCGGTGCACTAGCCCGGCCGTGCACTTTCACTATCCATCCACACGAAAGGCCTAGAGGTATCTCTTCCGTTATCCAGAAGGGGAAAATTTCACCTTGATCATCACACCCCTGGCTATTTATCATGGCATACCCAGTAGTCATCTTTGTAACTACCCAGTTACGGTGTAGCATTTGATGACATCAAAGCATACAAGTCAACATGTTGGGCATCTACGACAATCTTAGGTATAAGGACCATATAGGTGTACCACTCAAGACTATATGCTGATGACGCTATAACAGATAACAACTCACCGCGTCTCGGAGTAGGTCTGCCCGACTGCCCATATTCTCCAACATGTGTCCATACTATTGGTTTGATATCTCCATGTCTATGGTATGTGAAACATTACCATCAACCAATACGTATGTTAATCAAATCATAACCGCTCCTTGTGACGATATGGATCAGGAACCCGTTTAGAATAATGTCACTTAACAATGTGTTTCACAATCAAGTCATACCAATGGACAAAGTCATGACATTTATTCAGGGAACCGATAAACTATGCTATCATAAGCAAGGTTCAGGTTTTCGGAAACGCCTTTTTTTCGGGTCTCAGGGAAAAACCCGAAATTCGGGAATTTCGGGAATTTCGGACCAAAATTTCGGGCAAACCACAATCAAACTGGTCAGCCTTTCAACCAAAATTCAACCGAAAAACTCCGAAATTTTTAAAAAAAATCGGCGAAATTTCGGGCGAAATTTCGGTAAAAAATAGTAAATGGCTCAGAAAAAATGCAAAAAAATTTTGTTAAATAACAAAAGATTAGAAAAGTCCATAGCATGTCAAAAAATCACAATTTTCAAAATATAATGCTGAAAATGGCCATACTCCATTGTCCATAATGCATATGAGATGATAACAAATTCTAGTAGTGCATTAGTTTAGAAAGTCCATACAAACATATATGTCCATAATCATAATACTCCATAAGTGTCCATTGTCCATAATACATACTCCATGGCCCAACAGTTCATAGTTTACAATTTCCATGCTCAAAATACAAGTTAATGCATGGCCCAACAGCTCATAGCTCAAAATACAAGTTCATACATGGTCCAACAAGCAAAAACACTCAAAAGACAAAAACAACTTGCTTCCTGGTTGTCCTTCATGTTTAGCCTCATGACCTCATAAGCTCATACGTCCAACACTAGCACTTCAAAAAAAAATGATTGCAGCATTAGATAAGTTTAATTCTTATTTCTATGTTCATAGGTACAAGTGAACAACTTAACAAAAGACATGAAATTTAATGTACCAGAGTTTATTTTTTCATCAAGGTCATTACTTTCTTGGTCTTCCTACTTTGCGTTTTCTTTTTTGAAGGCTTATCAGTGGGTTGATTTTCTTTAAACATAGACAAACAAGAGCAAACATGAGTAGATGGCATAGTTCACTAGCACAATTTCAAAATTTAGGAATAATATAGAATTATACAAGACGATTACCTTGGTTTTCAATTTCAATATCCTCCCCATGTTCACTACTTTGCATTTTCCTTTTTGAAGGCTTCTCAGTGGGTTGATTTTCTTTAAACATAGACAAACAAGAGCAAACATGAGTAGATGGCATAGTTCATTAGCACAATTTCAAAATTTAGGAATAATATAGAATTATATAAGACGACTACCTTGGTTTTCAATTTCAATATCCTCCCCATGGTCACTACCGTTGGTTGAGCTACTTTCACCAGACTCCGCATAACATGGGCTGTCTGAAGGGGGCTCGCTGCTCATGTCAGCACCAATTTCCAGCTCATCTTCTTCAGATTCCACAATTCTCTTTCCTTTTTTTCCCTTGCTCTTTCTTCCACGAGCAGCACCCTTCCTCTTCCTTAACCGAGCACAAATTTGCTCAAGAGATATGTCTGCATCTTCACTAGTGTCCTTATTGAGCCATGCCATTATTGGGTTTGATTCGTCATACATGGCAGCATCAATTATCAATGCACATGGATCAATTTCTTTCTCTTTACCACGATTACCGTTGTCCATCTCTTCTTCTTTAAGACGTAGCTTCAAATTATAGTGCACATACACAAGTTTATTCAACTTATCATAACCTAAGTTGTTTCTCACCTTGGTGTGAACCAATGCAAAGGCACTCCAATTTCTTTCACACCCACTTGATGAGACACATTGTGATACAATGCGAACAGCATATTTCTGCAGCTCGTTTGCCTCCCCTCCAAACATTGACCACCAGCTGGCTACAAAAGTTATATAATATGGTACAAAAATATGTTATCTAAAGGGAAACCTGAAGTACCCAACAGATATTGAAAATATAACCTAAATCTACACTTACTTGCTGACATTTTACCTACTGCTTTGCGCGCCATCGTCCGACCAAATTTTCCTGACAAGTTCTTGAAAGCCTCAAACTCGGCAAGGGCCTTCAGTCCACTGTCATAGCTATCTTGTATTCTCTCTATTGCCTCTTGAAAGGCAGTGCAATAATCATAATTATCGCTTAAGTGCAGATAATAGTGTCCTACTGGATCAAGGACGGCAGCTGCAAGAGGACATAATATAAATTAAATAGGAGCATAGAACATAGAAGTATAGTACACAATTTTCATACCAGCAATCATGAGTGTGTCCTTATATAGATACTTAACCCTCTTGCTAATCTTGTCCATATATCTCTTGTACATCTCTGTCCCAGAACCAAGGTGCCTCTCTAACTCCGTAAGAGCACCCATCATTTTTGGCATGAAACCGGCCATTGTACCATTATCTTCATCAGCATACCGGAGCACTCCATAAAATGGCTCAAACACATCTAGAGCAAACTTTAGTGCATCCCACCAGTCGCCATCTAACAACACTTTTTCAGCATAGTAATATTCAGAGTCATTGTTCCATGAGCTATCCCTCCACTCTTCAGATACCATCCATTGCCGAAACTTGTCTTTCTTGTTCCAAATGCTTTGGAGAAACATGAAGTTAGTACCAAACTGTGTTGCATTAGGTCTAACTAACTCACCACCGATCTTCTTCTTCATCTCCTCATGTAGCCTATTATGATTATAGAAGAAGGAACAAAGTCTTCTACCACTTTTAACAACATCATCAATCTCTGAAAATCTACCAATGTCCCCCATCAAGAGATTGACGGTGTGAGCAACACATGGCTGCCATACAATATGATTGTACTCATCAGTAATCATGTCACATGCTCTTTTGTAATTTGCCCCATTGTCTGTGATAATTTGCACAATTACCTCATGACCAATCTCATCTACAACCCCCTTAATCTTGTCGAATAGAAATTCTGCATGATACACAATTAATAGACATGCATTAGTAAGCACTAGACAGTAAGCTACATGACACAAAATAATAAAAGACACAGTAAGTAAGCTAGTAAGCTAGTAAGCATTATCATTACCTGCATTTTGAGATTCACCACTAGCATTGACAGCCTTATGGAACACCATGCGACGATTGCAATAGACCATGAAGTTAATAATGCTCATGCGTGTAGGGCCAGTCCATGAATCGCACATGAGTGTCACACCATATTGTTGCCAATCTTTTTTGAACCGCTCCATTACCATTTGAGCATCTTGATAGTTTTCATCTAGATATGGACCATCAATGTCACTCCCATTAAACAGCCGGGCAGTAACACCTGCTTGTTGTGTTATTCTTAGTGCAGCTCGAAAATATGGACAATCAGCCTTTCTTCCTGCAATGTCATTAGCGTGGAACCATCTTGACCAAGCTTTAGCCATTTTATCCACATTGCCCGGATTCATAACCGCATCAATCCTAGGCTGGATAGATCCACTAGGACTATCACATGAAGCCCTTGAAGTCTGACCACTAGAAGAACCAAGATAAGATTGTCCAAAGTGAACTTCTCTGATTGATCTAGCCATTGCCATTTGTATCTGCCCTTCCTCATCACTAGGCACCTTCTCGAACATACGCTTTCCACCTACTTCTTCAACAAGGTCATTTTCTATTCGCTTTTTTATTTCATTTGCTTCCCTTCTCTTCTTTATACCCATAGAGTGAGCAATTCTCATTATTTCACGGACTTCTGGTGACACCTTCTTGCAATAGATAACATTGCCTGGTATGCCACCTAAATGTTCCCTAAGTCGAGTTGCACCTCCATATTTATGTATATGACTACAAAAAGAACACTTGAATCCTTGACCCACTTTGGTTCCATAGTTCCACACATTTTTAGCATCTCCATCATTGACTTGGCCTCGCCCACCTACAAAGCATGAGCACAATTAAAGCATGAGTATCTATTCAATTTCTTCGCAGTTGGATAAAAAAAACCATTAGTACAGCCATCTATGAACAATCCAACAAGAGAGAAAATAAAAATATTTACCATTTCCTTCTAGATCAATGGGCATCGATTGACTTCCAACTCCACCACCTCCGGTGTCGGTATGAGGTTGAGATCGACTACCACTGCCCTCAATAACATCAGACCGTGGACCACCGCCACCCCATTATCATTGCCTCCAACGGATGCGGGAGGCTTCATCACTTTTTTATGCTAAAAGCAATAAAGTACAGGCTTCATCACTTTTTTATGCTAAAAGGTAAAAGCAACAAAGTACAGGCCTCTCACTAGTTAAAAAAATATCACGTATTGCTTGGAAAATTTAGTCAAAATATTAAATTGCTTGAAAGTAATATTATTGTAATGGTATCATGTATTACAGTTCACAAGTCAAATAACTAGAAACACTAGAGTCCTTAAATTAACAAAGATATATCATGCACAATTGAATCAATAACTTGCAGCAAATCGTTAAAGTTTTACATTATCAATATACAAAATCTACACCTTGTTAGAATATATGAAATGCAGCAGCCAGGATCTAGTCATTGTGAGGATGAAATAGCAATAAATCAGGTAGTATTCGTCCTTCGAGTGCAAGGAAACATCATTGCATTCTGCTGTAGCTATACCTGCAAATAAGTGTTGCTCCTGTTCAAAGTCCAAACAAGCTCGAGGTGGGAAGAGGGGTGGTGCAGGTTGAAGAAGGCGCCAACGGCGGATCGAGGCAGAGGGGCGCCAGATGCAAGCTTCAGTGTCGGTGCAGGTCGTCGCCCTCGCCGATGCTTGGGAAGAGGGGCGGCGCGGGAAGAAGTAGGCGCCGCCGCGCCGGTGGCTGGTGCGTGGTGGCAGATGGAGCAGAGGCGCCGCCGGGCCGGTGGCAGATCGGGGCGGAGGAGGATCACCTAGAGAAGGAGGCAAGGCCGCCCTGGACGAGGAGCATGGCAACTCCTCCGCGCCGCCGTCGCCCCCGGAGGCCGGAGTAGCAGCGCCGCCAGCAACTTTTTCACGGGAGGAGGAGAAAAAGAGATAAGCCAGCTGCCTCTCAAGCACCATCGTATAACCCTACCCATATTGGATCAGAACTGGGGAAAAAAAATTCAAATCGGGCCGAAATTTTTTGACCGAAAGGGCTCATTATCGCCTTGGGCCGGAAGAAGCGAAATTTCCGAAATTTCGCCGAAATTTCGCCGAAATTTTTAACCTTGATCATAAGTACATGAACAAATACGTGATACAATCATCACTATGATTGATAAGGTGCTATATGAATGTAAAATCATGTATATGGATATTAAAAATTTAGACACACTATGCATATTTTGACACAATATGCAATCTATCGCGTATTTGGATCCTTTATGAATCTGATTATCTCTGAATCTTCTACGTGGAGGGTGTAAATGTCAGGTCTTTACAAAAAGCGTCACAAATTATTAATAAGTGACGCATGTTTTTCAGGGATAATGTTGTTCATATTGTTGTCAAATGAATGTGTTAAGATGGATATAACATATTATATTATAATTAAAGGATAATGTGACATATGAATGTAATAACAAGGATATTAAAAATTTTGAAACTCTATGAAAATTCAGTTTCGCCGTCGTCATGATTTCTTTACATGAATCACTTCGTTGTGGTTAGATCACAAGCATGAAGTTTTATCGGTGGGTGAAAGGTGTGTCATGATAACAGTTTCGAAAGGAGGTATTTCGTCGAATTGATTGAACTCCTCCTCATCAACAACATTTTCAACTCCAACGATCCGTCCTTTCCCGGGGAGAACCACATTGTGTGTCTTCTTTGTTGTGTCAGTCACATAAAAGACTTGTTGAACATCTTTAGCAAGCACGAGAGGTTCAGACTTGGATCCGACTTGTTCGATATCAACACCAGTGAACCCATACTTGTCAGTTGTTACGCCTTTTTTCTTGTACCTAACGACACCGAAACAGGGCCACCTTAAATCCTAAGTAGTTCAGCTCCTAGATCTCTATTTGATCATAGTACGCGGTCTGCCGACCATTGTAGTCATAAGCATCTATACGGACATCACTGTTCTGGTATATGTTCCTGTCATCTTGGACAACCATGTAAAATGTGTATCCGTATATGTTATACCCTTAATATGTTGTAATTGTGTATATAGGGCCGGATGCAAGTTTTTTTTAATACATCAATTGTATTAGTACTCTATTGTTTAATTCACTTTTGGAACCAACCAGTAAACCTTTGCATATGTTGCTTCGCAACCCAAAATTTGGTCCCATCTGGATTCTCTTCAAGTAGCATATGATTGTGCTAATCGACATATAAGGAAACTTCTCCCATCTTTTGTAGCATGAGGAAATGAGCTTGGTCATATGCCTTTGAATCAGGAGTTATTGCCTTTTTCCCTATAACATCGACACCTGTGAGTCTCCCATCAATCATGAAACTTCATCAGGTCAAAATTCATTTTTAACTCTTTTGCAGAAACAAGTCTTTCAATGTTTGACGAGAAACTGCTGGGAACCTTCACGTTGTGCAAAATCTCAATGAATTCCTTCTCTTTCTTGGAGAGGGTGATAGCCGATGCGGTTAGGTTTTTTGACCCTTTTCGTTTTTCATGTGCATGAAGTTCTAGCCTTATTACCATTTCTTCAAGGTCAGCTCGTGTGTTCTTGTGATCCTTTCCTTTTGCCTTCATTTGAATCAATGTATCGAGCATTCTCTCACTGATATTTTTCTTTATGTGCATAGCATCGGTAGAGTGGTGAACATCTAATATTTTCCGATACTCTAGCTCCTAGAATATTGATTTGTTATTCCACATTCCTCCCAGATGGTCATCGCCCATAGAGGATCGTTTTCATTTTCCTAGTACAACATTGATATCCTTAACCTTGCTGTATACAACCCCCCCCCCACCCCGACTTGCCTTGGCACCGATTTCTCCCTTGTGCCATCGAACTGACTGTCCATGTTTTGGTGTGGGTTATTTTTGGGTAGGAAACACCGATGACGCATGTACACTGCCCTTTTTACTTGTTCAATATCAAACTACATGTGTCATCTAAGCAATGGGGGCAACCTTTACCATTCCTTTCACTCTGGTTAGACATGTTACGATGTGCTGGTAGATCATTGACGGTGACAAATAACATGACATGCAAGGTAAAGTACTCTTGCTTGTATTGATCCCAAACCTCGACGCCTTTAGACCAAAGTTTTTTAAGATCATTACCAAGCTGATTCAGCCCTGATATCAAGATCGACAACATCACGTATTTTCTCTTATTACACAATAAGGAGGAATGTTGAGTATCGATAGTACAACAGGACTAGTGCTATGTGAAGTACTAATATTACCGAATGGATTTATGCCATCTGTGCTCAAAGTGAACCTAATATTTTTCAATTCTTCAGCAAAACCAACCAAATGTGTAATTAATGGTACGCCACTGAGCACAATCCGCCAGGTGTCGTATCATTTAATCGTTCTAACATCCCTCAGTATACCAATAAATGCATCAGAAGGGCCTCCTCTTAGTTCGCAAACAATCGCTTCTAATAGGGAAATACATAAAAATACCACGCGACCATTCTTGGACTCCCTCTACTCTTCTTCCTTCCGTCCACATCACCACCGTCATTTCATTGCTTGAATCGATGGGCCTCACAAACCAGGCATTGCTACAGCTCTGTGTACTCTACCCGAAACAGGATCAATCATTGTTGCATGCATGTATTTTTCTATTTCCAGTCTCAAAGGACAAATTATCTTCTTTGCGTCATAGACAATTTTGGGCAGCAAGTTCCCCTCGGTAGAATACCCCTTAATAGATCCAGTAATGTTTTAAGACTTTTGTCAGTTTAACCGTGGGTTGCCTTCAATACTAGAAGTTTGTATACACCAAATAGTAGAGTGTATGTCTCCTTACAATTAGGATAAAGGGGCTCCTTCGAATCTCCCATGAATTTTTTGGAATTTAGCAAACTCACCATCATTATACTCGTCACACCACTCGACGTCCTGCACCATCCATTCCACATTCTCCACAAAATCCTCAACATCACTATCATTTATACCTAATATGTCCTCATCAATACACTGAGTGGGACTCCTTGATACACAGTTTTTCCGGCATGAGGATCCATCTCTGCTTTGTTAAGGCCTTCTTGGCCATGTTTGTTCCAACATTAACAGTTCTATTTAAATCCATGCATTATCAAGTGCGCATGGAGATTGCTTGATTTGAGCAAGTTTTTATCATTCTTGCAATCACGGCATGGAAAATACATTGCCGTTTACCATTCCCTTTCATATTAGCTAAGGCAGCACTTACGAAACGACTTCAGCCCACTCAAGTACTCCGCACAAGTACGGGTCTCTAGATACATCCAACTTCTATTGGACATCTGCAATGCACACATAAAGTTTTCCATTAACTGAAAGCTAGCACGATAATCTACCTATAAGGAGGACAGCATATGTAGTGCTTAATTGATCTACCGAAAATGAACATGGGAGCTAAAGCAGAGCAGTAAATTATGAAGGGATCAAGTAGGTGTAGCACATTCAAAGACCGCTTCAAATCCACAGAAAATGTTGAAGAAGGAGAAGGCAAGGATGGAACTCAGTAAAATTGCATTGCCACCATCTCACAGTACTATGAACACTATATGGAGATACAATGTCGGGCTCACACTCACCTAGGAGGCTGGGAACCACCTATAAGTATACACTGGCTGTCACAAGTAACTTGTCATAGGAATGGCGGGCACCGCCCCAAGCCTACATATATAAGTGACAGACATTATAGGACCCTCACTAATGTTTATTTTAGTGACGGGTGCAGGCCACCCGTTACCTATGTTGTGTCTCCTTTGTGTGGTTTTGACGTATTGTCATTAGTACCAGTTTATATCACGAAACGGTACTAATGTGAGGGCCCAACCGGTACTAATGTATTGGAGCCACAAACTGTTATTGATGCCACTATCAGTACCGGTTGGTGTTCAATTGATACTGATGGGCCGATGTTAAAGGTTGTCTATCTAGCATTGACTGAGTACATTGTGTCAAATTGTTTGAAAACGATGTACCATAACTGCAAGAAACTTTTAGTAGGCTAAACAGCTCAATTTGTTTAGGAAAAGGATGTATGTGTGTGTGACACGTGATCAATTAATAATTAATTTTTAGATAATTAAATTATAACTTTCATCCTATATACCAACTATGTATTCACACAGCCATCACACTACCACAAGGTAACTTCTTATTAAAAAACATATACCAACAATTAGAAGCGATATGAAAATCAAGTAATTATCACTCTAAATTTTTCTTTAGAAATTAAATTAAAGGAAAAAAGTCCATTTTAGTTAACCAAACTATCAACAAGGTAAAAAAAAAACCCTAAACTACGATTTAGTTCATTTTACATTGCTGAACTTGCAATTCCAGCATAAAACACATCATAGGCTAGTTTTCAGTGTGGTTTCGCACAGGTGGCTGCCACATGTCCCCTCACTTTGAGATAGTCTCAATCGTGGCTGCCACATATACTCCTCTCTCCCAAAAGAAATTCTATGCCACATATACATGTGTTCGTCCCGTGCAGAGAGAGAGGGAGGCAGAGAGAGAAAGAGAGAGAGGGCACGCGCAGGGGAGAGAATGGTGGCAGGAGAAGGGGCGGCGCTCCAACCGACTTGGCTCACTGGCGGTTGGCAACGGTGTGAGCAGGGCGACTTCAACGGAGGTGGCTCCCCGGCGAGCGCGACATGACATTGCCGCCTTGCTCTACCATGCCGGTGCAGCGACATTGCCCTCTCTTCTCCGACCCCGGTGCCGCCCTCTCTTCTCCGACAATAGTGCGCCTCTCCTCCAGCTAGGGCGATGGCCGCCTGTTGTTGAAGCCAGGTGCGGATCCAGGCCCATGGCAGGGTGGGCTTCAGCCCGGGGCGTGGCCAGCTATTAACCAACCACTATTCTGTCCTCTCCGTAGCAACCCAATGATAAAGGCCCGCATTGAATGGTCACAAACGTGCAGGCAATTGAGCAAGGCATCAAGCCCATAAGGCTACAAGTCACGTCTGTGCATGGAGCTAGCAATGACGGCCCAAATCAAGGCCACAGGGGTGCAGCACACTGTGTGTAGGCCATGGCTAGTACGTAGAGCCTAGAGGCAATCCAATCATCATGGGACTCACTCTGATCGAATATTGGCATATTGCAATTAGGTAATTAGCACTTTCACCGAACGGAGTTATGTGGATCCTGTCACTCCGGCGTTCGGCCATCTGATATCCCCATTTATTTTCCACTCATCTCCATCTTCTATCACATGCCGCCACGTCGTCATCAGCGGTTACTCCATACTCCATCACGCAGCTGTTGTTTCATGTTTTGTACTATAATGGATTTTATGGTTAAAATCTCATACTATTTGTGTGTGTTTTAGTTCAATTCTTCTTACCCGGTGACGTTAGTTTTTGGTAGTTTCACATAAATTCTAGTACATAAAATTTTAGCCCGGGTCTTGATGAGTTTCTGGATCCGCCACTGGTTGAAGCCTCATGCTGCTCCTACTTGGCGATGGCCCTCTGCTGTGCGGCTTACATGGTTCCCCTTCCCTTGCTGCGCGCAGGATAAGCGTGGAGGAAAGAGAGATATAGATGGAGAGAGAGAGAGAGAGAGAGTGGAGAGATAAATGAGGAGGGGGAAAGGAAATAAATTGAAAGAGTTATGTGGCCGCCAAGTCAGCAAAACCGGATTTGATGTGTTTTGGTCTGGTTTTAATAGTTCAAGTGGGAAAAGTAGACGAAATCATAATTTATGGTTTTTTCAGTCTTCACCGATAGCTGATGTATGTAAAATGTAATTTTTCCTAAATTAAAAGTATATTCATGTTTTTCAGTTCAGAAGTAGGAGCTAAATAGCCCTACACATGTTAGCAATTAATGGTTCCTGCATCCTACATTTTCAAGATTTTGTAGGCACATTTCGAAGCTTTGATATTTGACATATATAGCATGTTGCAACATGGTAAATATATGAAAAAAGGAAGACGAGATAATTGGTTTATGCTAGCTATTTGCAACTACAGAGTACAGATAAGCATGCAGTACTATTTGTATGACAATAATCTGTATTTTCTGATGCGGTGCGTCCAGTCCAGCAAAACAGAGTTTACAGGAGATCAGATTACAACAGAAACACACGCTATAATCCTCCTGTTACAACCGCTGAAAATAGTCCACAAAAACAAAAGCTAAAAGGCGATCTCTTTTTGGAGGATATTATTATATGGGAGCATATACAACCCAGCTGACTGGCGACTGCCCATACACACACATATATATTTAACATCATACAACTATATAAAAGCTTGCGAGTGCTTTAATACTCCCAAACAAAGCTATACAGATCATGTGGCGACAAAGTAAGCTCATGAGCTCGGTTTACTTCCTATATATAGTCCGCACAACGTTCCTTCAGATTTCAGAAGACAAGTCACTCACTTTTATTCATTTTCTTATAGCACTCAGCATATATATATATATATATCTGTGTAAATAAACCGAACCAGCTTTATGGATAGACCTCGAAGATGCTTCGAGCTCCCAGATTCTTGATAATCTTATAGCCGCTGAACCCAGCTTTCTTGAAGAGCTGACTAAATTCATTTTCATCCCGCTGGCGGCCTTTGGTATAGACCAACATAAGCATGTCCATCAAGAGATGGGTCTCCAGCATGGGTCCTGACGTAGAGGACCCGAGCACTATATCACCGACTATCACCTTTCCACCCTCTTCTCGCGATGGAATGGCCTTCTTGCATTGAGACAGGATCTTCACACAGTCCTCGTCGGGCCAGAAGTGCAGAACAAGCTACCGTGCATGCATAAGTCACCGATAAATATATAACTAATTAAGGGTGGAAAATAGATAAAGGATATTACTCTTTTTATTTTTATAGGATGTATTTTGATTTCAACAGATTCGATTTTATTAGTTTTGATCAACAATTAATTAATCATAATTTATGGATCATTTGGGTACAAATTAAATTTGTATCAATATGTTTGTATCTAATATTGCTTTTTATACAATGTCATTTTGTGGCATTTGATAATTAATAGGTAATAATAAAAATTTTGAGGTCAAATATATTTTAAAAGACTTCGTCAAGTTAAAATATGTCATATAAAAAGAGGGAAGGAGCATTAGAGCATCCCATCACACCCCCCAAAATGGCCTCTACTTCAAAATTTTTCAAATGTATTAGGAGGGAATTTAGTCCATGTGAGTAGCAGTTTGTACTGTAATAGTTACTGTAGCGATTACTGTAGCGATCCAGAAAAATGTGAAGGCCCTGCTGGGGATGCTCTTAGGGTTTAGATAAGATTACCTTGAGAACAACAACTTGGGCAGGCGGGATGTAATTGAACATGTCGCCGGCAACGTAGTTCACGACGCCATCTGGAGGAATCTTCTCGATCACCTTGGGAAGATCGAGCACGGTGCACTTGATGTGCGGGAAGGCCTTGGCGATGGCCCTCGCCGTCGTGCCGTCGCCGCCACAGCAGTCGGTCAGCGACGTCATCCCCATGAAGAGATCGCTGAACTCCCGCAGCCCTGCGCCAACCCCCAGGTGGTCATGCGCAGCCAGCGCCTCGTGAAACAGCTTGTCGGCCTCCGGGTCGAGCTGCGCCATGCTCTCCTCGAAGATCGTCGCGCCGTGCGCGTCCTCGAACGGTGATGGTGGCGGCGACGGTGCGTCCTTCTTGAACCAGTCGGCGAGCCCCATGGCCGCCTCGAGGTGGTACTTTGAGCAGGTGGTCAGCACGATGGCCTTCTGGCTGGCCTCGCCGTCGACGAGGACGCCATCGACGAGGAGGTAGGAGAGCGCGTTCAGGCGGTAGACGGGGGCAGCGGTGGTGTCGTCAACGGCGAAGACGCCGGAGGCAGTCAGCAGCCGCATGAGGCGGCCGAGGAAGGGCTGCTTCGCCGGCGGGAGGGACAGCGCGGTGGCTAGCTGGGGGAGCGGGGTGGCGCCGCCGAGGTGGCTGATGGCGGTGGGGATGCCGAGCTTGACGGCGCAGTTGAGTGCCTGGGGCTTAAGGTAGGAGAGGCAGACGCGCCACAGGTCGGCTTGCGCCTGCAGCAGCTCGGAGTCCGAGGGCACGAGGTCAGCCAGGAGAGCCGCCATGGTGTGGCTTCGCTGTGGTGCGGTGTGTGTCTTCTGTCTTGTTATCTGCTTTCTCGGATATGATTTATAGTAAGGATTAGCTAGTGTTGAGCAGCTAGCTATTAACTGAGATGGATTGAAGTACGTACCGGGCCGTGAGATGAAGCGCCATTGACTATGAACGCGCGTGCTTCGCGTGCAAATTGGACCTCAGGGCACGCAAGAGAAAATTTTGGCCATGGCCATGGCACGCAAGCATCATCTTCGTGTAAGGATTGGCGTAACAGCCGTAATATATGTCATAACCACTGTGCCAACGACATATAGAATAACATTATTTAAGCGAATTTGCTATTTCGTAGTCGCCTGCAAAGTCAAATTTGTTGCAAGCGCCTGCAAAATCCATCCAGCTTTAACCGATCTGACTCACCTGTGTTGCTCCACCTTCTTATCCATCTCCAGCGCCGCGTTTTTCTCCAGCTCCCACTACTACGGATCGGGACTTCCCAAGCGGCTCATCACAAGCGGTTCGCTTTAACCCGCTTGCGACCCGATCGCCACGAGCGGTTCGTGGATAACGGGTGGGAGGGTGACAGGAAAGGGCATATGCAAACGGTTCGTAATAGAAACCGCTTGCAGAGATAACACACTGTAAGCGGTTCGTATCACCAACCGCTTGAAGTACTCTGTAAGCAATTCATGATAAGAACCGCTTACAGTGTGCTATCTCTGCAAGTGGTTTGTATCACGAACCGCTTGCATATGCCTTTCTCTTCCCGCCTAGTGCATTTAACCCCTTCTTCCTCCCCGAGCAGAGCTCGAGCAGTAGCACTGACGGGCCGAGCTGTTCATGCAGGGGAGGTGCTGCCAAAATTTTTAATTGAGGCTAATAGCTTCAAATTAAGGTTTCCAAGGTAAGTAAACATGGTCTCAACATCATTTTTATGTGGATGTTGCTTATCTTTTTGCATTGGATGTGGAGAAATATTAAATAATCTTATTTGAATTGAAGGGTGTTTGTTTTGCTATAGCTCTCTCTCTCTCTAGATAATTTGAGGCAAGATGTAGATCTATTGGGGGTTTTAAGTCTCATATTAGTTTTGTATCTTTTTTTATGATGTATAAGATGTTGAAATTAGTTGGTAGGGGTGATTATTTGTTTTAGAGAGCTAGATCTAGCTTGGTGCCTTAGCTAGCTCTCCCTTCTAGCGGCCGGTTTTCCATTCAGACAGAGAATGAAGGAACCCGAAAAAACACCTTATGAGATGACGCCTGAGGAGCTAAAGAGAGAGTCGAAGAAAGCTGTGGACGTATGGATACAGGGGTATAAAGATAAAACAAATCCACCGCCAAAGGAACGAATTGATTCAAAGATCGCGGACTTTTTCGCGACAACTGTGCAACACCGACCACCTCTCTGTACCGACTACCAAAAAACTATCAGAAAGCACGTCTTCAAGAGTAAACAACCTCCGGACACATACATGAGCAAGGAAGAACAGGAGGAGGCAAAACGTCTACAGATAGAGTATTACTTCATAAGGGAAGCTGGCCTTGATAACATAGAAGCCGCCCGTGGATTAACTAATGATCTTCCAACGGCACAAGTCAGGTGGCCATTTAAGCTGGGCCAGCCGTTGCTAGACCCTAAGGACATACGAAAACTACCGGTCAAGATGCGACGCGCGCAAGAATGGTTCGAACACAAGTCCACCAGGGGATATGCTTATTGTTACGTCTCGTTTCAAGAAGAACATTTGTTTCGAGGGAATGATCAATTGATAAATCTTGATTTTGAAGACTGGTACAATGTATACCATGCAGACGCCGTCAACGTGTCCTTCATGACCTGCTGGTGTCTGTGAGTGTCGACTCCACAAGATGTATATATATCTATACATGCTGCTTGCCGAGAACCCTAATTAATTAACTCAATTAACCCATTTTCTGCAGAATGGAGATACAAAGACTTAGAAAGCAGAAGCCGAACTCGATTGGCTTCCTTGACTCTTGGTTGGTCAACGAGGAAGTCGGACAATACCCTGGAAAACCAAAGGAAATCCACGACTACGTTGTACATGCACTAGTAAAACAACACTACAAGCCATATATACTTCTGCCATTCAACTTTAAGTACGTGCTGATGTCCTCACTAACATCTCGTTCTTATATTGCTTAAGGCACCTGATGGCACACTATATATTGTTTAATTACATGTTATAAATGTTGCAATATATAAATAGGTTCCACTGGATCCTTATAATCATAAAGCTTGACCAAAGCATGATCATCGTCCAAGACTCACAGAGAAAACCGTAAAAGGAATACCAGTGGATAATTGACCTTCTTAACAAGGCGTTCCTGAGCTTTCAAGAGATTCAGAAAGGACGTTTTAAGAAGGAATTCGATGTCAAGCTAAGTGACTGGGTAAGCTAAAACGACGTAATTGCCCTTTGTCAATTAATATTTCTTGTTATTACTGATCTGTAATTGCCCTGCATCGACCATAGGTAAAACAACAATCTGCGGGAAACAACTTATGTGGCTACTATGTGTTCTACTATATCCAAATGATGTGCCACGGCGAGCTTGAGCCTCAATCTCCTGAAGAGGTTCGTATATATATGCACGCAACCATGCATCTAGCAACAACTTAATAACGTTCTTATGTACTCCATTAATTTACATGGGTGCACTATTTATTTATTTTTCACCTTAATTGAATTGACAGCCCGACATGGATAAACATACTGAAGTGTTACCACATCATCGGGTGCTCGCATTTCGAGAACAACTATTCGGCTTCATTCTCGATGAGGTCATTAACTCCCAGGGCGAGTTCCATTATCGCGAATCATATTCCAACACGAACGAACTAGGGACGACTTCTACGTCGTCAAAGAGCGTCAAGAAGAGTACTGCAAGAAAACAATGAACTGTTTTGTCCATTTTGCACAATGTACATTAATTATAAACTTTGTAAATTTGGCCGGTGCATATAAAGTGTACATTTTTACATGTATTATCTAATATATTTAAGCTTGTTTGATCGCTAATTATATGCTCATCCTATATGTATTTAAATTTAAAGACAAATAAAAAAATCTCCTGCCGAAATATATATTTAAATATCTATTTGCGCCGCCCCTAAATGAACCAGGTGGTAAACGTATTGCACGTCTGCGCAAACGGTTTTTGAACCGCTTGCGGAGATGCCTCTCTACAAACGGTTTGTGCCTCCAACCGCTTGCAGAGAGAACCCACGTGGCCTGCCAGCCCGCCCGCGCCATCGCCCTGTGAACCACTTGCAGAGGGGCATCACTAGCGGCTCTGGGAGCCACTTGTGATGCCCCTCGGGCATCAGTCGCGGTTGCCTGCAAGCGGTTCTAAAACCGCTTGCATAGGCCATACGAGCCGCTGGGGAAGTCCCGATCCGTAGTAGTGTCCGGCCGCGGCGCCGCTCGGGTTAGCGATTAGGGTTGGGATTTCAAGGGTTCCAAGTGTTCCCTAGCTATAGATTGAGCGTCGGGGGGAGGTGGCGGCCTGGCGGTTGGGTGGGATCGTGAGGGCGGCGGCGCCAGAGCCGGGCCTGCGGGGAGATGGCGGCTGGGCCGGTCGACGGCGGGTGGATCTGGGACGCTGTCGTCATGGTTAGGTGGGCTGGGCCGACCGGCGGAGGGTGGGCGGAGCGGCCGGCGGCCAGGGTGCGCTACCGGCCAGGGTGGTGGCCGGAGGCGACGGAGGAGGAGGAGGCACGCGGAGCGGGTGGCGTCGGCGGCGGAGAGCGAGAGGAGGAAGGGGATCGCGTTGGGACGCGCTCACTTGATGTGGAAGACAAAAGGGGGAGGGGTCGCGCGCATCTGGCCATTGGATCTTCAGCAAAAGCGCCGGCAAAAAACCCCTCAATGTAGGCACCTAATGACTAGTTAATCCCTTATTTAAGATCGAGGTTTTATATCGCGTTTTTCATGTTTCCGCAGGTTGAAAATGCTATGAAAGCAAGAAACAAGAAATATTAGTATAAAAAATATATAAAATATAAAATATTTATATAATATTAGGCACGTCCAACGGAAACAAGAATGTAAATGTTACTTAAGCAATACTCGTAGTCTAATGGATATCCATATGACCATAATTAATTCGTAGAATAAATGATCACAATTTATTCTTCTACAAGTTCATTATACATAAATTTGATTGACTTATTGGTTACTAGTTTTATATTAATAGTATTATCATGTAAGGTTAAATGATATAAGAATGAGGTAAAGTATCACTAAGCACGCAAATATTGGTTGAATGTTTTTTAAAAATAAAAAATGGCATAGAAATTATAGAAATAATGGAAGGCCAATTTAGCGGCTATAACAGACATAGACGTATTCATAGAATTTTAGTCGTTACTATAGCATTTTAATTTAAAAAAACAATACGGTGCTATCGCGAAGCTATAGTGGAGAATTGAAACTTCTAGAAGACATTAGGGCAGCACAATGAAGCACAAAAAAAGGTATTTAATGTTTGTTTCCTTTCTATTTCTGCAAATAAGACAATGCCCACCAACTCTATTTCTTTTTCTATTACATATATAACATTAGATTTAGCATGTTCGGACCTTAGGTCGTTAGTACTACGTTAAAACCACACAAAGGAGACACAACATAGGTGACGGGTAGAATGCACTCGTGACTAAAAGAACCATTAGTGGCCGGTACTATAAGGTATGTCGCTTACGTCTGCTCGGGGCGGTGCCGACGATACCTACGGCACGTTAATAGTGATGGCCGTTAATAAAATCCATCACGTATTACATCAATTACGGTTTGACATATTGACCATCACCTGTTGTGGCCACTCTGGTGATGGGTTTACCTATGCTAACTACGAGTGACGGTTTCAGAAAAGGCCCGACAATAACATTGCTGAATAGGTGACGGCTCCGGTTGATGTTCGTCGCCTGCTTATAGGTTTTCCTGGTAATTGTGAGACTCTGAGCCCGACATAATATCTGCTTATAGGGTTCCAAATACCGTGAGATAGCGGCAATGTGATTTTACTGCGTTTCATCCTTTCCTCCTCGTTTTCCATCATTTGACGTGGATTTGAAGCGGTCTTTTGAAGGTTTGCACTCCAACTCAATCCCTTCATTATTTGTTGCTCTGCTTTAGCTCCATTGTTTCTTTTCAGTAGATCAGTTAGGCACTACATATGTAGTCCTACTTTTTAGTAGATTATCATACTTCTAGTGAATCAAAATTTTTATGGATGCATTGCAAATGACGGATAGAAGTTGAAAGTATCAGGAGATTTGTATTTGTGCGGAGTAGTTGAGCGGTGTGAAGTCGCTCGTGAGTGTTCCCTTCGCTGATATGAAAGAGAAGTGTAAAATGACAATGCATTGTCCATGCCCCGATTGCAATAATAATTAGTTCCCAACATCAGATAATGTCCACGCGCACTTGGTATTGCGTGGATTTAAAGAGAACTATTCACATTGGAACAAAAATGATGAAGAAGGCCTTAACAAAGAAGAGATAAATCCTCATGACGAAAAAATTATTGATCCAAGACACTCGCTCGGTGATATGGATAAGGACATATTGGGTATAAATGATACTGATGTTGAGGATTTTGTGGAGAATGTGGACCGGATGGGGCGGGACATAATGATGGTGAGTTTGCTCAATTTCAAGAATTCGGGCGAGATTAGAAGGTGCCCCATTATCCAAATTGTAAGGAGAAGTACACTCTACTATTTGTTGTTGTAAAGCTTCAACAGTTGAAGGCAGCCCCATTGTTGTACTAACAAAAGTTTTAAATCATTGTTGGATCTTGTAAGGGATATTCTACCAGGAGGAACTTGCTAGCCAAGACCGTCTATGACACAAATAAGATAATTTTTCCTTTGGGATGAGAAATAGAAAAAGATATACATGCATCCAAGAATTTGCCTCTTTACGCTCGATAAATGTTACATTTCTAGTAGTGTGTATCCTGTTTTCAGGAGAGTATGCAGAGCTAGATGAATACCCGGTTAGTGAGACCCATCGATTCAAGCGTCGAAATGACAGTGGGTACGGGGATGGAGGAAGGTAGAAGAGTAGAGGGTATCCTGGGAAGGTCATGTTGTATTTTTCGTCTGAGCGATTGTTTGCCAATGAAAAGCACTACAGGAATCGCGCAAAATCTCGACGACCAAAATTATTCTCGACGGCCACAATAAAACCGTCGACATAGGTTAATTAATCTCGACGGCCACGATCAGGCCGTCGTTATATTAAGTTATTCTCGACGGCCAAAACAAAGCCGTCGAGATAAGGTCGTCCAGGGCCGCGCGCTTGCTTTTTTTGGTTTTCGCGATGGCGGGAATTGCCTATCTCGACGGCTAGGACCAAGCCGTCGAGAATAGTCTCATGGGCCGGCCCATTAGCATGCCTGAACCTCAACGGCCAGATGTTGGCCGTCGATAATGTCTCATCTGCTCTAGTGGTGGGCTGGCCCATAGATTTTTTTCATTTTTTACATAAACTTTCATAATTTGCAGAGATGCATGTTTATTTACCAATTAATTGAAAATGTATGTAACATAAAAACAAAATATGAAACAGTCTGAAATGTTTGGAAAAATATATAATGGTACAAGATGTTATCATGTTGCATATTAATTTCTAAAATATTTTTTATTTATAATTAATTTTACGTATAATATATGCATATATTTAAAACTAATAAATTGTATATATTTTTTTAAAATGGAATATTATGTTAAATTTCAATGCAATGATCTATCTACAATGGTTTTCCGATTAAATGGTGAAAATGTGAAAATAATAATATCCTTGTTACCCGTATTTCATAAAACTACATAGAACGCAAACTAATACTCTGCCCGATATAAACCCTTACATAGGCAACTCCGTTTGCATACGTAATTTGAGCAAACGAATTTTCTCGATGGTAAATTTTCATGCCGTAAACAATATTAGCCATTACGAAGCACCAAAGAATTTTTTAAAAATATTTTAAAAATTAAATAAGCAATGTTGACCACCGAAGGGGGTGCCGTACTAGCCGTCGAGATAGATATCAGTCTCGACGGCATATGTAAAAGCCGTCGAGAAAGGATACAATTGACGACGGTAGTCAACGCAAACCGTCGAAACAGGTATTTCTCGACGGCTAAAGATAATGAGCCGTCTAGATCGTGTCAGCCAGCACCCGATGGATAGGGGGTCTCTCTCGATGGCCAATGCCGTCGAGAAACACCACACCACAGGACCACTTCATCTTGACGAGTTATATCGACGGCCTAAAGCCGTCGAGAATAGGTAGGACTAAGCCTACCGTCACCTTGGCAGCCTTTCTTGACAGTCGAAAGCCGCCGAGACAAGTTCCCCGTTCGATATGAGTCGCGACGGTTCATATCCAGTTTATCTCGACGGCTTATGGCCGTCGAGATAGAGTACGGCCTGTCACGCTTTGACACGTGGCGTTCTTTTGGTTGGGCGGTGACCGTGAAAGCTCTCTCGACAGCCTCAAGCCGTCGAGACAGAGCTCTCCCAACGGTCCTGCGCGCAGACCAGTTATCTCGATGGCTTTAGGCCGTCGAGATGGATCACGTGTGACACGTGGCGTGCTTTGGTTGGGAGAAAGACTGGTACCTGTCTATCTCGACGGCTTACAGCCGTCGAGAATGATGGATATATTGAAACCGCGCTGGGACTTAGGCAATTTTCGCCTCAGTTCCAGTCACCCGTCCCACGTTGCCAACGCCGCCGTCCCGCGCTCGTCGCCGTCTTGCGCCACCTGCCACCGTCTTCGCCGTCCAGCCTGTGGCTGGCCAAGCTTGCCGACTTCCAAGCCTCCCGCATCGGCATCCCGTCTAGCCCTAGCTGCTTTCCCGCCGCCTCGTCATCGGAGATATGTATTGATTCTTCGCGCCTTTTTTTAAAATCACTGTTGTGTAGTGTCGACGGCTTTAATTCGTCGAAAATTTAATTAGTGGTGTAATTAGTAATAATTTAAAAATTAAAAAATTTAGATAATAACAAAAATAGATAATGCAATTGTTATGCTTTACCATTTAATTTTAGGTGCAATTTATGTATAAATTTTAATATAACATTGAATTAATTAGTTTTGCAAGTAGTGATAATTAAAAAAATTACAAAATTTAGAAAATAACGAAAATAGATAATGCAATTGTAATGCTTTGCCATATAGTTTTAGGTGCATTTTTAGCTTTGCCATATGCTTTGCCTAATTTATTGTAATTGATTTATATTACATCGAACCAATCAATCAGTAACCTAGTCATATGTCACCCGTTCGGGTAAAACACAATGTGTAAAGAATTTGGACGGTGATTCGTTCATTTCTATTACACTTTGTGTAAAATGACCCCGAATTGTCTAGTGGATAGCCAATGTGTGGCGTCCTAGTGGACAGCTCACGAATAGCCTCTTAGGCGTGTCCCGCTGTGGCATCAGTAGGGACGAGACAAAATTTTGGCAGCGTAACCCTATTGCACTAGGAGAACTATAGGGTTACGCTGTCGAAATTTTGTCTCGTCCCTACCAATGCCACAGCGGGACACGCCTAAGAGGCTATTCGTGGGTGGGTTTTGGAAGCCTTCATAAGCCTATTCTGAAACCCTAACGTGTAGCTTCCCATGTCAAGAGCAATGGATGAAGAGAGGAGGTGGATGTACGATGGATGGAGATCGAACGGACAACATTAAGATGAATTGTATGAAAAGGCCAATGCATTTGTCGATAATGCTTTCAAGGTGACCACAAACCCTGACACGGCGTACGTTCATTACCCTTGTACGGAGTGTGGAAACTGTAGAAAGAGAACACGGTATGACATGGGAATGCATTTATGCAAAAATGGGTTTAAGGCCGGTTATCATCGTTGGGTTTATCACGGTGAGAGTGGTTGTGCTCGTGCCATCCCTACTCCTCCCGACGAAGGATTTGATGAAATTGACATAATGCAATATATGATGGATGACTTTGGCTATGATTTTGATGATGAGCAGGCAACTACCACTATGACCGAATTCTTAACCCTGTCAGAGTCTTCCAAACAGCCTTTACATGATCAAACCACCGTGAACCTGCTCTCTATGGTAACATGGATGATGGCTTTGAAATGCAAGTATAACTTCTCTATCAATTGTTTTGATGAGTTGTTAGGATGTTTAAGCGATGCCCTTCCAGAAGGACACAAGATGCCCCAAGTTGGTACGACTGTAGAAAACTGCTTGCTGGTCTAGGAATGCCTTACGAGAAAATAGATTACTGTCCGAACCATTGCATGTTGTATTACAAAATGAGGCTGCAAAAAATGTGTGTGATCATTGTGGGGACTCCATATATATTGAGATCGTCGACGGTTATGGAGAAAAGAAATAGACGAAGGTGGCGAGAAATGTATTGCGGTACTTTCCGTTAACGAAACGACTCCAACGGCGTTTCATTACGGAGGAAACCGTGCAGCAGATGAGGTGGCATAAGGAGGGTAAACGTGCAAGACCCGGTATGATGGTTCATCCGGCTGATGGAGAAGCGTGGCAACACTTTGATAGGGTGTATCCGGAGTTCGCAGAGGATCAAAGGAAGATGCGGCTCGCACTTGCCACTGACGGCTTTATGCTTTTCAATATGATGGCTGCATCATACTCATGTTGGCCAGTTTTTAGCATCCCTCTAAACCTCCCGCCTTCAATTCTGATGAAAGAAGAGCTCATGTTTCTTTCTTTAATCGTGCCTGAGCCAAAGAGTCTTAGAAAAATCTAGATTTGTTTATGAGTCCATTGATTGGCGAGCTGAAGGAGTTACATGAAGAGGGTGCCCCGACATACGATAGAAAAACAAACATATCTTTTTGTACGAGGGCTGCCTACATGTACTCAATACATGATTTTCCCACTTACGGTATGTTCTCCGGATGGAGCACACATGGGCGACTTAGTTGTCCTGTTTGTTTGGATGATACAGAGGCATTCCAATTATGATTTGATGGCAGACCGAGTTGGTTCGACTGTCATCGAGCATTTTGAAACCGGGACATCCATTTCGAAAGCAAAAAATGCATTCCGTAAGAACACAACAGTAAAAAGAAAAAAACGTGGTCGTGTGGGTATTGCGTTCATAAAGGAATGACATGCCAAATTGGTTCATAGTCAGAATGGAGCTTATGAAGATTATGGTATCTCACATAATTGGACACACAAGTGTTGCATATACTCTCTTCCATATGCAAATGATCTTATTTTGCCGCACAACATTGATGTGATGCATCAAGAGAAAACGTAGCAGAGGCCATCTATGATAAAAACTTTGATATAGCTGAAAAAATTAAAGATAATGCGAAAGCACGGCGAGATTGTCAGGAGATATGTGATCGACCGTGAATGAATATGGCTGAGAGGGAAAAGAAGAAGTCAAAAGCTGCGCATTGCTTAACAGTCTCGCATAAGAAGAAGCTATTACTTTGGTTTCGGAATAGTCTAAAGTTTCCCGATGCGTATGCGTCAAACTTTGGGTGTGGCGTGAACATCACTCAAGGAAAGATAAATGAAATGAAAAGCCACGTCTTTCACATATTCATGTGAGATCTCATACCCGTCGTGTTACGAGGTTACGTACCTGAAGATGTCTGGAGAGCGCTCAGTGAACTGAGTTTCTTTTACATAAAGTTATGTGCTAAGGAGATCAATAAGGATAATATGATGAAGCTTGGGGATGATATCACCGTGCTCGTATGCAAGTTAGAAAAGATTTATGTTCCCGGGTTTTTCAATCCAATGCAACATCTGCTCGTGCATCTACCTTATGAAGCTCAACTTGGGGGACCAATACAATATAGGTGGATGTATCCTATAGAATGGCGACTAAAAAATGTTAGAGCAAGTGTGAAAAACAAAGCACGAGTTGAAGGCTCAATAGCTGAGGCATACCATGTCCAGGAGATCACTAATTTCACCAACAAATACTTGGTAATAGAGAAAAATGTGAATATTCGCATACCAAGGTACCGCCCAGTCGAGCGAAGAGTTCAGTCTGAGTTAAGAATTTATCAGTGCAAGGTCGGGCGGTAGGTAAGCATCTGACCCGAGACTTATCTGGAGATGAACGAGTTGTCTCATTGTTATATATATTCGACAACATCGAAGAGTTGGCAGCTGTACGAGACGAATTTGTCTGAGCCGAATGGAAAGGAAGTCGACAGCCAACTACTGGTGAAAGAACCCAACTCTTGCAAATGGGTGCTGGATATGGGCGGCCAAATTTCTTAGCATGGTTTTGGAAACAAGCTGCTATTGATTCTAGTTTACATAATGATATTCGTCAAATGTCACATGGATGCATGAGATATGTGAAAGTTCATAACCGTTACAATATAAATGGTTTTCGATTTCATTCCTCCACACATGAGCAGTCAAAATCTGATTTGCGATCGGTAAACAGCTGTGTCTTATGCTAGGGGGAGGATGGGTTTGACTATTACAGTATAATCGAAGAGATAATCGAACTGGTATTCGAAGGAAGTAAAGAGCTCTCAGTAGTTCTATTTCGTTGCCTGTGTTTTGATCCATATGATGGCGTCCGACGTAAACATGTCATTGGCTTAGTTGAGGTAAAGCACACTTCTAGACTTAAAGGATACGATCCATTCATTCTCGCAAACCAGGCAGAGCAGGTGTATTATCTCCCCAATCCATGCCAAAAACCTATAAAAGGCAGTGTTAAGGAAGATTTGAAGTCGTGGTGGGTTGTGTTCAAGGTTTGTCGGCCAGGCAGATTGGTAGACCCAACAATCGATGATTACAAAGGTCCAACACAAGATCACTGACTGAACACCGCAATGGTAGTCGATATTGGGTCAGGACTTGACGAACTACAAGCAATTGAAGACCCGAATGTCGCAGAAGAACAAGAAAAACATGAGGTTCAAGAAGACCCGGATGTCGTGGGATCGTTAAACGAAGATATTATGGATGTCGACGGTAATTACTGCTAGATATTATAAATATCCGAGGTTACATGTGCGTACTAAAATATCTTACTTTCAATTATTTATCAAGATTTGCATTATTTATTTGACTAACTATTCTTTAATTTTCAAATGCAGGATATGCCGTCGCGCAAGGTCCTCAACCCCCCGTGGCATGCACAGGAGGAGGAGGAGGCCTCTGAGCCCGAGCAGGAGCTAGCTCTGACTCAGGAGAGTGGAGCTAGTGCGTCCGGGGTAGGAGATAGCCATGGAGGGTCGTCCTCTCAGGCAAGTAGGCAGAAAATGGGCCCAAACATGGTGAGGGCCGCACCGCCTCAGCAGATTGGACGACCGGCGATCCAACGGTGACAGGTACATATTTTTGTAGCAAATTATTTTTGTGACATTTTCAATTTTAATTAAACCTATGACATCTTTTGTTTAATGTGCAGCAACATGTCCACAGTGGATGTCAACGAGAGGCATCAGCATGGGACAGCGCTTGGCACCCTGGCGCGGCAGTACTATTCTGGGCTAATAACCCAGAACGGGATAGCAAGATCAGCGTACAGCTGGGACAACTACAGGCTATCCTCGCATGGGGATAGCACTGCCGCGGATCAGGTCATCCGCAAGTTTTGGGTAAGATACATAATAACTCAAACATTAATTTATTTTTAACTTCTAACCATATCTATTGTTATATCCTACTTCAGCTCAGGTTCGCTCCATAGCAGGGACTTCAGTAGACTGATTTTGCTCCTGTCATCGAGAGGATGGTGAAGCAGAGGGTACAGGACATGATGTCCAGTGCCCGTGTCTCGGCAGTTCAAGAGTATCATAGGTGAGTAGCCTAACCTCAAAATACATTTAAGTTCCATGTGTTCATTTCTAATTTCCACCTTTCCCTGTTTTTGTAGGAGACAGGAGCAGCAAAACCTCACGGCCCAAGCTACTCATCAGTTGTACTTGACTGCCAGTCAATACAACTAGGTCCGTCCTGGGTGGTGCTAGGAGGATGCCTGGGAGGCTATAGGTAGGAAGTGGGACAGCCCCGAGTGGAAGGGGAAGTCGGAGAAGGCAAAGAAGAACAGGGCGTTAAGGACTACAAATCTAACACCGGGAGGTGGTCGATCGTAGAGTTGGGGAAAAACTGGTAATAAAAAAGTTTTTACTTGTCATCACTTTAGATTGTCGTACTAACACATACCTGTCATATTACAATTTAGTTTGCGAAGACGGGGGTTACAATTTAGTTGCCACCCAGCCCCTCCAGGCACCTATGTTAGGCAGGGCGGCTACCCTGAACAGACGGCACCACCGGGCACCTACGGGACCCAGCCGGCCTACATCCCCACGCCCAACTACCCGAACGTCGAGCGTCCCTGGTTCCGCGATCCAGCGGTAAGTCTCCTATGCCAAAATCAATACACTATCGCATAGTACATATATGTCAACTTACTAATTGAAAAATCTCACAGGGTTCGGGTTCTGCCATGTCTACGCCTCCGTCCTTCTTGCCACATCCTCCGGATGACGCACAGCACGGAGAGGACGCCTCCGGGAACATGGCCGCCAATCTCGCGGAGCAGCTCTTTGGGACGCCACCACGACAGCCGTGATATTTGTTCTATTGTGTTTATGATGTTGATATTGTCATTGCGATGTTTGCCATATTGATATATTGTGAATGTGGATTAGATTTTTCTGATTTATATACCGTGATGTTTGTGATATATTTAAATTGTCGGAGATATATGTGTATTTGTGAAATTCTGGGAAATTTGAATGCGCGGGCTTTTTTGGGTGTACAGGTTGCAGCTACTGCTGGGTGCAGGAGCGGCTGCTAAATTTTTGTGATTTTTTCAAATCTAAAAGTTTTTTTTTGCCTTTTTCAATTATTCTCGACGGCTAGAACCTGGCTGTCGAAAAAACTATCATGGCCCACCTGCCAGCGGCGTCATTGCCGGGACCACCTGCGGGCTGAAAAGCTATCTCGACGGCTAGCAGCCGTCGTGAAAAATTATGGGCTGGGCCGCTGGCGGCCTGTGAATGAGAAATCTCGACGGCTAGCAGTCGTTGAGAAAAACTCCACCATCACATCGTGCCTGGTCGGTGCGTATGTCTCGACGGCTCTACAGAAGCCGACGATACAGGTAATCTCGACGGCCGAGCCGTCGAGAAAGACTCTCTCTCTCGACCGTGCAGTCTTGACGGCCGTCGAGATTTATCTTTCTCGACGGTTTTCGTATCTGTCTCGACGGCTTTGCCCGTCAAGAATTTGAGCGATCCGCGCGGTGAAGGAGACCCTTCTCATGTGTTGGCATAATGAGGCATGTCAGAACGATACAATGATACGACACCTAGCGGATTGCGTTCCATGGCAAACCGTTGATTCCACATTTGGTTGGTTTGCTGAAGAATTGAGAAATATTAGGTTTGCTTTAATCACATATAGCATAAATCTATTCGGTAACACGAATACTTCACATAACACTTGGCTTGTCGTACTATCGATACTCAACATTCCGCCTTCGTTTTGTCATGAACAGAAATACGTGATGTTGTCGATTTTGATATCAGGGCTGAATCATCCTATCAATGATATCGACCTGTAGTTCAGGACTTTACTTGTTGATCTTAAAACCCTTTCATATGTAGGCGTCGATGTTTGGGATCAGTATAAGCAAGAGTACTTTACCATGCACACCATGTTGTTCGTCACCGTGAATAATCTACTAACACATCGTAACTTGCCTGGCTAGAGAAAAAGGAAAGGTAAAGGTTTACCCAATTGCTTGAAAAACACATGCAGTTTGAGATTTAACAAGTCAAAAAAGACAATGTATATGAGTTATCGGCGTTTCCTTCCCAAGAGGCACCCGCACCGAAACATGTACAGTCAGTTCGAAGGCACTAGGGAGAAATCGGTACCTCCAAGACACATGTTGGGGGAAATTGTCTAGAATCAGGTTTAGGATATCAGGGTTGTCATAGGAAAACGAAAACGGTCCCCCTATGATGATGACCATCAGGGAGGAATGTGGATGAAGAAATCAATACTCTAGGAGCTAAACTATTGGAAAATATTAGTTTTTCGCCACTCTACCGACCCTATGGACATAAGAAGAATATTTGTGAGAGCCTGTTCGGGAAATTGCTCCAAATGATGGGAAAAAGAAAGGATCACGGGAACGCATGAGCTGACCTTGAAGAAATGGGTATAAAGCCAGAACTTCATGCACATGAAATAAAAAAATGGTCAAAAAACCTACCCGCATCCTCTCCAAGAAGGAGGAATTCATTGAGTTTTTGCACAGTGTGAAGGTTTCCGGTGGTTTCTCGTCAAACATTGCAAGACTTGCCATGTGATGATGATAGTCCTAATTGTGATAGCTATCAGGAATATCCTCCCGATTAATGTTTCTGAGACTATCATGAGCATGTGCTTTTTCTTCGTTGAAACTAAACAAAAGGTTCGTGATCCGAATTCACTAGAGAATCTCAGAAAAAGACACTTTGAGACTCTTATGTCTTCTTCAGATGCATTTCCCACCATCATTTTTTGATATGATGGTACATCTCACCGTTCACCTAATGAAGGGTATATAGTTCTTTGGGTCTATGTTCCTGCATCATATATTTCCTTACGAGAGACTTACGGGTGTTATCAAATCATACATAAAGAATCGAGCATTTCCTAAGGGATGCATGGTGCAGGATTATGGGACGGAGGAGGTATTGGAGTGGGCTATCAATTATATTAACCAAAAAACCCAATTGGCATGCCTAAGTCTTGCCATGACGAAACTCACAGGTGTCGTGGTTCTATGAAAAAAAGGCAATAACTCCATATTCGAAGGCATATGACCAAGCTCACTTCCTTGTGCTATTGTAGATGGGAGAAGTTTTCCCATATGTTGATGAGCACAAGCATATGCTATTTAAAGAGAATCCAGATAGGACCGAATCTTGGGTTGCGAAGCAACATATGAAAAGGTTCATTGGTTGGCTCCGAGAGTGAATCAAACAATCCAATACTCATACAAGTGTTGTACTAAATAAACTTGCCTCCAGCCCTATATGCACAGTTACAACAAATCAAGGGTACGATATAAACGGATACACATTTTTTTCTTTTTTTTGATCCGTAGTGATGGGTATGTTTTATTCCCCGTCACTTATAATAACGTGACTCCAGGTGACTTTTTGCTTTTTCGAACATTAGGTGATAGTTGTAGTCTGTTTCCCCTCACTTATAATGTAATCCTATTTATAAACAAACACGCGCTGCTCATTGCGAAAAAGCTGTCCTTAGACTCTTAAAGCGTTCTTGCTCTCACCGCCGGGCTTCCCGAGCTACAAGCCAAGGTCAGAAACAAAGTGGTCAGGTGAGAATATCAAAGTCACGGGAATAGATGGAGAAGGGGTGCATACAACTGAAGACATTTCAGAGAGTCACTGGACTTATAGTTGGGAGAGGGTGCCAATAAAGACAAACTTTGATGCTCTAAACGACGAAGCGAAGAGGGAGTTGTTTGTTGCTCTCAAGGAGTACATGGAGTACCTTGAAAACATGAGCTACCAAGGCTGTCACGTTCAAGGTGCAGTGAAATCGATAGCAGAGGTACACCATCATATGAAGTGCAAAATTGTTAATGGGTTCTTGGTTAAAGACCTAGAGCCCTTCGACATATACAAGCACTTGAAAATGGAAGATTGGGAAGGATTCATGCAAATGAAGAACTCCAAACAGTTCAAAATAGAGAGTGAGAACCAGAAGGACTTTGTGCTAGGAACAAGCACGACCAAAGGCTTGGACTAGTGAGCTACGTCGGTAAAAGGCTGAAATGGGAGAAAGAGGATGAAAACTTTGCTCAAGGCCGCTAGCATCCTTGGTTTCAATACCCCGGATGAGCCTAGTCATATTTGCATGCACGCGCGAGGCTTCGTTACCGAGAGCGGCGAAGTCACTTTTAAGAGCAAAGAAATAAGGTCTATTGCTTAGAAAGTTTTAAAATCTAGCAACGGTTCTTTCTTTGTGGTCAGGGAAAATAACCTTCTCTCAGCTGTGCTTGGAAACCTGCACATAGGGCAGGTGCGAGGTGTATCCATTTCCCAGGGCTGGAAATATGGCTTTCCCGATAAGATTGGAATGTATTGGAAGAGAGAGTTAGGCGTGGTGGACATGATGCATTGACAATAGATATCATCAAAAAAGTTTATGCGAACAATATTGAAAATCATGATGTGCAGGGAATATAGATGTCCAACCCACTAGAGACTGACCACATGTGGGATCTGCATGAAATAGAAGCTGTGCCTCGAACGAATTTGAGCAGCCGTTGGTCCACCAGATTATTGATGTGCCAGATACAATCGGCCAACTAGCAAGACCCGTGCCCTGCAGGCTTCTAATCTAGCCTAGTGGGCATCCAATAGAGGCTGCAAATAGCCTAGTGAAAAATGATTTGGATACCCTGCACTGTGTACCAATTTGCAATGGCTATGTCGTGGTTAAGGTGGACTTGGTACATTGAAATGTCGTGGAACACATGTCGGACCTAGCTCCCAACAATGAGATCATAACTCTGGGGGATGCCATCAACCAAAGGATTCAATGAAAGAGGGCCCACATCATGGTGCCCGATGCATCTTAGCCTGCTATGTCTTCAAGTGCACCGCCGTCTTGGCCCGCACCACCTTCTCTAGTTACAGAGAAGACAATGTCACTGCCTTTCGCTTCATCGAGCTCAAATAACAATGATAAGGGAGAGGAGAAGAAAGATCCAATTCGACTCGCTCCGCCGAGACAAAAGAACAATATCAAGGGACCACCATCTATTCCTCAAGATAATATGACTCATATGATTCATTCTTACAATACCATAAAATGCATGTTACTTTCAATGAAGATAATATCTAATATCAATTACTGTCTCTCTTGCATATCCAATTATGCCCGCTCCATCGAGCCAAAAGAACAATATCCATCTCTTACTCAAGGTAATATGACTGCTATGATTCCTTCTTACAGTGTCATCAAATGTATGTTATATAATTTCAAGGAAGATAATATCTAACATCAATTATTATCTATTTTGCAGATCCAATTCTGCTCGCTCCACCGAGCAAAAACAACACTATCAAGGGAGCCTCATCTCTTTCTCAAGTTAATATGACTCCTATAAATCATTCTTACGTTATCATCAAATGTGTGTTATATACTTTTGAAGAACATAATATCTAATATAAATTATTGTCTCTCTTGCAGATCCAGTTCCGCCTGCTCCACCGAGCAAAGGGAATAATATCAAGGGAGCACCATGTCTTCCTCAAGATAATAAGACTCCTATGTCTCCTTCAAGTGCCATCAAATGTATGCTGATTTTGGGGAAGATAATATCTAATATCAATTGCTGCCTCTCTTGCATATCCAAATTCTGCCCGCTATCGTGAGCAAAAAGAACAATATCAAAGGAGCAGGGAAAAAAGAAGGGTTAAGTAGTTGGCGAAGCAGTCCAAGAACAAGGAGTATTTGTCCTTTGGTGAATACTAGACAAGCATCTATACAATGTACAATCGTGTCTAGCTCATGATGCCTGATGATGAGCTAGAACGAGTAGCACAAGCATGTGTCGACCTGCATAGTTACTACATGAAGACTGATTGTACTCAGACTGATTTTTGCGCTCAATACAGCAACCATCACTTTTCTAAAGATGACGGCTATACATTAGTGGGATTTAATGATTTATATGACCTCTTCAACCTTGATGGGCTGAACATCTCGTTGTTACAATGGCTCACATTGTAAGTCACTTCAAACTGGATACTCGTTAACAACATGACCGCTATATCTTCAATCTAACTAGTTCCTTATTTGTAGACAAGATAAAAGAAGCAAAAGTTAAGAAGCTTCCTGTCGGATTTCTTCACCATGAATACATTTCATGCACGCCAATCAAGAAGGAGCATGTCGCAATCTTTTTTAGCGCCCACAATGTTGTTGGCCATTGTATCATTCTTGTCATTGTCCCAGGTGCAAAACGGTGTGGTACCTAGCCTCATCAAGACTAGTTGCACCAGGAGGTAAACATAGAGAATGTGATTACCGCTATCTAAAAATCTCCTTAACACGTATGTTGCGTGGCTTTGTTTGCATATTCAACTTTACAAGCAATTAAATGTTGCCTAGCTAATCGATCGCTTTTGTTGCAAGTCACATGCTGAATACATCGAAGAAGTTGACAAATTGTCCCAACCGTCGTCCCACAAACCGGCATACAAGACATCATTTGAGGTAAATCAGCTCTACCAAAAAGATTACATTAACAGCATGCATTTTTTTTAAAATGATGTTACAATAATTTTTATTCCACGGTGCACCCAATAACCATCGGGCAACGCTTGCGGACTTTTTGTTGCGCACAAAATGATCCATATAGCGCACGAATAAAAAAAGATCGTTCCCAAAGTTAGTAGAACACATATATAGTTATATTTTTTTGCTCAAGTTAATAGCATATTTCTTCAAAATTAATGTGAACATGCTTGAATATAGTTCATGAAGGATTGTGTAAATCGTCCGGTCAAAATGTTGTCCTCTCGGTGATTCGACGACGAATCATGAATTTTTCTTCTACCAAGTCATTAACCAAAAAGGCAAGTTCCACTGCATCGACTAAACCTAGGGCGATGTAAAAACTAGCTTGGCAATACTGTGTTGCAGATTTATTTGTTCATTTATTATTGATTGCAACATGATTTTACAATTTGTGAATGTGTACAGTTTGTTTTGTTCATGAAAATAAATTTTTTAATTTGTGAATTGATGTGACCATGCCGTTCATAGGTATGGCCAACTCTACATCATTACAGTCATAACTTGGTCATATGATGTACGTTTCGGATGTTCTTGGTATGCACGGAGAAGCCCACGATGAGATCTTTTCAATGCATCTAGTTGGAGTTCTAAATTCCATCCGAATCAACAGGAATCGCAAGAACAAGAGTACGTTCAAAATCTGTCGGGTATTATGCCACCTCCACATTGGGCCCGAGGCCCATGTACCTCTAGGGTTGGGCGCCCGAAACTCTAGCCGTCGCTATAAATTTCATAGCTGTTGAAAATTTAGAGTTGGGTTTTGATGGGCATGGACGTGGGGTCCCGATCTTCTAGTGAGAGACAAAAAGGATAACTCGGTATGTATCACGGAGACCTAAACGATCGGGCAACCGAAGAATGAGCAAGAACACAAGATAAGTAATCACAATTGCGAATATAGATTAAGTATAATGTGGTTTAGAAACTTGGTCATGTTGGTCTCGCCGATACAAGAAGAACAAGATGAAATCTCACATGACATAGACAAAATCAACTAAACAAAACCCAACTAAGACGAAGCACGGCGTGGGACTTATATAGGGCGGCGGCCAGAGGAGGGGCGCCCAAACAGGTGCCCACACGTGCTCAACCCTAATTCTAGGGTATACGGCCTTTGGGCCCAAGAATACGGTGCCGAAAAGTTTCTGTCCGTCAACTTGTTTTCACGATTTCCAATAACCAGGATGGAATTTGAAGTTGTGGTCAGATCCGTTGGAACGCTTATCTCGTAAGCTTTCCGTAGAGTCCTTATTTGCATCATTTGGACGTCGTATGTGATTTGTACGTCCGTTTGAAGGTGTACTGGTCCTGGAAGTCTGAACCGGACTCGGCATCGAGTTCGACGTCCTCTCGTCTTGGGCAACCGCGTCAATGATGTCCTCATCATCTCCCTTTCTTGAATTGGAGTCGTCCTCGACTCGAGCATATCATCCTGCAAAAGGTTAGGAACAATAGGGGACAAAGCAATAGACAAATTTTTCAAATCATTGCATGGTTCTTTAGCTAACTCATCATCTTCACAATTTTTGGTAGCTAAAAGAACATGACCTTTTAATTTAATTCCAGAATTCATCTCAACAGTTTCCTTTTGTTTTGTTACACTTGGTTTATCATTGACACCACTTTTATTTTGTGATTTATGACTTACCTTTGCTAACTCAACCGGTGTCATAGGTTGTAGCACATATTTCTTTCCCTTAAACACAAATATATATTCATTAGTCCTACCATAGTGAACGGCATCTACATCATATATCCAAGGTCTACCTAGCAAAATAGAACAAACATCCATGGATGCAACATCACAATCTATGTAATCACGATAAGTATCAAGGGAGATGTGAATTCGAACTGTCTTAGTTATCTTAAGCTTACCGCAAGAATTGAACCATTCAATGCAATATGGATGTGGACGCGGGTGTGTGCTCAAGCCAAGCTTCTCGACCATGTCAACGCTCGCAAAGTTGTTGCAACTTCCTCCGTCGATAATGACGGGCACCGCATATTCATTGACGACCATCTTGGTTTGCAATAGGTTATGCCGCTGACTTTCTTGTGACCGTTCTAGTTGTGCAGTCAATACACGGGTCGCGACAAGTGTTGGATAGGCTTCCGTTGTCGAAGTATCAAACACCTCTCTTTCTTCGGTATCTTCGGCACCTGTGGGGTTACTGTAAGCTCAAGCTCCTATGGGCTGAGTGATTTTGGTAATTGATGGCAACTGGGTTTTTCAAGACAAGATCACGACAAGACAAGACAAGATCACGACAAGACAAGACAAGACTAGATCACGACAAGACAAGACAAGATCACGACAAGACAAGACAAGACTAGATCACGACAAGACAAGACAAGACTAGACACGACAAGACAAGACTAGACACGACAAGACAAGACAAGATCACGATAATACAAGACAAGACTAGACAAGACAAGAGACAAGACTAGACAAGACAAGATAGACAAGACAAAACAAGATAAGACAAGACTAGACAAGACAAGAGACAAGACAAGACAAGACAAGAGACAAGACTAGATAAGACAAGATAGACAAGACAAGACTACACAAGACAAGAGACAAGACTAGACAAGACAAGACAGACAAGACAAGACAAGATAAGACAAGAACAAGACAAGACAAGACCAAGACAAGACAAGACAAGACAAGATTAAGACAAGACAAGCTACAAGCTACAAGATCAAGACAAGAACCTAGGTGCACCATATCATGACCAAGTGTCAAAGTCCCGAGAAGAACTCGGATGCACAGTCGCTGCCAGACGGCGTCCGATGGCGGTTAGGAAAGCGACCAAACACTTGGCGGACACAGGAGGAGAGCACAGCGCACTCCATCAGACGGCGTCCGACGAACTGTCGGACGCGTCCGATCAAGGTGAAAATTTCACCAGATTCGTCCTTCGGACGGCGTCTGATGGGAACTGGACAACGTCCGACAGATCGAGCTAGATCTCGCGAAAATGAATCTGAGCCGTCCATCTTTAGGGTTTCACCTTGTGCCTATAAATAGGGGCTTAGAGCACGGGAGAAATTTGAGTGAGCCTAAACTAGTAGCCACCCCTTGTCCTAGCCACCAAGAGAGCTCCTCCCATGGTTCCCATCTCCACATAGGGTTCCATGTGCTTGAGAGATTGAGAGGGAGAAGAAGAGAGGAAGAGGAAGAAGAAGGTGTCCCCTACCTCCTCTCATCCATCCCCAAGGTTTGCCCCTTCTCCCATGGTGCTCTTGCCCTAGTTTCCATGGTGGGAGAGACGGGGTAGTGGTGAGAGACGATCTCCGATCTTGTGCTCTTAGGACTTCACCGCCGGAGAGATTGTCGTCACGCCACGGGCTACATCAACCGTTCGACTACATCACCGAAATCCTCCGTGTGTCGGGGGTCACTTCCGTGTGTCGGAGGTGCGTCACCTTCATCCGTTCAAGGTTGTGTACAAACCCTCCGTGTGTCGAGGGTCGGTGCCGTGTGTCGGCGCCGCGGGTGCGAGGAGCTTCCGCGTGTGGAAGAACTTGCCTTGTGTGAGGGTTTGGAGCTTGCCTACCATGTGTTGGTGAAGAGCTACCACGAGTGGATTGAGGGCTAGGGACGAGAGAGTCCTGACTTCTCTGTGTGAGAAGTTTCCTCAACGGAGACATAGGTGTTCATGTGTCGAACACCGAACTTCGGTAAACAACTCGGTTTGCGTCTCCTCGTCTCGCTCATTTACTTTCACATATTGAATTGATCGCTTGCATGTGAGTGCCATCGAGCCTCCTAGTAGTCGTTTGTGTATTAGTGTGATCACTTCCGCAACTAGACCATAGATCAATCGATGGCTTGGGTTCTTAATTTGACTAACTAAGCAAGCGAATCGAGAGAAATAAAATTTGAAAAGAGCCGATTCACCCCCCCTCTCGGCCTAGGATCCTTACAAGTGGTATCAGAGCTCGGGTCTCTAGTTGCATAACCGCTTAGAGATGGCCGACGGGGGTAGTGTAGCTGCCAATAGGATTCCTTTGTTTAGTGGCACTAATTTTAGCTTTTGGAAGTTGCGCATGAAAGTATTCCTTCAAGCCATGGGAATGGATGTTTGGAAGGTCGTAGAGTCTCCTCATGGTGTTACACTCACTGCTAATATACCTTCCACACCCATACAAACTAAACTCCTAGAGACCGATGGTAAGGCTATGAATGCTTTGTTTTGTGGTTTGAGCATGGAGGTTTTCGATAGAGTTAGCAATCTCACTAGTGCACACGAGATATGGATCACACTCATTGAGATTCACGAGGGCACTTCAGCTGTTAAGGAGGGTAGACTTGTGGTTGTCAAGGAGCGTTATGATCAGTTCAGAATGCTTCCAAATGAAAATGTTAATGTTATGTTTACTCGGCTTAACCCCATTCTTAACGAGCTTAAGGGGCTCGGTCACACTGTTGCAAATGATGAAGTGTGCAGAAAAATGCTGCGGATCCTCCCCAAGAAGGACTACCGGGACATCATCACCTATCTCACCAACAGTGGTGATGTGGAGAAGCTGACTCCCACAGCTTTGCTTAGCAAGATCACCGCGCATGAGATGATGCTCCTCAATGATCATGAGGATTCCCCTGCTCCAGCAAATAATCAAGTGATCGCCCTCAAAGCAAGTGGATCTAGGCAGAGTGGTCCCAAATCAAGCCAAGTTGAGAATGAGGGTGAGATGTCATGGAGTGAGCTCGAGGATGGCTTCCAACACTTCGGCCTGTTCATGAAGCAAGCTGGCCAGTTCATGAGCAGAAATGGCTATGGAGGCAAAAAGAGGATGAGCAGAAACACCCATGCATCATACCGATGCTATGAGTGTCAGGAGAAAGGACACATCGTTTCAATGTGTCCTCAGAAGGGCAATACCAAGTACAAGGACAAAGGAAAGGAGAAGGGCGATGGCGAGAAGCCAAGGCAGAATGACTACAAGAAGAAGAATCCTCACAAGACAGGGTTCAAGGGTCGCTCCTCACAAGGCAAGAGGCTAGCCTTTGTGGGAGAATGGGTGACCGATGATAGCTCAAGTGAAACGTCAGCTTCAGGAGATGAGGAGGAGTCAGCTGATCAAGAGCTAGCCACCATGGCGATAGCCGAGTCCGTGCCACCTCCTCCAGTCTTCACTCCAAGATGCTTCACGGCGGTTGCTGAGCCTCGAGAATGGTACTCTAATGATGATGAGGCTTCTTCCACTACTTCCTCTACATCGGCAAAGGCTTCACCAACTCCTGCTGGCACTTCCAAGTGCCTGATGGCTCGACCTAGTGGCGAGGTGAGCTACTCTGGTTCCGACTCAGATGTGGATGTTGAAGGCATGCGTGATTGTCTTAGGGAAGCTTGTGAGCGCTATAAGAATGAGACACTTAAGATTTTAGAGCTTGGTAAAACCTTGATTGCATTGCAAACTAAGTGCAAAAATCTTGCCATTAGATGTGATAGCTTAGAATCTGACCATGATACTTTGTTAGGCTCTAACAAAAATCTGTCATCTAAGTGTAATGTACTAGAAGAAGAGCGCAATGCTTTGAATGAATCTCTAGATCTCATGATTACTTATCATACACTTAGGGAGAATCATGAGACACTCCTGGCTAAAAATGATGAGTTAGTTGCTTTGCCTCTTGCTCGACTAGTTGATACTACACCTGTTAATTCTTTGGATGCTACTTGTGCTATGCCTGTTACTTATGTTGCTGTCGTACCTGTTATTGACTTGACTCTTGCTAGTCCTGAGGTTGCTCATGATTGCACTGTGTTGGCTTCCACTTCTAGCGGTTCCTCTAGCAACGCACTAGTGTGTACACCTGATAATTGTAAATTTGCACTAGCTGCTAGGGAACTTGCAATTGAAAATGCCGAGTTAAGGTCTAAACTTGAGAAATTTGATAAGGGGTTTGGAAAGTGCTATGAGGGTAGCTTGGCCTTGGATAAGATGCTCAAGGAACAACGAAAACCCTCCCAAAAAGGTGGCTTGGGTTTCACCCCAGAGAAGCCAAAAGGGAGTAAGAAATCAAGTGTTCCTCGAGCGTCTACCAGTAGGCAAGGTTACTATTATGCTCATCCCAAGAAGAAAAGCAACTTTGGGCCTAACAACTTGCACACTAGTAACTTAAACACTAGGCAACACTTTGGGCACTTCAACACTTGGCAAGGACCTTCTACGCACTATAATTCCACGATATGGCAACCTAGAAACCAATATGCTTGGCAATATACTTCTAGGTACAACAATTGGAATGGTCCTCCTCCTATGCCATACAACATTTGGCAAGCTCCTTCTCCACCTAGCTTTTGGAATGGTCCTTATAGGCAAAACTTTGCTAGACATACTCCACCTAGGAACCAAACTAGGAACACTCCCAAGCACGCCAAACCCAAGCTTCCAAGAGCTCATGCTGAGTTGTATGATCACTACTTGCTTAAGGTGAATGACAAGCGTAAGGTAGTTGCTAGATATGCTGGCTTGAGGGCTGAGAATGAGCACAAGGCACATGTTTGGGTGCCTAAGTTATTGATTGATCGTTTTGCTTCTGTTGCTTCTGGTTTGAAGGCTAACCCTCGGGGACCTCCTGTGTGGGTCCCTGAGTCACATAAGTGACATCTTCTCATGACAGGTGAACTACCGGAGTGGAGGGTGCCATTGGATCATCGACAGCGGGTGCACCCAACACATGACCGGCAACCCCCGGTTGTTCACCTCAATAGGGGAGGAAGGCAAGATTCCCCCCAAGGTCACTTTTGGAGATGGAAGCAAGAGCAAGGTTCTTGGAGTTGGAAAGGTAGCAATTTCTTCAGATCTTTCAATCGACAATGTACTACTAGTGAAAACTTTGAGCTATAACCTCCTCTCTGTTGCCCAAATATGTGATTTGGGGTTTCATTGTAATTTTTCACCTGAGGGTTTGTTGGTTTTGGACAAAAATGAAAAACTTGTGTTCAAAGATTTTCGGTTTGAAAACTTGTTTCTTGTGAACTTTAGTGAGCCTGCCGCATCCGTCTCGACTTGCCTTGTCGTCAAAGTCTCTCTTGGTTGGCTTTGGTATAAACGTCTTGGGCATGTCGGCATGGCAAATTTGAAGAAACTCTTTAAAAATGAGTTGATTCTTGGGGTGCAAGATGTGACATTCGAGAAAGACAAGCTTTGCAGTGCCTGTCAGGCCGGCAAGCAAGTGGCAAGCTCACACCCTGCCAAGAATGTCATGTCTACATCTCGACCTCTCGAACTTTTACACATGGATCTTTTTGGGCCAACAACATATGTGAGTATCGGGGGAAATCTCTATTGCTTGGTCATTGTTGATGACTTCTCCTGATACACTTGGGTTTTCTTTCTACCTGACAAAACTCCAACCGGAGATGTTTTCAAAAAGTTTGTAAAGAAAGCCAAAATGCTTTTGATTGTACCCTCAAGAAGGTGAGAAGTGACAATGGAACGGAGTTCACTAACACTTCTGTTGAGATGTTCTGTGATGAGTTAGGGATTGATCACCAGTTCTCAGCCACCTACACTCCTCAGCAAAATGGGGTGGTTGAGAGGAAGAACGGGACACTCATTGAGATGGTGAGGACAATGTTAGATGAATACAAGACTTCACATCTGTTCTGGGCTGAAGCAATCAACACAGTCTGTCACTGCATCAACAGGCTGTATCTTCACAAGCTACTGAAGAAGACATCATATGAGCTGCTTGTGGGAAGACGACCCAATGTCTCCTACTTAAGGGTATTTGGCTGCAAGGTCTATATCAAGAAGAAGCGAGAGCACTTGGGCAAGTTCCAAAGCAGAGTGGACACAGGAATCTTCTTAGGGTACTCAGCCAGGGGGTCTTCATTCAGGGTGTACAATGAGGGCAGTGGTCAGATTGAGGAGACCTGCGATATGAAGTTCGATGAGTCAAATGGAAGTCAAGGGGAGCATGAGAACCTGGATGATGTGGATGGTAAGCAGTTGGCTAGAGCCGTGGAGAAGATGCCAACTGGTGATGTGAGGACGGTAGAGGTTCAGAGGGAGATGGAGACTGTTTCACCACCTTCCACACCTGAACCAGTGCCAGAGTCAGGGGGAGTCTCACCTCAGGCAGATAGCTCAAGCCTTGATCAGGCTCCAGAGGCAGAGACAGCATGTGAGCCAGATGCAGAATCAGATGAGCTACCACCTCAGTTGATCATGACCCATCACACCATTGCTCGTGATCATCCAGCTGATCAAGTGATTGGAGACTGACTCAAGGTGTGCAAACGAGATCTAGGACAGCAAGCTTCTGTGAGCACACGGGGTTTGTGTCTGAGCTTGAGCCAAAGAAAGTGGATGAGGCACTGAGTGACCCAGACTGGATAAATGCGATGCACGAGGAGCTAAACAACTTTGAGAGGAACAAAGTCCGAATCTTGGTGAAAAGACCAAGCGACTGCAACGTGATTGGCACCAAATGGGTATTCAAGAACAAGCAAGATGAGCTTGGAGTGGTGGTACGCAACAAGGCTAGACTTGTGGCTCAGGGCTTCACACAGATCGAGGGTATAGATTGTGGTGACACCTATGCTCCCATGGCCCGTCTGGATGCTATCAGACTGCTTGTGACATTCTCTACATGCCACAACATCGTTCTCAAGCAGATGGATGTGAAGAGTGCTTTCCTCAACGGGTACATTGGAGAGCTAGTGTATGTGGAGCAGCCTCCGGGCTTTGAAGATTTTCAGCACCCTGACCATGTGTACAAACTGTCGAAGGCTTTGTATGGTCTCAAGCAAGCCCCCAGGGCATGGTATGAAAGGCTAAGTGATTTCCTCATCTCAAAGGGATTCACGGTTGGAAGGGTTGACACGACTCTGTTCACTAAGGTGGTAGATGGAGATCTGTTCCTGTGCCAGGTCTATGTGGATGACATCATCTTCGGTAGCACAAATGAGTCCTTGGTCACAGAGTTCAGCGACATGATGAGCAAGGAGTTCGAGATGTCGATAATGGGCGAATTGAACTTCTTTTTGGGATTTTAAATCAAGCAACTCAAGACCGGGACATTCATATGCCAGGAGAAGTATATCCATAATCTACTCAAGCGCTTCAACATGAATGACTGCAAGCCAATCCGGACACCAATGGGGACGAACTGCCACCTCGACCTCGACAAAGAAGGTAAATATGTTAACCAAAATCTTTATCGTTCCATGATTGGTGCTTTGCTCTACTTGACTGCATCTAGGCCGGATATCATGTTTAGTGTGTGCATGTGTGCTAGATTTCAAGCCTCCCCTAGAGAAATGCATATGACTGCTGTGAAACGAATCCTTCGATACCTGAAACACACACCTAGCATAGGTCTTTGGTTCCCGAAGGGTGCGCGGTTTGAGCTCCTAGGCTATTCTGACTCAGATTATGCCGGGTGCAAGATTGATCGCAAGAGCACTTTCGGGGCGTGTCATTTCTTGGGTAGGTGTCTTGTATCATGGGCGTCAAAGAAACAGAACTCCGTGGCGCTATCTACTGCTGAGGCTGAGTATATAGCGGCAGGGAGTTGCTCTGCACAACTGCTTTACTTGACACAATCACTGTTTGACTTTGGGCTTAAACTTGATCATATTCCTCTCCTATGCGACAACAAGAGCGCGGTGAAGATAGCATGCAACCCGGTCCAACACTCACAGACCAAGCACATTGATGTCCGTCACCACTTCCTTCGGGATCATGTGGCGAAGGGCGACATTGTGCTTGAGCACGTGCGGACAGAGGACCAGCTTGCCGACATATTCACCAAGCCACTTGATGAGGCACGATTCTGCAAATTGAGAAATGAGTTGAACATTTTAGACAAGTCAAACATTGCTTGAGTCGGTCGTGTGGCTATATCATTCATTGCAAATCTTTTAAAGTCAGATTCAACATTTAGGTGTTTGCCTGTTATACTTGATGTCATTCATTGCCTAGATGTTTATCACATGATTCTGATAGCTATAGCATGTGTTAACCGTGTCACTAGCTCAACCTGTGCTTAACTAAATATATCAATGCAATTGAAAGCCAAGAGCATGTGTTAGGAGGACTATAGCTTCTAGTATCATTTGATTGCTCTAAACTCTTTGGTTGATCATGTGCTCCTAAGTCTAGATTGTGTCTTTCCATTTTGCACATGTCTTTACTTCGCTAAAATTGAGCACTTTTGAGAAATGTTGAGCCAAATTTGTAAAATGTGCTAAAACGTGAATAAGGCCACAATTGGTCATATATGTCTCCCCAATGTCTCCTCGATGAGATAGCTTGCCATTGCACTAGGCATGAACTTAGGGGGAGCTTTGGATGACCGAGACGCTCATCTTCAGTGTCATGCTGGGTGGCGTCGCCTATGGTTTGAGACATAGCAAAATTTGAGAAATTGCAAAGTGCAAAAACGTAAAATCTTTTAAAAAAATGAGCTCAACCAAAAATGTTTTTAGTCTCAAATAGGCACGGTGATAGCATGTGTAGCTTGGATTGCACCTTCTAGTGCTATGGAGCATCATGTGCCCCCTTTGAGTTTTGGAGCAACTCTTGATACTTCTATCTATAGTTCACCTTACATTTGCTCTAGGTCATAATAACTTGAATTACACATCTATCAATTTTGCTCTAGTTGATCTTGTGACATTGTGACCTTGAGATGGCTAGATTTTGAGTGTAGTGGACTTATGGGCGTGTTTGCACGAGTATAACCTCCAAAGCTCTTAATTTGTTGTTAATCCCATGTTTTGCTACTTTGTGGTCATTGATGCCAAAGGGGGAGAAATAATTGCAAATCCATCATTGGAGTTATTGTTATGTTTTAGATGCAAAGGGGAGAGAATTGCTTTTAGGTTGTGAGGTTACAAGTGGTAGGATTAGGAGATGCTTTGCTCCTAGGACGAAATTAGGATGGAGATGCTTTGCTCCATGTGTTTACAAGTGGTATGCATTGATTTAGGGGGAGCTCATGTCTACATATACATTGCACTTTATTCTTTATGCATTGATTTGTGCTATGCTGGTATGCAATGTTTCTAAGCTAACCCATTGCACCAGAGATTGTATTTGTGCCTTGACATATTGGATTTGCAGGTGTTGTCATCAATTACCAAAAAGGGGGAGGTTGTAAGCTCAAGCTCCCATGGGCTGAGTGATTTTGGTAATTGATGGCAACTGGATTTTTCAAGACAAGATCACGACAAGATCACGACAAGACAATACAAGATCACGACAAGACAAGACAAGACTAGACACGACAAGAATAGACAAGATCACGACAAGACAAGACAAGACAAGACTAGACATGACAAGACAAGACAAGACTAGACACGACAAGACAAGACAAGATCACGACAAGACAAGACAAGATCACGATAATACAAGACAATACTAGACAAAACAAGAGACAAGACTAGACAAGATAAGATAGACAAGACAAGACAAGACTAGACAAGACAAGAGACAAGACAAGACAAGACTAGACAAGACAAGAGACAAGACTAGATAAGACAAGATAGACAAGACAAGACAAGAGACAAGACTAGACAAGACAAGACAGACAAGACAAGACAAGACAAGACAAGAACAAGACAAGACAAGACCAAGACAAGACAAGACAAGACTAGACTAGACAAGACAAGACAAGATTAAGACAAGACAAGACAAGCTACAAGATCAAGACAAGACAAGACAAGAACCTAGGTACACCATATCATGACCAAGTGTCAAAGTCCCGAGAAGAACCCGGATGCGCAGTCGCTGCCAGACGGCGTCCGATGGCGGTTAGGAAAGCTACCAAACACTTGGCGGGCACAGGAGGAGAGCACAACACACTCCATCAGACGGCGTCCGACGAACTGTCGGACGCGTCCGATCAAGGTGAAAATTTCACCAGATTCGTCCTTCGGACGGCGTCCGATGGGAACTGGACAACGTCCGACAGATCGAGCTAGATCTTGCGAAAATGAATCTGAGCCGTCCATCTTTAGGGTTTCACCTTGTGCCTATAAATAGGGGCTTAGAGCACGGGAGAAATTTGAGTGAGCCTAAACTAGCAGCCACCCCTTGTCCTAGCCACCAAGAGAGCTCCTCCCATGGTTCCCATCTCCACATAGGGTTCCATGTGCTTGAGAGATTGAGAGGGAGAAGAAGAGAGGAAGAGGAAGAAGAAGGTGTCCCCTACCTCCTCTCATCCATCCCCAAGGTTTGCCCCTTCTCCCATGGTGCTCTTGCCCTAGTTTTCATGGTGGGAGAGAAGGGGTAGTGGTGAGAGACGGTCTCCGATCTTGTGCTCTTGGGACTTCACCACCGGAGAGATTGTCGTCACGCCACGGGCTACATCAACCGTTCGACTACATCACCGAAATCCTCCGTGTGTCGGGGGTCACTTCCGTGTGTTGGAGGTGCGTCACCTTCATCCGTTGAAGGTCGTGTACAAACCCTCCGTGTGTCGGGGTCGGGTGCTGCAGGTCGGCGCCATGCAGTGCGAGGAGCTTCCGCGTGTGAAAGAACTTGCCTTGTGTGAGGGTTTGGAGCTTGCCTACCATGTGTTGGTGAAGAGCTACCACGAGTGGATTGAGGGCTAGGGACGGGAGAGTCCCGACTTCTCTGTGTGAGAAGTTTCCTCAACGGAGACGTAGGTGTTCATGTGTCGAACACTGAACTTCGGTAAACAACTCGGTTTGCGTCTCCTCGTCTCGCTCATTTACTATCACATATTGAATTGATCGCTTGCATGTGAGTGCCATCGAGCCTCCTAGTAGTCGTTTGTGTATTAGTGTGATCACTTTCGCAACTAGACCATAGATCAATCGATAGCTTGGGTTCTTAATTTGACTAACTAAGCAAGCGAATCGAGAGAAATAAAATTTGAAAAGAGCCGATTCACCCCCCTCTCGGCCTAGGATCCTTACAGTTACCTGTGGGGTTCGGTATCTTCGGTATCTTCGGTATCCTCATGTTCACTAGCAGAAGAATACTCATCATCCTCACGAATAATGAGAGCACGTTGGTTAGGACAGTCACGCTTTGTATGTCTAAATCCTTTGCAACGGAAACAGAGAATGTCATGAACACGGCCTGTGGATGTAACAGATGAAGCACTTTTGGCGGGAGCTTGCACCGCGGAGTTCTTGCTTACACTCGTAGCTCATGTCGTAGGGGAAGGAGGAACAACGGGCGGTGATGCTTGCTGAAGTGTTGGCGATGGAACCTTTGCAGCATCATAGTTTGATCTTGATGAACCACGGAAGTTTCCTCGCGTCCGGATTTGTCGTCCATATACTTCCCTTTCTGCTTTGCATGCAAGATGGAACAAACGAGTGATAGAATTGTATTCTCTGTAATTAAGTATATCATGAATCTCACGGTTTAACCGACCCAATAATCTAGCCATATTTGCATCCTCACTCTCTTGTAAACCACATCGCAACTTACCAATTTGTAGTTCCTGATAATACTCTTCAACTGTTTTGCTATTTTGATTTAAACGTTGCAATCTATTAAGCAAATGTCGCTCATAATATGAAGGAACAAATGTAGATCGCATGGCACGTTTTAAAGTTTGCCAGGTGGTAGGTTCATTTCCTCTTCTATAGATTTTGTGCCACCAAATAGATGCAAAATCAATGAATTCACTAACAGCAACCTTAACTTGGTTTTCAGGTGAGACAGTAAAACATGAAATTTTTTGATCTACCAATAATTCCCAATCAATATAAGCGTCAGGATCATATCTACCAGCATATGGAGGTATTGTCAATTTAACCTTGGCTAATAAATCATCACGTACCTCACGATTACCTTGACGATTTCTAGCCATACCTTGCCGATTGTGGCGTACCCTTCGATGATCTCGATCATAGTTCGCATCGAATCCATCGTCAGCTTCGGAACCAGCAACGTAGTCATTCTCAGTTTGTTCAACCTCATCAGCCCAAGGGCGACGGTCGGTAGGGGCTGCAAGAGGCACTGGGGCAGCAGGGGATGCATGAGGTACACAGGCAGCTGGGCCAGGAACTCTTCTTTCAATGTATTCCATTCTCGTGATCAAGTTGACAATCCTTCTCTCGAGCCGCTCCATCCCGTGGGCGTTTGCATTTTCTAGTTGAGTAATGCTATTGGACATATCAACCATGGCCTTTTGCTGATCCTCCATGTACTTCGTGAACTCAGCGTTAAGCACAGACTCGTTATTACTTCCTCCTGACATGGTTAGTGGGAGTAACAAAAACACACAAGAATATATATGTAAACTATATGCTACTGTTGTGTGTGGGAGTCAATAGCTCTCTCCCAACCTATCCTTTGTTCTTACCAATTCATACCGTGCAAGCAGTAGGTACAAACGGCAACTAGTCGGCGATAACTTCAACGCACAGGGTGGTAAAGCGATGGTTAGGATCCGTTCTTGCTTGGTTAGTAGATGGTGGAGCTTGGACAGGCTTATATATATAGCAAAGGATAAACAATTGTTCAAATAGCAATACAAAGTTGAATAATAGCCCAAAATAGTACAAGTGCTGGAACTCGCCCAGTCTTAGATATAGGTCAAGCTGGAATATAGGGATAGCACAAAAAAATGACACAAAGGGCTAAGATCAGACTAAGCACACTGTAATTGAACACAGAGAATTCCCTTTCCAAATTATCTTCTCTCTATCTCTCTCTCTTTTTCAAATTCTGCGCGGCTCTTTTCTAGGTGTGGCCTCTTTCTTTCACCAATTTTTTTCTTTTTTGTATGATTTTTCTGATATTTTTTCAGCCTCAGCAACACAGAAATATGGCTGTAGAGGTGTTTCTCCCTCAATTTGGAGGTTGGGGTGGCCGATACAATTTCTGGAGTGTGCTCTAAAAAGCGTGCAGGAACTTCGGGGGCCTGATAGGTGGTGTTTCTGTGTCACAACCCCGGCTTCACCGGGATCCACTCACAATCCATTGCTAGTACAAGAGATCAATGCTAGCAACTTACGAGCGACAGTTTGTTGAACATCATCACACAATCACTAATAACTAAGAGAAGTTATATATTATGCAAAAGTAATTGTTACACAACTACATATTACACCTGTTTGATTAAGGATAACATATCTTGTCCATAATATACCAGAGTGCGGAAATTCAAATATGCAGCGGAAAAAGTATAATGATGCTCCAATCCGACCATTGAGCGCCAGCTAATCCTCATCAAAGTCCGGGACAAGATCCTCCTGATCCTGAAGATAGACCGGACCTAATCCTTCGCCCGAATACAAATTTATCCGTGGTTTTTGTATAATGAGTACACGGCTACCCAGCAAGAGTCCTTATAAATGATGCAAGGATAATAACAAGAACAGGATGGTTAATTTGCATAAACACCTATTCTAGTCAAGATTAATTAAAGTGTTGTGAAAACATTTTGTCGGGGATTAAATCACGGCCTATTGCCATGGCCCACTCCCTGACGGCCCAATTGAACAACCTGCCGGGACCCAGCTCCCTGGAAGGTTCTATCTGGCCCATATGCATCCCGCCAACGGCTTCTTGGGCGCACGGTGCGAACGACCTAGGATTCGTGTTTGAGTCGACTCGAACAAGAGTTACTGCACGGCTACGTGAAGACCGGACGTGGTTTCCGGATTGGATTAGGAGTCGTGATCCCCAAGATTAGGAGCTTGCCTTATCTCGCCTCGGGGTATGTTTGTACGTCGAGTTCGTTCACGATCTCGTAGTTAGCGGCCGATATTCCCTCGGTAGGTCGGTTTGCTCAGTACTATATAAACCAAGCCCCTACGACGTGTAGAGGGGTCGAGTGATCATCTTATAGATTATCGCATACTTGTACTCGCATAATCTCGCCGAGACTTGTTCGTCTCGTCGAGCCACCTCTTGTATTCATCCCTGATATATAAGAAAGGCCGGGCGTGGGCTATTATCTCTCTGAGAGGCTGAACCGGGATAAAACCCCCATCTCCTGTTCGTTCTTTGTTCGTGGTTGTTCGGCGTGTCTCCTATCTCAATCTTCAAGAACCTTGGTTGACTTGAGACCGATATCTCAACCGTCGACAGCTGGCGCCGTCCGTGGGGACACGCAGATCGAGCTTGTCGAACTCCGTCAGCGATACAGAGATACTTTCTGAGGGCTACGACTCGGAAGGACAGATGTCTCGTCCTGTCGATTCGGACGATCTGTTCGGTCTCGAGCGCTTTCCGCATCCGGCGGATGTCTCGCTTACATGGCGAAGATAGCCTCGGATCGCACTCTGTCATCGGCAGCGACTACAGGCGATGATCTTTCGACGGTTTAGATTTATCGATTCCAAGGCTATGTCGGTAGATTCCACTGTGGAGACACAGCGATGACACCGTCTAGCATACCTTCGCATGGCCCCGCGGCATCAACATGGCGATGTAGGAACCTCGAGGATCCCGCGACGGCCGTGGCGGCGGGCGAGTCGGGCAGATTAACTCGCTCGGCATCAAGACGAGGTCGCACAGTACGCTTTCGCGAGCAAGACGTCATTCGCCGCAGACCTCGGCGATTCCATCAATCAAACCTTAGCACGGTTTCGCGATCGGTGTAAGCGGCGGCGTCGCGACCCACCTCGCGTCTTGGCGCTAAGTCTCCGGCAGAAGCTTCCTGATTCGGGTCAATTCCGCGTGACCGGACTCGATCGGGCGAAAGCGGATGGTTCGAGATCCCGGGACCCATAGATCAAAGTCGAGAGCGGCTCGAAGCTATAGCAACGGTCCTTAGATCCACCAATCAAGTTGATCTCGCCGCATGGGCGTCTTTGTGCGACTAACCTGAGAGCGGCGGGTGAGGGCCTAAAGTCTCTAGGAGAAGTCAACAACTCCTCGAGCGGCAGCAGCCAAGCTGCCGGAATGATTCGGACAGCTCGATCGATCGCGTGACCCCGTCACCATCGAAGGATCACTTGTCCATGAGCGAGGCTACCCGTGGTCGCCGTCGCCGCCAAGTCCTCGTAGTCATCGCGACCACGAGGGCAAGCAGCGCGATGATCACGGACGGTCCCCTCGTGAGGCGCGCGTCGTCGCCACCACGAGGAAGGGCGTGGTGGATTATCGAGAGAGAGTTTCTCGGGCCGAGTCCTCCCGTTCAGCGGAGTTCCTGCACTGCAGGACCAACGTCTTCTCAAGACTAGGTTCTGCCGGGAAGGTGGCGGTCATATGCTCTGGCTGCGGGGCTTTCTCCGACGAGCTTGGGCTGTCCGGTGGCCCTCAAAATTCAAGCCCGGTCACATGGAGAGGTACAATGGGACTCGTAACCCAGAGGAATTCCTTTCCATCACGCCACGGCCATCATGGCGGCGGGGGTGACGAGCTTCGTTATGGCTAATTACCTCGATCGTCCTTGAGGTCTTTGCTCGGGCGTGGGTGTTCAATCGACAAGAGGTTCCATCAGCTCATGGAACCCGGCTTTGTGACGCTTCGATTGCTAATTTCGGAGGCTATTACGTGCGTCTGGGCAAGGAGGATGATCTGCACGGATGATCCGGATGAGCGGGAGACCCTCCGTAATTTCGTGAAGCGTTTCATTAAGATCCATAACACGATCACAAATATCTCGGATGAATCTGTTGTCCGCGCCTTCAAAAGCGGAGTCCGCGACGAGCGGCTCACCCAGATCTCGAGATCAATGAGACTGGACCGCCAACGACTGTTCAAAGCGGTGACCGCTCATATGCTAACGCGGCGAGCGCGTTCAATCAAAAAGGCGTTCGACAAAGGCGAAGCCGCCGCCCGACTGGTGTGGATGAGAAGAAGAAGAGCAAAGAACAACGTTCTGGTGACAAGAAATCCCGGAAGAAGAAGAACAAAGGTGATCACGAACAATACCGTCGCATGTATGGATCGCGCACCTCCTCCCAAGGACGCAGGCGGAAGAAGCCCAACAATAATTACAAGGGCAAAAAGCACGCTCGGGGGGGCGGACAAGGCAAGAAAGGTTCGAGTGACCGATTTTGCAAGTTCCACCAAAGACTACGGGCATGATATCGCCATCAGAGAACTTGGGCTGCAAAGCTCGAAGATTTCTACAACGGCAAGGGCCCAATGCCCACCCCGCCTTGAACATGGTGATGCCGGTAAGGCTAAGCGCCAAACCGGCGATGGTGATCGGGAAGATGATGACGAATATCAAGAACCGTGAACCATATAGCCGTCATTTTCGGCGGCTCCTCGGCTTACACCTCTCGGCGCAGCCTCAAGGAAGCTGCTCGGGAGGTCCTAGCGTCGAAAAGGCAAAACCTTAGCCTGAATCGATGAAGTGGACTGAGGTCTCCATCTCCTTCTCTAAGGAGGATTGCCCCATCGGGATGACCAAGCCTCGGTGGCTCCCAGCGTGGTCGCCCGACCATCGACAACGCGAGAGTTGGCCGTGTCTTAGTAGGCGGCGGGGCGCTTTGGACTTGCTTTCTGCTAAAGTCTTGGACGAGATGCAAATTCCTCGCTCCAAGCTGAAGGAAGTCGCAATGCCCTTCTACGGAATTGTTCCGGGAGAAGCTGTCAAACCGTTGGGGCAGGTTGTCCTTCCTGTCACCTTCGGCAACCCAAGCAACTTCCGGACAGAGTTGATCACTTTCGACGTGGTCGACTTCCCGTCGGCGTACAACGCAATCTTGGGCAGGCCATCTCTCGGTAAGTTCATGGCCGTGTCCCACCACGCTTACCATTGCGTGAAGATACCGGGTCCTAACGGCGTGATCACGGTCAAGGGCAACTACAAAGCTGCACTGGATTGCGACGAGCAGTCCCTTGCCCTGGTCGACCAGCTTCCGCCGCGTGGTCCTGAAGTTCCGCAGACCAAGTCTGCACGCCCTAGGGTCTCCTTCACCGGGGAGAAACCAAGGAAGTTCATTGCCGCAGCGATACTTCCAAGACAGTTCACTTGGGGGCCAGTCTGGACCCCAAATAGGAAAGCGAGCTTATTGCCTTCCTCCGAGCTAATGCAGATGTATTCGCCTGGGAGCCATCGACATGCCCGAGTCCCAAGGAGGTGTCGAGCACAAATTGGTCTGTCCGGCGGACAAGAAGCTGTTCGCGGAAGCTTCGCTTTTGAATTCAAGCAGGGATCATCAAAGATCGACAGCAAGCCGCTTTCATTCTTTGGGTTCATCCGCGAGGTTGATCACACCGAGTGGTTAGCCAACCCCGTCATTGTAAAGAAGAAAGGTGGCAAGTGGAGGATGTGTGTCGATCACACAGATCTGAGCATTTGCTTGTCCTAAGGACAATTTCCCATCGCCTCGCATTGACCGGTGGTCGATGCGATTCATGAACGCCAACCGAGTTTTTAGATGCTTACTCGGTTACCACCAAATAAGCATCTCCCGAGGATGAAGAGAAGCGCCTTCATCACCCCTTCGGCACTTTCTCGCTGCTCGACCATGTCTTTCGGTCTGCGCAATCTTTGGTGCCACGTTCGGCGCCTAATGGAAGACCTTTCGAGCAATGTGGAAAAAACACGGAGGTCTATGTCGGCGACATAGTTGTAAAAACAAGCATGCTCCAGATCATGTAAAAGACTGGCAGAGACTTTTGTAATCTCACGGGCATCGAATAAAATTAAATCCAGAGAAGTGTACCTTTGGTGTTCGATCCGGAATGTTGCTCGGATATGTCATTGGCTCGCAAGGTATTTACGCCAACCCTGAAAAAATCGAGGCCATTGAAAATATCGACTCCAACTACCATAAAGGAAGTACAAAGCCTCACCGGGCGGATGGTTGCTCTAAGCGTGTTTATTTCCGTCAAAGGCGAACGCTGGCTGCCCTTCTTTAAGGCCTGCGCAAGCACAATAGTTTCGAGTGGACGGAAGAAGCCGATAGATCCTTCCGGGATCTGAAGCGATACTGTCCAATCCTCCGTCTTGACTACCCAGCGGCATGGCGGCAGCTCCTCTCAGTACCTAGGTTGCACGCCACAAGCGGTGGCGCAGATCTTGACGGTCGAAAGGAAAGGCCTACAATGACCAATCTATTACGTGGCGAGGTACTTCACGGATCAAAGGCGTTACCACGAGGTCGGCTACTCTCGCCTTGCTCATGTCCTCCGTGAAGCTTCGCCACTACTTCCAAGCGCATCAAATCTGGTCCCGACCACGTTCCTCTGGGAGAAATCTTACGGAACAAGGAATCTAGCGGACGTATAGCCAAGTGGGCAATGGAACTAGCGAGTTTGATCATTATTTGTTTGCCGAATCGCTATCAAGTCACGTGTCCTAGCTGACTTTGTCGCTGAATGGACTTGCCGCCCAAATCGAGGGAGCTCCCGAGCAACCCGATGAACCCCTTGGACCATGTTTTTCGATGGCTCGCAGACTTTGAAACTTCGGGGCTGGTTTCGTTCTCATCTCCTCAAGGAGAGCGACTCGATATTCTATCCAACTACACTTTGCGGCGACTAACAACGCTGCAGAGTACGAGGCCCTCCTCGCCGGACTAAGGCGTGCAAGTCGCTTGGTGTCCAACGGCTAATGTGAAGGAGATTCACGGTGGTCATCAATCGAGTTAACAAGGAGTATCGGTCTTTGCGATAACTCAATGGCGCGATACTGGTTGAAGTGAGGAAGTTGGAGCGGCATTTTCGATTTTTCGAAGTGCTCTTCGTGTCGGGAAGGACAACTTCTGGCCGACCAGCTATCCAAGTATGGATCCTCATGCGAACTCGCTTTCGGCAGGGTGCTCGTCGAGCACCTTCACAAGCCCTCAATCACGTCTCCGGACGAGGCAACGAGACAGTGGTCTTTGTCTCCGTCATCGAAAGCAGTGCCGCGGATCGACAACGCCATTTGTCCGGTACCTTGCAGATGGGACCACGCCGACGACGGCCGGCGTTCAGCTTACAAGGCGTCTTTGCTCCATACAAGCTTGTGGGCGGCATCCTTACCGCCAAGGTGCTCGGGAGTTCTCTCCAAGTGCATCTCGCAGCAGAGGTGTGTTCCTTCTTAGGGACATACACGAGGGTGCTCGTGGCAACCACGCCTCCTTGAGAACTCGGTCGGCAAAGCGTTTAGCATGGGCTATTATTGGCCCATCGTTACAAGATGCCCGGACATCGTGACTAAGTGCAAGGCTTGCCAATTTCACGCCGGAAAGCACACAAGCCCGCCTAAGAGCTCCAAACAATCCCCCATCTTGGCCTTTCTCCACATGGGGTGCGGATCTGCTCGGCCCATTCCTAAGGGGTACAAGGGCTATACACACCGCCGTTGCCATAGACACTTTTACAAAGTGGATTGAGGCGAGCACATGTCATCTCTTCACGCCAAAACGGCTGTTCGCTTTTTCAAAAGCAACGTGGTCACGCGCGGGATTCCCCATAAGGCGATCACGGATAGCGGTACCAGATTCGGCGAGCTATTCCAGAATCTGCGAGCGACTAGGTACCAAGGTGCATTTACGCCTCGTGGCACATCCACGAGCAATGGAAGCGATCGGCGAGCTAACGGACAGATGGTCCAGGTATCAAGCGGCGGGTATTTGCTGCTCTCAGCGAGCACAACAAGGCCTGGGTTGACGAAGTTCCTTCCGTCCTCTAGGCGATTCGACTACTGACGGTAGGGCGGCAAAACTCCTTTCCAACTGGTCTATGGTGCGAAGCCATCCTCGCTCGCGAAATCGTACTCGGTTAGCCTCGCCGCGAGCTCGGTCAACCTAGTTGACGGCGAGCAAGCGCCTCCTCGATCTCGATCTCCTCGAAGGCACACGCGACCGGGCACAAGTCAGAATGGCGCGCTACCAGCAAGATCTTCGCCGGCACGCTGCCAAGTCAGTTCGACCTAGGGCTTTGAAGGCGGGCGACCTCGTTCTGCGCCGTGTCCAGAACTTGTCCAATGCCAACAAGTTAACTCCTCGTTGGGAGGGCCCGTTCACGGTCGTTTCTTATGCTCGCCCGGGGGCTGTTCGCCTGGCTATGGAGGACGGGAGAGAGCTGACCAAAGACTTGGAACATCGACCCGGCCGTAAGTTCTTTGTGTAGGTCCTCGTTTGTTTGCTTAGCTTTGCGCTTTTTTGTAAACTTCGCGCCTCAGTTCGTCCAAGTCTCTCGGGCACCATGTAAAGTTCAATCCAATTCTTCAGTGAATCCTCGTGGCCTCTGTGCCCTTTTCACTGTTTGTCTTCTCAGACTATTTTCTCTCTGGTAACACTTGATGGCTGCCCGGTCTTGCGAACTCTTGGCTCCGCAATCTTAAGGATTGTTCCCTACCCGTATCTGGTTTCGACAAGTTCCTAAACTCAGGGTTGCGTAACACGGCCTTTCCACCTTGCGGCTAAGTCTGCTCTCGTAAGCCCTCCGCGGCAGAGGCACTTACTGCTCGGCGCGACCACTTGGTAAAGCCTGCTCTCGTAAGCCCCCGTGGCAGAGGCACTTTCCTTGTTCGGTTACTCTCGGAACTGCCTAACTTACGTCAACGAGCAGACTACGGAACGAATCGAGCAAGGTACGGGTGTCGCTCTTTCTCCCTACGCACATGCTCGAGTTCGCAAACTTAGGTTCTCGAGCATCGTCCGTACCGGGGGCTAGGGTGTCGCTCTTTCTCTTGTGCACCTGTTCGGGTTCGCAAACTCAGGTTTCCGAGCAGATGCACAACGGGGGCTGGGAGTTAGGCAGAGCGCTCTACCGGTTTTCTTAAACTTCCTAGCGCTGTTCGCTTTTCTCTTAGTTTCATTCGTTCTTGTCTTTTTCTGCTGCTCTCTCTTTGCGAGGAAAAAGGGTAAGTCTTTATTAACAAAATTTGCAGTACAAAAGTCCATCTCGGTTACTGACCCTCTGACTACCTAGAAGCGAGTTGCTCCTTGAGCTCCTCGATCACTTCCTTAAGGCGCAGGACTTCCCTTGGGCTTTGAACCCCTCTCGGCCTCACTGAGGCGATCGGCTTCCTCCTTGTCGCTCTGGCCTGCTCCGTCGCCTTTCAAGACGGAGAGCCTCGACCTCTTCGGTCTTGGCCCGCAGCTGGTCGGTCAGAGCCTCGCTCTGACTAACTCGCTGCTCGGCGGTCTTGAGCTGCTCGTCCAGCTCCTTGACCTTCTTCTCCGCGGTGATCGCCCTCACCGCCATCCCGCGCATCTCCTCAATCTCCTCCTGTGAAGCCCACAGGGTTGAGATCCTAGCCTGGAGTCCCGCGGATGTCTGCTCCTCCTTGCCGAGCTGGGCTTTAAGCTTCTTGGCTTCCTCCGCGAGCTGGTTCCGCCAGTGGGACGCCTCAGCAAGCTGCTCTTCAAGCCACTTCGTGCGGCCCGGCATCTCTTCCGCGGTACTCGCCTTCACGGCTTGCGCGCGAAGCTCCTCGGCTTCCTTTAGGAGAGCTTCAGAGGAATGCCTCTCCTTGGTCAGCTTGGCCTTGAGCTTCTTCGCTTTCGCCTTCAGCCGGCTCCGGCTTTGGGCCAGCGCAGAGCGCTCTGCCCCGGGATCCCCCGCCCGAAGATGCTCCCGGAGGGAGGCCAGCACGGCGGCCCGTTCGATGGTGACCCCATCCTCGAGTTCCGCCATGGTGTCCCTGAAGACCTGGGAGGGAAGAACAAGTTAATTACGTTGCGATGACGTGGCTAAGCTGAATAAGATTCGGCCTTGGTGTTTACCTTGCCAAGTCGGCGCTTCAGTCCGCGACGCAGGCGGTCCTCGAGGCCATGCGTCACGAAGCCCCGCTCGTGCGGGATGAGGCGGGCGCGCTCTTGCCGTCGCCGCCTTGTTCGCTCCTTCTTCTTGCGGGAGCGCATCTGCTCGGGAGCTGGAGCGACGGGCGAAGCGCTTTCGTCTCTGCGCTCCTTCTCCTCTTCCTTTTCCTTTTCCGCCCGAACGTCTTCGAGCGAGGCGAAACCTCTCCGCTCGGCGGCGCTATTGTTTCCACCGGCGGGGCGACACCTTTCGGCTCGCTCGGGGCTTCTTCTTGTTCCCGGCAGCTGGGTCTCACCTTGCTCGGCGGAGAATCCCGTCGCTTCAGGGGTGAGCTGCCCCTGCGTCGAAGTGCCTGGCAGTACCGGCTGCTCGGTCCTGCCCTGGGCAGCCTCCGGAACCATCGCCTTGGCTCCGAAGTCCGTGGCGCCACCCGCCGGTACTTTTGCCTCCAGCCGCTTCACCGCGTCTTTGAGCGTGTCGATCGCTCGGCTGGAGCCAGCGGCAAGCAGCTCCACGCCGCCGGCTTGTCCTTGAGGCTCGCCACCTCGCCTGCCGTGACGCGCCCGTGCAGATGCTCGGCGGCGGCGACCGCCGAGCGCCTCCTCGGCGTCGTCAGAAGCGGTCTCTTCTTGGGCAGGTGATGAGCGAGTTGATCGTTAAGTCTAATGCGGTCGAAGGTGGAAAGATCAAAAGATCGATTTCTACATACCGCCGTGGAGGGCTTAATCTGATCTTCTTCGCCAGAACTTTCCGCCTTTTCCTCGGGGGCTCCTTGGCGGGTTCTCCGCTTTGGCCCTTGGGCGTTCGCGGCGATGAGCTCAGCTCTCTGGTGAGCTGAGCACTCCTCTCGCTCAACGCAAGGAGTTTCTCCTTGCGCGCAACCTCCTCCTCGAGTCTCCTTTGCTCGGCGACCTGTTGTAGCCGCGCCATATGGCCGGGGTGAGCTTGCGTGTAACGCCTAAGCCAGAGGGCCATGGTCTTTACCTCTTCGTCGCTCTGCTCGGCGAGGAGGAGGGCTTGGTCTCTTCTCGCGAGGCTGACCGCGCGCCGCTTGTCCTGCCTGGGCGCCTCCGTCGCCTTGGTGGTTTCTTGACGGTGGCGGCCGCCATGGCGCGGCGAGCTCTGTCGGCTCGGCCGCCACCTTGGGCTTTGTGGCCGCCTTGGCCTTGCCCTTCTTCGCTTCTCCTTCTCGGACCGGAGAGATCCTCGGCGATCCCTCAGGATCGATCACCGTCCTCCCACGATTTTGAGAAGCGAGCGTCGGCATTAAAACCAGCGGTGTAAATCTAGCAACACGGGCCGGGTGTAAGTGATTTACCTCGTGCATGCGGATGAGCACATTCCTCGGACAAGTGTAGGCCACCTCGCGGTGACCTCGCTGTCCTTCTTCGCCGTCTTGACATGGCGTCAACCCGCTTCGGTCACCCGTGCGTCGGTCGGCATCTCTGCCCGAGCGAGATGGAATCGTTAAATTCTGTTGGAGAAAACGATCAATGAAGAGGTTGAGTCTTAAAGGCACTTACATGCTCTCCTTGTGATGTCTTCCCATCCCTCTATCTTGTAGAAGGATAGGACCTTCTCCGCAGAGGCGGACTACATTATTTGAAGTCCCTGATGATCTCCCCGCCTGTGAGACAAGGCTCACGAGGAAGGCGATCTTCCTTGTCGCGTACCGATCCTCGGCACTCATCTCGGCCGAGGCATTGGCGTTCACGGGGCGCCTTCCGGTGAAGATGAGCTTCTTGTCGCCACTCCGCTTCTTTGTAGAACCACCTCACCCACCATCGCCCATTGAGTCGAAAGCGAGAGGTGGGCGAGGGTACGGCGCGTCGTCGGCGGTGGCCGGAGCTTGAGGTAGTAGCACCCAGCGCGAAGCGGCGGAGCTGCTCCTCGTCATCAGATAATAGTGGAGGAACAGGCCCACGGTGGATCGATTCTCAGATAGCCTTCGCACAGTGTGCGAAGACGGCCATCTGGAGGATCTTTGTTCGGATTGAGGTTCGCCACCTCCAATCCGCTAATGTTTAAGAAGGCCTCAACGAAGTCGCTTTGGAGATCGCAACCCAACAGAGCGAAGCTGCTCGAGTTAACGAACTCTCCCTCCGCTGCTCCGAGTATCCTCCTCTCCTGACAGCCTCCAGCTACGGTGTCGATGTGGCCCTCCTCCTCCCGAGATCCTAAGGTCCTCCTCGGTCGAGGCTAATCTTGGTGAACTTGGCCATAGCGGTTCCCGTGACTAGACAAGCGAGGGTTGGTGGTGGAGTTTGGGTGCTTGATCTTTGGCCAGCAGTTGGATCTAAGGCTTAGAGAGGAAAGGCGTGAAACAAGTGGCTGGCATGCGCGGCTTGTGTGCTTTTATAATCCCGTATAAGCGGCTCTGCAATGGTTCGATCCCAAAGCGGCTAGTTTTTCTTTGCACGGCTAGGTAAAGCGGTGCTTTGTTTTCCTTCTTGCGGCGATAGGAAGTTACTGTTGGAGTGCATAGCGGCTATTTTTTCGATTATGCGCGAAGGTGAGAGCTCTGCTTTCGGACGGATGTCGTTCCTGCTCGACGCAAGCGAGTTGCTCGGCATCGATCGGGTTTATTCGGTCCCAACAAGTCTTGTTCGGTTGAACCATGACCTGCTTCGATTACTTTGTTACATGTCTTTGTAGCAGGAAAAATACCCTCTTCGTGACTTTGAGTCTCAAGAGGACGACCCCACTCTAGTGAGTCCTTCCACTTGAGTCTCGGGGGCTAGCTGTCGGGGATTAAATCACGGCCCATTGCCATGGCCCACTCCCTGACGGCCCAATTGAACAGCCTGCCAGGGCCCAGCTCCCTAGAAGGTTCTATCTGGCCCATATGCATCCTGCCGAACAGCTTCTTGGCTGGCACGGTGCGTAACGGCCTAGGATTCGTGTTTGAGTCTGACTCGAACAAGAGTTCTGCACGGCTACGTGAAGACCCGGACGTGGTTTCCCGGATTGGATTAGGAGTCGTGATCCTCAAGATTAGGAGCTTGCCTTATCTGCCTCGGTGTATGTTTGGCACGTCGAGTTCGTTACGATCTCGTAGTTAGCCCGGCCCGATATTCCCTCGGTAGGTCGGTTTGCTCTGTACTATATAAACCAAGCCCCTACGACGTGTAGAGGGGTCGAGTGATCATCTTATAGATTATCGCATACTTGTACTCGCATAATCTCGCCGAGACTTGTTCGTCTCGTCGAGCCACCTCTTGTATTCATCCCTGATATATAAGAAAGGCTGGACGTAGGGCTATTATCTCTCCCGAGAGGCCTGAACCAGATAAAACCCACATCTCTGTTCGTTCTTTGTTAAGTGGTTGTTCGGCGTGTCTCATATCTCAATCTTCAAGAACCTTGGTTGACTTGAGACCGATATCTCAACCGTCAACACATTTGTTGAACAATTAATAAGATGAATAGATTCCCAAGACAACAAACAGAGCTCGGCTTCGAAAGCCCCTCTGCAAAACTGCACAAGCCTCGAATACTCAAAACAAAGACCAGCGCGTTAGATTATTATTAAACACATGAGACTACCATGTACGACCTACCTCCCCTCCCATAACCGTGGGAACGGCTATCATGATAGTTTTAACTCTACAGAGTGTAGCACACTTTACCCATAAGCCGAGTGAAACTTTTGCGTCTTAGCTCTTCCTTGGGAGCCTAAACCAAGTAACAATACAAGGCGATTCATTAGTTTCCTCTGTTAACACTGATACACCCTCTAAGGTTTAGGCACTCGGGCCCCCCTCTTGAGCCAACGGACCGCAGCCCGATCTTTTCAAAGTAAAGTGTGTTAACAGTCTTCCCTAACTACTAAGCCAGGACTAGCACATGCTACGCAACATGTAATGCTAGCACTTATGGTTGCGCTTGTATGGTTTGGCCGGATAAGCACACGCCCAAAGTCCTTAGACCAAGGTGACTACCTCCAACAATCCACATTCCACAAAACCACCCGACTATGCCACCTTTAGTCAACACACGCCACGTAGGTTTTAGTTGATTAGGTCATTAAAGTAACTCAGCACCTCCAATCATACCATGTCACAGAAGTATTAAATGGTAAACCTAATCAACTACCAACCCACGAGCACTAGCAACTATGCACAAGGATAGGCCAGGAAAATGACTAAGGCAGCAATAAATGGCTAATTCACAGGGTCAATGACGCAGTGTGAATATAATAGTTTTCTACCCTTCCCATCAATTTATGCATCAGAAAATAAATAAAAACAATAAACGGGTGAGTTTTGTAAATTGGGAGAGCAAGATCTTATCTTGCCTTGGTAGTACTTCGGGTCTTGGAATCCTCCTCCGATCGGCTCCTGGAAATCTCCCGAGCAACGAGGACACGGACATCTAAACGTATATGCATATATGCAAGAAACAGCAAAACAATCAACAAAACTTAAACTTATAGCTCAATAAAATATATAAAATTCTAGGGGACTTATGGAAAATAATGGCTCTGAAATCACCTAATTTGGAGTTCGGATGCTCCCGAAACAATTCCTGAAAGTTTAGCATAAATCAGAAAAAGCTGAAAAGATTAAACCGAGGAAACTGGAGAAAACTGGCGAACCGACCAAACCAGACCGGCTCGGCACAGCACGACGGCAAGGGCGGCACGCGGCTTCGGGATTGGCGGGCGCGGTGCGGGCTTGGCTGCAGCGGCGACGCGTGGCGGGCGGGATCGGCGCAGCACGCACGCTGGGCAGGCGGGAACCGGAAGGGCGCGGACGCGGAGCGGGGCGCGAAGCGGCCGGCGGCGGACGGCGGGAAGCTAACGCGTGGCGGGTGGATCTTGCGAAGGCCTTGCGCACGGGACGCGGCGGGGGCGGCTGCGTGGGACAGGTAGCGCCGGGATTGATTAGGCGCGGAAACCAGGCGGCGGCAAGAAGGGATCGGCGGACCGGTGGCGAAGTCGGCGCGGCGGCGACGGCGGCGCAACCCGAAACTTCGGCGAGCTTTTTCTCCCTCGTTTCTTGGCCAAATTGGGCGATCCATATATCCATCTTGACCGTCTCGACGAGATCTACAATATGGCACCATCTAATCTTGAGTTTGGTCAAAGTACAGAGAGGGATCTGTAGAAAAGTGTTTCGATGGGAAGGATTTTTGACAGCTAGGGTTTGGGACTTGAGGGATTTCGTGATGGGGTGTTGTGACAGGGGTCTTGGGGGGTTTATATAGTGTCTTGGACGACCTGGGCTGGGCCTTGGGCTATGAGGGGTTGGATTAGGACTCGAATTCTACTCCGGGTAGAATTCGGATTGGCTGTGGGCTTCTTTATCAAGAAAACAGAGTTTCCTTTGCTGGATTGGGCTGAACTTTGGAGGGTAATTCGGATTAGTCTTCAAAAAGGTCCCCTCCAAATTTGAGCATGAGATTCCCTCGTTTGCTCATTATTTGATGGATTTGACGAGCTCCCGGCAGAACGGCAAAACTCCAAGGAATCACGAGCTAGCTTTGGAATTTGGACATGAAATTTTGAGGGTTCCTTGATGATGGCTTCAAAGAATTACTGGAATTTTTCCAGAATTTTCCTAAAGGTTCTTCTAGGATTTTGGCTTAAACCTAGTTTAAATTAATTTAAATCAGGGTTTCGTATATAACAATTCCCTTTTAATTTATTTTTGGGTTTTCGAAAATACAAGTGACATACGACAAAATAGAGGATGTCACAAACCTCCCCCCATTATGGAGAATCTCGACCTCGAGATTCAGAGAAATCCTGCTCGAACAACTCTGAAAACGCAGCCTGCAAATCTTCATCCTTTTCCCACGTCGCCTCTGCCTCTGATTGATTGGACCACTGCACTTCTTCAGCCGTGGCGTGGTTCACATGCCCACTTCCTTGGGGTGTCTTGAATGCACTCCCACGATTCTGCCCTTGAATCAGCTGACGAGCAGGCGTCCCTCCTTGGTTCTGATGAGGTTGGCCTCCCTTATTCAGCGGATAGTCATATGATAAATGGCCCTACTGATGACACTTGAAACAGGTCACACATGCAATAGGAGTCTTGGCCTGATTCTATACTTGGCCTCCAGCTTGCTGCAACTGGCGAACTTGCTAAAAATTACCCCCTTGCTGAGGAGTAAATGACCGCTTGGAACCCGAGTTCTGAAACTGCCTCGGCTGACTCTGATTCTGCCCGAAACTTGGAGCTTGATGAGTACGGGGCCTTGAATTGCTGCTGGACTGCTGAGAAGTGAACTTCCTCTTCTTCTCATCATTATGCTTGCGCTAGGCTCCCTCCAGGATACGAGCCCTCTCAGTCACATCATCAAACGTTTCACAACGAAGCGGCTTCAGCTGAACACCATACCAAGTGTCAAGCCCTTCAGTGAACCTCCAGACCTTAGCCTTTTCATTAGCTACTAGATCTGGTGCATATCGAGACAACTCGATAAACTTGCTGATATACTGTTCAATGGATCTGTTATTCTGGCGCAGTCCCTCGAACTCGCGCTTCTTCTCCTCTTGGATGCTCAACGGAATATGATGGTTCTTAAAGACCTCAACAAATTCATCTCATCCCATGTTCACATTGTTTGGGTTGGTGGTGCAATAATTCTCCCACCAATGGGCAGCCTTCAACATATGAGCAGCGTACTGCACGCTCTCATAATCATCACAATTGGCCAGGTAGAGCTTATTCTCTATATTCTTGATCCAATCTTCAGCTTCAATTGGGTCTCCATGGTCAGAAAACTCCGGTGGCCGAGTCCCCATGAACTCTCTGAACTTAGACTGCGGCAACCCTGGCATTGGCATCGGTTGCGGCGGCGGTTGATTCAGACGATCCACAATCAGATGCAAAGCTTGCAAATTCATTGCATCATGCGTGGGCCCTACCAACGACGGGGGTGGCGGCTTGTAACATCGCAAAATTTCAAATCAAAATTTGGCACGTTAATTATTTGAAAATCATGTTTAGTAATTTTGCATGAAAATCATGTTTAGTATTTTCGCATCAAACAAAACTTTAGCTAATTTATGCCAAAGCATGCATGTGCATTTTGTTTTACCTCCATGCGGAAGATTTATAAATCCTGTAAAAGGGGAAAGTATTTAAAATAAATATTTTTAAACTTTTGAAAAGAAGAAAAGAGAAAAACAATATTAGGAAATAAAAACAGCACCTCCTCTTTTCCCCCTCTCGGGTCGAGTCTCCCCGGCCCAACTCTCTCCTCCCGCCTCTGCTCTCCCCGCGCGGCCCACCTCTCCGGCCCAGCCGCGCCAGCAGCGCCCCCTCGCTGACCGACGGGCCCGCGCCCTATCTCCCCCTCACTCTCGCTGACCGGCGGGTCCCATCGGTCAGACCCCATCTTCCCCGTCGTTTTCCCCTTCCCCTCGCGAGCGCGTCTCTGCTCTCGGTCGCTCTCGCTCTCCCCATTGCTCTCTTCCCCGCTCCTTCTCCCTCCGCCCGTCGCCATCTGCGCGTCCGGCGGGACCGCCTTGCCGCGCCTCCGCTGTCCAACCAGCGCTGCCTCGCCATCAATCCTTGCCGCCCGAGAGCGCTGGCCCAATCCACATTAACTCATTCCGTACCGGCGTCGCCGTGCCCTTTACTCCGCCACCCACTCTCGCCTGCGCCGCGCAGCGCTTTCGCGCGTTGCCGCCAAGACCGCGCCTTGACCTCGCTCTGCGGGCCGCCGCCCTCGCCGCCCGATGCCGCCCTGCCAGCGCCATCGTTCGCCGCCAACAGTAGAGCAATAGCGAAGGTCTATCGGTGTCTCCCCGCTCGCTGTGCTCACCGGCGGCATTAAAGATCGAGCCGTTCCCGCCGAGCCACCCTCGCCTATAAGAATCCGCCCTATGCGCCCATTTCTTCCTTGCCTAGCGCCGTGCCGTGCCCGATCCTTCTCCCTGGTGAGCTCGCCCTCCTTGCCCTATCCTCCGTCACCCAGCCACCCTCTCCCTCACCGTCACCCTCTCTCTCAGGAGTCCCGGAGCGCCGCCGAGCCGAGAAGCGTGCCGCCACCAGGATCCCCTGTTCGCCGCCGCGTCTCCCCGTCGCGCGGCCTCTGGGGTGAGTCTCAGTCGCCGCCGAGACCATCTGTGGCATCGCCGTCGCTCCCTCTTCCTCCCCCCGCGTGGAATCGTTCGCCGATGGCCGGCCTCGCCCTACCCCTTCCTCGTGGCCGCCTTGGCCCGAGGAGGAAGACGATGGGGGGAAAAGGGGAGAAGCCCCGAGCCGTGGGCCTCGCCCGTTCTGGGCCGACCGGCTTAACCGGCGTCGTTTTTTTTTTATTTATTTTCGAAAGCAAATTGAAAAGATCCTAACACAAAAGATTTTGCGGAATATATCAAATGGCATCCCATAATTTTGTAAAAATTCTCAAAGGCACCCTGCAGCATGATGGATTTTATAAAAATATTAAATCAATTTGGCATCCTTGTAACCACTACATTTCTATTAGTTCAATTGCTTAGGTTCCATTATTTCATGTGCATATACAAAATAAGTTAACCTCATTCTTTTTAAAATAAAATGCATGAAAACTTTGTGCCTGATGTACTGTTATTTTCATTTGTATGTTTGGATCATGCTCGAGTAGGAGGCCAAGGTGTTGTAGACCCGTCCGACGTCGTTGGTTGTTCCTACCCGTCGTCCGACCAAGGCAAGTCCCCTTGACCATACTGTGAGCCATTTTGCTTTGTTTTAAAAACGATTTATTAGGGATTGAAAACTTGCATGCTAAATTAAAAAGTAAAAGTATCGTATTTACTAGTTATTAGTTATGCAACCTGGATAATCATGGTAAGACTAGTGATAGGCTTAAACCATAAGGACTTACAATAAATCTTGTGTATATAATCACATTCCTTTGATGTTAGGAAAAATGCCTAAAACTAATTTTTATTGCGGTGTCCTTATAACTCTTGCGTGTGAAAATAAATGATGTGATAAGGAATGGTTTGAGAAAGTATGTGCATTGAGGGCAATGCCATGGGCGGGAAAATGATTTTACTCTCTCCCCTAAAAATACTTCCGACTAGGGAGAGACTTTCGCCGGTTCGGTGCGAGAAGGCACCATTTGGAGAAAATCGGGGCAAAAATATTGTCTCTCTTCTAATTTAAGGACTGCTCATCCTATGATCCTACGAACTGAGCCACACAGTACGACCTCGAGTCCTGTTATGGGACGGACCTAGTTGTTAGCCGAAAAACCCTGACGGAGACTCCCGGCGGTTGCGTTAGTGTTTGAATCTAACGGCTTTGTGGCGAAACACTTCTGGGTGCGTAGCCTCTCGAGGATAAAGCGTACCCACTCTGCAGAGTTAAAACTATCATGGTAGCCGTGCTCACGGTTATGAGCGTGCAAAGGGACTGTTCATATGGTAGCTCTTCTTTTCCAAAAACCGGGAATTTTCAAAAAGGATTTGAGTTGAGTAAAAGTTGTTGAGGAGAAGTTTTGATCTTGAGATAGGTACTACCGGCTTGCCTCATGAATTGGGTTCGGCCTATCATGAGATGCTTGCGCGGCTTCAACCTACCCTTCGTTCCGAGTTATTCCCAGTAACGGGAAGAGACTGAGGAAGAAATTCGCTATGGCTGTGGCCAATTGGCGAGAGAATTTGAGAATGAGCCCCTAAAAGACAAAGATCTGAGATTGAAAGCTTTCCGAGTATTGTTTTTATAAAATTAGGAAAAACGAAAATGCATTTCTGCAAAACCACCCAAACCGTCCATTTGTACTAAACCCCATCCGCATATATTCCCGACTTGCGGAGTACCTTTGTTCTCACCCCCTGTTTTTCCCCTTCCCCTCTTTCCAAAATTTCAACAGCCGCAGAGCTCCCCTACGACTCTGGTTTCGAGGAGGACTCGGACTACGAGGAGGAGGAAGACTACGAAGACGAAGAGTAGGGTTGCGTGTTTCCTCCGCCGCTGTTCGTGGAATAGCCCGCTAGCTAGAATAAAGTTGCGCTATGTTAGGTCCCCGTATTTACTGCAGTGTAATCAGATTCTCGCCGCGTGCCGTGCTTGATGTATTAAATTGTGACTCCTTTTGGGACCCGTGGTCCCCTATGTTGTAATAATGTAATGCGAAGGCAATGTATCAGTTCTGTTTATGTGTGTACTAGCCATGATCTTCTGGGACTAGTACTGTATAACACATTAGGATTCGGTCATTTAGACCGAGTTCGACACAGCTGCTTCTGCGACTGCGGATCTTGAGCAACGACATTGATCGGTCCTGCTTGGCTACCAGCTGCTTGATTAATTGCCCTTGGTCATTGGCTTGACCACCCTGGGCTGCTGCATTATCTTGATTGGCCTGCAGATCCAACTCCTCTTGCAGATTGATGGGGATAGGCTGAACTCCACAGCCACGACCTCGACCCCTTCCACGGCCTCTTCCTCTGCCATGAGCTGCACTTCCACGACCTCTGGCCATCTACTGGGACAGAAAGAATAGGAAAGAAGACTAACCGGTATGCGACATCCTTAGAATATAATAGTTTTATAAACGCTTTTATCACTCTATTCAAAGATTCAAAAAAGAAGCAACACTTCACATGCTAGCGAAAGCATGTTCCAAATAAATCCAACTCAAACATAGGTTACAACCACAGACAATAATTTAGTTGTTATATTATCGCTGTCATCATCAGCTATTTATTCTCCATACATAGGAAGTACTAAAGTTTATTTAGTGAAGAACTCTCTCTTCTAAACCAAATAAAACAATTTTCTCTTTTTTTCTGGAAGTGTACGGACTGTATGAAAAGGAAAAATATTGTACCGCACAAGTTTTTTTTTTCAATTCCTTCTTCTTCTTTTTTGTTTTTTTTGCAAAAAAAATATTTTTCAACTTACCTCGATCCCCGTACATCGTCTTCCTTCAGTCTTTATTTGTAGTGACGGGTCTTGCTCCATCTTCTTGTCGATCTCCTTGTCGTTGCATCAATTAAAGGCAAAGCAATACACCAAACAATTTACTACCAAATAACTAGATACCACTATTAACCTAGTTAATGAATATCCGTATCTCACTTGGAAAGCCAAAATTTGATACGGTATACTCCATACAAAAATAACAACATATAATTTTTATTGTACGACTTCTAACACTTAATCTTTCGAAAGTGATGGTCCTTCATCTTCATCAAGTAGTCTTTTGTTTCCTCCATTCTTCGACGACTGTCTCTTCTTCTTATTCGATGTTGGTGTTGGAAGCAATACTTCTTCTTGAACGAATTAGGTATAGTGACTAAACTTTGAATTATGGGGGGTGGATAGAATAAAACTTTGTAAGGTGGGAGAATAGACAAGGATGGAATGAAATTTAGAAGGTGAGTAGGGAAGAGTGAAAGCAAAGAATTCCTAGCTAGTAGAGAGATACTAGACTTTAGAGAGATAGTAGGAGTTTAAACACAATTTTTATTGCAAATAAATCCTTAAGGTTTAGATGTCAACTAGCTACGCTTCCTAGAGTCAGACTGGCTCTGATACCAACTTTTGTCACAACCCCGGCTTCACCGTGATCCACTCACAATCCATTGCTAGTCCCAGAGATCAATGCTAGCAACTTGCGAGCGACAGTTTGTTGAACATCATCACACAATCACTAATAACTAAGAGAAGTTATATATTATGCAAAAGTAATTGTTACACAACTACTTATTACACTTGTTTGATTAAGGATAACATATCTTGTCCATAATATACCAGAGTGCGGAAATTCAAATATGCAAATGAAAAGTATAATGATGTCTAATCCGACCTTTGAGCGCCATTAATCCTCATCAAAGTCCGGGACAAGATCCTCCTGATCCTAAAGATAGACCGGACCTAATCCTTCGCCTGAATACAAATTTATCCGTGGTTTTTATATAGTGAGTACACGGCTACCCAGCAAGAGTCCTTATAAATGATGCAAGGATAATAACAAGAACAGGATGGTTAATTTGCATAAACACCTATTCTACTCATGATTAATTAAAGTGTTATGAAAACATTTGTTGAACAATTAATGAGATGAATAGATTCCCAAGACAACAAACAGAGCTCGGCTTCGAAAGCCCCTCTGCAAAACTGCACAAGCCTCGAATACTCAAAACAAAGACCAGCCCGTCAGATTATTATTAAACACATGAGACTACCATGTACGACCTTCCTCCCCTCCCATAACCGTGGGAACGGCTATCATGATAGTTTTAACTCTGCAGAGTGTAGCACACTTTACCCATAAGCCGAGTGAAACTTTTGCGTCTTAGCTCTTCCTTGGGAGCCTAGACCAAGTAACAATACAAGGCGATTCATTAGTTCCCTCTGTTAACACCGATACCCCTCTAAGGTTTAGGCACTCGGGCCCCCCTCTTGAGCCAACGGACCGCAGCCCGATCTTTTCAAAGTAAAGTGTGTTAACAGTCTTCCCTAACTACTAAGCCAGGACTAGCACATGCTGCGCAACATGTAATGCTAGCACTTATGGTTGCACTTGTATGGTTTGGCCGGATAAGCACACGCCCAAAGTCCTTAGACCAAGGTGACTATCTCCAACAATCCACATTCCACAAAACCACCCGATTATGCCACCTTTAGTCAACACACGCCACGTAGGTTTTAGTTGATTAGGTTATTAAAGTAACTCAGCACCTCCAATCATACCAAGTCACAGAAGTAATTAAATGGTGAACCTAATCAACTACCAACCCACGAGCACTAGCAACTATGCACAAGGATAGGCCAGGAAAATGACTAAGGCAACAATAAGTGGCTAATTCACAGGGTCAATGACGCGGTGTGAATATAATTGGTTTCTCCCCTTCCCATCAATTTATGCATGAGAAAATAAATAAAAACAATAAACGGGTGAGTTTTGTAAATTGGGAGAGCAAGATCTTATCTTGCCTTGGTAGTACTTCGGGTCTTGGAATCCTCCTCCGATCGGCTCATGGAAACCTCCCGAGCAACGAGGACACAGACATCTACACGTATATGCATATATGCAAGAAACAGCAAAACAATAAACAAAACTTATGACTCAATAAAATATATAAAATTCTAGGGGATTTATGAAAAATAATGGCTCTGAAATCACCTAATTTGGAGTTCGGATGCTCCCGAAACAATTCCTAGAAGTTTAGGATAAATCAGAAAAGGCTGAAAAAATTAAAATGAGGAAACTGGAGAAAACCGGCGAACCGACCGAACCAGACCGGCTCGGCACAGTGCGGCAGCAAGGGCGACATGCGGCGGCTCGGGAATGGCGGGCGCGGTGCGCGCCGGCTGCAGCGGCGACGCGTGGCGGGCGGGACGGCAAGGCACGCACGCGCTGCGCGCTGGCGGAACCGGCGAAGCGCAGGACGCGTGGCGCGACGCGAAGCGGCCGGGGCGGCGGACGGGCGGAAGCCAACGTGTGGCGGGTGGATGCGGTAACGAGCCTTGCAGGACGGACGCGGCGGAGGCGGCTGCGCTGGACAGTGGCGACCGAAACCCGAGCGGCGGTGGCACAGCGGGATCGGCGGACCGGCGGCGAAGTCGGCGCGGCGGCGCGGTGGCACAACCCGAAACTTCGGCGAGCTTTTTCTCCCTCGTTTCTTGGCCAAATTGGGCGATCCATATATCCATCTTGACCGTCTCGACGAGATCTACAACATGGCACCATCTAATCTTGAGTTTGGTCAAAGCACATAGAGGGATCTGTTGAATAGTGTTTCGGTGGGAAGGATTTTTGACGGCTAGGGTTTGGGACTTGAGGGATTTCGTGATGGGGTGTTGGGACAGGGGTCTTGGGGGGTTTAGATAGTGTCTTGGACGACCTGGGCTGGGCCTTGGGCTAAGAGGGGTTGGATTAGGACTCGAATTCTAATTCGGGTAGAATTCGGATTGGCTGTGGGCTTCTTTATCAAGAAAACGGAGTTTCCTTTGCTGGATTGGGCTGAACTTTCGAGGGTAATTCGGATTAGGCTTCAAAAAGGTCCCCTCCAAATTTGAGCACGAGATTCCCTCGTTTGCTCATTATTTGATGGATTTGATGAGCTCCCGGCAGAACGACAAAACTCCAAGGAATCATGAGCTAGCTTTGGAATTTGGACATGAAATTTTGAGGGTTGCTTGATGATGGCTTCAAAGAATTACTGGAAGTTTTCCAGAATTTTCCTAAAGGTTCTTCTAGGATTTTGGCTTAAACCTAGTTTAAATTAATTTAAATCAGGGTTTCGTATATAACAATTCCCTTTTAATTTATTTTTGGGTTTTTGAAAATACAAGTGACATACGACAAAATAGAGGATGTCACATTCTGATGACTTTTCAGGCTTCTAATTTGACCAAAACAGACGTAGTGAGTTTTGGTTAGATGTATCTCGTCGAGATCTCTCCAACGAGTGGTGTGGACCCTAATCGGAGTTCATATGAGAAAGTTATGGTTGTTTTACTGAAGGGTCTCCGGATTAGGGGTTGCTGGATAGGCTGTTTTGCCGTTTTTCTGTGTTTCAGCGATGAGCAGTGGGTGTGCGCTTGCTGAATTGGAGGGCTAGCGATGCAGGGCAATTAACACAAGGCGGTTTGCGACCTATCTATGGTTTGCGATGGCGGGACAGAAGCATAAGGCGGCTAGCGGGGCAAACCGAGTAGGACTCGATTTAGATCAAAGACAGCAAAACCGATCTAGACTCGACTAACCAGCAACACGACGAACTGTGGGCACAAACCCAACTACGCATATGGCAAGAACAATTGCAAAGGCTAAACGTGGCTCAGAAAAATAGTAGATACAAACTATTTTTGTGTGTGGTAATTTTCTAGACTCTAGGTACAAAACCGATCTACTAAAACTGGAAACGAAAATTTTCTCACCAGGAAACGGATGCTCTGATACCACTTGATGGGCGTGGACGCGGGGTTCTGATCTTCTGGTGAGAGACAAAAAGGATAACTTGGTATGTGTCACGGAGACCTAAACGATCCAGCATCCAACCCCGCAAAGAAATTGGAAATCCTGGCGATCGCTAAACCACCACGACGATTGTTATCGACCGAACCAGAGGCACGATCGACCTGTCCACGAAGGACGATTCCTACAGGCAACCAAAGAACGAGCAAGAACACAAGATAAGAAATCACAATTACGAATATAGATTAAATATAATGGGGTCAGAAACTTGGTCCTGTTGGTCTAGCCGACACAAGAAGAACAAGACGAAATCTCACTCGATAGTGACGAAATCAACTAAACAAAATCCAACTAAGACGAAGCACTGCGTGGGACATATATAGGGAGGCGGCCAGAGGAGGGGCGCCAAAACAGGTGTCCACACATGCTCAACCCTAACTCTAGGGGTATACGGGCTTTGGGCCCAAAAATACGGCGACGGAACACTGGAAAGTTTCTATCCACCAATTTGTTTTCATGATTCTCATTGACTTGGATGGAATTTGAAGGCGTGGTTGGATCCGTTCAAAAGCTTATCTCGTAAGCTTTCCGTAGAGTCCTTATTTGTCTCATTTGGACGTCATATGTGATATGTACGTCAGTTTGAAGGTGTACTGGTCCTGGAAGTCCGTAGCGGACTCGGCAGCGAGTTCGACGTCCTCTCGTCTTGGGCAACCTCGTCAATGATGTCCTCGTCAGGTTTAGCATAGATTATTCTACCTTTCTAACTTTGCCATTTAACAGTTTATGAAACCCCAACTTGTCTGCTTAATCGATAATCTATAATATTTAGATTGCATGTACTGTATTCTTGCTTGTGTTTTCTACTCGCATGCAGGGATTAACCTTCGTGGTGAGGTCAACCTAGTCTTGACGTGATTGATAACGAATGGAGATGGTGGTGCTGCGATTGCAGGATTTGATCATATCGGATCGGAAGCCGGATCATCTACGTTGAGTTCTCCACCAATGGAGTTTATCTTACCTATCAGAAAATCGAGACAACGTTCCCCATTATGAATGTATTCTCTGGTTTATCTGTATTGGTGATTTGATGTTGAATAATGTATCTACGCTAGGATGCAACATGTATTGTATGCCCTATGGCACAAAACACTAGTGCTGAGTCAAACTAAAGCCTATCACTATCACGAAACAAATAGTGATCATAGGAGATGTGCCTTATAAAAAATAGGAGGCAAAAATAGGAGATGTTCCTTATAAAAAACTGTCACATATCATATAAGCACGGGTGACGGGACATAACGTTGGCCGTCACTTATATTATTATCATAGGTGACGGGTTGGAAACATTACCGTCACTAATCTTATTATCATGGGTGATGGATCATCTTTTGACCTGTCACTTATATGCGCCATGAGGAACCTACGGAGGTGGAAGGCGAAGACAAGTGATGGATAGTACACAGACCCATCACATATATTTTTAATTAGCGACGGGTTAACGCTCATCACTAATAATGACTCATCAGTGACTCATATAGGGTATTGGTTGCTTTATCTATCACTAATGGCTGTTGTAACCCGTCATTAATATATGGTTTTGACGTAGTGTATACGACTACCCCCACTGGATCAACAAAAACCAAAAGTCCAATTGTCCTCGGCGATCTTCCAAAAAAGCTAGATCAAAGTAGGGGTGTTCTCTTTGTCCAAAATCAAGCTCTAGCCCTCCAAACTTTTAATATGCAACTATTCCTAACTATCTCTCTCTCATGTACTAGGCGAATGTTATCTAGGAACTACATGGTCTTTGATACTAGTTGTCGCCAATTACGCTATTCAGATATAGCAGATTGGAAACCTAGCTATTTTGAGTGTTTGACCACTACACCTACAGATCAATCACAAAGCAGTGGACATGGTCTATTGAACCATCCAAAAAGCTAGCTTAAAGAATTAACAGGTGTACTTGACATTTATAAACCATTCTCCAACCCTTTATATATTTCTATGTCAGACTATTCCCAACACCACCATCGCACAACGCCTTTTAATCCCACAACCTCGTTGTTGATCTTCTAATTAATCCTGCCGCCTCATTAATAACAATTGATCTATTTACTTTTGAGTTTTTACCATTCTATTCAACCTTTTATAGTAGTATGAAATTCCAACTTGATTTTTGTTGAATATTTAGTCTATTACAAATTTAAAAATTAAAATTTGAAGCACAGGGTTTCAATAATTTTAACTTTGGAATAGAATATGTAAACTAAAAAAACTGAAAACACATTTCTCTATTAAAGCCATATATAGTTTGTGCTAATAGGGCATGCCCAACAAAATAAATTTTACCCTAGGTCATGCTTGACAGCTATATTTTCACTATAATGGTCCCTCCCTATTTCTCAATTACTGCCTCAACTGTTATGCCAATCCCATCTCTTGAATTCTTTCTTCCCACCCAATTTATACATCCTATAACGTAATATCCACCTCCATATATGTGTCAATCCGATCAAAAAGGCCCCTGTGTCCTATGAATATAGGAATAAGGTTAGTGTTAAACAGGCCTGGAGACCTTGGATAGATACGGACCATATATATCCAATCACTAACATCAATAAAGAGTATAAGTAAAATCATTGTCAATCTTTGGGAGTGGTAGGTATCCCAGCTCTACAAGGCCTTCAATGTCAATCTATATAATCACTCACAATCAGAATTATACGCGTGTTGCACATGCGTCTTACTTAAATTATATTGCACCAGCACTATCAGACCAGTCACTATCAATAAAACCAAAATATTTTTCAAAAACCAAAGTAAGAAGCTTAGGCATTTTCATAAAAATATAGGGTGTGTTTGGTTTATAGCCAATGTGTGCCAATGCTTGCCATGCCAATTGTTGGTAACTTTGACCAAATTTGGTTTGTATTTGGATTGCAACCATTGAATGGCAAGATTCCCTCCTCCCATTGGCAACTTTTGCCATCTTTCAACCCTCAATCGACGATCCCGTGCACTAGCCCCTGGATCAGTACGCTAGCGCGGAAGACCACATAGCCGTTACAGTCATAGATTGATAAATAAATCCCTTAATATTACAAACATTATTACGCCCTTAGGCGAATTTAGTAAGGCGGCCCATACTTAGGATTACAACATTGCCCAGAGTACATCGAACAACAAAATATCTACCCAAAAGAATTTCCTATCGACTATGGTCCATCAGCGACTGGAGCAATCCCTAAGACTCCTCGGGTCCACCATGGTCCTGTCCGTCGTCTTCGAGACACGCATAAGGGTCATCTTCGAATCCATCGTCTAAAGAAGGTAAGTAGACGAGGTCAGCGTCATCCAAACGCTGGTTAATTAACACTTCCCTTAAAGCATTTAGTGTAGAAGGCTTTATTTGAAGGAAAGGTTATTTTATTTGCGTAAAGCCAACTTTATAAGACTTTTGGAAACAACCTAACTAGCATTATCTAGAACTTGTCTTGTTATTTATAATAATCAGGGTTTGCATCCTAACCATGCATGCCATACCCAAATATCAGCCAATCACGATAATCAACACATAAATCGACCAACTCTTTTCATAACTCAACCCACAATCGACCAACCATCGACCATAATTCCAACCAGCTTACACAATCACCTCAATCCATACCAGCTTATACACATTTAACACCCAAATTGACCAACCCTCGATCATGAACCCAACCGGCTTACACACCATACCAGGTAATACTTTCCAGAGTTTCTCCTGGTTGCCCCCAACCAATCCTAGTTCTGCCATCATTCCATGATTTGGCGAATCCTGTTGCGGACCACATATGCCATGGCGTGATCACCCCGGCCTAGTAGGGTTGCCGGCCCTCCCTAGCCGACCGTCACCCTGGGGATGTGTAGCCTTTTTCACCATCCGGTGAAGACCAACGGAAGTTCCTATCGAGACTGGTCCCGTAGAGCCTCCGTAGAGTGCTCACAACTGGCGATCCATGTCCCGTGCTCCGCGCGAAGGCCACGCGTTGTGTTGGAACCAACCTGGCAGCGATCTCTCCGCTACGCGTGTGTATTCGCGCTCCTCCTGGGTAAGCCCTGGCTAAACCCAGCACTAGGCATCTCGTTCCTTAATCATCCCTCAGGATGTCCGAATCCAACTAGGGGCAACCCACCAAACTTTCTCTACTTCCACGGTCATCGACCATACCACACCACACACTTGGACTTTGCCAACCGACCGACCCAAACCGACCAAGTACCCACATATCCAAACCCACAAACACAGGCTGCCCAACATGCATCTACCAGCCCTAACTGTCATATGTCATGTCATATTAAATGAGAATAATGAATGTCCGGTGAATATCGATTCACCGTTCCGTGGCGGTTAGCCAGAAGATTTACTAAGTCTAAGCCGGTCTAAACAAGTTTTCCCCATTAGGTAGGGTTAAAGTGGTTACCAGACTAATCATAGGCTAGCAAGAGCAATGACAAAGAAAGCGCCATTAAAATTTGAACATTTCAAAGCGTATATGTATAAGTATAACATGATTAACAATTAGGCAATCTAATAAGCATGCTTCTTTAGTAAGCAAACAACATAGTTTAAGGAAAACTGGATAATGAACATGATACAGCGATGTTAATCCGCACTAGGGAAAGTCGCTGTCTCTCCCTAATATGGATCACATCTAAAGAGTAAGTGTTAACTCGCCTTGATCCGGTAGATGGTCCTCTTCAGCGTCCCCAAATCTTCCATCGGAGTCGCCTACGTCTAATCATACCAGCAACCAATAATTACTACTAATAATGCAATGAAAAACATGATGCATGCCCGGTCTAGGTCCTAACTTCGTCATTAAGGCCTAAGATCGATTAAGGTCCTAACTTCGTCATTAAGGCCTAAGATCGATTAACTAACTTGGTTATCGTATGATATGCTATGCATGGCTAGAGCATTAATAAATAATATTAACAGTATATAATTACATACTAAACCCCAAAATACGATTTCGCATGGTTGGTTGGCACGTAAAATGATGTCTATCGGAAATTCCACCTACGAAGGAGGTAATGTTTAATGGAGTGGACAACATTTTAAGGCTCCTAAATATTGAGATAATACTAGGGTATGAGCATTATTTATATAATTCTAGGTCAGCACCTTAAATAAATTATTTAAGGAAGTGCTAGTTAATGGTTGATAGCTAGCAATAAAATACTCCTAATCCTCCTAGATTCAAAATTTGGTACTTACTTAAGCCTTATAGTTTACTAAGGAACAATCATAGTCTGATTCATTGATTTAGTACAGCTAACAACACCTTAGGATTAAATTAACACGTTTTTATTTGGGAAAAGTCACACTCACAACTACAGCGCAAATTTTCTCATTACAGTGACGGATTTTATAATTTTATAAACTCATAACTGGCCTCTAGTATTTATCTAAATTTTTTTAGAATTTTTAAAAGTCGCTAGCTATTTTTAATAAATCATAAGCTAGTTTTGGTATTTAAACTTAACTGGAAATTCGATGGAAAACTTATTTAACTGAACGGGCCGAGCCAGCCAACGATCGGCCCAACGACGAAAAACGGCCCACGGCCCAACTCGCGCAGACGTGCCCGCGCGGCCGGGGATGCGACGTCGAAAGCAGGCTTTGACCTGGCGCCTTCGCTAGGGAAAGACGTCCTCGACCCAGGCACAACCACTAAATCCGACCGGTAGGGACCCGGGCCCACAGGGCGGTGGCACTAGCCCGAGACCGGTGCGCGAAACGATTTTCGATAGGCGGAGCCGCGCGTCAGCGACTCTATGGCTTCGCCCCCGCACGAATCTCGGCGCTATATCGGACGGCTCCTGGTTCGTCTTCCACCTCTGGCCGACGCGGGCGTGGCAGCGGCAGCGGCGGTGGCGGCACTACTGGTCGCGGGCATGTGCATGCGCGCACGGGCATCTACTGGCCCTAGAGGTCTTAGCGGTGCACGCGTCGAAGCCAGTGGCGGTTGGACGCGGCGAAGATGGTCTCGAGCCAGGGCTGGAACGATGAACGTTCACAGCCGCGCACTCGAGGAGTCCACCAAATCGACAACATGGATATGCCCGCAGCCAAGATGGACTTATTGATGAAGAAGCTGGAAGCGCCAAATCAAACCGTTCAGGCGCTGGAATCTCGCATGACTTGCGAGGTTTGCGGGAGCTTTGGACATTCTGGAGATAACTGCACTGAGACCCTACCGGAGGATGCAAACTTCATCAACAATGGGTTCCGACCTCAAACCAACTACACATTGGGTTGGAATTCGAGGCCGAACTTCTCCACCGACAACCGTCTTCAAGGAGGTAACAATGGTAATTTCAATCGCAATAAATCTCCTCTAGATGATGCAAATGCTCAACAAAAAGTGAATGATAGCAGTAGTAGGACTGATGATAAAATTCATGAGATCATTAATTCAAAATTAGAAGGATTTGCAACTGCCATGCATAGTCAGCTGCGCTTTAACACAATGTTAGAAACTCAAATTGCTCAATTGGCTACTTCAATCCCTACAATTGCTTCGGGGAAGCTCCCGGGACAGCCGGAGGCTCCCCCGAAAGAAAATGTTAATACGGTCGTAACCCGATCGGGTAAAACTACCCGAGACCCGCTGCATACTAACGCTGCAGGGAATAAAGATGATACCTCCGGCGAAGAGGAAAAAAAGGTGAGCACGATGAAGAACCAAGAGAGGAGCTGCCGAAAATGACGAGAAGTGAATCGCAGACCATGACAAGTCCTGCTGAATTCACCGACACGTAACTGCTACGCTTTCCACGTCGCCAACGCAAGTCAACTGCGGATGCGCAGTTTGGCAAGTTCGTTGAGGTAATGAAACAATTATATGTCAACATACCATTGCTAGATGCGATGCAGGTACCGACGTATGCCAAGTATCTAAAGGGCATCCTCAACAACAAACACCCGTTGCTGGCGTCTGAAGTCATTAAGTTGACTGAGGAATGTAGTGCGGTGATCTTGAACACTCTCCCTAAGAAGAAGTCTGGCTACCCCACCATCTCATGCTCCATTGGTGCGCAACACTTTAAGCGTGCTCTGTGCGACCTCGAAGCAAGCGTCAGCATCATGCCCAACGTAATTTATGAAAGATTGAATCATTCTACCTTGTCGCTTACTGGCATGACCCTGCAGCTGGCGGATCAAGCGATTCACCATCCAATCGGAGTCGCAGAGGACATACTAGTGAAAATTTGAAATTTCCTGGTACCCATGGACTTCGTGGTGCTGGACATGGAAGTAGACACCAAGACGCCCGTCATTCTTGGGAGGCCATTCTTGAGCACAGCAAATGCGACGATCGATGTTGGTGCAGGAGAAATTCAGCTCAACATTAACGGCCGAGATGAAACATTCAACTTCAGGCCAAGAGCTGAACAATGCTCATAGGTACGCATATTTTATGGTAAAAATCCTAAATCTGTGCAGGAGGGAACAAGGGCTATACCAAAACCTCAGGTGGATAGCCTTACTCCTACTATGAGGAGAACTCTCCAATTGTTGGATGAGCCATTGCGTCGTCCATATTAGAAGGAGAACAAGGGGAAATCCAAGCCCCGTCGGAAGAAACATGCGGTCGAGAAATCGGAGCCGCAAGGGAAGATCAACGCCACTCAAAAATGTCAAATCAAACAAGTATGGCGAAAACGAATTCAACTCAAGGCAAGAACTCCTATCAAGGAACCAATTCAAGACAATTGAAGGTTGAAAGCGGTCCGACTCGTCGACCGCAAAACAAAAATTCGAGCCTTCACCGGGAGGTAAGACGAAAGTTTATCTTGAATTCATATTTATTTTTCATGTATTTTTCACAGCATATTTAATTTTTACCATGCATTTACCCTACTATAAAAATAAAAAAAATATCAAAAAATAATTTGGTGGAAAAGTGGGGCCGGTCGGCCCCACCTAGGTCGGCCAGCCCACTACCTTCAGCCAACCACCCCCAAGTGGGTGGGTCTTTTCATCACTCTCCACCACTCATTTTTCACTACACCCACCACTCTAGTCATATAGGCATTTGGTAGGATAATTTGTCTTCCTTTAAGCATGCAATTTGTCTCATGTTTTACCATAATCATGCATTAAGAAAATCTATAAGTACGGGAGTGTCCTGCAGGTTGAGATCGCATTCCTGCGGTGATTGCATGATCTCGCCTGCAGCTCTCCCCTGCACTGCATATTTGTTTTCTTCTGTAGGCATACAGTTAACTAAAAATTGAGCAAAAATAATTTTTGGGGAGGCAAATTAGCAAGTCCTACAAGGACTACTAATTTTGGACGACTAATCTTGGGCGACTAACCCGTAAATATTTCTATATATCCTTCGAGTATTTGTCTGTCCTAACCCTTGCAGGAAAAATGGCGTCATGGTATTGTAAGTTTGGTCGCACCATCGCTAAGGGAGCGAAGGGTGTGCACAAACGATTCAGCTCGTCCAGCTCGGACCGGACTCATACTTCGACCGAGATAGTGGAGAGCCATTCAGGAGACACAATGTCCGTGGATTCCCAATTTTCGGGATACCACGATGAATATTCTGAAGGTCCAACAACCTCCGAGGCTGGCCCATCGCTGAGGATGAGGATTTTGGTGTCGGAGAAGAAAATTGTGCTCCAGACCAACCGAGAACGGCAGGTGTTTGAAGCGCTGAGGCACCGGTCTTTTCAGCACACGCGGACTTATGATCCGACATTGCTGATTAAGACCGGCCTGTTGGATGAATTCCACGAAGCCTTCCGAGCCGTTGGATGGGAGAATTTTGCGCCCATCGTTGAAAAAGGTTCGCGCCGTCTAACCCTTGAATTTCTTAGTACTTTACGGATTCTTGATGGTGGGAATAGATACTATTTTAGATTCTTTAATGAAGAATTTGAATGCTCATTAAAGAACCTAACTAGACATCTAGGCTTTTTCATCTTGTGTAGAGTTACTCCTGATAGGTTAGCGGGCTTTGATCGTAATGAATTCTGGGAATCCATTTCTGGCAAAGAGTATAGAAACACTAATAAACCTCGCATGAACGACATTCACAACCCCACACTTAGGTTCATGCATAGGTGGCTAGCAATGGTTATTAATTCTAGGCTAGACATGCGCACTGTGCGCCTTGATGAGCTGCAGTACTTGTTTGCAATGGTCAACAAAAAGCCTGTCAACCCGACCGCAAATATGGTAGTTCACTGGTTAGAGATGATAAACCAAAAGAGGGATATTGACTGCACGTCCCTAATCACCCGCATTGCGGATGGTATGGGATTGTTAGGACATTGTGAATTGGCCTTCCTAGACACACAATTCCAAACTATAGGAACGGACCATCTCATCCAAGGCCACATCCTTCGGGTCGATGAGTCAGACGCTCATTTCATGAGATTTCCGGGCACCACCGCTGAGATCCGCTTGCCTAATCCAAGGCTCAGAATCTACAGAGCCCGAACGCTGACCATCAATTTTAGAGCCTTGGAACCCCATAGACATAGCATCTCGTACAGGACACGAGTCAGCGCATGCCCAGAAGAAGAGCAACCTGAGCCCAGTGAGCCCCACCACGATCAGTGGACGGGAGCAGCTGCAACCCCTCATCACTCCGACTATAGTGCGGGTTGGGATCAATGGAACCCGTCCGCCTTTGCTCCACACGAGTACGGAGGTTGGGGCACGCACAACTATGAGGCAAAAAGCTCACGGCAGTATGAAGCGGATGGACCCACTCTCCCCATGACCAAGAACCTGAGATAGGACGGGGAGGGCCGACGTCGGCCCGCTACCCATCCTACTTCGAGCCCTTTGCATAGGACGTCCATGTCTTAGGACGGAGAATGGATAACTTGGTGGATGACATGGGCCACGTTCACCAAACATTGACCCAGCACACTAGGTACCACAAGGACACCACCGGTGACCTTAGAGCCAACACCACCGCGACACAAGCCACGAACGATGCCTCATAAAAAAATCATTAAAAATTCAAAAATTATAAAAATTTGCAAAATCTAAAAATACAAAAAATATTTCCCTTTTAATAAAGTGTATAAATGTTGATTTTACCTAGAAAGGATATGATGAACATTGCTCTATTATTGTGACATAAATGCTGAGTTTACAATTTAGTACTCTCATTTAAATTTGATAGTTATTGGTATGAGTAGTCATCGTGCTTAATCTTGCTCATCGAGTGTTGATATTATTGAATCAATTCTAAGTTGTTGAGGGATATGATATAACAGAGATAAGAACCTAGTTACTTATGCCCCTACTAAGGCATAGTCTTGGAATTTATTTTGAAAAGAGAAAATTATTTTGAGTTCGTCATTAGACTTTTTCATCCTACCAGAGCCAAGAATGCTAAATAAATTCAAAGCCTTCATTTAGCCACTTTGGTTGTGTTGAGTTTTGTCAAAAGTAAGTCCTTAGAAATTAGTGCTCTTCAAAACTGGTCATTTCCTTTTGCGTACCTTTTGATTGCTAGCCTCTCGTATCTGGTAATGCTGAATTCCACATTGGGATTCAGGCATACATATCGCCAGATATTATTTGCTACATAAATAAGCCAAGTTCTTTTCGAGAGTCCACCATATACCTACCTATTTGTTCTACCAAAAAGACTTCCAAAATAATAAAAGAGATATTCCTCAAAATTATAGAAAATGGAGGCACAAAAAAAATGAAAGAAAAGAAAAGAAGAAGAGAAAACCATCACCTCCTTCTATCTTTATTTGAAAATAATAATAATAAAATAAAAAAATATTTATTGCCTCTCAAAACTCTAGATTGAGGAATGATCTCAAATCAAATAAAGAAGTCAAGTAGACCTTTCCATAAACACAAGATCCGATGGGGGCGGACTTATTAGTACCCCTCACCACTTGCACTTGAGTTTCTTCATTCCTTTGGCGTGAGTTCATTCTATCCCTCGTCCCTGTACATTATTATTCTAATGACCAGAATGCGAAGTGGTACAAAATTCCCTAGGATCTATTTTTGACTTTACAAAATTATACAACCTACGTAGTCCGCAATTCCATACCTATGAGCTCCACATAAACCTTAGAATCGGAGGAAAGAAGGCCATCAACAAAAAGGACTGGGTGAGGATTAAATACTACCGAGAGATCTGAGAGTAATAATGAGGAACTGATATTTTGAAAAGATAAACCCCGAGACATAGCTTGAAAAGGGATGAGTTGACAAAGTTCTATCAAAATTATTCTATCTTTCAACCGCTAAAAGAAAAGGGGAGATTTTGAAAACCTTGTGAGTTTGATAAAAGTTGGGGTACAGTTGTACGAGTTTTTGTCAACAAATAATGTGGTACAACCTTGTATGCTTAGTTTTAATTGAATAATAATATTGATGCAATCCTGATCCACCAGGTTCTCATTTGAGCTCTTTGCTAGAGGACGAGCAAAAGTTCAAGTTGGGGGGGTGTGTTGACATCAAATAAACACCAACTTTATACGTCAACATATTCCGAAATTCTAGCATTTCGAAGGGAAAATCAAGGTTCATACCAACAATTTATTTATTCTAATAAAGTTTCACAAGTTTTGGTGAGTTTTTGGTCTACAGGTACAAAGTGGGAAGAACCGGAGCTGAACCGGACAAAAAGACAGGCCGGCCGACCCACCCACATCACCGATCCGGCTCCAACTTTGCCCAAGTGGCTTAGAAGCACAAATTGAAGACATCCATACCATCCATTCCAGTCGGTTTGATCAAATGGACACGGTTGCTTCACAAATGAACATAGGATTCCCTTGGATTCCTTACTTGCGGATGTCAACTTGATCCACCGGCTTAAGGGACTAATCTCCACCATCAAGGGAGTATCCTAGCCAAATTGAACAGCCAGATGGCACAAAGGTGAGTCGACCGACCCACCTAGGCCAACCGACCCCCCTTGATGCTCCTCGGATTCCCTTTTGGAGGGTGGCAAGATGACAAGTGTCCCATGCCGTGGCACCCTCTCATTAGCTCCGGAACACTATAAAAGGACCCCTACACCTCACTTTCAACGAGAAGAACACAACACATCACATCATTTTCATTCCACTTATTAGAGTAGCTCTAAGTCTAATAGTAGTTGGGAGTTAGAGTCAAGTCGAGCTGCTGCTTGGAGTTCCGGAAGTGTCTTCGGGAATTCGGGTAATAGCTCTTGTACCCTTTCCTAATTGTTTCAATTAGTGAGATCACTTCATTCATTGCTTATGTGTTGAGCTTTGTTTGAGTTGAGTATATCTACATAAATGAGTTGTGTAGATTTGCCTTACCGGTAACTTATATTCGTCTGAAATCAGTTTAGGTTCTCACTCATATACTGTAGGAGCCAGGCATTGAACCTAAATCAACTTCTTTTTGGTACTGAGGAAGATTGATTAGAAATAGCAGCAGACGTGGTGTCTGAGATTAGGACTAACTCGGTTTACACCCGGACCCATGTATATGTGGTAGGTGCTAGGTGGTGACAGCCCTATCCATCCGTAGATATTAATTATCTCGTGCGTAACCCACAGCGTCCGGCTTTGGATCAGTAAAGCCCTATCAGATTGATCATAACCATTCGGGATTCCAATTCAGAATAGCGAGTGGTAGTGAATGTCCGAGCTCCGACGACGAATATCAAGTGAACCACTTTTTGATTACCAAAGGTCACTCAATAAACTGAATCACACAATTTTATGAACTTATTAAACTTATCTCGCTGTCCTCCCAACTATCTATCTAGTTAGAGTAGCTTTCTCTTTATTTGTGTGAATATTTATCATGTGTGTGTGTCACCGGTCCTTTTTATTTATCCTAACCCCCGTTACCTTGACTGGCTGGTATTTTAAATAATTAAGATATAGAGGATTGTTTCTTTAAACCCTCGTTCCCTGTGGATTCGATAACTCTAGGAATATTCCAGGTGAAAACTACAATCGATATCCGTCCGCTAGCGGATTAATTTCTTTGAGCGTAAATATCGCCAACATCGAGCAGCTAGCCTCCCAATAGTCTGCTGGTAGCCTCGATTCCTGTGGCCCTGGTAGGTTTGTCTCGGATGATAATAGGGTTGCAGCCTTTGGTACTGGGTCACAGGGCGAGGGAAGTTTGTCACATTTGCCCTGCCTTGGCTTGAACTTGCTCCATCTCGTACTGCGATCTTCCTCTTTCGGGTGACTTCCCTGCCCTTCATCTCATTCTCCAGAATCAGAGCCTTGTTGACCATGTGCTGAAAGTCATGGCAATTTAGAAGTATTAGGCGAGACCGAAGGCTGGGAAGCATACACTCCAAGAACTTGTCAATCTTCTCGTCTTCGTCTTCGACATCGCCCGGGGCATACCGTGCTAGTTGATTGAATCAGGTCAGGTAGTCGTTAACTAAGGAATTCCCTTGCTTCAATTGGCGGAATTCCTGCTTCTTCATTCGGATGACCCCCCGGGGTATGTAGAAGGATCGGACTGCAGTTTCAAACTCCTCCAATAGGATATCCTTTCCAGTCGCAATGGGCTGAAGCTCTTCTCTTGGACCATCGTCATCCCCTTCTTCTTCATCGTTCCCACCTTTCCCTTCTTCATTTTCTTGCTCGGCCGCTTCCTCACCGGCCCCTTCATCATATTCGGTGTCCCCACGCCGAGCTGTGACATATTTCTCCCACCAATCGGCAGCTGCTCCGTCCAGCCGGTGGGTGGCGATAAGCACCTTGCCTTCTTCACGGCCCCGAATGAGGGCTAGCTTCCGCTTGATGATTCGGAGCCAGTCCTCCGCCTCCATTGGCTCGTTGGCGTGGGTGAACATAGGGGGTTTAGCTCACAAGAAATCCACAAGCTTCATCACACGACGATTCTTCACTTGTCTCGGCTCACGGAGCACTTCGCCGAGCATTTGGGCTTGATAGGCCATCACTTGTCCTAACGTCGGATCTCCTAGTGGTGGTGCCGAAATATCTTCAAGACCGCGGCCACAACCATGACCTCCACCTCAGTGTCGCCCTCATCCTCTACCAGCATCTGCACTAGCACCACGAGCCCGACCAACACCTCTATCTCCTTCCATCTATTGAACAAAGGTACCCATATGTATGATTGTGCTTGAATTTCAAAAATTAAGTCCAATGCAAACAGAAACAAAATAAAATTCGAACATCGAAGGCAAGGTAAAATATGAATCATGGAATAACCAAGCATTTCTCAATAGTCCTTGCCACATATGGGCAAGCAAAATAAGTTACGACCAAATGTTTTTGCCCATCCTCTACTAGGGCCAAATAAATCATCATTACATCACAATATGTCCATCCTCTAGTAGGACATCAGCCATTTATCTAACAAGTAACAACATAGCAAAAGTACATCATATACTAGGGCGGATGGCTCTAGGGCTTACGTGGAGTGACTAGACTCTAACCACGATGATGACGGTTGTAGACGAAACGCGAGGGTGCACACCTCAAGACGAACTCGAAGCCGGTGCCGACGTGTGGCCTCGGGAGAGGTCCCAGAGTTTGCAGAGCAAGGACGGCGTCACCTCCAATGTCAGTGTAAAAGATTTGGAGCCAGAGTCCATCGACGGCTGCTCCTGTGGAGCCTATGAAGAAGACGGTCCATGGCGCGGAATCCCCACCAAGGCTCGGGAGGTTCTCATACTTCGGTGGCGGATAATCCGACCCCGAAGGAGAGTGCGAACAGTCATGCTGGGCCCGATGCGCCAACACCTGTTGTGCCTCCTCATGCTGGTGCTTAGTCAGCCCCTCCCTTGCCTCGTCACGCTGACGTCTCGTCATAGTGAGGCTCATATCATAGTGCTGTAGGCGTCTCCCCACCACCCTCAGCTCATTGTCCGTCGCACGGAGCGACGAACGTAGGAGGCTTATCTCCTGTAGGGCGCCATCTACAACCTGCGTGGTGCCATCATGAAGATGCGCTAGGCGGATCAGCTGATGCTGAATCAGAACAGAAGCACTGTCGAAGCCAGGGAGTGTCCTCATATGCTTCGCCGTTGGGTGGGCATAATGGCATATACCCGCCGAGATAAACATTGTACTCCCTTTGGATTCTAGCAGTAGCCTCCATGGTGGGGTCGTTGATCGCCTCCTACAAGTGGTCTCTCAGAGTCTTGATGTCGCAGCTGTGCGCCTCCTCGTCGTAGATAAACTACTCATACGAGGAAGGCGGGACGAGGAATAGATCGCGCAGCCCTCCAAAAGAACCTCGGCCTGTTGCTAAAGGACCGGGAACGGCACAGCTGCTAGAGTCCCCGGATCGACTGGCTCCAGAAACGTGGGTCCTCCATGCCGTGTGTCGACCTGTCGTCGATGAAGGAGTGTTGGTCGCATCGATCCATCTTGAAGAAATTTTGACAAATAGTAAAAGAATATTTTAGGCATCAAAATAATCATAACATAGAAAATAAGCTTTTTCCTAGGTTTGACCTCTAAGTCCCAAGGGTCCTACAGTCGCATGCTCCAATACCATCTTTGTCAACCGTGAAATTTGCTCATCTGGCCCACCAAGATCCTATCCATCATTTTTGTGACACTCATATGGATCCACCTCGATCCTATCATCTAAAAGAGTATATGTAGGCCGAGGTCAGCGTCATCTAAACGTTGGCTAGTTAACACTTCCCGTAATGCACTTAGTGAATAGAAGGTTTAATTTGGGGGAAGGGGTTATTTTATTTGCTTAAAGCCAGATTTTAAAATGAGTTTAAATTACCCTATCTATCATCAGATTTTCATAGTTATTATTACTCGAAGGGTTAAGCACCAGATCAAATACTTCCCATGCCCAAATGACCATCCTTAACAATCAACCCTAAGAAGACCAACCTCAGACTGGATATATGGCTGACATTGTACTTCATCACACCAAACTTCTCGTTGCCCAAACATGTTCCTAATTAATCCGCCGTCCTTCCAGGATTTGGCAATCCTGCTGTGGACCACACTTGCCATAGACAGCCCGCCTCGGCCTAGAGGGTTGCCTGCGCGCACTAGCCTAGCGTCATCCTAGGAAGAGTGGCCTCCATCACATCCGGTGACGACCAATGCTGGTCCCTATCGAGAGTGGTCCCAGAGGGCCTCCACACTATGCTCGCAATTGGCGAACGAAACCCGTACTCCGTGCGATGGCCATGCATTGTGTTCGAACCTTCTTCCAGAAGGCATCGATCTCCGTGTTCTTCCGCTCTCCTCTTGGGTAAGCCCTGACTAAAACCACCACATGCACCTCTTGTCTTAATCATCCATCAGGATGTCATCCCTGGGGCAACCTGCCAACCATCTAGTTCCACTTCATTATTCTAAGACATTTCCACACACGATTCACCCCGATCAACCCACCAAATCGGGCCGACGCACCACATAGTCATAACCACAAACTACACCCAGCCCATCACTCATCTATTTGTCCTAACTGTCACATGTCACATCTTTTGAATGAATGAATGAATGAATGACCAGCGAATTATTGGTTCACCGTTCCATGGCTAGTCGCCAGAAGAATTATTTGGACCTAAGCAAGTCTAAGCAGGTTTTACCCATTAGGAGGGTTAAAGTTGTTACCAAACTATTATTGGTCTAAACAATGATATGACAGTCAAAATAGACATAAAATCTAGATAATACAATGGCAGGCATATGTATTTATAACATGATTAACAAGTGGCGTATATATTAAGCATGCATTTTTTATAATAAACAAATATAGTTTAGGAAAAACTGGTTAATGAACATGATTATATATATGTTAATCCACACTAGGGAAAGTCGCAATCTCTCCCTGATACGGGTAAACATCTGAAGAGTAAGTGTTAACTCGCCTTGCTCAGGTGGAAGGTCTTCCTCCGCATCACCGAACCTTCCCTCGAGATCACATACGTCTAATCACACATATAATCCAATAATTACTCACTAATGCAAAACAGAAAACATGATGCATGCACGTGATCTCGGTCCTATCATCGGCACCACGATGTATAAAGTTGGATAACGGTACTATTTATGTATGATATGCAATGCATGCCCTAGGGTATTAATAACCCATACTATTATTACATAATAACCTAGAGCTACCCCAAAATACGATATCATACACTATGGTAGTAATCGAGTAATTTAGGGTTTAACGGGCGTCATGCGATGACGGCACTTCGTCATATGGCTCACTTACGATGCTAAGTTTATCAGTGGTGGCATTTCTGAGGTTTCCTAATTATAAAGTACATTTCCAAGATAAAAAATATCATTGTTAATTTTCTAAGGTCAGCACCTATTTTAATTAATAAAGAAAACATTAGTTCTTTGATTGTGTTTGGCAAATTAATTCCCTAATAAATTTATTTGGACAAGAGTAGCCTTTTTATAATGTTCCATAATTGTTAAGGCACCTTTTCGCCTTATTTTATTTAATCATGATTTTATAAGGTCAAAATCTATTTTTATAATAAAAATTTCCTTAACTCTAATTCAAGCATTTTCTTCTTCGAAGAATTACTTAGATCCAATGAACAGTGCCTAAAATAGTCACAATGGTTTATTACAAATTTTTATAAAATCCAGAACAGTCGTCTCTATTTGCCTAAATTGTTCTAGAATTTTTGGGGGCTTTTAAGTATTTTTAATAAATTCAACACGTTTTCTAGAAATATTTAATTAACTAATATTCATGGGGAAACTAGTAAACCGTCGCAAGCCCTAACAGCGAATGGAACCGGCCCAAGACGAAATCAGCCCGCGGCCCATCCCGCGCGCGCACCTTCCCCCACGGAGCCGTCTACGCCGAAGGTGTATTCCCCTGGAGATAACGCCCTAGCTAGTGGCGCCTCCACTTATACAGCCAAGTGGGGCTAGGGCCCACATGGCGGAGACACAGCATCACAGTTTTAATCTAGTGCGCGCAAGGCTTTCCTGGCATGTGGGACCGCACGTCAGCGACCGAGTTAACATGTGACCGCATGAATCTTGGCGCAGATCTAGCGGCCCTGGTCGTTGTCTACCTCTAAACTAGTGACATGGCTGGCGGCGGCGGTATTCGACACGGCGCTACAGCCTCGGTCCGACAAATAGCGTTCAAGGGCTTGCACCTACGGCTCGTAGCAAAGCTCGCGTCAAGGACAGAGGCGGCCGGACACGGCGGCGCGACGGCGACAACAAAACCAAAGGTTTGCCGGAGTAGCCAAGCCGAAAAATCGATCTACAAGCTACGCAAATAAACGGGGATCGAAAGGAGGCAACAGGGACGCTCACCGAGCTCAAGGACGAGCGCTTCGTGAAGCAGAGGTAGCTGGTGACGAAGTGCCCAACAACGACTGAAATAGGGGTGTCGTCGCCAAGGCTCCACCGGGCGGTTCTGCTGAAATTGGGTGAGGGGAAAGGTTAGTGAGGTGCTACCGAAGCTTTGGGTGAGATGAATTGGTCTACGGCTCATGAAATTGACGAGAGCGTCTTCGGCGCTGGCACGGAGAACTTGGGTGAAAAATGGGGAGGCAGAGCCAGAGGGGCTCTCGGCTCATTTTAAGGCGTGCGGGGTGGGAAGGTGGTACTCGAGCACGCACGCCACCCGCGGGGTGGTTAATGCCGAAGTGATGTGGTCAATGCACGGCGTGGCGAAAAATAGAGCGCGGCGGAGCAGGCTAACCGTAGGCTTTTGACTTCGGTGACCGTTGGTGATGATGCGGTGTGGCAGAAGAGAATCGCGAACGGGATTTTGTGTGCAATGCCCGATGGTCCGTGGCCACCGTCCGCCGGTCCAAAGCTAATGATCGGTGGCTGGAGAGGTGGTCCAACCAGAGCTCTACACCGGGGCGTACTGTGCGCGGGGAGGCAACCTTCGAGCACGATGCGGCGGCGAAGTGCACACGGCACGGTGGCACGGCCAGTATGGCGGCAAGCAGAGAAGCAGAGCATGACGGGCGGCGTGCGCGGGAAGGAGGGATGAGAGAGGGAGAGGAAGAGAAAGAGCGAGCGTACGCTGCCATCACATTGAAACGGTTTTTTTTAGATTTCAATAAAAATTTGAGCTCGTCCTCAAATTGGGATGTTACAAAATCGGAGCAGCATGAGAAGAGACGACGACGCCAAAATGGAGCAATGCTGAGGTTTGTTCCCTCTTCTTGATTTTTCTTCGATTTGGGTTTTCGATTTGTTGGGAGGCACGCGGTGGCAGAGGAAATGTAGCATAAATGTGTGTGATGTAAGTTCATGTCGATTTTGTATGCAACGATAGCAGGTGGATGCAGCTCGGATTTTGGTTTGCTTTCTCCACGGATGATAATGGCCGACGTTTTTGTAAGTGTTTTTTGAGATGGAAATGGCTTGACTTGTTTTTGCTAGGGTGTATGGTTCAAGTGAAATTGTGACATATGTTTTTTGGTCTCACACTGAAATATAAGTCATGCGTAAAATACCTTTGATGATAAAACAAAGCATAACAAAATAAATGATACTTAAATAGTTTTCTGAATAAGATGAGTGATTAAAGGACATGTCCAAAAGTAACGGCGACAAATAAAAAAGAACGGCTAGAGCATTAGCTATGGTCATTAGTTCATTTTGATGTTCACCCATTTAATAGGAAAAGTTAATTACTTGATGGGGCTTGGTGGGGTAGTGCGAGTGGAGGTGGTTCGGGGGATTGCAAGAGAAATGTGATAAATGTAGTTCATCAGTAAACAGTTAGCACATGCAGAGGCGGAGGAGAGAATAAAATTATGGTATGGTAAAATACGACGCTAAACAAAACGAAAATATTATCGTAATAAGGGCGGGTCTAAAGTGAAGTAGTACAAACACACGAAATAAGCGAAAAACTTACCTGGAGAGTCTCCGCAATCTAGACTTCTCGGTTTTTAAATCGGCGTATATCTTACTAAGATACTGGTGCAGCTGAGGCGAGGATGTAGAGCCAGTTTTGTTCATAAACTGGGACCAAATAGACAAAAATTAAACAATTAAACATAATTTTGTAGCTAGATGACTAGATTACATGAGATTAGAACAAATACTTTCCAATTAAATTATCTTTTGCCCTCTCCTTTTTTGTTTCCTTGGCAATCTGGCAAGAACAAATGCACATGAACTTGTAGTAGACAAGTGTCAAAAACTCTTACCGATTAAGCATGTGGCTCCACCGTGTAGCTCACATCTGTTGATCTGAGCTTATCATGTACTACCGCCGTTTTTTTGGTTTGACGCCATTGACTTTTCGACATATTTTTTATCATTCCTTTTATTTAAATTATTTTTGTAGATATCATTTATTTTGTTGTGATTTATTTTATTAATAGAGCTACTTTAAATATGTCTTATTTTTTACATCTTTGCATTAAATTTTTTAATAAGACGAATGGTCAAACACGTGCTAAAAAGTCAAAGGCATCAAATAAAAAAAACGGAGTGAGTACGTGCTAAGGAAACCCCGCAGATCCAACACACCGAGGTATAGGTACGGCCCGGCATAGGTACGCCAGGGGCCGTACCTCATCATACGGGGGATCTGCCCCTGAGTATATATGTGTAGGATTTTCTAACCTTCTTGCATTGCACATGGATGCAAATGAGTCATTTTGATGTATCATTTCAATGCAATGCGGATGCACTTGCACTACCGGAATCTCTCTTAATTCCTAGAGCTGAAAACTCTCACTATAAAGACAACAATCCTTGCAATTAGATATTCACGAGGGCGAACCCTCACGAAAAGGTCCTCGCACCCCGCAAATAACAAAGTAACACGAGGGTCGGGCCCTCGCGAATCACTAAACGCGAGGGCACCCAACCAGTCCTCGCGTGTACCTGACGTGGCGGCTTTATCACGAGGGCTGTAAAGCCCTCGCGTCAGTCTGTGGGGTGTGTATGGCATGGAGTGGGGCAGGAACGGCTGCCCCTTACTCACGAGGGCCATGAAGCCCTCGCGAATAATTGGCCCGCTGCTTGCGCAAGAACTTAAACTGCCACATCGTGAGATTGTAGTGAAGAATGAATTTGAGTATCTCTTGGATGTCTCCCTCATAAATCCGCCGGCTAACCTTGTAGAGTGGCTAATGTTTAGAGTTAATCATGTGCTTTGTGAGTTCTGTATCTAGAATCGGCAATTCATCAAAAACAAAAGAGTAGTTCACAAGCACCACATGAATCCATTTTAATTCCGTCGGGCATAAACCGATGAAAATAGGGGTCAAACCAACGAAATTATGCCGCAATGTATTTTCATCGGTTTTATAGGCCGACGGAATAAATATCCCGACAACTTGCGACACCGACAGAGGGCTGACGTGGCAGTTAATTTTGTCGGCCAAAGCTGACGATATTAACTGCCACGTCAGCCAAAAGGAAAGAGTGCAAGGTGGTAGTTAATTTCGTCCGCTTTAGCCGACGAAATTATACCCTGCAACAATGTCGTCGGCTTACATTTTTTAAAATAAAAAATAGGGTGATGTATTATTCGTACTAATTCACAGAAAATTACAGAAAATTCACAGATATTCATATGACCAGAGACTTGTTCCGAGCATCCAATTTTAATTTGTACAGATTAAAATTTGTCTTTAGTACTCATTCGGTTAGTGGATATGATTATTACAAAAAAAAATGCATTGTCTTATGAGAAAGGCAAAGTTAATGCATAGATATGACCTCAGAAGGATGCACATTAGAGCATCCTAAAATTGCATCATCTAATACAAAGTCTGGATTAACTGTGTGGCTCCCAATCTTTAAATGTTTGTATGAAACGAAGTATAAATATTTGCAGGGATTTCTTCTTTTCTGCCTATGAAATTGTTGACAAGAGAAAGGATGAAATACATAAACATGATCATAAATAAGAATTGAAATCACCACAACAAAACTTATTCAGCCAGTTAGGCGAGCTCATCTTCTTAGGAAAGGCAGCAATTGCGTTGGCGAAGAACAACAAAAAGCTTAGGACCAAATAAGTGATAAAATTAGGCACAAGTTTTGTACAAATCAATTGCTACTTACAAATTTTCATAGAAGAAAACATCGGCACGATGAAGTGAAACATACAGATCTGTAACAATTAGAAATTTTGGGCAGAAAAAATAATCTGGAAACTAGAAGACATCCTACTCTGAATAATCAAAGCATAAATTAAATCGTATTCATAGTTTCACAAATAAATTATAAAAATATCTTGGGACCATCAATAATATCTAGCCAAGCAATATCTATGAATCGACCAATAAGATGTCACGGTTTCACACAGAAATGAAATAGTATTCACAGTTTCGCACATAAATCAAGCTAGCCATAACAAAAGCATATGTATAAATCAATATCTACGAACCAATCAATCGGATGTTGCCTTGTGAGCCGAGGAAGAATCAATGTAGGTGAAGGCCTCGCTAGTGCCCACCATGAAGAAACCACGGCGCCAACAACAAAACGAACAGGAGGACGAGCAGGTGTACCTGTGGGCTGTGGCTTGAGCAGGCGCCAGACGAGCACGAGCTGTGGCGGAGGGGCGGGGATGAAGCTGGTGCCGCCTCTTCTTAGAGGAGGTGAGGAAAAGGAGATGACCATGGGTTGCTGTTGTTGAATCGCATGAATTGCGGGGAGGAAGTAATGGCCGCCACCATGGATTGGGGAGGAAACCGGCACCGTCGTTGCACCATGGATTGGGGAGGAGGAAGTCGCCGCCGCTGCACCATGGAAACATCAGAAGAAAGCTGCCACTGCCAGTGCTCCGCCCCATCCAGTTCTAAGGCGTCATCGCCTTGCCTTCGATCTGCGTCGCCAGGTCATCGTCGTCCCTTCGATTTGTGTCGCCAGGGTGGGGGCCGCGCAAAAGAGGATGCCTGTGGAAGAGGGGCAGGCGCGGGGGAGCTAGCTAGGGAGCAGAAGTAGGGCGGCGGCGCGGGGGAGCTGGGGTGAAGGGGGGCGACATGGAGGTGCAGGGCGGGGGCGGGCTAGGTCAAAGTGGGCCCAAGGGATGGGTGGGGATAAACAGCGGCACCCTATGTTCGTCAGTCGAAACTGACAAATATACTAGGTGTCATCACCCAAAAAATTTCGCGGGACAGCGGCACCTTAATTTTTAGATCTATTTTCATGGTTTTTAGTAAACCAACGAAATTACAACGTTATTTTTGTCGGTTTAAGAAAACTGATGAAATTACAAGCTTATTTTCATCGGTTTTTCTGAACCAACGAAATTACTATCGGCCGACGAAAACACTTTGTTTCCCGTATTGAAGGTTTTTGGAATCCCTCATGGTGCGAAGCCGGGGCTAATGTCCGGGAATGCAAAGGACATTACTGATTTGCGAGATTTGTACATTGTTGTAAACAAGCGCTTTACTATCCCTAATGCTGTCAAGTTGTTGAAGTTGATGAGGTTCAGTTCATGGAGTCTTTCATGCTGGTCGCACTAGGATATTTGTTGTGCCCTGGGACATCCAACAATATAAACATAGAGTATCTTCAGTGTGTGCTTGATATTTCTGCCTCGACTAAAGTTTGATTGGGCTGGACATGTGCAGCCCTGGGACATCCAACAATTTAATCTCGGAATATCTGCATAGTGTGCTTCATATTTCTGCCTTGAGCAAGTATGATTGGGGTGGACATACCAGTATATTAGTACCAGTTAGATTGAAACCGGCACTAATAGTGGCATCAGTACTGGTTCATAGGAAAAGTAACGGCTCCCAATATCAGCTACCGTTACACACATATCCTCATTTGGATCGATAGCACAACACATAACAAAATGGTCATAATTTAATATTACAAAAGGGTAAGGACTGTTGTCCATACATATAAGTTTAACATAGTTCAGGGTGTATGCAGCGGAATAAGTAGTTTGTTTCACAAAAACAACAATAGATCAACATCCAAAAGCAAAAGTCCATCGTGGTATGCCTTCCAACCCAAGGGCAACCAGCTGGAAGCTAGAACTCGGTACCATGCCCACTAGCGTCATCGTTCCCCGCTTGATAGTAGTACTCAAGCATGGGATCGCTATCACCTGCAACATTTATCAGCACATCGGTTGAGTACAGATGGTACTCAGCACTATAAGGTACTTATAGCCTTGTTCATGCATAATAAATATCCAATGTAAGGCTAGCAACACAGTTTCAGCATAAAGAGCATTTGCAAGACGTAATCATAAATAGATTGTAAATGGCATTTAAAGAAAACATGTAAAGACTTGTGAACCAACAGTAGCATCATTGATCAACATCGATCCACGGGGCTCTCTCCGCCCAAGGTCTATATCCGACCATAACATCAACGGGACTCTATCCGTCCGATCACCACGAGCAACCCTGTGCTCGGAAACATAGCCCGGTCCATACCATAACCAACCCAGAACCCAAATGCTAACCGAAGTGTCTCGATTTAACGAGCTTTCATCCCTAACCAAAGGACGCGGTTGTTCGAACAGTTCGTAACTCTGCAGAGATATACGACTTTACCGACACGACACAGCAAGCCATGCCGAAGCCTCCTAGATGTACATGCGAGATCATTGGATCGCCCGTGCTTCAGAACCCACTGTTCCACGTGCCGTGTTGTGGTTCAATGGAGTTAACCGTTGCTGTGGACGTTACTCAGGGCCCTCTGTCCGGCCGCCCTAAGCCCCCACGGGAGCTACCCATGGCTAAGAAGCGGCCCCTTTTGAGGTCCCCACCAACAAAACACAAACGAATAAACAACAATAGCCCCAATGATCACCAACGATACAAGCATGCACATAAAGTAGGCTAAGTGTCCCCATAAAACACGTGTGGTCATACAATCGCCCGAATGGGGCTATATGACCGAGATCTTTCCTCCCGTCATCTCCTATCACCCGTACCGGCACAACTCCCAACCCTCACATCCCAATCATTATCAAGATATCATAATCAGATATTACTCTCAACCATGTGGACTCTAAGCAAGTCTAAACATTCGCGACACAACTATAGATATATAGTACCCACTTTGGCTATCAAGGAATGGATGTATCAACCTAGTAATAAACTGACCACTAGTCGGACATAACTACCTCTACCCATCAAATATCATATAGAAACTAGCATGCAACGTTGATAGAACATAATCAAAGTAACGCAGGTAAATAGAGTTCAACATGATTGAGTCAAATGAGGGGAGTAATAAGTGCCTTGTTGCTGGTCGTCGAAAGGGGGAGCAGCTTGCTCAAGTCCGGGCTCCTCCGGAACGTCGTCTCCTATCGTTTCGGTAACAAGCACATCAAATAAAATCCAAATAAAATACCAAAACACAGAGAAGCATAGAACAACATAATATATCATAAAGTTCATGAGGTAATGCAGGTTTTGCAAAAAGAATCACTCAAATCCGAGCTTGGATGAGTGAGATATGACCATTTGAAGTCAGGGTGCTATGGGTAGCCCGGGCTAGGAATATGAAGCTCGGGAATGCTCAAGGTAGCTCGGATGTGGCTTATCTTAGCTCGCTAAGGCAAGGTCTTGGTCGAACTCTAATAGGTTTAGCTCGGGTAAGTCACTCAGCAGGTATGTGTCTCAGTGCGGGCTATTTTTGAGGCAGAGGACAAGCCTAGCTAAGCCCGGGGTCAACATGAAAGTTGTAGAGAATTTCCTGTCGAACAACTTTCATGTAGAACACTTCTCGATCCGGGCTACGGTTGATTTTGTAGAAATTATTTACTGAGTGGTTGTTTCTGAATATGGGCTGAAACTGAACGGGTTTGAGACTGCTGTACCTATGCTCGGTTTAGCTCAAAGATGAACTCATAAACAGGGCCTAGATGATGCAAGGAATGGGAAAGAGATTTTCTAAGGTTCTTACCAAGTAAGGGGTGCCTTGCTTAGGATGGACGTTGAGTGGATGGAGAGATCTAAGAGGAAGAAGCTCGGTCGGGGTCTTCTCCTCCGTTACTTGCTGCGGTACAGTTCGGTTCTTGCTGCTGCCTTCTCTTCCTTCTTGGTGCGCCTCCTACTGTTGCCCTACTCCTCTAGATGGTGAAGAAGCTTCCCATGCATTCCCCTAGGCTTGGGAACACAAGAAATGGCAATAAGAAGAAGAACTAGATGAGTTCTTGCTGCTGTAAGTTTAGAACTTGGGTGGTGACGAAAACAGAACTCACCGAATCCTTCGTGCATGCGAATGCCGTCGAAGGGGTGGGGAGCTTAGGTGCTGGAGAGCTTGGATCTTGACATGCGCAAGCTCTCACCAAGTATTTGCGTGGATTTGTGTAACATCTTCATTTTTATAAAAATGAAATCATTCATGGAATTTGCGCAATTAAAAATTTGTGCATATAAATTTTAAATCAAGAAAACGAATATGTTACTCTAAAAATAAAAAGTAATTTGATTTTTATTTATGAGCAAAGGCTATTGTATTTGTGAAAATAAAATTTATAATATTGGGTGACCTCTTGAAAATTATATCTAAATAATTTCTTTTTGATAATTATTTTCCTACAATTGCGTAACCCTTGGTTACATATGTTCGAAAATGATAATTATTACATAGTAGTTAGAGTTTATTCAAATATTTTATTTTATTTGATAAATAATTACTAGAATGGACGATAATTATGCTGGTCCTATTATTTAATTATTTTCTCATCTATTTCTCTTCATCTTCTTTTGGGACCCACTTGTCATTCATTTGCCATCTCATTTTCTTTCTCACTCTCTCTCTCTCCTCCTCTTTCTTCCTCTCCATTGTGCATGCCCTCTATTCCTCTTCCAGTATGCATGCAAATGGATGAGTTTATCCTCAATTGTTTCATCTTCTTTAGTGGCCATCAAGAAGGATATAATGCCATCGGTTTCTACTAAATTTAATGGTCAACATGGAGAAATTGAGCAGCCACGTCCCTTCATCTCCCTCTTTCTCTCCTTCCTCTTTCTCTCCCTTCTCCCACCTGCACGCACCACTTCTTTTCTCCAACGCGCAGCAGCTCCTTAACTCATTGTGCTTGCCAAAGCATTGAAAAACCACCCATTTTCCTCCACTTTGTTTTGATGGCAATAAAACCTTTGTGATGTCGGTCACTACTCCTTAAGTGATGTTAATCCTGCACAAATCAACCCTTTTAGCTTCCTGTTCATGGCTATAAAATCCCAAACCGAGTTTCTTCTTCCTCTTTTGATTATCTCTTTCAATTGGAGCATTGGGTGAGCTTCCTCGTTGAATTCCTTCCAACATGATCTACCTTAATCTTCCACAAATCCATTTTTGATTTTTGACAACAGGCTTGGTTGACTGGAGTCTCTGGAATTCCTCGCCAGAGCCGCCGCGTTTTTCCCCGCCGCCAGCGAGCTCGACATCGAATCCGGTGCCACCACTTGGTAATCTCTCGTGACTCCCCTCTAGTAGCATCCCTAGGACGTCTAGTATGTTTCCCCTCAATCTATTGGGCCGGAGCCGACGTCGCCGGAGCTCCCGCCATCTCCCCATGGCCGTCGCGCCGCCTCTGTGTCGCGCCACCGCCTCGGGCACTCCCAGCCCAAGAAGACGCCACCGCCGTCTTCCCCGCATCCTTGCGAATCCCCTCCGCCACTTCCCCAAGCCCCAGCGCCACCGGACCGCCGCCGCCGTGTACAGCCGCCGCGCCGTCTCCTCGGGCCGCCTTGCGCCGAGCCGCCGCCGCTGGCAAGGTCGCTGCGCCGCCGCCGACCTCCTCCGCCACTCGCCGTAGCCGCCCCCTCTCCGGAGCGCCGCCTCCCCGTGCGCCTTCCCCTCCCCTGCCATGGCTGGCTGGAGGAAGAAGAAGGGCACGTGCCCTCTTCCCTCAGCCAGGCCGCGGGCCCAAGTGGGCTGGATTTGGCCCACTTCTTTTTAGAGATTTCCCCAAATTTCAGTTTTCCAGAATTACTTTAGATTGAAATATTTGTCCAATATTCTCGGTGGATCAGAAAATTATGAAACTAATTTTTCTATGTTCCTGAAATTGTGTAGTATTTTACTGCCAAGTTTGGTACTGTCTATGCACAGTATGATTTATCCAAGATTTACTGTCTACTCGATATTCTAGTAATTTTAGTAATTATTATAAGCATTTAAAATTATAAAATTAATTTTATAATTTTCTATGAATAGAAAATAACTTACTATAAATTTTCATGAGCATATGCATTCATCATAATTTCGTTTTCTCGCTTATTAAAATTCTTTTCGTTATTTCTATGCGGTAGATTCGAGCGACAAAGGAAGGTTTGTTAATGTTTCGAAGAAGTGTATCGGTTGCACTTATAAAGGCAAGTTATCTAGATCCCGTGGGTGTCACATCCACAATATGTCGTTACCCATATTTAAAATGTTGGCTAGAACTTTACAGTTGCATGTACATTTATATATATAGCTGGGCTACGTATATTTGGATAGTTCTAGGCATGTACTAGATATATGTTATCGATCCCATTTTATGATAGTGCTTGATTATCATGTTAAAACCGTACCTCGTCTTAAAGCCAATCCTTTGGTTATAGAAGGGTAGTTGATCAGTTGCTTGGGAATTGGGACATAGTAATCATCACTATTAAAAACTGCTATCAGGGCTTGGATTGGTCATTTGGTAATTAAAATTAAACAACTAAAATCTAAGTGGCGTGTGTCGACTCAGGGTGACGTGATAGGTAGCGTGGGGTCGTGGATCCCCGCTACAACCAGGCATGTGGTGAAGCATGGAAAGATTTGCACCATGTGAATTTGTGTATGTGGTGTATACCTGCCTCGACAATAGGGGTGGCTATGACTTGTGAGGATTCCAAGGCAAGTAGACCACTCCTGTTGGGCGACTTGCGGGTGTGGCATAATGCCATTGGGTGTGTACATATGCTTCGACGATAAGGGTGGCTATGACTTGTGAGGACTCCAAGGACGATAGAGCACTCTTATGCGGCGATGCGTGTGTGGGACGACAGTGAAGGAAGCACTGCGAGTGTAGTGATTGCCCTGAGTCCCCTAAGGACTGACTCTTTGTGACTATTTCGCCATCGCCTTACAGTACAGCCCTGGATGCGGATAATGGTAACGCCCTAGTTCGCTGCTCAGAGAAACTAGTTTGGGATCGTCTTCCTACATAAGGGATGATTCATGTGTCGTGTGGTGAATCCGATGTCGGTGGGTCACTCCAAGTGTGTGGTCTCAAATTAGCGAATCCGGGTAGTGGCTTTGTTCTATTCACCAGTTTACTGGGAATACGGTTCCAGGGGTAAAGTGTACACACTCTGCAGAGTTTAGTTAAACTGTCATGACAGCCGTGCTCACTGTCACGAGCGGCAAGGAGGATCTCACACTGGTAGTCTCACTGTTTTCATTAAAACGGGTTGTTGAGAACCGGTGTGGTTTTGTGATAATTGAGTGGTGAAGCTCGGCGGGGTTTTGGGGTATTCCGAGTGGTGAAGCTCAATGTGTTCTAAGTGTTCTGAGTGGTGAAAATTGATGTGGTGCTAGGTGTGGTTCTGGGTATTCCGAGCGGTGAAGCTCGTGACATGAAAATATGTTCTGGATTAGATGAATCACATGGGTTAGGTAATTTATGAATCTGCTTTGTTTTAAATTTTGAAAATAGATAAGTTAGGAATTTATGATGGGCAAAAATAATCACCCTATCCTATTGTTCCTGCATTACATTTTAAGGACGATAGCTTGTTGAGTATTCGCGTATTCACCCCGCCTTTCATGCGGGCTGCTCATTCCAACGAGCAGGTTTGTAAGGATCCTAGGCCGAGAGGGGGGGGGGTGAATCGGCTCTTTTCAAGTTTTACTTCTTTTAATTTGCTTGCTTAGTTTGTCAAATTAGGAACCCAAGCTATCGATTGGCCTAAAGTCTAGTTGCGGAAGTGATCACAACAATGCACAAGCGACTACTAGGAGGCTCGATGGCACTCACACGCAAGCGATTAATTCAAAGTCGAAGTAAATTGATGAGGCGGGAGACGAAACCGAGTTGTTTATCAAGTTCGGTGCTCAACACATGAGCACCTCGTCTCCGTTGAGAAACTTCTCACAGAGAAGTCGGGACTCTTTCGTCCCTAGCCCTCAATCCACTCGTGGTAGCTCTTCACCAACACATGGTGGCGAGCTCCAAACCTTCACACGGAGGCGAGTTCCCTCACGCGAGAGTTCTCACACCCACGCACCGACACACGGCACCGACCACCGACACACGGTGGGTTTCACCTCAACACATGAGGTACCCCAACACATGGAGGATTTGGATCCGACACACGGACGCTTTGGCACCTCCGACACGGAGATGGCCGCCGACACACAGCGGACTTTGCACACCCCAACGCGGAAAGGAAGCACCGTGGGAAGCACGGTGACCTTCACGGAGAAGGGTTTGCTTGCGATCACGCTTAGTGAAGCTTCGGCGATGACGGTGTCTCACGGTGACAAGAATCCCAAGAGCACAAGACCGAGACACTCAACTCTCAACCCACCATGGAGGATGGCAAGGCAACCATGGAGAGGACACAAACCTTGGAGATGATGAGGAGGAGGCTAGGGATGCTCTTCTTCTTCCTCACTTCTTTTCCCTCAATCTCACAATCACATGGAACCCTAGATGGAGGTGGGAACCATGGGAGGGCTCTCTAGGTGGCTAAGGCAATAGGTGGTCGCTAGGGTAGGCTCTCTCCGTTTCTCCCGTGCTCCTAGCCCCTATTTATAGCCCCAAGGCGAAACCCTATAAATGGACGGTCCAGATTAAATCACGAGATTCAGATCGCCCGATCGGACGCCGTCCGGTCGCCGTCGGACGCCGTCCGATCGAATGTCGAGGCCATTTTGTGCTTGTCGGACGCCGTCCGGTGGTGACCGGACGCGTCGGCTGGCGCCGCAGCGTGAAACGAGCGCCCGCCAAGTGTTGATTCTTGGTTTAGCCGTCATCGACGCGTCCGGTCTTGGTCGAGCGCCGTCCGGCAGTGTGGGGGCGGCCGTCGGGCCGCCGCCAGACGCCGTCCGATGCTCCTTGCCGTCGATTTTCTACTTCACGGACACCGTCCGTCCCAATCGACGCCGTCCGAGCGAGGACGGTTCGTTGAGACTTAGCCATTTTGAGCTCGCTCTTTAGGAATCCCTCATTGCTTGACGCCGTCCGTGGCGATCGGACGCCGTCCGTGAGAGAGTGTTCCGGGACTTAGCCAAATTTTGGCTTGGGCTCGCGGACGCCGTCCGATGGCGATCGGACGCCGCCCTCTGAGAGGTTAAGTTAACCGACTTCGCCTCGCTTCGCCTCTCTCGTCACCACGCTTGGTCAAGAGACGCTTTGTCGATTTGTGGACACGGCGGGAGGTTCAAATCATTTGGGCGGGAGGTTTCGCGCCTAAATGTAATATTTGGCTTGGGAACTTGGTAGCTCTGAAACCACGGACAGTTGTCACTCCCGAACTCTCCGAACTCTCTCGAACCTAGACAGGTGGACTCGCTCTAGATAATTCGCTAACGGATAACAACTGGCACTCTAGGAACCCCTATGACCTGTGCTCAGTGGGACCATGCAACCAGAGAGATGTTGTCGATCTGCTGAGTTGGGCCGAAGACGCACACAAGGAAATTAGAGAAACTATGAAACACAAAGTCCTTATCCTTGGCGTTCGGTATGCGGCCTAGTTGCCATCAATTACCAAAACAATTAGCCCATGGGAGGCTTGAACTTACAATCTCCCCTTTTGGTAATTAATGACAACACCGCAAATCCAACATGACAAGGCACAAATACAATCTCGGTGCAATGGGTTAGCTCGGAAGCATTGCATCCCAAAAAAACATATTAAAGACTAGGCCAAAGAATGAAATGCAATGTATATGTAGACAAGAGCTCCCTAAATCAATGCATACCACTTGTAAGACACGATAGTACCATCACATCACATGGAGCAAAGCATCTCCATCCTAATTTTTAGCCCTAGGAGCAAAGCATCTCCTAAGTCTACCACTTGTAACCTAACACATTTTCATTCTAGGAGCAAAGCATCTCTGAATCTACCACTTATAAACACCCCAAATTCCATTCTCCCATCTTTGCATCCCAAAACATGATTATGCCCAAAACATGGATTTGCACTAATTTCTCCCCCTTTGGCATCAATAACCAGAAAGTAGCAAAGTATGGGATTAGCAAATGAAGGCTTTGGAAGTTGTACTAGTGCACGTATGCCCATAAGTTCATCACACTCAAAATCTAGCCATCTCAAGGTCACAATGTCACAAGATCAACTAAAGCTCAATTATTAAATGTGTAATTCAAGTTATTTATGACCTAGAGCAAGTATAAGATGAACAATAGCGAGAAGTGTCAAGAGTTGCTCCAAAAACTTCGAAGGGACACATGATGCACATTTTGGTTGAGCTCATTTTTGAAAGGTTTCACATTTTGAACCTTGAATTTTCTCAAATTTGCCATGTCTCAAACCATAGGCAACGCCACCCAAAGATGACACTTGAAGGTGAACGTCTCGGTCATCCAAAGCTCCCCTAAGTTCATGCCTAGTGCAATGACAAGATATCTCATCGAGGAGACATTGGTGAGACATGCATTCTCGTTTTAGCACATTTTACAAGTTTTGCTCAACATTTTCTCAAAATTGCTCAAATTAGCGAAGTAAAGATATGTGCAAAAGGAGAGACACACTCTAGACTAAGAAGCACATGATCAATCAAAGAGTTGAGCAATCAAATGAGACTAGAAGCTATAGCTCTTCTAACACAAGCTCATGGTTTTCAATTACATGATATGTTGAGTTAAGCACCGGTTGAGCTAGTGACAAGGTAAACACATGCTATAGCGATCAATTTAATGTGATGAAAGTATAGGCAATGAATAACCTCGATTATAACGGCAAGGCACCTAAATGCTCAAACGGCTTCAAAAATTTTCAATGAATGACATAGCCACGCCGACCAACTCATGCTATGTTTGACTTGTCTAAAATGTTGATTCATTTCTCAATTTAGCGTGCCTCATCGAGTGGCTTGGTGAATATGTCGGCAAGCTGGTCCTCTGTCCGCACATGCTCAAGCACAATGTCGCCCTTTGTCACATGATCCCGAAGGAAATGGTGACGGACATCAATGTGCTTGGTCCGTGAGTGTTGGACCGGGTTGCACGCTATCTTCACCGCGCTCTCGTTGTCGCATAGAAGAGGCACATGGTCAAATTTTAGCCCAAAGTCAAGCAAAGGTATCAGACGTAAAACAATCAGTACAACAACTCCCTGCCGCTATATACTCGGCCTCGGTGATAGATAGCGCCACGGAGTTCTGCTTTCTTTAGCGCCCATGACACAAGACACCTACCCAAAAAGTGACATGCCCCGGAAGTGTTTTTGCGATCGATCTTGCACCCGGCATAATCTGAGTCAGAATAGCCTAGGAGCTCAAACCGCGCACACTTCGGGAACCAGAGGCCTATGCTAGGTGTGTGTTTCAGGTATCTAAGTATTCGTTTCACAGCAGTCATATGCATTTCTCTAGGGGAGGCTTGAAATCTAGCGCACATGCACACACTAAACATGATATCCGGCCTAGATGCAGTCAAGTAGAGCAAAGCACCAATCATGGAACGGTAAAACTTTTGGTCGACATATTTACCTTCTTTGTCGAGGTCGAGGTGGCGATTCGTTCCCATTGGTGTCCGGATCGGCTTGCGATCATCCATGTCGGCGCTTGAGGAGGTCGTGGATGTACTTTTCTTGGCATATGAAAGTCCGGTCTTGATTTGCTTGATTTGAAATCCCAAAAGAAGTTCAACTCGCCCATCATCGACATCTCGAACTCCTTGCTCATCATGTCATTTGAACTCTTTGACCAAGGTCTCATTTGTCTTTGCCAAGATGATGTCATCCACATACACCGCACAGAACAGTCTCCATCCACCACCTTGGTGAATAGTATCGAGTCGACCCTTCCAACCGTGAATCCCTTGCCGATGAGGAAGTCCCTCAGTCTTTCATACCATGCCCTGTGTGCTTGCTTGAGACCATACAAAGCCTTTGACAATTTGTACACATGATCAGGGTGACGTGAATCTTCAAACCCCGGAGGCTGCTCCACATATACTAGCTCTCCTATGTACCCGTTGAGGAAAGCACTCTTCACATCCATCTGCTTGAAAGCGATGTTGTGGCACGTAGAGAACGCCACAAGCAATCTAATAGCGTCCAGACGGGCCATGGGAGCATAGGTGTCTCCACAATCTATACCCTCGATCTGTGTGAACCCCTGAGCGACCAACCTAGCCTTGTTGCGCACCACCAATCCAAACTCATCTTGCTTGTTCTTGAATACCCACTTGGTGCCAATCACGTTGCAGTCGCTAGGCCTCTTTACCAAAGTCCAGACTTTGTTTCTCTCAAAGTTGTTCAGCTCCTCGTGCATCGCATTGATCCAGTCTTCGTCATTCAGTGCCTCCTCCACTTTCTTTGGCTCAAGCTCAGACACAAACGCCGTGTGCTCACAGAAGCTGGCTATCCTAGACCTTGTCTGCACACCGTGAGTCAAGTCCCCAATCACTTGATCAGCTGGGTGATCACGAGCAATGGTGTGATGGGTCTTGATCAACTGGGGTGGTAGCTCATCCGATTCTCATCGGCTCACATCTTTGTCTCGCCTCTGGAATCGATCAAGGCTTGAGCTAACCGCTTTGAGGTGAAGCTCCCCGACTCGTACTCGCTCGGGTGTGAGGGTGGAGCAACAACCTCGGTCTCCCTCTCGAACCTCTACTGGTCTCACATCACCACCGTGGCTCTCTCCACCGCTCTAGCCAACTGCTCACCATCCACATCATCCGTGTTCTCATGCTTCCCTTGACTTCCATTCGACTCGTCGAACTTCACATCATAGGTCTCTTCAATCTGACCACTGTTCTCATTGTACACCCTGAAGGAAGACCCTCTAGCTGAATATCCCAAGAAGACTCCCGTGTCCACTCTACTCTGTAACTTGCCCAAGTGCTCCCGCTTCTTCTTGATGTAGACCTTGCACCAAAAACCACAAGTAGGAGACATTGGGTCGTCTTCCCACAAGCAGCTCGTAGGACGTCTTCTTCAGAAGCTTGTGAAGGTACAGTCTGTTGATGCAGTGACAAGCTGTATTGATTGCTTCAGCCCAGAACAGATGTGAAGTCTTGTACTCATCTAACATTTTCCTTGCCATCTCAATGAGCGTCCTGTTCTTCCTCTCAACCACCCCATTTTGCTGAGGGGTGTAGGTGGCTGAGAACTGGTGATCAATCCCTAACTCATCACAGAACAGCTCAACAGAAGTGTTAGTGAACTCCGTTCCATTGTCACTTCTCACCTTCTTGAGGGTACACTCAAAAGCATTTTGTGCTTTCTTTACAAACTTTTTGAAAACATCTACAGTTGGAGTTTTATCAGGTAAAAAGAAAACCCAAGTGTATCAGGAGAAGTCATCAACAATGACCGTGCAATAAAGATTTCCCGATACTCACATATGTTGTTGGCCCAAAAGATCCATGTGTATAAGCTCGAGAGGTCGAGATGTAGACATGACATTCTTGGCGAGGATGTGAGCTTGCCACTTGCTTGCCTACCGACAGCGAACCTTGCATAGCTTGTCTTTCTCGAATGTCACATCTTGCACCCCGAGAATCAACTCATTTTTGAAAAGTTTCTTCAAATTTGCCATGCCGACATGCCCAAGACGCCTATGCCAAAGCCAACCAAGAGAGACTTTGGCGACAAGGCAAGTCGAGATGGATGCGGCAGGTTCATTAAAGTTCACAAGAAACAAGTTTTCAAACCGAAAGCCTTTAAGCACAAGATTTTCATTTTTGTCCAAAACCAACAAGCCCTCAGGTGAGAAATTACAATGGAACCCCAAATCACATATTTGGGCAACAGAGAGAAGATTATAGCTCAAAGTTTTTACTATCAGCACATTGTCAATTGAAAGATCAGAAGAGATTGCTACCTTTCCAACTCCAAGTACCTTGCTCTTGCTTCCATCTCCAAAAGTGACCTTGGGGAATCTTGCCTTCCTCCCTATTGAGGTGAACAACCGGGGTTGCTTGGTCATGTGTTGGGTGCACCCACCGTCAATGATCCAATGGCACCTCCACTCCGTAGTTCACATCAAATGAGAAGATCACTTATGTGACTCGAGGGACCCACACAGAGGTCCCCGAGGGTTAGCCTTCAAGCTAGAAGCAACAGAGCAAGCGATCAATCAATGACTTGGGCACCCAAACATGTGCCTTGTGCTCATTCTCAGCCTTGAGCCCAACAAATCTAGCAGTCATCCTACCTTGAACATTTTTCTTGAGCAGGTAGTGACCGTATAATTCAGAATGTGCTCTAGGAACTCTTGTTTGTGTGTGGTTGGGAGTGTTGCGATTTTGGTTCCTAGGAGGGATTGGTCTACCATTGTTGTGCCTAGGAGGACCATGCCAGAAGTTTTGCCTAGGTGAATGCCAAGTGTTATACTTAGGACCATATTGCCAGGCACTATGATTTCTTTGTTGCCATGTGGAGTTATAGTGCATAGGAGGTCCTTGCCATGTGCGGTGTCCATTGTGCATCCTAGAAGCATTGTTGCTAGTGTGCAATTTGTTAGACCCAGAGTTGCTTCTCTTCTTGGGATGAGCATGATGGTAACCTTGCCTACTGGCAGATGCCCGAGGAACACTGGATTTCTTCCTCCCCTTTGGCTTCTCAGGGATAAAACCCAAGCCACCCTTTAAGGAAGGTTTTCTTTGTTTCTTGAGCATTTTATCCAAGGCTAGACTACCCTCATAGCACTTCCCAAATCCTTTATCAAATTTTTCAAGTTTAGCTCTAAGTTCACCATTCTCAATAGCTAATTCCCTAGCAGCTAAAGCAAATTTGCAATTATCAGGAGTACAGTCATGAGCATTGCTAGAGGAACCACTAGAGCTAGAAGCAATCAGGGTCAAGTCAATCAAATCATCACATGAAGTAGAGCTATCAACCCTAGGAGGTGCAACAATTATGGAACATGCAGAGCATCATCAACAAGATCACTAGGAACAGGCAAGATAGCGGGCAAAACATCAACCAAAGCATGACAATCGGGGACATCAGCAGATTGAGCAACAGAGCAAAGCAATCATGGAAGCATTATCGGCTAGAAGCCGCTCATTACTAGCCCTAAGCTCATGAATTGTAGCAAGGAGATGTTCTACCGACTCATTCATAGCCCTATTCTCTTCTTCTAGCACACTTGTTTTCTTAGTCATAGCATTACTAGAACCCATCATGGAGTCATGTTCAGGTTTCTAGTGATTCATGCTTAGACACAAGATCATTGAACCTAGCATTTAAGTCATTAAGACGCTCCACAAGTCTCATGTTTCTTGATCTTTCCTTTTCAAGAAAGTCAAGTGCTTGAGCAAGGTAACCTCTAGCAACTTCCGCCTCATCTTGGGTTCGAGTCGAGTCACAAACCTCATTTCTAGATGGCTTGACCATCGAGCACTTGGCGATGTCGGTCGGTCGATGTCGCCTCCGGTGTAGTGGAAGTAGAGGAAGCAGACTCGTCATCATCGGAGAACCACTCTTGAGGCTCAGTGACGACCGTGAGACATCTTGGAGGGAAGGCTGGCGGTGGTGGCACAGCCTGAGTGATTGCCATGCCGGCCAATCCTTGGCCACTTGACTCCTCGTCATCACTTGAAACTGACGTGTCATTGGGTATCGCCATCGGTCACCCATTCCCCACAAAGGCTAGCCTCTTGCCTTGTGAGGAGCGACCCTTGAATCTCGACTTACGGATTTTTCTTGTAGTCCTTCTGTCTTGGCTTCTCACCATCACCCTTCTCCCTTCCTTTGTTCTTGTACTTGGTATTGCCCTTCTGAGGACACATCGAAGCAATATGTCCCTTCTCCTGACACTCATAGCATCGGTATGATGCATGTGAGTTTCTGCTCATCCTCTTCCCGCCACCATAGCCATTCTTGTTCATGGGCCGCGGCTTGCTTCATGAGCAGGCCAAAGTGTTGGAAGCCATTCTCGATCTCGCTCCATGTCATCTCACCCTCATTCTCGGCTTGACTTGACTTGGGATCACTCGCTTGGATCCACTAGCCTTGAGTATGATCACTTGATTCTTTCTTTGGGCGGGGAATCCTCTGGATCATTGAGAAGCATCATCTCATGTGCGGTGATCTTCTTGAGCAAAGGCAGGTGCCGGCTTCTCCACGTCACCGTTGTTGGTGAGATAGGTGATGATGTCCCTAGTCCTTCTTGAGGAGGATCCATGACATCTTCCTGCACACTTCATCATTTGCAACAATGTGACCGAGCCCTTAAGCTCGTTAAGGATGGGTTAAGCCGAGTAAACATAGCATTGACATTCTCATTTGGAAGCATTACAATCGATCATAACGCCGCTTGACAACTACTAGTCTACCCTCCTTAACAATGAGAAGTGCCTCGTGAATCTCAATGAGTGTGATCCATATGTCGTGTGCACTAGTGAGATTGCTAACTCTATCGAAGACCTCCATGCTCAAACCACAAAACAAAGCGTTCATAGCCTTAGCATCGGTCTCTAAGAGTTTGTTTTGTGCGGGTGTGGCGGTATGTTGTTAGTGAGTGTGACACCATGAGGAGACTCTACAACCCTCAAACATCCATTCCCATGGCACGGAGAAATACTTTCATCGCAACTTCCAAAAACCAAAATTAGTGCCACTAAGCGGAGGAATCCTATTGGCAGCTACACTACCCCCGTCAGCCATCTCTATGCGGTTAAGCAACTAGAGACCGAGCTCTGATACCACTTGTAAGGATCCTAGGCCGAGAGGGGGGGTGAATCGGCTCTTTTCAAGTTTTACTTCTTTTAATTTGCTTGCTTAGTTTGTCAAATTAGGAACCCAAGCTATCGATTGGCCTAGAGTCTAGTTGCGGAAGTGATCACAACAATGCTGGCGACTACTAGGAGGCTCGATGGCACTCACACGCAAGCGATTAATTCAAAGTGCGGAAGTAAATTGATGAGGCGGGAGACGCATAAACCGAGTTGTTTACCGAAGTTCGGTGCTCAACACATGAGCACCTACGTCTCCGTTGAGGAAACTTCTCACACAGAGAAGTCGGGACTCTTTCGTCCCTAGCCCTCAATCCACTCGTGGTAGCTCCAAACCTTCACACGGAGGCGAGTTCCCTCACACGCGAGAGTTCTCACACCCACGGCACCGACACACGGCACCGACCACCGACACACGGTGGGTTTCACCTCAACACATGAGGTACCCCCAACACATGGAGGATTTGGATCCGACACACGGACGCCTTGGCACCTCCGACACACGGAGATGGCCGCCGACACACGGCGGACTTTGCACACCCCAACGAACGGAAAGGAAGCACCGTGGGAAGCACGGTGACCTTCACGGAGAAGGGTTTGCTTGCGATACGCTTGGTGAAGCTCGGCGATGACGGTGTCTCACGGTGACAAGAATCCCAAGAGCACAAGACCGGAGACACTCAACTCTCAACCCACCATGGAGGATGGCAAGGCAACCATGGAGAGGACACAAACCTTGGAGATGATGAGGAGGAGGCTAGGGGATGCTCTCTTCTTCTTCCTCACTTCTTTTCCCTCAATCTCACAATCACATGGAACCCTAGATGGAGGTGGGAACCATGGGAGGGGCTCTCTAGGTGGCTAAGGCAATAGGTGGCTGCTAGGGTAGGCTCTCTCCCGTTTCTCCCGTGCTCCTAGCCCCTATTTATAGCCCCAAGGCGAAACCCTATAAATGGACGGTCCAGATTAAATCACGAGATTCAGATCGCCCGATCGGACGCCGTCCGGTCGCCGTCGGACGCCGTCCGACTAAAGGTCGAAACCATTTTGTGCTTCGTCGGACGCCGTCCGTGGTGACCGACGCGTCCGGCGGCGCCGCCACGCAGCGGAAACGGCGCCCGCCAAGTGTTGATTCTTGAGTTTAGCCGTCATCGGACGCGTCCGGTGCTGGTCGGACGCCGTCCGACAGTGTGGGTGGCGGCCGTCGGACGCTCGCCAGACGCCGTCCGATGCTCCTTGCCGTCGATTTTCTACTTCACCGGACACCGTCCGGTCCTGATCGGACGCCGTCCGACAGGGACGGTTCGTTTGAGACTTAGCCATTTTCGAGCTCGCTCTTTGGGAATCCTATTGCCGGATGCCGTCCGGTGGCGATCGGACGACGCCGTCCGAGACGGTGTTTCGGACTTAGCCAAATTTTGGCTTGGGCTCACCGGATGCCGTCTGATGGCGATCGGACGCCGTCCTACAGAGGCTAAGTTAACCGACTCGCCTCGCTCGCCCTCTCTCGTCACCACGCTTCGGGTCAAGAGACGCTTTGTCGATTTGTGGACACGGCGGGAGGTTCAAATCATTTGGGCGGGAGGTTTCGCTCCTAAATAGAATATTTGGCTTGGGAACTTGGTGGCTACGAAACCCTGGACAGCTGTCACTCCCCCGAACTCTCCCGAACTCTCTCGAACCTAGACAGGTGGACTCGCTCTAGATGATTCGCTAACGGATAACAACTGGCACTCTAGGAACCCCTATGACCTGTGCTTAGTGGGACCCTGCAACCAGAGAGATGTTGTCGATCTGCTGAGTTGGGCCGAAGACGCACACAAGGAAATTAGAGAAACTATGAAACACAAAGTCCTTATCCTTGGCGTTCCAGCTGTACGGCCTAGTTGCCATCAATTACCAAAAACAATTAGCCCATGGGAGGCTTGAACTTACAAGGTTGCAGCTAGAAGAATCTTTATTAAGAAGGGGAGTTTGACAAGATGAGTCTTCAAGAAAGCGATTTTACCTTTGGAGCTCAGGACGAAGGCTATCCAGATGTCTAGGAGTGCGCCTCTACAGTTTTGCCTGTGGAGTTTATTTGGGTCTTCATTGTTTATCAGTTGTACTTTGTTCATATCTAAAGACTTCCGCTTTTGTAAGGCTGTTGAACCAAAACTATGGTATTATTTGCCATGTTTGCAAGCACTCTGATGCAATAAAGTTTATTTGTTGAATGGTCATGAATCAAGAGCTGTATATATGTGTGTTCTAGCTACTTGATCCAGGGACTAGAACATGTAAAGCACAGAGGGGACTCGACTCCATTTTCTTGTCCTCGCAATTTGAGGGTGAAGAATGGATGAACTGCTGCTGTTCTTCTCAGTTCGAGTAGCAGGAAGTGGAGGTAGAAATGAGGGTGTAGAGCGGTGGAAAAAGGCTGGTTGGGGCCTTAAATAGGGCTGCTAGGTGTGGGTGACAAGTGGGGCCAGGTCCCACCTGTAAATGAGGGGTTTTGGGTAAGGGAAATGATGAGAAAAGTGAGGGTGCTGCAGCTGTACGAAATTCTACAACACTTGGCTTCACTCTGCGCCATCGCCCGCCCCTTGGTCATGGAGCGCAGATGGTTTGGGGCGCGTGGCCTTCTGTCTGAATCACCGCCCATTTCCTCCAATGAGAAGATAGTCATCGGGTCTTTGTCCGGGACAGAAAGAATAAAGGAACTAATTGGATCCGGGCTACTGCAGCAGCTTTTAATACGAGAGATAGCCCTCCTAGCTCTACTCAGGCTCCTCACTAGGTTAATCTCCCCCAGGGCTTGGTGTTGCTCGGTAAGGTTCAGTCGGGAGTGGATGCCCGACTGCTCGTCGCCACTCGGGCCTGGTCGGGGAAGCTTAGCCTGGATAATGGATCACTCGGGCTAGCTCGGTGGGGAGTTTTCCAGCTCGGCCAACTAAGGAACGTGCCCAGCGGGCTATATATAGTTGCCCACCGAAGCCCGATCAATATCTACCTCACCATTCTGGTAGCTCGGTGACTGGTATTCTAAGTGTTTTAGTTTAAAATCCTATATTCCCACTGTATATCCCGATGGATGAATGCATATCAAGGAAAAGTTTTTAAAGAACCGTAGAAAAACCAAATGAACACAACAATAGTATGCATGCTTAATCGGAAATGACAACCGTGCTGTTACACTACCAGACCAAGGAAACTTTGCACCTTCGTCATGGTCTTCGGTTCCTTCCATTCGAGTATCTCTCTCACCTTATCCCCATCAACTAACACTCCTCGCTCGGAGATCACATGGCCTAGGAATGATACCTCCTTAATCCAAAAGTCGCACTTACTGAAATTAGCATATAATTGGTGTTGCCTCAATAGTTCGAGCACGATTCTAGGGTGCTCGGCGTGCTCCTCCTCATTCTTTAAGTAAATTAAAATTTCATCGATGAACACTACTATGAACTTGTCGAGGTACTCCATAAATGTCTTGTTCATCATTTGCATGAAATGCGTTGGGGCATTCGTGAATCTAAATGACATCACCAAGAACTCGTACAACCCATAGGAAGTGGTGAATGTCATTTTTGGAATATCCTCCTTCTTCATCCTTATTTCATGATATGCTGACCTTAAGTATATTTTTGAGAACACACAACCTCCTTTCAATTGGTCGAATAGGTCGTCAATACTAGGTAGTGGATACTTATTTTTGATGGTGACCTCATTGAGTGATCGGTAATCCACACACATCATGAGTGTGCCCTCCATCTTCTTCCCAAATATAACCGGTGCTCCCCATGGAGATGTGCTCGGCCTGATGAAACCCTTATCCTTTCAACTCTTGCAGCTGCATCTTCACTTTCGCCAACTGTGTTGCATTCAGATATCAGACTACCCGGGTACACATCAATACAAAATTCTACCTCACGATCCGGTGGCAGTCCATGTAAGTCATCGGGAAATATGTCCGGGTATTCATATACTATAGGCACCTCGTCCAGTGGTGGCTTCTCTCCTTCTAATCTTGTCACTATTATGTGATTAAGTACTTCCCCTTGGCTGTCTTGCTCTCCCGATACATACGTGACTCTAATCACATCAACATTGGTCATGGTGATAGCCCTGCAGGTGCAATTAATCGGACTTTGTTAATTTTTCACCAGTTCATACCCAATATTATCTGTATACCAGCTGTGTCCAGTGTAATCATGTTTGACTTGAAGTTGGACCCTTTTATCTCCACTTCTAACTTAGGACATCCCATTGTTGTCCTCATGGATCGTCCCGGGGATTGTATCATTAGGGCTCGTTTTAAAGGCACTAACACCGATTGATTTTTACCAACTAGATCTTTAGCAATAAAATAATGTGATGCTCCCAAATCGGATAAAATTATATCAGGTACGGAGTTTGCTAGAAACGTACCTAGAACGATGTCAGAAGCATCCTCTGCCTTCTCGGTGGCGACGTGGTTGACAGGTCCAATCCCCATCTTCTACACTGCATTGCAATTCTACGCATTGCGAAACCATCCCCCTTGAGCCCGCTGGAATTGACTTCCGGTCTTGTGTGGGCAGAACTGGGCGAAGTCTCCCACTTGATTGCACTTGAAACAAGTGACTCCTCCGGCACTCGGCATTGCATTCTTGCCTTGGTTCAGTTGGTTATTTTCGCCTTGCGCATTCGGCTTCGCTGGCTACTGATTGTTCACTCCTTGTCCAGGAGCCTGTGGTTTGGGCACAAAGTTGAACCTCCGATTCCCATGGTGCTGGTGGTGTGTGTGATTCTGATGATGGTGGTGGTGGTGGTTATGGTTGCCATGATGGAAATGGGGGAGAATATTGTTTCCTCCTAGCTGTTGATAGTCAGGCTTCCTCCTCTTATGCTCAACGTTCCTACGATGAGCCTCCTCAAAGATGGTGGCTCTTTCGGTCAAATCCTCGAAGGTAGTGCATTTGAAGGGCAGCACTTGCTCACAGATCCCAGGGTCCATTCTCTCGGTTAGCCTACATACCATGGCCTTCTAAATGGGAATCGCCTACTCTGCATAGCGAGAAAGCTCTACAAACTTGTTGATATACTCAGCTGCTGTCATGCTTTTTTCAAGCGGGCCTTCAAACTCACGCCTCTTCTCATACTACATGCTCTGGGGAATGTATACAGCCTGAAACTCTTCCTTGAATGTCGTGGTTGGGATAAGTTGAACAACAAGTCTCCCACCAGTGTGTGGCATTGCTTTTTAAAAAGTGAGCAACAAACTTGACTTGATATGCTTCTGAAATGTTAACCATGTCTAGTTTGCTCTTAGTATCCCTCAACCAGTCGTTAGGCTCAACTGGGTTGTAGACTCCGTTGAAAGCAAATGGTCGGGTGCTCATAAAATCCTTCAACCTCGACTGTGGTTGATATTGCATCGGTGCTGGGCATTTGCTGGCACGAGTTATGCTTGATGTTGTAAATTAGTCAACCGATCCACAATTATGTTCAATGCATGCATAACCACACCGTCCTGTTGTTGGACTTGTTGTTGGTTTCCGGTGACATGGGCGACGGCTAGGGCAGCAACTTGAGTGGCGATGGCATTCACATCAACGACTGGTGGCGGTGGTGGCGGTTGCTCTTCCGAAACATTGGCATTGCATGGAGCAGGTGCATATACATTGTGTTGGGCAGTAGCACGGGTGCTTCTCTTGGGCGGCATCCATAGAATAAGGTAAGATTAACTATTGGGTACGGTGCGACATCAATACTTAAAAATTTTATGGAAAGGCTATTTTTTCACTCATTACAAAGATTCAATAAAATCCAACACATATCATCTTGAGCATGCACAAAGGAAGCGCAACACACACAAAAAAATCAACTCAGTCATGGTTTAAGGGCACACTCAACAAATTAGTTATTTATATTATCGTCGCCATTATCGACTAAATAATTTTTCATACTTAGGAAATATTAGGGTTGTTTTGGTGAGCAAATTAACGCTTTTTCAATATGAAGAAAAGAACTTGCTCCCGCTATAATGAACTAAAGGAACTAAAGGAACGCTAGGATAATAACAGAGCAAATTAATACCGAAACAAATGTGAGCGCACACATCGGCTATAATGAACTAAAGGAACTTGCTCCCGCTATGGGGATACGCGGTGAAGAGCAAGTTAAACAATTGTCCAAAGCAACCCATGATGAAATGACCATAAATTATGAATTAGCCGGGTAAGTAATGAATAGAGTCACAGCCATAATGGACATGTACTATTCAAAGAAAATTGCCTCCATCATTGAAAAAGATCCCGAGCCTACATCACTACCAGAATGTAAAGAAAGGCCGGATTGGGAAGAACGTAAAAAGACAATTACTGTAGAACTCACATGCTTGAACAATAGACGAGTGTTAGGACATGTATGCCATACACCGAACCAGATAAGCCCAGTCGGGTACAAGTGGGTCTTTGTTTAGAAGAGGAATGAAAGTAATGAAGTCGTAAGGTACAAAGCAAGGCTGGTAGCTAAATATTTCACTCAACGTCCTGAAATCGACTATGAGGAAACTTACTCCTTGGTCATGGACATTATTACCTTTAGATATCTTGTCTCAACGGTAGTTAATAGGAACTTAAGAATGAAATTGATGCATGTTATGTCCTTTTACCTTTATGGTAATCTAGATTATAAAATATATATGAAGATACCTGAAGGCATCCCCGTCCCGAATGACAATAGAGCCAATAGAAATCTATAAAATGTGAGACTTGTGAAATCGCTACATGGACTAAAGTAGTCTAGGAGGATGTCGTATAATCACTTAAGTGACTTTCTCTGCAAGAAAGGCTACGCAAATAATGAAGATTGTCCTTGTATTTTTATACGGGGATCCCCGAATGGGTTCTGCATAATCTATGTATATGTGGATGATCTGAATATCATCAGGAGAAATGAAGAAGTTGAAGAAGCATGCTCTTACTCGAAGTCTGAGTTTGAAATGAAAGAATTGGGTAAAACTAAGTATTGTTTGGGCTTTCATCTCAAGCAATTCCCACATGGGATCCTAGAGCACCATGCGACCTATACTCAGAAAGTATTAGTGAAGTTTGGTTTGACAAAGCCTATTTCTCAAGAACCCCTATGATAGGGAGATCTTTGCGGAAAGATAAAGACCCCTTCAAACCCAGGGAAGAGGGGTGAAATTCTCGGGCTGGAAGTCCCGTACTACAGTGCAATAGGAGTACTTATGTATCTTGCTTATAGGATATAGCATTTGCTGTGAACACGTTGGCTCGATACAGTGCAGCGCCCACGAAGAGACATTGAAACGGAATAATGGTTATCTTTCGATACCTTCGTGTAAGCATTGATCTTGGCCTGTTTTACAAGAAGAACCAAGATATGAATATTGTTTATCATGCCGATGCTGGGTATCTTTCGGACCTGCATTTTGTTAAATCACAAACTGGGTATGTCTTCCTATGTAGCGACACTGCAATGTAATGGAAGTTGTCCAAGAAGACGCTAGTGGCCATGTCCTCTAACCACTCAGAAATCATTGCATTATATGAAGCATCTTGTGAATTTGCATGGTTGAGAAGAATGGTGAAACACATCCTGTAGTCATTTGGATTCCTATTGAGCAAACCCCTACAATTATCTATGAAGATAATGTCGTTTGTGTTCCACAAATGCAAATGGGTTATGTGAAAAGCAATCTTACTAAGCATATCGACCCCAGGTTCTTCTATGCGCATGAACTGCATAAGTTGAATGAAATAAGTATTCAACACACCAAATCTTGAGAGAATTTTGCTGATCTGTTCACTAAGTCATTGTCTACTATCTCCTTTAAAAAGTGTGTTAGAGGCATTGGAATGATCAGGCTTAAAAAAGAGTTGAATTCAGTGGGAGATATTTCATACGCCCTGTGACATCCTCTATTTTATCGTATGTCACTTGTATTTTAAAATCATTAAAAATAAGTAAAAGGGAATTGTTATATACAAAATCCTAATTTAAGATATTTTAAGTTAGGTTTAAGCCAAAACGCTAGGAAACCTTTTAGGAAAATTCTAGAAAAATTCAAGTAATTATTATAAACCATCATCTAGCCAACCTGCAAATTTCAAGTCCAGATTCCAAGGCTATCTCAAGATTTCATGAAGTGTTGCCGTTTTGTCGAGAGCTCGTCAAACCCAACAAATAATGAGAAAATGAATTAATTTCGCGCTCAAATTTGGAGGGTAGAAGTCCAATCCAAATTACCCTCCAAATTTCAGCCCCATCCTTCAAAGGAAACTCCGAATTCTTGCTAAACAAGCCTGAATCATATCCGAATCCTTCCCGGATTAGAATTTACGACCTAATCCAACCCCTCTTAACACTAGGCCTAGTCTAGGTCATCCTTGGCACTATATAAACCCCCATAAAACCCCTTACACGACACCACAACTCTAAAATCTACAAATCCCAAACGCTAGCCGCTAAAACCCTAGCCACCGAAACCCTTTTCTGGATATCTCTCTGTGTCGTGCTTAAACCCAAGATTAGAAGGTGCCATGGTATAGAGCTCGTCGAGATGGTCAAAATCGATATATGGATCGCAATATTTGGCCAAGAAGCGAGGAAGATATGGTTTGCCGAAGTGCGCCATCTGTCCCTCCCGCCGCCTGCCAGCCACCGTGCGCCATCTGTCCCTCCCGCCTCCTTCGCGCATGCGAGCTGCGCCTATCGCTGCCATGTGTCATTGCCCGCTTCGCCCGCTCCGCGCTCACCACCTGGCCGCCGCTCCCACCTGCCCCACGTGCGTCGCCGCCGCCGCACATCGTCCCCGCATTGGTCGTCGCTGCCAGCCAATCCCTGCGTGCCGCATGCCTCCTTTCCCACCCGCGTCACGTAGCAGCCACCCCTAGAAGCCACGTCACTCCATCGCCCGCACCGCGCGTTTCCGCCATTTGTCGCCACGCTACAAGGGAAATAGCATATAGCAACATGCTCATATGATGCTATATGTACGTATATGTGTTGCAGACATCAACAACATCACATAACATAGATGTTGTTATAGGTGGTGTTGCTAGCTGTATGCTGCATCACAAATTATATGATGCAATATATTTGTATATGTGTTGCTAGCTAGCAACATGCCTTTAGCACCACATGTACACAATAATTGACAATATCTGAAAGCATCACTTAAACAATCTATTGCAACATCATTAAATACGTGTGTATATAATTATATTATTTTATATAGATAATATAGTTCACATAGAATTTACTAAAATTGATCTTTAACAACTCTAAATATTAGGAATAATGAAAAAATAATTTTATTCGTTTAAATATAATGTAATGTACATCACTTTATATAGAAATGAAAAACAACTACTGTGTCTATATATATAGAAGCTAACAAGTAATAATTGACTTAAAAATATGAAATACAACAAAGATGTCTACTTAATTCCTATTTTTCTTCTGTCCGAGTTTGCCATATCTCATCATAGATTGACCCTCAATACATTATGCCTTTTCTACCTCTTTTTCACAAGGCCTCTGTTCATTGTTTGCTATTCTTATGCATATGCATATACGTGTAGATTGTTTGTGTTCGCGCTATTCGGGAGGATTCCAGGAGCCATCCGAAGGACGATCCCGGAGTAATACCAAGGCAAGGTAGATTACATCTTGCTTTCCATAGTTTGCAAAACTCACCCATTTACTATTTTTATTTATTTTTCTCATGCATGAAATGATGGAAGGGTTAGACTCCTATTATATTCACACTTAGTCATGTACCCTACAAATTTAGCCAATTATTGCTGCCTTAGTTATTTTCCTAGCCTATTCTTGTGCATAGATGCTAGTGCTCGTGGGTTGGTAGTTGTTTAGGTTATTTATCATTTTATTACTCTTGTGACTTGATATGATTGGTGGTGCTGAGTTACTTTAATAACCTAATCAACTAAAATCTACGTGGTGTGTGTTGACTAAAGGTGGCATGTCGGGTGGTTTTGTGGTTTGATGATTGTCGTGGAGGTAGTCACCCTGGTCTAATCAACAGTTAATTTGTTTGCAATGGTATTTCAGACGAGGTAGTTCGACATACTGATTTACCAATTTTTTTTCTTTTCTGTCCATCCTTTTGTCTGGCACGGTTGGCAGCTTGGCAGGTGACAGGAAGAGTCTGATACACACGGGGAAATGAGTCCCACCAACTTCACAATGTCAAGAGAGTATTGCTCTTGTAGTGTACGCAGTCTATACAGGCAAATAAAACAAAATGCCTCCTTCCGACATTCTGAACTTACTTTATTGTTTAAAATGCTTTGCATATATAGTTTTGGCCAACCCACTTCCCATGAGCGACTCTTGCAGCCGGACGTAACTATAAAAAGGGTTGTAATTGCAACCGAGCCTGCATATAAAAGGGTCTGAAAACCCCTCTTCCTCGTCCCAGTGCATCACCCAAGCAGAAGCATTAGCAACTAGCAACCAACAAGCCATCTCCTCCACTGCAGCACATTCTCCCAAGTGCCAAGTCTGCCATGCAGTGCTCAAGGCTCAAGGCTCTACTTTGCAGCCCGCTTGTGTCGACCCTCGACTTCCCTTAAGGACTTGTTCTTTTTACCGTATTGTACCGTTGCGTGTTACTATATCAAATTTTGTTATTTTTATATAGCCTATATGTTGTCATAATTTGCAAGGATTTTTTTGTGACTTTAGTAGTCGTTCCAAAAATTATATAACTATTTTTTAATTATTTTTTTATAATCTATAGACCTCATTTTGAGGACTCTCAAATTTTCTACAATGTAAGACGCCAACGTAACAATACGTTGAGAAGAACAAGGGCTAAGCCTCGGTCGAATCTCTGCTGGCCGCTGCGTCTCCTTGGCCCTGCCCCGTTCCGACGTCGCTGATCGCCTCTGGCACGTCTGCGGCGTCGCTTCGTCTAGCGGCCGTGCCAGCGCCAGCGTTAGCTGGTGTTCCTATGCCCTCTTATGCCTTCCGCCGCCGTGGTCTTAATTGGGGCAGCGGCGGCACCGGGAGTCCGGGTTCGGCAAGGGCGCCGGGGCCATCGGAGAGGAAGATGGGTACATGCACTGCTTCTGCATCAAACTGGTGGCTATTCCTGGTCAGGATATTCTTAGCCTTAGTAGTAGGAGTAACATAGTACTGTCGTTTGGAGACTTTGCGGAGAGTTGTGTTTCTTGTCTGTTGATGATGATTCTAACATCTAGGCATTGGCGAAAAAAATTCATTACCGTGTGCGAAACCTAAATACTTGACTCGAAAAAGTTACAAAACTTAATTTTCTAAAAAAATTACATTCATCATTTAATCAAGACTTGTTCATTTAAACTTAAATTGTAATTTGCAGGGTATAATTTGTTTTTTATAGTACCGATATACTTAACTCCATAAAGTTAATTTTAAAATATATTTTGTTCTTAAATATCTCAGTTTTTAAAAATAGCACATTTTCGTTTCCAATCTACTTATTTTTATAATGATGTAATGTATACATCATCTGAACATATAAATGAGTTATTATTGTGTTAGGAGTTTTACTAAATAGAAATATCACTATTTATATAGTTGCAATGTTATTGTAATGTTATGAGGTAATATCGATGTTTAATTTAATTTGTTGTAAAGTTAAACATGAGCTCTAGTTGGGCACAATGATTACAACAGGACCTTCATTAATATAAGTGATGAATGCTCTATTTATACTATTACAATGTTATTGTGATGTAACATGCATGTGTCAAAATCTAAACCATATAACATAAATATAGGATCATCTATATAAATATCTTTACTTTATATCTTCCTGCCTAATTATCTTATATCTAGACAATTCTTTACTTATACATCAAAGATAAAATTTTATTATAAAAGAACCTTCTACATATTCTTATACTTTGATGCGAAACATTCTTTTACTACCTTTATATATATTATTCATATTATAAAAAATTCAAACTTCTAATATAATTTTTTAAATATGTTTGGCTAATTCTTCACACTTTTAGATAAGATGTAAAGATAAACATAAGATAACGACCAAGCCAATATTATGGCCACACTTACAACATGGATCTCTAAGATATATAACTCTTTACGTATATGGAGTCATTAGGTTAGATACATGTAAATCAAAATATAAAATCATGAGGTGAATACGTTGTTGATTGCCGATGTGGATATGGTCAAATAACTTGGTTAGTTTAAGCAAAACTTTGAATAACATGGATGGCCCTGTCCTCTTCTTGTCCCTAGGGGCTAAAAAATGGACTGGTTATGGTTGGGTAGTAGGCCATATCTTACTTTACCTTAATTTTTTCTAGATATGGGTAGAAAAGAATCGAGTCGAATATGGTCATTTTTGTTGTCATGTAGAAAACAAATATTGTGTATTATACAACTGGGTAGTAAGAGGATACATGGTACTTAGTCAGATAGTACATAAATTATGTAGGATTAAAACATATTATGAAAATAATCTAACTAATGGATCAGGATGTCATCCGGGGGTGAATAGGCGTTACAAATTTTTAAACCATTTAAAACACAACGGAGAATGATATCAGATGTTCCGGAGTTAATATCAGATAATCCGATATGAATCGGACTATCTGATATTATATGATACTATCCGATATATACAGATTTAGGGTTTTTGGGAATCCCACCAAAATTATGGACACCACCAAGAGTGAAGTGGATACTCAAAGATTTATTCCCGAAGTTCGGATCCTTGATGGGATCCTACGTCTCTGTTGAGGTACGCTCAGTCACACTTGAGCCCGGGTCTCTTCCAACCATTCCTCTCACCGAGGTCACACCAAGACCCATCGGTTTTACTCCTTGGTACTGCCCATCCGAAGGCGGAATCCGCCTTCACAAACTCGCACGGCTCACCACACAAAGCACCGGTTGCTCATGTTTAACACCTAGCCATGTAGGAGTCCTCAACCTTCAAGAGTAACTAATGCCCACAAAGAATGAACTTGGAGATGAACTCAAGTGCTCAAAGATCGACTTCTTCTCTCACACCCTCTCCCAACTCTTGTCACAAAGAGGATCTAGAGTGGAGAAGGAAAGAAGCCCTAGGTTGCTTGGAAGTTCTGCTCAAAATAGTGTGGAAGGCAACCCCTATCCCATAGGGAAGAGGGAGGCAAAGAATAGCCTCACCCAACAACTAGCCGTTTGCTGCTAATAGACATCGGATAGTCCAATGGTGCACATTAGATAGTCTGATATGAAAGTGCGGGAAACTCAAAGCAATGACTATTTTTGAGGTTCTGGAATGATTCTAGAGATGTTCAAACCAGATACAACACCAAAAGGTCAAATACATATCGGATAGTCCGATATTTTGAGTTATGCGAGACAGAGAGGGGTCGATTGGAACAAGCATCTGATAGTCAGATATATCAGATAGTACGATATAAATATCAGATAGTACAATACAAAGCATATAGCCCATGAGGGAAACAGATAAAACATTTTACTCCGAACTCCGATTTCGGTGATGTTGGGCTCTACGGAAAGATAACAAGGGCTACACAACCCACAAAGTCTCAATAACTGATTCCCAAAGGATAGGAGCAGAAACCACAAAGGAAGCCATGAAAGACCTAAAACTCTCACTTCCGACACCATCAACACTCCTCTCTCTCGATCTCTCTTAAAGATTGATTACTTGAGCACCTGAGACATATGTAAGCCACTCGACGTTGCTTCCCTCTTAATAGTATGACAATCCTTATACTCAACTTATACATAAAATCATACAAGCTTTAAGAGAAATCACTTTCCGTCTGCTTTGTTCGTTTGGAGGTTCAACGACATTCATAGTCTTGAACACCCTTGATGCAATGTGCATGATGACCTTCACCAAATGTCTAATGGTGTCTTCGTCTTATCAACCTTGACTTGATTCACCTCATGAGACTCTCGTCCCATTCGACTTTGACACTATCATCCTCCTAGAGAATAATGCCGCCAAATCGACCTTAACTTAGTTCTGAACTTTTGTTGACACCGTCATCTTGTGCAAATTTGGTCATACCTTGGTCATCACGCAAACTCATAGGACCTAATTCTTTACAAACACTCGTGAAATACATTTGTCCAAAAGCTCAATAAGTATGGATAAGTTTGATATTTGTGAGCGATTAAGTGTTCAATTGTTTCATGTAAAGAAGCACAATATAAGTGAAAACACTTGGTACAAGAAAGGTCTCCACTAAGTGCATCATGATAAATATGTGTTTGATCTATATGCACTGGAGATATGATTTCATAAACAAAACTTCACTGAACAATACAAATGAGAATATATTCATAACTTATATATGTGCAAATTTGTATTTGAAGCAAGAGCAAAGTTGTGAACTAATCTACATTAAATTTCACTAAATTAAGTGCATGCGAGAATATTCATGGATAACATATATGCACAAAACCATTTAAACACGGTGAAGTATATCCAGTGCACCGTATAAGATGATTGCAACATGTTCATAATATATTTATGCTCGAATAAATACGTCATGATACAAAGAACATAAATCTAATCAACCAATAACATGTGCTTATATGTTGCATACCTCAATTAGCAATCCATCTTATTTGCATAAATGAGACTACGGAAGATAAACAATCAAGTGTGTTTGTCTCATTGCAATGATTATCATGAGACATACCTTTTAAAATGAATAGCTTGCCCACTTTATATATATATATATATATATATATATATATATATATATATATATATGATTTTCTCTAAATAGGATTAGACTAAACCAATCTTGACAATGAACATATCAGTCTCATATTTGAGTATGTCATTAAATAAGCATTAAACCAATCATTGTCATTAAATGTGTTTGTCATTAATTACCAAAATCATACAGGGTCACTTGCACTTACACTAACATACATAATCCAGCACATGCTGTCCAATAATAATGTAGCATACATAATCTGAAAACCTGCTACGACGACCAGAGGGGGTGACTCCTCGAACTCACTCTTTGAAAACACGAACAACTTCGACAACTATGTGTACCCCTATGATGAGAGACATGAAATATGTGGAGACTTTTCAATCACAATTCTCATTGTGAAGTGTTCAAAAAGAAAGGAATATTCAAATCTTGCTATAATAAAGCGCATCAAGCCATATCACTAAAGCTAATTCCAGAAAAGTAAAAGCAGATTCTCTAGAATTTGGTCTTACATGGAGCAGAGAGATGGTGGGTTTTTGTTTCTTCAATTTTTTTGGGAATTTTTCTTCCTATAACCAAATGAGTCATGAAGCACTCTACCAATTATCTCCTCAAAACACCTAGCAGAAAAATCAGGAAAAATCAAATACCACAAGCTATCAGGATCATCGAGCTGAAAATTTGGTGCTCGGTGTTCACCTATGTGCAAGAACATGACTCCAAATTTTTACAGTAGATATATAGATGAGTCACGCATGTTCTCCAACAAGAATCACTCAATAATGATTTTTCTAAAATTCAAACACTAACTACTGCACGAATAATAAATTCTGGAAAGATTTGCAACTTGATGGAAAACTTGATCTCAAGTTAATCCTTGGGTGCAAAAGATATGTAAAACCATATGAGAACACTGAAGACATCATGGATCAGAAGAAGAAAGAAGGACAGGAGCCAAATAAACTAGTTGCAACGAAAACCAACAAAGCAACAAGATAAAAAACATATGAACTAGTAAGAACGAGCCATGAACTTGAAGAACGGAGGTTTCATTGCATAGATAGTTGTAAGATTACATGCCGCTCTCGCAATCACAAGAACTCGCAGGTGCCATCCGCTCTCTCCCACACATTTTTAGTTCAAGGGGTGAGGAGGAGGTGCTCCCCTCCGCCTCTATTTATAACATCAAGCGTGAGACCTCCTAAACCCTAGGGTTTGTCTCCATTCTTGATCTGAGTATCAATGGTGTACAACACACACACACCCCTTGTAACTCTCTCCCGACAAGGAATATTCTTGCCATATTCCTCCGAATGCATCCTCACAGCATCCTGGTCACCAGCCCACGCCTAGGCCCAGCAGTCAATCCCGCTTCGGCGCCCAACCTATAGCTATCTCGGATCCTTGGCGCAGCGAAGCTTCACGTCCACGCCATCTCTTGTGACTGCCAAGTATCGAATCTGGTTGCCTGGACACCCCCGGATGCCCGAACCATCAGTTTTCCTCTACGGAATAACGTCAGCCATGTACCCACCAACACCTGCATCACAAAGATGAGTCCAAAATTAACACTTGCCTTCCTTTTCAAGGTTAGCTTCTCAAAATATCATCATTATTGAAAATCAGGTGCACCACGATCATCGGAAATCAAGAATTGCCGCCATGTGTAGTCCTTCTGCTACTTTACCCCCCGCCTCAAGGTCAGTCTGAGGCGATTTCAGACAACATTTGGGCTCTGGTAGCCGAGGCTGAATGTTCTGTGGAGGAGATCACGCAAGACTCTTCTCTCCCCCTTCTTCATTCTGCCTTCAAGTCCCATTGGCGCATTGAAAATTCAGAATGGGAAATCATCGATGACGATGAGGAGGAGAGGGAGCGGAAATAACTAATCATCTATTTACTCAAATGTGCAGCGCTTGCACATGTAAGCTCATCTTAGTTCATTTGTATTCGTCTATTTTGCTCTTGTATTAGTGGTTCATTGTCATAGAATATGGAGGAACACTCCAAGAGGAAGTCCGTGATTTTTTGCAAGTTGATCCCAAAAGTGGAGAAATTCAATGATCACATGAAGAAGAGCGCAGAGGCCTAGGGTAAATCTGACGCTTTTATCCGAGAACTGTGAGCTCAGTCCTGAACACTACAGTAGGAGAAAATGGATATGATCGGTGGCATGGCTGGTTGGCTTTCATGCCGACCCCCCTGAATACTTGCTCCGAACTGTTTATCATCTGCTTTTACTTCCTTTTTCTACCTTAGGATCACAAGAACGCCCAACTTCCGGTAAAGGAACAGTTCCAAGCCCGAGCACTGCTTGAACAGGTCCAGCGCCAGTTGGAACGTATCACGCCCCACTCGAGCCCCCTTTGTTGTTTGCTTTTCCAGGATGATTGTCTCATAGCTTCCATGAGCCCTCTTCAAGAGTATAAAGGGAAAACACAGGCGCAATTCGATGTCCTCAAAGGGAAGATCAAATCCACGAATGCGACTTGTGACAAACTCCTGGAAGCGTCTGGGCCTTTGTGAAAACTTTTGCTGACAGGGGATGCAGAGCCTAGCGATGCTGGCCAAATTATAATTCAGCTAAAGGAGGCTCCCAAGAGGCTGAAGGCCCATCTAAAGGAGATAGCGGTCACCAGCGCCAGTTAGGCGCTAGCGTTATATCCTCGAGTGGAGCTTGATATCGTGATGATCAAGTGGATGCCCTGATCGAGGAAGATCGTGATACTTTCATGGTGCTGGTGGAAAACTTGGACCTGGGCCCCCTACAGAGGTTATAATGAAAGAACTTTGGTAGTTCTGAAATCTCGGATTTTTGCTTGCTGCTGTTTTAATGCCTATTCTGGCGATTAATCCTGTGTGATAATGAGAGTGCTATGAAGATAGCTAGCAACCCGGTTCAACACTCGCACACCAAACACATTGACGTCCGACATCACTTCCTTCGGGATCATGTGATGAAGGGCGACATCGTAGTTGGATCTGTGCGTACGGAGGACCAGCTTGCTGATATCTTCACCAAGCCACTAGATGAGACACGCTTTTGTAAGTTAAGAAATGAACTGAACATACTAGATAGGTCAAATGTCGCCTGAGTTAGTCGTGGGGCTGTTGTGTGTGAACCTGGCACAATGATATGAACTTGAGACAACCTTGGAGCTTTTCAAATTGTACTTGATTCATACTTTGTTCATTGCATCTCCATTTGCACTTGATAGCTAAATCTCAAATTGACTGTCATCATGCTCAATAGGTGCTCTAATTAACACATGGTAATAATTCTTCACATGGAGCGAATGTTAGATGTGTTAAAGCCATGGGTATCTTTTATAGCTCATCTCCATGAGAATGACCTAGTGCTTCTAGTTCTGATCTTGCTATTCATTGTGTATCTTGTTTAATACCTTAACTAGATATGAGCACCTTTATTATGAAAATGTTGAGCAATCTAAAAATGTGCAAAATGCAAAAGTAAGGCCAAAAGGCCATCCTTGTTCTCACCAATGTCTTCCCAGCTGAGACAGTTTGCCATTGCACTAGGCATGAACTTAGGGGGAGCTTTGGATGACCAAGACACTGAATCCTTCAAAGGTAATGTCAAGCGCGTCGCCTACAGTTTTGAGACATGGAACTTAAAAGAAAATCTTTTAGATTCAACTCTTTGACTTTGTGTAGCACTTGTGCATATTTGAACATGCTTGTACTAGGTGCTAGTTTGCATCAAGGGACCTCTCTTAGTGCATGAGCTTATTAGATACTCATTGGCTTTGATTCCTCTACATCCGGCTCTAGATCTTAATTCTACTTACACATCACTCAAACATGAGCATCTATTGTGTATTGTGATATTTGATCTAGAAATAGTCTTGATTTTGCAATGTGGTGGATAATTTGGCATGGTTAGAACTTGTATAATCTACAAAGTTCTTAAGTATAGTATCCCTTTCATGTGCTTGTTGATTGCCCTTTGTGGTTATTGATGACAAAGGGGGAGAAAAATGGATGAGTGGCAAAAGGAGAGAATGGTGTAAGTGAGAAATATGACAAAGGGGGAGAAATTTGAATTGAATTTGATAGGCAATGATCTAGGGGGAGCTAGGTGTTAGGTATGCATTGTAGTGCACTTCAATTGATCTTATGCCTAGTTGTTATTTCAAGTGAAATAATCTCAATTGGTATCATTCAAGTGGCTAAAATTCATATACACCTGTTGGAACTAACCCACTGCACGAGACACACATTTGCTTGTTGAGTTAGCCATGCAGGAGATCTACAGGTGTTGTCATCAATTACCAAAAAACGGGAGATTGTAAGATCAAGTTTTGGTATTGATGACAACAGGGACTTCAAGATTAAAGCTCTTGTGTTTCACAGTTTCTCTTATACTCTTTGTGTGAGTCTTCGTTCCTGCTCAAGCCTGCTACATCTACGTCAAGCATCAAGCGACAAAATTAAGACAAGGCAAGATAAGACATGACAAGATAAGAGACAAGACAAGACAAGACAAGACAAGACAAGACAAGACAAGATCAAGACAAGACAAGATAAGACAAGAGACAAGACAAGACATGACAAGATAAGAGACAAGATAAGACAAGAGACAAGACAAGATAAGACAAGACAAGAGACAAGACAAGTCAAGACAAGATCACGACAAGACAAGACAAGATCACGACAAGATATGACAAGATCACGACAAGACAAGATAAGACAAGACAAGACAAGATCACGACAAGACACAAGACAAGACGCAAGACAAGACAAGACAAGACACAAGACAAGACACGAGACAAACAAGACACAAGACAAGACAAGACAAGACACAAGACAAGACAAGATCAAGACAAGACAAGACAAGACAAGAACCTAGGTGCACCCTGTTATGACCAGGTCATCAGGACGCGTCCGATGCCGGCTGCACTCGCGATCGAACACATGGTGGGCATCGTTTTTCCAGATCCGGAGTTGCACAGTGAGGAGTATCGGGCGGCTTCCGATAAACCCGTCGGACGCGTCCGATAAACCCGTCCAGCCTAAGTCGATTTACTGCTAGCCGTCTGATCTCGTTCCAAGTTAATCTCATCCGTCCATTGGCCCAGCCTGAACCCTATAAATAGGTGGGATTTCGTGTGAGAGACTTGAGAGAGCTCATTTGTTCATCCCCAAGCTTTGAGAGAGTGAGAGCTCCTCCCTAGTTCATTCTTCATCTCCTTAGATCCAACATGAGAAATTGAGATTAAGAGTGGGAGAAGAAGAGGAAGAAAAAGAAGCCATACCTTGCCTCCTCCGGTCATCCCCGAAGTTCTTGAGCCTTCCCCATGAGTTCTTGGCCTAGCTCGATGGTGGGAGAGGTGGTGGTCTAGTTGTGCTTCCGATATTGTGCTCTTGGATTTCTTGTCATCGGGATTCAACTCCACCACAAGCTTCATCGACCCGTGAACCGCAAGCAAACCCACCAACGTGGTGGTCATCGGCTAGGCGTAGCCGGTGCATCGTCTTCTCCATTACATCGGAGATGTGCTAAATCGTCGGTGTGCTCGAGGTCGACTTCGCCTGTGAAGTCGGGTGTTTCGGGGTCCTTCGCGTGTGAAGGCTGCCGATTCTTGTACAAGTTGGAGTTCCCTTCCGATGTGTTTGGGAACGAACTTCTTCTAGTTGATTGAGGATTAGGGACGAAAGGGCCCCGGGCTTTTCTGTGTGGCGAGCTTCCTCAACGAGAGTAGGTGCTTGCACCGAACTCGGTAAAAAGATCGGTTTGCCCTCTTGTCTCCTTTATTATTCGCACTTGTGTTTACTTCCGCTACTAGACTCGTGTAGGGCTCATTCGCTAGTTGGGTGCTTAACTTGACTAATTGACCAAGTTCAACAAGCGAATAAAATTAAAATAGTCCGATTCACCCCCCTCTCGGCCTTAGGTCCCTTCAAGTGGTCTTGAGTCCCTAGAGCAATGATGGCAATTCTTCGACCCATCTTGTAGCATGTGGCTTAAGACCATAAAAAATTCTCCGTTGGAGCACCACAAAGGCAAAACAAATTATAATGCCCAATTCCTCATACCAATCTTGGAACTCGCCGCTCTTGAACTGAGTGCCATTGCCCATAATGATTCTATTTGGGACACCAAATCTGACGACAATATCTTGAAAGAACTCCCTTGATTTTGTGAATGTGATCTTGGCAACAGGCTTGGCCTCAATCCATTTGGAGAACTTGTTAACAGCAATGAAGAGGTGAGTGAATCCGCCCTGCGTTTTCTTCAAAGGTCCAATATTGTGGAGCCCCCAAACCGCGAATGACCGAGTGATGTGGATAGCTTGAAGCTCTTGCGCGGGCAGGTGAATCTGCAGAGCAAAAAATTGGCAACCTTCACAAGTTCGGACAACGTCTTCGGCATATTGACAGTAGTCGGCCAGAAAAACCCTTGCCAATAGGATTTCCCAACCAACGTAGTGGACGTGTTTAGTGATCGTGTAAAGAGTTGTGAAATTGTTCCGCAATTAACTCCGCCTGGTACGCCTTAGTGGAACGGGGTATCCGAACAGAGGAACCGGACTTTGTTGGATATGGTGCGGTCTATGATGAGTCAAGAAAATCTTCCATTGTTATTTTTGGGGCACGCTCTACAAATAGCTGCGTTCATGTTGAACAGGGTTCCATCAAAATCCATTGATAAGACACCATATGAGATTTTGAAAGGGAAACGTCCTAATTTGTCTTCTCTTAGAATTTGGGGCTATTTAAAACGTATGACGTCTGATAAGCTCCATGCCAAATAGGATAAGTGCTTATTTATGGGGTACCCAAGGGAGACCGAAGGGTATTATTTTTATAACCGGGAAGAAGGCAAAGTATTTGTCGTCCGAACTGGCGTCTTTTTGGAGAATGAGTTTTCCAAAAGGACTGGTGAGAGTAGGGTGCAACTTGAAAAGATTCGGGAAATATCGAAAAATGTTTCAGCTCCAGCTTTTGAATCTGTTGATGAGGTGCCAGCCCCACGGAGATTCATGCGGGCAAGCCGCGCTCCTGAGAGGTTTATGTTCCTCATGACGGAACAACGCAATGTGTTATTATATGAAAATGATGGGCCCAACGACTATGAGGAAACGATAGTGGGCCCTGACTCTGAGAAATGGCTAGAGGATTTCGTACGCTTCGGCTATTGGATCCATCATGTACGCTATGTTATGTACACGCCCAGATGTGTCATATGATCTGAGTGTCATGAGCAGATACCAATTGAATCCTCGTGATGGTCACTGGGTGGCTGTAAAGAACATCCTTAAATACTTAAGAAGGACTAAGAAAATGTTCTTGATCTTTGGAGGAGAGGAGGAGCTCGTCATAAAGGGTTACGCCGACGCCAACTTCCAAACTGACAGAGACGATTCAAGATCGCAGTCCAGGTTTGTATTCTGTCTCAATGGTTGGTAGTGAGCTGGAACAGTTCCAAGCAAGAAGCAGCAACAGATTCCACGACAGAGGCCGAGTACATTGCAGCTTCGGAAGCAGCAAAGGAGGCAGTTTGGATCATAAAATTTGTTTTTAAGTTGTGCATAGTCGCTAGTCCACCCTGTCCTGTGGACCTCTATTGTGAAAATAGTGGTGCCATTGCACAAGCAAAGGAGCCCAGGTCTCACTAAAAATCCAACAATATACTCAGGCGATACCACCTGATCCGGGAGATCATTGAGAGAGGTGATGTAAAATTTTGCAAAGTGCACATGAATCTAAATGTGGCTGATCCGTTGACCAAGCCCCTTCCACAATGGAACCATGAGGCGCACTATAGAGCAATGGGTATTCGATACTTGTATGATTGACTCTAGTCCAAGTGGATGATTGAAAGGGATATGTCCTAGATCAATCATAGTGATGATTGTACAACGTCTTTGTTAATGTACAGATGATAACGTTGTTTATCGGGTCCCTGAATAAATGTCATGACTTTGTCCATTGGGTTCGACTTGATTGTGATACGCATTGTTTAGTGACATTATTCTAAACAGGTCCCTGATCCATATCATTACAAGGAGAGGTTATGATTTTATCAGTATACGTATTGGTTGATGGTAATATTTCACATACCATAGATATAGAGATATGAAACCAATAGTATGGACGCATGTTAGAGAACATGGACAGTCGGATAGACCTACTCCGAGATGTTGTGAGTTGTTATCTCTTATAGCGCCATCGGCGTATAGTCTCGAGAGGTACACCTATATGGTCCTTAGACCTGAGATTGTCATGGATACCTAGCGTGTTGACTCGTATGCTTTGGTATCATCAAACGCTATACCGTAACAGGGTAGTCAAAATGGTGACTATTGGGTATGCCATGATACATAGCCAAGGGTGTGATAATCAAGATGGGATTTGCGCCTGCTCGATAACAAGAGAGATACCTCTGAGCCCCTTGTACGGATGGATAGGGAAAGCGCACGGCCGTGCTAATCTGACTAAGGAGTTAGTCATGGTATGTATCCATTACACTGCCAAGTGAAATGGTCGATCTATCAACAAGGGTGGCGCGCATCTCGGCTTGAGCTTGACTGGTAACGGGTGGCAAAGGGATTGGTATGTGAGTGTATTAAGGTTCAGCCGAATATTGATTCTGTGCATTCAGGGGGTCAATATCTACTGCAAGGTGCCGGTGTTGATCGGTGGATTGCAAACGGGTTTCTGAATCAACGGCCGACATGCATTGAACCTAACAGGTCACACACTTAATGGGTTGGAACTATTTAACAGGTTTTTGCGTGGATATGATCTGCGTAGGAGATAGAACCCTAGCGGGCTAAAGCCCACTAGCGTGACTATATAAGGAGAGGTTTAGGGGCGGCTTTAAGAGATGATTTGAGCATTCACCACGCCTAGCCGTCGTGCGCCCCTCCTGCTCTCTAGAAATCCTAGCCACACGACGAGGTGCAAGCACACCTCATGTGGTGTTCCTGCTCGGTACGTGAGGATACCGCTAGAGGCGCTACCTTACGCTGATGTGTTGTTTGGTTGGATCGTCAGCGAGCACAGGTGAGACATCGGCAAGCACTCAGCGAGCATCGGTGAGCACTCGGCGGACACCGGTGAGCATAGGTGAGCACTCGGTGGTGATCGGGAAGTGTACGTCTACTTCCTCTATGGGCGAGAAACTACTTTCGCTGCATCTGTGCGTCAAGGGTAACGATCCGTGATCCTATACTTGCATGTGCTATTGAGTGATTCGTGGTAGAAAATTTTGATTTTGCGCTCGCGTAGCCTACCCGTTTCCCAGCACGCGTTTCTTGTTCTTCTGTACGGTTTCTGGATCTGACTGTTTATTTTGCTCCTCAACGAATTTCTTCAAAGTGAAGCAATCTTTGGCCTCGTGTTTTCCTCTCGGATAGAAAAGACAAGTGACGTCCATTACCATGTAGTAGTCTTCTGTGTGCACTAGTCGAGGATGACCACATTTCGCCATCGCAAACATCTCCTTGCCCTTCCTCTTCTTTTGTTTAGAAGGCTCGGGCTCATCGGGGGCTTCTTGTTTTTCTGACATGGGCATTCGTCTTGGCGCTCCGCCATGGCATCAGAAGCGGTGGTTTATTGATCTGAGATGGCGAACATTTCCCAGACTGTAGTTGGCGGTTTTCTAGACATCTTCCTAATCAGACTGGGGTCGTTGGTCCCTTTCTAGAAGGCTGCGATGACTGCCGCATCCAAAATATCTCGGATGGTGTTCTTCTTTTGGGTGAAACGGTGAATGAATTCCCGAAGGGATTCATTCTTCCTTCGATGTAGCAGATATAAGTCCCAGGGTGTACCAGGTTTCTTGCAAGTTCCCTAAAAGTTGGCAAAGATCCCTCCAAGACTTGATGGAGTTATCGCAGAGCCCCATGAGCCATGATTGGACTGATGCGGTGAGAATGATGGGAAGATAATTAGCCATCACCATCTGGTCTCCTCCAGCCGCTTTGACAGCTAATGTGTAAACCTGGAGCTAAGCTTCTGGATCTCGCTCCTAATCGAACTTCGTGATGCCTTTGGGATTGAATCCCTCTGATCAAACCACTCGGAGGAGTCGGGGGGTGAGAGCGTGGATCCCGTTGATACGCCTACTACTATGGCTTGCTGGAGACCGCCAAGGTGGCATTGCTCGGTGGTAATGACGGTCATACCAGTCATCCTGTTGGTGATCGTCATGGTGGACGCTGAAACGTTCATGGTCGTCGTTGTTCATCGTCTTCCCACTTCTGTCGTATGGCGTTAAGGCCGTCGCAGAGATTGCGGCTGAGGCCACCGAGGGCACCCCCACGATGATGGGAGTCCAATAGGGAACACTCGACCCACCTGGTTGATTATGCTGAATTGCGGTGGCCGACACCATGGCTTTGATTTGGGCCACGATCGGTGTCGTGGGATTATCAGTCGAAATCGTGAGACCCAGACTATCAAGGAGTATCTTAGAAGCGACAATATTCTATTGTGGGGTGTGGAAAATGGCTTGGTCTACCATCTTGTTCTGTAGTATATCTTCGTTAACGTTTCGGGCCCTAGCCCAAAGAGACTCGGTGTGGTCATCGAGGCGAGGGCGGTCTGCATACGTTGCCACCTCGTTGCGATGGCTTTGAGGCTCGGCTCTTTACTCTTCAATTACGTAAACGCATGATAGACGGGAAAATTTCCTATACTGCTCCCTGACTCGGATTCCGAGTGGAAGAAACAAAGTGTGGGGGGCGTCCTGAATATCAAGGTCATGCAGATGTCCAGCGATAACGCCGACCATTTGGGGATGCACCATCAATTTGGCGTTCCTCGTATCTAAACTGAGGTCTGAGTCCCCGACACATCTCATGCTGGAAAGTGGTGGTGATATTCCTCAGTCCGAACGGGAATATGAGCGAAGAAATGTCATTGTTACCCAAATCCGAGCAGGCCTCGAGCTGTGGTGAATGGAAGTACTCGTCGGCGCTGATCTGGTCCATTTCGACAGAGTCAGTCTTGTCATCGTGGTTGACTTGGTCAGCGCCAGATCCGATCTAGCATGTGTCAACGAGAGAGAGCTCGCCAAGATGGTTGGTGATGAAATCCAGGCTTCCGAAGCGGAATGCTTGGCCGGCGATGAAGGCAATGCCGATCTTCTTGGTTGTTGCCATTGTGCTTGGTGAAATTGATCTTGACACTCCGCTACCAAGCGCACCAACTGTCGACGTTTGCTCAACCGTGGGTTGTCGTTGGCAATGATTTCAAACGGGGTATTGAGCTAGATCTCCTAAACTCAATGGTGACACAAGACAAGGGGTTAGACAGGTTCAGGGCCTCGGCGGTGGAGGTAATACCCTTGTCTTGTGTTCTTGGATTGCATGTATTTCCGTATGAGTTCTGGGGTATCCTTCCCCCCTTGTATAGTAGGAAGGCAGGATTGCAGGATGGAGTCTCGGCTCGTTATGTGATCATATTCCTATTTCTATCTTTCCTTTACCAATGGCATAGTTACCACTAGTTACAATATGGACTTCCTTATCGCGATAAGCTTCTAGATGTACCCTACCTAGCCATGCAAGGCAGGGCACGCCTTGGGTTGTGCGTGTTGATGTATAGCTATCTTGGCTCATCCCTTGTTCGGTGATCTTTCAGCCCAATAAGGATACTCATGGTCCTTGTATCCCACAATGGAGAACGAGATCCAAAGGCATAGCTTCAGGTCTATGCTCTAGCTATTTAGGCTGCATGTGGTGATAAAAAAGTGATGGCGAATTACTTGCTTGTCACGATCACCATGTCGGCTGAAGCGTGGCTTACAGGGCTCCCCGAGAATTCTACTGATTCCTGGAGAAACCTATGTGAGAAGTTCATCGCAAACTTGCAGGGCACTTACAACAGGCCTGGGACGCCATAGGATCTATACCAATTGCGTCAGAAGAAAAGCGAATCATCCGGCGCTTTACGCAAAAGAAGAATACGATATGGGACGTCTCGAACGCGGTAGTTACTGCGGCCTTCTATAAAGGGGTTAGTGACCCCGATCTAATTAAAAAGTTTACATGAAATCGCCAACTACAATAAAGGATATATTCACCATCACGGACCATTATGCCACCACTTCGGATGCTCTAGTCGAGTGCCAAGATGATCGTACAAATCACAAAAACAAAAGGACCAACCCGAGTCCTCTAAACAAAATAAGAGGAAGGGTGAAGAGATTGTCGCGACGGCGGATTGCGGTCAACCCCAGCCACTGCGCACAGAAGACTATTACAGGGTGATGGACACGCCCATCCTATTCGATCCCAAAGGGAGGCACGCGGCCAAAGATTTCTTCATCTTGAAAATGTTTGCTCGAGAGCATAACAAGCAGTTGTATCCCGATGCTGATGAAGCTAAAAAAAGCGCAACCCTTCTGCTGATAACTACCAGGAGACAGAGCGTGAACTCAATTACATATTTGGAGGATCGACAGCATATGAGTCCAAAAGGAAGCAAAAACATACCACTCGGGAGATCAATGCAGTTATGCCTGCGACCCCTCGGTACTAGAGATGGTCCAAGGTTCCCATCACGTTCAACCGTTCGGATCACCAGATCATATAATGTATCCGGGAGGTATCCCTTTGTACTACACCCAGACAACTCAAAAAGGTACTTATTTATATGGGGGAGCGGGTTAAACATATTTTTCTTCAAGGTCCTCGACTATATGAAAAATTCCTCATTCCGAGTTACAGAGGTTCATCACCCTTCCATGGGGTAATCCCCAAGACTTCAGCGATACCGCTCGGATAGATTAATCTGCTCGTCACGTTAGGAACAAAGCAGAATTATCGAACCGAGCTCATTAGCTTCGAAGTTGCCGAATTCAAGTTGTTGTGTCACGCCATCTTAGGAAGGCCGGGATTAGCCAGGTTCATGGCAATACGCCATTTCACGTATCTGGTGCTTAAGATGCCAGGTCCAAAAGGCAACATCACCGTATGTGGCGACATCAAGCAATCCTCCATTTGCGACTAGGAGAGTTGCGAATTAGCCCAAACTCTAGAGGTATCTGCGGACTTGAACAAGATCCGAGTGGCGACTACAACCCTAGAAGATGAAGGCAATGTTCCGGCCAAAGAAGCAATCCAAAACGTACATCAAGAAAGATGAAGGAATCAAGAAAATAGCCCATGACCCGTCCAACTCGACCAAAATAGCTTTGATCGGGACTGGGCTTGATCGCAAATAGGAATACGCACTCGTCACCATCCTCTAGGCAAACATGGACATCTTTGCTTGGAAACCATCGAATATGATAGGAATCTCGAGGAAGGTGATCGAGCACTCTCTGAATGTTGATGAGAAAGCAAAGCCGTCCAAGCAGTGACTCCAGCGGTTCATGCAAGATCGTCGTGACCCAATCAAGGACGGGCTCACCAAGCTTTTGGCTGTTGGTTTCATAAAATAAGTATATCATCCCGACTGGTTGGCGAACCCAATCCTGTTGCGAAAGAAAAAAAAAAGTTGGCGTATGTGTGTCAACTATACCGACCTCAACAAAGCGTACCCTAAGGATCCATTCGGACTGCCTCGGACCGATTAGGTGGTGGACTCAACCGCCAGTTGCGAGCTCCTGTGTTTCCTAGATGCCTACTAGAGGTATCACCAGATCAGCCTAAAAGTGGATGACTGCATCAAGACTCGTTCATTAGACCATTTGGAGCTTTTTGCTACGTCATAATACCAGTCGAGCTGAAAAACATTGATGCCACCTACCAGTGCGCTATACAGTGGCATTTTCACACTCAGCTTGGACACAACGTGTAAGCACATCTCAATGATGTCATTGTAAAATCTTGAGTGAAATAGGACCTTGTCGCCGACTTATCTGAAACATTACAAAGCCTCGGGGCTTACAGAATGAAGTTGAACCTCGAGAAATGCGCTTTTGGGGTTCCTTCGGTAAGGCTACTCGGCTTTATCATGTCTCATTGTAGTATCGAGGCTAACCCAAAAAAATTTAATGCAATCATCAAGATGGAAACTCTGACTTCTTAAAAAGATGTGCAGAAACATATGGGGTGTATGGTGGCACTCGGCAGATTCATCTCCAAAATAGGAGAGCGTGGAATGCCGTTTTACAAACTTTTGAATAAGCCATACAAGTTCCAGTGGACTCCTGAGGCGCAGCAAGCTTTCGAAGATCTCAAGAGATTCCTTACCACCCTACCCGTGCTAATTTCACCCTTGCCTAAGGAATCCCTTCTAGTCCACATAGCGGCCATGACTCACGTAGTTAGCACTGTCATAGTTGTGGAGCGGGTGATATGCACACGCCTCGATTTAAGACATGTACGTATTAGTTTGGTCCCGATCTTCCGTCGTAGGAGAAATCTATAGGGGCGATTCGTGACCTTGACGAAGGGGAAGCTAACCACGATCTGATGAACGCGACCAGCAACCTCACAATCGCTAAACCACTCCTCTGATTTGGTATCAATCGTGTCAAAACACGCCACAGAGAATTGCAAGAACAACAATGAAGAATCACTCGGATGAATGATTATATGTGAGACCTCAATAGTTGGGGCACGATGGCCTTACAATTAGCAATAGCTAAACCAAAATCCAGATCTACCTCCTTCTCACGCAAGCAAGATATAAAGAACCGTGCCTCCAAATATTTATGGCAGTCGCACAAAATTAGCAACCGTGCATTAAAATAATTTCCTTCTATTCCTTCTTAGTCTTCACGGCTGAAATTAAAAGTAGCTTTCCTTGCATGCATGTCTTCATGGCCGGCTAAAAATAAAAGAAACTTTCCTTCTTAGTCTTCATAGCTATATGGCTCTCACGCACACAAATTGCATGTTGGCTGAATTTTCTAGGCTCCTTGGTCGGTTTCTTCTCCAATAATTTCTGCATGTTTAATAACACATACACAAATATTTTTAGGCAGTATCATTTGTTCTGTAATTAAATAATTAACCTGAGCAAGAAATGAATTCACCTTTTGTCCAAGACGTCGTGCACGGGCACGTGTCATGGGTCCTTGCACAAAGGTTGGGTCCTTCGGCTGTGATCCAGGGATGTCCTCATCATACTCCCCCTCTTGAGAAGGAGTCGACCTCGACTCTGTTTCTTCTTCATCCCCAAAGTAAGGAGATAAATCAGCGACATTGAAAGTATCGCTTACCCCATAATCCTCGGGCAGCTCTAACTTGTAGGCATTGTCACCAATCTTTGCTAGAACCTTGAAAGGCCCATCTCCTGGGCATCAACTTGACTTTCTTTGTTCGGAAAGCGATCCTTTCGAGATGCAACCATACTAGATCTCCCTCCTCAAACAGCATCCTCTTCCGACCCTTATCAGCATGCTTCTTGTATTGGTCCTGCATCTTGTCAATGTTCATCCTTGTTGTCTCATGGATCTTGCGAATAAACTGAGCCCTCTTTTCGGCATCCAGATTTACTCTTTCTTGAGGTGGCAAAGGTAGCAGATCGATCGGTGCGATGGGCTTGAAACCATAGACAACTTCAAATGGACTGAACTTTGTGGTTGAATGAACGACCCGGTTGTATGCAAATTCAATGTGCGGTAGGCACTCCTCCCATAGCTTCAGGTTCTTCTTGAGGATGGCCTCAACATGGTGCTAAGAGTGCGATTGACAACCTCGGTTTGTCCATCTGTCTGGGGGTGACATGTTGTTGAAAATAGAAGTTTTGTCCCCACTTTCCCCATAACGCCCTCCAAAAGTGGCTCAAAAATTTAGCATCACGATCCGACACGATGGTTCGGGAACTCCATGCAAGCTTAATAATTTCTCTCGAAAAACAAAGTTAGCTACATGGGACGATCATCACTTTTATGACAAGGAATAAAGTGAGCCATCTTGGAAAAACGATCGACCACAACAAAAACACTATCCCTCCCCCCTTGAGTTCTAGGCAATCCCAACACAAAATCCATAGAAATATCTTCCCAAGGTGCCTTAGGAATAGGGAGAGGTGTGTACAAACCATGTGGATTCAGACGTGACTTGGCTACCCGACAGGTTGTGCACCTTTTCACAAAGCGCCCATGTCGCGCCTCATCTTTGGCCAAGAGAAATGTGTGGCCAAGACGCCTTCGCCTTCCAACACCAAAATGACCCATCAATCCACCTCCATGGGCCTCCTGCATCAATAAAAGACGAACGGAACTTGCGGAATACAAAGTTTGTTAGCTCTAAACAAATAGCCATCATTCAACACATATTTATCCCAACACCTCCCCTCTTTACACTTAGCATATATTTCCTTGAAATCCACATCAGCTGCATATAGTTCTTTTAAGCCTTCCAAACCAAGAATTTTGCAATCAAGTTGAGACAATAATGTGTATCGTCGAGACAATGCATCAAGAACTATGTTGTCTTTACCCTTCTTATGCTTCACAACATACGGAAAAGTTTCAATAAATTCTATCCACTTAGCATGTCGACGGTTCAATTTACTTTGGCTACGGATATGTTTCAATGATTCATGATCCGAATGTATGACAAATTCTTTTGGCCGAGGTAATGTTGCCATGTTTCTAAAACTCTAACCAAAGCGCATAATTCTTTGTCATATGTCGAATAATTCAAAGTTGGACCACTCAACTTTTCACTAAAGTATGCAATTGGTTTCATCTCTTGCATGAGCACACCCCAATCCCAATACCACTAGCATCACATTCGATTTCAAATGTTTTATCAAAGTTAGGTAGTCAAGAAGTGGTGCATTGGTCAACTTATCTTTTAAGGCGTTGAAGGCTTTCTCTGCTACTGCGTGCCCACTTGAAAGTGACATTCTTCTTGGTCACTCATTTAGCGGGCAGCCAGCGTGCTAAAATCCTTGACGAACCGCGATAGAAACCGCCATCCATGGAAACTCCTTACTGTAGGATCGTGGGCGAGGCCAAGCCCGGATGGTTTCCACCTTCACAAGATCAACTTCAATTCCTGCAGCATACAACAAAGCTAAGAAAACAACTCGATCCGTGCAAAAGTTGCACTTTTCGAGGTTACCGAACAAGCGCCTCTCTTAAAGCATTAAAACTTGGCGCAAATGATCCGTGCTCTTCCAAAGACTCGCTATAGATCAAGATATCATCAAAATAAACTACCACAAATTTCCGATGAAAGGCCTCAAAATTTCATTCATCAAGCGCATAAATGTACTAGGTGCATTTGTAAGACCAAATGGCATGACTAACCATTCATACAATCCAAATTTGGTTTTAAAGGCCGTTTTCCATTCATCGCCCAAGTTCATTCTAATTTGGTGGTAGCCACTACGCAAGTCAACTTTCGAAAAGACAGTCGAGCCACTTAACTCATCAAGCATATCATCTAACCTAGGAATAGGGTGACGATATTTCACAGTAATATTATTAATGGCTCTACAGTCTATGCACATTCTCCAAGATCCATCCTTCTTGGGTACCAATAACACAGGAACAGCACAAGGGCTTAAGCTTTCACGTACGTACCCTTTGTCGAGGAGCTCTTGCACTTGGCGTTGAATCTCCTTGGTCTCCTCAGATTAGCTTTCGGTATGTCGGGCGGTTTGGCAAAGTCACCGCACCAAATCAATTTGGTGCTCTATTCCCTCAATGGTGGTAACCTGGCCGCATCTCTTCCGGGAACACATCTCCAAATTCCTGCAGCAAGGAAACAATGTAACTAGGCAAAATAGAGGGTAAGTCGTTAGTGGAGAAAAGGGTTTCCTTGCACACAAGTGCAAAACACTCTTGGGGTTGATTGTGGAGCTCTCTCATCTCACTCTTTGTGGCTAAAAGGACATGGCCCTTAGACGATATGACGCCCTCTTCTCACCCTTTCCTTTCTTTTCTCTCACTTTTGGTGGTGGCTCTCACTCTCAATTTTGTGGTTGGCACTCTCCTTCTTGTGCTTTCTCTCACGCCACTCTCTTGGAATCATCCCGAGTATTTCTTCCGAGTCATGGGCACCAAAGAGACCTTCTTGTCGTTGTGCATGAAAGAATATTTGTTGGATAGCCCATGATGTGTAGTGTCCTTGTCATATCGCCATGGCCTCCCAAGTAGCAGAGCACAAGCTTGCATTGGCACTACATCACATTCCACAAAATCTGAATAACTCCCAATAGAAAAGGAACTCGTGCCATAGCAGCTTACCTTTAGCTTGCCACATGAGTTAAGCCACCGATATAGTACGGTTGTGGGTGAACACGGTGGTCAAGCCAAGCTTCTCAACCATCTCAAGATCGGCAATATTATTGCAGCTCCTCCATCTATGATTACCCCGCATGAGACCCGTTGATCACAAATTTAGATTGGAACAAGTTGTGCCTCCGCCCAATCTCACTTTCTCTATCTGCGAAACCGAGGACTCTCTGAGACAACCAAGCTGGTATGGTTGGTATCAAAAGTGATCTCTTCCCTTCGAATCGGGCGTACTCTTCCATTAGTTCAGGTTCAGAATCTTCCTCCACCTCACTTGCAGAAGTGTATTCTCCATCTTCTCGTATGAGAAGGGCTCGCTGATTGGGGCAATCCCTCATATAATGTCCCTTCCCTTTGCACTTGAAGCATTCAATATCTCTAGTTCTCCCAGTTGAGGCAACTGACGAAGAACTCTTGGCAGGAGTACTCTTCTTCTGGGAATCAATGTTCTTGAACTTAGAAGAAGTAATTTTGCTTGCAGAGGTTTCTTTATCATCTGTCACCGCATTTCGACCGGCAGACGACTTATCAACTTTCCAAGGCTTGGAAGTACTGGAATATGAATGGTTTGATTTGTGAACCCTGCTTTCTTCCCTCGACTTGCCTTTACGCCTTTGCAAGCATAATTAAATAGCTCATCTAAGGAGTTATATACCTGAAAATCCAATATATCTTGGATCTCCCTATTGAGCCCACCCAAGAATCTGCCATCTTCGCATTCTCCTCCTCTTGCACATTAGCACGGAGCATACCAACTTGCGCTCTTGGTAATACTCCTCCATCGACTTGCTTCCCGATTCAATCTCGCATTTTATTTAGCAAGTCCTCTCAAAATATGCAGTACGAATCTTGCCCTCATCAAACGCTTTCAGCTCATTCCGTGTCCGAGGATTCTTCTCTCGATGGATCCGATTCCACCAAATTGAAGCATACCCCAAGAACTCGCTTGTAGCAAAGACGAACACGCCGGTCTTCGTGGAACAAGTGATAGTTGAACTTTTGTTCCTTTGCAACTCCCAATCAAGATATGCCTCCGGATCAAATTTGCCATCAAACTTGGGCATCTTCATTTTACCGATGCGATCGTCCCTGCGGCCTTCTTGGCGGTCATCCCGACGGGCATCCGGGCGGTCATCCCCACGGACATCTTGGCGGTGATTGGGTTGTCCGCCATTACCACCCATTCCCTGGCGGTTAAAGGCAAGTCGCCGCTGAACACGCCCCAAATGATTATTTTCAGCAACTTCTTCAATGTTTTCCCCATCATTAGCGGCTTGCTGAAATGCCGCGTTGACGTTGTCTCGGGGACGCACCGGAACAGCAGCTGCTGCATTTTGATTTCTCAGCGCTCGCCGTGGTGCATTTTGCCGTGGATCCATCTGATCGAGCCGGTCTTCAAAGCCTCCCAGACGGTGCTCCAGTCCGCCCAGCGCAATCGCACTGATCATGCAGATCCGCTCGAAGGTGTTGGCAAATCGGTCCATCATGGCTCGGGACCGGGCGACAAAGGTGCCACTGGTGGCTGCTCCACATCATCGATGTCGTCCTCCTCCTCATGGTCTCCCCATGAGCGCCCTAGAGCTTCCTGACATGGTTAGCGCAAACAAAAGAAAGACCCTAGCAGTGCTACAAAATAATGAACTCACAACTCTCTCTCTCTCCTTACCAACTGAAGTTCTTACCCTTCTCAATGTGAGCTTATGTGTTTGCTGGTTCGTGATAACTCAAAAGAGAGTGAGTAGAGCGATTGCAAGGTACTAGAACACGCGGATCAATGGTAATTTGTGGAGCTCTAGGTATGTAATTTATAGTCAAGGAGCAGCGATCAGTAATTCACAAGATGCAAAATTGAATAAATGTTCACACAAGTACTAGTCTTAGTTGCTGATCTGAAAAGGTTTCACCAGGCAAACTCAACTAGTGGCAAGAGCAGAACTTGGAGAAAATTTGGAAGCAACCGAGCAACTGATGACACTTCTTTCTCCTCTTTTTCTTTACTTCTTTTCACTTCTTTCTCTTTTTTTTTTTCACTTCCTTTCACCTTTTTTTTTTTTACGTTTTTTTTTCCACGCCCAAATACGATTTGGACAGAAGGACTGAAATCAGCTTCTGAACAGCAGAGAAGTCTGCGGCAGCTGAAACTTCAAAGTCGTGCAGATTCCAATCCACTCAATGAAAATTCACGAAATTTGACATGGAGATGGATTTTTGAGTTAGGAAGCCAACAAAAGTGGTTTGAATTGGTTTGGATTTCTAGAGACAAAGATATCCACGGTTTAGTGTCTGCTGTACACAGGGAAAATTTCTGGACGTGAGATGGGATTTCAGATCGGAGCAGCTTCTTTGAGGCTTTTTTTTTTTTTTGGAAGGATTTCTAGATTATGCATAAACGGAGAAGATCAGCAAATAGACAAGACCAGACGAACAAAAACTCAAAATAACAAATTGAAATTAACAGATCGAAAAGCTAGAACAGGCTCGGAGTTGGGTATTTTGTATGGCAATTTTCTGGACGTAGGTAAAACAAAATTCAATCTACTACTAAAGGATAGATGATTTCTACCGCAACGAAGGCTCGATACCACTTGATATGCACACGCCTCGATTTAAGACATGTACGTATTAGTTTGGTCCCGATCTTCCGTCAGAGGAGAAATCAGAGGGCGATTCGTGACCTTGACGAAGGGAAGCTAACCACGATCCGATGAACGCGACCAAAGAACCTCACAATCGCTAAACGACTCCTCGATTTGGTATCAATCGTGTCAAAACACGCCACAGAGAATTGCAAGAACAACAATGGAAGAATCACTCGGATGAATGATTATATGTGAGACCTCAATAGTTGGGGCACGATGGCCTTACAATTAGCAATAGCTAAACCAAAATCCAGATCTACCTCCTTCTCACGCATAAGCAAGATATAAAGAACCAGCCTCCAAATATTTATGGCAGTCGCACAAAATTAGCAACCGTGCATTAAAATAATTTCCTTCTATTCCTTCTTAGTCTTCACGGCTGAAATTAAAAGTAGCTTTCCTTGCATGCATGTCTTCATGGCCGGCTAAAAATAAAAGAAACTTTCCTTCTTAGTCTTCATAGCTATATGGCTCTCACGTACACAGCTGCATGTTGGCTGAATTTTCTAGGCTCCTTGGTCGGTTTCTTCTCCAATAATTTCTGCATGTTTAATAACACATACACAAATATTTTTAGGCAGTATCATTTTTTCTGTAATTAAATAATTAACCTGAGCAAGAAATGAATTCACCTTTTGTCCAAGACGTCGTGCACGGGCACGTGTCATGGGTCCTTGCACAAAGGTTGGGTCCTTCGGCTGTGATCCAGGGATGTCCTCATCAGCGGGAGTAGGCTGGACATTCTCAAAGGGTCCAATGCCTAGTTTATTTTGCCAGGGAGGCCTTGGGTGAGTCCAAAATATGGTATCTAGAAGTACAAAAATTATTATACAACATGTTAATCACACCCCGCAAGCTTAAGCACTACTTCCAAGAACACATTGTTTCGATGGTCACCGCTTTCCCAATTGGGGATATACTTCATAACAAGGAGGCCACCAGGAGCATTGAAAAATGGGCAGTCGAGCTTGGAGCATTCGACATTCTGTTCGAATCACGGACAACCATCAAATCACAAAAGCTGGCCGACTTCATCGCCAAGTGGATGGAATCACAAGTCCCCACATCCGTAGATGAGCTGGAATATCAGACAATGTACATCGACAATGCCATCATGCTCAGCGGTGCAGGGGCTAGAATAGTACTCATCTCTCCAAAAGGATTGGTCGTGCATTGGTGATAGCATGGCTGCATATTGCCAAGAGGTTCGCAAACTGGAGGACATGTTCGATGGGCTAGAGCTCTTGGATGTCCTATGTCGTGATAATGAAGATGACGATGAGCTCGCCAAGATGGGATCCACTCGAGCAACAGTACCGACTGGTGCGTTTGTGGATGCACTTCATAAGCCCTCCATTAAACTACAGTTAGAGCTGACTAAAACAGAACATAACCATGCCGAGCGGAGCTAATAATCATCAATCCCTACTGTACGATTCCATATTTAGACTATCTACTGAGGGAGAAGCTCCCCGGTGACTGCGCATAGGCCGAGCGGATCACAAGGCGGAGCCACAGTTACGCTGTCATCAGGTAGGAGCTCTACTGAACTAGTGCCTCTGGCGTGCTAAGGCGGTGCATATCAGAGCAAGAAGGAAAGGATCTCCTCAAAGAAATCCACTCGCGAACTTATTGGCATCATGTAGCGTCCACTACGCCAGTCGAGAAATCCTATCGTCAAGGTTTTTTCGTGGCAACCGTTGTGACTGATGCCGAAGATATTGTTCGGACTTGTGAAGGATATCATTTGTTTGGTCAGCGCAGGAGCTACAGACCATTTCCATCACCTGGCCGTTTGTGGTTTGGGGGCTCGACATGGTCAGACCTCTAAAAAGACGCAGGGTGGTTTTACTCATCTGTTATTCGCTGTCGACAAATTCTTAAAATGGATGGAAGCGAAACCAGTTGCTAAGGTCACATATGCAAAGGCAACGGAGTTTTTTCAAGAGATCGTCGTTAGATTCGGCGTCCAAGCAGAAAAGAAAGCGTCAATCATTCTGGCGTATATTCACCTCCCTCTAGCAGCCTAGCGCGGGTATTTCAATTGGTATCAGAGCATTTGGTTTTGTGCTTCTTTGCAAATCTTGACCGATTTTGTAGCCGATCCTTGTTGCTATTTGAGTTATGGCGGACAAGTATTCCACGAAACCCCTGTATTCTGCAGAGCCAATTTTTCCTATTGGAAGGCTAGGGAGACATATGCGATGGCTAAGGGATACTATATTTGGCTTAAGGTTAAGCACCCGTATGAGTTACCCAAGGAGGTGATGGCTGCATATCGAGCCGATGTGGAGCTTAATGTAAAAGCTCAAAATTTTCTGATTCAAGGCCTTAGCCAAGAAGAGTCTGAGCAGGCGTCGGACATCATCACAACCCACAAAATCTAGACAACCCTCCAAGCTTACCATGAGGGTACGGCTAATGTTAAGGACGTGAGACAAGACCAACACAAAATAGAGTACAATCGATTTATTTAGAAGCCTTTGTGAAACGCTTGACTCATGTTTCTTTCACATCACCAAGAATTTTCCCGCTTTACTCAGAAGACCAACAAATTCTCTTTGCAGTGGATCTTATGGTCTGGGATATGAAGGTGACTGCAATCCGATAGGCAGCCGATCTCTCGACGCTGACTTTGGAAGCGCTGTATGCTAGTCTCAAGACGCACAAACTTGAGCATCTCTCGAAAGAGCCCAGTTCCTCATACACAGGCTTGATAACTGACCCATCTAGTCATGGTTCTTCTGATGTTGGTGGTTTCTCCTTCTACCTTATGATCCGGTGGCAGTCCAAGTAAGTCATCGGGAAATACGTCTGTGTGTTCATATATTATAGGCACCTCGTCCAGTGGTGGCTTCTCTCCTTCTCGTCTCATCACGATGGTCAGAGTTGAGTGACCGGAACAAGTTAACTACACATAAAAAGTTATACGACCACCATCTCAGCACTGGTGGATAACTCAAAAAGATACCCCAATGGCAGAAGAGAGAACAATAATTGGTTCTTAAAGGTATCGTACCTACAACATTAGAATGGCTTGCCAGATCAAAGCATCAGTACTTTGCTCATGGGGATGGCCTTGCCGATGACGGCACATAGGTGTTTTTAAAGAGCTGACAGAAGTGGTTGAAAGGCTTAGAGATCTAACCGGGTTGGCTTTTGAAGGCACCTTTGTGCCAAACAGGAAGAACGGCGAGCTAACAAGGGCCCGAGAAATCCTGGAGCATTCTGGACGCACACGAGGTGTCTCATGGTGTCGTGGTGTCGTGGAAGGTTCGCTTCACTCAAGATGACGAGACATATAGGAGTCGACACATAGCCAACACACAACAAGCAAAATAATTACATGAGCATGAAGAACACCTAATCGCAACATAGGAGAGCATGCGAGAGGAGGTTCAAAAACAAGTGGAGCTAGCCTTGAGCTCTCATCAGGAGACGTTCTAGGAACCTCCGACTAATCCTGATGGTGTCATCAGCCCCTCAATGCGATGGAGCAGCTGCGCTTCCGGCGGCTCCCCAAAGTAGACATGACCCACTATCATGTGGATGAGATCATGCAACGCATACCTTGTGAGCTACATGTGGAAGCACGTAACCTCTTCTTGAAGGTGGCTCACGGCATGGCTTTCCTTGTGAAGCTGGGGGAAGTTTTGCATTATAGAGATATATCGTTGGGGTACTCCAAGGTGTTGGTGGAGGAGGTTTGTGAAGGATATGAGGACCTTGACCTGGACATTCCCATAGGTGAAGATATTACGAACCTAGGATATGCAGTGCACGGTTTCATTGTGTGATGCAATCGCCACATAATTTTTTGAAGTAACGTGCATGCGGATCCTGACAAAAGAAGCCCTACTCTTTAATCAGCTCCCGCACATTAAAGCCCAAGATCTTCACCAGCTCCCGCACACAGAACCCCGATACCATCACCAACTCACGCACACATAAGCTTGACAACTTCACCAACTCCCACACATGGAAACTCGTATCCTGCAAGCAGAATTCAAACCCCAACATCAGCTGCACCCAAGAGGTCGGGGCCCGCAAAATTAGGGATGCCTACTCTAGGTCCTCCGAAGAACGTAGCCCTGCCTAGGAAGGCAGCACCACCCAATCTACTAGTCGATTCTCATCTAGGTCTCCAATATATGAAACTGCAGTTTTGGGTCCCTAATCCTTTTAATCGGGTCAGCCGCGGTACAAACTTGCCACGTGACAATCCAAGAGCTGACGTGGCACTAACATGGCAGGTAAAATAGTTTTAAAAAGGGGAATCATTAAAAAACATACAAATATGTGTAAATCATTTGAAAATAATTAAAAATGAAAAAACCATTAAATGTGGGAACATTATTTAAAAAATCATAAAAATGAAAAACAGGAAAATAATTAAAAAGATATAGAAAATATCAAAAGAATTATAAAATACGGGAAAATCATAAAATACGGGAAATCATAAAAAATGATAAATCAATAAAAAATCATGGAAAATTAAGAAAAACATAAACATATGAAAAATGGATAAACATATTAAATAGAAACATAAAGAAAGTGTGGTCGCCTTTAATCCCTCTAGTTGTAAGCGCAAGACCTCTACCATCATGGCATATGGGAGCCCTCAAGTGCTACTTTTTATAATTGTTTTTTGAATTTACCTAATTGTTTTACTATTTCCCGTATTTTTATGATTTTACAAAAAATTTTAGATTTTTTATGATTTTTTGAGTAATTTATGTGGCATGAACGGCCATGTCAGTGCCACGTCAGCTCTAGGGCTGTCACATGGTAGTTTTGTATCAGGAGGAACCCACTTAAAAACATTAGGGACCCAAAACTACAGTTTCATAGATGGAGGACTTGGATGAGAATTGATGAGGACATTATTGACGAGCTTGCTGATGAAGTAGGAAAGCGAGAAGACGTCTTGAATCCACATGTCATGCAATTCAAGCCTGCGTTAAGAAAAGTTCAGCAAGTTAGTTACACGGTTCAAGATGTCTTCGACCATCGGGCCCAAGTCGAGAGGACGTCGAAGTCGCTAGCGAGTCCGATTCGGCCATCTAGGACCAGTGCACCTTCAAACGTACGCCCCGATCATACGACGTCCAAATGAGGCAAATAAGGACTCTATCGAAAGCTTATGAGATAAGCTTTCAAACGGATATGACCGTGCCTACAAATTCCATCCTAGTCAACAGGAATCGTGAAAACACGTTGACGGACAGAAACTTCCCGGCACTCTGTCGTTGTATTTTTGGGCCCAAGACCCGTGTACCCCTAGGATTAAGGTTGTGCGTGCGTGAACACCTGTTTGGTCGTCGCTCCTCCTCTGGCCACAGTCCTATATAAGTCCCCTGCCGTGCTTCGTTATAGTTAGTTTTTGTTTAGTTGATTTTGTCACGGCTATGTAAGATTTCGTCTTGTTCTTCTTGTGTCGGCTAGATCAACAGGATCAAGTTTCTGAACCCCTTTATTCTTAATCTATATTCGCAATTGTGATAGCTTATGTTGTGTTTTTGCTTGTTCTTCGGTTGCGTGCAGGAACCATCCTTTATGGACAGGTCGATCGTGCCTCTGGTTCAGGCGATAACAATCGTCGTGGTGGTTTAGCGATCGCCGAGATTTGCAGTTCCTTGTGGGGTTGGAAGCCGGATCATTTAGGTCTTCTTGACACTTACCGAATTATCCTTGTCGTCTCTCACCAGAAGATCGGGATCCGCGTCCACGCCCATCAACAATCGACTAATAGTTTAAGGACCGTCCATATATTTTACTCTATTATATATTGTATATAGCCCACCAACCGGTACTGCTATGCTAGCGCACTATTAACCGATACTGATGCCGGTTTGCATGTACCGGTTCAGGAACCGGTACTAGATGTTGCGAACCGGTAATGCTGTGCATTTCCAACCAGTGGAACTGTATCTGATGGTAGTGTATGCACTTGTGTCCGTATATGTTTTGTGGGAATGTATATCCGTCGTCACTGTCATAGTGGTGAAATTGTTGTTGACAACAAAACACATGTTACAATTTGGATACTGTATACACAACTTTTTGGGTAATATAGATATGCTCACGACATGCACACACAAGCACAACACCATAATTAACGCATAGACGCGGGAACCATATACTGACTCGAATATAAAATTATTATGGTTTTAGACATTTACATGGTATTCGAAGTAAAACTTTAACCATTTAAAAATTCATTTATAATGTACGAGAAATTATAGTATGGGAGCGCCTGGAATCCAGGTGACTGCGCACGCACGCGCGCATGTCGGGCCCACCCGTCGGCGACCGCGCGGGTGAGTCCAGTCGCCTGGGTTCTAGCAAACCAGTTATAATATTATAAAATTTCTTTTTAAGACAATATGATTTTTATGTTCTAAATCTAAATAGTTTTGAAATTGAATATCGATATTGTTTTAAAGTTTAAAACCGACCGCTTTTTCCGTTACGAGGGAGTTTGTCTGTGCATAACTAAGCGGCGAGCATCTGCACGTACACATCTATCTCGACGATGCCTCCCTTGGCTAGGTCGTAGTCGTAGCTCCTGCTCAGAGCGTATCCCCGCGCCAACCGGAAGCGGCCGGTGCCGCCGACGATGACCGACTCGCGCACCTCGGCGTCCGTGTTCACCCTCCCCATCACCGCCAGCGAGCTGCCGCCGTACTCGCCGGCCTCGATCACGAGGTGTAGGCTGAGAGCGTTCACGGCGCCGCGCTCCGCCACGCGCACGGTGAACTAACCCCTGCGCCGTGCCCACCCGCTCGCTGCCGAGCTCGGGACCCGCCGTGATCGCGTTGTTCATCACAGCAATGTCGCCGAAACGCCGCTCGCCGGAGGCGTCCGCCAACGCTGCGTGGTTGGTGTTGTCGCCTGAGACTGAGAGCGGCGGCCTGCCCGGCACGATGAGTGCCGCCGTGGGGCGAGAGCCGGCGTAGTTGTCGTGCATGTAGAAGTGGAGGTGCGTGGTCGCGGCGGCGGCAGCGTCAGCGGAGGAGATGCTGCCGTTTGCGCGGCCGCCGTCGCTGCGGAAATAGGCGGCGGCAAGGAGGCTGGAGGAGACGACGATGACTATGGATAAGATCGAGAGAGCCATCACGTCCGAGGCTCTGAGCTGGCTATAATTACGTAAAAATTATCGATATATGTACCTATGTCGAGTCGTACATAATACAACCCGGCCGGCACTGGTATGTATGTCGTTCGAGTTGAGCAATTATTTGCTGCCTCTGTGTTTATATGGGCAGGTACCTGGGGGAATGTATGGCTCAGCTAGCTAGGGCACAGAAGGCAGCTAGCGTCATGGAGTGACGCTATCACGTATTTCTTGGCCATTCAAGGCGCTGTCGTCGGAGCGAGGGTGCGTGATATTTGTGCGATAATTTCATTCGACCGCGTGCCTGGCGTGGAATCGAACAAACCTGTTGATTAGGACTCGAGCGGGTCAAATAAAATCATGGCGTAGACGTCTCAGCAACTATTTATTATCAAAAGGTAGTGGCCAGTGTTAAGTGGTACGTAATTTTCAAAATTAGGAATTACAATCTGTGTTGAGATCTTTCCAAGGTACGTGTAATTATTGTTCCTCGTTCTCCCCAACACCATTCCCTTACTCTTATTGCGGTTGTACTACATTGTTCTCTCTTCTATACCATCTAAACTACAGGAAACAAATAACGTGAGTTTCTCAGGAAAGAAATATTGACGTGGGTAAATTTACGGTATATGGAAACATAACAATGCGAATAAATTAAATCACTATATTTGGAATCCTTAGGTGATCATCTATACAATTTAAAAATGAGAGCAAACATATCTTTCCCCTATAGTACGTTGAAAGAAATCATACCACATCATAAAGACACTAGAACACAGGCCATACTTCCGCCGACATTGCAACATCGACGCAGTTCCGACAACACAGGACTATCTGTCGTCGGCCCCGACAACAATTCCGCTACCAGGGGAGCCGTCTGAGTTAGTTCAATGTCGACGGCTGATGGAGCCATCGACACAGGTACCCCTCACGGCACGGCGATGTAGATGGCGCTCTGGTAGTGTGGGCCCCGCAGAACAAAGGAAAGAGCGACATATGGTGGAGAAATGTCGGCGGCCATTGCATATGCCGCCGACACATATGGAGCGCATGTACCCAGATTGTGCACCAGAACACACCTATATCGGCGGCCGAAGGTGGGGCCACCGACACAGCCACTATCTATGTTGGCGGCCCAAGCTTCAACCGCCGACACTAGTCCACTCTATGTCGGCGACCAGTACAATGCCGCCGACAATAATATTGTTTCCAGCAATTGGAGAATGTCGAGCTGCATCATCGAGGCACCCGGCGTCTACGTGAAGACGAACGGCGGTATAGTTAGCACCTGTGGCACACCGGAGCTCCCCGCCACCTACCAGAACACCTGTGCATACGAGATGATAATTAGCGGATGAACCAAAACGTATATAATGCACATGTTTGGGCAATAGTCTATCCTCTCGCATGGTATGTCTAACACGCTCAGAAACTTCTTCGACTCGTACATATTTGGAGTCATCCTGTGTCCACTCAGAAGTAGGCTATCCAAGAGTTTGCAAAGGTCGATGAAACAATTGACCGACAAGTTGTACTTGGTCTTCGCCGTCACTAGACGTGACACTGCCGACAACACGGTGACATCGGTATGGTCATGCAGCAGCAGCTTGGCAGAATCGAGAACTTGGCACTCTTCCTCGGGGGAGAGATCGTACGCCCGAGCCACATCATCTGTGAGCTCGTCCAGTGTGTCGACTTCGACTTCATCGTAGCCCTCCTCAAAATCCAAAGGGCTGAACAGCGGTGTCGGACGCTTCTTCTCGCCATGATAAACCCAAACATTGTAGTTTAGCTTGAAGCCCTGCTTACAGAGGTGCTCGCTAAGATCCCTCTTGGTCCTCTTCTCTCTGTTAGAGCATGTCGCGCAGGGACATGGCACAACCGCTATCATATTGTTAGGGAACCTTCGGAAAGCATATTTCACGAAAGCTTCGGCCTTGTCGAACCACTCGGTTGTGTGCCGCCTAGACTTCCTCCATCCATCGTACATCCACCGTCGATCTTCCATCGCCTACTTCATAACGTGAATGCATGGAATGAAACTACAGCTTTAGACGGTTTACAACATGTTTGAGTACGGTGGCTGATACATCCTTTGGTATGTCAACAAAGAAAGGAGGTTTACACGTTACATGCCTACCTGCATAGGAGGGCATACCCACCCACGAATGTTTGTTTGGGTACGGCGGTCATGACCACGGGGGTGTACGGGTCGGAATTCCGACAGCATAACCCCGCTTTCCCCCAGTGCAACGATGGGTATGGCGTACCGCTTATGTTATGCATTAGGAGAACGACAAAGGTTATGCCATCCGTATTCCGACCCGCACACACCCGTGGCCACGACCGCCGTACCCCGACGAACATCCATGGATGTCCAAAATATGGACAGCTCGGAAGCATGGCATTTTTGTAATGGAACACAATGAATCACCGTCCGAGTTCCTTACAAAAATATGTCACGCCCCCAAACGGGTTTTGAATCTGGCTTCGTTCATGTTAGAAAAGACTAATTACATCGCAACACTACTAATGTCGTCGGTTCACAAACCACCGACGAAACATCTACCACGTACCAAAAAAAATCAGGGCGCTAGCAATAGAGAATTAGCTCCGGTGACAACGACGGCGCAACGGAAGAGGCGGCGGCGTCGGCTCGCTAGCCTTAGAGCTGTGGCGGCGCTGGCTCGAGAGCAGGTGTTGACACCCAAATTTGGTAGAAAATCGGATGTTCAGAAAAGGCCGAATATGTTGGAATTATTGGGCCAAATCGGAAATGGGCTTTATCGGCAAAGAAGAAAAGCAGAATACCGATACTTGTAAGACTTCGGAAGAAATACGATGTGATCAGAAGCGCGTTACGGTAAATTAAGTCGTATCGGTATCGACTTTGTAACACTATAAATAGGACTTTAGGTATCGATAGAAAATACACAATACTCAATACACCAAATACTTTCTCGAATCCGATCGACCTCGCCGAAAGGCTTCAACTCGCAGGTAGAGCTATCTCGATGGGATAATTGATTCTCTTCTTGTAACCCGTATGCATGGCTGCATCATGTTGATCCCATGTATACAAACCATGTTAGACTGTCTTGGGATTTACCGATCTTTCGCATGTTCTCGCATATTGCACTGTCTCGATTTAATCGATCTGTAATGTGTGTTTATCCTGTAATGCCGACCGTTAAATATTTCATATGCTTTCTCCTGAATTCGATATATGCAACTGTCTCGTTTAATCGATCTTGTGTATGCCTTGTTTAGGATCCTGCATATGCAAGTGTTTACTGATCTGTATTACATCCCTTATTAGCTTCAGACCTTTGCATCGGTTTATTGGTTTATTGAGATTTAGATATGAATACTGTCTTGGCTTGACCAATCTATTCAATCTATTTCTTGGTTTAATCCGGTATATTGATATTAAGGTTTATTGCTAATATTATAACAAAATACCAAAAAGAGATAAAGGATTTAGATTTGAATATATACTTACATTTACTTGCTCTATCAGGCTTAGAGCCGATAGATCTTATAATCGGAATTTAGCAAGCCGATTATAAATAACCTGATCTGGCTATTAAAAAGCCGATTAGGCTTATATTACTAATGATTTTCTGCTTGTCGATTTACCGGTCAAATCGACTGGCACGTTTGGTTTGAGTTGCGACGCAATCACTGGATTGACGCTTCTGCACGTGTGTTCACAGAAATACTCGTTTTTGTGTCAACATACTTTTTGGCACGCCCGGTGGGACACAACACTCAAGATCGACAAGATGACGCGCACCGATGCCGAGGGGGCTTTGGAGGCGCTCAAGCACACTGCTGAGGCAATAACGTTTGACGAATTGAGCTCAGATCAGAAAAAGGAAATCGAAGATAGGCTCGCGGAAATCCACGAGGAGAATAAAAAGAGAATGCTGACTGGCTATCGGAAAACCCGTAGCGGCCAGATTACCAAGACCTCCATCGGAGATCCGCTACTGATCGGAGATTATTCCGAAATAATAAGAGATCAAATCAATAATTCGGTCTACCGATCGATGCTAGATCAGTCATCGGTATTGGGAAGAATCGTCCAAGAGGGCACCAGTGTTGCGCTACGTAACATTATAACTGGGCAGGCTCCTCTGGTGAATCGGAATTCCCCGCAAGGGATGAATTTTGGGAACCAATACCCAGCCTACACTCAAGCAGGAACATCACACACTGGGGCTTCCCAATCAAATCCTCCATTGACTATTAGTCCAACTCCGATTCAGATGATATCGGGTAATCAGGCTATAATCCCGACCACAGAGCCGGTGTATCAGCCGATCAATCCAGGGATAAGTGAAAATCTGGAAGAGATGACCAGGAACTTGGTCTACAGCATGATGAAGCAATGCGGGTTCAACACGCCTAAAATAGCCCCGCATTATACCATGCCGTATCCATCGGCTTTCAATGAAACGGAGTATCCGCACAAATATCGCGTTCCCGATTTTGCAAACGCCAAAATCAGCGGGAGTGATCATACCTCTACGCGTGAGCATATAGCTAGATTCCTTGCGTTGTGCGGAGAGGCTGCATCAAAGGATACTCTTAAGTGCCGATTATTCCCACTGTCGCTATCGGGATCGGCTTTTAACTGGTTCACATCGCTCCCTCCAAACAGTGTCACTTCATGGCCATATTTGGAGAAGAAGTTTCATGAATATTTCTATTCTGGAGAGAACGAAGCAAGGATCACCGATATCATGATGATTAAACAGAAATTTGGTGAATCGGTGAATGATTATCTGCGTCGGTTCAGGGAGGTGAGAAACCGATGTTATAGCCTTTCACTGCCCGATAATGAACTGGCGGAATTGGCTTTCAAGGGTTTGTTACCTGTTAATCAAAAGAAGGTGGGCAACCAGGAGTTTGCTGATATTTCACATCTAGCCCATAAAATCGCGCTGTATGAAAGCCGATTCTCTGATAATTCTTACCCAGGCCAGAAAGAATATCGGGATAACAACAACAATTACAAGGGTAAAGATAAAGCCGTCAATGTTGTTGAAACAGATGAGGTTGAAGATTCTGATGATTCCGACGCTGAAGAAGTTGGAGCTTATGTAGCTGAATGGGTAAACAATAAAAAGGAATTCGAGCTGGGGTGGATCAAGCCGAAAGGACCTGAGAAAGGTAAATATTCCTTTGATACATCTAAGTGTGATCGGATTTTCGATCACTTGTTACAAGAAAAACAGATTCGGCTTAAGCAAGGGCACGTTATTCCCCCACTTGAAGAGCTAAAAAAGCGCAAATATTGCAAGTGGCACAACTCTTACTCGCACGCCACCAATGAATGCAATGTGTTTAAGCAAGTGGTACAGAAGACGATTGAGAATGGGCAACTGCGGTATCAAGGTAGGAATTCGCAGATCGACACAGAGCCGTTCCCAGTCGGTTTTGTTGGCATGGTCGACGCCAAGAGAAAAGCCGATGATCCCGAGAGTTCCAATCGGTTCAAAGTGCTGGTTGGTGATAAAAGGATCGTTGTGGAAGAGAGGCCCGAACTGACTTTTCGATCGTCAGGCCGACGTGGTGGAAGAACTGGTGAGTGGCGCGAAGTAAAGCGTGGCCATAATCATAATCCGATTTGAAAGTCTAGGCGAAGCCAACCTTCGATCAGTTGATGGAAAATACGACAGGATGGCTAAGGAAACGCCTCGCAGGAGTGTTAAATCAGGTACTCCAGATACTGTTCAAAGGGATCCAAATGATCAAGGTTGGGAAATGGAACACTGGGATTATCCCTTTTTCCGATACTGCTGGGAAGAAAGAATGTCTTTGCCTAATTTGGAGGATTGCCCGATAAACCTCACGTTTGTTCCTCCCAAGAGAACGTCGGTAAAAGATCGGCTGGTGTTTCCTAGTGAAAGGGCCGAGGATACTCCCATGAAGAAAAATACCGATGTGCATCGGCCTCCTAAGGTGCCGTTGCCACAGTGGTACCCAAGCGGAATCACAAAGTCTCAGAAACGGCGCCTGCAGCGGATGAGGCATGCTGAAAGTAAAGAAGCGGAAGCCGAAAAATTTAGAGACGCTCTGCTGGAGCTGGTAAAGCCGATAAAGCCAGCTAGGGGCAAGCAGGAATGGAGACCCAAGTTAAGATCGGCTGTTATCATTGAGAAGGATTCCGATGAAGTTTCAATTGCTACTAACATGGTCTGCGTCCTGCCTCGAGAGTTCATGTGCGATTACGAAGAAGCCGCTGTAGAGTTAGTGGTGGGAGCTGAAGATGCTGTATTTAAGAAACCAGAGAATTCCCGATTACATTTGAAGCCATTATTCATCATGGGATATATGAATGGAAAGCCGATTTCCAGGATGATGGTAGACAGTGGAGCTACGGTAAATCTGATGCCATATTCTGTGTGCCGTAAAATCAGAAAATCTACAGAAGACTTGGTTAAAATTAACATGGTTTTAAGCGATTTCAAAGGAATTCCAACGGAAGCCAAGGGGGTTCTAGTGGTGGAGCTCACCATAGGGAGCAAAACAATCCCAACAGCTTTCTTTGTAATTGAAGGAAAAGGGAGTTATAATGTGTTGTTGGGAAGGGATTGGATACACGCCAATTGCTGCATTCCATCGACATTGCATCAGATTCTAATCCAATGGATTGGTGATCAAATAGAAGTGGTGAGAGGAGAATCTCTGACCGCTGAAACCGATTGTGCAGATATACATCACAACCTGGAGGCATTATCGGAAAAACCGTTAGAGGATTGTGATTTCCTCAGTGTTAGTAGATTAGGGTTCAAACCAACGACACTGGAAGGACAATCGGTAACTCAAGGATGTGAGGGTTTTCTATGGGAACCGCGGCTCTAGAAGGCATTGAGTATAAGATGGGCCAGGGTTTTATATCGGCTGATGAACTTCAAAAGGTCGATATTGGAACCGATGGTAAAGAGAGGCCCACTTACATCAGTAAAAAGTTGCCGCGGGAATATAAGGATCGGCTTATCCAGATACTCAAGGATCGGGTTGATTGTTTCGCTTGGGAATATCATGAGATGCCTGGTCTAGACCGATCCATAGTTTAGCACAAGATTAAGATGAAGCCTGGGTTTCGGCCAGTAAAGCAATCACCAAGAAGGATCAATTGGAAAATTTACGATCAAGTGAAGGCTGAAATTCAGAGATTGTTAGATGCAAAGTTTATTCGGCCATGCAAATATGCCGATTGGATTTCTAATATAGTACCAGTTGGTAAAAAAGATTCTGATAAAATTCGGGTATGCATCGATTTTCGGGACTTGAACAAAGCAACGTATAAAGATGAATATCCGATGCCGATTGCCGATCGTCTGATCGATGCCGCTTCGGGCAATCAGATTATCAGTTTTTTGGATGGCAATGCTGGTTACAATCAGATCTTTATGGCCGAAGAAGATGTCAACAAGACTGCATTTAGGTGTCCTGGAGCTATCGGCTTGTTGAGTGGGTTGTCATGACTTTTGGGCTGATCAGCGCTGGGGCTACTTACCAGAGAGGGATGAACTTAATCTGCCACGATCTAATCGGTAAATTGGTTGAAATCTATATTGATGATGTGTTATTAAATCTCAGGAGGAAGAGCAACACTTGGCTGATATTGTGACCGTGTTGGATCGGTTTCGAAAATATGGTATGAGAATGAATCCGAAGAAATGTGTTTTCGGAGTATCGGCCGGCAAATTCCTGGGTTTCATGGTACATCAGAGAGGAATTGAAGTCCATCCCGATAGAGTTAAAGCGATCCTGAGTACCAAGCCTCCTGATTCGGAGGTTCGTTTACAAGAACTTATCGGTAAGATTAACTACTTGAGGAGGTTTATTTCAAATTTATCAGAAAGAATCATCCCGTTTTCTCCTTTGCTTAAATTGAAAAGTTCTGATAAGTTTGTTTGGGGACCAGACCAGCAGAAGGCGTTTGATAACATTAAGGAGTACCTGATGAACCCGCATGTCTTGGTCGCTCCAAAAGAAAATTTACCGTTCAAATTGTATCTATCGATATCGGATAAGATAATTGGGGCAGTTCTGGTCCAAGAAATCGATGGTAAGGAACATGCCATTTTCTATTTAAGCAGAAAGCTATTGGATCCATAAACCCGATACTCGATGGTGGAAATGCATTGCCTGTGCTTATACTTTGCTTGCACTAAACTAAGGCATTATTTGTTGGGTGCTGAATGCAAAGTGACTTGCCAAACCGATGTGGTTAAGTATATGCTTAATGCTCCAATTATCAAAGGCCGTCTCGGGAAGTGGGCATGTACTCTCATCGAGTTTGATCTAACTTACGAATCTCCAAAAGCCGTCAAGGGGCAGGTATTAGCCGATTTCATCACGCATCATCAAGACGTTAATATTGCAACTCTGTTGCCATGGGTAATGTTCTTTGATGGATCGGTTTGTGAGAAGGGATGTGGAATCAGTATTTTTATTGTCTCTCCTGTTGGTGTTCCTTACCGATTCAGTGTAACAGTAGATTTCGGGTTGACTAACAATCAAGTGGAATATGAAGCTTTGATTCAGGGATTGGAGTGGTTAATTCAAGCTGGCGCTATTACTGTGGAGGTGTTTGGGGATTCGCAATTGGTGGTTTTTCAGATGATCGGGAAATACGAGTGTCATAGTGACCTGCTTCGGGGATATCTGGAAAGAGCTTCTGATTTGGCTAAGTATTTCGATGTATTTACAATTCATCATGTTCCGAGGGAACAGAATTGTGAAGCCAATAATTTAGCACAAGAAGCGTCAGGTTATAAGTTACCGATCATGGAATTGGAGCTTATTCCGATTGCAAACCCAGTTCCGATAGGATGGTAGGCGAAAATTATCGGTTATCTGAAAGATCCCCAGGGGAAAACCGATAGGAAGCTTAAAAGGAGAGCTCAGAGGTATGTTTTAATAAGTGACAAGTTATACTATCGGAGTTTTGATGGTTTATTGCTTAAGTGCCTGAATGAAGAAGAAGCTAAAGTTGCAATCGGAGAAATTCACGAAGGGTTATGCGGAACTCTTCAATCAGCGTATAAGATGAGGTGGATGTTAAAACGCGTGGGATATTTTTTGCCGACGATGGTGGAATATTGTTTCAGCTATTACAAGGGTTGCAAAGACTGTCAGAAATTCAGAAATATTCAGCATGCGCCTGCGTCAATTCTGCATCCGATTGTGAAGCCGTGGCCTTTTAGAGGATGGGGAATTGATATGATCGGAGAAATATTTCCTTCTTCGTCCAAGGGGCATCGGTACATTTTAGTAGCAACGGACTATTTCACTAAGTGGGTTGAAGCTGTGCCACTGAAGAAAGTAACCGCTACTGAAGCGATCGACTTTGTCAAGCAACACATAATTTACCGATTCGGTATTCCTCAGACGATTACTACAGATCAAGGATCGGTATTTATGTCAGAGGCATTTTAAGATTATGCTCAAGCTAATGGCCAAGCAGAATCGTCAAATAAAAGTGCTATAAAGCTGATCAAGCGCAAAATCGATGAAAGGCCGCGGGGTTGGCATAATACTTTGGCGGATGCGCTATGGGCATATCGGATTGCGAAACATGGAGCTACGAAGGTGTCACCATTTGAGTTGGTTTACGGTCAAGAAGCTGTTCTGCCGGTTGAAGCGATCATCGGATCCACGAGAGTTGAAGAGCAAAATAATATAAAAACCTATGACTACAAGAGTTTAATGGTAGATAAACTGGATGACATGGTGGCAGTTCGGCTAAAAGCGCTAGAGCATATCGAGCGAGATAAGCAAAGAGTTGCCAGGCATTATAACAAGAAAGTTGTACCGAAAGCTTTTGAAGTGGGAGAACTCGTATGGAAAACGTTTTTACCGATTGGTTCTAGAGATCCTAAGTATGGTAAATGGTCGCCAAACTGGGAGGGGCCGTTTAAGATCAATCGGATTATTCCTGGAAATGCGTATATCTTGGAAACGCTTGATGGGGAAGTTTTCGGTAAAGCAATTAATGACAAGTATCTGAAGAAGTATTATCCTAGCGTTTGGGTTGGAGCTTGAGTTATGACTTAAGAAAAGCCGATTCAGTGAATCGCCTATAGTTTAAAAAATCGTTTCACACTTGGGCACATTGGTGATAACTTTACTCAACGCGTTGCTGTTGAGTGAAAGCTGATTCTCATTGAATCGCCTGCAGATCTAATTACTATGCAAACTTTACTCAACACGTTGCTGTCGAGCAAAAGTCGATTCCAAGGAATCGCCTATAGACAAACATAAGATTAAAAGCGATTGCAAAGAGAAAATAGTTATTACAAAGGCACGAAGGCCTTAATTGTTTTCGCCTCGAGGGGCAGAGTAGGGCATTGTTTTATAATCGGTGTAATACCGATTCATACATTAAAGAATTTAAAGGTTTGGCTCGCTGGCCAATTACTCGCAAAATTCATGGATGGCAGCGGCGGCACTGGTGATCTTGTCCCGGATCCGATTGATGGTATTGGTATCCTCTTCAGCTGATCCGGGAATGATCGGTATTTTCTTTTTCGCTTCCAATACAGCTAAGCCGCAGGCCTTCACTACACTGTATTGCTCTTTGGCCGCCAACTTTGTCTCCTCAAAATCCGAGCGAGCGGCTGCTTCGGCTTTCTTTGCTTTCTCCAGTTCTAGTTCCAAGGACTTAACCCTTGAAACTGCCTTGGAGACGGCGATTTTTGCCGATTCGGCCTCTTGTTTCAGTTGGAGGAGTTTGTCGTTCTGTGAGTTGGCGTCTTGAATCAGCCCTTTGAGTTCAGCTTCAGCATCTTTGATTACTTCTTGCTGATGGAGCCGATCTAGCGCCGCGTCAAAATCAGATTTTTTGCTGGCAACAGATAGCATTTTTTCGATGGCCGCGACCACTTGATCTGGAAGGAGCTCTTTAACGGAGTCAGCTATTTCCCGGATGGCAAGTGGATTGGCTAGGAAAGCCGATTCATCGCTCACCAGTTCCCACATTTGCTTGAGTTTCGCCAGAGTGTCTGGAGAAAGCCGATTGTTCTTGGACAGTTCAGGGGCGGGTGAATCGATGATGGCAATTAGGGGCGACGAAGTCCAGATCGGCGAAGATAGGAAATCAAGCTCGTCGTCGAGCCAATCCATACTGGACGGGTCGAAGTTGAGCTCATCGTCTTTTTTCCCGTCAAATGTGATGACCTGCGTGGACACCACTGTTACTTGAACTGGACCGTGGGGTTGAAACATATACTGAAATGAAAATATTTGAAGTTAACAGATATCGGAATTCAAGAATTTTATGAGGTTTGAGGTAAGAAGTTCCGATTACATCTTGCGGATTGTAGGCCGGTGGAGTCTGCGACGCTGGCGGAGGGGTAGGTGTGCCGTCTTTCTTCTTGGAGATGGGTGAAGTGTCCTGAAATTATAATCCGATAAGTAAGAAAGCCGACGAGGGTCAAGAGTTTCAAGAAAATCAAGTGCTTACTGTGTCACATACGGATTCCGTACTATCGGGAGTACGCACCTTTGGGGGCCTTGGTTTCTTGGTGACCACCTTCTTCCTTAGGCCGATTTCTCCTTCGGGTTTCCCTGTTAAAATAAAGTTAGTAAGTAATCAAATATTTCAGAATTATATGTGTAAGCCAATTGTACCTCGTTTCTTTGGCTGGGAAGAACCCTGGGTAAAGGCCGATGCTGACTTGGCCGTCGAGTGGATTCGGCCAGCTTCTTCTCCGATGAGCTTTGCCTTGGGGCGCTTGTCACCGCTCTAAAAGGGAAATAAGCAAGAGGTCCGTAATCGGTAAAAGAACAATGTAAGTTAGCAAACGCACGCAAGTCAGTAACCTCGCTGCTAGAAGACGATGCATGGTTCTGGGAGTTTGTTCTTTCATCGTCTGAATCTGATGAAGAAGGTCCCGATTCTGAAGAATTTTCTTCCTTATCTTCATCAGAGTCATCGGAATCGTTATTATTTGAGTTCTTTGGTTTCCGATTCGATGGGGCTTCGCGCGCCGATCTTTGGCGATTAGGTCTGCAAGTTTCTTTCTGGCCAGTAATCCGTTCGATTAAGGTTGCGGCTCCGCCTTTGGTCGCATAAATATTTTTGGCGATAGTTTCCCACCAGTTATCGAATGCTGACGAAGTGTTGGCCCACATAATGAATTCTGATGGCATTTCAAAGTCCAAGTGGGCAGTAGACAAAATACCGTAAGCCGATTGGGAGTTTAAATCTTCTCTGGCGTTCAGTTGGCGGTACATAAAGAGATCGGGAATTTCCTGCCCGAGATTAAACTGCCGAGCAACCACAGCTGGGTGATAGAACTCGTAGAAGGGTTTCCTGATATGGGTTCTCGTGCTCAGGATAGCGAAGAAGATGCTTGGAGAAATGAATTCCTTAAAAGCCGATAAGGCTTCACCCTTTAGAGTGTCGGCCAATCGAAAAAATGAAGGTCTTGGTATTTGTCCGATCGATTATGCGGGTTAAACTGCTCTGCCCCATATTCCGATTCAGACATGGTGTAGAAAGCAACCATGGAATGGGAGAAGTCATATTCGTTTTGGCGTTTTCTGTTGCAGTTTAGCGATATCATCTCACCGTATGATCTACAGGGGCGATCATTACTATCGGAATCCTTTTCATTCGGGAATTCTAGGCTGAAATCCAGTTCCCCTAGAGAGTTGTATATCTGGAGCTTCAAGAACATTCCGACAAACCAGAAAGGGCCGCCTAAGTTTCCGACCGAATAGTCGGTTTTCCTTGAACAGAGGCCTTCCCTGATCTCATACATCATATGATAGGTGGCTCCCAGCAGGTATTTACCGATTGCTAACTTGCGACTTCTTTGCTAGCGCTTGGCTACCCCTTGGTAAACCTTCTTTGAAATGAGGATTGCCCGTAGAAGAAAAATCTGTCAAGCCACATGTTGAGAAAGGCGATGTGCTCTTCATCTTCTCGTCGCCGGTTGTCGATGGGTGTTGATGTAGCGTTGCTAGCCGAAGTTTTTCTCGGGAACCAGCTTTAAGGTGGCAAGCATATCAAAAGCCGATAGCATCTCGCCATCGGGACTGAGACCAGTTAGCATGGCTACGTCGAGGAGCGTAGGGCTTATGGGTCCAGTCGGGAAAAAGAACGCATTGGCTGTGTCGTACCAGAAGTAAGATGATGCTGCCATAAATGGTTCGTCTGCTGGTGGCGGAGACAAGGAGAGAAGGATGGCATCGGTTATTCCTAGTTCGTCCCATTCCTCTTGTTTCTGGCTGTAAACCCGAATGAGCCAGTCCTTATATCCCTTGATCGGGCTAGGCCAAGACCTAAATGCCGATTTCCAACTGTTGACACTAAGCTTATCGGCAAATAAAGGGAGTCTGCCTACGGAATGAAATATGAAATCCGATGGGTCTTGCTCTCCTACTGGCCCCAAAGAATACAAAGCTTTGGAGTCCGAGTATGAAATCAGTACCTGAGACATGATGCTGATTGAGAGTTGGAGGAGTTGGTTGCGCGCTGACTACTGAGAGCTCTGAAAATGCCGATGCGAGAGCCGTGCGCGAGTAGGAGAGCGTGAGAGTGACGGCGAATGGTGCGCTATTTATAGCTGTGGTAAAAACTAGGGTTTTACCGCGCTTTTCGGCGTTCTGATTTAAGGCCATATTATCCTTTGGGTGACACGTGTTCTCCAAATGGGCCGGAAGTGAGAAGTTACAGGGATAAAAATGTGAAATGTTCTAGCGTGGTAAATCCGATTTTTACTTGAAAGTTCGGCTAATGATATACTCATTGCCAAACTTAGGGGCATATATTGACACCCAAATTTGGTAGAAAATCGGATGTTCAGAAAAGGCCGAATATGTTGGAATTATTGGGCCAAATCGAAAATGGGCTTTATCGGTAAAGAAGAAAAGCAGAATACCGATACTTGTAAGACTTCGGAAGAAATACGATGTGATCAGAAGCGCGTTGCGGTAAATTAAGTCGTATCGGTATCGACTTTGTAACACTATAAATAGGACTTTAGGTATCGATAGAAAATACACAATACACAATACACCAAATACTTTCTCGAATCCAATCGACCTCGTCGAAAGGCTTCAACTCGCAGGTAGAGCTATCTCGATGGGATAATCGATTCTCTTCTTGTAACCCGTATGCATGGTTGCATCATGTTGATCTCATGTATACAAACCATGTTAGACTGTCTCGGGATTTACCGATCTTTCGCATGTTCTCGCATATTGCACTGTCTCGATTTAATCGATCTGTAATGTGTGTTTATCCTGTAATGCCGACTGTTAAATATTTCATATGCTTTCTCCTGAATTCGATATATGCAACTGTCTCGTTTAATCGATCTTGTGTATGCCTTGTTTAGGATCCTGCATATGCAAGTGTTTACTGATCTGTATTACATCCCCTATTAACTTCAGACCTTTGCATCGGTTTATTGGTTTATTGAGATTTAGATCTGAATACTGTTTTGGCTTGACCAATCTGTTCAATCTATTTCTTGGTTTAATCCGGTATATTGATATTAAGGTTTATTGCTAATATTATAACAAAAAAGCAAAAGGAGATAAAGGATTTAGATTTGAATATATACTTACATTTACTTGCTCTATCAGGCTTAGAGCCGATAGATCTTATAATCGGAATTTAGCAAGCCGATTATAAATAACCTGATCTGGCTATTAAAAAGCCGATTAGGCTTATATTACTAATGATTTTCTCCTTGTTGATTTACAGGTCAAATCGACTGGCACGTTTGGGTTGAGTTGCGACGCAATCACTGGATTGACGCTTCTGCACTTGTGTTCACAGAAATACTCGTTTTTGTGTCAACAGCAGGGGCGTGGCCGGCAGTAGAGCAATGGCGGCGCCGGTCTGGATGAAGCCCCTTCGCCAGCTCAGTGGCGGAGGGGAGGCGACGCCGGCTCGGAGGTAGCGAAGAGAGTGACAGCTCGGGGCCACAGGAGGTGTGGGAGGCGGCAGGTCGGCGGAGGAGGGGACGGGACGGAGAAGATGGAGGAGAGTAGGCGCCGGCGGGGAGGAGGATGGGAGGGAGCGGCGCAACGGAGAAGTGGAGGGGGCATGGCGGAGGCGGAGGCGGAGGAGGGGAGGGGCGGCGGAGGAGGAGGAGGAGGGAGGGCGCGGAGGAGGAGGAGGGTGGCTGCGACAGGCGGGAGGAGGGGGAGGCGGTGGCGCGCGCGGCGGGAGGGGCGTGATGGCGCGGTGCGGCTCGAGGGCGGCGGTTGCGGCGCACCGCGATGTCGGAAGATGTAACGCACGGGCCCTCTTTTTAAAACATTCGAGCTGTGTCGGCGGCAATAGTGCAATTGCCGACACTGATGGTGCTATGAGCACCAAAATCTACGGTGCCGACACGTCAGTGGCATAACCTGTGTCGACGGCCTGTATAGTACCGCAGACACAAATATCTCTTTGTCGGTGGCTTCTGGCCAGGCCGCCCACACCGACCCCTCCCCCTCAATGATCGCCGCCTTTTTGGGCCACCCACGGTCCCACCGGCAGTATCCTTTTTGCAATGTAAGCTTCTAGGGCATGCAATAGACATAAGGACTTATTCCACGAGGGAGTATCGACCTTGGTTGGAACTCTAATAATAGTTCCTTTGAAACCTAACGTCGTTGCCGCCCGAAAGTTGATACGACTTTAGGGTTTCAATGGAACTTGTAGTAGAGTTCCAACCGAGGTAGATACTCCCCCGTGGAATTTGTCCTTATGTCTACTGCATGCCCTACAAGCTAACATTGCACATAGGATAGTGCCGGTGGGGTCGAGGATGGGGTGGAAAGAGGGGGGGGGGGGTGTCAGCGGCATCGGCTAATATCGCCGACACTAATGGCGCTATGAGCACCAAATCTATGGGGCCCACACATTAGTGACACAATCTGTGCCGACGGCCTGTATAGTACCGCTGACACAGATGTCTCTTTGTCGTGGCTTCTGGCTAGGCCGCCGACACCGACCCCTACCTCTCAAGTCCGGCACTAGCGGCCCCTGAATTTTTTATTTATCAATGTCGGCGGCATAAGGGATGCCACCAACACAGAGGATGCCAGGTCCCGCTAGTTCAAACCTCAGGTGGTCCCACATGGCAGAGGCCTCCTCCTTCTGACATGCGGGACCACCTTCTGGTGCTTACGTTAGGGTGTTATTGTGCCATACGTTTGGCAGGCTCAAAAATTTGCATTTTGGGTCGCGGCCGTGGAATGGAGCTGACATGTGCCGTCGGCAGTATAATGGCCACCGATATAGCTTGCCATAGAGGGCAATAAATTTGATTTTTGATTCACGGGCGGGATGGGTGTCGAAGTTGTGTCGGCGGCTCAGTACGGGCTACCGACATTGATCTTCTGTGTCGACGGCCTTTCGAGGACCATCGACATTACTCTGTCGTCGACCTTTTGGCCGCCGAGACAGATTTTCCAGCCACCGACAAACAGGAAGATTCTTGTAGTGAGAGTCCCACGCACTACAACAAATTAACAATAGAAAAATAACGGGAGGATACATGGGCCATCGAGTGGGTCTACCGTGCATGGGCTGTCGAAACAGGAGCATTCAAGAAATTTTTTGTGCCCCTTTTGGATGAGATGATTATAATGGTGTAAAGGTTTAAATTAAAGTGTTGAGTAGGCGCACGTGCACGTCCACCCGTGGTCGTGGTTTCAAGCCACGCCAGCTCCCCTTTATTTCAGAATTTATTTCTCTCAATAGCCAAAGGCAATTACCATCGAGAGAAATCTTCGATCCTCATTTGGCCCGGTGTTTGAGGGATACCACTGTTACCTTTTCTCTCGTCGTCTAGATGTAGATTGTCGTGAGTGACAAAATTTGCGACAGTAATACGCAACGGTACAATACGCTGAAAAGAACAAGGCCAGAGCCTAATGAAGAGAGATAGTGAGAGGGGGAGAGAGATAGAGAGGGAGAGAAAGAGGGGGCGGCAGCGGGTGGCCCATGGCCGATGACGGCCGCGGGCGGTGGCTGGGTGGCCTGGGAGTGGCGCACGGTGCGCCGGCGGTGCAGTGGCAGCAAGTGGGGCGGGGCTGCAGTGACGCGGGTGGCTAGTGGCGGTGGCCAGCAGTGGCACGCCGGGCAACAACGGTGCGGTGCGGTGATGCGCGGCCGATAGCATCGTGGCACGGGTCCAGCGGCATGACATTGCGCCGTGGTCGATTATGGCACAGTAACCCCGCGTCGGAGTCGACGTCTTCCTCGATTGTTGGGGAACTAGGGTTTTTGGCTTGATGATTTCAGGGATTTTAGGGCTGTAGGTTTATATGCAACTTGTTGGAGATTAGATCGGCTTGGGAGGATATTATGAATCGGCAAAGCAAGAGGGTTTGGAAATATATATATTTTTTTTAAAACATATTAGTTTTTCTAGATGTCACAGCCAGCATGAACAATAACGGAGAAGGCCAGCTCGAGAAGGAGAAGAAGAAAAGAAGACGAGGAAGCCAGCCATAGGAGAAAGATGAAGAGGAAGGGGAAAAGGAAGAAATGGAGAAAAGTTAGGGTTTGGAGTTCCACATCGGGGTAATGGATTTAACATTCTTTTTCTACAATTAGTTCTTTACACGTACATTTGGCTAGGTTTGGAAGGGATTTGGGAGAAATAGGAGTGGAATGTGTGCTTTGGCGATGAATTTGTGTATGCAGCAACTTGTGACATCGTTTAGGGGAGTCTTTAGCAGGATTTAGATTTTGGCCATGCTAATTGAATCGTAGCTCATATTTTTAGCTTTCCAACGAGTCGTATAGGACGTGACTATCGGCGCAATGGTTGTAGTGTTTTCTTAGTAAGCCTGATGTTTAGAGATTTCAGATATCCGGTTTCAGGCAATTTGCCGGTATCCAGCATGTGCATCGCCTCCACTGAACTAACTAATAATATCTAATCTAACATAAATACACAAGCGGTTCATAGTTTAACTCATCTTTGTGTTCCATGTTTACATTTACGTTAGTAATTGTCCCCTCCGGGAGCAGTGTTGGGCTAAGGTAAGATATAACTGCCGTCCATTTTGGAATATTTGTGATGATGGTTTTGGATGTGCTTGGTAGTTATACTTTTGTTTCTAGGGTGTTGTGTAGCTTAATATGTGGTTGTGATGATATATATATATATATATATATATATATATATATATATATATATAGAGAGAGAGAGAGAGAGAGAGACATTTGCTAGTGTACACTCGAGTGTACAGAGCCTCCCTGAACTTCGATGGGTTTTTAAAAATCAGCCTTCTAAATTAGTCGTGGAGCGTCCAAAAAAGCTGATTTTCAAAATTAGAAAACAAATAGCAAAAAAATTTAAAAAAATACGAAACTTGGTTGGTGGCTACGTTTTGGATCAATCACTAAAGTTCTCGAATTTTAAAAACCTATCGAAGTTCACGGAGAGATCCGTACACTCAAGTTCACGCTAGCAAATCTCTCTCTCTCTCTCTCTATATATATATATATATATAGAGGAATGCTAGCGTGCACCCCAGAGCACGGATCTCTCCGTGCTCCCAACGCGTTTTCGAAATCTGAGATGCCAAACAACTGATTCGAACCATTGATCTTATTCATCTCACTAAAATGTAGCCAGTGACCAAGTTTCGTATTTTTTAGAATTTATTTACTATTTGTTTCCTATTTTCAAAAATCAGCCTTCCAATTAGTCGTGGTGCGTCCAAAAAAACTGATTTTGAAAATAGAAAATAAATAGTAAATAAATTCAAAAAAATACAAAACTTGGTCACTGGCTACATTTCAGTGAGACGAACAAGATCAACGGTTCGGATCAGTTGTTAGATATCTCGGATTTCGAAAATGCGTTGGGAGCACGGAGAGATCCGTGCTCTGGGGTGCACGCTAGCATTCCTCTCTCTCTCTCTATATATGTGTGTGTGTGTATATATATATAGGAAAACGGAATGGCACTCCATGGAGTCAGTGCTCCATACTTCCATGCCGTTGGATTTCATCAAGATTCGTGCACATAAAGTAAATACATGCACAACAACATTATCATTTGCCATACAAAGGTGTGAATGCAATAACTGCGCAATTAATTGTTTCCAAAAAGGTGCGAACACAGGCTCCATAGAGTCCCAAATACTTTTACTATATATATATATATATATATATATATATATATATATATATATATATATATATATATATATATATATATATATATATATCTCCATATAGAGAATGGCTAGCGTGCACCCGAACACGGGCTCTCGATGCTCCCAGCGTTTTGAAATTGAGATGCCTAACAACTGATCCGAACCGTTGATCTTATTTGTCTTATTGAAATGTAGCGGTGACCAAGTTTCGTATTTTTGAATTTATTTACTATTTGTTTCTTATTTTCAAAAATCAGCCTTCCAATTAGTGGTAGTGCGTTCAAAAAGCTGATTTTTGTAAATAGAAAACAAATAGTAAATAAATTCAAAAAAATACGAAACTTGGTCACTGGCTACATTTCAATAAGACGAACAAGATCAACGGTTCAGATCAGTTGTTAGGCATCTCGGATTTGGAAAACGCGTTGGGTGCACGGCAGCGATCTGTGCTCTGGGGTGCACGCTAGCCATTCTCTATATGTATATATATATGAGATATTTGAATTATGTTTATTTATCTGCTGAGTGGATGTCCAAATTATGTTTTAAAAATTAGGGTCTTAATTAGTAGCATCCTGGATACTGGTGGTGTTGATTTTATCGACCATGTCAGTGAATTTTGCATTAGGTTTGTATTTTGGAACCAGCCATAGGTTTGATTTTGGCTAGTGGACCCTAGATTATTTGCAGCTTAGATGTCGTGGTATAAAATACCAGTGTCGTTCTAGTTTTCTTTGTGTGCTTTGATAATTTATCACTGTTAGTTTTGGTTCTTTTGTGTTGCTGTGGCTACCTAAACTTTTTTTAAGTGCAGGGTGCAGCGACCGAGTAAGGTGAACTTCATGTGTCGCTGTTTCTTACGTTCTTTTTAGAGATAATTCATGTGTTTTGTTATTCACAATAATTTATTCATGTACTCTAATATAGCATACTGTCTATTAGCATTCTTGGAGTATCCGATAAATTGTTCATGTGTTGTGGTGGAAGTGCAACAATCATCAGTGGTGTCAAGTTTAGACTATCTTTACCTCTGTGCATGAATTTGGAGCTGTTGCACTTGCAGTTCCATCGGTGGAATCGAAGGCTTGATCGGTCTGATGAACTCCTGGTTTTGAAAACTACGGGATGAAGTGAGGGTAGATTGTGCGTTTGATATTCATGAGGAATTCACCAAAAGTTTTATGCTCTCTTTCAATTATTTCAATTCTATCATGTTATTATACTTGTTTCTTGCTTTATTATATGTGTAGAATGTGCTCCTTGTAAATTTGAAGATTTTATTTATATTTTTGAAACTCTTTATGTTGAAATGTGGCATATAAAATTTATTCTGTTGTATCATAATATTGGCATTTTTGAGTGGTAGGGGGTTAACTCGAAAACATCTGATTGTTTGATGTTCTAAATGTGTAGGTTACTGACAGTTTGCTTCATGATGAAAACAGTAATTTGTACTCTCATGTTCTATTATCGGACTTGACAAAGTAAGATAAAACAAATAGTTAGCAGCTTCTGAAATTCTTTCAAGAGTATAATCTATGTAGCTCTGAGTTGTATTGTCAATTGGAGCCAGCCTTAGAATGTTCATTTGGAATGCATACCATGTTTTCCTACCATGATCTTTTTAATGACTTTTTCCTCTTAATATAATCTACGGTTAATCTTTCCAAGTGCATTGCTTCTTTTACCCTCTATCTCTAAATTAAACATTGTTTATTTTTTGTTTACATGGCCTAAATTTATAAGGATTGCTACAAAAGTTTAATAATGGACCGCCAGAAGTTGGAATGCAGGTAATAACCGAATTATATAAATTCATTTTGTTGTAAAAAAATTATATGACAACACTATTCGCTTAAACATCTTTAGATTTGCATTGCAGTTGCTGCTCTGGTTGTTCATCTACCTGTAGAAGGCTAGGGAGGCGGTGGAATTGTCAGTTGGCTAAGTGAAGAAATGAAATTTCAACAAGAGTTCATCCCAAGCTTCCTTGAATTGCTTTTGGTTTTGCCACTAGTATAGTTATTCTTCCATTCATATAGATGCTCATCAAACACAAAAAGAATATTGGAAAAAGTCAGCAGGAACCAGCAGGAAAGTGTTGCAATTCTTCATCATCTCATGAGCCATGCAAGTCAATCCCGCTCTGAGTTGTACTGTCAATTGGAGCCAGCCTTAGAATGTTCATTTGGAATGCATACCATGTTTTCCTACCATGATTTTTTTAATGACTTTTTCCTCTTAATATAATCTACGGTTAATCTTTCCAAGTGCATTGCTTCTTTGACCCTCTATCTCTAAATTAAACATTGTTTATTTTTTGTTTACATGGCCTAAATTTATAGGGATTGCTACAAAAGTTTAACAATAATGGACCGCCAAAAGTTAGAATGCAGGTAATGACCGAATTATATAAATTTATTTTGTTGTAAAAAAATTGTATGACAACACCATTCGCTTAAACATCTTTAGATTAGCATTCCAGTTGCTTCTCTAGTTGTTCATGTACCTATAGAAGACTAGGTTTGCTGTGGAATTGTCAATTGGCTAACTGAAGAAATGAAATCTCAACATCAGTTCATCCCAAGCTTCCTTGAATTGCTTTTTATTTTGCCACAAGTATAGTTGTTCTTCCATTCATATAGATGCTCATCAAACACAAAGAGAATTGGAAGAAGTCGAGAGGAGCTAGGAGGAAAGTGTTGCAATTCTTCATCATCTCATGAGCCATGCAAGTCAATCCCGCTAGCCTGATGAATCTGTCAAGTTCAAATTTTGAAATGAAACCATGTTTTGCTCTAGGCTGCTACTTGCTTGCAGTCCTTTATATTTGTCTTGTTGAATTTCTATTGTAAACTATTAAATTGTGTGATGAATGTTTATGACTTAGTGACACAATGGTTTTATGCATTAGTCAAACACATTATCTTATTCTACTGTTACATTTAGTATAATTATGTGTCATTTGGTGTTTAATGTGATTATTTAATAAAGCGTGAATGGGCTGAATTTAAATCTGTCTACTTGAAATCTATGTATGACACACTTATTTGTCACAAATCATACCACGTAAATTGCCATCTTGGCCAATGACGTGGCATAGGCATCAATGACAAAATTATGTCCACGTGTCATCTATCCATGACGCAATCTTTCATCACTAAACCATGCCACGCTAGCTGACACCCTAGCATATTACGTGGCACATGCATGTTCTATGACGAAAGTTTTGTTCACAAAACTTGCCACATCATCTGCTACCCTGGCTGCTGACATGGCATGAAAGTTAATAATGACAAAATGTTTGCCCATGTGTCATCCATATATGACAAAATATTCGTCACAAATAATCTGGTCAACGTCATTGTGTAGCCTGTCGAACGTGTGATTCATGACGAAATGAGGCCTATCAATGACAATTTTGAGCGTCACGTAAGTAAACTAATCAATGACAATTATATCATTCGTCATAGATTAGCAGCCATTCTATGACAAAATCACATGTTTCGTCACCGGTTAACAAATGTGGCGCAATATAGATGATTATTTCGTCATAAATTCGTCACAAAATAAAAACAATGGTGTTTTTTTTTTTTTGGTGACGTATTTGGGACGTCATTGATTAGCTTTTGTCTTACTTTACGGTAAACATTCTTAGACCATGTCGGGTGTGATATCCTAATAAAATTATTAGGTGTCCCAAATGTTTTTAAAAGAGATAAAGCATAAGGTAAATTTTGTTTTATTATTTGTAGACAAAACCTATTATAGCATTATTTTATGATCCGATAAGGTATTTTATGCACAAGCCTAGCTTAAAATTGGGATGGGGCAGTGTCAACACGTGCCCTAGGTCCCAAATATATTTCTTGCCTTTTCCTAATTTTTAGGCAAACTGCAAATTCGGATTACGCCCAAAAAGGCCTTATTTGGAATGTATTTCGCATGAAATAATGAGGAATACTATCCTAACAAATCCCCAAAAATTAGGGAGTCTTATAGAAGATTGAATAGATGTATTCCCCAAGGTTTAGCCGACATATAAAAGGGGAATTCAGATTCCCAATTTGACAGGCCTCGAATTCTACTCCGAGTCGGATTTGGTTTCCTCAACTTTTCCTCTTTCATCCCATTTGCATCTATCCTCACCACTATATAAACCCCCCGAGACCACCTCTTGATGACCAACACTCGGGGAGCCTCAAGGTTTGAGCCCTAGTCACCAAACCCTAGCCTCCTCGGCCATCTTTTTGGGTATCTCTCGCTGTGCCGAACCCAAACCCTAGATTAGATACCGCCATGTTGTACAGCTCGTCGAGAGGTCAAGATGGATATATGGATCGCCTATTTTGGCCAATATTTGAGCAAGATACAAGCCACCGAAGTTTCTATCTCCTCTCTGTCCTCCGCCGCCGCCGACATCGCAGCCGCCCCAGATTATGTGCCCACCAATCCCCAGCCACCACGCACCTACCGCCGCCGCCCATGTCCTGCTTGCACGCGCCCACGCTGTGTCCGCCACGTGTCGACCGCGTCGTTGTCCTACGCGTCGTCCTTGGACCAACATCTCTTGTGCTTTTCTTTGCCATATGCCGCCATCGCCCGCCTGTCGGCCGTCTCGTGCCATTGACCGAATTGGGCGCCTGGCCACCACCAGGCCACCATGGGCTGCATAGGCCGAAAGTGGGAGAGAGAGAGGGAGCTTGACCGAAGGTGTGAGCCGGGACCATTTAGTGTTTTAAAACCCTTTTACAATTTCTTGGGAATTTCCTATTTATTTCAAAACTTTCTGGAATTGTTTTGGGAGTTCCTAAGCTCCGATTCAGGTGATTCCAGATCCATTAAATTACAGATAATTTCTAGAATTTTAATATGCTTTTATTATATATTTCCACTGCTTGGATTTGCTGTTTGCTTTAGTTTTCTTAATCTACATGTAGATAACGTATTTTCGGAACTAGATATTGTTGCCGGGAATTTCTGTAGGAGATCCGCAAAGCTCTGACTTCTTCGAAGGCACGCAATAGTTTGCATATTCCTATCCCATGTTTTACAATTCCACTTTATGCCTTCATGTTTATAATTGTTACTCTTGCATACATATTAGACTAGTGTGTGAGTACCCGACCATGTTTGTCTTTCACTATTATGTTGTAACCTTGATTGATGAACTCCTCTATTGTTCCTTAGCCTATCCCTTGATTAGATGTTAGAATTACATTGGTTGATCACTTATTAAAATGAGAAGGCGAAACCGAGGCTTCGACGATTGTTTTTGTTAAACCCTAATCAACTAAAATCAATGTGTGGCTCGTTAGAGGAGACCCGAATGGATGGTTCCGGGGTCGTGGATGTATTATGGAGGTATCCTCTGCTAAGGACTCAAGCTTGTGACATGCTAGACCAAACCAAACCCGTACAACCAGTTGTGCCTTTGGCCTTGGCTTAGTACCCTGTGAAACCTACTAAACACTTGTTCGTAGGCTGGCCGGTTATGGTTTGATACTTTTGCCCTAGAGTGAGGCTAGCTACTTTACCTAATGGGTAGGGTCGTTCTTGAGACCAAATGGCTTAAATGGGGAAGGCCCCCGGGTGGGGTATCCAGAAGTAGTAGGTGCCCTACTGCGGCGAACACTGGCGGGGCCGGGAAAACCAAAAGAAAGGGCAGGCGAAGTGGTAGGCTAGAAATGCCTTGTACCGTATCTCCTTCGTGATGAGACGGGGCTTGTGGGGAACGTGTACGCTTTGCAGAGTTAAAACTATCATGATAGCCGTGTCGACAGTTATAGACGGAGTGAGGGGTTTTCACATGTAGTCCCACCATTTTCATAATTTAACTTGACTAGTGTAGGCTGGGATTGGCCTGCTGTGAGATTGCACCTTTCTTTGTTGCTTATCAGTATTGTTTAGAGAGCATGCATTCACTTGACAAAATATTACCAACTAAGACTTTACTAGAGACAGGTTATGGTGTAAAACAACCTATCCCCTATCATTGTCCTTGCATTCATATTTAAGGATTGCTTGCTGGGTAGCCGCGTACTCATTATACCTATCATGGATAAATTTATTATTCAGGTAGTAAGTCTGATAAGGACCAGGAGGGGACGAACTTCGGTGTCTTGAGACTAGTCGCGCATGTTCTCAGTCAATTGTTTGGATATAAATCATTTGAAGGTCATTTCGCCTCGATCTTTTTATTCGTTCTTAATATTTGGTAATATCTGTCTTACTGTAATAGTATATGATGTTATCTTGTAATACTTCATTATTTTGGAATAATAATGTAATGCAAGTGATGATAACCATTGTCCATCATGAGGTACTAGACTAGGCCTAGTATCAGATCATGGTGTCAGATTCTCTGTGAAAACGCAGGGGGTCGTGACATCGGGTCGCATCCATATACCATTCATGGAATTGCCACATTTTCATTGTTAGCTTGGGAAGGTCCTCAAGCGTGATCAATGATGCACAACAAGTTTTTGCAAGCATCTAAAAGAACTGCTCAATCAAAGTGTACAATCAAAATTCTTCATTGTTCAGTGAAACAAAAACCTAAATTCGAGTTAGATCCACACATTCAATTCGACTTACATCATAATCCATGTAAATTCCAACCTTACACAATACGTTTTTGCATCCAACTGGAAAAGATCGGGCTAGATTGACCTTGATATTCAGCACCAAATGAAGTGATGAATGATATTACAAACCTTGAAACTCTTGGATTGAACTAAAATGACCAAGCACATTCTCTCTTAAAACTCTTAACTGACGCCACATGTTCGGTCGGGGCAGAGTGTGCAAACGAAGAAGTTCAAATAAGATCATCTTGTATCGGTTGGAGGTACTGACAGGTACTGATGTTCTCACAGCATAGTGATCGAGTCTCCTTGCTAGCTGGCCTATACCTAAATGCAATAAAACTCATTCATACCGTTTCGTATCACAAGCCACTACTAATGTTAGAAAATCCGTACCGGCTGGTGACTCCAACCGATACTAAATTGCCCCTGTGGCTACATAGCCATTAAACCGAGGCTGATTTCACAATTAGTTCTAGTTTGTGCCTAATCGGTATTAATGGGCTGGTATCTTAGTTCAGTTTGCTAGTTGTGAGCAAGCTAGTTTGGTATTAAAAAACAGTTCGATGGAGGATGTTCGATAAGCTTGAAAGGACTACAAACTACTGTGACCATTAAGTGTGAAATAATCTGAGGTAGTTCAGTTTCAAACGTTATGTACAAACAACGCTGTCGGGGATAAAATCGCGGCCCATTGCCATGGCCCACTCCCTGACGGCCCAATCGAACAGCCTACCATGGCCTAGCTCCCTGGAAGGTTCTATCAGGCCCATATGCATCCTGCCGAACAGCTTCTTGGTCGCAGCACGCGTAATAACCTAGGATTCTGTTTGAGTCCGACTCGAACAAGAGTTCTGCACGGCTACGTGAAGACCCGGACGTGGTTTCCCGGATTGGAATAGAAGTCGTGATCCCCAAGACTAGGAGTATGCCTTATCTACATCGGGATATATTTGGCATGTATGAGTTCGTTACGATCTCGTAGTTAGCCCGGCCCGATATTCCCTTGGTAGGTCGGTTTGCTCTGCACTATATAAACAAGGCCCCTACGGCGTGTAGAGGGGCCTTGATCTGGCTTTTAGCATCTCATAGACACTTGATCATAGCATATTGCTTCTTGTACGCTATAATCTCACCGAGACTTGTTCGTCTCGTCGAGCCACCTCTTGTATTCATCTCTGATATATAAGAAAGGCTGGACGTAGGGCTTTTATCTCTCTCGAGAGGCCCGAACCAGGATAAAAACCCTTGTCTCCTGTTCGTTCTTTGTTAAGTGGTTGTTAGCGTGTCTCCTATCTCACTTCTAAAGAACCTTAGCGACTTGAGATCGTTATCTCAACCGTCGACAGTTGGCGCCGTCCGTGGGGACACGCAGATCGAACATGTCGAACTCCATCACGATCTGGAGATTCTTCACGAGGGCTCGACTCGGAAGGCGGGATGTTTCTTCCCCTGCCAGCTCGAATCGATCTTACCGACCTAGATCGATGTCTGTGTCTGAGACAGAAGTTTCTGGATATGCTCCGGAGATGGTCTCAGATCGAGCTCCCGTCATTGACGATGAATATAGAGCTGATGATCTTTACGCTGGTTTAGATCTATCGGATTCCAGGGCTATGTTGGTCGATTCTTCCTGTGACGACACAGTGATGACGCCGTCTAGCGAGCAAACGCACGGCCCCCGCGTCGTCAACATGGCCGGCGCAGGGACATCGAATCCTACGCGGGTCCCGGCGGCCGGAGAGATCGAGCAGATCGGTTCTGCCCGGCACCCAGATGAGGCTGCATTAGCTGCCCGCGAGCAAGATGTTGTTCGCCGCACTTTTGACGAGTCCATCAACCAGACTTTGGCGCAGATCCGCAATCAGCGCAAATGTCAGCGACGTAACCCGCCTCGCGCACCTACGCCAAGACCCCCAGCAGAAGTTCAGCCTGCCCGGGTGGAATCCCCGCGTGCCCAGACTTTGATCGGGGAAGACGCGGATGTCTTAGGGATCCCAGGGCCTCTGGAGCAGAGCCAAGAGCGACTCCATGCCCTGGCTACCGTGATTAGATCCGCTCACCAGGACAATCTCGTCCTCGTGGGCGATGCTGTGGCTTCTTACCTCGAGAAGTTGGCCGAGGGCCTTAAGTCTTTAGGTGAGGCCTCGTCCGGGCACCGCATCGAGCCTGCCCGGGAGCATTCGGGCAGTGAGCGATCCAATCGATCGCGCGACCACCGTCACCGTCGAAGGATCACTGTCCACGAGCAAGCTGCCCGTAGTCGCCGCCGCTCGCCAAGTCCCTGTAGTCATCGCGACCACAGGGGCAAGCGTGCGCACGACGACCACGGAGGATCCCCTCGCGAGGAGCGCGTTGTCGCAACCACGAGGAAGGAGCGCGGGGGCTTATCACGGAGAGAGTTCCTCCAAGCAGAAACCTCCCGCTCAGCAAGAGTCCCCCCGACCAACAGGACCAATGTCTTTTCCAGGCTAGGTTCTGCCGGGGAAGGTGGCCGGTCTTACGCCTTGGGCTGCAGGGCCTTTTTCGACGAGCTCCGCTCTGTTCGGTGGCCCTTAAAGTTCAAGACCGGACACATGTAGAGGTACAATGGGACCCAGAACCCAGAAGAGTTCCTTTCCATCTACGCTACGGCCATCATGGTGGCCGGGGGTGACGAGCTTGTCATGGCTAATTACCTCCCGACTGTCCTTGAGGGTGCTGCTCGGACGTGGCTGTTCAATCAGCGGGAAGGTTCCATCTCTTCTTGGAACCAACTTTGTGACGCTCTGATCGCTAATTTCCAGAGCTGTTACGTGCGTCTGGGCAAGGAGGATGATCTACACGGATGATCCAGATGGATGGGAGACCCTCCGCAACCGTGAAGCGTTTCATCAAGATTATAAACACGATCCGAACATCTCGGACGAATCATTGTCGCGCCTTTAAAAACGGAGTCCGCGACGAAGCGGCTCACCCAGATCTCGAAATCAATGAGACACGGACTGCCAATGACCTGTTCAAAGGCGGTGATCGCTATGCCAACGCGGCGAGCGTGTTCAATCTAAAAGGCGTTCGACAAGGCGAGCCGCCGCCTAGCTGGTGTGGAGAAGAAGAAGAGAAGCAGCAATAATCCCGGTGACAAGAAGTCCCGAAGAAAAAAGAAGGGTGATCACGAACAACAACATGCGGCCGCATATATCGCACACCTCCTCCCAAGGATGGGCAGAAAAAGCCCAACAATAACTATAAGGGCAAGAAGCCCGCCCAAGGAGGCAACCAAGGCAAGAAAGGTCCTAATGACCGATATTGCAAATTCCACCAGCATCATGGGCATGATATGCGCCACTGTAGGACCTGGGCTGCGAATCTCGAGGATTTCTACAACGGCAAGGGCCCAATGCCCACCCTGCCCGAAAAAGGTGAAGCCGGTAAGGCCAAGCGCCAAACCGATGATGGTGATCGGGACGACGACGAGTATCAAGAGCCCGTGAACCACATTGACGTCATCTTCGGCGGCTCCTCGGCTTATACCTCTCAACGCAGCCTCAAGAAAGCTGCTCGGGAGGTTCACAACGTTGAAAAGGGCAAGCCTCAGCCCGAATCGATGAAGTGGACCGAGGTTTCCATCTCCTTCTCTCAGAAGGATTGCCCCATTGGGATGACCAAGCCACAGAGGCTCCCACTGGTGGTCGCTCCGACCATCAGCAACGCGAGAGTTGGTCGTGTACTCATAGACGGCGGGAGCGCTTTGGACTTGCTCTCTGCTAAGGTCTTGGACGAGATGCAAATTCCTCGCTCCAAACCTAAAGAGGTCGCGATGCCCTTCTACGGCATTGTTCCTGGAGAAGTCGCTTGGTAGTTGGCGCGATCGTTACGCTTTCGTTACCTTGGCGGTCCCAAGCAACTTCGAGACGAGTTGATCTCATTCGATGTGGTTGACTTCCTATCCGCATACAATGCTATCCTGGGCCGGCCATCTCTTGGTAAGTTCATGGCCGTATCTCATCACGGATATCATTGCGTGAAAATACCGGGTCCCAACGGTGTGATCACGGTCAAGGGCAACTATAAGGCCGCTCTCGATTGCGACAAGCAGTCCCTCGCCCTGGTCGACCAGCTTCCACCTCGAGGCCCCGAAGCTCCGCAGACCAAGTCTGCACGCCCTAGGGTCTCCCTTCAGCCAGGGGGCGAGACTAAGGAAGTTCCGCTGTCTGTGGATGATTCCTCCAAGACAGTTCACCTGGGGGCCAATCTGGACCCCAAATAGGAAAGCGAGCTCATTGCCTTCCTCCGAGCTAATGCATATGTGTTTGCCTGGGAGCCATCTGACATGCCCGGAGTCCCAAGGAAGGTTATCGAGCACAAACTGGCCGTCCGGTCGGACAAAAAGCCTGTTCGCCAGAAGCTTCGTCGCTTTTCGGACTTCAAACAGGGGATCATCAAGGATCAGCTTGGTAAGCTGCTCGCTGCTGGTTTCATCTGCGAGGTTGATTACACCGAGTGGCTGGCCAACCCTGTCATTATAAAGAAGAAAGGCGACAAGTGGAGGATGTGTGTCGATCACACAGATTTGAACGCTGCTTGTCCTAAGGACAATTTCCCGCTGCCTCGCATAGACCAGTTGGTCGACGCGACTGCGGATGCCCAACTCTTGAGTTTTTTGGATGCTTATTCCGGTTATCACCAAATAAGCATCTCTCCCGAGGATGAAGAGAAGACTGCCTTCATCACCCCCTTCGGCACTTTATGCTATACGACCATGTCTTTCGGTCTGCGCAATGTTGGTGCCACGTTCCAGCGCTTAATGGAGAAAACTTTCCCATAACAGCGCGGAAGAAACCTGAAGGTCTATGTCGATGACATAGTTGTAAAGAGCAAGTATGCTCCAGATCATGTAAAAGACCTGACCGAGACTTTCCGAAATCTCAATAGGCATCGAATAAAGTTAAATCCAGAGAAGTGTACCTTTGGTGTTCGATCTGGAATGTTACTCGATTATGTAATTGGTTCGCAAGGCATATCTGCCAACCCCGAAAAAATCGAGGCCATCGAAAACATGCAGGCTCCAACTACCGTCAAGGAAGTTCAGAGCCTCACCGGGCGGATGGCTGCCTTGGCGAGTTTATTTCCCGTCGAGTATAACGCGAGCTGCCCTTCTTTCAGGCCTGCGCAAGCACAATGGTTTCAGAGGGCGGAGGAAGTCGATCGATCTTTCCAAGATCTAAAGCAATACTGTCCAACCCACTGTCTTGACCACCCAGCGATCACGCGAACGCTCTTGCTCTATCTTGGCTGTATGCCTCAAGTGGTGAGCGTGGTTTTGACGGTGGAAAGGGAAGGCATCCAGCGGCCAATCTATTACGTGAGCTAGGTACTTCACGGATCAAAGGAGCGTTACCACGAGGTCCGAGGTCGCTCTCGCCTTGCTCATGTCCTCAGAAACTTCGCCATTATTTCGAAAGCATCAAATACTGGTCCCGACCAAGTTCCCTCTTGAAGAAATCCTAAGGAACAAGGAAGCAGGCGGACGTATAGCTAAGTGGGCAATGGAATTGGCAGAATTTGACATACATTTCTTTAATCGCTATTAAGTTCAGTCTGGTGACTTTGTCGCCCAATGGACTGCCTACCAAATCGAGTGAAGCTCACGAGCAACCTGATGACCCCCCTTGGACCATGTTTTTTGATGGCTCGCGCACTGGAAACTCGGGGGCTAGTTTTGTTCTCATCTCCCCTCACGGAGAGCAACTCCAGTATTCTATCCAACTACACTTTGCGGCGACTAACAACGCTGCGGAGTACGAGGCTCTCCTCGCGGGACTAAGAGCGTGCAAGTCGCTCGGTGTCCAACGACTAACTGTGAAGGGAGATTCACGGTGGTCATCAACCGTAAACAAGGAGTATCGGTCTGCAATGACTCAATGGCGCGATACCGGTTGAGGTGAGGAAGTTGGGCGGCACTTTCGATTTTTCGAGGTGCTCTTCGTGCCGGTGAAGGACAACTTTACGGCCGACCAGTATCCAAGTTTGGATCCTCACAAGAACACCCTTACGGGTGCTCGTCGAGCACCTTTACAAGCCCTCTATCACGTCTCCGGACGAGGCAATCGAGATGTGGTCTTTGTCTCCGTCATCAAGCGTGTGCGGATCGGACAACGCCATTTGTTCGGTACCTTGCGGATGGGACCTTTGCTCAAGACGGCCGAAAGCGTTCCGGCTTATAAGGCGTGCTGCTCCATACAAGCTTATGGACGACATCCTTTACCGTCAAGGTGCTCTAGGAGTTCTCTCCAAGTGCATCTCTCAACAGGAGGGTGTGTTCCTTCTTAGGGACATACATGAGGGTGCCTGTGGCAACCACGCCTCCTTAGAACTACGTAAACAGCGTTCGCATGGGCTATTACTGGCCTACAGCGTTATAAGATGCCCGGGACATCGTGACAAATTGCAAGGCTTGCTAATTTCACGCCCGGAAGGCACATAAGCCCACCCAAGAGCTCCAAACGATCCCCCCATCTTGGACTTTCTCCACATGGGGTCTGGATCTGCTCGGCCCGTTCCCTAAGGGGTACAAGGGCTACACACACTTGCTCGTCGCCATCGATACTTTTACAAAGTGGATTGAGGCAGAGCCTGTGTCGTCCCTTCACGCAAAAAACGGCTGTGCGCTTTTTCAAAACCAACATGGTCACGCGCTTTGGGATTCCCCATAAGCTGATCACCGATAATCTGTACCCGAGTTCGGCGAGCTATTCCAGAATCTCGCGAATCTGCTGGGCACCAAGGTGCGCCGCCTGCGTGGCACATCCACGAGCAATGGAAGCGATCGGCGAGCTAACGAGCGGATCGTCCAGGGTATCAAGCGGCATGTGTTCGCGGCACTCATGAGCACAATAAAACTGAGGTTGACGAAGTTCCTTCCGTCCTGCAGGCGATTCGCTTTTCCACCGGTAAACGGCAAAACTCCTTTCAATTGGTCTCTGTGCGAAGCCATCCTGCCCACCGAAATAGTACTCGGTTCGCCTCGCACTTGCTCGGTCAACTTGGTTGACGACGAGCAAGAGCGCCTACTCGACCTCGACCACCTCGAAGGCACACGCGACCGGGCACAAGTCAGAATGGCGCGCTACCAGCAAGATCTTCGTCGACACGCTGCCAAATCGGTTCGACCAAGGGCTTTGCAGGCGGGCGACCTCGTTCTGCGTCTTGTTCAGAACCTGTCCAATGCCAACAAGCTAACTCCCCGTTGGGAGGGCCCGTTCACGGTCGTTTCTACTGCTCGCCCGGGGGCTGTTCGCCTGGCAATGGAGGACGGGAGAGAACTGACCAGCACTTGGAACATCGACCAGCTTCGTAAGTTCTTTGTGTAGGTCTTTCTGTGTTTGCTTAGCTTCGCGCTTTTTATCAAACTCCACGCCTTTGTTCGTCCAAGTCTGTCGGGCTCCATGTAAAGTTCAAACCATTTAATAGTGAAATTTTCACGGTCCTCTGAGGCCTTTTCACCCCTCTGTCTTGTCAAGACTACCCTCTCTCTGGTAACACTTGATGGCTGCCCAGCCTTGCGAACACTTGGCTCCGCAATCTTAAAGATTTTTTCCTGCTCGTATCCAGTTTCAACAAGTCTCTCAACTCAAGGTTGCGTAAAACGGCTTTCTCGCCTCGCGGCCAAGTCTGCTCTCGTAAGCCCTCCGCGGCAGAGGCACTTACCGCCCACGGCACGACCACCTGGCAAAGTCTGCTCTCGTAAGCCCTCCGCGGCAGAGGCACTTTCTATGTTCGGTTACCTTAGAAATCGCCTAACTTACGTCGCCGAGCAATTTTTGGGATAAGTCGATCATGATACGGGTGTCGCTCTAACTCTCTACGCACGTGCTCGAATTCGCAAACTCAGGTTTTAGAGCACCGTCCGTACCGGGGGCTAGGGTGTCGCTCTTTCTCTTGTGCACCTGTTCAAGTTTGCAAGCTCAGGTCCTCGAGCAGCTGCACAACGGGGGCTGGAGTTAGGCTAAGCGTTCTACCGGTTTTCTTAAAACGTTCTAGCGCTTTCGTGCCCTGCTCTTGGTTTCCTGTTCGTTCTTGTCTTTTGCTGCTCTTTTTTGCAGGAAAAAGGTAAGTTCTTTATTAACAAAAGTTCGCAGGTACAAAAGTCTCTTTCGGGTTACAGCCCGACAGCAACTTAGAAGCCAGTTGCTCCTTGAGCTACTCGACCACTTCCTTGAGACGCAGGACTTCCCCTTGGGCCTTAAAACCCTCTCTGGCCTCAGCTCGGAGACGGTCGGATTCCTCCTTCTCGCTTCGGCTGCTCAAGTCGCCTTCACACGGAGAGCCTTGACCTCTTTGGTCTTGGCCCGCAGCTGCTCGGCCAGATCTTCGCTTTGGCTGGCTCGCTGCTCGGCGGTCTTGAGCTGCTCGTCCAGCTCCTCAACCCTCTTCTCCGCGGCGCTAGTCCTTGCGGCCAGCCCATGCATCTCCTCGGCCTCCTCCTGTGACGCCCACAGGGTGGAGATTCTCTCCTGGAGAGCCGCGGAAGTTGACTTCTCTTCGGCGAGCTGGGCCTCGAGCTGCTTTACCTGATTGACGAGCAGCTTCTGCCATTCGGACACATCGTGGAGCTCCTCTTCCAGCCACTTCGTGCGGCCTGGCTCACCTTCCGCGACGCTCGCCCTCGCGGCCTGCGCGCGAAGCTCCTCTGCCTCTTCCCGAAGAGCCCCCGAGGATTGCCTCTCCTCGGTCAACCGAGCCTTGAGCTTCTTTATTTTCGCCGCCAACTTGCTCCGGCTCTTGGCTGGCGTGGAAGGCTCCCCTTCGAGCCCCCTCATTCGGAGCAGCTCTCGGAAACCCGCCAGAACGGCGCTCCGTTCGACGGTGACTCCATCCTCGAGCTCCTCCATGGTATCTTTGAAGACCTGAGAGAGAAGACAAGTTAACCACTTCGCTCTGATGTTGGTCGGCTGGGCCAGGTTGGTTTTGAAACTTACCTTGCCGAGTCGGCGCTTCAGTCCCCGGGGTAAGCGATCTTCGAGACCATGCGTCACGAAGCCTCGCTCGTGCGGGATGAGACCGGCGCGTCGCCCTCGTCGCCGTCTTTTTTGCTCCTTCTTCTTGCCGGAGCGCATTTGCCCAGGAGCAGGAGCGACGGGCGAAGAACTTTCACCCTCACGCTCCTGCCCCTCTTCCTCTTCTGCCCGATCACCCTCGGGCAAGGTCGGAGCCGCTCCACCGGGCGGCACCGAGCTTCACCGGCGGGGCAACTCGTCGCCCGCTCGTGGGTTTTTTTGCTCTTGGCGGCGGGCCCTCGCCTCATTCCCGATCGCCTCCGTCGCCTTTAGGGACGAGCCCTCGCGACGAAGTGCCGGTAGGGACCTGCCGATCCCACCTCGGGCAGCTTGCGAGGCCAACGCTTTGGCCCCGCTATCCGTGGCACTGCCCGTCGCCTCTTCCGCTTCCAGCCGCTCCACTGCACCCTTCAGCGCATCGAGCTGGTCACCGGAACTTGGCGGGAGCAGGCTCCATGCTGCCAGCTTGTCCTTGAGGCTGGCCAACCTCACTGCCTGCGACGCACCGTGCAGGTGCTCGGGCAGCAGAGATCGCTCGATCGCCTCGTCGACGTCGTCTGTGGCAATCTCCTCTTGGGCAGCTGATGAAAAAGAGAATGGTTGAGCCTGGTACGGTTAGGGAAATTGTAAAAGACGAAAGTTTCATTACAATATACCTGCCATGGAGGGCTTGATCTTGATCTTCTTCGCCAAAACCTTCCGCCACTTCCTCGGCGGCTCCTTGACGCCTTGTTCGTCTCGGCCCCCGAACGCTCGTGGCGATGAGCTCAGCTCCTTGCTGAGCTAAGCGCTTTTCTCGCGCAGCGCAAGAAGCTTCTCCTTGCGCGCGACTTCCCCCTCGAGCCTTCTCTGTTCGACGACCTGATGCAGCTGTGCCAAGTGGCCCGGGTGAGCCTCCGCGTATCGCTTAAGCCAAAGGGTCAGTGTCTTTACCTCTTCGTCGCTTTGCTCGGTGAGGAGGGAGGGGCTTGGTCGTTTCCCGCTTGGCTGGCCGCGCGCGCGCTTGGTTTGCTCGACGCGCTCCGTCGCCACACCAGGCTTCTTCAAGGGAAGGCGGCCGCCGTGGCGCGGCGAGCTCCGCGTTGGCTCGGCCACCGCTTTGGGCTTTGTGGCCTCTTTGGCCTTGCCCTTCTTCGCTTTCTCCTTCGCCGACCCAGAGAGCTCCTCCACGATCTCTCCAAGGATTAGCTGGTCCTTCTGTGTGTTAGGAATGGGAATGTTGGCATTTACGACAGTACGAATCTAGCTACACAGACGAGGGTTCGAGCAACTTACCTCGGCTGTGCGGACAAGCACGTTCCGCGGACAGGTATAGGCCACCTCGCCGGTGATCTCGCCGTCCTTCTTGGCTGCCTTCAGCATGGCGCCGACCCGCTCGGTCACCCATGCGTCGGTGGGTTTTTCTGCCCGAGCAGGAAGTCCTTTCAGTTTCTGTTCGGAAGAAGCATCAAAGAAAGGTTGAGTCCTAAAGGCACTTACCCGTGCTCTCCCTGGAGATGTCTTCCCATCCCTCTATCTTGTAGAAGGGATAGGGTCTTCTCCGCAATGACGATCCTCGTCATTGTGAAGTCCCGGATGATCTCCCTGCCCGTAAGCCCAAGGCTCACGAGGGAGGCGATCTTCCTCGTCAAGTACCAATCCTAGGCGGACATCTCCGGCCGAGGCATCGGTATTCCCTTCGCCGGCGCTTTCCCGGTGAAGATGAGCTTGCTGTTGTCGCTCCGCCGGGTGTAGAACCACCTCGTCCACCACGCGCCCATTGAGTCAAGCAGCGGCGGACGGGGGTACGGCGCGTCGTCGGCGGTAGCCCGGAGCTTGAGGTAGTAGCACCCCAGCGCCGAAGCGGCGGAGCTGGTCCTCGTTACCGTATGGTAATGGAGGAACAGCCCCGCCGGAGGATCGATGCCCAGATAGCCCTCGCACAGGTGTGCGAAGACGGCCATCTGGAGGATGCTGTTCGGATTGAGGTTCGCCACCTCCAATCCGCTAAGATTCAAGAAGGCCTCAACGAAGTCGCTCTCGGGAGATCTCAACCCGAACAGTGCGAACTGTTCGAAGTTGACGAACTCTCCCTCAAGCGGCTCCGGAGTTTCCTCCTCCCCGGGCAGCGCCCAGCTACCGGTGTTGATGTGACCCTCCTCCTCCCAAACTCTCAAGTCCTCCTCGGATGCGCTAGAGCTAACGAACTTGGCCATAGCGGTTCCTAGAGTTGGACGAGCAGGTTTGGTGGTGAAGTTTGGGTGCACGGTGGTGGGTGCGGTTGGAATTAAGACTTGGGAAGGAAAGGCACGAGAGCAGAAGTGGCTAGCCGCGAGCGGCTTGGGAGCTTTTATAGTCCCATATGCGCAGCTCTGCAACGGTTTGTCACAAAACGGCTAGTTTTTACCGCAACGGCTAGGTAAAACGGTCGCCTGTTTTGGCTGCGCAGCGACAGTAAGTTACCGTTGAGTTCTGCCAATGGTTACTTTTTTACAGCGTCCGCGTTGAAGGCTGAGTGCTCTGCTCGAGCGGATGTGATTCCCTGTTCGGTGCAACGGAGTTGCTCGGTACTGTTCAGGTTTGCTCGGTCCCGAACAAGTCCTGTTCGGTTGAACCCTAACCTGTTCGGTCGATTGTTACATGTCTTCGTAGCAGCAAAATTTCCCTCTTCGTGACTTGGAGTCTCAAGAGGAAGGCCCCACCCTAGTGAGTCCTTCCACTTGAGTCTCGGGGGCTAGTTGTCGGGGATAAAATCACGGTCCATTGCCATGGCCCACTCCCTGACGGCCCAATCGAACAGCCTACCAGGGCCCAGCTCCCTAGAAGGTTCTATCAGGCCCATATGCATCCTGCCGAACAGTTTCTTGGCTGGCACGACGCGTAATGGCCTAGGATTCCTATTTGAGTCCGACTCGAACAAGAGTTCTGCACGGCTACGTGAAGACCCAGACGTGGTTTTCCGGATTGGAATAGAAGTCGTGATCCCCAAGACTAGAAGTATGCCTTATCTACCTCGGGATATATTTGACATGTATGAGTTCGTTACGATCTCGTAGTTAGCCCGGCCCGATATTCCCTTGGTAGGTCGGTTTGCTCTGCACTATATAAACAAGGCCCCTACAGCGTGTAGAGGGGACTTGATCTGGCTTTTAGTATCTCATAGACACTTGATCATAGCATATTGCTTCTTGTACACTATAATCTCGCCGAGACTTGTTCGTCTCGTCGAGGCACCTCTTGTATTCATCTCTGATATATAAGAAAGGCTGGACGTAGGCTTTTATCTCTCTCGAGAGGCCCGAACCAGGATAAAAACCCTTGTCTTCTGTTCGTTGCTGTTCGTGGTTGTTCGGCGTGTCTCCTATCTCACTTCTAAAGAACCTTAGCGACTTGAGATCGTTATCTCAACCGTCGACAAACGCGCTACAAGAATCCGTTTTAATTTCGTCGGCCGTAAACCGATGAAAATAGAGGTAAAACCGACAAAATTAACATAATTTCGCTGGTTTGCCGACGAAATTAACCCGACGAAATGTGCTAGACGAAAATAAACATCTTTTCGTCAGTTGCCGACGAAATTACTTTATTTTCGTTGGTATTGCAAGCTGACGAAATAAATATTCCAATGGCTTGCGACCATGCCAGAGGGCTGACGTGGCAGTTAATTTCGTCGGCCAGCCGAAAGGTAATCGAGGGGGTGGCGGCGTTGGATGACCAGGTTGTTAATTTTGTAGGCCAAAGCCGACGAAATTATCCCCAACAATAATTTTGTCGGCCTAAGGCCGACGCAATTACATTTTTTTATATAAAAAATATGGTGTTGTATTATTCATTAAAAAACCACAGCATGAATAAAATACCTAAAACCCCCAAAACAAGGAATATATATAACGTTTATCTGGACTGTGTTTTGTAGTTAGTAAAACATCCTGCTCGTAGATTCCGTATTGGAATTAAAGAAGCATTGTTTCCAGTGTTAAAGCAATCTGTTGAGGCTGAGTCATTGAACCACAGCTGCATATTTTGTTGATTCTGCTCAATGTACATGCCATTTCTTCAGTCTATAAAAGACTCACAAAATAGAATCTTTGATACAGAACAAGCATCGCGTACAAATTGGTTCTCCCTCCATGACAATCAAAAACTAAGTATTAGCATAATGAATCTCTGTTTTATGTTACTAAAGCAGTCAAATTGAATATTTCAAAAGTGCACAGAAGTACTGAACAATTTATGATTAAGGATTATTATCAAAGTTTTGCTTGCATATACAACACTAAGAGCATCCCCAGCAGGGCCTTTAAATTTCCCTCTATCGCTACAGTAATTGCTACAGTAACTGCTACAGTGCAAACTCACCCTCACATGGACCAAGTTCCCTCCTATTGCATTTGAAAAATTTTGAAATAGAAGCCATTTTAGGGGGTGTGATGGGGATGCTCTAAGCATGTTACAGATTAAATGGACGTGTATACAACTATTTTTCAATTTTCATCCTTACATGTGACAAAGTTTTCTTACATGTAAATGTAATACAATAAGCCACTAGTATGATTATCCAAATTTGAACATTTACTTGGTTGTCAATTCATTCGATAGTTGTCTAAAAATTATAATAACTAACCTGTAATCCAAAGAGGTACCAACATGAACCAACAACATGCCCAGCCAAAACAAACATTAAAAGGTTAATCACAAAATTAGCCCATGCTGACTCAAAGATGAACCCATTGGCAGACTGACCACCCAGCAATGGTACAAATCTGACGATGCGGGGGACATATTGAAGAAGAACGGTGATGCGCAATAAATTCTTAGCATTGTTTGCGGACGATAACCCGAGACGCTTTGGAATAACTACCAATATCATCACCTTGATCAATGAACAAAGAAAAATATTAGTGAATCATAAAAATAAGAATAAAGTTCACGGAGTGTCAAATTGATCCATTGAAAAGAAGCCAAAATAGTTTAGACAAAAATTTTATGTTACAACAGGACAAAGTCACATGCTCTAGAAACATCACAATATTACTCGAGCAGTCAAGAAAAGTAACGCATTACCTGCTGTATTGATAGTACGAAGAAAAACAGTGGATCGATGAAAATTGCAACCAAGCATGATATAATAAAGAATTGATTCCACTGGTGAACAACTTCGCATGTGGATTCCTGATCGGAATGTATGAAACATAACGCTCAATGGTTTTCTTCCAGCCACCAGCATGACCATAAATAATATTATGAAGCATCAAGAAAGCAAAGAAAATCACATAAATACCACAGTTTATAACCATATAGATTTGAACAACTATTATCACAATGAAGAATAGAGATAAGAAAATCAAGCGAGATAAACAAGCCAAGGAATTATACTGGGTAATATTCCAGAGTTATTAGACTTCCATAACCTAGTCCACTGAATCGAGGAGTAATTATCCATACTAAGTTGTTTTACTAAAAAAGCGTTGCATTTATCCAAACATAACATCATGTTATCAAGTTTAAAACGAATTTTGGTAGACCTATTTACGTCGCAAAGGAAGTAAAGTAAAGCAAAGCAACCTTATTATCAAAAGGATTTGGTCCTCTCTGAAAATGCCTCTTATTTTTACATGCAGGAGGGCAGTTGACACAACAGAGAAATGAACTTCGAACAACAGTCACTGCATAGATTTTTTACCAAACTTTGATTTGTCGCATCACTAATCTGTGCTGCTGAAACTAAGAGCTCAAAGAATTATACATCCAGCAACAACAATAAGCAAACTGTAATTAAGTTCCGGTGTCGATATAATGATTACAACTTAAAAGTGGCTTCAAAAATTGAAACTGGTCATGGAAACTAGATTTGAGAATGTTCTATGAATGACTACTAGATTTTAAAGGAACAGCGTCAAAGATTCAAGGCGTTAAAAATGATATTAAAATGATTTACGAAAATTATTTATCAAGAACAGGCTCGAAGTCTTCACCTGATCAGCTCCACTGCTGCATGAAACCTGGTATATTTATGAGAACCCCTGATAACACAAGAACAACAAACAGTCATTAACAAGGAGGTACAGAGCAATATTATTCATTGACAGTAATTGGTAGACAAAGAATTTTATCATTACTGATGAATTGTGACTTGCAAGCTTAAACCAACAGAACACAGTGCACAACCACAAAGAACTCTACGCAGAGTTGATTCCACCGTCCACTCGTCCAGAGCATCAGGTTCGCGACCAACAAAACTAAGAGCTCAATTTGAGCATCTAATGAAGGCTACTCACTCTCTACGTTTGATTTAAAAAATCATAGAGTAGGGCGGCGGGCGGAGCGAGGTGAAGGGCGGCGAGCAGGGCGAGGGAGCAGGGTGGCGGGCGACGCGACGGAGCAGGGTGGCGCAGCGGCGCTGGGGCGGGCGCGAGGTGGAGGGTGGCGAGCGGCACGAGGGAGCAGGGAGGCGGCGGCGCGGGGGAGTGTGGGAGTAGCGGGGCGGGGCATCTTGTTCAAAAATGGGTGTGACCTGATAGACGGGAGCCGGGTGGGGTTAAACTTTTGGGCTTTATTTCCGTCGGCAGGAACCGACGAAATTACCACACAGACCGACGAAATTACTGCCATGTCATCGCCCAAAGTTCCGCGACATGGCGGCATCTTATTTTCGTCGGCCGGAGCCAACGAAATAAAGCTCTATGTTCATCGGTTTCAGAAAACCGACGAAATTATGACCTTATTTTCATCGGTTTTAAAAAACCGACGAAATTACAACCGTTTTTCGTCGGTTTTTCTTTACCAACAAAATTAATATGGACCGACGAAAACACTTCGTTTTCCTGTAGTGACATATATTGTTAATGAATGGATATGCCAACTTATTTTACAATCGAACGAGAAGACAGGTCAAACATGAACATATATGACATTAATGAATTGATGCCAACTTATTTTTCCAAACGAACTACAGACGAAAGGTCAAGCATGAATATCATTGATGAATAGATGCCAACTCATATTCCAATGGAAGTACCGACGAAATGTCAAGCATGAATCTCCCATGGAAACAATGATTTATTAACATGCTTCATTGTCTAGCTGTCATCATTAAACAGATAGAATGCTACATATCTTGACGCTTAATTCTTTCAACGTGAAACATGTGGTTACAATAAACTAATAATAACGTAATTTTGTCATATTCAATTTTGAACCACTAGGTTTGTTCGTTCGCAATTTGGCACGTACTCATCGTTGTGTCCATAAGCAAGCTACAGGCCAGCGATTTATTAGTGCTTCTCTTTCACATAAGTCATTCATTCTTCGGTGTTGAGCTGATATACAGGGCATGTACATGTAGTTTCATGTATCAAATATGCTGCAAGAATTTGTGTTTATTCACCACTCTCCCTCACATAAGCCTTCTCAAAAAAATTCGGAAAAAAATCAAATTCTTCCTCGCCTCTAATCTCACTACCCTCCGATGGAAGCATCGCCACCGACCAACGCCCTTACTGCCGATGACCTCAATAGCCCCTCACTAGCCAATACATAGGCCTTTGGTCGCATGTGTTAGAGTATATTGGGCCCTTAGGGACGCCCATCACTACAGGAAACGACCATAATTTCGACGGCCAAAATCACTCTCGACGGCCACAAGGAAGCGGTCGAGATAATAAAGCTATTCTCGACGGTTACATGTAAGCGGTCGATATTGCTCTACTAATCTCGACGGCCATCGATAAGCGGTTGACATTTATTCGCTTTAGCCCGCTCTTCCTATTTTTTCTTTTCCTGCGTGCGCGGGAAAACTTATTCTCGACGGCCCAAAACTGGCTGTCGATAATAGTTATGGGAGAGCCCGTGAAGCATCTTAGAACAAGACATTATCGACGGCTTGAACTTCGCCGTCGAGATAGAGGTACTCGTCTAGACCACCCGAGGCTTATTGGGCAGGTCCATTTCATGTTTTCATGATTTGAACTTTTGTTTAATAATTTGCAGACAAGTTTATTTTCTTTGTAAATTTTCCAAAAATGTTTGAAATTTGTAAAAATAGGTGAAAAATTTTTAGTTATCCATAAAAAATAATCTTAAAAAGTAAATAATGTTTTTCCTAAATATATACATTTTTTGTTTTGCATGTTATGTGTTGTAGAACATATATATGTGTGTGTGTTTAATATTATTAAATTTCGTAGTAAATTTTAAAAATGTTGTAATTACTAACATTACAGTGCAATGATATTTATATAAAGGTCTTTGGATCCAATGATGATTGTTTAAAAAAATTTTGTGCACATGTCAGCCGTATTTCATATAACTCTATAGAACGTTCGATAAATCATTAAACGATATGGCCCCCTACACATATACCTGTTATTCCGGACAGAATTTAATCATAAAAAAATTTGGTGTTGTATATTCATGTGGGAAGCAAGACTAGCCAGCATGAATTTTTTCAAAAAATTTCTACCTTTTTAAAAAAATTAAATAAGCACAGTTGACCATCAAAGGTGGTATGCACTGACAGCCGTCGAGAATAAACTCTTTCTCGACGGCCAGCACTAAAACGGTCGAGATAACATGTCTGTCTCGACGGTAGTCAACGCAGGCCGTAGATAGTATTGTCTCAACAGCCGACCTGACGTGGGTGTTGAGACACGTGATGTGGCTCGATCTATGTATATTTATCGACGACCATAAGCCGCCGAGCATACGTGGGGCCTACCTGGTTGAATGAGAATAGGGCCTGAGGGGACTGGATGACACGTGGCGCGATCGGGATGGCTGTGAGGCGAGGCGGCTTGCTCTCGACAGCCTACAGCCGTCGATATAGAATCAATACCGATGGCGATCTGTATTTCGTGTGAGTTTCGATAGCCCGGGGCCGTCGAGAATATGGCCAGGAGGAGGATGGGACGCCACGTGGCGCGATCGGGTTGGATGTGAGGCAAGGTGGCTCTATCTTGACGGCTTCGATACCGGTGCCCAACGGTCAGGTGTTTTTATCTCGATGGCTCCAAGCCATCGAGATAGAGCTGGCCCATTAGGCGGCTGCCACGTGTTGCGCGTGATACGAAGAAGAGGTGGCGCAAAGTAGTCTCGGCGAGGCCGTCGAGACTGACCTTTATTAGGCCTGTTGTTTCATAGGACCTAGGCATGTCGTGCCTAAGCCCCGAGTCCCCACGCCGCGTCCGACGCCGCCAGCACTTGTGCCCACCGCCGCCACTGACGTCTCTGCCCCCGTCGGCGCTCTCTGCGCCTGTCGCTCGTCACCGCTCCCGTCGCCGTCGCCACCCGAGCCCGGTGCTCCTGCGCCCATGCCACGCCGCCGCCGTCGCCCGCCTTGCGCCTGCTGCCGCCGCGCTACTGCCTCACCGCCCAAGCCGCTCCGCCATGCCCTCGAGCTCCTACCACCTTCGCCGCACTGCCTCCCGCTACGATTTTGTCGTGTCATCGACCCGCACTTTCTCGGAGGTATGTGAAACGCCATCGCGCCATTTTTTTAAAAATTAATGTAGCTTAGTCTCGATCGTCCAACACCATCGATAATGTAATTAGATATGCAATTAGCAGTAATGATTAATTATTTATGAAAATTTATAATAATAATAAAATGCATGTTATGTTAGAAACACATGTCACATAGCCGTACGTCACCCTTTTGGGAACAACACAACGCTTAAGGAAATTAGAGCGGTGATTTGTTCGTTTCCATTACGGGTTGTGCAAAATGTTCCTGAATTGTCCAGTGGATAGCCCATTTGTGGCGTCCTAGTGGACATCCTGCGAATGGCCGTTTGAGCATGTTTTGTTGTGATGCCGGTGGGTTCGAGGCAAAATTTTGATGTTATAACCCTGTAGTTCTCCTGTGAATAACATAAGTGATATTGAGCTGAATTTTGGCTCTGTAGCCATCGTTGCACTAGGAGAACTGTAGGGTTATGCTGCCGAAATTTTGTCTCGTTCCCTTTCGGCTCCACAACAAGACATGCCCAAGCAGTCTTTCGCGGGTGGGTTTAGAAGCCTTCCTATGCCTATTGCGAAACCCTAACGTATAGCTTATTCTGTTAAGAGCGATGGAAGAAGATAGGAGGTGGATGTATAATGGATGGAGAGCGAACAGACAACACTCAGATGAATGGTGTGATAAGGCTAATGCATTCGTGGATAGTGCTTTCCAGACGACCCCTAACCTTGACACCGCGCATGTACATTGCCCATGTGCGGAGTGTGGGAATTGTTGAAAGAGAACGCGGTATGACATGGGGATGCATTTGTGCAAGAATGGGTTCAAGGTCGGCTATCATCGTTCGGTTTATCACGGTGAGAGTGCTCGTGTCGCGCCTCCCGCTCCCAACGAAGGATTCGATGAAATTGACCGGATGCAATATATGATGGATGACTTCGGCCATCATTTTGATGGTGAGGAGGCAACAACCTCTATGACATAATTCTTAACCCTTCTGGAATCCTCTAAGTAGCCGTTGCACGATCAAACAACCATAACCCTTTTGTCCATGGTTACACAGATGATGACTGTGAAATGCAAATACAACTTCACCATCAATTGTTTTGTTGAATTGTTGGGATGCTTAGGCGATGCCCTCCCCGAAGGACACAAGATGCCCTCCAGCTGGTATGAGTGTAGGAAATTACTTGTTGGTCTGGGAATGCCGTACGAGAAGATAGATTATTGTCCTAACCATTGCATGCTGTACTATAAGGGTGATGCCGCCAAGAGTGTTTGTGATTATTGTGGGAGTACAGATTTGTCGAGACTGTCGACGGTATTGGAGAAAAGAAACAAACGAAGGTGGCGAGGAAAGTATTGAGATACTTTCCATTAAAGAAACGACTGCAACGTTCTTTCATAATGGAGGACACCGCACAACAGATGAGGTGGCATAAGGAGGGTAAACGTACAAAACCTGGCGTGACGGTTCGTCCGGCAGACGGAGAAGCATGGCAACACTTTGATAAGGTGTATCCGGAGTTCGCAGCTGGTCCAAGAAACATGCGCCTCGCACTGGCCACCGATGGGTTCACGCCTTTTAATATGATGGTTGTCTCGTACTCATATTGGCCAATTTTTAGCATTCCTCTCAACCTCCCACCGTCTGTTTTGACGAAAGAGGAGTTCATGTTTCTTTCATTAATCGTGCCTGGGTTTAAAAATCTAGGAAATAATCTAGATTTGTTTATGAGTCCATTGGTTAACGAGCTGAAGGAATTATGGGATGAAGGTGCTCCAACATACGACAGAAAAACGAACAGATCTTTTGCTATGAAGGCTGCCTACATGTACTCCATTTATGATTTCTCCGCATACGGCATGTTCTCAGGATGGAGCAAACAAGGGCGGCTTAGTTGTCCGGTGTGCTTGGATGATACAGAGGCATTTCAGCTAAGTTTTGGTGGCAAACCTAGTTGGTCCGACTATCATCAGGCATTTCTAAAACCAGGGCATCCATTTCAGAAGCAGAAAAATGCGTTCCGTAAGAACACGACGGTAAAAAGTAGAAAACGTGGTCGTTTGGGTATTGCGTTTATAAAGGAATGTCATGCCAAGTTGGTTGAAGGGCAGAATGGTGTTTATGAAGATTATGATATTTCACATAATTGGACGCACAAGGGTAGCATATACTCACTTTCATATGCAAATGATCTGCTACAGCCACACAACACCGATGTGATGCACCAAGAGAAAAATGTATTAGAGGCTATTTATGGCACCAACTTTGACATAGCTGAAAAAAGTAAAGATAATGCAAAAGCATGACAAGATTGTGAGGAGATATGTGATCAAATGTCGATGAACATGGTTGAGGGGGAAAAGAAGAAGCCAAAAGTTGTGTATTGCTTAACAGTCTCGCAAAAGAAAGAGGTATTATTTTAGTTTCAGAATAGCCTAAAATTTTCCGACGCGTATGTGTCAAATCTTGGGCGAGCCGTGAACATTATTTAAGGAAAGATTAGTGGAATCAAAAGCCACGACTTTCACATATTCATGCCCAACACAGGACCACCGACTTAATGCCACAATGATAGTCGATATTGGGTTGGAGCTTGATGAACTATAGGCTACTGAAGACCTAGATGTTGAAGAAGAACAATATGAACTACAAGAGGTTCAAGAAAACCTGGATGATGTGGGACCCTCAAACGTAGATCCTATGGATGTCGACGATAATTACTGTTAGTTATTACCAATATTCCAGGTTACATATGCAGCCTAGATGTCTTACTTCCAATTGCTTCTCGTGATTGTATATAATTTATGTGACTAACTATTGTTTATTTTTTCATATGCAGGATATGCCGCCGCGCAAGTTTGTAAACCCACCACGGGGTGCCGAGGAGGAGGAGGAGGCCGCTGAGGCCAGCCAAGAGCTAGCTCTCACTCAGGAGAGTGGGGCTGGTGAGTGTGGGGCAGGAGATAGCCAGGAAGGCTCGTCCTCTCAGACTAGTAGGAGGAAAAGGGGCCCAAACATGGTGAGGGCCACACCAACTCAGCAAACTAGACGATCAACGATCTAGATTGACGGTGACAGGTACATACCTTTGAATGCCCTAACTATTTTTTGACTTCATCGATTTAAATTAATCAAACTTAATTGTCCTAACTTTGTTACAAATGTGCAGCATCATGTCCACGGTAGATATCAACGAAAGATACCAACCTGGTACTACCCTTGGCACTTTGACGAGTCAGTACTACCCGAGGATGATCACCTTGGACGGGACGACAAGGCTGGCATACAGCTGGGAGGACTATAGGCTAGCCCCACATGGGGATAGCAATGCCGCGGACCAGGTCATCTGTGAGTTATGGGTAAGCTACAAAATAACTTTCACATTCATTTGTTCTTACTACTAACTTTATATCTCATTATAACCCAGTGTAGCTCAGGTTCGTTCCGTAAGAGGGTCTTCAATAATCAGACTTTGCTCCTGCCATCGTCAAGATGGCGAAGCAGAGGGTTTAGGACATGATGTCCAATGCACGTGTCACGGCCGTACAGGAGTACCACAGGTCAGTAACCATTACAAACAATAATTTCAAGTTACATATGTTTGTTATCTTATTGCCTTTTTGCAGAAGACTGGAGCAGCAAAACCTCACACCCTAGGCGGCTCACCAGTTATACTTGATGGCCGATCAGTACAACCAGGTGCAGCCGGGGTGGTGTCAGGAGGATGCTTGGGAGGTTATAGGGAGGAAGTGGGACAGCCCCGAGTGGAAGGAAAAACGGAGAGAATAGGGGCGTTAAGGACTACAAGTCAAACACTGGGAGGTGGTCGATTGCACAGTTAGGGAAGAAATTGGTAAATATCATTTTTTTCATTCTTATTCACTTCAGATTTTACTACTAACACGCCTTTTGGTCATACTGCAATTTAGTTGGCGAAGACGAGGATTAGGCCGAGTCCGACGGACATGTGAATGCAGACCCACACAAAAAAGGCACCACCTGGTGGACAACCCACCTTGGATCCACATGCATATCTCCGTTTGGTAAGTGTCGACAATATTGCCCACACCACTTCCTTATATTCATTCTTATTTATAATTTTAATTACGACAAAGGCAGGCAGGAGCATTACAAGGACGCTTACAGAGAGGAGCACGGAGAGTAGAGCAATCTAGTGACGGCTCCCCTCGACCCCTACGTGATCCATAAGCACTTGGGGATAAGGCTCACGGGCGGCTGGCTCTTGACGGCGATCATCTATGGTGAGATCACTTTTGAACACTTGTACATTGTGATTGCAACAAAGCTGACCGCTATTTTACACATTTTGCAGGTCTTTAGAGTACATGCCCGAGACTCGGGCTAGCCAAAGCGGCGGTGAGACCCGTCGCCAGTTCGAGGAGCGCCTGCAGAGAGAGGGAGCAACAACAGAAGAGGCATGAGGAGGAGTGGGCCCATGATAGAGAGATGTTAAGGGCCATGCAGGAGAGCCTGTGGGCAGCGCAGGAGGACTACGACATAAGGCTGCGACAGCTTGAGGCGTTCGTCGCTGGGGTAACACATTCACACAACTTCATTTCACTTTTATAGATGTATATCTTGTCAAGTATATTAACGAACTCTATTTTATGTGCAGGCTGGTCTAAGCGGTGACGCGCGGTTTGCAGGCGGCTTCTCGAGCCAGGTGGGGATAGCGGGCCCCTACATAGGTGGCCCGACTGTCTACGGTAGCCACCAAGCCCCTCCAGGAACATATGTTGGCCAGGGCGGCTACGCTGGACAGACGGCACCACCACCGGGCACCTATGAGACCCAGCCGACCTTCGTCCCCACACCCATCTACCCAAATGACGAACGTCACTTGTGCCAAATCAATGCACTATCACATAGTATATATATGTCAAATGCCTAATTAAAAAATCTTGTAGGGTTCGGGTTCTGTCATGTCTACGCCTCCTTCCTACGTGCCATATACTCAGGACGACGTGCATCAGGGCGAGGACGCCTCCGGGAACATGGCTTCCAACCTCGCGGAGCAGCTCTTCGGCACCCCCACCACCGCAGCACTAATCTGCCGATGTGTCGTGATGCTTGTATGTTTAAATATTGTGATTGTGATGTTGATATTGTCGGAGAAATGGTGTTAATGTGTTATATTGGTATCGCCGGAGATATATATTTGTATCTGTGAAATTGTGGGATATTTGAATGTGTGGGTTTTTTTGATGTGCAGGTTGTAGCAGCTGCTGCTGGGTGCAGGAGCAGCTGCAGGAGCTGTTGCTGCTGCTGACGGCTAGAACATGGCCGTTGAGAACGGTGTCCATGGGCCCACCTGCCGGCGCATGCAAGGGCCGGGTCCAGCTGAGGCGGACTAAATAATCTCGACGGCTGTGAAGCCGTCTTGACTAGCCAATTGGGCTGGGTCTCTGTACCGTGCGGGCCTACCAAGGGGCCATCGAGAAAGGTACTTCCATAGGTCGCGCCTGTCCTGCGATTTTTTACGACAGCTGGTCCATAGCCCTCGAGATAGATAATATCGATGGCCAGGCCATCGAGATAGGTCGTCTCTCTCGACCACTCTATCTGCCAAATCTCGACGGCTAGCCATCGAGAGTGAGCTGTCTTGACGGTTTCTAGGCCTTTGTCGATGGCTTTGGTCGTCGAGATTATACGCGATCCGCGTGGTGCATTATCCGTACTATTTAGACTCAACCTACTGGAAATACAATTCTTCTATTGCGCAATATCCTTTCTTCCAACAGCTTGGGTAAACATGGATGTAGCTATTAGCTCGGATCCATTGTGATCACTAGTTGAAGAACGGTGATTTACTGAAGGCACATTCCTTGGAGGGGAGATGTCTCGCTGACCCAAAATGGGATAGGAGAGGAAAAGAGGAGGAAAGGACCACCATTGTTTTTCTAGTTAAAGGAGATCTCCTAGATGTGAGCCGATGGTGATTTGTTGTAATTGTTTTAAATGGAATAATAGTTTTGGGTAGTTTCAGCTAGATTCATATGATTTTGTGTAGTTTATGTAGTTTCATACTATGGTTTTTTAAAAGTTTTTCAAGGCTTTATAAATTTTTATAAAAAGTTACATAATTTTAAAATGTTTCATGTAGTTTCATACGATAACCTTGACATAAGGTCATTGTTACCCATAAATCTATAGGTTTTTTTGTAAAATATCATTTGATAGGAAGTTAGGTTTAGAACTTAAATAATGGAGCAAATTTGATAATCGCATGCATGCACATTCGGTTTGGCTTTCCGATTCATACTTTTGTTCATGTCACACCTAGCTGCCGTCCATTTTCTGCTCATTTCGACACGACACGACGACACCACAATTTCTTTCACGACCATCCTGCATCTCAGCCCTCGTCAGCTAAGTACACTAATCCAACTCACGCACATGATAATCGTGTGTATGAAAATTACACCCGTCAGCTCCACCAAGTAACAATCACGTGTTCATCACGTGCTGGCATTAATTGCATATTGCTCAGAGCTATGATCTCGATCACGCATAATAAAAGACAGTCTCATTGATTTTTTGGCCGCATTGGGTCTCCATGTTAGCTCTATCTGCAAATAAATCATGTGGTTGGGTGTCCTAATCTGTTCCAAAGAGGCACCAGAACTACCAGCACATATTATACAACCCTAATTACTTCACATGTATATATATACACCAGAAGCCAGCATGAAATCGTAATTACGGTAACAGCTTGAAGTCCTGACCTTAACAACGCTTCCAATGGCTTTCTCTCCGGTCATGCTTGTGGCCGTCGTCGTGGTCACCACAGGACTCGTCCTACTACACCTCCTCGCCAAGCCCCACAGGCACTGCGCCTCCGGCAACCTCCCGCCGGGGAGCCTCGGCCTCCCCGTCGTCGGCCAAATCTTCTCTCTCCTCCGCGCCTTCCGCCGGGGCGCCGACGAGGAATGGTTCCGGTACCGGGTCCGCAGGTACGGACCGGTGTCGAAGATGTCGGTGCTGGGGTCGCCGACGGTGCTGCTGGCTGGGCCGGCGGCGAACCGCTTCGTCTTCGGCAGCGACGGCTAGTCTTGCAGGTGTCCAGATCAACCGCGCCTGCATTGAATGGTCCACAGGGGGCCGATTTCAGTGCCACATGATCGGGCGCTGATCAGCTCACCGAGAGCATGGCAGACAGTTTCTCTGTGCCCGACCCTCCCTACCATTGTTCACAGAACCATTAGCCTGTAATTTATCATTTATTCTAGACTTTTGCAATATTAGGACTCGAATGTGACTTTGCACTACTTTAGACTTGTATGTGGCTCTTTGGACCATATGGTTGCCAATTGTGCTACTATGGGATGGATTGGGACATTTTGGTGTATTATTGGTCATTTGGCTGTTTTCGAATGGTGTGAATGTGTATGTGGTTCAAATTGTGTTAGCAAGCACATATGTATGTGTGCATATTGTAAGAGAAATTGTGTGTTAAAATTCTTCTGTGAGATTTTTTTTTGCAGATTGAAATTGACATTTTGTATAAATTACCAGTAATCTTTTTTGCTGGAATAAAGCCAAAGTCGGCGGCGTTATACACGCCGATGACAAAGTTGAGGGGGCAGGCAACTGCCAGCCAGGGTGCAAGTGGCTATGTGTGCGGCCAGCATCTAGACCGTGAACAATGCTTGAGGTCAGTATAGGCAGCCCATCACATGTCGACGACACAGGTGTTGGGCAGGCAACTGCTAGCGAGGGTGCAGGGGGTTATATGGGTGGCCAGTAGCTAGGCCGCCAACAAAACGTGGTATCTGTCTGGGAAACCTCTCATATGCCGACGACATAGTGGTTTGGGGCAGACAACTACAAGTGAGGGTGCAAAAGGCTATGTAGTCGGCCAGGCTTTTGGCCGCCGACACAGCGTTCAATCTATGTCAACGACCTCTTTTACGCTGACTAAAAATATTGGTCTAGGGTGGCCTGAGCGACCCTCCCCTCAATGTCTGTGTGTCGTCGTTATTTTATTAGGCCCCGACAAAATGTGGCTTTGTCGTCCACGTAGTGTCGTCAGACCTTTGTCGTCGGCCATCCGCCGACATTAGGCTTTGTAGAAGGGATTTTGACCTGTGTCGTCGGCTTTTGCCATCGAAAATGGTATGGATTCCAATAGTGATTTCTTCATCATCATCATCTTTCATACATCCATTCCTGTCCATCGGACCATCGCTTGTGTCATAAAAAAAGAATACCAAGCCATTACAATTAACAATGAGTAATATATAACAGCCAATCAAGCAGCATGTGTAAATCATTTGTATGTCAGGACAAAAATCCATGTATCAAATACACACGTGCTATATAATTCACATTCACCAAGTAAAACCATTCTAACAGGTGGCATGAAGAAAACATACCTGTAAGGCTATGAATGATCATCACTGCAGTATCATGCTCACATGAATCCAATTCACGATCTTCCTCAAGATCATTGGATCAATCACATTAAACCAAACCCGGACTATTCGTGTTAGCCAATGGAAACAATCTCCGTCAATCAATTACATTGAATGTCTTGTCTTTATGAGGTTAAACTAAAAATTTCACATACAACAAATTTGAATATGAAAATTCTGGTTCATTCAAAGAAACGGCGAGCAGCGCAACCATATAGCAATTCGACAAAGATACAATATCCTCACGGTGACATGTTCGATATCGAGGGATCAAATCCCGGTGGCAATAAGAAGACATTGGTGCCATCCATGCAACCTCGAACATTTCTATGTTGCGGTCAAACACTACCTACTGCCACGACCAGCAAGCAACTAAGCACGATCGATTAAAAGATCAACCTCTGCATGTACACATCTTGACAACCAGGCACTCGATGGCATCATCAACATAGGATCAAAATTCGGTGGCGAGTCAACTCCATCGCAGCCAACTGAAGCACATACATACACCAATGAGAAAATCCAAACCAATTGATCGAATCAACCAATATGAAAAATTCTCATGTGCTAGCCACTAGCATGCAGCCCACAATGCATAATTGATTTATCAATGTAGTGGTCAGTTGGTCAGATCATCCAAACCAATAACCAAAGCACGATGTTGTAAGCCAAACTATTATCATATGACAATGAGGCCTATCGGTAATAGTATCACCCGCCCAAGACCTAATCGATCAATCTAATCAACCAATTAACTTTATAATAAATTTATTGAACCAAATTAGCTAATTATATTAACTAGCTCAGGTTATTTCAAATCTATCATGACACCAAACTAAATGTAGATCTTATCTACTAGTTGATCACATCAAGACACAATTCATTGATCTTATCAATATTCATAGCTAATCATATCAACTATAACACCAACCAATCCTATCGACTGGAAGTAATTAGACAAAACAAATTTGCTAAACACATATGCATCATCAATTCCGATAAAAAGTACATAGGATAGCTCTGATACCACTATTGGCTAATCAGCATGATGTGACAATCACACGAAACAATTTGATCATGCTGAAACCCTCTAGTAGATGACCATGAATTCGTTTCATTACGACGTGCAGTGCAGCAGAAAAAAGAGTCGATGTAGTGTGGTGAGGTCCGCCAACATGCACGGCAAAAGCCACATCAAGATCCAACTTACCTCGCCCGTTTCGCGACACCCCCGTATAACCTGTCTTCAAATGGGCGTCCCGGCCATATCCGAGGTTTTTTTGCGACGATCTTAGACACTACAGACAAGCCCTCGACAAGAGCTTTCCAACTCATCTGGTCCCGTCACAAAATTCCCTCTGGAGCAATGGGAATTCGTGAAACAAGATCATGACCAGATTTTGAACGCGAGCCAATCATGTGGTCTTCTCCAGTTCGTCTCACGGTTGATCAAGCCAGTGCCTCAAGTGTTGCGCCTCTAGGAGAATACATACATCCAGTGATTGGAATCCACCCATGGCAGCGTGCTAGCGCCAGCGCTTTCGAGAGAGATATGACGACTAGGGTTTGGTGGAGAGGAAAAACGTAATTTTCTCCATGCGTCACCGCGCCTCTCTACCGTCTCCTATTATATAGCCCCACCATGGGCCCTGTACGTTAGAGGCCTAACTCGGTTCATCGCACATGTCTCTCATGGTTCATGTATCCCATGTCATACGTGATCCCACATATCATTTAGCTCACATTTGATGTGGCCTGTGATTGACAATTGCGCAGATAATTCCTTCAACATGTGAGGATTTTTTAATCACAATCCTGATTGTCAATTGTTCAAACAAAAGAGAATCAATTCAAACCTTGCATTAATAATGCAAATCAAGCGAAATCAGTAAAACCACTTTCAGAAAAAAAAAAAAAAGCAAATTCCGCATAATTGTTTCTCACCCGAAGTAGAGAGATGGTGTGTTTGTGGTGCTCCAAAATTTTTGGGAATTTTTCTGTCAGGATCATCGAGCAGAAAGTTTAGAGTTCGGTGTTCACCTCATCACTTCCAAATGGTGCAAGAACATGATTCCAAATGTTTACAGTGGTTAGATAAATGAGTCATGCACTGTCTCCAAAAGGAAGCACTAAAAAATGATTTTTGTAGATTTTTCTAAAATTCAAACACTAACTGCAGCGCGTATAATAAATTTTGTATAGATTTGCAACTTGATCAAAAACTTGATTTCTCGTCAATCCTAGGGTGCAAGAGAGATGTAAAATCATATAAACACCCTCAACACATCATGGATCCGAAGCATAAAAAAGGAGAGGAGGCTGTTGGCGATTTTTATGCCTTTTGGAATTAATCCGCAAACGCACGGATATCACTGTAGCTTTCACCCGGGAGTATTCCAAGGTATCGATTTTCCACGAGGAATGAGAAGTGTTCTAGTCTAGAATCTAACTTGACCGGATGGATAATGGTGGTAATGACAGTAATGATGGGAGTGTGATAAGATATTTCGGGTTGAAAGGCTCTACGGTTTCTTACTTAGCCAAAGATACAAAATCACTGACACACAATTGCTACTCTGTATCGGAGCTCGGACACTCACTACCACCCGCAATCCAGAATTAGAATCCCGAATGGTTATGATCGTTCTGATTCAGGCTCAACTGGTCTGCAGCTAACGGGGCGGATTTCACAAAGTCTAAGCCGGATAATAGGGCTACCACCACCAATTAACTACCACACATCCGTTGAAGCAGGTGCCTACCGGTTACTAACTAGTCCAAACACCAGGTTTGTACCTAGTAGTAATAGGTAACAAGAACTTTACTTCGATATGCACCCCTACTACCTCTTATACTAATCTCTAGGTGGACAATTAAGCACAAAGATCTTAGCACTCAAGAATAGTACGGGCCTCATACCAACAGAGTAACAAGTATATGAAAGAACTTTGCTTTATTCAACAAAGGATTGAGCTAAGTGTTACCGAACATTGGAGCGAAGCTGAACTCGCACCCGAGTCGGCTTCGGAGCATAAGGTGGAAGAGAGCCAACACCTCCGACGTCTCCCCAACACTCAACTCTCCTCTCTCCCTACTTCTACATTTCTAAGTGGACAACATACAGTTGATTTCTGCTCTTCCCCACTTCTCCATGATCACAAGTGAGGGTGAACACCTCCTTTTATAGTGTGCCAGAGCGAGTGAGTGAGTGCCACGTGTTGGGACAAGTGTCGCTCAACCCCCTCCGAAGGAGAATCCAACAAGGCGAGCCCGGGGGCGGGTCGGCCAGCCTAAGTCAGGTCGGCCGGCCTGGCTTCGGTGGATCCCGGCCCTCCAAATAGCCTGGGATGCTCCTTGTGAGGTGTAGATCGTCTCCCTAGGTCGGTTTGGCAGTTAAAGACCGGTAGCATTGGGTTCCTTTAGAATCTTATGCATTCTTATGAAGCAATCCATGTTTCTGGATCAAACCGACTTGCTTGGATGGTTGGGATGGCCTCTAGGTGTGTTGCTTGGCGTGTGGGAAAGAAACCGAGGAAAATTGGCCAAAAGAAGGGACCGGCCGTCCTGGCTTGGGTCGGCCGGCCTAGGTTTTGGGTCGGTCGACCTGCTGGTCTGGTCTGTCATCCGAACTTCAAATATAGCAAATAATATATGCATTTCGATCATCTCGACGAGATCTTCATCATGGTGTGGTCCATTTTGCAATTTGATGACTTTTAAAAATATTTTTAATTCAAACTCCATCTTTCGTCCGATTTGCATATGGCCAATAAATCATCTTTTCTTGTGTATGCCTGCGAAACATGAGACTACACCAAAACTCGTGGAACTCATTAATGTTAGCCTCAATGTAATTTGAATTCCTTTATTTTTTAGATATGTTGGCGGTCAAAAGCATACAAATTATTACAAAAAAGGACCGTCAACACACCCCCACACTAGATCTTTGCTCGTCTCCCGAGTAAAGGAATTGAAATATGAACTAGGAGTTAAAAGATTAAGGTGGGCTTCATGCACAATTTCTCAAGATGAATAGCTAGCATAAAGGTTATTCCAAAACGTTTCTCATACTTGTGAGATTTTGATGTGGCTAAAGACCTTTCCTTTAGTAGTTGATAGATAGAATAACTTGATTAAGGTAATAAGTCCCTTTCTATCCTCAGAAATACTCGGGGTTTTTAGAAGTTTTCAAAGAATTTCCAACTCATTTCTATTCCTTGAGTGATACTGTCGAGTCGCTCATGGGTGGTTCCTTACCAAGGCCTGCGGCCAACTTCTCCCTACAAACTAAGTCTTATGTGGAGCTCATGGTAGGGGCAAATGCTTTCTAGTCTAAGGATGTGTATATTGTTGAGTCAAAACTTAATCCTAATGAAGATCGTGCTACTCCAAATTCCGATTATTAAGAGAATAAATGCTCAGGGGTAAGGGAGATAACTCACGCCAAAGGAATGGAATTAAACACAAGTGCAAGTTTATGTGGTACTAATGAGTCCAACATATCGGATCTTGTGTTTGAGGAAGATGGTTTTTATTTCAACTCCTTATTTTAATCAATCCCTCTTTTCAAATTTTGAAATCCTTTGAGACCATGGAGCTACCCTTCTCTCTTTCAATTTTTTTTCTATTTCTCTCTCTTTTTTTTTTCAAATAGCTCCATGTCTCTCTTTCTCTTTTTTTTCAAGGGATCAAAAGGAAATAGAGTTCTTTGCTATGGACCATTTGGTGGATAGGTTCAAAAGGTACGCAAAAAGATAGAAATTGGCTTTGGATTTTTTGAAGGAATGCCTGGCGAGGCGGATGCTTGAATCCGATGTGGAGTTCAGCATAACTAGAGAAGGAAAGGCTAGCAACTAAAAAGGGTACACAAAAGGAGAATGATCGGTTATCGAAGAGCACTACTTCTTAAGGACTCAAGTTTTGACAAAACTCAGCACAAGCAAAGACGGCATAAATTTAATTGAGTTGGATGCCTAGGCTCTAATAGGTAATAAGTCACTAAGGAATATCCAGAGTTGGAATTTTATTTTAGTTAAAAATCAAAATCCTCCGAGTTGAACTGGATCAAGGAGAGTGGAATAAACCTCTATCTTGCTATATAACAAATGTCAACAACTTAGGTAGGATCCTCCCTAATTGAAATTTGATCCCACAAGAATGGAGTACTAATTAAGGAATAAAATTTATGCAAACTAACATGTTACAGACAAAGTTGTGCTCATTTTATTTTCTCTAGTGTGCATTGTCATTTTTCATGAATCGGTGGCATCACACCAGACATTTTTTTTCTTCAAATTAACACATAGGGGAGAGTGAGCATGAATAATACCGGTCGGTGTACAAGTGAAACAATTAAGCACATGCTTCAAGTTCGGAAAACACTTTTATTTTCTAAAAGTAAATTTTTTTTTTGAAATTTCCAGGTTATTGAATGAAACGAGGTAAATAAAAAAAAGGGTTCTAGAATACTTACCTCTCAGCGTTCGGGATCAAAAGCTTGACCCCGGGAGCTTTTCATGATGCAGCTAGTGTGATGATGTAGCTCCCTCCATCACCATTTTCTTCAATTCAGTCCTTTTTTCTAGCTGCAAGATTTGTGCCAAACAGGACTACAAGATTTGCAATATTTACTATACACAAACGCATCCACAACCAGCATGTGAAAAAGGTTTTTGCCTAAGGACATACGATGGTTGATGGTCTCGTAAAATATGGCACCCACAGAATCGAAAGGCATGTCTAGCAAGAATGGGGCTTGGGGTTCCTCAAGAATGAAACTTCGGTTTTCACTAACAAAATCTTTTTTAACAGGTTCTACGCTTGGCATCTCAGGAACGTCCATAGACCAAATGCATTTTACCTCAAATCTTTGTCTTCGACGTTCTGGGGGTACCTCTATTCCCTCAAAACTATCCCAACCCTCTTCGACACTCCTCTTGTTGTTATGAACGTTTTTAGACTTGCCCAAATCACGATGAGGAAGTTCCTCCTAAACGAGATCAGGATGCCTATCGGGACCAAAGAACCATTTGATGTATTCTTCCTTCTCCTTAACAGGATCATAGAACCATTCGGGAGCATATTCGGGATTTTTGTTAGCGCTCAAAGAGATGTGAGCATAAGGTAACCCTCTTCTTTTTCCATGACGGGATCAGAGATCAGGTCGGGAGCAGACTCACAAACTAGCTTGGCATGTCGAGCGATGGGAGTAAAAAGATCCTCCTCATCCTCACTAACGGGATCTACGAACGGTTTGGGGCATGCCTCACGAGCTTTCTTGATGAGAGTATGAAGGTCATCCTCATCCCCAACTTGAGTAGGAAGAATTTTAGGCTCGAGATTGCTGGAAAACAAATCGTTCCAAATTTGCCCTTCATCCCTCTCTTCAAGAAGAAAGCATTCAGGCCAAAATTTGCCTAAGTTATTAGGTTTAGAATGGCCATAGAGAAGTCGTTCTTCCATGAGGGGTTCAGAAAATTGGAAGGTGGTGGTAGGATTACCCTCATAGTGTCCCGAATCACAATGTTCTTGAGAACGGGCCCAAAAACCATCTTGAGATTTTCCGTCAGAGACATGGGGTGGAGTGCACCAAGGACTATGGTCCGAGGATTGAAGACCCAAATATTTGGAAGTTTCTTTGGGATCTTCATAGGAGAGCTTTGGGTTTAAGGGGTAAGATGGTTCGGGAAGACTTATTTCAGGTCGGCATGGGGGATCTTGGGTTTTGACAGAGGTGGCCTGGGAAATGGGTTGAACGCCTTTTGTGAGATCATGGGATTCCTTATAAATTTCCGTATCAGGGATTTTGTTGAGAATTTCTTTTCCCTCCTTCACAGGTTTGAAAACAAAGGCACCTCTAGAGGCCATATCTAGGAATTTAGCACTCTTAGGGGTGAGACCCCCATAAAGTACTGCATGAGCATGAGTTCTGGCATGCCTAGATCAGGGCCTGACAGGACTAAGTTGGTAAAATGAATCCAAGCATCATTCAAAGATTCTTTCTCTCCTTGTTGAAAGCTTACAACCTTTTTTCGGAGATTGACAATTTTTGATAGGCGGAAGTAGGCAAAGCAAAAATTTTCTCTTAGCGCTACCCAACTTCCTCCTACATCGCCTACGCAAGTGTAATACCACTCTTTGACTAACCCCTTTAAAGAGAATGGGAAAAGCTTCCATTTCAGGGTTTCAGGGGACATGCCCAAGAAAGAAATGGTAGAACATATTTGCTCAAAATCTCGTAGGTGGTCGTATGGATTTTCACCTTTGATCCCCGCAAATGATTTTTTCCGAATCATGGCTATGAGTTCTGGACGAAATTCATAACCAGATGCATGGTTAGGGTCTGAAGATGGTGGAGGTCCGAAGGGCATGCCCTTCGGAACCAAAAATTGAAAGAGAGGAGTGTGTCCATATGTGGTGGTACGTGGACAAGCAGGGTTCTAAACTAGAACAGCAACCGTTCCCCGGCAACGGCGTCAGAAAGCTTGTTGGCGATTCTTATACCTTTTGGAATTAATCCGCAAGCGCACGGATATCACTGTAGCTTTCACCCGGGAGTATTCCAAGGTATCGATTCCCACGAGGAACGAGAAGTGTTCTAGTCTAGAATCTAATTTGACCGGATGGATAATGGTGGTAATGACAGTAATGATGGGAGTGGGATAAGATATTTCGGGTTGAAAGGTTCTACGGTTTCTTACTTAGCCAAAGATGCAAAATCACTGACACACAATTGCTACTCTGTATCGGAGCTCGGACACTCACTACCACCCGCTATCCGGAATTGGAATCCCGAATGGTTATGATCATTCCGATTCAGGATAAACTGGTCTGCAACTAACGGGACGGATTTCACAAAATCTAAGCCAGATAATAGGGCTGTCACCACCTATTACCTACCACACATCCGTTGATGCAGGTGCCTACCGGCTACTAACTAGTCCAAACACCACGTTTGTACTAGTAGTAATACGTACCAAGAATGTTACTTCGATACGCACCCCTACTACATCTTATACTAATCTCTAGGTGGACAATTAAGCACAAAGATCTTAGCACTCAAGAATAGTACGTGCCTAATACCAACAGAGTAAGTATATGAAAGAACTTTGCTTTATTCAACAAAGGATTGAGCTAAGTGTTACCGAACATTGGAGCGAAGCTGAACTCGCACCAGAGTCGGCTCCGGAGCATAAGGTGGAAGAGAGCCGACACCTCCGGCGTCTCGCCAACACTCAACTCTCCTCTCTCCCTACTTCTACATTTCTATGTGGACAACATAGAGCTGATTTCTTCTCTTCCCCACTTCTCCGTGATCACAAATGAGGGTGAACACCTCCTTTTATAGTGTGCTGGAGCGAGTGAGTAAGTGCCGCGTGTTGGGACAAGTGTCACTCAACCCCCCTCCGAAAGAGAATCCAAGGCGAGCCAGGGGGTGGGTCGGCCGGCCTAGGTCAGGTCGGCCGGCCCGGCATCGGTGGATCCCGGCCCTCCAAATCGCCTGGGATGCTCCTTGTGCGGTGTAGATCGTCTCCCTAATTACATGGAGCTTGGCCATATTCTCAGGAACTTCCTTGGAGCTCTAGGCACACGTAACCCGAGTGGCTTCTATCCTCAATCTGCCGACTTGGGTCGTCCCCCATTTGCTCCCGCATGGGCCTTCTATAGTATACCCGAGGCCCATGTAGTCCACAGTAGCCCCCGAGTGCTTTACGATCGAGTCAAACATCCGGCCTACTGATGCTTCCTGTAATCTGAAAAGATTGTAAAGAACTCAAGAAATCTCAGGTCTTTTGTGTTAGAAACGACGCCATGATTGGCAATACCAAAACCGCAGCTTTCTCTGACCCATTGGGCACGTCATCTCAACAGATGGATTCGACTACTTGGCATCTGCCCTCGCATTGCGAGAACAGTAATCGACCCAGCATGGGGCATACCTTAAGCCACACAATTACAACTTCCGTCTTCCAGCATGCTGTAAATTATGCGTTTGAAAGAATAGTTGTATCAGATGCCTGGCCTTAACTTGTAAGAACCAGCACTCGGCCCAACATGGGGCACACCTTAAAGCCGGGTGGTACCTGTCCTATCCATAGAAAGGATCAGCTGTCGACCCCTAAGGGCGTACCGATTGGATACAGTTTGGCCGAGCGGTATTTGTATCAGGATAGCGGTATACAACTGGCGACCTTAACAAAGGCATACCTCCGAAACTGTACCCAAATTTCACGAACACCCAACCTTGAACATGCAAAGTTAGCTAGTGACCCAACATGGAGTATGCCGTGAAATATTTTTAATTTTGGCGCTTTCTGTCATATGCCCTCCAGGGTGTACCGAGGCCGAATTAGACTCAATGTTAACACATTGTCACCGTCAGCGGCGTGTTAAGAAAGCCTATTAAGGGGATTGCCCTTTGCTTATTTTGGCCCAAGCCCATTTAGGGGAGGCGAAGAGTTTTCTTCACACACAGTCGGAGCGTCACGCGCTTCCGCCGGGAAACATATCCGTATCTACTTCCATCTTATCACCATAATGATTTTACTGTGTTCGAAATGTAATACGAGGCGTGTCTTTTGAACTTCTCTATGTATAAAAGAAATCCAGATGCAGCGCATTGCTCCACATCCAATCCACAACTTTTCGAGTCTTTTTCCCTTTCTCCACCAAAGCTCACATCTTCTTATCTCAAGCGCGATGGCGGATCAAGGGAGAGCGATGGACCCCTAGCAAGTCGCTGCAACGAGGAGGGCACTCGCATCGCCGCCACCATAGCCGCTACTGCCGCTGAATGGCAACGATGGTGAAGGCATTATGCTGATCCACGGCCATCCGGGACTCTTCCCGGCGCGCACCCCTCTAAAGGACGCACTTGTTTCCTCTATTCTTGACGTGAAGTGGCCATCGGAGTAGTCCTTCTTTTTCTTTCTTCTGCTTCTCCACGAGCCAGCGACGAGCTCTAGCTCGTTGTTCTGCGCCGCGGAAAATGTGTAATTAGGCCTAAGAGCCATTAATAGAAAATCTTTCGGATGTTCTATGAAACCCCTTGCATTGATCTTCTAGTCTTCAATCAATAATCAACGAATTCCCAATTGCCTTCGTCTTCATCCGAGTAGTTAGAACTACGCGCTCCTAGATCGTCATCCAGCACATAAGCGAGCCTCTCGGGAAAAATCACTCGGCCACCCGAGTGGTTACCTGAGTCTTCTCAAAGAGGCCACATCCAATGGTAGACAAAAGCCCGGCCTAGAATGCGCAACGCAGCCCGTTGCAATTTATTAAGAACAGGGGAACCAAGTTAACTCACCCAGCTCACTTTTTGCGACAGTTTTTTCGCCCTCCCCAGCGAACTCCGCCGCTAGGGTTCTTCTCCAACGCGTCCTCCACCGCCACCGTCGCCGATTCACATTGGCTCCCCCATCTCCTGTCATTCCGAAAACGACCAAGAGCGGCAAGGAGTGGATGAAGTCCATCACGACCGACCGGAGGCTACATAAGCTTATCTCCATCAGCGTGCTCCCCTCAGAAGAGTTTATCTCATGGCGTGCGGCCGCCGGTGAGTCCTCCCCTACCCCTCGCTCCGACGAGGTGGAGGTCTTCGAGTCCTTCTTCCTCCGCGGCTTCGGCCTTCCCTGTTCTTCTTTCTTCCGAGGGTTGTTGCATTTCTACGGGATCGTGGTTACTGACCTTAACCCCAATTCGATCTTCCAAATCGTGATCTTTATTCACATATGCGAGGCTTATCTCGGGATCGCCCCCCATTTCGACCCCTTTAGATGCTTTTACCTCCTCAAGTCGTTCCCCAACAAAAATTCTCTAAGAGCCGCAGGCGGCGCGGGATTCCAGCTGCGGGAAGGGGCCAAGAAATTTTACTTTGATCTTCCTCTGAGAACCTCAAACAAGGGTTGGCACTCCGAATGGTTCTTTTGTGCCAATCTTCCCCTAACTCTTCCTTCATTCTCCAGATAGTGCCCCACAATCAGCCGCTCCTGGTCCTCTCCCCTTGCCGAAAGTGACGGGAGCCATGTGAAGGAGCTGCTCATCCTCATCGGAAGATTGAAGTCCGCCGGGCTGATCGGGATCGGTGTAGTCATGAACTACAACATTCGCCGTGTCCAGCCTATCAAAGAGAGAGTGCACCTCGGGTACGAGTACTCGGGAGTCCAAGATGCCACCCGGGAAACTGAAGATCCAACGTCTCACAAGGACCTGATCTCCCGAGTGACTGAGCTCTTTGCCCCGGGTTCGATCATAGGAAACAAAGACTGTCCAGCCGCATACCGTCTGTCATACCCTCCTCCAGTGGTAGGCAGAAGAATTCCCTTCAACCTTTGCCATGGTTTTAAGAAATATCAATATAATTGGTCTGATGTAACCTTACACAGGGGCATGCTGCATTCTTCTCCACCTATCCTGTCCCCGAAGCTCCCAGCCCCATGGAGGCACCGCGCAAGCATCCTGCAAGAGGACTCGGCTGGTGATCCTCCGGCCAAGAAAGGAAAGGGAGTTATCCTGAGGGACTTGGACGAAGATGACGACAACATCTCACTCCTGCGTCACCGTCGCCCAGCACCAGGGCCCAGTCTGGCTCCCGCCAGGCATTCACCAAGCCTTCCGTCTTCCCAAACAGCTGGCCCAGAGGCCGCAGCAGGGGCGGAAAGGCCTTCAGGCTCCAGCCCGAGTGATCCGACCATTCAGGTTGGAACCAAGTTTATCTCGTCACAAAGGTATCCCCTCGCAACTCCATCTCTTATGGTCTGTAAAGAACCTAGGGCCTTAAAGAAATCTTCAAATACTCGTAGGAAACCTATCTTGAGTTCCATGCTTGGTAAACGCGGCACCAAGACGCCAGCTTCAGCTCCTCCGGAATATGATCGCCAAACCAAGCCTGCTTCAGATGACTCGGCTCAACGTGCGGCACCTCAACCTAGCTCTCCTCCATCCCCTGCGACTTGCCAATCCCCATCGACAAAGGGAAAAATCCCAGCCCAGGCTCCAGAGAGCTCAGAACCGAAAATCGAAGAAATTCCTCGCCCCTCCACCCGAGCGAAGACTCCTCCCCTCCGAGTGAAATGGAGGAAAGAGATAGAAGGCTATGATGTCGACGACGAGCAGGCGGACCAAGAGTGGGAGATGCTGGAGAACATATCGAAAGTCCCTATCGAAATATTCAAGATAAAGTCTCCTCACGCCTTAAATTATAGCTATGCACACAAGAACCTGATTGATCTTCCTTACTATCCCCACGCAGCACATGAGAAAGAGGTCCAAGCAGAAGTCAAAGTGCATGCGGAAAACCGTAGGCGAATTGAAGTCTCGTGACGAGTACAACAACGCTCTGTACGCAGTCAAGTCATGATATCTTGGCGAGATCGAGGAGTTTCGAAAGGAAAACATTGAACTCCGACTCCGCCATGTGGAAGAAGCCAATACCATCCGAGGTAAGCATCCTTGAACGACATTAGATCCTTATGCAATTTGTAAATGCTCCTTTGAGATTGATCCTCAATGTTTACCTTCATATATAGCTTTGGAGGCGAGGCAGAAGGCCATGGTGGGAGAAGTCTTCCAGGCCAACACTCTAGCTGAGAAATCAACAAAAGAGCTGGAGGGTAACTTTCTGTCTCTGGCTCTCCCTGGCTCAACCCCACTAAAGCAGGACTAGTTTGTGATATTCGACTGGTCTTGCAGCCTACCAACAAAAAACCAAGGCGCAATTCCAGGTCTTCGACGAGAGGGTGAAGTCCGCTAACGAGCTACGCGACCGCGCTCTGAAAAGAATAGCTCCAACACTCCAATACCTCTATCCTGAAGACGAGCTGCCGTCAGATGCCAAAATCTTCGTGGCGCGTCTTGAAGACATCCCCGCACAGATCAGGGTCTTCGCAAGGGCGGCAGCAACGACTTGCGCCAGCCAAGGTTTAGCTATTACGAAGTCAAACTATCCCAACATGGACCTTGAAGCCGTGCGAGAAGGATTCGCCTGTACTGAAGAGCAGGCCTCCACTCTTATGGAAGAAGTCCGGGAGATTGCTGCCAATTTGGTGAAACACTTGACCTTGTAAATGAATTCGATTTCTAGATGATTAGCTGATCCTCAATACTCTGATCTTGTATTTATCCGAGTACTTGATTTTATCCTCTTTCGTGTAACGCTCGTGCCGACTGGTCCAGCCCCCGAGTGCCAGGAACAAGCACTTGGCTTTCTCCCCATGCACGTACCGAGTGGCTAAACATTGTCTTTGACAAATTTGAGCACCATTTCTCAAGAATTCTCATAATACCCAAATTCGATCAACGCATGTAAAGAGAAAACAACTTTTATTGATAAGATAGGGTGCGATTGACTCCGCACACTATTTAGTGTAGCCCCCCCGATTTACTGCTTAGTCGTTTTAGGGCTGAGCAGCAAGTCAAACAAGGGACTATTTATATAATGCTCGAATACAAGACTTAAGAATAGAAATAACGTAGCTGCTCGATGTTCCAGGTATTTCGCACGTCTAATCCATCTTCACGATTTAGCCGGTAAGCCTTGGGCGAGTCACCTCATCGATCACATAGGGGCCTTCCCAAAGTGGGGAGAGTTTGTGCTCATGCTTCTGATTCCTTCGGAGGACCAGATCTCCCTTAGAGAACGCACGGCCCCGTATGTTGCGCTAATGATAACGACGCATGCCCTATTGGTACTTATCCGACTGGATCATTGCTGCTTCTCTGAACTCCTCGAGCCTATCAAGGTCTTCGATTCTTCCTTTGTCCCATTGGATGCCGTCGTAGTTACGCACTCGGGGAGAGCGGAACTTCAATTCAGTCGGGAGGACTGCTTCCGAGCCATAAACTTGGAAAAAGGATGTCTGCCCAGTCGCTCGACTTCGGGTTGTTCGGAGCCATCAGAGAACCGAAGGCAACTCCTTTACCCAGCGTGTGGCGTAGGCTTTAGACGGTTGAAAATCCTCGCTTTGAGTCCTTGCAGAATTAATCCGTTAGCACGTTCGACCTGCCCGTTGCTCCTTGGATGAGCCATTGAAGCAAAGCAGATTTTGATGCCCAGCTCCTTGCCCCAATCCTGAAATTCGCTGCTCTTGAACTGAACGTCATTGTCCGTGATGATACGATTTGGCACACCAAAGCACACGACGATGTCCCGGAAGAACTCGCACGCCTTGGCAGCCATGATGTCACCAACCGGCTTGGCTTCAATCCACTTTGCAAACTTGTCGATGGCGACGAAAATGTGAGTGAATCCACCTTGCTCTTGCTTGAGAGGCCCCACCATGTCTAGGTTCCAGACGGCGAATGGCCAAGAGATTGGGATTGTTTGTAGATCCTAGGCCGGCAAGTGAATTTGCCTGGCAAAAGACAGGCAGCCTTCACATCTGCGTACTATATCTTCCGCATTTGTTACTACAGTCGGCCAGAAAAACCCTTGTCAATAGGCTTTCCCAACTAGAGAGCTTGCTGCCGAGTGGTGTCCGCAATCCCCCGAGTGGATGTCCTTTAACAGATCTCTGCCTTCTTGCTTAGATATGCATCGCCTTAGTACTCCGGAACTGCTTTTCTGAAAAGCTCGTCCCCGATTACCTTGTAGTTTTTGCTTCAGCGTGTAATGCACTTGGCGAGGCTTCGATCTTCCGGCAACTCGTCGTGGAGGAGATAATTTAAATATGGTTGTGTCCACCCGTGATTAATTAATAATACCTCTGACTCGTGCTGCTAGTCCTTTTGCTCGTCCGGCGGGGCCGGTAGCTTGATGGAAGGCTTATGCAATTCTTTGATGAAAACACCAGTCGGAACTTGCGCCCGACTGGATCCCATCCTCGCCAACTCATCTTCTACTTCGTTGTCTCGTCAGAGTACGTGAGTTAATTCCAGCCCGTCGAATTTGTCCTCCAATTTCCGAACCTCCTGCCAATATGCTGCCATGTTGTCGCCGATGCAAGACCACTCCTTTTGAACTTGATTGACCACTAGTTGAGAATCCCCGCGTACCATCAACCGCCGTATGCCTAGCGATATGGCCATGCGTAACCCATGGATGAGTGCCTCGTACTCGGCGGCGTTGTTACTGACTGGAAAAAGGATCTGGAGGACATATCGTAGCTTCTTTCCAGTCGGAGATATGAGCAAAATCCTAGCCCCTGCACTGCTGAGCATGAGGGAACCGTCAAAGTACATCGTCCAGTACTCGAGATTTTCCTTTGCTGCTGGGGTCTGAGTTTCTGTCCACTCTGCGACGAAATCGGTGAGTGCCTGAGATTTGATGGCTAGCCGAGGCTTGAACATTAGTTCAAAGGCTCCAAGCTCGACTGCCCACTTCGTAATTCTCCCGGTGGCTTCCTGATTACAAAGAATATCTCCAAGCGGAAAGGAAGTGACCACCAAAATCTCATGGTCATGAAAATAATGCTTAAGTTTCCACGACGTTATTAGTACGGCATACAAAAGCTTTTGAATATGGGGGTACCTTATCTTGGAGTCGCCCAATACCTCGCTTACGAAGTAGACCGGGCGTTGTACCTTCTAGAAAGAGCCTTGCTCATCTCGTTCCACCACCAGCGCACTGCTGACTACATGAGTCGGGGCGCCGATGTAAAGTAGGAGGGGCTCCTGGGGCATGGGCAGAACCAATACCGATGGCGTAGTGAGGAATTTCTTCAAATCTTCGAAGGCTTCCTGTGCTTCCACTGTCCACTAAAAACCATCTTGGCGTAGGAGCTTAAAGAACGGCATGTCGCGCTCCCCGAGTCGTGAAACGAATCGGCTGAGTGCCACGATGCATCCAGTGAGCTTTTGCACATCCTTCTGACTGGTCGGGGCTTCATCCTCATGATAGCGCTGACCTTTTCAGGATTGGCTTCAATCACCCGATGAGATACGATAAATCCGAGTAGTTTACCGGATGGGACCCCGAAAACACACTTCTCAAGATTCAACTTCATCTGATACGCCCTTAGGCTCTCGAAAGTTTCGGTCAAATCTGTTATGAGATCTGACTTGATTCATGTATTTACGACGACGTCGTCGACGTAGGCCTCCACGTTGTGGCCGAGCTGACTGTGAAAACACCGCTATATGGTACGCTAATAAGTCGCATTAGCGTTTTTCAGCCCGAACGGCATTGTGATATAGCAGAAAGCACCAAAAGGAGTAATAAACGACGTCTTGATGCAGTCCTTCTCCTTCAGACTGATCTGATGATAGCCTGAGTAGGCGTCCAGAAAGCTTAGGAGCTTGCACCCGGCGGTGGAATCCACCACTTGGTCGATGCAGGGAAGCCCAAAAGGATCCTTGGGACAAGCCTTGTTGAGGTCGATATAGTCAACGCACATTCGCCATGTATTGTTCTTCTTCTACACCAAGACTGGGTTTGCCAACCACTCGGGATGGTATACTTCTTTGATGACTTCCCTCGGAACACCAGGCATGTCCAAAGGCTTCCAAGCGAACACGTCCTAGTTTGCCTGGAGGAAAGTGACGAGTGCGTCTTCCTATTTGCTATCGAGCCCTGTCCCTGATCACGGCCATTTTGGCCTGGTCAGATGGGTCTAATAGTATCTTCTTGGTTTCTTTGGCTACTTGGATGGAAGTCTTGGCCTGCTTCTTCGCGGGTACGTCTCCCTCCTCTTGGAGGGATGCTACCTCCCGCCGAATCTTTTCCATCTCGGCCGATGTATCCAGTGCCTGCGCCATCTCGCAGCTTTCGCTGTCGCAGACGAGAGATTGTTTTACATCACCAGGGATGGTGATTACACCATTAGGACCTAGCATCTTCATGATGAGATAAGTGTAATTAGGGACAGCCAGGAACTTGGCGATCCCTGGCCTTCCCAAGATGGCATGATATGCCGTCTCGAAATCGGCCACTTCAATGCTGAGACTCTCGGTCTGATAATTGTCTTTGGTCCCAAACGTGACAGGCAGTGAGACCTGCCCGAGTGGTATCGCAGACGTTCCGGGAATCACATCATGGAAGGGAGATGACCCCTGCCGTAGCTCGGAGCAAGGAATCCTCATTTGATCCGAAGACTTGACGAAAAGGACGTTAATCCCGCTCCCGCTATCGACTAGGACCCTCTTTAGTTTTTTCCTTGAACGACCGGATCTAAGACCAAAGGATACCTCCCGGGGAAAGCAATCTGATCCAGATGGTCCGATCGGTCAAAAGTGATGGGTACCTCCAACCCGACTGGTAAGCTTCTGCTTCCGCTTGGACTCATACGCATCCGAGCCCCCAAATATGTAGTTGATCTCTTGCTCGGCGTCTTGGTAGTCTCCATCTGGCTTCTTCCCATGTCCTAAATTGGCCGCCGGTTGCTTCGTGTTGTCAGCGAACTTCTAGAGAATAAGGCAGTCTTTGGCAGCATGTTTTCCACGGGGTGAAAGGGACATACCGCTTCCATGACCTTGTTGTAGTCGTTGTGATTGGGGGGCTTTGGTCGGTAACGCTCCACGTTGGCAGCTATATCGTCCCCTTTGCGTTTCTTGTCTTTAGGTTTGTTTTGTTCATCATTGGGCTTCTTCTTGGGGCCTCCATCGTTGCCATCGCGATGGTTCATGATGGCCTCCTCGGCGTTGGCCTCCTGGTCCGCCATTGTGAACATAGCTTTGAGATTCCGCGGGGGTCCCGAGTCATCTGCCTGATTAGCTCCTCGGATTTGCATCCAGCGAAGAAAGCATCGATGACCGTTTGCACCGAAACGACCCGGATCTCATTCTTCTTCTTGGTAAAGCACTTAATAAATTCACGGAGAGTCTCATTCTTGCGCCAGTGTAACTGTTCGATCTCCCATCTCCAAGCGGGCCTTTCATAGGTCCCCTGGAAATTGGCGATGAACTGCTCCTGGATGTCGTCCCAAGACTCGATTGAGTTCTCTGGAAGTCCCATAAGCCAGGTCTGAGAGGTTGGGATCAGAGCGACTAGCAGATAGTTTACCATCACATTCTGATCTCCTCCTGCTGCGCTGACTGCTAAGGCATAGACCTGCAGCCAGTTCTTTGGATCCCTCTCGCCGTCGAACTTGTCGATGCCTTTCAGGATAAAACCGGCCGGCCAAACCACTTGGCGGAGGTCCGGGGTAAAGGCCCGAATCCCCTCCAAGGGTTGAGGCCGCCGCTGCCGCGGGAATCTGCTGTGATGCTCCCGCCGCGGGTCTTGGCGATGGTGATCTTGGAGATGGTCACGCCGACTAGCGGTGCTTTCGGCGTGATCGTCATGGCGTCCACTGCAATAACTGTGAGAGTGCCGATCGCCTTCGACGCACTCCCTCCTTCTGGCTTCGATATCGTGGCGAAGGTCATGACCCGCCGATGGATGAGACCCATCGGCAGCAGAGGCACGCGCCTTGCTCTGGTTGCTCCTAGAGCGGCTATGAGCCGTCGTGGTGGGAGTAGGGTGCGCCTCGTTCTGCTGAATGGCCGCCATCTCAACCATGGCCGTTGTGCGAGCCAGGGTTTGGATAAGCGGGATGTTGTCAGGCAGCTATGGTGCGATGATCTCGAGGAGAGTCTTGGACGCGATGATGTTTGCTTTGGGAGTGGTGTAGACGTCCTGATCCCTCAATTTCACAGCGCGCAGCTCGTTTCGGACATTGCGTCCGGGGATGCGAAGTTGCTGTAGGCGATCTTGATCTTCAGCGTGGCGTAGGTCCGCATCGACCGCCTCAGTGGTGGCCGCCTCGTTCCCGACTGGTTGAGAGGCAGAGTGATGGTTGTCCGCGCCAAAGACGAAGATCTCCCAGTAATTGCAGATCTCCGTGCTCCCTTTGGACTCTAAGTCAGAGAGGGAGAGGCTGACCTGCTCGCTTTGTCCAATGGGTTGGCCAGTGTTAATGACACCCACGAACACAGATGGATCCGATCGGTTGAGTCCAACTGGATCTGTAGATTGATTTCCCGAGTGGTCACCTCCTGTCCCAGTCTCAGGATTTGCCTGCGCACTTGTCGTGATGAGGTTCCTAAGATCGGAGGGAGATCCAATCGAGGGTGCTGAGTCGTGATCGGGTTGAAGTAAATCGATGAACGCGGAGGTGGTTCCGCCGAATCCTTCTTCTCCCTCTTCGAGGAAAGGTGCAAAGTGGGACTGCACGCGGATCCGTCTGAAGAAAGTACATGCCGAATTCTCCAAGCCAAAGGGCAATGGGTCACATTGATCGCGCATACCTTCTTCTTGAGAGATCTCTCCAGAAGGGGAGAGATGAAGATTGCCGATGCCATCGGCGATGAAGTCCAGGGAGTCGAAGCGCAGCGACTGCCCTACCCTCAGAGCGACGGACGGCGATCATGGAGAAGCCATCTAGCTTGAGCGATGATCTTGACGCAGGCCCCTACCTGGCGCGCCAACTGTCGACATGGTAGCTGATCAGGGGTCACCGTCGGCAAAGAATTTGTACGGGGGCACGCTCAAGATCCAAACCAGATGGTAGTACAAGAACGGGATTTATACAGGTTCAGGCCCTCAACTCTGGAGGTAATACCCTACTTCCTGTGCTCTGGGATTATGATGATGATCGCATATGATGCTATGGGTGTTGTATCTCGTATGATCTGATGATGCCTATGGCCCCCTGCCCCCTCCCTTTATATAGTGTAGGGGGAGATAGAGTTACATGATGGTACTTAGGCCTTGTTCTTTTCAGCGTATCGTACCGTTGCGTATTACTGTAGCAAATTTTGTTATTTTTATATAGCCTATATGCTGTCATAATTTGCGATGATTTTTTTGTGACTTTTAGTAGTCGTTCCAAAGATTCTAAAACTATTTTTTAATTATTTTTTTATAATCTTTAGACCTCATTTTGAGGCTCTCAAATTTGCTACAGTAATACGCAAACGCAACGATACGCTGAAAAGAACAAGGCCATAATGCATGGTACCTAATTAGGTTATGCCGATGTACAATATGCAGGTATGATCTCCTAATTACATGGAGCTTGGCCATATTCTCGGGAACTTACTTGCTCTAGGCACACGTAACCCGAGTGGTTTCTATCCTCAATCAGCCGACTTGGGTCGTCCCCCATCTGCTCCCGCATGGGCCTTCTAGAGGATAACCCGGGGCACATGTAGTCCACAGAGATGTATAGAAGTTGGATGAGAGCCATGGTCCGACAAGCATGGAAATTCCATGAGCTTGAAGAACGCCTAATGACAACATGGGTGAGCATACAAGAAGTGGTCAAAATAAGTGGAATTAGCCTTGAGCCATCATCAGTATTTTAGGGAGGCGGGTCAGGTACCTTTGAGTAATCCATGGTCAATATGACGCAACGTAGATCTTGTGAGATACATATTGAAGCACGCAACCTCTCCTTGGAGGCGGCTCAAGCTATGGTTCTCCTAGTGGAGTCGGGCCATATCCATAGTAGAGAGATACCGTCGGGCTAATCCGAGGTCATGGTGGAGAAGGTATGTCAAGGATATGAGGACCTTGACCTCGAAATTCCAAGTGGTGACGGGGTTACCAACCTTTGAGAGGTTGTACGTAGTATCCATATTCTATGGTGGTGCTACATAATATGTCAAGATAACGAGGAGGTGTCCTCTGCACGGAGAGACCTCCTAGATCCTGGCAATTGTAGTCCGATTCTTCCAACACATCTCATACATAGAAGTAGTACAACGCCTTCAACGTCACCCCCACAGAAGTTCGTGCCCTCCTCCTCCACCATCTCCCGCACACAAAACTCTAACTATAGTACCATTGGCTCCACCAAAAAGTTGCTGACCAAGGTGAAACAGCCTACTCCATTGCCTTTCCCCACGAAGGTGGGGTCCACCATATCCAAGAATATGGCTCTACCAAAGAAGTTGTTGTATGAACGAACCAGTGATCGAGGAGACCTAGAAGATAGTGGAACCAATGTAACTGTACATTTCAAAAAGGCGAAGCTTGCTTCCAGTGAATGATAGAGCAAAAAAAATTCCTCAACGTTATCAGACTACAAGCGCATGTTGAGTAAGGCTGCAAAGCCGAAGTCTCAGGTTGAGGGCATGGATGTATGGATGGCAGCAACTAGGCTTACGACATCGCAAATACTTGGCCAAAGTGTGAGATTGTAGAGGCACCGGTAATATGGACATATAAACTGCGTGAGGAGGTGCCGAAAGTTAACAAGAAAGTTCCGGCAATCCCATGACTAGTACGTGACAGAGAGCTGAAATAGCAGATCTATGATCATCTTCCATTTCAAGCAGCATGATTTTTTTTGTGGGGGCGATCTATTATGAGTCGATTCCGGAGTCATTTACTATCTATACTTTAACATCCTCATTTTTATGAAAAATCAAAAAATCATTCATAGAATTTGCATCAAATAAAAATTTGTGCATAAAAATTTTAAATAATAAAAATGAGTATGTTACTTTAAAAATAAAAAGGTAATTTAATTTTGATTTATAAACAAAGTATTGTGTCTTTATAAAAATAAAAAGAACATTTGTAGGCTTCTTAAAAATAAAAATTATATTTTATCTTCAATTATTTTATTTGGTAAATAATTATTATCAAGAGAGAGAAATGTATTTTCTCATAATATATTTGTTTTGGCCCTATAAAGCAACCATCTTGTCACCTAATTCTTTCCACCTTTCCTATGGCCCACTTGCCATGCTCCCATTTCTTCTTCTCTTTCTTCCTGCGCATCACTCCCTCCTCCTCTATGTTTATTGCTGCGCAATTGCCTTTTCCAAAACCTTCGATGGCCAAGAAACTCCTCAAGAGCCCCAAACAGCCATTGATGATAATCAAGGCTTTATGCTGCAGTTTCTAATCAAGTTATTGGCTATAATGGAGCACCATTGCGCAGCAAAAACTCCCCCACCTCCCTCTGTTTACTCCCTATAAATTCCCCACACCCGAGCTTTCCTCTTCCCTTTGGCCCTCTCTCAAATTGCAGCTCGGGTAAGAGTTTTTGGGTGGATTTTTTCAGAGGAATTCCTTCTCGGTGTATCGCTAACCCATTTTTGGCATCGCTTTGCAAGGCCGTTGACCGGAGCAAAGGAAATTCGTCGTCGGAACGGTGCCGATCCTCCTCGCTGCTGAAGGTCGCACCGCCCCAATTCGTCATCATCAAGGGGTAATTCTCCTCATCCTATTTCCCTTGCGCATCGCCGCAGCTATCTAGTCGTTCCGCCTAAGCTATTTTTTCAAAAAGGGGTATTCCCCCCATTCCCATTATCATAGTGACAACGGAAACAAAGTGAAGTTTTTGAGACGATCCACATACAGGACCTTACCCAGTTTGACTTCCACAGTAGCAAAAACAAACACATAGTTTACTACCTAATACAAATAGTTTGAAAGCCAACTAATACAAGACCAATGACGTCTTTTTTTCACAGCTAACATTGAAGAAGAACCACATATCCTTCTTGGAATACCGCCAAAATCCACCATCTGAGAAACGCACTCATGAACAGCAAAGTGATCTTCCCATATCATAGAACTAGTTCCATGCTCCCTAAGCACAAATGTGGATACATGACAACTGACTATGATCCTTTCTCTATTCTCTATCAACGTTCTTAGACAAACCTGCAATGAAAGCACTAAAAATTTGGGAGCATCTCATCTGGACTTCGGACTCAGAATCTTTTTGCATCCCTGCCCAATACCTCATATTGGAGCACACCAAATGCAGAATAGTAAGCAGCGATTTTATTAAGAAGTCATAACAAACAACTTTATTTCTATAAGCCCATATAGCCCAAGACACCGTTGCCAAGCAAACTACATATAGCCTGGAAGCCCAAGGCGATACTCTGTGCATCCACAAATAGAAATGCTTAAAGCTCCTAGGCCTAAGTTTCATACCACAGCTAGAAGCAATGACTCCCCACAATGATTTGGCAGTAGAGCACAAAAAAGAGATGATCAATTGTTTTGATGTTATTACAAAAGCAACACATAGCATCCCCTCCCAGATTCCTTTTCCTAAGGTTGCCTTTGGTGACGATCACTTTTTGAGACAATAGCCAAATGAAAATTTTAATTTTAACAGGCACCTTGGCCTTCCAAATGTATTTTATCTCTTTACTACCTAGTGCACCACATAATCTCAAGTATAAGGACTTAACCATAGAAACTCTCTTTTTTTTCTAAATCCCAATATGCACAGTTTGATCCATCCCTTAAAGGAATATATTTGCATTTACACACCAAGTCATTCCAACATTGCATATCCTAAGGGAGCATCCATCTTCTAACGGATAAGTTCCACCCCTTTTCCACACATTGACTTACAGTAATCTCCTTATCCCGACAAATATCATAGATTTGAGGGAATTTTTCCCTGAGTCGAATATCCTCCACCTAGGAGTCATTCCAAAAATTAATTTATTTTCCATTCCCCATAGAATAAGATCTGAACTGAGTGTAAATTTGTTTGAATTTGAGTAAATCTCCCCAACCAAGGGAATCGCTCTGCCTATGAGTAACCTGTGACATTTTTTTACCCCTAAGGTATTTATTTTTCACCAAAGCTAGCCAAATACCCTCTCCAATATCTAGTTAATCACTACCACCACTTACAGTGGCTGATATTCGTATCTCTAAGGTTGCTAATTCCCAATTTAGTTAATAATAGTCTGAGGCATCTTAAACATTGACATGTTGTATATAGGAACACTAGATAAGCAAGATTACCCCCATAGGACAAGCAATTACCTTTCTAGTTATCTAATTTCTTTCTCACTTTATTAACCACATCGTTCCAATGCTTGCAATTGAGTCTATTTCCACCAAATGGCATCCCTAATTAACAAATAGGCAAGGTCCGAATGTTGCAAGTAAACAACTCAAAATACATGTTCTCAGTATTTCTTTCTCCATTTATTAGAAACAACTCACTTTTATGAAAATTTATTTTCAAACCACTACTAGGGAACGGGCCTTCTATATCGGCACATCAGTCCCGGTTAACTATTAACCCGGATTGATAGTGGCATCAGTCCCGGTTCATAGCTACTAGGCCAAAAGCATGATTTTTTGTCCACATTAGTCCCAGTTTATGTCACAAACCAGGACAAAAGAGCGCTTTGGCTGACGGGTACATGCCAGCTAGCACAGGCACCGGGATTGAAGGTAAGCTTCAGTCCCGGTTCGTGATACGAACCGGGACTAAAGCCTCATTCCAGCATAGTTCAAAACGAATGCATATCCCAATCTAGTAAATACGCGTGGCTAGGTGGGTTGGTTAGAAGGGTGAGTGCGGAGTCCTGTGGTGGCAGGACATTCCAGGTTCGAGTCTTGAGTTTGCCATATTTTTTAGATATTTTCTACACCGTGTTAACGTTTGTGTCCCGGTTGGAAAAACCGGGACTAAAGGCCAGTGGCCTTAAGTCCCTAAAAGTTGTCCCGGTTTGGTAACCGGGATTAAAGCCAGTTGCCAACCGGGATTAAAGGACCTTTCCCTAGTAGTGAACCAGATAGAGATTCATACAGAAACATAATGAATTTCAGGTTGATAGTAGATTCAATGTTGTGCTCTAAACAAATTATAGTATCATCAGCATTCTGAAGAATAGCTATACCACCATCTATCAGATCTGGTACAAATCCTTTTACCAAACCTTCTCTTTGAGCTACTCTGATCATCTTAGAAATACAATCAGCTACTATATTAAAGAGCAATGGAGACATCGGGTCCCCTATCTAACCCCTTGTCCACCTTGGAAATACCCCCAATAGAATTATTAATCTTAACATTCAGAGTACCCCCTTCTACCACTTTTCTAATCCAGCCAATCATCTTTGTGTGAAATCCTCTAATGTTTAGAAGCTGAAATAGGAAGCACCAACCCACTTTATCATATGCTTTTTCAAAATCCAATTTTAGAAAAACACCACACTCCCCAGAGTGCTTAACTGAGTGCATTATTTCATGTAGGGACATGATCCCTTACACTATGTATCTATTTTTCAAAAAAGCACTCTGAGTCTTAGAGATGATTCTGTTAAGCACCCCCTCCAATCTTTTTGTCAAAACTTTAGTAAAATATATCTTATAAAGACAATTCAGCACACAAATGGGCCTAAAATGTTGCACCATGACAACATCTGTTTTTTGGTAGAAGGATAATCTGCCCATTGTTTATTTTATTAATGTCAATCCTATCCTCAAAGAAATCTATAAAAGCACCCATGAGATCCTCTTTAATTATAGGCCAGCATGTCTGATAAAATTCTATTGGTAGATTATCATGGCCAGGAGCTTTGTTGTGGCCCATACCAAAAATGGCCATCCTAACCTCATCCTCAGAGAAAGGTTTTGCAAGCCCCACATTTTCCTCTACATTCACTTTCTCACAATCCTCCCAAATATCAGAGAAACACACATCTTGACATTTCTACTGGGTTCTAGCGAAAAGATTTTATAGTACTCTGTAGCCAACTCTAAAATATATCCTTCCTTATCAACAACTCGATCATCATTTTGTAAAGAAAGAATAGCATTTTTTATCCTACGACCATTTGCTATTCTGTGAAAATACTCAGTATTAGCATCACCCATTAATAACCAGTTTGCATGCGATCTTACATGCCAAAGGGCTTCTTCTTGTTCATGAACATAATGAATCTGAGAAAGAGGTCTAATTTTATTGAGGACTTGGTCACTAGAAAGGCCACAAGACTCCTCTTGGGTTTTTAGATTTTTTAATGACACCATGATTTCATTCTTATCTTTTAATTTATTTCCATAAAGGTTAGCTCCCCACCCTTAAGGAATGTTTTAACTCTTTTCAATTTAATCAACATAATATCCAAATTTGTTTTCGCAATCACCTTTTTGTTCCAAATCAACTTAATTTTCTCAACAAAATCAATATGTTTAGTCCAAGAAGTGTGAATCCTAAAACCTCCACTTTTTTTAACCTTTCTAGCATGTAAATAATAGGATTGTGATAAGAAAAACATCTGGGAATTCTACTAATATTAGACAGAGGGAAACTGCTTTCCCAAGCTCTATTAATAAACACTCTATCTAATCTAGCCAAGTATTTTTATCACTACTATATCTAATTAGATTAAAATCCCCCTAACAACATAGGTTCCATCTGGATATTACAAAGGGACATGAGTTCATCACATAAATCCTTCTTTCTATTCCTGTGAGGTGGACCATAAACCGTTACAATATATAATGTACATTTTTTTTGCAACATCCCAAACATTCACAACTAAAGTAAATTTACCCTTCTTTATACTAAGTTATGGGCAGATTTGATGCTGAAGAAACGCGGATGGGGGGGTGTGCGTAATGCGTCTCAACATCTAGGTATGAATTCTGATCAAACCACTAATGTTGATTCTACTACGGGCAAGAAGGATGATAAGGAGGGAGGTAATTTCTTTAGATGTGGAAGGAAAGGACATAAGTTGGCTAAGTGTAACTTTCCTGTCAAATGTTTGAGGTGTGGACAGGAGGGTCATATGGCTCGCAGATATGCTGAGAAGAAACCATGGGAATTTGTGGCAGCTTTCTATGGTTTTCATTCTGAAGCTTTGGGGTTCTTCCTAATTGAAGATTTCAGGTGGAGGATTTTCACAAGCTCAATGAATGCACTGTTTAGTTTCGGTAGAGAAACGGCAGGTGACCTTAGCAGATTAGTATGCTGAATTCAAGGATTATTTTGGTGATGAATGGAATGGAGAATTATCTAATGTGAAAAAGGGTCTTCCCAAATTTTCCTTTTAGCAACCGTGACATTAGAAGTAGCGTATTTCGTTCTATTACATCGCGAATTACAAATGGCTGAAAAAGCTTTATTGCTATCAGCCCAGGTGATGGGGAAACGGGGGCGGCCCGATCTTCTGGTGAGACTCGAAGGGATAATTGCGATCTGGTCGGAGAGGCAACCTTGACGATCCGGCTACCAACATCTCAAGGATGACAACCCGGCAATCACTAAACCACCAAACCTGCTTGTTATCAACCACGCCAAGAACGCGATTGACCTGACCATGAAGGTCGTTTCCTGCAAGCTATCGAAGAACAACTAAGAAACAAGATAAACACAATCTAAAATTACAAATATGAATGAAGCACATGGATAAATTTGAGGTTCAATAACTCGACTCGGGTGGTCCAGCCGATACATGCAAATTTGAGGGGGATGCACACGGGGTCTACCAACACACAACCAAACCTGAGTCTAAACAGCGACGGCTATGAAATATATAATGACGGCTAGGGTTTGGGGCGCAGCCCTAGGAGGAACATGGGCCCAAAGTGGAGCGTCACAGCGCTTGGCAGATTCTGGTTGCAATCTTATTTTGATGATTCCCGTTGATCTGTGTGGAATTTGGGGCTGGGACTGGATCCATTGGAAAGATCTCGTCGAGAGCTTGTCCATGCATACCAAAAACATCCAAAACGGAGTTCGCATGCATTAGGGGCATCCGTTTGAAGTTGACTGCGCGGAGATGGCCGAACCTGACTCGTGGACAAATTGTGCTCTTTCTTGGGCCGGCCTTGTAACGACGTGGCTTGTGGAACCAGAGGGCGTAGAAATAGTTAAGATGCGCCTTTCTTCAATACGTCCTGATCTTGGGGAGGTGGCCACGGTGGAGGCCGAATTGCTGGCAACAATGACGGCTTATCAATATGACGACATACATGCTGCTGGTTTGTACGTCCGGGCCATAGTGGTGGTCGGCGAACCCATGCAGCCATAGATGTCGTAGTACGTGTAGATGTATTTAAATATGTTGCAAGGTGTTGCCAACTTGTACTAGATGTAGTGGTCGAAGATGAAGCAGTGGCTTGAAATCTCGTCAATGACCATGCTGAAGAAAAGCTCGGCCATGACCAACATGTTGACGTAGTGTCGGTCATACGCATGATGGGTGTGGTCACATCATCCTCCCCTTCTTAATTGTAAGTCGTCCTCGACTCATGCTCATTCTTCTGCAACAGATTAGCTCCAAAAGAAGACAAAACAACAAACGTATCGTGTATAATCAAATTGTTAGAACCAGATTCATTAATGTTAATATCCTTTCCTTCTTGAAATTTTCATGTATTTTCGATGTTATACCAGAGGCACTTGACTTGACATGATTATTAATAGTGTGGCTCTCTAGTTGATTACATGATTACACATCATAAGGAAATTTCAGGTTTGAACAAATGTACACTCTATTCACCATATATTTTTCTTTATCATTATATTTACCCATAATATGAAAAGTGTTTCTAGATAACCATGGAAAATTAATAAGTTTCTCCTCTAAATTGTCTAGATCACATAGAACATCAAATTCAATATAACCCAGAATATTTAAAGAAGACAACAATTTGAGCTCATCATTTTGATTGGCAAGTTGAATAATATGTTTATTTTCAGCACAAGTGTTTGGTTCTGAAAAAAAAGTAGCATGTTCATTCACTAGTTGTGGAGTAGATATAAGTGAAGCATTATCACACACTCTTCTTTATCACAAGTAGTAGGAAGTAAATCATCTTGTGACAAAGAAAAATCAGTAATGAGTTCCACTAATGATTGCTCTAGAATAGCATGAATAGTGGACGGTTTCGTATCATTAAAAATACTATCATCGCATTGAGCAAGGGCATCACCTTTTTCATTACTTTGCAGGGTCACATAAGTTGATGTAGGCGTAAGTTCAATGTTTTGCTCTGTACTCGCGGCAATGATCTCTTCTTCTTTCTTATGCTCCTCATCATCCTACTTCTCTCGGCCATCTTTACCTTTCTGCAATGCGTTAGCTGAAAGGGCAGTGACAACAACAGGTACATCTAAAGAGGTTAGGAATTCATTCAATGATGCAGTAAATATACCTTCAGCTCTACAAGCACATTTAAACAATTGAGAAAGAGTACCGTATGTTTCATAAATGAGCATATCCCGAATTTCCTCATTAAGTCCTTTTAAAAATCTATTCTCAATTCCCTCTTCACATTCATTTAAGCCACTAAGCCTTAACAAGGATTTGAATTTCTTATAGTACTCTTTTACCTTCATTTTACCTTGTCGCAAATATTTCAAGTCGAGATAAGCATTTTCTGCATCATAGTCATCAAACATAACACTGGGAGGAGGTGGAACAAATACTTCATACTTCTTCACATGTCGATGAGAGAAGTGATCTGTCATTGTTAGTAGCAAACAAAAAAATACACAGGTAGTATATATTTCCCATGAACTACTAGGTGGTGCAGCTTCTCAAGTCATACGCGCTCAAGCATTTACCTTGCTCTTACAAGTTCTTACCACACAAGCAGGCGGTGCAATCGATGGCTGGTTCGTGATAATCCGAGCACAGGTGGTGATAAAAGCGATAGCAAGGTCTGTCCCTGTTTGATTAGTAGTATGTGGAGTTTGGACAGGCTTATATATGTAGCAAAGAATAAACAATTATCAAAATCAGAATAGCAAAACTGAATAAATATCCAAAGTACTTGTCAAAGTTGCTGGCCTAAACTCGTTCCTAGAACTAGTTCAAACAAGCGAGGAATACAACAAGTACAAAGGATACAATATGCAAACGCTTCTGATTTTTTTCTTTCTTTTTTTTGTGTGCGGCTCTTTTGTATGCACTTGCCTTTTTCTTTTCTTTTCTTTTTTTTCACCGACAGATAAAATTGCAGCTCTGTATTTTCCATATCTAAAGACAGCGGATCTTCTAACACAGTTTTTAGAGTTTTACAGACTTCAGACGTGAAAACTCACAACTACAAAGTTGTAGATCTTTTTTCTGCCGTTCAACTTGCATATATGGAAGTCCTAATTTAAATAATGGAAGGTTGAGATATGGGCCCCGCAATACTGACTGTCCAGAAATTCTTAGGATGGACAGATTCACGTCAAACGCAAATTTGGGCAGAAAAACGGCGTTTCTAGAACTTCTCACAATGGACAAAGTTGTAGAGAATTTTCGAGGCTACAATTTAGGATATAAAATTATCCAGATAGGAAAAGATATGATGGAGATATTGCCTCTGGAATAACAGATCCGAAATAACTGTGAACCAATTCAACTCGAATTTCTTCGGTGCTCGGGTTTGATGTCAACAAAACGGATGAACTTCACACTAGGCCAAGAACTAAATCTGAATCAGCAACAAGACTATGACCATGGACACAAATTCAATAAAGCGAAACTGAAAACGAATATTGTGAAAGCACAAAGTGGCTTGGATAGCGGACGTGACGACGAACTCAAATATTTTTTTGTGGGGCAATTTTCTGTACTCTAGGATGAACATGAACAGATCTAAAACTAATGATAGATGTTCTCACCAGACAACCATCGCTCTGATACCACTTGATGGGGAAACGGGGCGGCCCGATCTTCTGGTGAGACTCGAAGGGATAATTTCGATCTGGTCGGAGAGGCGACCTTGACGATCCAGCTACCAACCTCTTAAGGATGACAACCCGGTAATCGATAAACCACCGAACCTGCTCATAATCAAACACGCCAAGAACGCGATTGACCTGAGCACGAAGGTCGTTTCCTGCAAGCGATCGAAGAACAAGCAAGAAACAAGATAAACACAATCTAAAATTGCAAATATGGATGAAGCACTTGGATAAATTTGAGGTTCGATAACTCGACTCGGGTGGTCTAGCCGACACACGCAAATTCGAAGGGGGGACGCACACGGGTCTACCAACACACAACCAAACTTGAGTCTAAACAGCGACGGCTATGAAATATATAGTGACGGCTAGGGTTTGGGGCGCAGCCCTAGGAGGTACATGGGCCATGGGCCCAAAGTGGAGCGTCACAGAGCTTGGCTTTGACGATTCCCGTTGATCTGTAAGGAATTTGGAGCTGGGACTGGATCCGTTGGAAAGAACTCGTCGAGAGCTTGTCCGTGCATACCAAGAACATCCAAAACGGAGTTCGTATGCATCAGGGGCATCCGTTTGAAGTTGATTGCGCGGAGATGGCCGAACCTGACTCGTGAACAAATTGTGCTCTTTCTTGGGCCGGCCTTGTAACGACATGGCTTGTGGAACCAGAGGGTGTCGAAATAGTCAAGATACGCCTTTCTTTAATACGTCTTGAGCTTGGGGAGGTGGTCACGGTGGAGGCCGAATTGCTGGCGACAATGATGGCTTATCAATACGACGACGTACATGTTGCTGTTTTGTAAGTCCGGGCCATGGTGGTGGTTGGCGAACCCATGCAGCCGTAGATGTCATAGTACGTGTAGATGTATTAAAATATGTTGCAAGGTGTTGCCAACTTGTAGTAGATGTAGTGGTCGGAGATGAAGCAGTGGCTTGAAATCTCGTCAACGACCGTGCTGAAGAAAAGCTCGGCCATGACCAACATGTTGACGTAGTGTCGGTCATAAGCATGATGGGTGTGGTCACATCACCAGGATGCAGATCAAACCAACTAACTATAGCATTCGGGTTTGCCCACACCAACTCGCCCCCCGAGATGGTCCCCGCCATGACTCCGATTTTTAATCAAAGACTGACATTGGGGCCCCTCTCGAGAGAACCTACCAACCCGTCTCGAGAGAACCTACATACCTGGTTGCATTACACAAGCTTAATATTAAATATACAACTGTGGTAGGAAAAATCAATAGGGTCGGCAGAACATATATAAGATCATCCAAAAAATCCTCCAATGGCTATGCATTCCGGCAGGCGACTGGAGCAAACCCGAAACCGCATCATGACCATCGCAGCACAGATCATCTCCATGGCACTCGAACAAAACCTTCTCTGTACTTTCATCTAAAAGAGTGGAAGTATGAGAGGTTAGTGTCATCCAAACGCTGGCTAGTTAACACTTCCCTTAATGCACTTAGTGATAGATGGCTTTGATTGGGGAAAGAGGTTATTTTATTTGTGTAAAGCCATTTTTTAAGATAAGTTTAAATTACTCTATCTAGCATCAGGTATTATGTTCCTTTAATAATCAACGAGGAGTTCAGCACCGTAACAAACACAATCAAAGCACATAACCCAAGCCCCAACCGACAGACCTTGACAACCAACCTTAAAGTAACCAACTCAAACTTGACGAGCATACTTCACCTTGATCCCAACCAAACCGAACTTCATGTTGTCCCAATCCATAACCTGCCATCCTTCCGGGATTGGCAATCCCATTGTGGACCACACTTGCCATGGCATGCCCGCCTCGGCCTAGGGGAGTTGCCAGCCCATCATAGCCTAGCGTCACCTTGGCGCAATGTGGCCTTTATCACCCTTGGTGATGACCAATGACGGTCCCTATCGAGAGTGGTCCTAGAGGGCCTCTGCAGAGCGCTCACAGCCGGCGATCCGAAACCAGTACTCCATGCGATGACCACGCGTTGTGTTGGAACCATCCCTCATATGGCAGCGATTTCCCCGCTACGCGCGTTCTTCCGCGCTCCTCTTGGGTAAGCCCTGGCTAAACCAGCACAAGGCATCTCGTGCCTTAATCATCCATTAGGATGTCATCGATGGGGCAAGTCACCAACCAAATCATCTCGACTTCCACGGTCATCGACCTTACCATACATAAACTATCCCGACCAACCGACCAAACCGGACCAACACACCACATAGCTATAACCACACACAACACATCCAGCCCATCATGCATCTATTAGCCCTAAATGTCACATGTCATATAGTTTTGAATGAATGACCGGTGAATATCGGCTCACCGTTCCGTGGCTAGTTGCCGAAAGATTCATTTGAACCTAAGCAAATCTAAGCAGTTTTAACCCATTAGGTAGGATTAAAGTTGTGACCAAACTACTCTTTGGCTAACAATGATATGACAATCAATGCATTCATAAAGGCTAGATGATAGAAGGATAGGCATGTACAATTATAACATGACTAGTTGGGTGCCCGTGAGTTGTGACGGATTCTCAAAAAGTGGACGATTGATGTGGATACAACCAAAATGTATTAATTAATCTCATGTACTTTGTTCTTCCTAGAAACCTATGCATAATTGAAATCTCCATCATTAGATAACAACCAAATGCAATTATATATATTTCATTTCCTTGGTCTTGAATCATGTTTAATCGATGAACACCAATACCAACACAAGCACAAATGTCGTGATTCATGCATGTCGCAGAAGCAATTTGTTTATATTAGCTTACTTCTCAAGATAGAAAAGAAGCTAGCATCAGATGGCGGCATGTCCAGTTGCAGGAGATGCTGACTATGTACGAGATGGAGGAGGGAGGGAGAAGGTAACAACAAATTCAACCAGAAGAACACTTGATATGGCACCGTCCATTTATCAGTATCCTCGAGCTTATTGGCCACTGTGGTCAACACTGTCAACAATGAACGCGCACAAGAACTTGATGAATTATTCCTTCTTCATCTGCCCATTTGCAGCACAAAAAAATTGTCTCCTCATTGGAAATTTTCTTATGAGCAAATGAGTGGAAATTTGCTTATGAGCAAACGAAATTCATCAAGGAGTAGGCATCATTGCAGCAAGCACCAAATTTACCTTGAAGCTACAGTAAGTCTTCTGCAACATAGACATCTTGGAGGATGGCATGACACGTTGTATCTTCGTGAGAAGCTTAGGAAATATGTTGCGAGCCACGGGCATGAGTTTCTTCAGCAACATGGTTGCTCCTAAATCTCGATGATTCTAAAAACCCCCAAAAGAGAATGATAGATACATCTGAACTAAGGAAATAAATAAAAAGGAAGTAATTAATTAAGATATCTTTGTCTTATATTTAAGAGGTGTAAACGGATACATTTCAGAAAATTTACATTATTCAAATACACAATATTCATAATATATTTTTTAACATAGGCACAACTACTGTAGCAAGCACAATCTACACCAGTAGATTATTCATATCAAAACAGCCAACCATAATAAGCAAGCACCTCTAGTGTTTCATGAGATAGCAGATGTATCAAAAACCAACGTATTTTTTTATTACCGTGAAATCACAAAACCAATTTACAAGATCATGAAGGTTTAGTGTATATGCAAAGATCAAAAGCAGAGGAAGCAAAAGAAGGATCTAACAATCTTTTAAGCAAGCAATACAATCTCATTTCATAACAGATGGTAAAAATGTATTCCTTTATTTTTCCTTTACCAAAATATTTTTGGCAATGTACAACGGTGTTGTGTTTTGGTCTTCTCGATATGGGAAACACAACCAGTCACTCTCCTCAATGGCCTTCTGGACATGGACAACACTACCAGCCCTCACCACCAGCAAACCTTAAAAAACATCTCCACAATACTTCTAAAATTATGTTTAAATTTGTATTCAAGTTAAATGAAAAATACCTCAAAGGGTAAACATATGTGATCTGCTAAATGTAGGTCCAACAGGGGAAAGAAAGAGCTGCTTGAGATAAATCAATGAAATTAGTCTTGTGTAATAATGAGTACAAAACTTACTGCATTAAAAGTGATAACATACAAACATATTAAAACTTGTATCCATCAGCCTATACTGGTGTGCCATGTAAATAAAGTGGCGAAAATCTAAGTCAGCACCAAAAATTTAGAAGTTAGTTCCAAAATCTTCCTAAAATCCAATCTCCTTTACCCAGGCTTCATAAGTACAAAAGAAAATACATTTACAAATAGGCGAACAATCTCAATCACCATGTTGAAGAGGTAGCTCCAGAGGGAAACAACTGGGGACACCAACCCAGTATCAGCATTTTTGACAATAGAGGAACTACCCTTAGGGCTGGTGTGGTACGATACATAATACAACTGGAATCATTGAATCACTATTGACATCACATTGATTTTCATTAAGGTTGATGTCAGTGTTTACTATGACACCAAGCAGTAAGCACACCCAAGCATCAAGGACAATATTAATGGTAAGAAATAACTCTAAACAAAACTGAGTAAAAAGAGCGCCTTACTTTGTGTAGAAAAATGGTTCATTAGCGGTTCTGGTTAGCTGAAAAAGAATAAAAATTGATAATCAACTCTAATGGTCAAAACAGAGCAATTGAATGAAAAGAACTCATTCAAATTAATTAAAAAGGGCTTGCAAAAAAAATGATTCTACATTTCAATAAATCAATGAGAAATTCAATTTTTATTTGCTAGAACGTAGTAGATGCAATATATGCTGATTATGTGATGATAGAAAGATTCTAATGCTAATCCCCTTTCTATAGACTACATTAACAGATGGCTTTGTAGAACTTCTATTGAGGTTTGCATAAAAAATGACATGCATTATCTTGGTTGCCGGCTGTTCTACACAATACATATAGTAAATCTAATAAAATGGTAGTGCAGTGATATGGACACCGGGGTGGAGGAGCAAATGAGAGAGGAGGCAGGGAAGGAGTCAGGTAGGCAATATAATATATAACAAGCCCAATAGTAGGACAATAAGATTTTTAATTATCAAGCCATGATGGTTGAGCTATACCTTTTCAAGAAAATTATGACAACTAACATGTGAATGGAATAATCAGGTCTTCAAAATTGTCAGGAAAACAACTCTATTTGCAGGCATACTCAACCCCAATTTTAACTAAGGGGAAAAATCGAGATCATGGGTAGATCGAATGTTGCTACTAAAGTGCAAGACACAAAGTATAATAAAAGAGCATGGCAAGTAGTATTAAAGATCCCAAACTCCTGATAAACATAAAAGAGCATGGTAAGTATTAATGCGGAGGCCGGGGCCGGAATGCAGCGGTGAGGTCAGGGGGAAGCCGGCGGGCGGCGCAGCGGCGGCGTGGCATGGCGGCACTTGATCCAGGTCATTTTAAAATATCTAGTGCAGCCTACTGACATGAAACTCTATGCAATACCAGCTGGTGGTGTTGTTGATATAAAAATATACCAACCACCAACTTATGAAATAGTATTGTTGTAGTGTGCAAATATGAGTGTGTTTATGAACAATTTACCTTGAAAGCACGCAACTGGAAATGAAGTTTGAGATATTAAATTTCATCAGAGCCTTGATCGTTACCTTTTTCCTATTGAGGGCCAACATTTTAAATACATGAATGAAACCAGCATTAAAAGCAATGCAATGTCTAACAATAAAAGAAGTATGTACAGCAATCTAGACATAAAATTCTTAGCACAAATACACAATAGATCTGAATAACAGATGATCCCATGTAAGGAAGAAAGCAAGCTAAAGGAAAAAAAACACTTTCGACATGTATAACAGTATCAACTTTTATTTCAGCTAAAAAGTACTCCATCTGGTTCCATAATTCCTATCGTCTTAGGCTTGTCCTAAGTAAAAGTTTTAAAACTTTATCTATAAAAATCTTTAGAACTATGTGGATTGAGCACATGAAAACCATATAGATAGATTTTCCTTGAAAATATATTTCTTGGCATTATATATTTGATATATTTTATAAATAAATTATAATTGTTTTTAGTGGTCCAAGTTGAATGTTAAACACAGTGTTAATGTCCAAAACGACAGTAATTATGGAACTGGTGGGAGTATAAGACAAATACAAGTGAGCCTAATATGTAAAGCAGTATAGCATCAAGCAGGAGACACCAGAAGAAGTGTGACACATTTAGCATTTGTTATGTGGGAAAAAGAGAGGGAATGGGCAACCGCAAGTCTGACCTATAACAGTTTTTTGGAGGAACAAAATAATTCTCACCATAATGTAATGGTATGGGAAGAAAAATATGGAAAAAACCAATCCTACTGTTAGCTTACAAAAAAGATTATTTGATTTGTGGTGTCACCAAGTGCATGCACATGGAACAAATGGAGACCAGGCTTGAGGCCAGAGACGCTTCCTGTCACGGTGGCCTAAGAATCAAGCATACCAGTAAATGTCAATATTGCATTAGACTAAAACTGAAATCAAGAACAAAATTCACAGAGCAGGCGATGGCATACCATCTCCTTCTTGGACTAAGTTGATGGTGCCCTTAACACCCTCGCTGCTAAGCACAATAACATCCTTCACCATTGTTTACGTGTTCTGTAAAGAACACAAGGGAAAAATACATTCAGTGTGAGATATAAATGTAGGTCCCTAAAAAAATCTATGTTGCTGAGATAAAACAATGCAAGTGTTAACTAGAACCTATTTTGAGTGGTCAAATTACATTCACAGCATTAGAAACAACCAAAACGTAAAACATCAATGTCCATAGGGGTAAAAATAGAGGGAATTATTTGCTGAAAAAACCAATAAAAATTAAAATTGGACAGTTTGATCACATCATATCAAATGAAAGATGAGCACAACAATATGAGGAGCAAATAAACAGATGAAAATATACTACACAGGAATGTACAAGGGAAATGCGCCTCCTGCATTGGAATATGTATTATTATTATGTAGAAAAATGCTTAGCCTGCAAATACATTACATAGTAAATTACTGCAAAGGAAAAGAAATTTTTTAGTGAACATTGTCCATAATTACAGGAATTGTATCCTATTTGGGCAGCCATCCTTACTACAAATTTCTAATTATAATTAGGTATGTTTAGTTTTATCACAAACACCATGAAGATCTAGTGAACCTTGAACCAAAGATTTATTTTGGATGTTGGGAGTGAGGCGTGGTGGGTGAGGGATTGAGTGAGCGAGAGAGCGGAGCAAGAGGGAAGAGGGGGGGAGCGGTAGGGGGGAGCTAGAGCCTCAACCACAGAGCCGGCCCGGAGAGACCCCGAGAGAGAGAGAGAGAGAGATAGAGAGAGAGAGACTACAAGGAATTCAACCTATTGCAATGACAATTTTTGTTGCATTAAGTCCAAAATTGTGGCAATACGTGAATATTGCAACAAAACTAAAATCGTTGCAATAATATCCGTGGTAATAAGAAGTTGCAACGATATCAAAATCATGGTAATAAATTTCTTTATTACAACAATATGATTGTTGCAATAGCTTATTGCCACGTTTGTGAAATCGTTGCTATAAATTATTGCAATAGATATTATTTTATAGCAATATCATAATACAACAAAATGGAATTCGTGGTAAAAACTTATTGAAACAACCAATAAGTCACATGGAAAAAACAAATACGTAGATTGTAGGATTCGAACCCACAACCTCTTGACTTAAAGTAATCTCACCTAACCAGCTCACCTCGCATGACTACTTGTCTAAAATATATCATGTTTTTATTTTGACATTTTTTCATGAACATATTGTAACGAAATAAATATTGCAATATGCCAATATTGTTGAATATGTATATATTGCAACGAAATAAAAATCGTTGCTACCCATGGCAATAATCAACCACCTGTAATCGTTGTAATAGGTGAAAATTTTTTACAACAATATAATTTTGTTGTGATAGAAGTTAGTTATTGCAATAGTTTATTTTTTGTTGCAATAGTAGCTAGTTAATGCAACAATTTCTTTTTCGTTGCAATACATTTAATTTATTGCAACAAAAATAATAAATAATGCAACAATTCACGATTATTGTAATATAGGAAACTTATTACCACAAAAAATATTATGTGGCAATAGCATTGGCTATAGCAACGAAATTTATTTTGTTTCAATCACTGTGTGGCAATAGGTAGAATCCCTTGTAGAGAGAGAGAGAGAGAGCGAGATGCACCACAAACGACAAAGGACGGCGGTGCGCCACGACGAAGACGGCGTGGGGCAGGGGCGGAGGATGGCGGCTCGCGGACGGCCGCACCACAAACCGGTGGGCGATGGGGAAGGAGACAAGGGCTGGATGGCGTAGACCAGCAGGTGAACTTTAGCGGTGGGGCGGAGATCCGGCGACGGGGTAGCGCTGCAGCGGCGGCGGGGTTGAGGACGGAGGCGCCGAGGGAAGAAGGTGAGTGGAGGTGGCGGGGGCGGCAGCTGGGCGGGGCTGGACGGCGGAGGGCGGAGGGCGGCGGGGGAGGAGGAGGTGGGCAAGTAGATGGGGTAGGGGGCGGCGGGCTGGGTGTATGGCAGAGGGCACAGGTGGGGTTGGGAGGCGGATGGGGGCATGCCTAGATTGATAGTTGGTGAAATCACCACCACCGCCATAAGCTGCTTTATAATAGTAGAGATTAACAATTGGGCAGATTAATAAGCATGCACTTTTATAATAAACAACATATTTTGGGAAAACTAGGTAATGAACATGATTATAGCGATGTTAATCCGCACTAGGGAAGGTCGCAATCTTTCCCTAATACTGGTAAACATCTATAAGAGTAAGTGCTAACTTGCCTTGGTCCAGTGGAAGATCTTCCTCGGTATCGCCGAACCTTTCCTCGAAACCGGTTACGTCTATTACCGATAAATGTCAATAAATAACCAATAGTGCGGAAAAAAATGATGCATGAATGCAACAACGCTTTCGTTCGATGATCCTATTTCACCGTCAGGGGGATCTTATCGATAGTTCGATGAATGGTCATGCCATGCATGATATGCAATTGTTTCTACGCACTAGTTACGAGCCTACGTAGGCTACCTTAGCATCTCTTCGGTATTCCTATTTAGTACGAGAATCCTATGAGTATCTATAAAGAGATAGGCTTCACAGGGGGCTTAGGGGCGTGCTATGACATCACCGAGGTTGTGCGATTAAAGAGAATAATGTATGAAAATGTCATGGGCTAAAATGTGTCATATTCCCGATTAAGTTCCCTTACTGAGATTTAATATTGTTTTTGAAAAATAGTCGTTACGCATTATATTTCGAATTCAAGAGAGAATTATGTCAATCCAATGTACAAGGGTTGCTCTCTTTTCTTGGTTGGGATACCCAACTTAGGTAACTGGAGTGGCTTTGTGGAACTAGGCTAGATTATATCTTGGTAACCTTATGATAGGTTGGGTGGAAAGTTAAGTGGGTAAATTTACAATGCTAAATCGGCTTGTAAATTACATAGTGTCAAATTTATATTTATTTGGTCAAGGGTAGTCTCTCTACTCTTTCTCTCATAGAATACCCACTTTTATTAATGTTAAGTGTATCGATAGATTTCTTATTTGAATACCTAGAAAGCATTATTTGGATTATATAAGCTCGATATTAGCCTTCACGTTAATTGTCATGAACTATCAACGGGAAGGGTATATTGTACCTTAGCTATGCTCTTATCGATGGAGAATAGCTCTTGTTACGAATGCATTTTGGGTGTATGTTATTTTATACACTAGCTGACTAACCCTGTGGGTTCTATCAATTTTCAAAGACAGATAATCACTTCAGAGGTCTTCCTCTTATAACCTTAGGTTATTTTATGTCTAAAGACGTTTCCATAAGTTTTTAACGAACCGCACACGATCTTAATTAATGGGGCTCTCGTCTAATATTAGTACATACTCTGTACTATTAATCCTTTTTTAGTGTTTCTATCATTCCATTTGGGTTTATAAAGTATTTTATACTTTGTATAATTCTCCCCTATATTTTCCAACTTAGTTTCAATTTTTATCTAACAACAATTCATTTCGGACCATTCCGGGAGTATGCCTATTTACTTAGCCAGAGAAAACCTATGAACAATTCTTAGGTTAATTGTATTATAATGTCTCTAATATTATTTAGTATTTATCATAAATTTTCTAGTAATTTAGGAGGTGTTTACATTTTTTAATAACTCATGAAATCCTATTGTAAAATAAGAAAAAGATTGCCATTAAGCTTATTACGATTTTATTTTTCCAATTTTCCCAGTACAATATTTATTGTGATATTTTTCCTAGGTATTAAACCCTATTTAGTATTTGTGTACAAAATTTTAGAATTTTTGGTTGTCGTTTGCTATTTGAAATAAATCTTACAAAGTGCTATCACACATGAAATAACAGATTTCGAGAGTTAATTGCAAATCTAGCTTTGGGCTGGTCTTCGGCCGATTTGGGCTGGACATGGCTTGAGCCCAGGGCGCAAAGACTAACTGAAGGCGTATTTCTCAGTTTACGTTTCCACTTATTGATAGGTGGGACCAAGGCCCACCTGTCGACCTCCTGAGACACACCCAGCTCGGCCCCACATGTCAGCCGCTCAACCCTCCCCAGCACTGTTCTTCGTCTACCTCCCGCGAACGCACGCACGGACGGCCATGGGAGGTCGGCAAAGCTCGGCTAGCCGGGGCTACGTAGCCCTGCGGTTTGGGGGATAGGGAAAAATGGAATCCCCACCCCGGTTTGCATCTACTGGTGCCCACGGTGAGGTGAACCGAGCCGTGAAGCGGCGACGCCCAATCTGGCGGCGGAGCTAGGCTCGGGAGGCACGGCTTCTACAAATCAAACATGCATATGCAAGTATGGAGGGGGCTGAAGCATCCCTAGGGGTGGTGGGTGCTCACCGAAGGGTCGCTCGAGACCGGGGAAATCCAGGGTGGTTTGTCAGCGTCGAGACGATGGCGGCCGACAAAACAGAGCTCCTGGCGCCAAGGTTATCCGGTGAAGCCCTATCCAAATTGGTAGTGGGGATTGGTTAGGAGGTTCGCACAGGAGCTCTATGAGAAAGGAATCGACGAATAGCTTACAAGTTGACGAGGTTTTGCGCGGCTGTCTATTTGGGAAAAATGGGGACATTTTGGGAAAAGCTCTGGGCGTGAACCTGCGGCTGGGCCATGGTTATAAGGCGTCACGAGAAGCTGAGGGGGTCACAGGCGAGCTCAAAGCAGCAAGGCGCGGCGGCGAACGGCGCGGCACGGCCAGGACGGCGCGAGCGGCGCGGCAGAGACAGCCGCGGCACGTGGTGGGAGCAGAGGCAGGGCAGAGCAGGGCTGGCGGCCACGTGAAAAGGGGGGGAGAGGGAGAAAGAGAGAGAACTGCATGCAAGGTGTTCGGTGGAATGCCCAAAAGAAAAGAAAGAAAGAAAGAAAGAAAGAAAGAGATATGGTTTTCCTTTGAATTTGAATTTTTATTTTTGACTTTAATTTGGTTATGATTTGTTCATCATTTTATCCATTTGCTCCTAACCTTAAAATGGGCTGTTATATGCCTGACGTAAATAACTGGATTATTTACGTCGGCTTTCTTTAGGCCGACGTAAATACATTTGATCGACTAAATAGTTTGGATTCCTGTAGTGCATGGGAAGATGGGAAACGAACTGCAGAACTTGAAATGGAGATAGCACTACTAGCCGAACTTTCAACTATCAAGTATCACACTGAACTATCAGCAGTTCAACACTACTAGCTTTGGTCGGATGACAATAGGGTCCCGTGGGAGAGTGAAACAGTGAAAAAGAAAAGGAAGCGAACCAGAACTTGGGAGCAGAACAGCAGGGCGGCCATGACGGCGCCACTGCACTACAGCCTTGCCGGCGAACGGCCGTGTCTAGTTGGAAAAGTGACAGAGGCGGGTTCAAAGTAGCATGTAAACACGATGATCAAGTCGATTTAGCTTGCAGCAGTCGGAGCATGCACAGCGACGACGACTGCGGCTTCCAGTAGCGAGATGACGGCGCGACAGAAAGCTGGGGAAGGTACACGAACACAAAGAGAAAGTAGAGGAGGTGACAAATCAGGGGCTCACCACACCAATTTATCATCGATTTGATATACAGATATGGGGCGTCAACGTGCTCCACGACGGCGGCGCTACGCCGATCTGGCAAACGGCGACAAGGTGGGGGTGATGGAGGGGCGCACGAGACTATCGGGTAGCCGAGGATTCCTAGGGTGCTCTCGGGCGGCGGATAGATAGACCGAGGCGGCGGCGCCACGCTCAGCAACGTTTGGGAAGGCGACGTGCACGCAATGGCGCGTCTCCGGCTAACGGCAGCATAAATAGTGATGACGGAGGGAGGCGGCGGAGCCTTGGAAAGGGCCGCTATCAGAGGGATGCACTTATGTCAGCGGGTTCGTACTGACTGCCAACACTGTTCACTCTGTGTCGGCCATATACCTAAAGACCACCGAAACCGATTACCACTTGTCCGCGGGATTACTAGGGCCGACGACAACCCTTGAGGCCAGTATATAAAAGGGTTGCGCGGGAGGATAGTTCTACTAAAAACTATTCATCACACTAGCTAGCAGCGTGCGGCGCGGCGTGGGCTCGCCCACCAGGTCATGGGTTCGAGCCCTGCGTGCGTCCCCTGTTTTTTTATTTAATTGAGATCAGTGACGACGATTGACCTCAAGCCACCGATATAGGTGAAGCTGTGTCGGCGGGGTTGTCGGCCGCCAACACATGTTATATTAAGAGTACTTAGTTGGCCGTGCGCTAAGTCCTATTCTCGGTACGTAGCGCACGCATCCTCCATCTGCCGCGCCGCCTCTCCGCGCGCTCCCCACCCCACCGCCTCCCGCGCCGCAACCTCCTGCCTCCTGCTCCGCCACTGTCTTCTCCCTCCCGTGCCGCCCTCTCTTCCCTACCACGTGCCGCCGCCTCCAAAATAGGGAGATTTAAAAAGTTATTACTCATGTCATGATAAGGGTTGTAGAACCGATATTTATTGCAGATTCAGGTTGCAGATTGTGGCTCTCCTCAAATCATGTATCATAAACTTTTCTATGAGTACTGAAGGTTCTCCGCAGCTTTTGCAGCTAACACCTGAGAGGAAAGCAAAAATTTAGAAAATACTCTGTTACTGAATAGTGCAAGCCAAGCAATGTGAAATTAGGCTTACAATATCATCACCATTGAAAATTAAATATAATGACACTTTCTCTTTGTCACCAAGAGCTTTCTATAAAATTTCACGTTTTCATAATCAAACTTTACATTATAGTTTTGACATTTCAGAGGCCAAAAAACGAAACGTAAGATAATGACCTATGACTTATTCAGAAATTTGATAAATTTGCGTGGAGGTCACTACAGCTACTTTAGTTGCTCCATTTTAAATCCTGATGGCTTGATGTCTGAGCACCAAGCTTATCAAGTGGGACATGTTAACAAAGAAAGGAAAAAAATGTTATTTTTCCACCTTCCAAGAGGTGGTAGTCACCATTTTGCCACTCCTCTGTCAATTACATGTTGTACCATCTATGTCTCTGACAGTAGGTCACAGTGACAAAATGGTGAGACCCACTTTTAATAGTGGCTTGTGTGCATACTTTAATTTGGTATTGTTGAACCACTTTCAAGGAAGTGATAGAATATACATTAAAAATGGTGTCACGGGAACAAATATGTGTCAAAAACAAGACTGCATTAGATACCTTGGCAGCACATAATGAGAAAAATTAAAAGTAACCCAAAAAGATTAGCGCCGCACCAACTTAGAAAAAAGAGATGCTCTTGCAGGCCGAAAACATTGAGATTTATTAGGATAAGTAAATCATGTTATTAGTGAAAATAATTTGCTATTTTTTATATCAGACGAAGGAAGCAAATGTGTCTTAGGTACAATTAGTTGATCAAGCAAGGAAGCATGGTGTTCAGGTCCACATTGAAGAATGAACAAAAGGCAATGTCTATTATGGGTCAAGTACATAATAAGTAATAACTGCAACTCTATAAACTAAGTCAAGAACTGCATCTATATTTTTGTGCTCTAAATTATTGATGCCTTTCGATAACCCTGCTCCTACAAAAACAATTGTATTTGAGCATGGTGTTTAACAGTAGCTTAACAATGAGCTGCGAAGGCACGATCTTTCCTTCACATACGAGATTGTTGACCATTCACTACAGGGATCCGAAGTATTTACGTCGACCAAAATAATTTACGTCGGCTAGAAGAAAGCCGACGTAAATACATGCGGTATTTACGTCCGCCAAGGTGGGCCGACGTAAATAAGTGCTTTAACGTAAAATAAGTGCTTTAGGACTTAGCGCGGTGAAGGGCTCCTGATCGCAGTGTTTATGTCGGCCAGTGGCCTATTTACGTCAGCCTGGCCAATGTAAACAGGGGCTGCATTATTTACATCGGCCGTGGCCGACATAAATACTGTTGGGGCCCACAACGCTCAATCAAATCGGGTAACCTAGCTCCTAATTGTGCAAACATTGCTGCCGTCCCTCGCCCCCATGCTGCGCCGCCGGCGCCATGCTCCCACCTCGCCGCCGGTCGCCGCCGAGCCGACCCTCGCCACGCCGCCGCCCTTCGCCCACGCCGCGCCGCCGCCACGCCGCTGCGCTGCCGACGCCGCCACCAGCCATCACCGAGGCCCTCGCCTCGCGTCACCGTCCATCGCCCAGCGCGCGGACACACGCCGCCGCCGCCACCGCCCACCGAGCCGCTAGCCCACGCACCGCCTCCACCGCCTGCTGCCCTATGCCGCCGCCGCCGCCGCTCCTCCTGTCGCGCTGCCCTCGCCGCCGCCACCCTCCACCGTCTGCTGCCCTCGTCACCGCCGCCTCCACCGTCAAGATCGCTTCTGTCTGCCGCCCCCCCACGCCACGCCTCTACCACACCGCTGTCCCTTGCCGCTCTCTACCGCTGCCCTCAAGCCGCCGAGCCGCCTCCTTCCACCAAGCCGCCGAGCCACTTCCTCCACAACTCCTTCAACAAGGTACGAGCTACATGTGCACTAATTACCACTAAGAGCCCTTAATTACTTTGTAGTTAAAACATTCATTAGTTTTGTTTACAAAAATTAACGGTGGTGATTAACATATGTCTTAATTTTATTCCTTACATAAAAGGTTATAATCAACATAATAATCATAGTTTTCCTTTGTCAATTGGCATGAATAACTATAATAATATTAGAAGATTTATTGAAATGTTCATAGCTAGTTATTCAAGTACTAGTGTCCTCTGGTCAAACCTTATTTGTCGGTGAGCTTTATTTTAGGTTTAGGGTTAATTTTGGCAATTGTATGTTATTCGAGGTGAGCACATCATGTATGTTATTGTATGTTTTATTGTATTGTTATCATGATTTAAATATTTTAAATAAATCAATTTTTGAAACATAAGTCAACCCAACCTATACGTCACCCGTTTGGGAGCGGCATCGATCATATTGAATTGTGATATGTGTCGCTCTCGAATTGTCCACGCTATTGGACAGTCTGGGATGGACGGGTTAGCATGGTTTGTCATGGTATGTGGTGCGATCTGAACGAAATTTCGGCTGCGTAACCCCGTTGTTCTCCGTTGCACAAGTATCAGGCGTGCATTCGGAGAATAGCGCGGTTACGCTGCCGAAATTTCGATCAGATCGCACCACATGCCACAACAAACCGTGCTAACCCGTTCATCCCTGGGTGGGTTTAGGACCTATCTTTGCCTAGAACTCCTGTTAGGATCATTAACCCATTTTTATGTATTGTTGCATTTAGTACTAACAAAGATGGCTGAAGACTGTAGATGGATGTATGATGGTTGGGATAATTGTATGAAGCACACTCAAGAATGGAAAGTTAACACACAAAGTTTTCTGAATAAGGTTTTCTCCCCAGATCCTCCAGGTGGGATAGCGAAGTGTCCATGTGTTAAGTGTCATCTTTTTGCCCGAGTGACAAAATCTGTGATGGCCGGCCACCTTTGCAAATTTGGCTTCATGCCGAATTACCTCACATGGTATGAAGAACATGGTGAGTCACGGGCGATATAGATGTCTCTGATGAAGATGATACTACTGATAGAGTGGATGATAGGATGGCCGACATAGTTCAGGACTTGGTCGGCAATTTCAGAATGCTCCGGAGGATGAATCTGTGCATCATGAGAATGCACCGACCATAGCAGCCGAGAAATTCTTTAGGCTCTTAGATGCTTCAGATAAGCCTTTGCATGAGGGCACCAAGGTGTCAGTCCTTTCCTTTCTGACACAACTTATAAATATAAAATCAAAGTATGGCTTCTCTCAAGGGTGTTACAATGATTTGGTCAAATTGATATGTGATGTTCACCCGGAAAACCACAAATTGCCAAAAGATTTGTACTACTCGAAAAAGATTTTGGCTGGTTTAGGGATGTCTTTTGAGAAGATAGATGCATGTGTTAACAATTGTATGTTATTCTGGAAGAGTAATGCTACGAAGAAAAACTGTTTAGTTTGTGGAAAGTCTAAATTTGTACAAACAATTAATGTAGAGGGAAATGTAGTGACAAGTAATACACCAATGAAGGTTCTACGTTTCTTTGCTCTAACACCGAGGCTGAAAAGATTGTATCTATGTGAGGAGACTGCCCAACACAAGGAAGGCGTGCGATTCAGCGAAGGTTTCATGTGTCATCCATCTGATTGTGAGGCATGGAAGACATTGGACCGACATGACGAAGATTTTGTCAAAGACCCAAGAAATGTTAGAATCGGGTTAGCGACCGACGGGTTCTCTCCTTTCAACATGAATGTTGCATCGTACTCATGTTGGCCTGTGTTCTCAATTCCGTACAATCTTCCACCTTCCATGTGTATGAAGGACGAGTATGTGATTTTATCCCTTGTCATGCCAGGGCTAGAGCATCCTAGAAAGCAATTAAATATTTTTATGCAACCTTTGGTCGAAGAGCTTATGGAGTTGTGGATAGGGGTCTCAACTTACGATAAGAGTAGAAAACAAAACTTTAACATGCGTGTTGCCAATCTCTGGTCCATCCATGATTTTCCTGCATACGACATGTTTTCGGGATGGAGCACACATGGCCGAATGTCTTGTCTAGTATGCATGAATGACACTGATGCATTCCGTTTGAAACATGGTCGCAAGTTTTGTTTCTTCGATTCCCACCGTCGCTTTTTGCCTCCTTCTCATGAATTCAGAAGACAGAGAAATGCGTTCCGTAGGGACACGATAATCACAAAGGACCCGTCCAAACGTTTGACAGGATCTGAGATTTTAAACTGGCATCATCAACTAATTCCCATGGAAGATGGTTTTGAAGGGTGTAAAGGACCACACAACTGGACTCACATATATGGTATCTGGTGTTTACCCTATGCAAAGTCTCTGATCCTACCACATAATGTGGATACTATGCACCAGGAACGTAATGTTGCAGAAAGTATTATCAGCATATGTTTGATTTCAAAGACAGGACAAAAGATAATGTGGCTGCTCGAAGAGACATGTCTGATATTTGCAATCGATCCTTCCTTGAGGTGAGAGAGGGCCCAACAGGGAAACAAGGCAAGCCACGTGCCCCTTACTATCTTAAGAGCTCTGAAAAAAGGAGGTCCTAATGTGGATGAAAAATATAAAGTTTCCTGATGGTTACACAGCGAACCTAAAACGTACGGTGAGCATCGAGGCTGGTAAATCGAATGGTCTGAAAAGTCATGATTATCATGTAATCATGGAAAGACTAGTTCCTGTAATGTTCTGTGGATACTTCTCTGATGATGTGCGGACAATTTTGGATGAGCTTAGCTATTCTACCGACAGCTTTGTTCGAAGAAAATTAAGAAATCAATGATGCAAAAGTTGAAAAAAGTCATACCTGTGCTAATATGCAAGATGGAAAAGATATTTCCGCCGGGGTTCATGAGTGCAATGCAATATTTGTTGGTGCATCTACCATACGAAGTAGAGATTGGTGATCTTGTACAATACCGATGGATGTACCCAATAGAACGAAACTTGAAGAAAATTAGGTCAACTGTGGGTAACAAAGCTCGAGTTGAAGGTTGCATCGCAGAGGAGTCCTTTCTCAAAGAGATTTCGTACTTCTCTAGTACATATTTATCATATGAGCGCAATGTCTATACCCATATGCCGAGATACCAACCGTTAGATTCCACGCATGGCTTTGATCTTGATGTATTCCGAGGACATAGACACACCGTCGGTTCCAGTTCTATTCAAGAGTTGTCCTGCGAAGAGTGGAATGAAGCAATGTTATATCTGTACATCAAAATTTCAGAAATGCAACAATATTTCACGTAAGAATCCGCTCCACTAATTTCAAACTTGGTTTTGACGTTAGCTTCTAACTTGATGAAATGAAATGTAGGTTGTTTGATCAACAAAACTGGAATTCAATGAGACAACCTACAAATACTCAACTCGACAATTTGCGACGCAATGGCTTATGTGGTGGTCCTAATTTTGTGACTTGGTTTCGTCAACATGTATTGTTCTAATCACGTTAAAATTTAAATAATCTATATTCAACTATCATGTAATTATTATTATAATATTTGTAGTGTATGCATGATGGAACTGTCCATGAGGACCTCCGACAACTATCACACGGTAGCACTACCGCAAGAAAGTTTGGGTGTTACGACGTGAATGGGTTTCGATTTCATACCGTAGCATTAGAAGCAAGTCGTCCTCTAGGCGCCACGGTTAATAGCGGAGTTGTCACTACCACACAGGGTGCAGATGGTCAACAGACAGAGTACTATGGTATTCTTCAGAACATAATGGAGATTAAGTTTGGCGGTCGAAAAGATTTGAAAGTAGCTTTCTTCTACTGTGATTGGTTTCAACGACAATACAGGGATTCGACGAAACAAAAATCTTGGCTTGGTAGAAGTTAGACATGAATCATGCCTTGTAGGTCACAACTCCTTCGTACTTGCTCACCATGCTGAGCAGGTGTACTACCTTTCATATCCATGCCCAAAGAAAAGTTTAAAACCTTGGTGGGTTGTACATAAAGTGAATCCTCCGGGCCACTTATGCACTCCTGGAAACGCTGAGTATATCGATATTATGGATGACTTAGCCTACAAAGAAGATGGTTTGCCAGCCTCATTTGAAGTAGACATTAGGTACGCACTTCATGAATTAGTGGGCGATACAACAGATGTTATTGTGGAGAATGTTAGAAGAAAAAAGCGACGTCGTGCATCTCAAGATGTTCCAGAAAAAGGACAACGTAGAGCCGGTGTACATGAAGCTTTTGACGCTGATTACTTCTGAAATGTACAAATGTTGCACCTATTTATTTATCTATTTTTTATGTTTTACACATGTTTATATACTAATATAGTTTTTATAAAACAGGATGAAATCATTTTTTTTCGGCATACAGGAAAATCTAAAAAAAGGATGGGTCCTCATCGAAGAGTCAAGAATCACTTTTTAGAGGATCCAGTTATCAGCAGAGCAGGCAGAGACAGTTCAAGAGGTGCCTAGAGGAGGTTGCTCAGGATGTGCCTAGAGGTGGTCGCTCTGCAGGAGTTCGAGGGGGTCGCTCAGGAGGCCTACAGTTTGTATGTATAATTTTAATTGTGTTGTCTTCAATTTTTTAATATGAATGCACTAATTTTTTATCAATTAATTTTCAGGTGGCCAGGGAAACTAGGGAGGTTGTGGAGGAGGCTGTGGAGGTGGGAGGGGAGGAGGCTATGGAGGAGGGAGGGGAGGTTATGGAGGAGGCTGAGGTGGAGGCTGAGGGAGGGGGGAGGCTATGGAGGAGGCTGAGGGGGGGGGGAGGCTGAAGAGAGTGCGGAGGGGGACGAAGAGTAGGATGACGCTAGTGCTGATGGATTGGATGCTCCTGTCTTCAGGTGGCAAGCATGTATAGTAGATGTTTAGTAAATATAAATAATTTTGTGGAATTCAGCTAATATTTTTTTTTCCGTTTCAGGTATAGAGGGACTAATCTGATTCCCTCGGTAGCAGTTCCTCAGGCACGCAGAGTTATCCTACTATATGGTGATTGGTAAGTAAGCATTCTACATTTTGGGCATTAATTATTTCCTACAGTTACGTTAAGTTGTATAACACTATTTGTAGGCAATGGATAGATGTAGAATGGACAGGCACGAACAATATAAGACAAGTGAATGGTACGCTGGGTTCTCTTTTGCGTTACCATTATCCTGGCCTAGTGGTGATCAATGGTGTAACGGTGCCAACCCTGAAGTGGGCTCATTACAAGGTTGCTACAGATGGGATGCATGGGAATGTTGCTCAACGAGTGTGGGTGGACTTTTGGGTAAATCTATAAATTCTCTGTTCTCATTGAATTTTTATATATATACAATTAATGTCTAACTAATTTATCCATTTCCTATGAAGGAGAGATACCGTTTGCCAAGTGATCAGGAACAATATCTACAAGAGAAGGCAAGATATGTTTTTCAGAACGCAGCAATCAGGACGGTGAAGCAGATGATGCACCAGGCTCGTATCCAGGCGGTGAGTTTGTATTATAAGAGGGTGCTATATCAAGATATGAGTAAGAAGCTTGGTGCATCGAAAATCTACCTTTGGGAAGATCAGTATCGTTGGTCAGAAGTTATGTTGCCTTGGTTCAACAAATGCCCTGAAGCATGGCAAGCTCTTAGCCAATACTGGGCTTCGCCTGACTTTGTTCAGAATTCAAACAATAAGAGGGGTAACAGGGAGGCGGGCCTAAGGATATCTCAGCGGTACGAAGCCGGTGGACATTTTTGTCTTGCGTGACGTATGGTAAGTTTCTTACGGTACCATATGTTATAGGTTCACTGTCGATATTTCATTCGTTTAGTTTACTAATGTTGACTAATGTATCATATGTTGACTAATGTTGTTCTATAGGAAGCTCAAAGTGGGTCTCGATCTACTGAGGTCGAAGCCTATATTAGAGATCACCTTGGCTTTGATCCAACACAGCCAGATCAGCTATGCAGTGACAAGGCAACAAAGTGCCCGGTTAGTATAATTGTTTTCTAACTGAAGTGAATTCTTTAGTATATCCTGATGCATTAATATGTTGTGCAGGCTTCTTATGGGCATGTGATGGCCGATGCTCACGGGGCTAAGTATCACTGAAGAAGGAAGATGTTGATCTTGTGGCTCTATATAGTAGTGGAGGTGGCAAGAAACATGTTAGATTCTCTCTGTTTAATGGCGTCCTAGATAGTTCGGCTATGTTAAGTTCAGCAAGATCCTCGGCATCTTCGCAAGGTAGTGGGTCGAGCGCTCGTCAGACCCAACTACTACAGCAGCAGTTGAGGCAACAAGTTGCCCAGCAAGCTGCACGCGAGGCCCAACTACAGGAGCAGTTGAGGTAACAACAAGAATACTTCGTTTCATGGCAGACAGAACAACAGGCAGCTATACAGGTAAACTTGTTCATTTAAAATCATTGCTCATTGCTACTTCAAATTTGTCCACGTGCCAAGCAGGTGACCAGGCCCCAGCACGCGGGCGAGCCCTGCCCCGGCCAGGACACGCGGCGCTCTGGGCGACCAGCTCGGCGACAGGATACGTGGCAGATCGGTAGGCGGGCGATCGGACCCGCACCGTATCGACGACCACATGAGCAGCTGGCAGGGTCGGCGGGACTCCGGGCCACACCGCCAATCGATGGGACTCGACAAAGCGGCGGGATGTGCGTGGCGGCGACTCGACTACTACGGCATTTATTGTATACCGCCAAGATCAGATGATCATGTAATAGGCCAGAGTACCCGCTTTCTCTCTCCCGTCTGCTCGAGCTCACCCACACTATATAAGGGGCCAAGCCACCACGGGAAAGGGGATTTCGATGTCTTCTTCTTCCTCCCACCTCATTTCCATGGCAATACATACACATAGAGCTGGAGCTCAAGCAGAAGTAGGGCTATTACCCACCTCGGGGCGAACCAGATGACATCGCGTGTTTATCTCGTTCTTGGGTCTTCGAGGACGGATCGGCCGCAACAGTCTTCTACCGTCGTCAATCTCTAATCTTCAAGTCTAGCAGCAGAAAAATACGCTGACAGTGGCGTGCTAGGTAGGACGGTAGCTGTTGAATCCTCTTCCCCTCGAGTTCATCCCAAAATCGGAGACGAAAGTTCAAGAATCGGTGGTCAGAAGCTTCCAGATCGGTGAAACAAGGTGAGAGTTCGGAGTGGATTGGAGGAAAAAGTCAGAAAGCCAGGTCCCTTTTTTCTAGATCTGGGACGGCGGCTAGGAAAAGGGGAGGAAGGGGGGCTGTTGGGGAGCAGCCGCGGCCTCCCTCCGGCCTCCTCCTCCAGTGGCGGCATGGGCGCCGTCCTCCTGCGGTAGCAGCCGGCGGCGGCATGCCCGGCGGCGAGGCGGCTCCCTCCGGTTTCCTCTCCGTCTAGCAGCAAGCTCTGGCGCGGGCCTCCCCCCATCCAGCAGGTGCCGGCAATGCTTCCCTTCATCCAGTGGCGGCAAGCCCGGCGGCTGGGGGTTTCCCGTCCGCTCCTCCTCGTCCAGTACGGGGCGGAGTGGACCTCCTCCGGTTCCTCCTCCTCTCCGGCCGACGGCGCGCCGCGAGGCTTCTCCACGGCGGCCTCCTCTTGCAGCAGCCCAGCGGCAACGGCGGCTAAGGGTGCCTCCCTCCTCATCCTCTTCGGCTGGCCAGCAGTGGCGCCAGCGCGGCTCCTCCGGGCTCTCCTCCGCCAGTAGCGCGGCCCAGGGGCTGATCCAAGCGCGGCTCCTCCCCAGGCCGCGGCGCGGCGGTCCAGGCTGGCGGCGTGGGGGTTGCTCCTCCCACCGCCCCTCCTCTCCTGTGGTTGCTGGCGGCTTCGTCCGAGCGGTGGCAAGCGGCGCCGGGCACGGGGCGGCTCTCCCCCGGATTTCTTCTCCAGCGACGTGGGCCTCCTCTGGTCTTCCTCCACGCCCAGCAGCGCCTGGCGGCGCTCTCCCAGTCCAGCAGCGCCCGGTGGTGCTCCTTCTCATCCAGCAGTAGCGTGGGGGCTGCTCCTTCAGCTCTCCTCGTCCAGCACTAAGCTCCGACAGCCGCGCCCAAGGCTCCATGGCGGTTCCCATGGCGGTGGCGACATGGTGGTGGATGGTGTGCAAGATGGTCACGAAACATGACTCTGTGCGCCGGTCGAGATGTGAAGCGTTCTTGCTCAGTTCTCGGCAGCATCAGGTGCAGATATGAAGTTAATCGCAGACCCCGGCCCTTGTGGGGACCACGATGCGGCTGCCTCGGCCTCCGGTTCAAGGAGGGAGCAGTTTCGCCCATGGTTCGGTCGGGGTCTTCGAGAGAAGACTTCCGGGATCGTCCGTCGCAGCCCCCGAGCTTGGTGGGGACGATGTCGTAGCTGCCTCAGCCTGCAGTCCAGGGAGGAAAGGTGGAACAACTACTGAGGCGGTTAAGGTGGAAACGTCAGGCCAGACAGAGTACATCGGCAGCCACCGTATGGTTGCCAACCTTGGCCGGGAGGGTCTGCGGATGTCGGGTCCGAGCCATCCTGCAGGTCCAAGTGGTCCTCGACGACGATGCATCAGCCGAGAAGTATGAGTGAAAGGCCAAGCTCTACGTCTGAGATTCCTCTGAAGTGCATCGCTCGGGAAGAGGGGAGCAACCGCTCTCTGATATCCTAGAAGGCACGAGCGGGAGCCGGCTTGTTCGACCACCGCCGCCTCCAGATGCTGCGGTGGCGAGGATGCTAGGTGTGCCAAGGGCAAGCCAAGCGATCCCGACGACCAGCCCGGGTGCTGTAAAACCACCTTGTCCGTCGTAGCCTCCAGCGCTGGTGGGGACGACGAAGGTGCAGCAGTTACGCTTCGGTCGGGGCTTTCGAAAGAAGGCTTCCGCGACCGTCCGTCGCAGCCTCCGGTCCTGGTGGGGACGACGATGCGACTGCCTCGGCCTACGGTTCAAGGTGGAGGCAGCTTCATCCACATGTCCGCCACCGTCGGGGGCTACGATGTACGAAGCCATCTGCAATATAAAGATAAGTTTTGTCTCTCTTTGAGCATCTGTCTTTCGCCTCAAAAAAGTCTGTTAGAAAACATTCTGTTGAAAACTGGTAGCGAGAAAGTACTTAAGGCTGATGGCCCCTTAGTTGCAAAGGCGAACGCTTAAACTTGCGCTGGGCGAGGCAAGGCGGACGGAAGGCGTGTTCTAGCTTGGTGTGTCTGCTCGGTCTGGGCTCTGCGCTAACGACGGCACCGGCATGTAGACCACTTCCGAAAGCTAAGTGCTCGCCACGCAACGTTTAAGGTCGGTTTGCGGAGAGGCCATAAGGGTTGAAGTAACCAGATGTCTAAGGAAAAGCGCTCGCTTTTAACAGATCGTTCTGTCTAAAGCTTTTGGCGGTCGCTTGCCTAAGTCCTCTTTTCCGCAAATAAGAGATTGCATAAAGGATTAACGAGACTTGTGGCATGGAAAACAAAAGTTTGCATTGGCAGGTCTTATGTACAAGACAAGCGGCAAAAGGGGTCGATCACTCCTCGGCTTCATCCTCCTCCGTACGTCGATCGAGTCGGCGTAGAGGCCGTACTCCCAGGAGCGTGCCAACTCCGGCGGACAGTCGGAAGGCAAGTGCTCTGCAGCTGAGAAGGTTGTGCCTTCGGCCTCCAAGTACTGTGGGTACTCTGTGATTCTGTTAAGCGAGTGTTCGCTTATTTTCGCGTTCTGCTCAGTTGCCTAGCCTGTGTGTTGCTAGTGTTGGTCTTGCACGATTGTCGCCTCGCTTCGGCTTTGACGCCCCTTGACTGAGAAGAGGGAACGCCTAACATTCGTGTCGGGAAAGGAAGTGTCACTAGGGGGCCGTGTCTGGCACAGTGCATCAGTCGGCCTGCTCCGCAAGCACTGCTGGCCTACGACCACCCCAGGAAGCCCGCAGCCTTAAAACCACGATGTTTTGGTCCGGCCCCGAGAGACCGCAAGGGTGTAAGTCCCGAAAGGTGAAGGGAAACGACATAATGACACCCACTGGCAACACCGCAGCATTAGTGCTTTAGTGCTTCAGTAACTTCAGTTTATTCCTTTGTGCAAAAAGTGTGGTTTAACCCCCGCTGGTGCGGGGAGAGGTGATCTGTTTGAACGCAGGTGAATCGCCCAGGGCAAGGCGCTCGGGGGCTCCGGGGATTACCCGGCTGAAGAAGAGAAGACCAGCGCGCGACGCGCGATGGACCTAGCCCCACCCAGGGGTGCATCCGAGCATCGACAATGATCTGAGCCAGAAGGGACGTCGAGCTCAGCTTGCGCCCCAGGGCGGGCCTGGGGGTTACTGTCGGTACACAAGGTACTAGGGTGTCCTCTACACCTCCTCCAGAAAGGGGGCAGAAGACGGAGCCGTACAGAAGGACCAAGAAGATCGGGTCTGGCTCCAAGTGGACTTGCGGGCACGCGGGCCCATCGCTCGGAACTGGCCCCCAAGGCGTCTCTCGGTAGGCGGGGGCTGCTAGACCCCTGCGCCGGGAGACCGGGCCCCATGTGCCAGGCGGGCGACAGTGCCCGGACGCGGGCGAAGCCTCCACGTGCAGTGCAAGCGACCAGCCCCAAAGACGCGGGCGAGCCCTCGCCCGGCCAGACACGCGGCGCCACGGCGAAAGCTCAATGACAGAGACGCTTGGCCGGGAGAGAGCAACTTCGGCGACCAGGATACGTGGCAGATCGGCAGGCGGGCGATCGGACCCGCACCGTATCGACAACCACGTGAGCAGCTGGCAGGGTCGGTGGGACTCCGGGCCCCACCTGCCACCGATGGGACGCGACAAGGCAGCGGGACATGCGTAGCAGGCGGCTACAACTACACGGCATTTATTGTATACCTGCCAGTATAGTGATCATGTAATAGGCTTGGAGTACCCTGTTTTCTCTCTCCCTGTCGGTTCGGGCTCACCCACACTATATAAGGGGCCAAGCCACCACGGGAAAGGGGATTCCGATGTCTTCTTCTTCCTCCCACCTCATTTCCATGGCAATACATACACATAGAGCTGGAGCTCAAGCAGGAGTAGGTCTATTACCCACCTCAGGGGCCCGAACCTGGGTACATCGCGCGTGTTCATACTGTTCTTGGAAGCTCGAGGGCGGATCCAGGCGCAGCAGTGCTACCCCCGTGCCGAATCTCTGAATCTTCAAGTCTAGCGGCAGAAAAATACACTGACAAAATTAATGAAAATTGCAAAATTATGGTCCTCCTGATGCCTTGTTTGAATTCCATAGATCACTGCTTCATGTTCATAAAATAGCCCAATTATAGTTACTTCTTACATTGTTAACCTAATAACTAGAAATCATTAAAACTTGTTCAATTCTGTTTAAAATGAATGAAAAATGATAAATTTTACTTCATATTCATACTCATTTCCTAATACATGCAATTCACTTTTTTGATCTTAGAATGGTTAAAATTATTTTTAGCCATATGTAACACAACAGTTTGGAACGCCATTAAGTGAATTGCACCTATATTTACACAACAATCTCCCATTACGGTTTGTATCAAATTTAAACTTTTTGTATATGCATGGTTGTGTAATTTAGAAATTCTAATATTGCATTGCAATTTAGGGCACGGTGTCTCCTCCAGACGCCAATGTTGGAGGCGTCATCACCATATCCTGAGCACATCAAAGATTATGGCATCCTCATCCACTACAGGAAATGATTTACGTGGTCGTGGCGGCAAAAAAGCAATGTCGTGACGGCACCGACGACAGTCAGGTCGGCGACCAAAAAATGGTTGACACGTAACCGAAGATCGTTACTAGTGACGTCGGCCAAGAGAGGGCTGACGACACTATCTGCCCTGCCGGGGGCACGATATCGGATTTATGAATTTTTGTTCCGGGCAAAAGGGTTTTGTCCGCGGCCGAACAAGCTGTATCGGCTCTAACCCAGACGACAGTGTGTGGATACCTGTGACATCGGCCAACCTTGGGCCGACGACACTTCCTGCCCTGCCGAGAGCACGTTTTCGGATTTTGAATTTAAGTTCCCGCCAAAAGAGTTTCGTCCAGCGAGAGACAACCGGCGTCAGGGGGGGGGAGGAGCTGTGTCGGCAGCAGCAGGGAAGCCGATGTCATAGGCGTGGGCTTGTCGTTGGCCAAGTTAAGGCCGACGTCACTGGTTTGGTCTATGACGTCGTCCTTGGCTTGGCTGACGACAGAACCCCTCCCCGCTTCCACGGCCGGTCGATATGTTTCCGAGCCCACGACCCCTCCGCCCCAAACCTCGTAGGGTCTCTCTAGGGTTCTAAAGGGTACATAACGCAACAAAGATCATACCGCGCTCCTCATTCGGACGGTGATAAGTCTGAGCTAGGTTCGTGTTCGTATACGGAACTCCGACGTTTTTGGTAGTAGTGTGTGAATTGCAAGCCGATCGAACGATACGACGTGCACATCTCGAAGGAACCCACGCAGATCATCGAATGACGGGCCGGGAGGAACGTGTAGTGAGATGATAGCTTTTAATAATTCGAAATATGACCAAACTTTTTATTTGAAAACTTGTACGGAGGGGTAATTATCCTGCGAGAGAGAACCAGCATTGGGAGGGAAGGAGTTGTGTAGGCGGCAGTAGGTAGGCCGACGTCACAGGTGGGGGCTGTGTCGTCGGCCATGGCATGGCTAACGTCACTGGTTGCTTAGGCCGACGTCAAAGAGTATGGGGGAGAGCTTGTTATATGTAGGTGAGGCTAGTTGTGATCGATCTGGAAGAGAGTGAGGCAAGCTGTGACGTCGGGGTATATGCGGCCGACGACAAAACATGTAGCTATGATGTCGGGATTGCTTCGGCCGACGTCAAAGGGTGTGCGGCAGAGGCATTGACCACGGTTTTTGTAGGCTGACGTCATAGCTAGAGGCATGGACCCCCAATAATTGCTAAGTCCCTCCCCTATCGCGTCTCGAGCTCTACATGCCCCGCGTGCGCCGTGCTTCTCCGCCTCGCCGCTTTGCCCGCACGGAACCTTTGCACCGCCGCCGCCGCCCTCACCCGCGCCGCTGCCCCGCCCTCGCCGCTGCTCCACCCGCCCACGCTTCCGCCGCCGTTGCCCCCCGACCCCGCCACTCACCGCCGCATCTCGCCCATCCCCGCCGCTTCTCTCGCCTCCCGGTCCCCTGCCGCCTCCTCCGTCGCGCCGCCTCCTTGCCACCTCACACGCGCGCGCCTGCGCCCCCGCTGCCTGTGATGCCGCCTCGGCCGCGCCGCCTCCGCCCGCCCGAGCCGCCTCCCCTCCGCCGCCTCTCTCCCCGCCCTCTCCTCACTGCGCCGCCTCCTCCGGCCCGCCTCGATCCCCGCCCGTCACCTCATTGCCTCCGTGCCCGTCTCTTCCCGCCATAGCCGCCTTCCCTTCACACGTCGACGTCCCTCGCCGAGGTATGTCCGTGTGTATTTTTTACAACATGTGTAAGTCAGGTCGCTTGTGTTCACGTGAACCGACGTTATTAGTAGATATAGTTAATTATTTCCATTGCAATTAGTACATGTTTTATAATTAGTTAATTATTTCCATTGCAATTAGTCTTATGTGTAATTAGTACATGTTTTATAATTAGTAGTCACTACTCATCAGTATATTTAATTAGTTATTTGTAGATATTCTATAATTAGTAGATAGATGTAACTAGTGGCCGGTTTATTTATTTAGTTATTTGTAGATGTAATTAGATCCTATGTGATTCCGATTATTTGCAACGCATTTGTAACATGAACCAAGCCATAGTCAAACCGTTTCGGGGGCACACCCGCACATTTTCATAAGGAACTCGGGCGGTGATTCGTTGGGTTCCATTATGAAAGCGGGTATGCTTCCGAGCTGTCCATATTCTTGGACAGCCCACGGATGCGCGTTTGAGTACGGTGGTCTCGGGACTATGGTGCACGGGTTGGAATTATGGCTGCATGACCCCGTCGTTCTCCTAGTGCATAACATAAGCGCTACGCCGTACCCATCGTTGCATCGGGGGAGTTGGCGCGCCCCAATACAACCACGGTGAACAGCGGAGTCGTGAGTTGTGTCACTGATGACTCCGGGGGTGAAGACATAGAGTATTACAGGATCATTGAGGAGATTATGGCAATATCATTTGAAGGCAAGAACGATCTCTCGCTTGTCCTGTTCCGGTGCAGATGGTTCAACCCAACTGAGGGGGTGCAACGTACTCCAAAACTAGGACTGGTTGAAATCAATCACAATAAACTCTATCGAAGGCCAGACATGTTCATCTTGCCCGAGCAAGTCGAGTTGGTCTTCTACCTACCGTACTCCCACCCAAGTTACAAGAGTTGGTGGATTGTTCATAAATGTCTTCCGTACGGTGGATTGTCCGAGATCTCCGAAGAAGACTATGAGGATCTCCTAGATGTGGATCCATTCCAAGAACAAAAGGTGACTAGAGAGCTCCACGTCGATATTGGTGACGAGCTAGATAATATATTGGGATCGGCGTACCCAGCTGATATAGAACACCAATTAGAGCAAGGTCAGGCGGACGAGGATGATGAGAAGGACCAAGAGGATGAGGAAACAGAAGAGGAAGAGGAAGAGGGAGAGGAAGAGGAACCCGAGGAGGAAGCTAAAGATTTTTAAGACATGCAAATTTCGTATGTGTAATGCCGTTTAATTTAAGTCATTTCCGTTCTATTTATCCATATCTGTGTTATTTCATTTCATTTCATTCCTATTTATGCAAATTTCGTATGTGTAATGCAGCTGCGGCGATGCCTAGGAAAGGAAAGAGTGTTGTGACGACTCGCAATAGGAGGAAGAGAGGAGATGGTAGCGGATCGCACGAGGAGGTGGTGGCCGCCAACTCCCAGGAGGGCGAGGGGGTGGTGGCCGCCCAGTCCCAGGAGGGTGAGGGGGTGGTGGCGACGGGCCGGAGGACTAGGAGGAGCGGCGAGAGTCCTCTGAGAGATGTCCTCCCAGCCTTTGAAGCGCTGTTGGAGGCCCTCGACTCCGACCTCGAGGAGGATGAGGTGGTGGAGCCAGAGATCAAGGGTGTGATGAATCCGGAGGCGGTGGAGAGAATCTACAAAATGGTGCACAGGGGGCTGGACTTTCAGTGGCCAGGGGAGCAGGAGGAAGAGCCTGAATTTGACGATGGTCTAGAGTCCGGCTCTGAGGTAGACATAGAGCAAGCCACCGACGAGCACTTCATACCTGGTTGGTGGGAGGAGGTAATGTCATCTAAGCCATTAAAATTTTACATTGACTGTCATTTACTTTCTATTAATTCCTTTCATTTGCTTCTGTTTGGTGGTTTCAGGCACTAGAGGACGCCGCGTCTTCGGGCCACGATGAGGAGGATGCGTAGTGGGAGGTGCCGGAGTCCTCTGATTCCTCCTCGACCCTCAACAGGCGAGGGAGAACCAAATTGCAACAAGCCCCCAAGATCAGAGTCAGAGGCCGTTGGTACAGCTTACCGCCAACAAGAGGTGTGTGGTACCATTTTCAATGTTTTTATTATTCCTAACTACAAACTTGCTAACCACTTATGATATTTTTGTCTTCCGAACCTATGCGTGCAGGGGCTTGATTTGCACCTTCAAGGGTCCACAAGAGCCGGGCAAGGTGTTGGGCCCACTCTTGAAGAATTTGTACCCCGGGAAGGTGGGCCGTGGCAAGAAGCGGCGGCCGGCGATGAGTTGGTTGGACTACTCCCACGATGTTGATGATCAGGGAAAGACTATCGCCGATCGACTGGTCGAGGACTTCTGGGTTAGATGTCTTATTTTCATTTCTAATTGTTTGTCTTCATAACCCTACTTGCATGTCGTTTTCCATTTCTAATTGATATTTAGCTCATGGTTCTTTCATGTGTTGTTTTTTTTTTCAAGAGAGGTATATGCTTTGGCCGGAGGCGACAATGGACGATTACGAGGCTCATCCCCCTACGATCGATGCAATGGCGACCCACATTGTGACAGACATGATGCGGATGGCCCGAGTCGAGGCGGTAATGAAGTACAAGAAGAGGAAGGGCAAGAAAATCAAGAGGAATGAGGCAAGTTCGGTGTATCTCAAGGCAGGGCAGTACATGCGTGGACGTCCTGATTGGATGGACAAGTGTCCAAACACCTGGAAGGCTTTGTCCAGGATGTGGGCCTCCGAGGCGTGAATTGCCAAATCCAAGAGGAATAGGGAAAATAGAGTAAAAATCCTGAGATCTGCACGACCTACCTTGGGGGACTCGGTATAGGGCACCTCGCGTGTGACCTAGTAAGTATATTTTCTAGCATTAGTTAGATATTCTATTAGCAGCAAGTTACTACATGCTAACTATTGACTTGGAATTAAACTGCAGGAAGCGGAGATGGGAGAGCCGCCCGATGCGTTCACCTTGTGGAAGCGCGCACACGCCCCGTCCTCGGCCCGACGGCACACAGCAACCGATGGATCCCGCTGTCCAGGTGAAAATCGTAAGTTTAGGTTTTTTCACTTGTTCTTAGTTACTATGACTTTTATCGAGCTAATTAGCTTTATATCATGGTTGTTTCGCAGGATGCATATGATGCGCTCGTGAGGGAGAAGCACGGTGACCAAGCAGTGACCCAGGGCCATGGGGCGGTTTCACCGTCATCTCGACGGGTTGGTGGGATGGCTCACGGTCGGCCGGGCTTTTTGGACTCTGTTCTGCCTCGTGACGCCTTCAGGGAGCGGTCATGGGAGCGTCGAAAGATGGGCTCGTTGTCGACCCAAGCACAGCTACAAGCTCTGCAATGGCTGATCGAGCAGCTGACACAATAGAACGAGCTCCAAAAGAAGGCAGAAGAGGAGCGTGAGCAGCGGAGGCAGGAGGAGGAGTGGAAGGAGCAAGCAAGGGAGGAGAAGTTCGCACAACTCGAAGCCCAATACAACTGGATGTACCAGCAAATGCAGAGGTGCAATATGTTTCAGCAGCAGGTAATTAAGATGGTGGGGCCGTATATGTTGTATATTTACACTTTCATTTCACATGCTAACTTCTCGTGTGTCCATAGAGCTCACAGGGAGTGGAGGCCTTCGGCAGCCAGTTGCAATTGCCACCTCCACCCCCGTACTTCACGCAGACCCCCCCGACACAGCTTTGCGCTCCCCGCCCACAACTACCGGCAGAGATCCCTGGGATACACTTCTCCACTCCACATGCGCATTCTCCTAGTCTAATACTCCTTTTTTCAGACTTTCACAATTTACGCTTCAATTGCACATGTGTATTGAAAATTTATGTTGTTCTCGAATCTTGCAGGTCTCCGGATCCGTTGCGCCGACGATGTATGCTGCGCAGGGGGGCGATTCCAGTGCCACACGGTCGGGTGTTGATGAGGTCGCTAAGAGAATGACAGAAAGTTTCTTCACGTTCAATCCTCCCACCTACGATGGTTCGCATAACCATTAGCTTCAGATTTCACTCCTATATGTATCAAAACCCACTCCCATGTGTACTTTGCACTATTCTAGACTCTTTGAACCATATCGTCGCAATTCTGCCTATTTGTGATGTATTTTGGACTCTATGGACCTAATGTGATGTAATTGGTCAATTTGAAGTCTTATCGGTGAATTGTTTGTTTAGAAATGGTGTGAATGTGTATGTGCTCGAAATTGTGTTGTCGAGCAGCTGATTATGTGTGGATATTGTGAGAAAATTTGTGAATTGGAATTATGTTGTGTAATATGAATTTTTGCAGGTTGAAATTGGGTTTTCATATGAATTTCCTGTAATTTTTCTGCAGGAACAATAGCAGTGACGTCAGCCTTGTCCATGTCGACGTCATTAGTGGTGACCGGGCAGGGGGGTTTTGTCGTCGGCACGACTCTGGCCAACGTCACTGAGGGGTGGCTGTATCGGCGGCCTCTATGTGGCCGACATCAAAGAGGGGGCCTGGGAGCAGGGGACAGGGAGGGGAAGGGGAGAAATGACGTCGGCCTGACGCCCTGACCTTTGGCCGCCGACTCTGAGGGGGCTGTGTCGGTGGCCCATGTGTGGCCGACGTCAAAGAGGGGGACAGGGGGGCACGGGAAGGGAGGGGAGGGGAGGGTAGTGACGTCGGCCACATCTCTGGCCGACGTCACTAATGGGGAGGTTGTGTCGGTGGTCTATGGATGGCCGACGTCAAAAAGGAGGGGCTTGGGGAGCAGGGAGCAGGGAGGGGGAGGGGAGCAATGACGTCGGGAGTTTTCTTGGCCGCCGACAAAAGTGAGCAGTGTCGGCGGAGCTGTGTCGTCGGCCTGCCGCCGACATAGGCCTATGACGTCGGTTTTTTGGACCAATGACGTCAGTTCTGGCCGCCGACACTGAGTTTGATTCCTATAGTGATCACTCATCAGACAACAGACACCTTGTACAAATAGGACAATTGTCATCATTACTTCCTAGATATAACGTATGTATTATATATGAACAAAAGAATACACTTTCAATCTATATATACTCCTTTAATTTGCTTCCATCTAGTTTCATGTGACTATGCATCTCAATTGAATTTATTTTACCGAAAATTAGGGCTTGAGGTATTATCAAATTGAAGAAATGAGATCAACAAAGCATCCGAAGACAAATCAGTAGGACACCTGAAGATAAAAAATGCATAAAAATCAGTACAACACCTGAACTTCCATGGAACTAAGCATCTCAATCAGAATTTATTTTTTAGTAAACATGAGGGCCTAAATTATTATAAAATTGAAGAAGCAAGATGATCAGAGCATTTGAAGACAAATTAGTACGACACCTAATGATAAACAAATGCATAAACTAAGCATCTCAATCAAAATTTATTTTTACCAAACATGTGAACATTAGGTATTATAAAATTGAAGAAGCGACATCAACAGAGCATCTAAAGACAAATCATTGCCACACCTGAATATGAAATTAAATGAAGGCATAAATCAATAGAACATTGAAGATAATTAAGTATCAATGCATATCAATTATGTTCACTAAAATGAACCGAAGAAAAAATTGGAGGACACAAGCACTAGTGAGCACAAGAATGAAATTTCAAAAACCCAATCCAAGCATGGAAATGTAATTGGAAGGTAAGAGTTTTGATCATCAGATGATTAGGCACTGAAAAATGGTGGCTATCAATTAAACAATCAAAAGAATCTAGATTAATTTTCCAAGTGTGTGCCATAAAGTAATTAAATTTCCACCTAATCCATAAAATTCCCAATCAACCCGTGTCTAGAACTCTAATTAGCCCAATGTCATCAGGCGCAGAATCCTAATTAGGGGCTCGGGGCTTTGGGGGATGCGCGCTAGAGCGACTAACCTAGGTGTTTGCACCATGGAGCGTGTGCTGAGGTACGTCGAAATTGTTCGGTGAGGACGCGGTGTGACATCAGCCCTGTTGCGACCTTGATGCGGTTGAAGATGATTGTGTGATGACCGTCCTCAGCGTTGTTCGGCGAGGAGGCAGTGAAGGGAGCCAATGGTGGCGGCGCTCCAAGAAGTGCAGGGTAGCGGTGGTGGTGGAGCCGCTTTAGATGCAGAGCTCGGAGAAGAGGTGGGGAAGGAACGTGGAAGGTCGAGGTGGATGGCACTTTGGGCGGGGAAGGGTGGCAACGGTGATGAAGCTCCAACTGACACAGGCTGCGGTGGAGGTGGCGTTTTAGGCTGTGAATGGAGGCGTGACTATTCCACTGCCGTAATGCGAAGAGGTGAGCATTGCAAGGAGTGGCAGCAGTTGCTTCGTGAAATCGTGACCTCGTGCATGCACCGTGCGGCTGTGCAGGCGGTGGCACATCTGAGCTGCAAGGATCCAAATGTGTCTCTGAGCCATCAGCTGCTATGTTGGTGCGATAGGTTCATGCGTGCGGGATGTGGAGCTATAAGGATCCAACTCACGATTAGAACCATCAGATCAACTTGAATCATTGGCCCAGTTGTGTATCGACAAGGCTGGAAAGCAACTCGTGCTTTTAAAGAAGTAGAGATAGGAGAACTGACATTATTACTTACTAGATAAAACCTATGTATTATGCAAATAGGAATAAACTTTCGGTCCATATATATTTGTTTAATTATCTTCCATCCAGTTCCATGTGACTAAGCATCTCAATTGAACTTATTCTACCAAAAATTAGGGCTTGAGGTATTATCAAATTGAAGAAGTGAGATCAACAAAGCATCTGAAGACAAATCAGTCGGACACTTGTTGACAAAAAAATGCATAAAAATCAGTAGAACACCTGAACTTCCATGGAACTAAGCACCTCAATCAGAATTTATTTTTTTAGTATTAGGGCCTATAGTATTATCAAATTGAAGAAGCAAGATGAACAGAGTATCTGAAGACAAATTAGTTCAACACCAGATGATAAAAGAATGCATAAATTAGTACAACAGCTAAAGAAGTTTCATGCAACTAAGTATCTCAATCAGAATTTATTTTTACAAATCATGTGAGCATTAGATATTATCAAATTGACGAAGGGAGATTAGCAGAGCATCTGAAGGCAAATCAGTATGACACCTGAAGATGAAGATAAATGAAGGCATAAATCAGTAGAACATTGAAGATAATTAAGTATCAGTGCATATCAATTATGTTCATTAAAAATAAATTGAAGAAAAAATGGACGACACAACAACCAGTAGTGAGCACAAGAATGAAATCTCAAAAACCCTACCCAAGCATGGAAGTGTAATCGGAAGCAGAGAGTTTTGATCATCAAATGATTAGGCACTAAAAAATGGTGGCTATCAGTTAATCGATCAAATGAATCCAGATTAATTTTCCAAATGTGTGCCATAAAATAATTAAATTTCGACATAGTCCTTGAAATTCCCTATCAACCCGTGTCTAGAACTCTAATTAGCCCAATGTCATCTAGCGCAGAAACCTAATTGGGGGCTCGGGGCTTTGGGGGACGCGTGCTAGAGGGACTGACCTAGGTGTTTATGCCAAGGAGCGTGTGCGGAGGTACATCGACATTGTTTGGCGAGGAGGTGGTGTGACCTCAGCACTGTTCCGACCTTGATGCGGTTGAAGACGATGGTGCGATGACTGTCCTCAACGTTGTTCGAGGAGGAGGCAGTGAAGGGAGCCAATGGTGGCGGCACTCCAAGAAGTGTAGGGCAGCGGTGGTGGCGGAGCCACTTCAGATCCGGAGCTCGGTGAAGAGGTGGCGAAGGAATGTGGAAGGTGGAGGTGGATGGCACTTTGGGAGAGGAAGGGTTGCGGCGGCAATTGGCACACAGACTGGCAACATGTGGCAGCAACGGTGGTGAAGCTCCAACCAGTGTAGGCTGCGGCGGAGGTGGCGTTGTAGGCTGTGAATGAAGGAGGGACTGTGCCACTTACGTAATGCGAAGAGGTGGGCATTGCAAGGAGTGGCAGCAGTTGCTTAGTGAAATCGTGCCATCGTGCGTGCGCCATGCGGCTGTGCGGGAGGTGGCGCATCAGGGCTGCAAGGATCCAACTGTGTCTCTGAAACGTCGGTTGCTATGTTTGTGCGATAGGTTCGTGCGTGCGGGAGGTGGAGCTATAAGGATCCATGTCTCGATTTGAACTATCAGATCAATGCGAATCAATGGCCCAGATTAAGTGTGTCGACCAAGCTGGTAAGCATGCAACTCGTGCTTTTAAAGGAGTAGAGATAGGGAACAACACTTCACTACCAGGTGGCCTCCAACCGATAGTGGTGCATGAGTGCATCGCTCAATATCTAAAGGCACGAGTAGTCACTAACCTGTATATCATAACTGATTGGGTACCGGGAGTGGTACCGATAGGCCGGTATCACTCTCGGTTGGTCAATACCGTTCCCAAAATTGATAAAAAAGACTGTTTGAAACCAGCAGTGGTATACATATCTTTGTGAGTGACACATGGAACTAATAATCTCGGTAACTAGTAGGGGTGAAACATTTCCACAGTCACTGTAACAATAAATGATAGAACAAGGCCATAGAGGTGAAACATCCCACCTATAGGAAATAAGCCTTGCCTGAACATAGACCATATATACGTGACCAATCCATTTTCATCTTGTAATTAAGAAGTGTAGACAACAGCCTACTGAACTTGGCTGTCACGACGAGCATCCGTGCCCTGCAGTTTATTAATTTACACGCGAGGCACGCGCCGCGACACATGTCAGAGAAGTAAATCTCACGCTGCAATCCTGAGTCCTGAGACGTGACCCGTCGATAGCAAATTGGCCCTCCTCGCGCTTCACGCGAGCCAACTGTCATTGCACAGAAACAGTACAATTTTATCTCTAATCGTGAAATGTCAGCTAGGTATAAAAATTTCAACTCAGTTTTTTGCTTATGTGAAGGAGAGAATAATGGTGTGCTAGCTACTTACTTACAATAGTTTATGGTTGATTCTAATGCGCTTATAATTTATTTCTTCTGCACCCATATTGAATCTAATAGACAATATTATATCTATTTTATTGAAAATGTTGTGTGTGTGTGTGTCTATATATCTATATATATATATGACGTGTCATTTGTTCATAGCTAGCAACTATTTAAACCATCGGAGATGATCTAACACTGCTGGAAAATGAAGGGTATATTAATGCATATTGCATGGTCTCCATTGTCCATATCCAAACAAGGCTTTATATTAATGCATGCTCTTCACACTCAGTATAGCCCAAACCCAAGGAAGAATTATCTACCTAAGTAATACTCGGAGAAATCTCGCGCGCAGGCAATGGCAACACCCACCGACGCCGAGCTGCTGCAGGCGCAAGCCGACCTGTTCCGCCACTGCCTCCAGTACCTCACGTCCATGTCCCTCCACTGCGCCGTCAAGCTCGGCATCCCCACCGCCATCCACCACCTCGGCGGCGCCGCGTCGCTGACCGACCTGGCCTCGGCGCTCTCCCTCCCGCCAGCCAAGCAGCCCTTCCTCGGCCGCCTCATGCGCCTACTCGTTACGCAGGGCATCTTCGCCGCCGCCGCCGCCGGCGACACCACCGCCGGGCCGTACCACCTGACCCCGGTCTCATGCCTTCTCGTCGAAGGCGTTGCCGCCTCCGCTGACGCCGCCGACTCCAGCGATGGCCACGCCACCCAGGCGCCGCTCGTGCTCGGCGCCACCTCCCGGCACTACGTCGAGGCGGCGCTGGGGTTGGCCGACTGGTTCCGCAAGGACGTGCAATCCTCGCCGTTCGAGGAGGTGCACGGCGCGACGCTCTTCGACGAGAGCATGGCGGCAAAGCACCCGGAGTTCGACAGGGAGGTGAATCGTGCCCTGGCGGCGCACGACAACCTGGGCATCGGCACCCTGCTGCGGGAGTGCCGCGGCGTGTTCCAGGGGCTCACCTCGCTGACCGACTGCTGTGGCGGCGACGGCACCATGGCAAGGGCCGTCGTGAAGGCCTTCCCGCACGTCAAGTGCACCGTGCTGGATCTTCCGCGGGTGATCGGCTCAGTTCCAGCCGATGGCGTCGTGAACTACGTTGCCGGCGACATGTTCCTGTCCGTCCCCCCTGCACAAGCCGTGTTACTCAAGGTACAATAGAAATAAATCAAATAATATTCAATAGGTAATATTCTCTAAATACTAACATGTAACATATATATAGATATGCTTAACTGCAAAATAAAATTGTATGTAGTTCAAACAATATGATTATAAATTGTATGCTTTCTCCGAGTATTACTTACGTAGATAATATACTTCCTTGGGTGTGGAAGTACAGTTACGTCCTTTAAGGTTGATAGGCTCTTTGTACATATAATCAAATTTACTTATTGTATAACTCATATCTGGCATCATTATTTCATGCAACTCTTTTCCGTCCTATAGCTCGTGCTGCACCACTGGAGTGACGATGACTGTGTGAAGATTCTGGCTCAGTGCAAGAAGGCAATCCCTCCGCGAAAAGCTGGAGGTAAGGTGATCGTCATAGACATAGTGATTGGGTCTTCTTCAGGGCCGACCCTAGAAGCCCAGATCCTGATGGACGTAGGCATGATGACGATGACAAAAGGACGGCAACGTGATGAAAAGGGATGGAAGAATGTCTTCATGAAAGCAGGATTCAGCGACTATAAGATTGTCAAGACGGTCGGAGCACGAGGTGTTATCGAGGTCTATCCGTAAGATGTGCTCCCAAGACCTCCAATACTCACTGTGGTGTGGGTGTGTATGTGTGTGTGTCATACATATATATATATATGTATGTATGTATATATATTGTATATATATATATATATATATATATATATATATATATATATATATGTATGTATATATGTGTGTGTGTGTGTGTGTGTGTGTGTGTGTATATATATATATATATATATATATATATATATATATATATATATATATATATATATATATATATATATATATAGCTGCTATGCTACTAGTGCAATAAGCAAATAAATAAAGTGCGTGTTTATTTTCTAATTGAAAGTATTAGAACACTATCCGAATTAGGTGTGTAGTTGTTTCTGTGGTAACGATTTATATATATACCAAGCAAATCTTATGTAATTTGTGAAATTTTTGTAATATATTTGATTCCATCGCAGCTGTACCTACGATTTATGATACATGAGAATACTACAACGGTATGTGTGTGCAGTGCGTCTAATAAACTACCACGCACTAGCAAGCGTGCACGTGCAAAGCACATTTAAGTAATATATTATGCAACTTTATTAGCCTATGCAACATAATAGAAAACTCAAGATTTTGCTTCTTTTCTGTAATATGAAATAAACCTATGCAACTTGATGGAGAATCGAGATTGAAAACATATTCATGTGGGTTACAGTTGCTGAGAAAAAACAGACAGTAAACAAAAAACAAAAAGCCTTAATGTATTACAGGAGGGACGGCGGTTCACGGCGGTGGCGGCGCGGGCACTCGGACGACAGGGGCGAGGCGCTGGAGCAATGACGGGTCAAGCGCGAGGAAGGTGCATGGTGGCGAAGAAGTGTGCACGTTCACATATAGGTTATGGCCATCGGCGTACGTCACCCACGCAAGCGCGATGCATGCATGCATCGTAGTATAGTAGGAGTTTGTATACGTATCGTGTACACGTGCAGCTTAAGAATAGCTATTGCCTGTTCCGAATTCGGATCGAGATCATAATACATTAGATAATCGTAGTCGAGGAAGGCAGCGTCGAGGGAGTCTGCGTTGGTGACGTCACTATAGGCCAGCTCAATGAACTACCGGTTGTACTCGTACAATGAACGACGGCGAGTCACGTGCTGTGGCTAGCAGCGACGGCGGCCGCCGCTTGGCCGGTCAAGCGACGGCGACGCAAGGAAGGCGGGACAAAGAAGCGTGTGCGTGCACATACGGGTTCAGGCCATCGACGTCCCCCGCACGAGCATGATGCATGTGCACACGTTGTTGGACTGTAGGAGTTTGTACAGTATACGTGCAGCTTACGGACAATTATTGCTTGATCTGTATTTGAATCAAGATCAGATTACATTAGATAAGCCCAACCTTGGAAGGCGGCGACGAGGGAGTCCGCGTCGGTGACGTCGCCGTAGGCCAGCTCGACGGACTTCTGTTTGTACTCGTACATGATAGGTTTAGATAGATGGAGTGCCAAAAATGGATAATTTAAGTGGAGTTTAAGTATGGCTATTGCATGAAGTGATATGGACGGATGAGATATGTAGTTGGAACAAGGCAAAAACTGCTCAATTATATAGTGTGTGTCTACACACACACACACACACACACACATAGATATGTGCATCATGATTGTTTTTTACTGCGCTGCAAGCTTAATTGGCATGTTGTATACGTCCACACGCATTGACATGGAGGGGAGGATACTGGATTGTATTTTTAACAGAGCTACGTAATACTCCTACTTCTATACGGAGTCCTGAATTTATTCCACCGCCTGGCCCGGGCATATGTTTTGTATATATGAGTATGTATGATTGGGACGTACGTGCCTACCCCCGCCCTTTTTTTTGAGCTAGCGAGACTGGTTGCCGGTATAGCATTGCAACTTGATGTGTTCTTATATATAGTACCTATACACCAGAGATATATAACCCGTCCACCTATACACCGAAGATATATAGCCTGTCCAAGGAATTTATGTGGAAAAGAGAACTGTCTAGTGATTAGGCAAACAAGCTACCATCGCAGTTAGGAAAAATAATGATTACGAAGATTTATAACATGAGAATAAAAATTAATCCCTGGTGTATATGGGCAAGAGTCCGTGGTTTGTACGTATCGAGTCAAGAGTCCGTGCTCTATATGTATCGAGTCAATAGACCCAAGAGTCCGTGTTCTATACGTCTCGAGACAAGAGACCATGGTCAATACGTATCGAGTCGAGTCCATGGTCTCTAAGTATCGAGGTTATAGCAAACTCCTGAAAAATTATAGCTGCTAGACGATGGATAAAGGGAATAGATGGATGTGATCTATAGTTGGATTTAGGCCAGCTCCTCAATTATAGAGTAGTTTAGATTTAGATTATGTATTGCACACGACGGCGCACTATTTGGGTTGGTATAAATATGCACGTAGTGCTGTTTATTTAATTTCTGTAAATAGATATACTCTTTATGATAGAAGAATACAATGTTTTCCGACGATTATACTTTTATGTTTAGACGATGAGAAGAGTCCCTCCCATCATTCATTCAACTAACTTTAATAGCCTTATTTACTTACGTTTTTCCACCGTATGTTTTTTAGAAATCTCGGATTGACAAACCGTTTTCACTATTAAATTTATAACATTTTTTCGAACAAATCTAGACTAGTCTCGATTTTAAAAACTTTGCTTTACTATAAATCTAACTGTACTTTACTATTTCTTATGAAACACATTAATATGATGTGTTGATTAAACAATATTGTAAAGGCAGAACATTATACACAGAGAAGTAGGAAAGTATATACATAATATAGTAATGCTTGTTCATGATTATAGTTAATTAAAATTTTAAAAAGTGAGGTCAATCTAACTAAAAATTATAGCAAAAAAATAAATAAAATTACTCGCGTCATCCCCCACCACATGGATTGTGAATACCAGATTTGGTCCATCTTTACTATGTTTTCTATGTAGTTTTACTATAATCGGTATGCACATTTATTATAATATGCCTGCCAAAATCTCTGTGCTTGGGAGAGGTGGAGAAGGTGGGGGAGGACACATGACGGACTACAAATGTGGGATTACTTTAGTTAAAATATTCATAGGAGTACTCTAGTGTTTATCTATATATACACATATATCTCTATCTCTATCTCTAGTCCTTTAAAAGCATCAGTTTAACAAAAGCCTGGTCGACACACTAAGGCTCTGTTTGTTTCAGCTTCTAGCCAGCTTTTAACCCTTAGAAGCCAAAAGCTGAAACAAACAGCCAGCTTTTGGAACCCCCTGCAAAAAGCTAGAAGCCCCCAAAAGCTAGATTAAACCTGTTTGTTTCAAACACAGCCTCGAGCCAAAAGTTGAAACAAACAGTGAAACTTTGGAACCCTCTTCAAAAAGCTAGAAGCAAATGGGATTTGTCTTATGATATGAAGCAGTTTTGGTGGGCTTTATAGTTTTACTGGGATGGAAAAAGAACACTACCCCTATAGTTCTAATTATTTACCCGCAAATACCATCCAATATATACCTCTCCTCCATTCCATCCCCATCTGCAATTCCCCCATGCGCTCCTCCCCCGCTGCCCCTCTGCTCCCCCCCGCCGGCCGCCTCCTCCCTCACCGCCTCTCTCCTCCCCCGCCGGCCCTCTCCTCCCTCACCACCCCTCTGCTCCCCGCCTCCCTCTCCTCCCGCGCCGCTGGCCACTGCAGCTCCTTCCTCCATGTAGCCACAGAGCCACTGACTCCTCAGATCGAGGGCCACCAAGCTCTCTCTCTCCTTACACTGCTTCTTGTTGCAGAAGTTCTGCATCTGAGCAGCGGCGGTGGCGATGGAGCGACGGCAGCTCCCCGCACGTACTCAAGGACCACGCTCTCCGGCAGCGCCGCGCAGCTGTGGAGGACATCGTCAATGGCCATGATCTCTTCAACGCCAACGCGTTGGTTCTTCTTCCTATTCTGGAGGATTATCCAATCAATTTGGAGGGCAATAGAATAGCAATCAGTTTGGAAGGATTATTCAATTCTTTTACTATGCTTTGTTCGCTGGCTTCCACTATCAACTGATTTGTGAGATTTTTCTGCGATTATTCTAACCCCTTTACAAATCTGATTGCTAATTTGCTATTCTAATCTTCTTCCAAATATGCAGATTGATATTGTAATCCCCTTTGAAATCTATAGAGTGAATGGCTTGTTTTGCCACAAAATTTTCAGATTTTTGTGCTTTCTTAATTTTTCTTTTTATTTGACTTGTTTGTATTGCTGATGCGTTGATGGTCACGAGAGGATAAAAAATTAGCAGGTACCTCATTTATGTAAAACTTAATGTAAACGATACATTATGTTTAGCAGATTGACTATTGATGGAATCAGCAAAAAAAAATGATCTCATATGTGCGCTGTTGCTAATGGATGTGTGTCAGAGAGGCATTAATTTAATTTTTAATGTCATGTGCAAATTAAAACTAACATATATATAATAAAAACAAATAAAGAAAATATAAATAAAACAAATAAAGAAAATATAATGGGTCAAGGGTATTCTAGACATTACACATCAATACAGCTCAAAAACTGATAACTAAAACAGCCAGAAACATGGTTGCCAAACAGGTCCAGCTTTTGCAAATGTAGCTTCTGAAAAATCTAGCTTCTCAGGGTTAAAAGCCAGAAGCAGCTTTTAGAGAAGCGGCAGCTCAAACAAACAGACCCTAAATCTAGACCATCTGTTGCTTTCATCCTTGCCGCGCCCACGCCTCGCACACCTCGCAGCAGCACAATCCGACAAACCCCACCACCCCCATCCCCCACGATCCCTTGCACGCCTACAGCCCGCACCACCTCTTCCTACATCTCCTTCTCCGGCGACCCTCCCTCTCCTCACCGTCGTCATCGCCGCCGGTCTCTCCCTCACGCCCACCCGCCGCCGTCGCTGCCCTCTCTCTCTCTCACGCATCTCTCTCTCGGGCGCCCCTCCCTCTCCTCACCGTCGCCACCGCCGCCGGTCCCTCTCTCTCGCCAACCTGCCTCCGTCGGTGCCCTCTCCCTCTCTCACGCACACGCGGCCTCCCTCACTCACTCACCCTCTCCGCCGCACGCTCCCTCTCTCTCTCCCCCACCGCTGCCGCCGCCCGCTTTCTCTACCCAACGGACGCCCCTCCCTCTTCGGCTTCAAGGACCAACCTGCCTCCGGCGTCCCTCTCCACCACTGCCGCCGCCGCCCGCTTTCTCCACCCCACAGACGCCCCCTCCCTCTTCGGCTTCAAGGACCAACCTGCCTCCGGCGCCGGTGAACCCGCATCTGGCGACAATGAAGCCGGGGCGCTGCAGTTCCGCAACAAGGAGAAGGTGCTCTTGACCTGTTCCCACCGCATCATCTACATCTACATCTACATCTGTACATGTGAGCTCCAATGCCTTTCTAATTACAGGTGAACACTCCGCTTCTTGCCGTCAAGAACACAGCACCATATGAATTGCTTTCCAATCTGTCATGTAATTCATATTCTCCATGTAGAACAAAAATGTGGAATTAAATACAGGGCTAATTGTTTTGCATTCCTTCCAAACCAGAGTTCACATGTGTGTTTTGTGGACCTCGCTAATTCTAATACTTTCCTTGAGGTATGTACGAGTTATTTCTTGATTAGGGTGATACATTTTGAAGTCACATGCTGATCTGGTTGTGCTACTGGATGGATTGTTAGGCCTCTTTGCTTTGCCTCAATGGCATGGAAGAGGCATGCTGCTTCATATGGCTCAATGGCATGGAAATTATGTCAAGGTAGTTAGCATGTTCTGCCCAATGCGTTTGCTATGCTTCTCTTTCTGCAAAATTGCTGCCCCATTGTCGTGCATATATGTTTTGATCAAAAAGTGGACAGGAGATTTGTTAAATCTCTATTGGTTCATCTATATTGTCTGGATTGAAATAACCAGCACACATATTGAATAAATTTAACTAATTCTTCCAAGACTCCAGATCACATATTTACAGAATTGGTCAATCAAACATGTATTGTTTGAACTTTCAGCTTACAAAAAATTATTTTTTATCTTTCTTTCATTTGTTTGTTGACTCTCTTATAAGGATTCACTAAAATCCTACCGATAAAAAGTTTAATCTTAAAAATTATAAATAACAATAATGGCTTTTTTTTTTTGTTGATGTGCTGGTCTTTAATGGTCTGTTCTGGATCCTAGAGGTTAATGACTAATGCCCATTATGAATTGCTATGTCAAATCTTTTTTATACAAAACAGATTGATGATGATTTAGCCAAAAAAACAATATAACTATCGGGTGGAATATAACAACATTGAAGTGCCAAAAAAGATGATACAATTCGTATATGCATATGTAGGTACAGTTACAGAGTGAGCTCGATTTGGTGGTGTTGTTTTTTAGATTCTGCTATTAGGGGTCAGCGTGAAAGTTATGTTCTATTTCTTGGGTTAACTAATTGTAATTGTTGTAGTTTGAACTTGGATTAGATGGTTCCCTGATATGTGCTACTTTTCATTCATCTTAATCTAACATGTTATTAGTTCAAGCTTTATTTTGATTTCTACTAGTTTCTGTTATCCCATCAAACTCTACTGTGTGAAAAATATACCTGAATTTCGTCTTCTTCTGTCATTGCCATCAAGGTTGATTAAACAGCTCTCGGCCATCAAGAATACTGAAATCAAGGTGGTGTTTACGCACCCAAATTTGTTTGCTCACTCTGGAGTATGTTTGACACATGGTTTATGTTCTAAAGGCCTCATACAAGGTAATCAACATGATCTAAACATGCTTTCAGTTTTCAGAAATTATTCCATAGAGTTAGTTATCAAAGTATTCCTATAGTAAGCCTCAAAAAATGGAAGTACAAATTGGCATACTTGGATTAAGCTGAAAATTAATTGTGATATATGCTTGTTTGGATTTCTCATTTAAATTAATAGTGATATATGCATACTTGGATTTCTCATTTAAATGGAAGACACATAGTTCAATAGACTGCATTGAAATCACATGATGCAGATCTAGACTTGCTGAAGTTTTGCTGCATGAAAATGGCTATTTAAGCATGCACCTCATTTAACTGGAACATATAGTGCTATAATTTCAATTTTTTATCCTAACAAACTACTTGCTTGGTGTCGGTGTAATAAATATCGAGTCTGAAGAGACTGAGAAGATCGAGGCGGGCCGGCGAGAATCCCCACACGTCGGTGGCGACCAGGCCCAGCGTGGGCGAAGCCCGTCAGCCACAGGACGAGGGCCCCATCGTCAGGCGGGCGTGTGGGCGAGCCCCTCGGCGCGCATAGGGTCTCCAACTGTCAAGCGGGGCCCGCGTGGCTGGGATCGCTCCGAAAGGAGTCTTCTGGGCGAAGGCTTCCCCTGCTGCGAAGGACGAGCGCATTTAATGCGACATCACGCACGGATAGACAAACAAGAAATAATTACGGCACAGATGACCCTGCAGTCGGCGGTATCATCGTGGCGCAGCGGAATTGACCGGCAGAGAGAAGATTTGCTTAAGACGGCCGCCCGCGTCAGGAGGAGTAAATCGGCCCCGCCAGATCTCACCGGTGTGTGTCAGGCGGGCGAAGGCCACTTGCGGCATCGCGAGCGCGCGCCGCGGCGGCGCAAGATAGCACGTTTTCGTCTCTCCTGTCGTGTCCCTTGTGTCTTATCAGTATACTGTACCAAGAGTATTGTACTGCCTACCCCCTCGGCTCTCTCCGTCGGTTCGAGGCTTGTATAAAAGGAGAGAGAGAGAGAGGGTACGCTGGGAACACACAGTTCACAAGCACTCTGTAACCACACCTCATTCAACCACAACACGGAAAAGAGGTAAGGCTCAGCAGGAGTAGGACTATTACCCGCAGGGGGGTCCGAACCTGGGTAAATCTGAGAGTCGCTCCTTGCTGCGTCCCACGCTCAATCGAACTGAGCTCGGCCGATAGGCTGGCAGGATAGAAATCTGACTAGGGGTGTGATCCGCAGTGGTTGAGCGGTGAACCGCCGTCGATGTACGCCCGGTAGAAGTCGCGCTAAGCTTCGTTCGAGTTCTTCGACCTTTCTTCAGGCGGCGATGGCGGATCAGCAGTCCGCGTCGGACCAGGAAGCGGGCGCTAGAGCCGCGGCTGCGGCGTCGGCCGCGGTGATGGCGGTGGATCAGCCGGGCGGCAACCGTCCCGGTTTGGCTAGGCAGCGCCTGGCCTTGGAGGAGTGCACCCTGAGAACCTCCATGCGGCGAGCCTGTTTGGACAACCCACCGGTTCCGGTGACCCCGGACTCCCCGGCGGCGCCGTGGCTGGCCAGCTTGGCCTGCTACGTCGACGCCGCCGCGGCGGTGGTACCAGTTTCGGGAGGTGCGGGAACCGGCGTTTCCGCTTCTTCCAGCTCTTTCTTGCCCTCGCATCCCTCTCGCAGGTCTCCTGGCGTGAGGGAGCGGGCCAGACAACAGAGCCAGCGACTCCTCACGGGGTTCGGCAGCGGCGTCTGAGCGGCGGGATCTCCGGTCCCACCTGGAGGACCGCCATCTACGACACGGAGAAGACTTGCGCAGCAAGCTCCGCAGGCGACACGATCGAGTGCGCGACCGCGCCGACGCTGCAGCCCGTGGGGACCAAGAGGGTTCCCGCGACGCTGCCTCCGCCAGAGAAGGCGGCGCGTCTTCAGCGCCGTCCGGACGGCGGGCACGGCGAGACGAAGGCCGCGTCCAGGAGCAGGAGGCTCCCGACGTCGGTTGCCGCGTCTTTTCTAAGGAGCTGCGCCGAGTCCAATGGCCGGAGAGGTTCCGGCCCACCCCCATCGAGAAGTACGACGGCTCCACCAACCCTAACGAGTTCTTGCAGATTTACACTACGGTGATGCAGCCGGCTGGAGGATCGGGGAAGGTTCTGGCGAACTACTTTCCCTCAGTCCTCATCGGCGGAGCCCGTTCGTGGCTCATGAACCTGCCCCCGGAGTCCGTGGGGTCGTGGAAGGAGCTTTCGGAGTTCTTCATCACCAACTTCCAGGGCACGTTCGAGCAGCCGGTCGAGGGCGACCTCCTGGCGTGGAAGCGGAAGAAGGAGAGCGCCGGCGACTACATTCGGCGCTTCAGTCAGGTCCGCAACACCATCCCTGACATCTCCATCGACGCCGTGGTCACGGCATTCAGGAGAGGCGCCCGAGACCCCAGGGTCAAGTAGAAGATGGCCACCCGCAAGATCAAGGCGACGGAATAGCTCTTCACCTGGCGCTGAAGTCGCCCTTCAGCGGAGGCTCGCTTCCGCCCGGTTGCCTGGGAGGGACAGGCTGGGGGGCGGGCCGACTTCAAAAATCCCGCAAGAAGGACAAGAAGAAGCGCAAAGCGGCCGAGACCGGGCAGGTCATGGCCGCCGAGGCGACGACGACAATGACGACCGCGATATGGGCGGCGAGCGAAAAAAGGAGGAGGTCACGGCGCCCGGCGGAGCGGCCCCGCAGAGGTGGCGTGGCGGTGGCCATGGCGTCGCCCGTGGCGCGACGGCCCCGCGACGACGACGGCGAACCGCCGTCCCGCGAGTGGAGCGGAGGGCTTCTTGCCCCATCCACCGCATAGCGTTCCCGACTTGGCGGTGCCATGTCGTCAACAAGTTAGTGGACAAGCGCGCCCACGCAGCAGCGGCGGCGTCCGGCGGGCAAGGGCAAGGAAGCGGCAACGGTTTCCAACAAAGGGAGCGCCGTTGCCGTTATCCACGGCGGATCGGCCACCTATCCGTCCCACGCTAGCTTTAAGCGTGCGATGAGGGAGGTGTGCGCCGCCGTGCCCGGCATTGGGTCATCAAGGCAGCTGGCGTGGTCGGAGCAGTCGATCACGTTCAGTCAGGCCGATCACCCATCCAGTACCGCCGGCTCGGGACATCTCCCGATCGTGGTTGCGCCCACGGTCCGGAATGTAAAGCTAGGGCGGGTGCTGGTCGACGGAGGGAGTTCCCTCAACCTCCTGTCCGCCCGGGTCGCCAAGGCGCTCCAGATCCAGCAGCATGATCTTCGTCCGGCGCTCCCATTCTTCGGCATCGCGCCGAGGGCTGAGTCCATTCCGCTGGAGCGTGTCAGCCTCCCGGTTACGTTTGGAGGCTCCGACAACTTCCTCACCGAGATGCTCGAGTTCGAGGTGGCGGACTTCGACCTCCCGTACAACGCCATAATGGGTCGGCCGGCGCTGACCAAGTTCACGGCGGCTTGCCACTATCGTACATGGTGGTGAAGATCCGGGCCACCGGCCCATCGTCTTAAAGTGGACCGCCCGGGGCGCTTACGCTGCGACTAGGGCGCTCGCTTTGGCGGGGCACTCGGCACCGTAAGGTGGCGCTTGACTCAGGAGCTCCTCCACCGAAGATCCGTGCCTCCCCCGGTTCGTCCGGGGAGGTTAAGGTGATCTCCCTGAGAGAGTCAGACCCGGCGAAGACCGTTCGGGTGGGCACCTCTCTCAGCGCCAAATAGGAAGGCGCGCTCGTCTCCTTCCTCTAGTCTAACGCAGACATGTTTGCATGGCAACCGTCCGACATATTTGGGGTCCCGAAGTGATTGAGCACAAGGTAGCAGCGTTCCTGGCCTGCGACGGTTATCACGAAGGTCCGGAAGCGATCGGTGGGCGCCAAGACGTTATCCGCCAGAGGTGGACAAGCTTTTAAGGGCGGGGTCGTTGGGAGCGTCGCCCATCCTAGGTGGCTCGCGAACCCCGTCCTCGTCAAGAAATCCAACGAGCGGTGGAGGATGTGCGTGGACTTCACCGACCTCAACAGGGCGTGCCCGAAGGATCCATACCCGCTGCCCCGCATTGATCTGATCGTCGATTCTACAAATGAGTGCGGCGGTATGCTTTACGGATCGTACTCGGGTACCACCAGATTAGCATGGCCGAAGAAGATGAAGATAAGACAGCCTTCGTGACGCCCATGGGCGTCTACTGCTATACGAGGATGGCGTTTGGACTGAAGAGTGCGGGCCCAACCTACCAGAGGGCCATGCATATCGCTCATCACCCCCAAATAGGGCGGAACCTGGAGGTGTATGTCGACGACCTGGTGGTGAAGTCCAAGAAGGCGGAGGAGTTGATCGGCGACCTGGAAGAAACCTTCGCCAACTTGAGGAAGTATTGCATTAAGTTCAATCCTGAGAAATGCATGTTAAATGGATTACATCAGACAAGCTGCTGGGATTCCTCGTCTCCCGAGAGGATTGAGGCGAACCACGACAAGATCGCGGCGATCGAGAACATGAAGCCCCGACGCGACTTGACAAATCAAAGGCTTTGGTGGGCTGCTTGACCTCCCTGGGCCGCTTTATAGCTCGTCTGAGGGATAAAAGTCTCCCACTGCTCAAGCTCCTGAAGAAGACCAACCAATTCGAGTGGACGGCGGAGGCGCAGGAGGCGTTCGACGGCCTGAAGAAGTACCTCACCTCCCCGCCCGTGCTGGTCGCCCCAGACCCGGGCGAGCCGCTGATCCTTTATGTCGCGGCGAACCCTCAGGTGGTCAGCGCGGTGCTGGTGGCGGAAAGAGAAGGTGTTCAGCGCCCCATCTACTACATCAGCAAAGTCCTTCACGACGCCGAAACGAGGTATTCACAACACCAGAAGATGCTCTATGTCGTGCTAATGGCGTCCCGGAAGCTGCGTCACTACTTCCAGGGGCGAGAAATCACTGTCTTGACCAAGTACCCCTTGCGGGAGATCCTCTTGAACCGCGAGGCGACGGGCCGCATTGCCAAGTGGGCTATGGAGCTGGCAGAATTCGACCTCAAGTTCGCTCCCCGAATGGCCATCAAAGGGCAAGCTCTGGCGGAGTTCGTCAGCGAGTGGACTCCGGCGGACACGGAAGCTGAAGACGTCCCCGCACCCTTGCCGTGGACCCTCTTCTTCGACGGCTCGTTCCGGCTTGAGGGGGCTGGGGCAGGTGTCGTCCTGGTGTCTCCCACCGGCGACATTGTCCGGCACCTGGTGGTGCTGGAATTCCGCGCTACCAACAACGTCACGGAATATGAAGGGCTGCTCGCCGGTCTTAGGGTGGCTTCGATCCTAGGCATCCGGCGGCTGCAAGTAAAAGGCGACTCTCCCCTGGTCATCAACCAGGCGAGGAAGGATTTCACCTGCTCGGATCCCGTCATGGCGGCCTACCTGGCGGAGGTGCGCCGGTTGGAGCGGCATTTTGAGGACTTGGGCTTCGTGCACGCCCCTCGCCGCGACAACTATATGGCGGATGAACTGTCCCAGATTGCCTCGTCAAAAGCACCTGTTCCGGCTGGGGTTTTTGAAGAAAGACTCAAGCGGCCGTCTGTCGCAGCCCCCAATCCTGGCGGGGACGACGCTTTTCCTGACGCAGCTCCCACATCTGGAGGAGACGTCACCAATCCTGCCGCAGCTCCCCGGTTGGAGGGAGGAGGCGGAAGAACTGCTGAGGCGGTTGAGGCGGAAATGCCGGGCCAGGCAGAGTACGCCGACGACAATGCTAACGTCGTCACACTCGTCCGGGAAGGTTAGTGGATGGATCCGATCCTAGCCTACCTGCGGGATGGAGTGATCCCCGACGATGACGCGTCGGCTGAGAAGATAGCGCGCAAGGCCAAGCGCTACGCCCTGGTAGGTGGGGACCTGTATCACCAGGGCGCAAATGGAGTTCTACTGAAGTGCGTCACTCGGGAAGCGGGGAGTGAAATTCTCTCTGAGATCCATGGAGGCATGTGCGGGAGCCATTCAGGGAGCCGGGCGTTGGTCGGGAGAGCTTTCCGCCACGACTTCTATTGGCCTACTGCCCTCCAGGATGCCTTCGAGCTGGTGAGGAGATGCGAAGCGTGCTAATTTCATGCTAAGCAGATCCACCGACCGGCCCAGGCGCTGCAAACCATTCCGCTCTCCTGGCCATTTGCGGTCTGGGGGCTGGACATCCTAGGCCCGTTCCCGCGGGCGACCGGAGGTTACACACATCTGTTCGTCGCTGTCGACAAGTTCACCAAGTAGGTTGAAGCCACGCCAGTCCTGGCGATCACATCCGCTGCAGCCATAAAGTTTATGAAGAGCATCTTCGTCCGGTTCAGCGTCGCCAACAGGATCATCACCGACAACGGCGCTCAGTTCAAGAGCGACGATTTCCAAGACTGGTGCGAAGAGCTGGGTACCAAGCTGTGCTTCGCCTCTGTCGCACATCCGAAGAGCAATGGGCAAGTGGAGCGAGCAAACACGGAAGTACTCAGAGGGCTCAAGACAAGGGCTTTCGACCGTCTGGAGAAGCGCGGCAAGCGCTGGGCGGAAGAAGTCCCCACCGTACAGGGCGCCATGACGACGACTCCCAGAGCCACCGGTGAAACCCCTTCTTCTGGTGTATGGTTCGAAGCGGTGCTCCCATCGAGCTTCGCCTTTGGGTCCCCAAGGGTGGCGGCGTTCAGCGAAGACAGAGACCCTGACCAGCGTCAGGATGAAGTAAACCTCCTGGAGGAGATCCGAGACAGGCGGCGATCCGGGCCGCCCGGTGTCGGCGAACCTTTGCGTCGTTATCAAGCAAGGCGGGTGTGTGTGAGAACAACGGCGTTAGGCGACCTGCTTCTGCGCAAAATTCAAGCGCAAGCTGGGCGCAACAAACTGTCTCCCCTGTGAAAGGGCCCCTTCAAGGTGGTCTCGATCTCCCTTGAGCTCGGTCGGGCTCGCATTCGAGGATGGTCGCCAATTGGCTAACACTTGGAGCGTCGAGCGGTGAAGAAGTTCTACCGTGAGGTAGCAGTCCAAGAGCTTTTGGCCTTCCTTTGGAGCCGAAGCGGCGAGGTCTTCCTCCTTCCCTGCTCGCCTCGGGGCCTGCATTGTACAAAGCCATCTGCAATATAAAGATAAGTTCTGTTTCTCTGTGAGCATCTGTTCTTTTTTGCCTTAAGTCGGTTAGAAAACATTCTGTTGAAAGCTGGTAGCGAAAGTACATAAGGCTGATGGCCCCTTAGATGCAAGGGCGAACGCTTATAACTTGCGCTGGGCGAGGCGAGGCGGACGGAAGGCAGGTTCTAGCCTGGTGTGTCGGCTCGGTCTGGGCAATGTGCCAACGGCGGCACCGGCGTCTAGACCACTTCCGGAAGCTAAGTGCTCGCCACGCAATGTTTAAGGTCGGTTCGCAAAGAGGCCATAAGGGTTGAAGTAACCAAAAGCCTAAGGAAACAGCGCTCACTTGCGGCAGAACGTTCAGTCTAAAGCTTTTTGGCGGTCAGGTGCCTCAGTTTCTCTTTTCGCAAGTAAAGATTTGCGCGAAGTTTGATCAAGACTCACAAACAGAAGAGCAAAAGTTTGCATTAACAGGAGTTGTACAGGGCAAAAACAAAAGTGGGAGTTCGTCTACTCCTCGTCTCCGTCGCCCTCTGCCGGTGCAGCGCCGCCCATCATAGAGACGCGGCTGGCGGCGAGCTCGACCGAGCCTTCCGATCTGGTCCACCGGCCTTGAAAGGTTCCCGATGGCGGCGCCCTAGGTCGAACGCGGGCGTTCTAAGCGGCGATTGCCGGGACGAACCGCTGCCGAGAGCGCCGAACGACCGTCTTGATCGACGCGCCCGCATCAACACCGGCGGATCGCGCGGCGTCGGCGGCTTCGCCTGGCGCCAAAGATCTTCTTGCGCCGTCTCCTCCGGCCAGCGAGTACAAGGTGGCGCCAGCGGGTACAGGGCGTCCCCGAGCCTGGGTAGGCGGCGCGCGCGATGTCGGCAAGCACCCAAAGGCGCTCGGTGTGCTCGCGCGAGGTCTTCGACGTCCTTGGTGGCGAGCGGCGGCGGCTTGCGCCGCCGCGCCAGACCTCGCTGGTCGCCGCCTCTGCCTGGCCTTCGCCTCCTCAGCGCGCCGCTTGATTCGTCGACGGTCGCTCCGCCGAGGCGAGAGCGCTTCGCCAGAGCGTCCAACGTCGGCGGCGATGGCACCCACGGCGTTATGCGTCGGTGCAGCGGCGGGAGGTTCCTCGGCCTCGTCTCGGCGTGATCTCCACGGCGGAGGCCTCGTCTCACAAAGCACCGCGCGCGAGGCTGGGGTCGGCGAATCGTGCGGGATGGAGCTTGAGGCCCCAGAGTCCGCTCTATCCCATGAAGATAAACAGAGACAGGGTTCAGGTATGCGAAAACGCGCAGCATGCTAACCCTAATGCAAAATGTACGTAAGTGCGCAGAAAGTCAACTCGTGCGGCGCGCCAAAACGAAAGTGAAGGGGCAGCATCAAACCGCTTGGTTCGCGGAGGCGATAATGGCGGCAAGATCGCGTCACCGCCGCCGAGGCAGCGCCGGCACGAGCGGGCGGCGGCGCAGAAGCGCCGCGCCAGGAGCAGAAAAACCGGCGCAGCGGCGCCAGTTCCATAAAGTCGCCAGCTCTCGCTGGCGGCGAGCGGCGGCGGCGGCCAGCAGGCCTCGCCGAGGGGGAAGAGGCGGCGAAGGCCCAGGACTTGATGGGCGAGCTCTCTTTGGGCTCGCCCTCCTCCTCCGCGTCGTCATCTTGGCGAGGATGGGCGGCGCTTCCGAGGCGCTTGATCGGTCGGCCGCCACGGCAGGAGCAACAACGGCCGCTGGAGCTTTGGCGGTCGCCGGAGTCTGATCGCGGATCTGTAGTGGTCCCCGGGCCACTTGGACTGCAGGACCAGAGACTTCCATGGGGGGCAGCGCATGCAAGTACTGGTTGCGCCCCCGTGGATCCCAGTCGCAGAGGGGCGGATGGTCTCCGGCAAAGAGGTATCGCCCGGTGGCGCGGTCGAGCTCCTGCCACCCATCGCCGAGCACGTTCTCCGGCACGTTCCTTGCGGCTGGGCACAAGAGAGAAGAAGAAGCCATAAGTCACAAGGAGTCAAAAGAAAAGACATTCCAAAAAGACAAGAAACCCGAAAGACTGAAGGAACATTTACCTCCGGGGACAAGGCGGACTCCATCGTCATCGCCATAATATCGCCAGGTAGGCGAACCCTCATGCGGAGGCGGGCGTAGGCGCGCGCCAAAAAAATCCGCCGCAACGTGGGTTCCGGTGAGCCCGTTCTTGGCGGAGCTCGCTGATGCACCCAGCATCTCCTCAGCTCGGCCGAAGTCGTCGAGCGAGACCCCACCGGCAAGAGATTCCGCAGGACCCTCGGGGAGGTCAAGGTCGTCGCTGCCGCTGGAGTCCTCCACTACAGCCATTGGCGGTGCCAGTCCTTCCAGTTGGACTTGACCGCAACCGGGAGGAAGGCGGCGGCGTCGCGGAGCATAAAGTAGCAGCTTCCAACGGCCCCTCTCGGGCGCGACCTCGCATGCAGCGTGAAGAGCCGGCGCCAGAGCGGGAGGTTTGGCATAGTCCCCACGAACATCTCGCATAGTTGGACGAAGATGGTTAGGGCCACGACAGATTTGGGGGGAAGGTGCGTCGCCTGGATCTCGTAGAAGGCAAGCACCGCCAAGAAGAACTCCGAGTATGGCGGGACGAGCCCCGCCAGCATCGCCCAGGTGAAGGTCACAATCTCCCCGTCGCGGGGGCTTGGCACTATGGTGCCGGCGCGGAACCGGACGGAGGTGAGCGGCACGAACCCTTGGAGCCGCGTCGCCACATCCTCGTCGACAGCAGAGGCGGGCAAAGCAGGCCCAGACGATGGCGCACCCCCGTGGCGACCCTTGGTGCGTTTGGGCGCCATGGAAAACAGTGGAGGAATTGGCGAAAGAAGAAGGTGGCAGCGGCAAAGAAGGCTCTGTGGCAGCGGAGAAGAAGGTGGCAGCGGCAAAGAAGGCTCTGCGGCAGCAACGAAGAAGGTGAAGGGTAGTTTCAGGACTTAGCGTGCGGAAGGATTGGTCGCGGCGCCAAGAGAAGTATTTATAAGGAAGGCGCGCGAGTGCGACGGTTTGGATTCCGTCCCCACGCGCGCGCGCTATCATTGCCCCGCGCGTTTCGATTTCCCGCGAAATGCGGCGTGGTTCCCCAAGGAAGATCGTGCGCAGGTGGAGAATCAGGCGTGCGGCAGCCGCAGAAGGTGGGCCCCCCACGATTCGTCTCCCGCCGCACGAGAAACGGAAAAGTGTCTGTGCGACGGTTCGCGTGTCATGGTGGACCTGGGGGCTACTGTCGGTGTCATAAATACCGGGGTACAAAGAGGCCTGAGAAGATCAGGCGGGCCCCATCGTCGGTGACGACCAGGCCCAATGGCGTGGCGAGCCCCTCGAAGGCCAAGAGGGCCCCACGTCGAGCGGGCGACCAGCGCCCAGCGGCGTGGCGAGCCCTCGAAGGCCAAGAGGCTCCACGCGTCGGCGGCGACCAGCCCCAGCGCGTGGCGAGCCCCGTCGGCCTTGGGTGAGGGCCCCATCGTCAGCGGGCGTGTGGCGAAGCCCCTCGGCGTAGGGTCTCCACTATCAAGCGGGGCCGCGTGGCGAGGATCGCTCGAAAGGAGTCTTACGACGAAGGCTTCCCTGCTGCGTGGGGAGGCGCATTTAATGCGACATCACGCGTGGATAGACAATGAAGAAATGATTACCGCCACGAGGACCCTGCAGTCCGGCGGTATCCTTTATGGCGCAGCGGAATTGACCGGCAGAGAGCATGTTTGCTTAAGACGGCCGCCCGCGTTAGGAGGAGCAGGCTGGGCCCCGCCCGCCGTCTCACTGGTGTGTCTGTGCGGGCCAGAGGCCAGTTGCGAAGCACGCGAGGGCGGCGCCGTGCGGCGCAGTAGTAGCACGTTTTCGTCTCTCCTGTCGTGTCCCTTATGTCTTATCAGTATACTATACCAAGAGTATTGTACTGCCTACCCCCTCGGCTCTCTCCGTCGGTTCGAGGCTTGTATAAAAGGAGAGGGGAGAGAGAGAGGGGGTACGCTGGGAACACACATTTCACAAGCACTCTGTAACCGCACCTCATTCAACCACAACACGGAAAAGAGCTAAGGCTCAGCAGGAGTAGGACTATTACCCGCAAGGGGGTCCGAACCTGGGTAAATCTGGGAGTCGCTCCTTGCTGCGTCCCACGCTCAATCGAACTGAGCTCGGCCGATAGGCTAGCAGGATAGAAATCTGACTAGGGGTGTGATCCGCAGTGGTTGAGCGGTGAACACGCCGTCACTTGGATAAACCCTGCTATTAAAAGAAGTCCAGTAAAGTAGCTTTTAATTTATTTCAAGGATGGTCAAATGGTGGAGCTGAATCTCTACCTTTACTCTCTTTTATTATTATGTTTTGCTCAAGTTTTGCTGCCTGAAAATGGCTATTCAAGTATGCATCTCATTTAACTGGAACATATAGTGCTGTAATTTCAAATTTTTATCCTAACAAACTACTTGCTTGGATAAACCCAGTAAAGTAGCTCTTAATTTAATTCAAGGATGGTCAAATGGTGAGCTGAATCTCTACCTTTACTCTCTTTTATTATTATGTTTTGCTCAAGTTTTGCTGCATGAAAATGGCTATTTAGGTATGCACCTCATTTACCAGGAACATTTAAATATTTTAATTATTTTAATTTTCTATGCTTTATGGTCACGTACTGTTTTAGAGATAGCTAATTGTCGACTAGTGACTAACTGGGGGGTCACCGTCGGCAATGAATTTGTACGAGGGGGCGTTAGCAAGAACCAAACCAGATGGTAGCACAAGACTAGGTTTATACAGGTTCAGGCCCTCAGCACCGAGGTAATACCCTACTCCTGTGCTCTGGGATTATGATTGATGAAGATGCAGGATGCAAGATGACCAAGATGATGGCAATGTATGCGATGTTATGATTTATGCCTATGGCCTCTACCCCTCCTTTTATATAGTGTAGGGGGAGATAGAGTTACACGGTAGCACATGATACATGGTACCTAATTATGTTATGCCGTTACATGACATACTGGTATTGATCTTTTAATTACATGGATATTGAACATATCCTCGGGAACTTCCTTGATGCTCAAGCAAATCGTAGCCCGAGTGGTCTTTATCCGATCGGCCGACTTGGATCGCGCCTCATCTGCTCCCTTATGAGTCTTCTAGAGGATACCCGAGGCCCATGCAGTCCACAATAGCACCCGAGTGCTTTAGGATCGAGTCATATGTCCAACCGACTGGTTTCGCCAATGTCTCCTGTAATCTGAAAAAAGATTGTAAAGGACTTAAGAAATCTCAAGTTTTTGTGTTGAAGCAACGCCTGGATCGGTAATACCAAACTCTAGATTTTTTTGTTTGGCCCATTGGGCACATCACCTCAACAGACGAATTCGGCTACTTGACATTTACCCTCGCATTGTGAAAGAAACAAGTGACCTATCATGGGGCTTGCCTTAAGCCACGCAATTACAACTTCTGTCTTATAGCATGCTGTAAATTAAGCGTTTCAAAATATATCAGCATCAGGCGCCTGGGCTTAACTTGTAAGAGCCAGCACTCGGCCCAACATGGGGCGCACCTTTCAGCCGAGTGGTACCTGTCCCAACCAGAGAATGTATCACACATAGGCCCCTAGGGCGTACCGATTGGATACAGTTTGGCCGAGAGGTACTTCTATCCGGGTAGCGGTATACAACTGGCGACCTTAGAAAATGCATACCTCCAAAACTGTAACCAAATTTCACCAACACACAACTTTGAGCATGCGAAGTTGGCTAGTGACCTAACATGGGGTATGCCGTGAAATATTTTTAATTTTGGCGTTTCCGGTCATATGCCCTCCAGGGTGTACCGAGGCCAAATTAGGCTTGATGTTAACACAATGCCACTGTTAGCGGCTTGCTGAGAAAGCCTGTTAAGGGGATCACCCTTTGCAGTTTTAGCCCAAGCCCATTAAGGGGAAGGCGAAGAGTTTTCGCGCCCTTTTCACACACAGTCGGAGCGACAAGCGCTTTCACCGGGAAACGTATCTGTATCTACTTCCGTCCCATCATCATGATGGTTTTACTGTGTTTGAAACAGATTACAAGGAGCGCCCTTTGAACTTCTCTATGTATAAAAGAAATCCAGAGGTATTGCATTGCTTCACATCCGACTAGCGAGTTTTCGAGTCTTTTCCTCTTTTCTTCGGCGAAACCCAAAAACTTTTGCCCATTCCTTCTTGACCACCATGGCGAATCAAGTCGAAGTAGTAGATGAGTGGGTCACCGAAGCCGCCGCCAAAGCGGAAGCTCAAGCCACTGCCAAAGCCGCCATGGACGAGTTTTGGAGGGAGTACGCCCAAGTCATGGTGGAAATCCGTGTAGAGCAATCCATTAGGGTTCTAATCCGCGGATTCCCGCAGCTCTACAAGGTGCGCATCCCGCTTAGGGACGCACTGGCTACCGCTCTCCTTGCCGACGGGTGGTTCTAAAGTGCCTTTGGTAGGCGCTTCGTCTTCCCGCAGGGAGGATCGATCTTCTTTTGCTCCTCCACGAGCCAGCAACGAGCCATAGCTCATTGTGCTGTGCCGCAGAATATGTGTAATTAGGCCTAAGAGCCATTTAATGAAAATCTTTTGGAAAATCCAATCGACCTTCTGGTTTTGATATTGAATCCGTAACTGACATTGCTTCACTCGAGTAGTTAGAACCGCACGCTCCTAAACCGGCGCCCAACGCGTACGCAAACTTTTCGGGAGGAACCACTCAGCCACCCGAATGGTTTTCTGAGCCTCCCCGAAAAGGCCGCATCCTGCGCTAGACAAAGGCCCGGCCCAAAATGCGAAACGCAACCCGTTGCGATAAATTAGGGACAGGGGAATTAAATTAGTTCACCTCGCCCACTTTTCGCGCCAGTCTTTTAGTCTTTCCCAGCGAACTCCGCCGCTAGGGTTCTTCGTCGCATCCTCCGCGGCCACCGTCTCCGATCCACCATGGCTCCCCCATCTCCCGTCGCCCCGAAGGTAGTCAGGAGCGGCAAAGAGTGGATGAAGTCCATTACCACAGAACGGAGGCTACAGAAGCTTGTCTCCATCGGCGTGCTCCCCTCCGAAGAATTCTCCTCGTGGCGCGCCGCCGCCAGCGAGTCCTACCCCACCCCTCGCTCCGACGAGGAAGTGGTCTTCGAGTCCTTCTTTCGCGGCTTCGTCCTTCCTTGCTCTCTCCTTTCTTTCGAGGATTGCTGCACTTTTATGGGATCGAGGTCTCTCATTTGAACCCCAATTCCATCTTTCAAATTGTGATTTTTATCCACATCTGTAAGGCTTATCCTGGGATCGCCCCTCAGTTCGACATTTTTAGATATCTCTATCTCCTTAAGCCCTTCCCCAACAAGAATTCTTCCAAAGCCGCAGGCGGCGCGGAATTTCACCTGCGGGAAGGGGCCTGAAAATTCTACTTTGATCTTCATTTGAGGACCTTCAACAAGGTTTGGCACTCGTAGTGGTTTTACTGTGCCAATTCTCCTCCAGTCCTTCCTTCATTTTTCGGAGAGTGCTCCACAATCCATCCCTCCTGGTCTTCTCCTCTCGCCGATGGCGAAGGGAGCCAAGTAAAGGAACTCCTCGTTCTCTTCAACAGATTGAAATCTGCTGGGCTGACCGGCATTGGCGTAGTCTGGAACTACACCCATCGCCGTGTCCAGCCCATTAAGGAGAGGGTACATCTGGCCTTCGACTACTCGGGGCCTGAAGATGCCACTCGGGAGAGCGAGGACCCAATTTCGCAGAAGGAAGTGGCTAGCCGAGTGGTTGAGCTCTTCGCCCCGGGCTCGAAAATAGTCCACACAGATTGCCCAAGCGTGTATCGCCTATCATATGCTCCTCCAGCGGTAAGTGAAAGATTCTTCTCTACTTAGCCGTGGTTTTTTGGAATGGCACCGCAGTTGATTTGATCCAATACTCACGCAGGGACGCACGGCATTCTTCTCTACCTATCCAGTCCCAGAGGCCCTGAGTCATAAGGAGGCACCGCGCAAGCGTCCTGCAGTGGAGTCGGCTGATGTTCTTCCAGCCAAGAAAGGCAAAGGGGTCGCTCCAAGGGACTCGGACGAGGATGACGATGAAGACAACGTCCCGCTCCTGCGTCACCGTCGCCCAGCGGCAGGGCCGTCTCTAGCTCCGGCTAAGCGATCACCAAGCCCGCCGTCCTCCCAGACCGCTGGCACAGAGGCCGCATCAGGGGCGGAGAAGCCCTCCGACTCCAGCCCGAGTGGTCCGGGCATTCGAATTGGAACCAAGTTCATTCCATCGCGAAGGTAGTCCCTGACAATTCCGTCCCTTCACAATTTGCAAAGGAAGTAGTATCATGAAAAGTCTTCAAATATTTATAGGAAACCTGTCATGGACGATATACCGAGCAAACGTGGCGCCAAGACGCTGGCTCCGGCACCTCCAAAATCCGATCGCCAAGCCGAGTCTATATCAGAGGAAGACCCGACTTGGCGCGCTACATCTCACCAAGATTCCGGTCCACCTCTGCCACTTACTAATCCTCGCCGACGAAGGGGAAATCCCAGCCCCGGCTTCGAAGAGCTCGGAACCGGAGATCGAGGAAATTCCTCGCCCCTCCGCCAAGGCCAACACTCCACCCCTCCGATTAAAATGGAGGAAGGAGATGGAAGGCCACGAGGTTGATGATGAGAAGGAGGCCGAAGAATGGGAGGTACTGGAAAGCATGGCAAGGGCTCAGGCTGAGATGTTCAGGGTAAAGCCCTTTCACACCTTGTTCCCCCGCTTTGCACAAGGGAATCCCACTGATCTCCCCTCCTTTTTCCATGCAGCGCATGAAAGAGAGGTCAAGGCAGAAGTTGAAAGTGCATCTAGGCCCTAAGTGATTTTGGTGATTAATGAGCTACAATTATAGAGCTAATATTCTATTGGAGAATTGTGCACAGATGTTATACAGGTTAAAATTCATGAGGTACATGTTTACATGTGATGGTGTACCCCTCAAAAGTGCATGTATTGCAAGAAGGCATCAAGACTAGTATTCATTTGTAAATCTTTACTTATTGAGTCCTAGGGATGCCGTACTATAAAGAGGGATGAAATGGAGAAGCTTATAAAGGTTCCTAAGTGCTCAAAATAGGTATCTTGAAGTTCGTGTGAGTTTTTCACTCAAAATACACCTCATCTGAGAACCAATGCCATCGTAACATCCGGCGTGGGTGGAACATCCGATGTTAATCCACCGCCGCCAGAGCTATCCAGTAAAGGGTCCATCGGAACTTCCATCGGAACATCCGATGCGGGTCGGAACATCCGACGGGAGATCAGAACATCCGATGCGGGATTAACTGCACAACGGCTATTTTTCGGGATTCTCTATTTAAAGCCGTCTCTAATACCTTCGAAAGATTGCTGACACTGTTTACTCTCTGATCACACCCTGATTTGAACCTAATTCTTCTTGTTCATCTTTTCTCTCAAAGCTTTAGCCTTTGTCTCTCTGTTGTTCATCTTGTGAGATCTAGATCTAGAGAGATCAAGGCAACCCAAGTGCTCCACAAATTAGAGATTCAATTTGAGCACTTAGCGATTCCTAATTTCTTCATCGCATTTGTTACTCTTGGAGGCTTGAAGGGCTCCTAGACGGCTAGGTGTCGCCGGTGAGTCGCCGATCTTTGTGTGGCGTGCCTCCGGAGTTTGTGAAGGTGTGAATCTACCTCCGCAAGGAAAAGGATTCAACTAGTGATCGCCGGTGAGTGCTTTGTGCTTCGCTGGTAAGGGGGATTAGGGTCTTGGTGATCCGGGCTTTGTGCCTTCCCTAACGGTGAGTAGGATCTCCATTCAAAGATCCGAACATCGGTAAACAAAAATCGTCGTGTTTTTGTCTTGATCTTGTTTTGGTGTCTTTATTACTTGTGTTGGCCTGTTCTGAGTATTCTTGAATAGATCTAACCTTGGTTTTGCGAGAAATCAGTTTTTCTACAAGTTTTCGACAAATTCCAGAACACCCCGGATCGGAACATCCGACGGCCATCAGAACATCCGACCTAGGATCAGAACATCCGACGGAAGGTGTCTTGTACCACGCCGAACATCCGACGCAGATCGGAACATCCGACCGATCGTTCTTGTTCAAGTTTATTATTTCCGCAATTTCGTTTTATTCGCCTATTCACCCCCCCTCTAGGCGGCATAGCGATCCTTTTAATTGGTATCAGAGCCTAATCTCCTGTTTTGAGCTTAACAGCTTGGAGAATCATGCCTAACAACAAAGACGAGATCGAGACTTCAAGCGAGTGCAACAAAAAGGCTACCATTCCTTATGTTTATCCTGATTCAATATCCTCATCTCATGTCTCTGTTCTTACTGGGCGTGCGCCTCACTTCGATGGCACATACTACCCACAATGGAGACATAAGATGAAGATGTATCTAATGTCTATTCATCCTTTTATTTGGAGAATTGTAGAAACAGGTTTCAAGCCAAAGGAACCGGAGAACCTCACTGTCGATGAGGAAAGAGACTCCTTCCGCAACTATCAAGCCGTCAACGCATTGTTTGGTGCTTTGATCCCAAGTGAGTTCAACCGAGTTGACGGACTTGAAGAAGCTAAGACAATTTGGGATACTCTCAAAGTTGTTCACGAAGGCACATCAAGTGTGAGGGAAACGAAGATCGAGCTTATCAATGGTAAGCTTGGAAGGTTCATTCTTGAAGAAGGAGAAGACTACAAGACGATGTTTGATCGGTTCATGGTGTTAGTAAATGAAGCAAAGGGGCTTGGTTGCAAGTCCCTCACTGATCATGAGGTGGTCAAGATTCTACTCCGAGCTATCACTCCAACCAATCATCATTTAGTGCAAATGATTCGAGATAGAGACAACTATCACTTAATCACACCGCATGAAGTGCTTGGAAGAATTCTTAGCGATGAGTTGATGGACCAAGAGGCCTCGAACATTAAAGAGATGGCTTAATCGAGCAAGAAGAAGAGCATTGCATTGAAGGCGAGCAAAGTGTCAAAGGTAAAAGATGATAGCTCAAGCAGTGATGAAGATGGGCAAATGAACATGGAAGAGATGGCGTTCTTTGTGAGAAGATTCAACAAATTTCTTAAGAAGAATGGCTACAATAGCAAACGCAAGAAGGATTCCGGCAAATCCAACTCTTCAAGAAGTTTAAGAAGAAAATGCTATGAATGTGGCGAAATCGGACATTTCATTGCCGATTGCCCACATAAGAAGGATAAGGACAAGGAAGATAAGAAGAAAGAAAAGAGTTATAAGAAGGACAAAGAAAAGAGTAAGAGATACAAGAAAAGTTCAAGAGGTGAAGCTCACATTGGTGAGGAGTGGGATTCCGAATCCAACTCCGAATCCGACTCCGAGTCCGATGATGAGAGCGTAGCATGTCTTGGAATGGCTATTCCAAAAAGGACCTCATCTCTATTTGGCGAATTGACGGATGATGATGAACCATCTATGTGCTTCATGGCCAAGGGCCCTAAGGTATCATCAAGATCCTCTAAATCTCTAGTCAATTCTTATACTAACAACTCTAGTGATGATGAGGATGATATGAGTCATGCTAGCTTGGTTAAGATGATGAGAAATTTTGATATGGGTAAGTTGACCGAACTCATGGAGAGAGTTGAGCAACAAAAGGATCTTCTTGAGAAAGGAGAAGATTTGCTCATTCTTGAAAAGGAGAGAAACCTCCAACTTGAGAAGGAATTTGCGTTGAAAAAGAAGAGGGTTGAGGAGATGACCAAAGAATTATCTAAGGTCACATCTAAAGCAAGCTCTCTTGAGATCAACAATGCTTCACTTAAAGAAGAACTCATTGGTGCAAAGGAAGCACATGAGACTCTTATGGTGAAGTTTGATGATCTTTTGAAGAGCACCTCTACTCTTTCAAATACAACTTGTGACTCACCTCCTTCCACGAGCAATGGTTGTGCAAGGTGCTATAATGTGGATGTAAATGCTTGTGCAACAAACATTGCCACTTTAAAAGATCTTGCTAGTGAGAATGAAAAGTTGAAGGGTCTACTTGAGGACGGTATTCAAAGATCTTACAAGTCGAGTAAGGGACTTGATGAGGTACTAGACAAGAGAAGAGGAAACTTTAAGAAGACCGGACTTGGCTATGTTCCACCGAAGGGCAAGAAAGCACATGTTGTGGTGACTCCGGTCACTAAGCCAATTCACTTTGTGAGAGAGCAAAGCTCAAAGGCTCACATTTCTCACTCTACTTTTAATGCCTCTTATATTCTTAAAAGGAATAATTCTGGTAGAGTGCTTGCTTATCATGTTGGACCGAAGCGTACTAATACACTTTTGGTGAGATCTATTTGGGTCCCGAAGGCTCTTGTGACTAACCTCAAAGGACCCAATCAAATTTGGGTACCAAAGACCAAAGCTTGAACTTTGTAGGAATATCTCTCCGGTGGCCCTAGTTGGGTACTTGACAGTGGGTGCACTCATCATATGACCGGAGAGAAGAAAATGTTCTCCCAAATTAGTTGCTACAATCAATCAAGTGAGAGCATTACTTTTGGGATGATAGTAAAGGCGATGTACTAGGTCTTGGTAAGATTGCAATTTCTGAAAATCTTTTTCTTACAAATGTCTTACTTGTTGATTCATTGAAATACAATTTACTATCGGTACAACAATTTTATGCTACCGGTTACGATTGTATCTTTTCTTGTGATGGTGTGAATGTCGTTCGAAGGAGTGATGGTTTAATAGCTTTTAAAGGTCATCGAAAGGGAAAGCTCTATCTCGTGGATTTCTCTACGGATAGACCTAGCCCTGGGATATGTCTACTGGCTAAATCTAGCATTGGTTGGCTTTGGCATCGCCTACTAGCCCATGTTGGCATGAGAAACCTTCACAAACTCTCGAAAGGGAATCACATCATTGGACTAACAAATGTGAAGTTTGAGAAAAACAGGCCTTGTAGCGCATGTCAAGCGGAAAAACAAGTTGGAACATCCCATCCTTCGAATAACGTGATGACCACAACAAGACCTCTACAACTACTACATATGGACCTCTTTGGACCGATTGCATACATAAGTATAGGAGGTAACAAATATGGTCTTGTTATTGTTGTTGATTTTTCACGCTTCACATGGGTATTCTTTTTGCATGATAAGACAGAGGCAAAAGGAATTTTAAAGAAATTTATGACAAGATCTCAAAATGAGTTTGAAGTGAAGATTAAGAAGATTCGAAGTGATAATGGAAAGGAATTCAAAAACACCGATGTTGAAGAATATCTTGATGAGAAAGGCATTAAGCACGAGTTCTCGGCCCCCTACTCCCCTCAACAAAACGGGGTGGTCGAAAGGAAGAATCGAACCCTCATCGAGATGGCGAGAACCATGTTGACTGAATACAAGGTGTCGGATATTTATTGGGCGGAAGCTGTGAACACCGCCTGTCATGCCATCAACCGACTCTATTTACACAAGCTACTGAAGAAAACTTCGTATGAGCTTCTTACCGGTAACAAGCCAAATATTTCATACTTCAGAGTTTTTGGCAGTAAATGTTATATTTTGAATAAGAAATCTATAAGTTCTAAGTTTGCTCCTAAGGTTGATGAAGGTTTTATGCTTGATTATGAATCAAATGCCTATACGTATCGAGTTTTCAACAATAGCTCCGGTGTGGTTGAAATCTCGCATGACGTGACATTTGATGAGACTAACGGCTCTCAAGTGGAGCAAGTTGATCAATGTATGTTAGATAAAGAAGAGCCACCTTGTGAGGCTATCAAGAAAATGGCTATCGGTGATGTCAAACCTCAAGAAGGCGTAGAAGATGAAGACCCACTACCCTTGTCAACTCAAGTTGAACCTCCAACGACTATTCAAGAAGAGGAGGATGATAAGTCAAGTGAAGGTGATGATGAAGATCCTAACCCACCAAATGCACATCCAAGAGTTCGTCAAAGTGTTTAACGAGATCATCCCGTCGAAAGTATCATTGGTGATATAAACAAGGGAGTAACTAATAGATCTCGTCTTTCAAATTTTTGTGCATTTTACTCGTTTGTCTCCTCTCTTGAGCCACTAAATATAGATCAATCAATTAAGGATCCCGATTGGATTATTACAATGGAAGAGGAGTTGAACAACTTCACTAGGAATGAAGTATGGGAGTTGGTGGAAAGACCAAAACAAAATATTATTGGTACAAAATGGGTCTTACGCAACAAACAAGATGAACATGGTATAGTGACAAGAAACAAAGCACGGTTGGTTGCACAAGGCTTCACGCAAATCGAAGGTTTGGATTGTGGTGAGACTTACGCTCCCGTAGCAAGAGTAGATGCTATTAGAATTTTAAATGCTTTTGCTACTCACCATGGCTTTAAGTTGTGGCAAATGGATGTCAAGAGCGCTTTTCTTAACGGTCCACTTTCTGAGCTTGTCTACGTTGAGCAACCACCGGGCTTCGAAGATACAAAGTATCCAAATCATGTCTACAAACTCAACAAGGCGCTCTATGGGTTGAAGCAAGCACCTCGTGTATGGTATGAGTGCCTGAAGGACTTTTTGGTGAGAAAAGATTTTGAAATGGGTAAATCTGATCCTACACTCTTTACTAAGCTAGTAGATGGTGATATCTTTGTATGTCAAGTTTATGTTGATGATACCATATTTTGATCTACTAATGAGTGTTTTTGCGAGGAGTTTAGTAGCTTAATGACTAAACGGTTTGAGATGTCTATGATGTCAGAGTTGAAGTTCTTCCTTGGACTACAAGTGAAACAAATGAAGGAAGGAACTTTTATTAGCCAATCAAAGTACGTGAAGGATATGCTTAAGAAGTTTGATATGAGCGACGTCAAACCAATCAACACTCCTATGCCAACAAATGGTCACCTTGATTTAAATGTAAATGGTAAGGACGTCGATCAAAAGGTATATCGTTCTATCATTGTTCTCTGCTTTACCTTTGTGCATATAGGCCTGATATTATGCTTAGTGTGTGCATGTGTGCAAGATTTCAAGCTGCACCCAAGGATTGTCACTTAGTGGCAGCCAAGAGAATCTTGAGATATTTGATACATACACCCAACTTTGGCGTTTGGTATCCTAGAGGGTCAAATTTTGACCTAATCGGCTATTCGGATGCGGATTACGCCGGTTGTAAAGTGGATAGGAAGAGTACCTCCGGTACTTGTCAATTCCTTGTAAGGTCGCTCGTGTCGTGGGCGTCCAAGAAACAACATTACAGAGCCTATCCACGGTACCGAAGTGAATACATTGCCGCAGGACATTGTTGTGCTCAACTACTTTGGATGAGGCAAACCATGAGAGATTATGGCCTTAACCTCAACCACATCCCACTTTTATGTGACAATGAGAGTGCCATAAAAATAGCCAACAATCCCATTCAGCACTCCCGAACCAAACATATTGATATTCGCCACCACTTTTTAAGAGACCATTCAACCAAAGGTGATATCGATATTACCCATGTGAGAACCGAAAACCTACTAGCTGATATTTTTGCCAAACCACTTGATGAGAGAAAATTCTGTGAGTTGCGGAGTGAGTTGAATATCCTTGACTCTCGGAATGTTGCTTGACCTATTGCACACATTGTTTCGTGATTGAAAAGGTTTTCTTTATCTTGTTATCTATTTTACTTTAGCTATATAGGTTTTTATATAAGATAAACTGTTTGATTTGGCTCTTAGGATATTTATATCCTATTTATTCACGGATGACCTTAGTTTGATTGATTGATATGCTTACGGGTCATCCTTGGTTAAATTCAAGTCTTAGAACTCCCCTCTATCCTCCCGGAGCTATCTTATCTATTCTCGAGGTGTCTGGAGTCCAAAACTTTCAATCCAGCAAGAGGGGGATCGGATGTTCCGCTCGGCATCGGAACTTCCGGTGGTATCCAGTGAGGGTCCCGTCGGATGTTCCGACCGGCGTCGGAACTTCCGATGCGGTCCAGCAGGGGGTCCGTCGGATGTTCCGTCGGAACTTCCGTCGGATGTTCCGACGAGACTCAGATATGTGTCCCGTTTTCTCTTTTAACCGCGTGGGACCTGTTCCTCTTTTTACCCCACGGTTTTACCTCAGAGATTTTACCTCTCTCACTTCCTTTGGGCGGCGGCGGCGGCGGAACATCCGGCAGCTTCAGATCTTCCGGCGGCGACGGAACTTCCGGCGGCGGTGGTCCATACGGCGGCGAAGCCTTTGGCCTGCTGCCTCTCTACTGCCTCCACCTCGTTCCTGCTCCTCTCCCTCCTCCTCCATTGAAGGTAAATGCTCCAAATCTTGAAACCTCCTAGAACGTGCAATGTGCGTCGTTTTGATTCGATTTCAGGACCGAATATGCGTCTATATCGTTCATAGAAGCATTCCCCACCTATTGATACCTCGGATTCGTCGTTTTGATGTGAGATGTGAAAAATCCCGTTTAGGGGACGTGCTGTGCACCGTCGGATGTTCCGACCCCCGGTCGGATGTTCCGACGGGGTACTCACTGACCCTGTTGGATTCTGCGCATTCCCGTTCAATTCCCTCAATTCTTGATTCCATCATATATGTCTTGCAGATGTCTTCTTCCAAACGGCAAAGAACCTCAAGTTCAACTGTCGCTCATCCCTCAGCCGAGCCCAATGAGGATCCTTCGTTGTTCCATCAGCGATTGACTCAGTGGAAGCGGGCCAACATCCGTGATCCCATTGGTCCTTTGATTATCAAGAAGACATCAAGGACATTCCCTCCCTCTGTCACTCCGAAGATTCTCGGCTATTATGTAGCGGATGTTAAAGAGATTCAACTCCGCAGGATTGACGATCCCTTGCAGTTTGAAAAGGAAGAAGGGACCGATGAAAGATTCTGGAACTTCTTTTATCAAGATTTCTATGATGTTGCTTTTGTGAAGAAGAAGAATCCTGTTATGCGCATGCAATTCATTGATTGGGAAGGCATGGCGCTGTCAAACAATCCAGTCATTAATGAGGTCATATCTGCTTGTGACATCATGGGATTGACTGACATCTTGAGCTTTCAGCATGATTGGAACGATGAAGTCATTTGCCAATTCTATGCTTCAGTGTACTATGCTGGGGGTGCTCCTGGCGACTTCTTCTGGTTCATGTGCGATTGAGTCTGGTACAACTTCTCGAAGAGGGAGTTTGGCCAGCACCTGAAGTTGTCCACTAGAGGCAACATGGAGGAGCTCCATGATGTGGATGCCCTGAAGAATCAAGAGTTGAAGTTCTTGTATGATGGGCCTATTCCCACTAATGCGGGAGCTACTGAATCCATGAAGCCATTCTATCAAGTGCTCAACCGCATCCTCCGCAAGACTCTCTGTCCCAAAGAAGGTGACGCTTCTCGTGTCCTCTCCTATTCTCGCAATCTTCTGATGAAGATTGGTCTGCGTGAGCGTCCCTTTGATATTCTGGATTTCATCTGGTGTGAGATCAAGATCAGCGCTGCTGATCCAAAGAGGAGCTGCCCTTGTGCTCCTTATCTGATGAGCATGATCACTCATGTCACTGGTCTCAATTTTGTGCTGGATGTGAAGCATACTCCATACCTGGTGACCATCCGTGGACTGGCTTCTCCTAGTGGGACTTCTGTGACACCACCCAGGAGGGGTTCGGTTACTCGTGATAGCGCGGGGCATTCTTCTGCTCCTCATGATAGCGCAGGCCCATCGTCAGCTCGGTCCAGCCCATCATCTTCTGGAGGCTCCATCAAAAAGATGCTGAAATCTATCTTCTGCATGTGTCGTAAAACAAATGATCGGGTTCAAGAATCTATTGTGCGTCTTCACGACAATCAAAAGCAGATTCAAGACATCAAGAAGCATCTTGGTATGCCTCTCTCCACTGATGATTCCGCGTCCTCCTACTCCACCATTGATACCTATACTCGAGGACTGTTTGGACTTCCTCCCTCCGGTGGCGGCAACAACAACGACGATAATGATGAGGTCACCGGTGGAGGTGGTCTTTGTCTTGGTGGTCGAGGTAGCAGCGGCGGCGATCGAGTGGATTGAGTGATCCAGTTTGTTTTTCTCTTTTTGGCGTCTTGATGCCAAAGGGGGAGAATTATCTTATTTCTGCTCTTAGTTTCCTTTGTTTGCATCTTGAATGTCTAAGTGTGTGCAAAACTATGTTATGTTTTAAACTCAATGTTTATGTGGCACGCTGTGGTTGTAAGACTTTAATTATTCTGTGATGATGTAATGGTGAATTGCCAGCTATTTAAGTTTTAAGTAATTGTGTGATATATCCTGTCATATTGCATTTAGTTTCAAATTGTGCCAAGGATATAGGGGGAGCTCCTGTTGTTATACTTGTAGTTTCAGGGGGAGCTTCCGGTTATACTCTTTGTTTAATTTATTTGTGAGCTATAATTGTTGTCATCAATACACCAAAAAGGGGGAGATTGAATGTGCATCTAGGCCCTAAGTGATTTTGGTGATTAATGAGCTACAATTATAGAGCTAATATTCTATTGGAGAATTGTGCATAGATGTTGTACAGGTTAAAATTCATGAGGTACATGTTTACATGTGATGGTGTACCCCTCAAAAGTGGATGTATTGCAAGAAGGCATCAAGACTAGTATTCATTTGTAAATCTTTACTTATTGAGTCCTAGGGATGCCGTACTATAAAGAGGGATGAAATGGAGAAGCTTATAAAGGTTCCTAAGTGCTCAAAATAGGTATCTTGAAGTTCGTGTGAGTTTTCCACTCAAAATACACCTCATACAGAACCTATGCCATCAGAACATCCGACATGGGTCGGAACATCCGATGGTAATCCAGTCTGCCAGTTTTCAGAGCTATCCAGTAAAGGGTTCATCGGAACTTCCATCGGAACATCCGATGCGGGTCGGAACATCCGACGGGAGATCAGAACATCTGATGCGGGATTAACTGCACAACGGCTAGTTTTCGGGATTCTCTATTTAAAGTCGTCTCTAATACCTTCCAAAGGTTGCTAACACTGTTTACTTTCTGATCACACCCTGATTTGAACCTAATTCTTCTTGTTCATCTTTTCTCTCAAAGCTTTAGCCTTTGTCTCTCTCTTGTTCATCTTGTGAGATCTAGGTGTCGCGAGTGAGTCACCGAGGGCGTGCCTCCGGAGTTTGTGAAGGTGTGAATCTACCTCCGCAAGGAAAATGATTCAACTAGTGATCGCCGGTGAGTGCTTTGTGCTTCGCTGGTAAAGGGGATTAGGGTCTTGGTGATCCGGGCTTTGTGCCTTCCCTAACGGTGAGTAGGATCTCCCTTCAAAGATCTGAACATCGGTAAACAAAAATCGTCGTGTTTTTGTTTTGATCTTGTTTTGGTGTCTTTATTACTTGTGTTGGCCTGTTCTGAGTATTCTTGAATAGATCTAACCGTGGTTTTGCGAGAAATCAGTTTTTCTCTGAGTTTTCGATGATTCGAACACCGGATCGGAACATCCGACGCCATCGGAACATCGACCGGGATCGAAACATCCGACGGAGGGTGTCTTGAGCACGTCGAACATCCAACGCTGCATCGGAACATCCGACCGACTGGTTACTGTTCAAGTTTATTATTTCCGCAATTTCGTTTTATTGGCCTATTCACCCCCCTCTAGGCGGCATAGCGATCCTTTCAGAAGTCCTTGTGTAAGCAGAGAGTGGTGGAAGAGCTGAAATTTCGCGATGAGTTCAACAACGCGTTATACGCGGTTAAGTCGCAGTACCGCGGCAGGATCGAGGAGCTTCAACAGGAGAACACTGAACTCCGATTCCGCCACGTAGAAGAATCTAATACCCTCTGAGCTACATTTCCCCGAACAATACTAAACCTTTATGAAAAAAATACTCCTTGGATGATGGTCTTTAAGGCTTGCCTTTGAATGAAGCATTGGAGGCGAGACAGAAAGCCATGGAGGAAGAATCGGAGGCGAAGCAAAAGGCCATGGAGGAAGAGGTCTTCCAAGCCAGCACTAAGCCGAGAGGTTGGCTAAACAACTGGAAGGTAACTTTCCACCACTGACTCTCCCTGGCTCAGCCCCGAGTGATTTGTGACGTTCGACTGGTTGTACAGATTACCGGCAGAAGAACAAGGCACAGTTCCAAGTTTTTGATGTAAAAGTGAAATCTGCCTACGAGCTTCGCAACCATGCTCTGACAGGGATAGCTCCAACGCTCCAGTACCTTTACCCCGAAGAAGAGCTGCTGTAAGACGCTGATATCTTCGTGGCCAGTCTTGATGACATTCCAGCACGAATCAATGCCTTCTCGCGGGAGGCAGTGATGACAAGCGTCAGTCAAGGCCTTGCCATTGCAAAGTCAAACTTCCCTCGCATGGACCTCGAGGCCGTGCAAGAAGGATTTGCGTGTATTGAGGAAGAAGCCGTCTCTCCGATGAAAGAGGTTCACCAGATTGCGGCCAATCTGACTAACATTTGTTTCTGTAAATGTACTTTATGTCGTCACGTTTGATTGATCCTCAATACTTATGATCTAGTTTATCCGAGTATTTAGCTTTTATCCTTTTTCATGCAACGCCCTTGCCGACTGGTCCAGCCACGGAGTGCCTGGAATAAGCACTTGGTTTTCTCCCTGCGCACATAACGAGTAGCTGAATGCTGTCTTTGACAAGCACGAGCGCCATTACTCAAGAATTTTCACAATACTCGAATTCGATCAACATATGTAAAGAGAAAACAACTTTTATTGATAAGATAAGGTGCGGTTGACTCCGCACACTATTTAGTGTAGCCCCGGACATACTGCGCAGTCGTTTACAGCTAAGTAGCAAGTCAAAAAAGGAGATTAATTACACAATGCCTGAATACAAGACTTTAAGAGTAAAAACAACGTAGCTGCTCGATGTTCTAGGTGTTAGGCACTTTCGATCCGTCTTCGCGCTTTAGACGGAAAGCCCCGGGTGGGTCACTTCGTCGGTCACATAGGGGTCTTCCTAGAGCGGGGAGAGTTTATGCTCATGCTTCTGATTCATTCGGAGGATCAGATCTTCTTTAGACAACGCACGGCCCTGTATGTTGCGTTAATGGTAGCGACGTAAGCCCTGTTGGTACTTTCTCGACTGGATCATTGCTGCCTCCCCGGCTTCCTCGAGCCGATCGAGGTCTTCGTGTCTTCTTTCATCCGACTAATTATCGTCGAAACCGGTGACCCGAGAGGATCGGAACTTTAATTCAGTCGGGAGGACCGCCTCTGAGCCATAGTCTAGGAAAAAGGGTGTCTGTCCGAACGCTCGACTTGGAGTTGTTCTAATCCCCCAGAGCACCGAAGGCAACTCCTTGACCCGTCGTGTGGCATATGGCTTTAGGCGATCGAAGATTCTGGTTTTGAGCCCTTGTAGTCCTAATCCGTTGGCACGTTCAACCTGCCCATTGCTCCTCGGGTGAGCCACCGAAGCGTAGCAAATCTTGATGCCTAGCTCCTCGCACCAGTCTTGGAATTCACCGCTTTTGAATAGAATGCCATTGTCGGTGATGATGCGATTGGGTACGTCAAAACGTACGACGATGTCCCGAAAGAACTCGCGTGCTTTGGCCACCGTAATAACCGCAACCGGTTGTGAAAGAGGATCTAAGGCCTACAGGGGGGTGAATAGGCAATTTTAAATTCTTTTTGATTATTCTCGATTAAGCATCAAGTTAATAATTACCCAATCCAAGTTGCAATTAACAAGTAAGCGGAAGCGACAAGCAATTACGAGGCAACTAAGACATGGCATACAATTTAAACACAAGTGATGCAAAAAGAGTAAGTGCGGGAAATAAATGAGAGAGTGACATGGTGTTTGTTTGACCGAAGTTCGGAGTCGCAACTCCTACTCTCCGTTGAGGCTACCCCTTGCGCACAAGGATCGGCTCGCTCTCGAGCCTAGCGCCTCACTTGCTCTCGGTAGTCGTTCCGCCACTCCGGCGAGGTGGACTCCGTCACCCGTACACCGACTCGAGAGTAGCCACACGCCAAGGCCTACTCCCAAGCCCACGCCTCCACGAAGGATGTCTTCAAAAGTAACAAGCCCGAAACGCCCCGATCATGCCGGATCGAAGGACTTCCATGAAGCTCGGTATCGGGGTTTAATGATTTGTGGCTTTGGATGCTTTGTGGGTGGAGGAATGGCTCTAGAACACCTAATCGATGAGCTATGAATGTGGTAGGTGAAGTGGAGCAGCAAACCTCAAAGTAGCCAGCCACTAGGTAGGTATTTATAGCCCCTAGAGCAAAACTAGCCGTTGCTCCTCGGAAGAGGACAAAAAGACTAGCCGTTAGCCTCTACCGGACGCCGTCCGACGGGCACCGGACGTCGTCCGACAGCGGCAACTGCTCACTGAAAAACAGCTGATCGGACGCCGTCCGGTCAGGACCGGACGTGGTCCGACAGTGGGAGTGTGCTGGAGGTTGGCTAACCGGACGGCCCCCCAGACGCCGTCCGACCAGAAAGGGGCTCGGTTTTTAACCTGACCGGACGCCGTCCGGTAACGACCGGACGCCGTCCGACAGTGACGAAGCAAAGGACCGGACGCCCCTCAGACGCCGTCCGACAGCGAGAAAAACCCAGATCTGAACTTTACCGGACGCCGTCCGTTGATTACCGAACGCCGTCCGACAGAAAGGATTTTCGGCTAAAAATCGAGGGGGAAATTTAGGTGGGTTTCTCTCTATCTCTAGAAATCTCACCTAGGGATATTTGGGTATTTTTTAGAGGTGGTGGACTACGGAAACCGAGTTTTCAAGAATTCACAAAGATCCGGCATAGTCCGAGAAATTCGAACCCCTTTTGAAATCCGACGAAAAACAGGAAACAAACCTAACTACTCCTAATCTATACATGACCTCTTCTCTCGCCCGGTCACGCACTTGAAATCTTGGAGCAGCTCAGAAAATTGTCGACGCTTCAAATTAGGGTTTGTAAAAATCGCCGAGTCTTCGCAAGGGTTCCAAGAAGTCCAAGAACCCCCTAGCACTTAATAATTATTTAATTTGATATCAATGCCACTAATAAAAATTAGGGCTCAAAAATGCTCACAATCTCCCCCTTTGTGGCACTTGATGGCAACCCAAGAGAGAATAAAATTTTTGAGCTGCAAAAGGGGTTAGTGCAATACAAACATTCAAGCAATTTTAAAAATAAGACAACCGCAACTCGACCACAAGGAAGTGCAAGTAACGGAAGCTCCCCCTAAATTCATGCATGAATTAAGTTCAGAAACCAACAAGGTTCGATTGTCAAGAAACCAACCAAGGTAACAAACACAAATTTCAACGAGTATCGAGGAAACAAATAATATTACAGGTAAAGACAAAACCTCGATCTCACTAATCACTACTAACCCTCTACTACTCTCTAACTTCTCCCCCTTTGTCACCAAGTGACATAAACGGGAAAAGGTCCTACTCTTGCTGGTCTTGATCCAAGTCGTCGCCTCCGTCATCTCCCTGGCCGCCGGAAGAGGAGCCCTGACCTCTGGGACGCTTGAGCAAGGGCATAAGAGCTGCAGAGGGTACCGACCGAGGTGAGGATCGATCATCATATAGCTGGTTCGGTTGAGGGTTTGGCAAAGAAAAGTTGAGATGGCGAGCGACTTCTCCACCAGTAAAATGAATCTTACCAGGAGGAGGATATGACTGTGGTGGAGGCACAAAGGAAGGAGCAGGCCCGGAAGGAGGGTATACCCAAGGATGAACCGGTGGTGGGTAGGCCGGTGGGCGAGGAAAACTCTGATTCTGCTGGTAAGCCTGATAGCTGTCATGAGCATGAGAATACCAAGCATATGGATTTGCCCCTTCTGGTACTGGCATAAACATTGCACCCATGTACTGGACCGCTGACTTGAATTCTGCAAATTCATCATTTAGATAAGTCTGCTGCCCTGCTAGTTCTGTCAGCTCCCTACGGGTGGCTGCTAACTCTTCTTTCACCTCAGTGTGAAAACTTCTCATATCCGTGCGCAGACCTCTCATCTCACCTATCAAGGCGCCATACCAAGGAGGAGGTGCAGCGGCAGAAGACCCCGCACCAGGTGCTGGCACAAACGGCTACATTGGAGCAGCAGGAGCAAAACACGAGCTGGTGGAGGAGCATCATCACCAGGTCTATCCAACTTGGGCTTGCTCCCAAGTGAGTTCAAGAAGTTCTTCATCTGATGTTTTTTGATTCTCTTATTCCAACTCTTTACCTCATCTGCAGAAACCCGCTGAGTCCTAGAAAGAAATAGGCCAATATAGGGAGCTAGAGGCAGAGCCCTATTGACCTCTCTGAATATGGTATCATAAAGCTCGCCCATGAGAGTAGCTCCAATGTTTATAATTCTGCCCGTCAGGAGATAAAGCATGAACCAACTGCAGATCGGTAAAATCCTGTCACGGTTGCCACCTCGAACAAATAAAGTGCTTCGAAGAATAAGGTTTATCAGAGCAGGCTCCTGTCGCAACTGATTGGCCTTCTCTATATTCAATTCTTCCTCATCAACATCAATGTACATGAACCGTACTTCTTCAAGAGGAGGATATTTGCCCCTCCAGATGGCATCTTCATAGCACACCTCATTTAAATCAGTGCCAGAATCTGGAGTACCCAAGACTTGATTCATCTCGGCCACTGTGATCCCATGAACCTGTCCATCAACTGAATGATAATAGTTTGACTCTGTCGCGTCTTCGGCAATCAGTAAAGTGGCAAAGAACTCACAGTTTCTCTCTATGCTCCAGGACAATTTCTTGTTTGAGATCAATTCTGCTAGGCCTGGAGTGGAGCAGAATATGGTGTGTACTTCAGGCCTTGCCACTGCTGAGATCTCGCTCCAGTCAACACAATGAGGATCTCTCAGACTGCCCTTGGGAGCAGAAAAACACAGGTAGAGCTGCTTCTGAAATTTTGTATAAAACCTGAAATCCTTGGTGTACTCTCGCCTCTGAGGGAACCACTTCGCATAAGAGACGGACCTCTTCTTCCTCAGTGTCTCCATAGATAGTTTCAGAACCTGATCATCCACGGGGTCGTCCTCAGCGACCACTGTCTCGGTGACATGCTCATCAATTGGGTCCTCAATGTAGGTGTCATCGTCAGCATCCTCTGCGGTGGCAAAAGAAGATCCCTCCATCCGAGTCCAACGGATTCCCTGATCATGCTGCTGCTGAATATCTGCTCTAGTCACTTTGCTTGGGCGAGGAGGAGCGGCACTGCTAGCCGTCTCATCGACATAATCCGGATCACCCTTGCTGCCACTGTCGCGACGACCACTGAGGGTCCTGCCCAGAGCCTTCCCAAACTTTTTCAATGATTTCGACATTACGAAGCACACCTTCTGACCAAAAGATCCCTAACAAACTGATCCCACTGTCAAGAGCCACTGACCAAGGTGCCAACCCCACCACGAGCCAACCCTGAACACGAACGCGGGAAAAACCTATTCAAAACCTAGAACTCGGTAAACAACGAAATTTGACGGGAATAGAGGCGGGAAGCCGTTACCGAGCCCTAGAAGGGAAGGAGGAAGACGCCGTGCGCGAGGAGACCGTCCCCAAGGCCCTTCCCGGTAGAGGAAAGGAGGGAACTTCGGCGGAGGCAGGCGACTGACGCAGCCGTCCACTTCAATCCACGCGAGGGAATCGAAGAGGACGACGAGGGGAGGCCGCCGGTGGTGGTGGAGATCGCCGGAGGTCGCCGGAGGGTCTTCCCCGGTGAGGAGAAGGGGCAGGGGCGGCGCCGGTTTGGGAGGAGAGAGGAGATGGAATGAGGGTAGAGGGAGGCGGAGAGGTAAGTTATACAGCAGTTCCGCACGGTTGAGCCCTGTCGGACGGCGTTCGACAGTGATCGGACGGCGTCCGACAGTACGGGTGCAGCGCACAGTGGACCTCGTCGGACGGGGTCGCGGAGAGGCCAGACGGCGTCCGACAGCAGCAGTGCGGCTCGAATCGACCTTTATCGGATGGCGTCCGGTGGTTACCGGACGGCGTCCGACAGTACGAATTCAGCCCACACAATACCCTGTCGGACGGCGTCTGAGACTTTCCGGACGGCGTCCGATGGAGGTAAATTTCGCAGCTGCTTGCTCTTCTGACCAGTGGGCCCCACCAATGCGAGAATTTTTATATAAAAATAATGTTTTGAAGCGATGATCTCCATTTTGCTCAAAATTCAAAGGAAGTTTCAATTGTGAGCAATTTGAAGTGATTTTCTAAGATTTTAATTTTGAAGGGATAAGATACCAAGTTTGACAAATGAAACCAAATTAAATTCAAAAACCCAAATTTTGATCTTCGAGATCAAGAAAATGTGTGAACCCAAATTTTGCCTTGATTTCTCATATAGGCATGAAAATCATGCATATGGGTTCACTTTAGAGTTTAAGCACATGTTTTTGGGTTTTGACTCCTTTTTCAATAATTTTGATGCCATATGATTTTCAAGAGAAGAAATATGCATATGGAGCAAATTTTTCAAAGAGGGATAAGATTTTCAAAATTAGAAGTTTGAAGTGATAAGACGATAAGGATAGTCTATTAAGTTCAAATTTGTTTTGGCTTGAAATATAGGACAAGAATGTGCTAACCCAAAATCAAATTTATCTTTTCACCGCTAGAGGGAGTTTTGAGATCATGAGTTGAAACTAAACTCCCCCTAAATGTGACAAGGGTCCAAAGCAAATGGAAAAATTCAAATAAGACCCAAAAATCACAAAAACCAATCAACACACATTTGATCTATCTAGTATGTTGAGTTCATTCCTTAATTTGTAAAACCGTGCCTCATCCAAGGGTTTGGTGAAAATATCCGCCAATTGGTCTTCCGTTCGCACGTAGGCAAGCACAACGTCACCCTTTACAACATGGTCACGAATAAAGTGATGTCGGGTGTCGATGTGCTTTGTACGGGAATGTTGGACCGGATTGTTGGCTATTTTCACCGCACTTTCATTATCGCATAGAAGTGGCACTTTTTCAAATTTTAGCCCAAAGTCACTAAGCATCCGTGTCATGTACAAGAGTTGAGCACAACAACTCCCGCGCTACATATTCCGCTTCATGATAGATAGCGCCACGGAGTTTTGCTTCCTCGAAGTCCATGACACGAGTGGCGATCTAGCAAGTGACAACACCCGAGGTGCCTTTGCGATCAATTTTGCAACCGGCATAATCCGAGTCGGAATAGCCAAGAAGCTCAACACGCGCTCCCTTGGGGTACCAAAGACCTAGTCTAGTAGTGATTTTTAGATATCTCAAAATACGTTTTACGGCAACAAGATGCACATCTTTAGGGGATGCTTGAAAACGAGCACACATGCACACACTAAACATAATATCGGGTCGAGAAGCGGTAAGATAGAGAAGTGAACCGATCATGGAGCGATAAAGCTTTTGGTCCACGGGCTTTCCATCTTCATTCAAGTCAAGATGCCCATTAGTGGCCATTGGTGTTTTGATCGATTTGCAATCGTCCATAGAAAACCGCTTGAGGAGGTCCTTTGTGTATTTCTCTTGACAAATGAAGGTCCCTTCCCGAAGTTGCTTGATTTGAAATCCAAGGAAGAAGGTGAGTTCTCCAATCATCGACATTTCGAATTACTTGGACATCATTTCTCTAAAGTCCTTGCATTTAGATTTTTTAGTACATCCAAAAATAATATCATCCACATATATTTGACAAATAAATAAGTCATTTTCAATTGGCTTTAGAAACAATGTGGAATCAATCGCAACGGTTTTAAATCCCTTTTCTAAGAGGAAGTCCCTAAGACGCTCATACCATGCTCTAGGAGCTTGCTTGAGACCGTATAGCGCCTTAGTGAGCTTGTAGACATGGTTAGGGTATTTAAGGTTTTCAAAACCGGGCGGTTGCTCGACATAAACAAGTTCATCCATAAAACCATTTAGAAAAGCACTCTTAACATCCATTTGAAAGAGAGTTATGTTATAGAGAGAGGCGAATGCCAAGAGTAACCGTATAGCTTCAAGTCGAGCAACGGGGGCGTAGGTTTTTCCATAGTCAAGACCTTCGATTTGAGTGAAACCTTGCGCCACCAATCTTGCTTTGTTTCGTACCACTTCACCGTTCTCATCTTGTTTGTTGCGGTAGACCCATTTGGTTCCAATGACATTGTGGTCCTTCGGTCTTTCCACAAGTTCCCAAACTTCATTACGGGTGAAGTTGTTCAATTCTTCATGCATGGCGTTCACCCAATCCGCATCCGCCAATGCCTCATCAATGGTCCTAGGCTCAACAATAGACACAAAGGCGTGATGCTCACAATAATTAGCGGTATGAGAACGGGTTCTTACACCTTGATTGAGATTGCCAATGACTTGATTTAGGGGAAGATCCTTGGAGCGAGAGCGGTGTTGTTGGACGGGTACTTGTAGATCATTGCCTCCCCCTTGAGCTTGATCAACTTCAAAGTTTGCATCTCCGTCCACCGCTTGATCTTGAGTTGTTGGAGAGGTGTCTTGAGCTTGATTATCGATGGAGGTGGTGGGAGAGACGACTTCATCTTTTGGCACCTCCGGTGAGGGTCGAATTTCCCCAAACTCCAAGGCTTTATGTGGTAGCTCATCACCTACATTTCTTGTCAAATCTTGCTCATTTTGCGAGCCGTTAGGTTCATCAAACTTGACATCATAAGCTTCCTTAACAAGCCCGGCAGAATTATTAAAGACTCGAAAAGCTTTTGAGCGAGAGGAGTATGCTAACATGATACCAATGTCACACCTTTTTTGGAACTTACCCAAATGAGTTCTTTTCTTATAGATGTATACCTTGCAACCGAAGACTCGAAAGTAAGAGATGTTGGGCCTTCGTCCCACTAATAGTTCGTATGAGGTCTTGTGAAGGAGTCGGTGGAGGTAGAGACGGTTGATGGCATGGCACGCCGTGTTGATGGCTTCCGCCCAAAAGGCATGCGGCATGTTGTACTCGTCAAGCATTGATCTTGCCATCTCTATCAATGTACGGTTCTTCCTCTCCACCACTCCATTTTGTTGGGGAGTGTATGCCGCCGAGAATTCGTGCTTCACATCTAACTCATCACAAAATTCCTCGACATTTGTGTTAGTAAACTCGGTGCCATTATCACTCCTCACCTTTTTGATAAAAGAGTCAAATTCCTTTTGAGCTTTCAAAGCAAATCTTTTAAACACATCATCGGCAAGAGATTTGTTTGCAAGGAAAAATACCCACGTGAAGCGAGAGAAATCATCGACAATCACATGACAATAAGAATACCGCCTATGCTCGCATAGGTGGTTGGGCCAAATAAATCCATATGCAAAAGTTCAAGTGGTCGGGATGTAGACATAAAAGTTTTAGTCGGATGAGAATTAGCCACTTGCTTGCCGGCTTGGCATGAGCTACATAAACGATTTTTCTCGAATTTGACATCCTTCACTCCAACAACCAAATTGTCTTTAAAAATCTTTTTCAAAGTGCCCATTCCAACATGTCCAAGACGTCTATGCCACAACCAACCAAGAGTGGTTTGAGCAATAAGACAAGTCTTGATTTGAGAAGATTCACGGTTTGAAAAATCAATCAAATATAAGTTTTGAAACCGGGTGCCTTCAAATGCAACACTTTGATCCTTAGTGGAAACCACACGAACTCCGTTGATCGAAAAGAAACAATCAAAACCCAAATCGCATACTTGAGCAACGGAGAGAAGATTAAAGTTGCAAGCTTCCACCAAGAGCACATTAGAGATGGATAGGTCATTGGATATTGCAATTTTACCTATACCCTTTACCTTTCGCTTGGAGTTATCCCCAAATGTGATCTTGTGTTCGGGGTCCTTCTCCTCCTCTAGTGAGGTGAACAAACTTGAGCTACCGGTCATGTGTTTTGGGTGCAACTGCTATCAAATATCCAATGCTGGCCACCGCTCTTGTAGTTCACCTACACACACAAATTCAAGCTTGGGTTTTAGGTACCCAAGACTTCTTCTTGGGTCCTTTTGAGTTAGTCATTGGGCACCCAAATAGCCTTCACATCTTTCTTTTCATTGGGTGCACCAACATATTTAGCATAAATAAAGTTATTTTTCCTCATAAGCATGTAACTACCATTAAGCACTTGAGTTTTAGACATGAATTGAGATGATTTTGCAAGAGGACAAGCAATGGCTTTGTGTTTATCATTTTTGCAAATATGGCAACGGGTCCCTCACTTAACAAAAGTTAGCTTGGGCTTACCCCAACCGCCCTTGGGCAAATCCCCGAGATGAAATCTCAAACCATGCTTACCCAAGGCGTACCTTTGCTCCCAAAGCACCTTGTCAAGAGAGTTGTTCCCCACAAGCAATTTAGCCAAGCTAGAGTCTAGTTGCTCAATTCTATCCTTAAGAAGCAAATTTTCCTTAACTAGCTCATTAGCACATTTGGCAACACCACAAGTACCAATAGAACAAGCATTTCCATTTAAAGAGGTAGCACTAGTGGATGTAGATGAGATAGCATTAGGTGTGATGGTGGGTGACAAGCTCAAAGATGTGTCATGAGATAAGCTAAGTGAACCATCTATAGTATTAATTAAATCACAAGTCACACCAACATCGCATTTTTCAATTGAGCAATCGAGAGGAGTTTCAACATCAACATTAGAGCTAGCAAGTTTGTTTTATAGAATTTCAACTTGCAAATTTAGAGCTTCATAATCATCTTCTAGAGTTTCATGTTTTTCAAGCAAATTTTCAAATTCATTCGCAAGCTCTTTATGCACTTTCACTAGCTTCTTCCTCTTAGACTTTTCCTTCTCCAGAGCGTTATTCAAATCATCAATCAAAAGCTTAAGCTCACTTTTAGAGAGGTGCTCATGTGTTACTGTCGGGGATTAAATTACGGCCCATTGCCATGGCCCACTCCCTGACGGCCCACTCGAACAGCCTACCAGGGCCCAGCTCCCTGGAAGGTTCTATCTGGCTCGTATACATCCTGCCGAACAGCATCCTAGCTGGCATGGTGCGTAACGGCCAAGAAATCGTGTTTGAGTCCGTCTCGAACAGGAGTTCTGCACGGCTACGTGAAGACCGGACGTTGGTTTCCGGATTGGGCGGACGTCGTGATCCCCAAGACTAGCGATGCCTTATCTACCTTGGGATATATTTGGCATGTATGAGTTAATTCACGATCTCGTAGTTAGCCCGCCCGATATTTCTTGGTAAGTCGGTTGCTCAGCACTATATAAACAGGAACCCTACGGCGTGTAGAGGGGACCTGGCCAAGAGATTTCACCTTGTCGCATATTACTTCCTGTACACCCATAATCTCGCCGAGACTTGTTTCGTCTCGTCGAGCCATCTCTTGTAATCATCTGTGATATATAAGAAAGGCCGGGCGTGGGGCTATTATCTCTCCGAGAGGCTGAACCAGGATAAAACCCGGTCTCACCTTTCATTTGTTGTTCGTGGTTGTTCGGCGTGTCTCCTTTCTCACTTCTAAAGAACCTTAGCGACTTGAGATCGTTATCTCAACCGTCGATAGTTCGCGCCGTCCGTGGGGACCAACAGATTGAACATGTCGAACTCTATCAGCGACCAGGAGATTCGTCCTGAGGACTACGACTCAGAAGGGCAGGATATTTCTTCCCCTGCCAGATCGGATCGATCCCTTCGATCTTGATCGCCTTCCAGATCTGGTTCCCAGCTCCGTGCTCGGGGACTGGATCTCCTCGCGCCGGGCAGCTCTTCGCCCGAAGCGCGCGTCTGGTCCCCACGACGAGCTCCGTGCTCGGGGACTGGATCAACTTCGCGCCGGGTAGCTCTTCGCCCGGAGCGCGCGTCTGGTCCCCGCGACGAGCTCCGTGCTCGGGTTGGATCACTTGCGCGGCAGCTCTTCGCCGGGCGCGAAGTCTCGATCCCGCGACGAGCTCCGTGCTCGGGGACTGGATCTCTTCCCGCCGGGCAGCCCTTCGCCCGGGGCGCGCGTCTGGTCCCCGCGACGAGCTCCGTGCTCGGGGACTGGATCTCTTCGCACCAGGCAGCTCTTCGCCCGGGGGGCGCGTCTGGTCCCCGCGGCGAGCTCCGTGCTCGGGGACTGGATCAAAACTCCTTCCGGATCCCGGGGCTGGTCGTCTGGCAGTGGATGACGGGAGAGAGCTGACCAGTACTTGGAACATCAACCAGCTTCGTAAGTTCCTCGTGTAGGTCTTTCGTTTCCTAACTTCGCGCTTTTTCTCAAATTTCGCGCCTTAGTTCGTCCAAGTCTCTCGGGCTGCCATGTAAAGTTCAACCCATTGAGCGGTGAATGCTCGCGGCCCCCTGCAGTCCTTCTCACCACTCGTCTTCTTAGACTACTCTTTCTCTCTGGTAACACTTGATGGCTGCCCGGTCTTGCGAACTCTTGGCTCTGCAGTTTTTAGGGTTTTCCCTGCCCGTATCTAGCTTCAACAAGTTACTAAACTCAGAGTTGCGTAACATGGCATCCAGCCTTGCGGTTAAGCCTGCTCTCGTAAGCCCTCTGCGGCAGAGGCACTTACCGCTCACGGCACAACCACTTGGCAAAGCCTGCTCTCGTAAGCCCTCCGCGGCAGAGGCACTTTCCTTGTTCGGTTACCTTCGAAATCGCCTAACTTACGTTAACGAGCAGTTCCTGGAACGAGTCGATCAGGATACGGGTGTCGCTCTAACTCTCTACGTACGTGCTTGAAGTCGCAAGTTCAGGTCTTCATGCATCGTCCGTACCGGGGGCTAGGGCGTCGCTCTTTCTCTTGTGCACCTGTTCGAGTTCGCAAACTCAGTCCTCGGCAACCGCTGGCAGAAGTGGGAGTTAGGCCAGCGTTCTACGGTTTTGTTAAAACTTTCTAGCTGTATTCGCCTTGCTCTTGGTTTCTGTTCGTCCTTGTCTTTTGCTGCTCTTTTTGCGGGAAAAAGCGCTCGGTCGACTCTCGCTCGATTCAAGCGCTGCTCGGCGGTCTTGAGTCGCTTTCGGCCAGCTCCTCGGAGGATCCTCTCCTCGGTCGGTTGGGACTTGAGCTGAAATTCGCAACCCCTGCGTTTTCAGTTTTCCAGTTCCTTTCCTTAGCGTTGGTTTTCCAAAACCTCGTTGGTCTTTCGCTCCCGTAGCGCTCCCCGCGTGCGAGCATATATTTTTATCTGGCAGCGACCTATATAGCTCCGGTTAACCGAAGCGGTGCACCACCGATGGATTTCTGCCCACCGTAAGCCGATTCTCATCGCAACGGGCATGCCCGCCGTAAGCCGATTCTCATCGCAACGGGCACTCCTGGCGCTGGTTCCGCACCCACCGAGACGACACCAACGCTGCATGGGTCCATGCCCGGATAAGATTTCGCCTCGCACGTCTTGCCTGCGGCTAAGGTCCCAATCGCCTTCCCTGGTTAGCGGTCTTAGCCACAGCGGGGCTGCACTTGCCCGCACACGTCTTTTTTATCCATGCTACGTCCTTCCTAGCACGGTAATCCGGAGCAATGCACCACCAACGGAGTCCTGCCTACCGTAAGCCGATTCTCATCGCAACGGGCACTCCTTGCGTCGGTTCCGCATTCGCCGAGGTGACACTAACGCTATCGGGGGACGTACCCGGAAAAAATTATGTCTTGCGCGGGTAGGTCGTCTTTTGCGTGTTTTTCAAAACTCGCTTTGCTCTTCTTAGAGCCTTTTCTTGCTCTCTTTTTCCTCTTGCTGCTTGTTTCTTGTTTGTCTTCTGCAGGAAATACAGGAACGGGGAACGTCAGACTCCGGTAATGGTCGCGGCGAGGTTCCAGGCTTCCCCACCATAACCGATGTCTGCATCCCTCTCTTCCCGAGCACGCTCCGTGCATGCCCAGGGACTGATTCACTTCATCCGCGTATGATTTCTCGCCTTTGCCTGGCACTGACCTTCACAGTTCGGCTAAGTCAAGGTAGTGCACCACCAACGGAGTCCTGCCCACCGTAAGCCGATTCTCATCGCAACGGACATGTCCATCGTAAGCCGATTCTCATTGCAGAGGGCACTCCAAGCGTCGGTTCTGCACTTGCCAAGACAACGCTATCACTGTCGCAAGGAATACGTCATGGGTAAAGCGTTGATTTCACACGTTCTCTTGCGGCTCTGACTGCATCGGGTTGTGATTCACCTCGCACCGCGGTTCTTCGCCGGGCGCGATCTGGTCCCGATGAGCTCGTGCTCGGGCCGGATCACCTCGCCGGCGACTCTTCGCCGGCGCCGCGTCTGTCCCGCGACGAGCTCCGTGCTCGGGGACTGGACGGTCTTTGACCGGGCACGTCTTCGCCTGGTCGCACTTTCTAGTTCCTTTAACGAGCTCCGTGCTCAGGGACTAGATCTCCTTACTTGGTTCCTTCGACGAGCTCTGCGCTCTGGGACTGGGTCACCTTTCCCATTCGTATGCATTGTCTGCTCCTAGCACACGATCTACGTCTAGAGGCACATCACCCTCGCTCCTGAGCGCGACATTCGCTCGAGAGCGCAATTTCCATTTCCTCGGGCAAGCTCTAGCCCGAGAGGTGGTTCCCCTATCTTTTCCTAGGCATCTGAATGCCTGGATGCAGCAGCACGAGTCCGTCTCACGACTTGCTATGTCCATTCTCCCGGAAGATCTGATCTTACCTGATGCGGTGGTACGCTCTTCACTACCTAGAATCCAATCCCTCCTTGATGACGTTCAGCCTCAAGGAGATGATTCACCTCACTTCTTCCGATTTCTGTATCGAGGGCTGGGTACTCTGCTCGGACAGATGTCGTTCCCTGTTCGATGCAACAGAGTTGCTCGGCACCGGGCGGGTTTGTTCGGTCCCGAACAAGTATTGTTCGGTTGAACCATAACCTGTTCGGTCTCCTGTTGCACGTCTTTGTAGCAGGAAAAATACCCTCTTCGTGACTTAGAGTCTCAAGAGGAAGACCCCACTCTAGTGAGTCCTTCCACTTGAGTCTCGGGGGCTAGCTGTCGGGGATTAAATTACGGCCCATTGCCATGGCCCACTCCCTGACGGCCCACTCGAACAGCCTACCAGGGCCCAGCTCCCTGGAAGGTTCTATCTGGCCCGTATACATCCTGCCGAACAGCATCCTGGCTGGCATGGTGCGTAACGGTCAAGAAATCGTGTTTGAGTCCGTCTCGAACAGGAGTTCTGCACGGCTACGTGAAGACCCGGACGTTGGTTTCCCGGATTGGAGCGGACGTCGTGATCCCCAAGACTAGGAGTATGCCTTATCTACCTTGGGATATATTTGGCATGTATGAGTTCGTTACGATCTCGTAGTTAGCCCGGCCCGATATTTCTTGGTAGGTCGGTTGCTCAGCACTATATAAACAGGACCCCTACGGCGTGTAGAGGGGACCTGGCCAAGAGATTTCACCTTGTCGCATATTACTTCCTGTACACCCATAATCTCGCCGAGACTTGTTTCGTCTCGTCGAGCCATCTCTTGTAATCATCTGTGATATATAAGAAAGGCTGGACGTAGGGCTATTATCTCTCCCGAGAGGCCTGAACCAGGATAAAAACCCGGTCTCCTGCTCGCTGTTGTTCGTGGTTGTTCGGCGTGTCTCCAATCTCACTTCTAAAGAACCTTAGCGACTTGAGATCGTTATCTCAACCGTCGACAGTTACCTTCTCCTCTAGTGCCGTAAGACACATGGGAGGTGTGGGGTTGTCGATGGCGACTCCAGACACCTTGGTGTTTTCATTGTCGGAGGAGTCCGTCCAAGAGCCCTCATCATCGGTGATCCATTCCCCAATCACCTCTTCTTGTACATTAGCGGTGAGACAAAACTTTTGCTTGGGATGAGCCGGAGGAGCATTTTCTTTTATCGCAAGCCCGGCTAGCCCATGAGCTCTAGCATCTTCTTCGGAGGAGGAGGATTGAGAGGACGATGAGCTTGAGCTATCTTCCTTCTTAGTCTTTTGACCGGCAAGAGCTTTCTTCTTGTCCTTTGATTTGTGATCGATCTTGCGGTAGTGACGGTACTTCTTCTTGTCGTCTTCCTCATCTTCCTCTTGATTCCTTGCCATGTGCTTGTTCTTTTTGCTTCTTGGGCAATCCGCCGCCAAGTGACTCTTCTCTCCACATTCATAGCAACGCATCTCGAAGATAGGTCTTCGCCTTGAAGAGGATGATCCGCCGCGGAAGCTCATCTTTTTAATCAACTTTCTTGACCGCTTGACAAGGAGGGCCAATTCATCAATCTCCGGAATTGCATCATCGGAGTCATCATCATCTTCTTCGACTTCGATCTTCTTCTTCCCACTTTTGGCTTTGGAGGGGAGAGCAATTGACTTCTTGTTGAGCGGAGACTCTTCACTTTTAAGAAGCCGCATCTCGTAAGAGTTGAGTTGCCCGAAAAGCTTTGTCGGTGTCATCTTCTTGAGTTTTGACTTGGATGCTCGAATTAAGGTCACAAGTGGATTGAAACTAAATGGCACAACATCAAGCATCTTCCGACAAATGTCAATGTCTTCCAAGACCTTCTTCTCCGAACATCCGGCAATTTCATTGACGATGGGGTTCAACCTAAGAAACATTTCATTAACACTTTCATTAGGAAGCATCTTGAATTGATCAAATCTTTTTCTAGCATGAGATAGCTTCTCCTCAAGCATCTCGGCACTACCAACATGAATTTCTCTAAGATGCTTCCAAATGTCATAAGCTTTAGTGAGATTGCCAATGCTATCAAAAACTTCGGAAGACACACTAGAAAGTAGAGCATTTCTAGCAATGGCATTAAAGCGTTTGTACTTAGCATGAACTTCATCAAGAGCAATAGTTCCGGCCGGAGGGTCCGGATAGCCGGTCTCACAAGCAACCCACACATCAAAGCTAAGTGCTTCTAAGTAACATTGCATCCTAATTCTCCAATAGTTGTAGTTTGTCCCATCAAAGATAGGAGCTTTTCCAATTTCTATCCTATGCCCCTCTTGAGCCATCTCCTAGCGGTGAAGCTAAAACCGGAGAACCTAGATGCTCTGATACCACTTGAAAGAGGATCTAAGGCCTAGAGGGGGGGTGAATAGGCAATTTTAAATTTTTTTGATTATTCTCGATTAAGCATCAAGTTAATAATTACCCAATCCTAGTTGCAATTAACAAGTAAGCGGAAGCGACAAGCAATTACGAGGCAACTAAGACATGGCATACAATTTAAACACAAGCGATGCAAAAAGAGTAAGTGCGGGAAATAAATGAGAGAGTGACACGGTGTTTGTTTGACCGAAGTTCGGAATCGCAACTCCTACTCTCCGTTGAGGCTACCCCTTGCGCACAAGGACCGGCTCGCTCTCGAGCCTAGCGCCTCACTTGCTCCCGGTAGTCGTTCCACCACTCCGGCGAGGTGGACTCCGTCACCCGTACACCGACTCGGCCTCACTTGCTCTTGCTTCGGCGTGTAATGCACTCGGCGAGGCTTTGATCCTCAGGCAGCTCATCGCAAAGAAGGTAATCTAAGTAAGGCTGGGTCCATCCGGGATTAATTGTTAATACATCTGTATCGAGCTCTAGTTGCTTCTCTTGATCTTCTCCTGGTGCAGGTGATATCTTGATGGACGGCTTGCGCAGTTCTTCGACGAAAACACCAGTCGGGATTTGCGCCTGAGTGGATCCCATCCGGGCTTACCCATCTGCTGCTTCGTTATCTCGGCGGAGCACGTGTGTCAGCTCCAGACCGTCAAATTTGTTTTCCATCTTTCGTACATCATGACAGTAAGCCGCCATGCTGTCGCCAATACAAAACCACTCCTTTTGAACTTGGTTAACCACGAGCTGAGAATACCCGCGCACCATTAACCACCTCACACCAAGTGATATGGCGACGCGTAACCCGTGGATGATTGCCTCGTACTCGGCGGTGTTTTTGCTGACAGAAAACAATATCTGTAGGACGTAGCGTAGCTTCGTGCCAGTATGAGCAAAATCCTAGCCCCTGCGTCGCTGAGCATGAGGGAACCATCAAAATACATTGTCCAGTACTCAAGATTCTCCTCTGCTGCTGGGGTCTGAGCCTCTGTCCATTCCGCAACGAAATTGGTTAATGCTTGAGATTTGATGGCTAGCCGAGGCCTAAATTTTATTTCAAGGCTCCAAGCTCGACTGCCCACTTGGCAATCGTCCCGGTGGCTTCCCGATTATGAAGTATGTCTCCAATTGGAAAAGAAGTGACTGCCGAAATTTCATACTCCTGAAAGTAATGTTTAAACTTCCGTGATGTGAGTAACATAGTATATAGAAGCTTTTGAACTTGTGGGTACCTTATTTTGGAATCGCCCAATACCTCGCTGACGAAGTAGACCGGACGCTGTACCTTCTGGAGGGAGCCCTGCTCGTCCCGTTCGACCACCAGAGCACTACGTATAACGTGAGTCGTGGCGCCTATGTAGAGTAAGAGTGGCTCCTGGGCATGGGAGGGACCAATACTGGAGGCGTTGTGAGGAACCTCTTTAAATCTTCGAAGGCTTCTTGTGCTTCCGCTGTCCACTGAGAGTCCTTTTGTCGGCGTAAGAGCCTGAAGAATGGCATGCCTCGTTCCCCGAGTCGGGAAACGAATCGGCTGAGTGCCACGATGCATCCAGTGAGTTTCTATACATCCTTCTGACTGGTCGAGGGCTTCATCTTGATGATGGCGTTGACCTTCTCTAGATTGGCTTCGATCCCCCGATGAGAGATGATGAATCCGAGTAATTTACCAGATGGGAGCCCGAAAACGCACTTCTCAGGGTTTAACTTCATCCGGTATGCCCTTAGGCTCTCGAATGTTTCGGTCAGATCCGTTATGAGATCCTATCTGGATTTTGTTTTTACGGCGACGTCATCTACGTAGGCCTCCATGTTGCGTCCGAGCTGATTGTGAAAACACCGCTGTATGGTGCGCTGATAAGTTGCGCCATCGTTTTTCGGCCTGAATAGCATTGTGATATTGTAGAAACCACCAAAAGGCGTAATAAACGACGTCTTGATGCAGTCTTCCTCCTTTAGACTAATCTGACGATACACCGAGTAGGCGTCCAGAAAACTCAAGAGCTCACACCCGGCGGTGGAGCCCACCACTTTGTCGATGCGGGGGAGCCCAAAAGGATCCTTAGGACACGCATTGTTGAGGTCGGTGTAGTCGACACACATCCGCCATGTCTTGTTCTTTTTCTGTGCCAGGACCGGGTTCGCAAGCCACTCGGGATGACGCACCTCCGTGATGAACCGTGCTGCCAGCAGTTTGGTGACCTCTTCTCGTATGGTGTCCTTCCGATCCGGTACAAATCTTCGTAGGCGCTGTTTAATTTGCTTCGCCTTTTCGTCGACGTGAAGAGAGTGCTCGATCACCTCCTTCGGAACACCAGGCATGTCCGAAGGCTTCCAAGCGAGTTTTCCAGGAGGAAAGTGACGAGCGCGTCTTCCTATTTGCTATCGAGCCCTGTCTCGATCACGGCTGTCTTGGCCGGATCAGACGGGTCCAACGCTATCTTCTTAGTTTCTTCGGATACTTGGATGGAGGTTTTGGCCTGTTTCTTGACTGGGATATCCCCTTCCTCCTGAAGGGATGCAACCTCCAGTCGGATTTTTCTATTTCTGCAAATGTGTCCAATGCCTGCGCCATCTCGCAGCTTTCGCTGTCACAGAGTAGGGACTGTTTAACGTCAGTAGGGATGGTGATTACACCATTGGGACATGGCATGTTTAAGACGAGATAAGTGTAGTTGGGAACAGTCATGAATTTGGCAATCCCCGGCTTTCCTAAGATGGCATGATATGGTGTCTCGAAATCAGCCAATTCAAAGTTCAGACTCTCGATTCGATAATTTTTATTGGTCCCGAACGTGATGGGCAAAGAGATCTGTCCGAGTGTTATTGCGGACGTCCCAGGGATTACCCATGGAAAGGAGATGATCCCTACCGAAGCTCGGAACGAGGAATATTCATTTGGTCCAAGGTCTTGACGAAAAGGACATTAATCCCGCTCCCGTCATCGACTAGAACCAGGGCAAGGCAGAGTAGGCAAGGCCAGCTGGCAACTCATCTGGCAGGGTACTAGCAAGCCATTAAGCCTGGTAGTAACAGCAGGCAGCGATGGGAGCAGGACACACCTATTGAGCTGGAGGGTCAAAACCAATATGCTGGAACCATGCCGCAAGGGCATCGTTCGTGGCTTGTGTCGCGGTGGTGTTGGCTCTAAGGTCACGGGTGGTGTCCTCGTGGTACCTAGTGTGCTAGGCCAACGTTTGGCGTACGTGGCCCATGTCATCTACCATGGTATCCATTCTCCGTCCTAAGGCGTGGACGTCCTGTACAAAGGGCTAGAAGTAGGAAGGGTAGTGGGCCGACGATGGCCCTCCATGCCCTAACTCGGGACCTTGGTCGTGAGGAGAGTGGGTCCGTCCAGTATCATACTGCCGTGAGCTTCCGGCCTCATAGTGGTGTGGGCCCCAACCTCCGTACTCGTGTGGAGCATAGGCGGACAGGTTCCATTGATCCTAACCCGCACTATACTCGGAGTGATGAGGGGCCGCAGCTGCCCCCGTCAACTAATCGTGGTGGGGCTTACTGGGCTCAGGCTGCTCTTGTTGCTGGCGTGCGTGGCTGCGTGTCACAGGGCCAGAGATGTTATGCCTATGGGGTTCCAAGGCTCCAAAATTGATGGTCAGCGTCCGGGCTCTGTAGATTTCGAGCCTTGGATTAGGCAAGCGAATCTCAGCGGTGGTGCCCGAAAATCTCATGAAATGAGTGTCCGACTCATCGACTCTAAGGATGTGGCCTTGGATGAAGTGGTCCCTTCCAATTGTTTGAAAGTGTGTCTTGAAGGGCCAATTCACTATGTTCTAACAATCCCATACCATCCGCAATGCGGGTGATTAGGGACGTGCAGTCAATATCCCCTTTTGGTTTATTATCTCTAACCAGTGAGCTACCATATTTGCAGTCGGGTTGACAGGCTTTTTGTTGACCATTGCAAATGGGTACTACAGCTCATCAAGGCGCACAATGAGCATGTCTAGCCTAGAATTAATAACCATTGCTAGCCACCTATGCATGAACCGAAGTGTGGGATTGTGAATGTCGTTCATGCGTGGCTTATTGGTGTTGCTATACCCTTTGTCAGAAATGGATTCCCAAAATTCATCGCGATGAAAACCCGCTAACCTATCCGGAGTGACTCTACACAAGATGGAGAAGCCTAGATGTCTAGTTAGGTCCTTTAACGAGCATTCAAATTCTTCATTAAAGAACCTAAAATAGTATCTATTCCCACCATCCAAAATGCGTAAAGTACTAAGGAATTCAAGGGTTAATAGGTACGAACTTTTTTCGACGATGGGGGCGAAGTTCTCCCATTCGACGGCTTGGAAGGTTTCGTGGAATTCGTCCAGCAGGCCGGTCTTAATCAGCAGGTCGGGTCATAAGTCCTCGTATGCTGAAAAGATCGGCGCTTCAGCGCTTCAAAAACTTGTCGCTCTCGGTCGGTTTGGACCACAATTTGCTCTTCCGATACCAAAATCCTCACCCTCGGGGCTGGGCCAGCCCTAGAGGTTGTTGGAGCTTCATGATGTTCGTCGTGGTATCCAGAAAATTGAGAATCCACGGACATCGTGTCCCCTGAATGGCTCACCAGGACCTTGATCGGAGCATGAGTCCGGTCCGCGCTGGACGAGCTGAGTCGTTTGTGCACGCCGTTCACTCTTGTAGCGATGGTGCGGCCAAACTTTCCATGATGACATTTTTTTCTGTAGGGGTAGGACGGACAAATACCCGAAGGATATATGGAAATATTTATGGGTTAGTCGTAAAAAATTTGTTGTCAAAATTAGTAGTCCATGTAGGACTTGCTAATTTGCCTCCACAAAAATTTTAGCTCAATTTTTAGTTAACAGTATGCATGCAAAAGAAAGCAAACATGTATTGTAGGGGGAGAGCTGCGGGCGAGATCATGCAATCACCGCAGGAATGCGATCTCAACCTGCAGGTCACTCCCGTATTTATAGTTTATCTTAATACATGATTAGTGATAAACGTGAGATTAAATGCATGCTTAAAGGAGGACAAATTACCCTACCTATTACCTAAATGACTAGAGTGGTGGGTGTAGTGGAAAATGAGTGGTGGGGAGTGATGAAAAGACCTACCCGCTTGGGGGTGGTTGGCTGAAGGGAGTGGGTCGGCCGGCCTAGGTAGGGCCGACCGGCTCCACTTTTCCATCGTTTTATTTTTTATTATTTTTGTATTTTTATAGGCAGGGTAAATGCACGGTAAAAATTAAATATACTATGAAAAATGCACGAGAAATTAATATAAATGCAAGATAAACTTTCGGCTTATCTCCCGGTGAAGGCTCGAATTTTTGTTTTGCGGTCGACGAGTCGGACCGCCTCCAACGTTGAATTGTTTTGAATTGGTTCCGCAGCCGGAGTTGCTGCGGCCGGTTGAATTTCCGTCTTACGCCACACTTGTTTGATTTGAGATTTTTGAGTGGCGTTGATCCTCCCTTGCGGCTCCGATTTCTCGACCGCTTGTTTCTTCCGATGGGGCTTGGATTTTCCCTTGTTCTCCTTCTAATATGGACGAACAATTGAAGAGTTTTCCTCATAGTAGTAATAAGGCTATCCACTTGAGATTTTGGTATAGCCCTTGTTTCCTCCTGCACAGATTTTGGATTTTTATCATAAAATGTGCGTACCTGTGAGTATTGTTCAACTCTGGACCTGAAGTTGAATGTTTAATTTCGGCCGTTAATGTTGAGCTGAATTTCTCCTGCACCAACATCGATCGTCGCATTTACCGTGCTCAAGAATGGCCTCCCAAGGATGAGGGAAGTCTTGGTGTCTACTTCAATGTCCAGCACCACGAAGTCTACAGGTACTAGAAAATTTTGAATTTTCACTGGTATGTCCTCCGTGACACCAACTGGATGACGAATCGATTGATCCGCCAGCTGCAGGGTCATGCCTGTAGGCGACAAGGTAGAATGATTCAATTTTTCATAAATTACCTTGGACATGATGCTGACGCTTGCTCCGAGGTCGCACAGAGCACGCTCAAAGTGTTGCGCACCAATGGAGCATGGGATGGTGGGGTAGTTAGGATCTTTCTTCTTCTCAGGGAGAGTGTTCAAGATCGCCGCACTGCATTCCTCAGTCAACTTAAAGACTTCAGACATCGGCAACGGGTGTTTGTTGTTGAGGATGTCCTTCAGGTACTTGCCATACGTCGGTACCTGCATCACATCTAACAATGGTATGTTGACATATAATTGCTTGATTACCTCAACGAACTTGCCAAACTGCGTGTCCGCAGTTGGCTTGCGTTGACGATGTGGGAAGGGTAGCAATTGCGTGTCGTTGAATTCAGCGGGGCTTGTCTTAGTCCGCGCTTCACTTCTCGTCGTCTTCGGCAGCTCCTCTCTTGGTTCTTCATCGTGCTCACCTTTTTCCTCTTCTTCGTCGGAGATGTCATCTTCATTCCTTGCAGCGTTAGTCTGCGGCGGGTCTTGGGTAGTTTTACTCCATCGGCTTGCGACCGTATTAACATTTTCTTTAGGGGGAGCCTCCGGCTGTCCCGGCAGCTTTCCTGAAGCAATTATAGAGATTGAACCAGCCAATTGAGCAATTTGAGTTTCTAACATTTTGTTAAAGCTCAGCTGATTATGCATGGCATTTGCAAATCCTTCTAGTTTTGAATTAATGCTCTCAAGAATTTTATCATTAGCAAGGAATTTCCTACTAATGCTATTATTTACAATTTATTGAGCATTTGCATCATCTAGAGGAGATTTATTGCGATTGAAATTACCATTGTTGCCTCCTTGAAAACGGTTGTCGGTGGAGAAGTTCGGCCTCAAATTCCAACCCAATGTGTAGTTGGATTGAGGTCGGAACACATTGTTCATGAAGTTTGCGTCCTCTGGTCGGGTCTCGGTGCAGTTGTCTCCAGAATGTACAAGGCTCCCGCAAACCTCGCAAGTCATGCGAGATTCGAGCGCTTGAACGGTTTGATTTGGCGCTTCCAGCTTCTTTATTAGTAAGTCCATCTTGGCCGCGAGCATATCCATGTTGTCAATTTGATGGACTCATCGAGTGCGCGGCTATGAACGTTCATCGTTTTAGCCCTGGCTCGAGACCATTTTCTTAATGAAAGTGCGTGCAGCACTCACACTGAGTGAAAAGAAGACTCCTCCAGAAGTAGCGTCGAGGTGCTCATGGGTAGTATGGTTTAGCCCCTGATAGATGTTTTGAATGAGAACCAGTCTTGCATCCCGTGGTGGGGGCAAGCTAGTATATATTCTTGAAGTCGCTCCCAGGCATCTGAAATGGATTCATCAGTGTTTTGCTGTAATGCATAAATCTTGTTCCGCAGGGCATTGGTTTTGCCCAGTGGAAAGTATTTGGTGAGGAAGGCATTGGAACACTTCTCCCAAGTTGAGACTGCATCTTTGTTGGCATAAAACCATTGTTTTTCCTCCCCGATCAATGAGAACGGAAAAAGACGTAGCCGGACAGCATTAGGAGTTGTACCCTTTATGGTGAAGGTACTGCAGATTTCAAGGAAGTGCTGCAGGTGTGCATTGGCATCCTACGTTTGCTTGCCACAGAAGGGGCTAGCCTGAACCATGTTGATAAGAGCTGGCTTCAGCTCGAAACCAGCGTCACCCACATTGGTAGCAGGTCCAGTGGGGACATTGGTGCTTGACGGGGCTGAGAATTCAAGAATGGTCTTCTCGGCAGCCATCGTTGATGAAGGTGTCTCGGTGACGACGAAAAGATTGCTCGTGAGTTTCGGTAACTCAGAGACACAGACTTGCGGAGGTAGGACTTGAGGTCTTGTCCTTCGCACCAGTGACTCCGGATTTTGTCGGCAATTTTCCAGTAGATCAAAACCGGTCATGCGCTGCTCTGCTTGTTCCATAGAAACAAAGACGGAGCAAGGTAATTGTTGGCGATTGTTATGCCTATTAGAGTTTTAATCCGCAAGCGCACGGATATCGCAGTAGCTTTCACCCAGGAGTATTCCTAAGGTATCGATTTCCCACGAGGAACGAGAAGTTTCTATTTTCTACACTTATTCACCCGGATGGATATGAGAATGGTGATATGCAATCAACAAATGGATAAATGTAATTCGGATCAAGAGGTTCTTCGGACACTAGTCATAAAGGCTCAAGTTCTACTCGTATTTAATTTGCGACTCCGAATTGGAGCTCAGGTACTCACTACCATCCGCTATCCTGAATTGGAATCCCGAATGGTTATGATCGTCCTGATTTGGCTCAACTGGTCTGCAACTAACGGGGCGGATTTCACGAGGTCTAAGCCGGATAATAGGGTTGTCACCACCTATTACCTACCACACGTCCGTTGAAGCAGGTGCCTACCGGCTACTAACTAGTCCAGACACCACATCTGTACCTAGTAGTAATACATACCAAGGACGTCACTTCAGTACTCACTCAACAATTAAGCACAAAGGTCTTAGCACTCAAGAATAGTACGAGCCTGGTACCAACAGAGACAAAATAAATAGACTGAACTGTTAAATAAATAAGGCAAGACTGAGTGTTACTGACAGAAGACGGAAGCAGAACCCGCATCCGAGTCCAGCTCCGGAGCTCTAGTGAGGGATAGCGACACTCCGGCTCCTCCCCTACACTAACTCTCTTCTCTCTCCTACTCTACTTGAGAGTAGCACAACACTACTTCACTCTCACTTGTGTTTCTCTTTTTTGTTCATCTTCAAATGAAGGAGATCACCTCCTTTTATAGTCCACCGTGACCAATGGGGTGTTAACACGACTAGGGACATGTGTCACAAGCTCCCTGCCGAATGGGGGATCCAATGGAGCCAACAGGTGGGTCGGCCGGCCTAGGGGGTCGGCCGACCTGCCTTCTGCTGATCCTGGCCCTCCAATTTGGCTAGGATACCTCTTGTGCGGTGTAGATCTTCTCCCAAAGTCGGTTTGGCAGTTGGAGACCGGTAGCATTGGGTTCCTTTAGAATCCTATGCTTAACTTGAGGATTACTCTTCTTTCTGGATGTAATCGACTGAAATCGACGGCTTGGATGTCCTCTAGGATCTTTTGTAGAAGTCCCGGTGCAACCCTGACCTGACTGGGCGAGGGAGTTGGGTCGGCCGACCCACTCTTTTGCCTGGTTCGGTCCCAATTTCGTTCAGTGGGTCCCTGCATGCAAATTCTCACCAAAACTCATGGAACTTTGTAAATTTGCATAATTTTAGTTCCGCTTCCGTTTATTTCACAAAATGTTGACGGTCGGAATCATGTTAATTGTCCTCGAGTAAAGGTTAATGTCAAAACTACGAACTCTGTCAGGATAAAGGTAAACAAGCATAAGAATTTATTCTAAGGTTTTCTCAAATTGTTGGGATTTTGAAGTGTCTATTGACCTCATCTTATAAATGTTGGCAAATGGAATAGAAATAAATGAATAATCTTGATTAATGTTCCCAGAGTTTTTGTCCTTTTGAAAATGCATGGCTCTTCTTTTTAGGTGAAACACTCTTGGTGACTTGACAAGTGTTTAACCTTACCAAGGCCAGGATAGCCTCTCATCCTACCTCTAATGCTTATGTGGAGCTTAGGTAGGATAGACAGTATGGTCTTGTCATGCTTTTGTCAAGTTAGAATTAAATCCTAATGAAGATAATGTTATTCCTATTTCCAATCATATAAGAATTCTTGTTCAGGGGTAAGGGAGAGAATGAACTCACGCCAAAGGAATAGGAAGAAATACAAGTGCAAGGATGTATGGTACTAATGACTCCAATACATCGATCTTGTATTTATGGAATGATGGTTTCCTTTCTAAAAAATCCATTTCCCAAAACATTTTTTTGTCCTTTTTGCAGAGAAGGCTTAAGAGGCACGAAGAGAGTATATTCCCAATTTTTTTTTATTTAGACTAGATCAGTCTCTTTTTCTCTCTTTCTTTGGCCTTGACATAATAAGGACTTTTTGGAAAGTTTTGACAAATGGATATTTTATTTTGGAGGACCATCATATAGGTAGGTATGATAGCATCGAACGAGATGATTAGCTAACTCATTATGGGATAGGAATATCTGGCGAAAGTGGACGCCTAGTTCCAATATGGAAACTAGCGTTGCCAGATATGAAAGGCTAGCAATCAACAAGGTACGCGAAAGGAAATGATTGGATAAAATAACATTTCTTAAGAGGATTCGAATTCTAGCCCAATTTAGCATGATCAATGACCATTATGAAGCTTATATGAATCTTGATAAATTTATGGCTGTGGTAGGTAATGAAAAGTCACTCTAAGAATTCAGAGCCAGGTTTTTAATGAAAACCTCTGAGGAAACAATTAACCTTAGGCAAGGAATTATTAAGCATTCTATATCTCATGAGCCAACAATTTAGATGTGATTAATCCTAATAGAGTCTTCCCACAATTGTTGAGCTTAACCAAAGAATAAAAATTATGCGAGTCGTAATTTTCTGGACATTGTTATAGTTTTGAAATTAAATGCGAGTCGTAATTTTCTGGACATTGTTATAGTTTCGAAATTAAAGCATTCTCGGTAATAGAATTTTTTTTAATTATTTACCAACGTTATAAGAGCAAGTGACAGAGTTAAATATTAACAATAAAACACAGGGAGCGTACCAGAATTTTTCGGAGCCGAATGGGCGAAGACTGTGGGTCGGCCGACCTGGGGGAGACCGGCCGATCTGGCTGGGTCAGCCGGCCTGAGGTGGGTCGGCCGGCCTGATTCCGTGCCCTCTTTGGTCCAAGTTTCTCCCAGTATGTGTATCCCTCTCTGTACTTTGCATCTCTCATGTGCACGTTAGTAACAAAATCGACCGGTGCAAAAAATTGCACCGGTCGAGGCAAGCACGCACAATCAAACAATCAATTCTTTTATTTCCTCGAGAAGATAAGCAAACAATGGCGCATACATTAGGAAATCAAAATAGTTGAAAATAAATTTTCGCGCCTCATTTTATTCTACCCAAATCCCTTCCACGGACTAGTCGGAAGATCATAAAGCTTAGGCGATCCCATCGCCTTCGCGTAGCGCTTGAGTTTAGCCGACGTAGACTTCCGTAGGATCGTGAAGTTGTCATCATGGTCCATCATATGGATTTGGACCTCCGCCATCTGCCCTTCGAGATTGTTTTGCCGCTGCTTGAGAGCAGCCACCATTTCACGGAGTGAGGGCTCCACCTCCTCACTAAACTCCATGTCACCGCCTTGCTCGTGGATTGGAGGAGGTGGACGATTACGCCTCACCGTCCTTTCCGGCGAGGTGGAATCGATCGTCTCAGCAATGGGTGGCCTCATCCTCACCAATGGTGGGGTAAGGACCTTCCCACGACCGGCCGTCCTTCCACGCACGAGGAATCGTGGCGGGGAGTCCGGTGATCCCTCCGGTGCATACTCCGGTGAGCGAGGCTCAGACTGCTCATATTTCATGAGCGCCTTGCCCTTCTCCATATGCAGCGCGGCCCGATGTGTTACGCCGGCACTACCGCGCGGTGGAGAAAGGACGAGCCTCCTTGCCACTCCTCCCTTGGGGCCGAGTTGGCCCATCGTCGGGCGTGCCGGCGAAGGAGCGCACAGCGCCCTCCCCTTTGTGATGACACGTAGGGGTGAGAGGGGACGTGCCGCACCAATACGGTGAGGAGACGTCGGCTGGCCACGCGATATAGCATGGCCGCGCTCGAGTTGTGGAGTCGCCTTCGGTTTCTCCTCCGGCGAGAAGTTCAGCTACTGCGCATTCACCGGCGAGTAATTCAAATTCCGACCAAACGTTGGCTTGCCAGAAGTACTCTTTGTCAGCTTTGGAGCAGGTGGATCGCTTTCGACAATCTCGTAGATTGACGGGATAGTCTTAGGAGTGGTTGGTTCAGCCATGGTGGTGGTGAAGGTTGCAAGACGGAAAGTGAAAGGTAAGAGGTGAGAGAAGGAAGATGACAAGGAGATGAAAAGAGTGCAAAGAACGACTTTCCCGTCGCTTTTCGAATGAGGTGAGTCGCTCAGGAGCTACAAAATAGGAAGATACTGTCCTCCTCCAAAAATTTTTGAATTTGGAGGCAGTTAGCCCCCCGGTCGATCCACCTCAGCCCGGCCGACCTAACTGGGTCGGCCGGCCTGGCTCTGGCCTGGTTCGGGCTTCCTCTTTCTAGGGTCACTCCCACACTAGGCATAAAGCCTAATTTCATCATTTATTTGTGTTTGAAAAAGGGAAATTTTATTTAATTGCTCTTTTTTTTCGTCGGTCGGAGCTAGACCGCAAACAACAAGTCAATTTTCAAAGAATTCGAGGACGTCAATGTCCTCGACCTCGGGCATTTCAGGTTCGAGAAAGATTTTTAAACGCTGCCAATTTACTTTGAAAATTCCGCCATTATTATTCTGGAGTGACAGCACCAAGATCAGAAGCATTTCGCACTGTAAATGGTCCTTCCCATTTGCTACGAAGTTTTCCATGTCCAAACAATTTCACTCGAGAATTAAAGAGAAGCACTTTATCACCAGGTTTAAAACGCTTTATGACTATTCGCTTGTCGTGCCATCTTTTTGTTCTCTCTTTGTAAAGCTTCGAGCTATGGTAGGCTTTTTCTCTCCACTCTTCCAATTCTGCCAATTGCATTCGTCTTTTTAACCCAGCTGAATGAAGATCCATATTCCATTGTTTGATTGCCCAATGGGCTTTATGTTCTAATTCTACGGGGAGATGGCACGTCTTCCCGTAGACGAGTTGATAAGGGGTCATACCTATTGGAGTTTTATATGCAGTCCGGTATGCCCAAAGCGCGTCATTCAATTTGTACATCCACCCCTTTCCCATGGCATCCATAGTATTTTGCAAGATGTTTTTAATTTGTTTATTAGACGTTTCAGCCTGACCGCTTGTTTGAGGATGATAGGGTGTGGCTACCCTATGGTCGATCCCTAAGCTCTTAAGTGCGTACTTAAAGTTTTTGTGGACGAAATGTGATCCTCCATCGCTAATGACGATCCTAGGGACGCCAAATCTAGGAAAGATGGTCTCCTAGAACATTCTTTTAGCGTGGATGGAGTCGGCTGCACGACAAGGAAGTGCCTCGACCTATTTAGAGACATAATCGACGGCCACTAAAATGTACTCATGAGAGTCTGCTTTTGGGAATGGGCCCATGAAATCTACCCCCATGCATCAAAAATATCAATTTGAAGATTATTCCTTAGGGGCATAGCATCTCGAGAATTAATGTTTCCCACTCTCTGACATTTAGCGCATCGTCTTACGAACTCCCTAGCATCACTATACATGGAGGGCCAAAAGAATCCACTTTGCCAAACTTTGGCATGGGTTCTAAAAGCGCCATAATGGCCCCCGTATGGTGACGAATGGCATTTTTCAAGGACATCTTGTTTCTCGGCTTTCGGAATGCATCCACGGAGTAATTCGTCGGCGCAGACTCTATACAAATAGGGCTCATCCCAAAGATGGGCCCTACTGTTGCGGATCAACTTATTCTTATCCTCCCCTGGTGGTATGTACCCAGCTACCAAGTAATTTACTATGTTAGCATAGCAGGGGTCGGCAATGAGGCTGCTCATAGGTGTCGTCCCGTAGATAATCATCTATGGGGACATTCGACTTTTCCTCAACTTGCATTCGGGAAAGGTGGTCGGCCACAGAGTTTTCTACTCCCTTCTTGTCCTTAATTTTTAAGTCAAATTCTTGGAGCAGAAGGATCCAACGGATGAGCCGAGGTTTTGCGTCTTTCTTGGTAAAGAGGTATTTGAGGGCCGCATGGTCTGTGTAGACAATTACTTTCGACCCTACCAAGTAAGATCGGAACTTCTCTATTGCGAAGACTACGGCTAGGAGTTCCTTCTCTGTAGTAGCATAATTGAGTTGCGGGCCTGTCAAGGTTTTACTCGCATATGCAATGGCATAATGTTTTCTATCCTTGCATTGGCCTAACACTGCCCCAACGGCAAAATCGCTAGCGTCGCACATGATTTCAAAAGGCAAATTCCAATCTGGTGGTTGAATTATAGGCGCAGAGATTAGAGCTTGCTTAAGGGTTCTGAAAGCTACGAGACAGTCTTCGTCAAAGACGAACTTGGCTTCTTTTGCCGGCAAATTAGTCAAAGGTCTAGCAATTTGGGAAAATTCTTTATGAATCGTCTGTAGAATCCAGCATGTCTCAAAAAGCTATGGACTCCTTTAACGTTTATTGGTGGCGGCAACCGCTCTATCACTTCAACCTTAGCTCTATCCACTTCTATGCCTCTATTTGACACTAGATGGCCTAGGACGATCCCTTTTCTTACCATAAAGTGGCATTTCTCCCAATTCAGGACTAAATCCACCTCTTGGCACCTTTCAAGGACCTTTTCTAGATTTGCCAAGCAATCATCAAAAGAGGCCTCATGGACGGAAATGTCGTCCATGAAGACTTTCATGATCTTTTCGATCATGTCAGAAAAGATTGCCATCATACACCTTTGGAAAGATGCAGGGGCATTGCAGAGCCCAAATGACATGCGTTGGTAGGCGAAAGTGCCATACGGACAGGTGAACGTGGTCTTACTTTGGTCATCAGGATGGATGAGAATTTGATGATAACTAGAGTAGCCATCAAGATAACAGAAGAATGAGTGATTTGCCAATCGCTCAAGCATCTCATCGATGAAAGACAGAGGGAAATGATCTTTCCTAGTGGCTTGATTCAGCTTATGATAGTCTACGCACATCCGTCAACCCGTCACAGTGCGTTGAGGAATAAGTTCATTCCTTTCATTTTGTAATACTGTCATGCCTCCTTTCTTCGGAACTACTTGGACTGGGCTCACCCACTCACCGCCGACATCGGGTAAATGATCCCTACTGAAAGAGTTTCAAAACTTCTTTCTTGACCACTTCTCTCATCGCATTATTAAGCCATCGCTGGTGTTCCCGCGTGGGCTTATGGTCAGTTTCCATTGGGATACGATGAGTACAAAAGCTCGGGCTAATCCCTTTGAGGTCTTTTAGCGAGTAGCCTAAATCTGAGCTGTAGGCTTCAAGCATGACAATCTGAGTCCAATGATCCCGGCTGACAAGCACGCGACGCCAATTGTGGCCCAGATCAATGCCATGTGATGGCTGCTACAATCCAGCATAACCATCCGGATCTAGGTCCGAGAGCTCTTTCCAGCACTTGGACCAAGACTGTGACCAGTCTGGTGGAGCGCTCCCACCACGGGTCCCATCACCATGGAGATGCCCGTGGCTGCCTCAGCCGCGATCTTCGAGGAGGCCTTAATGTCAGGCGGCAAGAGCGGGGACAAGATGAGCAGCGGTGCCATGACAACGATCGTGATTGATATAGCGACCACCACGATGATCGACACGGATATCGCTAGGGTGAATGGTTCGACCGCGATTATTGTTGGCCAAGAGTCAGTCTCCCGTACACAATGATGACAAGTCCATTGATGGGATCTGAGCTTTCACTCCATTAGCCGAGTGGTTTGGCCTGGATGATTCAATCCCAAAGACATCACAAAATTCGATGGGGAACGAGATCCGGAGGCATGGCTCCAAGTCTATGCACTGGCCATCAAGGCGGCTGGAGGAGATCAAACGGTGATGGCAAACTATCTACCCATCACAGTTACCCCGCCTGCTCAAGCCATCTATGAGCAATTTATTGCCAATTTCCAAGGCCCGGAACTCCATGGGACCAATGTCAATTACATGAAAAGAAGAACGAGACCCTTCGCGAGTTCATCCACTCAATAGAAGAACACCATACGAGACGTCTCGGACACGGGGGTTATAGCGGCTTTTTAGAAAGGGATCAACCATCCCGACCTAATAAAAAGATGTGTCGAAAACCGCCGACTACAGTCTGGGAGATGTTTGCCATGTCAGAGAAGTACGCCACCGCTTCGGACTCATTGGCTGAGTGGCCGGATGAATGCTCGAACCAGAAGAACAAAAAAGATTAACCTGGTTCTTCTAAGCATAAGAAGAGGAAGAGCGAAGAAGTGGTGGCAACGAAGGAGCGCGGTCGACCTCGACCTCCGCGCATGGAGGACTACAATAGTGTAATGCACGCACCCTACCCTTTCCATATGAGAGACAAGCATGCGGAGGACTGTTTTACCCAAAAGAAGTTCGCCCAAGAGTACAACAAGCAATCGGATCCTGACGTTGATGAGGGGAACAAAAAGCGCGACCCTCCCACGGACAATTATCAGGAAACAGAGCCTGAGCTTAACTATATACTTAGGGGATCGGCAATGTATGAATTTAAGAGAAAGCAAAAGCTTACTACCCGAGAAGTCAACGTGGTCGTGCTGGTTACCCACCGAAAGCTAAGGTGGTCCGTCGTCCCCATCACTTTTGACCGATCAGATCATCATGACCATATACCGTATCTGGGGAGGTATCCCTTGATACTCCACACAGTAATTTGTGGCGTTAAGCTTAAAAAGGTGTTGATTGATCGAGGTAGCGGGTTCAACATACTCTTTTCAAAGGCCATCGACTATCTAAAGATCCCCCACTACGAACAACAGTGGGGTTCATCGCCGTTCCACGGGGTAATCCCTGAGACATCGGCCATACCTATCGGCTAGATCACCCTCCCCGTCACGTTTGGAACGAAAGAGAACTTTCGAACCGACCTCGAAAATTTTAAAGTTGTAGATTTCGAGATGGCATATCACGCCATCTTGGGACGATCGGGCTAGCCAAATTTATGGCAATACCACATTACACTTATCTGGTTTTGAAGATGCCGGACCCGAAAGGTATTAGCACAATATGTGGTGACATCATGTAGTCCATCGTATGTGACCAGGAAAGCTACGAGTTAGCCCAAACCCTGGAGGCATATGCTGACTTGGACAAGTTTATTTCATATACATTATCACTCTGTTAGTATTAGGCTCGTGCTAGATCTTGAGTGCTAAATCTCTGTGCTTGGGTGACAAAATAGATATTAGTGCCAGGTTTAGTGGGAGCGCGTATCGAGTGATGTCCTTGTTAGATAGTACTGCTAGGCATATACGTGGTATCTAGACTAGTTAGTACCCGGTAGACACCTGATTCAACGGTTGAGCAGTAGGTAGTAGGTGGTGACAGTCCTGCTATCCACATGGCATTTTGTGGAATCGACCCCGTTAGTGTCAGCCCAATCAAGCCCAATCGGGGGTGATCATAACCATTCAGTTTTCTTAACTAATAGCGGGTGGTAGTGAATCGGCCGAGCTCCGATACAAAGTAGAAATTGTGTGTGGATTATCCTTGTACCCTTGACTAGTGTAAACCTTTAGTAGAACCTCTCGACCTGAAATATGTTACCCCACTTTCATCATTCCAACATATCCATCCGGCCATGTCAAGACTAGAAACTAGACTCTTCTCGTTCTTCGTGGGAAATCGATACCTTTGGAATACTCCGGGGTGAAAGCTATTGCGATATCCGTGCGCTTGCGGATTTATTCTAATAGGCATAAGAATCTCCAACAGGGGTGAAGGCCCGAATTCCTTCCATGGGACGTGGCTCGTGTCGCATCGGAGATCTGTCCCGCCGACCATAATGCTAGCCATGACGATGATGACCGCCGTGATGATCGTGTCAGCTGGCAGAGCTCTCGGTGTGGTCGTCATAGCGCCGACTGTGGTAGTCGCACTTGTTCCGGAATGGTCACTCGCTGTCAGCGCGCTCCCTTTTTTGTGTTTCTATGTCATGGCGGTGATCATGTCCTGCCGATCAGTGGGAACCTCCAGCCGCAGACACATGTGCCTTGCTTCGATTGCGCGGCAACTGGGTGCTTAACGTCACGACCGTAGTTGGAGCCGGGTGTGCATCATTATGCTAGATTACCGCCATTTCGACCATGGCTGTTGCCCTGGACAAGGTTTGAATCAGCGGGCTTCCTTCAGGGTGTTGTGGGGCCATGGTTTCCAGGAGAGTTTTTGTAGCAACAATAGTCCTGCGGGGTTGTGTAGATTCATGCTTCTGCAGTTTCATCGCTCGAAGCTCATTCTGAACGTCGTGGCCTCGGATTCAGAGCTAGCGTATTTGCTCTTGATCCTATCCACGGCGCTGCTCGGTTCCTGTCGCCTCAGCAGCGGCTACTTTGTCTCTAGCGCACTGAGAGGTTGTACGAAGATCACCAGCACCAAGCACAAAAACTTCATTATAGTTCTAGACCTTAGTACTGCCTTCCCGATTCGAAATCCGAGTGGGACAAGCTGACTTGCTCACTCTGTCCAAGATGTTGGCCACCATTGATGACACCTACAAACTGAGTCAGGGTTGACTGGATTGCTCCAATCTGCTCTTGTCGTTGATTCTCAACTCGGTCACCTCCTAGTCCGAGTTCAGCAAAGATTTGTGCGAAGGTGATAGCAGAGTTCCTATGCCCAAAAGAAAATACGAGCCGAGATGTAGAGACTCCCCTAGATTGGATCTCGTCTAAGTCCAGAGAAGTGTTGGTGCAGAGTTCTCCTCTGCTTATACTAGATGTAGGTACGGGAAGGAGTCGCTGGCTCATTGACTTGGAGAAGGCGGTGGCAGAATTTGTCAATCCGAATGGAAGCGAGTGATGAGGACATCACTATCTTCGATATAGCCACACCGACAACTCAACGACAAGATAGAATGATGAAGGGACCAGTTACGCGAGCTCGTGCACGTCAGCAAATGGTCAACATGGTGCTATGGAATTATGGAGAAGCACCATCTCATGAAGCGTACATCATCGCCAAACATGTAAAGAAGATGAAGACTCCACATAAAGATGGGCCTGCCCATAAGGAGGTGCCATGGCCAGGTTGGGCCTAGCTCACGGCTGGCCCAAGGTGGCTAAGCGCCCCACTCCTAACCCACACGGCCCAACCGCAATGATTAGTACCATATTGCTTAGTGCTTGATCTCCGCAGCCCCTTACACTATATAAAGCATGTAATAGGCGCCACAAAGGACTTGGGTTTTGTTTAGGAATCAGTTTAGCTTCTTTGCTCTGTCCGTGCAAGCACGTGTCGATTAGACCGTCTGCATGCGTGTAAACAAGACTCCAACTTTCAGATTAGTTTGCCTGAATTCAAATATTCACATTAGCAATTTCAGATTGCTTGTTATCATGTTCTTGCTCGTTCTCGATTGCGTGCAGGATCGTTGTTCGTGCTCGGCAGGATCAACAAATCGGAGATTGGTGTACGGTTGCTAAGGCATAAGCGTCGTGGACGGTTGTAGTCGGGCCGCTAACGTCAAACTCCGAATCAGATCGAGAGTTTCCTCATCTCTCATCGAAAGATCGGGACACTTAGCCTATCGGTTGGTATCGAGCCTTGGGTTGCTCGGTGAGAGATTCCACCTCGCTAATTAGTAGATTTATTTTTTTCCTACCTATTGTCCAGCAAGTGCCGATTATCAATTTCTAATTCCAAGCCAGTTTGAGCCTCGCTATGTTTTTTTTAGTTACATAAATTGAATTTGCATTACGTGTTGATTCGTTGCTGGTCATAGTGTCTAGTTTGATTAGAGTTTGAATTAAGTAGTCACCTAGGCGTCCACGCTACTTCAATTTTTCTCATCACGACCACCAATTTCCTGCAACATAAAACCAATTAACGGCATCAGTTTTATATTTGCTCCACGAATTCAGCAATCTTACCAAATCAAGTGCCATAATTGCTGGAATTTTTGCTGCACACAGTTTCCAACTTTCCTTGCGTGCAGCTAGCTATAATTATCTTTCCATTGTGTGCCACCAAATTAAATATTCCAAATTGCTGCGCACCTAATTACATATTCCTGTTGTTTGTGCACTTTTTATCACGGAAACAATTAGTTGGCTGCATAAGTTCCATCGAAGCACAAAAAAAAAAAGGGCAGGTGCAAATAAGAAAGAGCCGCACCATAAAAAAAGTGAAAAACAAGGAAAAGGGAAAAGAAGAGAAGGAAAAATTTGAAGAGTTTCATCTTCGTGTTCAAATCGTTACGTGACATACATACGTGATACGGTTCGCGTCTCTATTTCAGTCTAGGCCTATGATCAGCATATATCGGCTTGAATGTTTATTCAATTTGTGTGACTATTTTGGCATAAGCGTTTTCATTTGCTACCATATTAGCCACCTATAGCTACACACATCCTCCAACTGTTCGATACTTGCTACTTGCACGGTACATTATATCTTTTGATGTTTGACTTGCGGTTGCCGACAACTCTGTTCCGTTTGGTAAGAATTGGTAAGAATTTGATTAACAAGTAGAGAGTTGAGTGCCTTTGTTAGCCACATCCTAGTAGTTGATAGGGCAATTTAACTCTTGTGTTTGCTTGTTTCCCTCTCTTGTTTTCATCTAACCATGTCGAGAACAGAGCGATAATGTGCCCCTAACTCACCCCGTACACAACGCATCATACAACACTTTGATCGACAAATGCAGGTGCGTCTTCAAAATCTGGAAGAGGATGTACGAGTGACCAATGAGCGACTTGGTCAGCTTTAAGCTGCACAAATTGAGACTAACTTGTCTCTCACAACCGTCAATGCTTCACTTAACCAAATTCTCACTCGCCTTGATGGATTGGGCGATTCCAATACAGTTCACGAGGTGAATAACCGACCACGACGGGATGACGGTCATGGAGCATTGGGCGTTGATGTTGCCGACAATAATGATGATGAATATGTTGCCGACATCGAGGTTGACGAGGTAGACGCACGTCTCGTCGTCGACTTCAACGCAATCGCACCGGTATGGTTCCTTTGCAACATAACGTCGTGCCATTGCAGCCTCACTTGGTAAGATCAAATTCACTATCCCACCTTTTGATGGCAAATATGATCCTGATGCTTATCTTACATGGGTATTAGAAATCGAACAAAAATTTGATTGCCATGATTATCCACACGACAAAAGAGTTAAAGCGCCACTAGTGAATTTATTGCTTTTGCTTCGCATTTGATGGAGTGAATATAAATGCAAAAATCCAAATGCTGCACGTGCTTTGGGAAGACTTAAAAGAATCATGCGTGCTAGATTTGTTCCTTCATATTATGCGTGATCTTTTAAATAAATTGCAACAATTGAGGCAAGGTAGTAACTCAGTGAAGAATATTATCAAGAATTGCAAATGGGTATGCTTAGATGTGAGCTAGTTGAAAATGAAGAAGCTGCCATGGCTAGGTTTATGGGTGGGTTAAACCGTGAAATTCAAGATATTCTCGACTATAAAGAGTACAATTCCATCACCCGTTTGTTTCATCTTGCTTGCAAAGCTGAGCGGAAGTCAGGTCGGCGTGCAAGCACAAGAGCTACCTTTTACGTAGGTCGTGCTAACAATTGGACACCTCGTACACCCAAGACTACTGCTGCCCGTGCTACTCATACGCTCCTACTTCAACAAAAGACGAGCCTCGGGTTTCTTCCGTTGATGCTTCCAAAGCATCCATGATAAAAAAAACAATGGCGCGGAACTTCCTAAGAGCTCATCATCTGTAGCATCAATGGCGGGACTCGAGATGTGCAATGTCATCAATGCAAAGGCTATGGACATATCAGAGCCAATGTCCAAGCAAGCGCATTTTAGTCATCTGCGATAACGGTGAGTATTCTTACGCTAGTGATATTGATGAAGATACACATGCTTTGCTAGCTAATTCTGCGAGAATACGAGGAGGACCATATTGTGGCTGATCATGCCGATGGCTACAAAAGCCTCATCGCATAACGGGTCTGAGTGTTCAAATGGAACAAGCGGAACACAATCAACGACACAATTTATTCCAAACTAAGTGTGTGGTGAAGGAGCGTTAGTGTCGAGTGATCATTGATGGTGGCGATTGCAACAACTTGGCTAGCTCGACATGGTGGACAAGCTCTCTTTGAACACTCGACCTCATCCTCATCCATACTATGTTCAATGGTTTAACAACTCGGTAAGATTAAGGTAACACGCTTTATTACAGTTCCTTTGTCTATTGGTTCATACAATGATTACATTGATTGCGATGTTGTGCCGATGCAAGCGTGTTCTATATTGTTAGGACGACCATGGCAATATGATAACAATTCTACTCATCATGGCCAATCCAATCAATATTCCTTTGTGCATCATGGAAAGAAAATTGTTTTGCATCCAATGTTGCCAATCGCTATTCGAAAGATGAGCTTGCTAGAGCTAACAAATTGCGAGAAACTGAAAATGCAAGTCAAATTGTGGCTAAATCTAAAAATGAGATCAAACTGAAAGGTGCTTGTTTATTGACTACGAAATCAGATTTGCATGAGCTTATCAATGACAATTCTTCCTGCTATGCTTTGGTTTGCACAAATGCTTTGTTTGCTCTAGACGATTTGCCGTTACTTTGCCTCCTGCTATCACTAACCTTTTGCAGGAGTATAATGATGTATTTCAAAGGAGATGCCTCGGGTTTACCACCACCGGGATTGAGCATCGATTGACCTCATTCTGGAGCATCTTTACCAAACCGTGCACCATACCGAACAAACCACAAGAAACAAAGGAGATACAACGCCAAGTTCAAGAATTGCTCGACAAAGGGTATGTACGTGAATCACTTAGCCCTTGTGCTGTCCCTGTCATCCTAGTACCCAAAAAGAATGGATCATGGCGTATGTGTGTTGACCGTAGAGCAATCAATAATATCAACATTCGATATCGTCATCCTATTCCTAGGTTAGATGATATGCTAGATGAATTAAGTGGCTCTACTGTGTTTTCAAAAGTAGATTTGCGAAGTGGGTACCATCAGATTAGAATGAAATTGGGCGATAAATGGAAAACTGCTTTTAAAACCAAGTTTGGGTTATATGAATGGTTAGTGATGCCTTTTGGGTTAACTAATACACCTAGCACTTTCATGAGACTAATGAATGAAGTTTTACGAAAATTCATTGGGAAATTTGTGGTGGTCTACTTTGATGATATTTTGATCTATAGCAAATCACTTGAGGAACACTTAGATCACTTGCGTCTGTTTTTGCTGCTTACGTGATGCACGCTTGTTTGGTAACATTGAGAAGTGCACCTTTTGCACCGATCGAGTCTCTTTTCTTGGTTATGTTGTCACTCCGCAGGCATTGAAGTTGACCGACCAAAAGTTGAAGCAATACAAGGATGGCGATTACCTAAGACGGTGACACAGTGCGAAGTTTTCTTGGTCTTGCGAGCTTCTACCGGCGCTTTGTGAAGGATTTTAGCACCATTGCGCCGCCGCTGAATCAACTAACAAAGAAGGAGTTCCTTTTGTTTGGGTGATGATCACGAGACCGCCTTCAACATCTTGAAAGATAAGTTGACACATGCACCCTTACTCCAACTTCCAGTTTCTCTAAAACATTTGAGCTAGAATGTGATGCCGATGGAGTAGGCTTGGGAGGTGTTCTTTTGCAAGAAAGAAAACACATGGCATACTTTAGTGAGAAATTGAGTGGGCCTAGTTTGAACTATTCTACTTATGATAAGGAACTTTATGCTTTAGTTCGAACTTTGGAAACTTGGCAACATTATTTATGGCCCAAAGAATTTGTGATTCACTCGATCATGAGTCTCTCAAACACATTCAAGTCAAAACAAATTGAATCGTAGACATGCTAAATGGGTTGAATTCATAGAATCTTTTCCCTATGTTATCAAACATAAGCGGGGAAAAGACAATGTGATTGCTTGATGCTTTGTCTCGACGTTATGCTTTACTTTCTACACTTGACTTCAAAATCTTTGGATTAGCAACCATTAAACAACAATATGCTCTGATGCTGATTTCAAAGATGTTTTGCTGCATTGTAAAGACGGAAAACATGGAACAAATTTGTCCTCACCAAGGATGGATTTGTATTTCGCGCTAACAAGTCGTGCATTCCAATTTGGTCCGTCGTTTGTTGCTTTTGCAGGAGGCACATGGAGGCGCTTTGATGGGACACTTTGGTGTCAAAAAGACGGAGGATTTACTTGCTAGCCATTTTTATTGGCCCAAGATGCGAAGAGACGTTGAAAGGTATGTAGCTCGCTGCATAACTTGTCAAAAGGCAAAATCTCGCCTTCAACCCCACGGTTTGTATATGCCTCTCCTGTTCCTTCTTTACCTTGGGAAGACATTTCAATGGACTTTGTTTTAGGATTGCCTAGAACTAAGAAGGGAGGATAGCATATTTGTGGTGGTTGATAGATTCTCTAAGATGGCTCATTTCATACCATGCCATAAAAGCGATGATGCTACTCACGTTCTTGATCTTTTCTTTCGTGAAATTGTTCGCTTGCATGGTGTGCCAAATACAATTGTTTCAGATAGAGATGCTAAATTTCTTAGTCATTTCGGAGAATTCTATGGGCTAAATTGGGGACTAAATTATTATTCTCAACTACTTGTCATCCCAGTGATGGACAAACCGAGGTTGTTAATAGAACACTTTCTACCATGCTACGGGCTGTGTTAAATAAGAACATTAAAATGTGGGAAGAATGCTTACCTCATGTTGAGTTTGCTTACAATAGATCAATGCATTCTACTACCAAGATGTGCCCTTTTGAGATTGTGTATGGTTTTGTCCCTCGTGCTCGATTGATTTATTGCCACTACCATCTTCTCGAAAGGATTAATTTTGATGCTAAGCAACGTGCTGATTTGATGCTAAAATACATGAGTCAACAAAGAGAACATTGAGCGTATGAATGCTAAATATAAACTTGCTGGTAGTGAAGGAAGAAAGCAATTAATATTTGAACACGGAGATCTTGTTTGGTTACATTTGCGCAAAGATCGTTTTCTGAAGTTACGGAAATCTAAGTTAATGCCGCGAGTGATGGTCCATTTAAGGTACCGGAGCGGATTAACGATAATGCATATAAGCTTGAGTTGCTGCGGATTTTGGGGTTAGCCCACATTTAACATTGCAGATTTAAAGCCATACTTGGGTTCCGAGGAGGAGCTTGAGTCGAGGACGACTCCGATGCAAGAAGGGAGGATGATGAGGACATCACTATCTTCGATATAGCCACACCGACAACTCAACGACAAGATAGAATGATGAAGGGACCAGTTCTGCGAGCTCGTGCACGTCAAAGAAATGGTCAACATGGTGCTATGGAATTATGGAGAAGCACCATCTCATGAAGCAGAACATCATACGCCAACATGTAAAGAAGATGAAGACTCCACATAAAGATGGGCACGCCCATAAGGAGGTGCCATGGCCAGGTTGGGCCTAGCTCACGGCTGGCCCAAGGTGGCTAGGCGCCCCCACTCCTAACCCACACGGCCCAACCGCAATGATTAGTACCATATTGCTTAGTGCTTGATCTCTGGCAGCCCCTTACACTATATAAAGCATGTAATAGGCGCCACAAAGGACTTGGGTTTTGTTTAGGAATCGGTTTAGCTTCTTTGCTCTTGTCGTCTGCAAGCACGTGTCGATTAGACCGTCTGCAAGCGTGTAAACAAGACTCCAACTTTCAGATTGGTTTGCCTGAATTCAAATATTCACATTAGCAATTTCAGATTGCTTGTTATCTTGTTCTTGCTCGTTCTCGATTGCGTGCAGGATCGTTGTTCGTGCTCCGGCAGGATCAACAAATCAGGAGATTGGTGTACCGGTTGCTAAGGCGCAAGCGTCGTGGACGGTTGTAGTCGGGCCGCTAACGTCAAACTCCGAATCAGATCGAGAGTTTCCTCATCTCTCATCGAAAGATCGGGACACTTAGCCTATCAGCGAGGATGGTAAAGTGCTGGTACCTTCTCCAGATTGGATCTCTCCTGGATTGGAGAGATGAAGGTTGCCGATGTCGTCTGTGACAAAGTCCAGGGCTCCGAAGCGGAACGCCCGTCCTAGCATGAAGACGGTTCCCGACGATTTGGAAGACGCCATCAAACTTGGTGATGATCTTGACGCTCCCCTACCTGGCGCGCCAACTATCAACGAATGTAACCTTGGGGGTACTTGTTGGCAATAGAATTTATACGGGTCAATATCTCAAGCCAAATGGAAACACAAGACAGGGAGACTTTCTTAGACGGGTTCAGGCCCTTGGTGATGAGGTAACACCTTAGTATTGTGTTCTAGGATTATGTGGAGATCTCGATTACAATAGAGTTCTCAATATCGTATGCTATGGATAAAAGTAGATGAGATGATGATACTACGGTGCATGCCTCCTCCTTTATATAGTGTAGGGGGATAAGGTTGCACGATCATTTTTCCATAGTGTTGAGCACGTATACGCACCAGCATCTACAGATATGAATCTCCTAATCAAACGCGATCACGCTATATCCTTAGAACTATTCTAGGCATCCAAGTTATGCGGAGTTGTCTACACACCGTCTTAAGTGCTCTACGAAGCCAAAACTGTAAGAAAGAATGCTCTGCGAAGCTGAATGGGAAACAAAGACAGCCCCACGGAGCTGAATGTGAGAACCTGTGGCATAAGGGCCCTTATGCTTGCCCTGTAGGAGCACGAAGTATACCCGTATTGGGATGTTGCCATCAAGGTTTGGTTCCAACACAATGCATGGCCATCATGTGGTAGTACAATTTTGGTGCGTGAGTGGCATGTACTCTGTGGAGGCATCCTGGGCACACTCCTGAGTGACCAGTTTTGGTCGTCATTGTGGTCACTTGTCCACACACCATGTGGCAGTGATAGTATTCTTGGATTGACATCCTCTCTAGGTCTAGACTCGGATGTTCGAGGTCACTAAGACTAGTTTGGGTCACAAACCATCCTAGGTCAAGACAGGACACCTTGGAGTTGTGAGACTAGATTTGGTGTGCAACCATCCTAATTGAGTGGCCCACAATGGGATGTTACTTGTAACATCATCATTTTTATGCAAAATGTGCATGGTATTTGCATAAATAAAAAATTTGTGCCTAAAAATTTGAAAGCCTATTAAAAGATAATTTAATTTTGGTATTAACAAAGACCTTTGTGTTTATAAAAATAAAATAATTATTTGGATAATTTCCTAAAAATAATGCTTAGGTAATTTCTTTTGATAAATATTTTTCTACAACTTTGCAACCCGAAATTCTAGTTGTTTAAATTGATCAAATAAAATATGTGGAGACCTTTTCAAAAATAAAATTTATATTTTATCTTCTATAATTTTGTTTTATAAATTATATGAAAAATAAAGAGAAATATATTTTTGTTATATTTTTATTAGATTTGAACCTATTATTTATTAACACTTCTTTCATCTCACGCACTGGTCATCCACGCTTTCTCTCTCCTTTCTCTTTATCTCTCTTCTTTTCCAATGCGTAGCACTCTCTGTTTATTACATGCAAGACTTTCTTCTGGTTAGGTTTTGTGTCGAATATGTGTACAACTGGGTTACATAAACTCTGTGTTGTCGAATATTGTATAGAATATGTGCTTTTTAGCGACCGGTGGACATCCTCGGTGGGTCCCATGGGGTATGTGGTGTGCGTGGTGAGCAGGATTAGGAGTCCACGCAGTGAAAGGTACCATGCTGGAGGCCAGTGCGGCGGCCCAGCACGGGTGCACTAGCAACGGGCCTTGCACAGCATGGGCACACGGCCCTGGCACGTCAGGCGCTGTGGCCCAGGGCGGGGGCGCTCGCCTGAGGTCCAGGCGGGGTTTTGCAGACCGAATTTGGTTCGGTGACACAGTGCAAGGTTCGAATTTCACGAAAATAGGAAGAAACATTCAAGGAGGCGGAGGAGTCCAAATTCGAGGAGAAATATAAGTACTATTTGGACTAGAATTTCATGATGAAAATTGCGGCTGCCTCACCACTATAAAAGTAGGTACAAGGGGGAGCCAAACCTAACAATCCAAAGAAATCAACGGTGGCTTTAAGCACAGATATCGGTGGAGGTTTTGAGGCGTGAGATTCCGAAGGAGGGAGGCGTTCTTGGAGGGCTATTGACGATCTGTTCAAAATAGGGAACGGGTCAAGTGGCGATAAGTCCATCGACTAGCAATTGGCGTTGGGAGAATCGCAAGTTGGTAGGATGAAGCCAACGGGTACGAATTTTGGTTTGGTGAGGTTTGACGGTATGGTAAACTTCAGTTTATGGTAGGCTAGGGTTCGGGATCTCCTAGTGTAGCAGTGAATTGTGGTGGCTCTCAAGGCGAATAAACCAGAGAAGGTGGAGACCGGTGATTAGGAGGTGATGCGGTTGCAGGCTGCAGCAACCATGCACCTTTGTCTCTCAGATCAGGTCTTGTACCATGTCATGCAGTTGTCATCACCAAATGAAATTTGGACAACTTGCCCAATCAGTTTATGTCGAAGTCTCTAACGAACAAGCTGTATCTGAAGCAAAAGTTATATCAGTTAAAGATGCAGGAGGGGTCGGATCTGCAACCACATAATGATGTTTTCAATAGGTATGTCACGGATCTATCACATCTGAAGGTGACAATTGCTGATGAAGATAAAGCAATTATTCTTATTTGTTTGTTACCTCCGTCATTTGAGCATTTGGTCACAGCGCTGATGTATGGAAAGGATAGAATCAAGACTGAAGATATTACTGCATCGCTTATGTCTCGTCAATTGGAAAAAAATAACAATGCAGTGGAAGAACCTCATTTTGTTGCTTTGCTACTCTTATGTAATCAAGGCGGTCATGAGGCCTGAGAGAAGAACAAGAAAAATAATAGGGCGGTTTAGTGCTTCAAATTTAATGAGTGGAAGCAAATAAAGAGAGACTATCCAGGTTCACCAAATGGAGCAGTGACTAATGTGGAAATAGGCTCATGAAACTCCGGAGGTGACAGTGCTGAGGTTCTCCTAGTAGAAAGGGCTACTGTTGCAGGTGGAGATACTAAGCATGTTTTGTAGGGTCGGTGACGTCTGTTCCGAAAGGAGGACTCGTCGGACGGCCAGCTATAGGCTGCAAAAGAAGGAAGCAACAGAGTTTACGTACAGGGTTCGTGCAAGACGCTGGATCGAATTCAAGGTGAAGAAGTTACAAGGTCATATTCTTAAAGGTGGATTTTGTTAGGTTTGTATCGAATATGTGTAGAAGTAGGTTACATTGACTCTGTGTTGTAAAATGTAGGGTTGGTTTAGAGTTGTAGTCGGACTCTAGCCAGATCTCCACTATATAAAGGGAGGCAGCCCTGGTGCAATAAAGAGTTAACGACTACATAATTGTAGCATAAGCCAGAGGAGGTTAGCGGCCGGCATCTGGCCATGACCTGTGCAGTTGTATTATGGTTTGGGGAGGAGCGCCCATAATCAGAGCTCCGCATATATAGGCGAAAGCTGGACTGCGTTAACAAACATCGTGTCTCCTGCTGTGGTTCTTGATCTTGCATCGACGCATATCCTAACACTTTTCTCTAAAAATGTTGCAAAACTTGACCTCCCTGTTGCTGTATGCAGCCATCTCTTCATCTCCTTTGCTTGGCTAGGTTAAAACTCCACCCATTTGCCCCCTTTCCATTGATGATCAACTTTGGTGCTTGCAGTTTCTACACAAATTAGAGGCCATAATGGAGTAATTGAGCAGCCACCGAACTCCCCATCTAGTCCCAATTCCCATATAAAATCCCAAAACCTAGTTCCTCTCCTCTCTTTGTTCTTCCTCCAAATCTGGTTCATGTAAGCATAGATTTTCAATTCCATCTCGGAAGATCATGTGCGTGCCCTGTGTAACCTATTTTACATATCGTTTTCAGGAGATCCTCGCCTAATCGTCGGGAATTCGTTGCCGAGGTAGTGCCATGAATCACCACAGCCAGGGAACTCGCCGGCAAATTCATCAGATCCACCCTCTCCTTCCCTCCTAGATAATCTTTGCAGCTAGCTAGTATTTTATGTTCGACTAATGAGATCATTATTTCTCCTGAGAGGCTCTGCCTCGTGCATGTCGTCTTCCTCAGCGCCGGTGGGCATGCCACACCCGCCTCGGCCCACCATCGGCAGCGTGAAGGACCCTTCGTCATCCTCGAGCCACCGTGATTCCGGAAAAACCCTCCCCTTGCTCCGTCTCGCCGCCTCTCGCCGAAGCACCGTGCGCCGCCGTACTTGAGAATATTAAATAAAAAATGGGTTAGATAAGTTAGTTTAAAGATATTCTTAAAACTAGTTTTATGCAAATAAAATAACCTATCTCTTCTCTTTAAGCCCTTATCACTATGTGCATTATAAGGAGTGTTAAAATAACTAGTTTTTAGATGATACCGACCTCGCATACTCATGCTCTTTTAGATTGTGGTCATGATGTGATCCATTATGAGTGTCACGACCAGTAAGATCTAAGTTTTGACAGCCATGACAAGGTTTATGGTTTACTCCAGAGTTGTTTGCATAGATGCAAAGCCATTGGAGATTATTCTGGATAATCTTATGTCTTTGGTGATATCCACACACTCGGATGATTATTTGTAATGATGCTTATGGTCGTTCACCTTACTATTATTGAGCCTATGAGGTAGAACTATGTTAAATAATACTCAGGATGACTTTCTTGTATTTATATAATGGTATATGGTTGTGTATTACAAGTACCGATTTAGGACCTAATCCATGTGAACAACGGCTCTCAGGTAAATATAATTTTGAGGGCTGAGAATAAACCACCACGTGGATTGAATGGAATTTTTTACATATTTAGAGATAGAGAAGAACACAATTAGCTATTACTTAGGGAAACAATCATACATACCGGCTTATCAGTCCTAGTTAGCCACGAACCGAGACTGATAGTGGCAATAATTCAATTCATGGCTACTAGACCAAAAGCTTGGTTTTCTGATCACATTAGTCCCAGTTCGTGTCACGAACCAGGACAAAAGAGTGAAACAATCAAACATGCAAATAGTTAGTCTACATTAGATTGATTCAGGCGGATGAAGCATATCGAGAAACCTCCTTTTGCAGGGGAGTGTTGTGACTTTGAATGATCAAATAAGGTTGAATATATGACATGAGGTAGGATATGGCCCATACCATATCTTGTTTTTGGTAGTTTTCTTATAGGAAAAAGTCTATATTACATCCTAAACTAAGACCCTTCATCTGCATAACCCCCTAAACAACAAAATCAGGCATTCTACCCCCGCAAAACCGTAAAAAGGTGCATATTACCCCTAAGGCGGCTTGACGGGTGGTTTTGGATATGTGGCACATGAGGTATCAATCCAGGCAAAAAAAAAAACATAAATAGAAATAGATATTAAATAGATGGGCCCATTGTCATCCTCTCCCCACCTCTCACTGGCTCTCTGCCCACCTCTCTACCTTATTCCTCTGCCTTTGCTCATCTTCCTTCTCAGGCGCCACAATGGACGCGCGTCACCACCTCGGCACGAGCCCCGGCAGCGGCGGTAGTGGAGGCCGGTCGGTGGGCTCGTCGGCCAGGTGCTGTCGCCACATGTCGACCCCGACGTCTGCGGGCACCCTTCGCATGCCTCGGTTGAATGCTGCGGTCGGCAAGGGTAGGAGCTCTGGGTCCGGGTCGTCGCCACCGCCGCTGGGGAGGATGGTCCTCGGACCCCACGTGCCGCAGCACCGCTACAACCGCCACCGCGTCCTCCCCAAGGCCTTTCTGACGGCGAAGATAGGGTGCTTCCTCTTCCTCGGCTCATCGATGGGCTTATCGGCGATGGAGGACGAGGTGCTTGTCATGGATGGCGTGCTCTCACCAATGGCTCCGCCACGACCCTGAGCCATTCTGCCTCCTTCACTGACCTCGTCTTTGCCTCTGCCGGAGGCCGGTGGTGGCAGGGGTGGCCGACAGCGGGTGATGCCAGAGGCGGTGTCGGTAGGGGAGGCCAGTGACAGAGCTTCTCGAGGTCGACAGCAGAGGAGGCTTCAGGTGGCGGCGACATGGGAAACTGGCGTTGGAAGGAGCGTAGCCGAGGGGAGGCCGGTTGAAAGAGGATCTAAGGCCTAGAGGGGGGGTGAATAGGCAATTTTAAATTCTTTTTGATTATTCTCGATTAAGCATCATGTTAATAATTACCCAATCCTAGTTGCAATTGACAAGTAAGCGGAAGCGACAAGCAATTACGAGGCAACTAAGACATGGCATCACATTTCATCACAAACAAGGCAACGGTAGTAAGTACGGAAAGTAAATAAGAGAGAGTGACTCGGTATTTGTTTGACCGAAGTTCAGAGCCGCGACTCCTACTCTCCGTTGAGGCTACCCCTTGCGCACAAGGACCGGCTCGCTCTCGAGCCTAACGCCTCACTTACTCCCGGTAGTCGTTCCGCCACTCCGGCGAGGTGGACTCTATCACCCGTACACCGACTCGAGAGTAGCCACACGCCAAGGCCTACTCCCAAGCCCTCGCCTCCACGAAGGATGTCTTCAAAAGTAACAAGCCCGAAACGCCCCGATCATGCCGGATCGAAGGACTTCCATGAAGCTCGGTGTTGGGGTTTAATGATTTGTGGCTTTGGATGCTTTGTGGGTGGAGGAATGGCTCTAGAACACCTAATTGATGAGCTATGAATGTGGTAGGTGAAGTGGAGCAGCAAACCTCAAAGTAGCCAGCCACTAGGTAGTTATTTATAGCCCCTAGAGCAAAACTAGCCGTTGCCTCTCGGAAGAGGACAAAAAGACTAGCCGTTAGCCTCTACCGGACACCGTCCGACGGGCACCGGACGCCGTCCGACAGAGGCAACTGCTCACAAAAAATAGGTTTATCGGACGGCGTCCGGTCCGACAGCAAGGATCGCGCAAGCGCTGGAGCTACCGGACGCCCCCTAGACGCCGTCCGACAGCGAGAAACAGCCAAAATTGAACTTTATCGGACGCCGTCCGGTGACGACCGGACGCCGTCCGACAGTGAGTATTAATTTGGATTTGGGCTGGTCGGACGCCGTCTGGCTTTACCAGACGCCGTCCGACAGAATGGATTTTCGGGTAAAAAGTGAGGGGGAAAATTAGGTGGGTTTCTCTCTCTCTCTAGAAATCTCACAAAGGGATATTTGGTTATTTTTAGAAATGGTGGACTACGGAAACCGAGTTTTCGAAAATTCGCAAAGATCCGGCAAGATCCGAGATATTCAAACCCCTTTTGAAATCCGACGAAAACAGGAAATAAACCTAACTACTCCTAATCTATACGTGACCTCTTCTCTCGCCCGGTCACGCACTTGAAATCTTGGAGCAGCTCAGAAAATTGTCGACGCTTCAAATTAGGGATTATAAAAATCGTCGAGCCTTCGCTAGGGTTCCGAGAAGTCCATAAACCCCCTAGCACTTAATAATTATTTAATTTGACATCAATGCCACTAATAAAAATTAGGGCTCAACAATGCTCACAATCTCCCCCTTTGTGGCACTTGATGGCAACCCAAGAGAATAAAATTTTTGAGCTGCAGAAGGGGTTAGTGCAATACAAATATGCGAGCAATTTCAAATTTAAGACAACCACAACTCGACCACAAGGATGTGCAAATGAAGGAAGCTCCCCCTAAATTCATGCAAAAATTTGAAATCTCAAACGAACAAGATTCAAATGACATAAGACCAATCAGAGTAACAATCACAAACTTAACCGAGTATCGAGGCAACCAATAATATTACAGGTAAAGACAAAACCTCGATCTCACTAATCACTACTAACCCTCTACTACTCTCTAACTTCTCCCCCTTTGTCACCAAGTGACACAAACGGGAAAAGGTCCTACTCTTGGTGGTCTTAATCCATGTCGTCGCCTCCGTCATCTCCCTGGCCGCCGGAAGAGGAGCCCTGACCTCTGGGATGCTTGAACAAGGGCATATGAGCTGCAGAGGGTACCGACCGAGGTGAGGATGGATCATCATATAGCTGGGTCGCTTGAGGGTTTGGCAAAGAAAAGTTGAGATGGCGAGCGACTTCTCCACCAGTAAAATGAATCTTACCAGGAGGAGGATATGACTGTGGTGGAGGCACAAAGGAAGGAGCAGGCCCGGAAGGAGGGCATACCCAAGGATGAACCGGTGGTGGGTAGGCAGGTGGGCGAGGAAAACTCTGATTCTGCTGGTAAGCCTGATAGCTGTCATGAGCATGAGAATACCAAGCATATGGATTTGCCTCTTCTGATGCTGGCATAAACATTGCACCCATGTACTGGACCGCTGACTTGAACTCTGCAAATTCATCATTTAAATAAGTCTGCTGCCCTGCCAGATCTGTCATCTCCCTGCGGGTGGCTGCTAGCTCTTCTTTCACCTCAGTGTGAAAAGTTCTCATTTCCGTGCGCAGCCCCCTCATCTCACCTATCAAAGCATCATACCAAGGAGGAGGTGCAGCGGCAGAAGAACTCGCACCAGGTGCTGGCACAAATGGCTGCATTGGAGCAGCAGGAGCAAAAACAAGAGCTGGTGGAGGAGCATCATCACCAGGTCTACCCAACTTGGGCTTGCTCCCAAGTGAGTTTAAGAAGTTCTTCATCTGATGCTTTTTGATTCTGTTTGTCCAGCTTCTTACTTCATCTGCAGAAACCCGCTGAGTCCTAGAAAGAAATAAGCCAATATAGGGAGCTAGAGGTAGTGCCCTATTGACCTCTCTGAATATTGTGTCATCCAGCTCTCCCATGAGGGTGGCGCCAATGTTTATAACCCTGCCTGTTAGGAGATAAAGCATGAACCAACTGCAGATCGGTAAAATCCTGTCACGGTTGCCACCTCGAACAAATAAAGTGCTTCGAAGAATAAGGTTTATCAGAGCAGGCTCCTGTCGCAACTGATTGGCCTTCTCTATATTCAATTCTTCCTCATCAACATCAATGTACATGAACCGTACTTCTTCAAGAGGAGGATATTTGCCCCTCCATAGGGCATCTTCATAGCACACCTCATTTAAATCAGTGCCAGAGTCTAGAGTACCCAATGCGTGATTCATCTCAGCTACAGTGACCCCTCGAACCTGTCCATCAACTGAGTGATAATAAACCTAACTACTCCTAATCTATACGTGACCTCTTCTCTCGCCCGGTCACGCACTTGAAATCTTGGAGCAGCTCAGAAAATTGTCGACGCTTCAAATTAGGGATTATAAAAATCGCCGAGTCTTCGCTAGGGTTCCGAGAAGTCCATAAACCCCCTAGCACTTAATAATTATTTAATTTGACATCAATGCCACTAATAAAAATTAGGGCTCAACAATGCTCACACCGGTTACAGGGGGATTGGAGGTGACCGAGAGTGGAGGCCAACGGCGGCAGGCTGAAGGCGGACAATGGGGATGAAATGCATCGGAGGGACAGATGAGAAGGGGAAGGAATTTATTAACTTACATGTGGGCCCTCACCACGTTATATGTATGTTGAATGACTCATCACCGCCAGATGGGCAAAACCACTGTCAAAACCACCTTCAGGGGTTATCCGCACCTTTTTTCTGGTTTCGTGAGGTATAATTTCTGATTTTGTAATTCAGGGAGTTAAGCAGACGGAGCCCCATAGTTCACGGTGTAATATACTTTTTCCTTTCTTGTATAATGGAAATTTTCCATTTTCTATTGCTATAGATATATATGTATATTGTCTATTTTTTTAGCAGTTGTTTAGGTTTGCAAATTTGTTTTCATTAATTCACAAATTTGTTTCTCTATATAATGTAATTTTTTCATTTTTTCATTAATAATAGAGGCATTAGTTCACAAATTTGAATGTTTTTTTCCAGATGAGATATCTTGTTTAATCAAACCCAACCCAACACACCGGTACATTTTTTTCTAAGTCATCTTCCAAATTAAAATACATGTGTCAACTGCTACAGGACGTAAACCATGTAGGTTGTAGACAGGGGCGGACCCAAGCCCAGGGCCGCCTAGGCTACGGCCCAAGGCGTGGCACAGTAGCAAGGGATACCCCACTCCCCATGTCACATCGGCTCGCCCCCCACTCTCGGCCCCTAGGCCGCCTCGCCGCGACGCCTCCCACTCCCCCTACCCAAGGCCGCTGGCCGCCGCCCCGACTTCCTATCCAGTGCCCACTCCACCAGGCCGCAGCCTCCTCGGCCCCCAGACCGCCGCCCCGACCTCCTCCTCCGGTTCGCCCGGCCTCAGTGCCTCCGCTCCCCCACCCCAGACCACCTCCCCGGAGTCCTCCTCCGGTTCGCCCCGATGGCGACAACGAGTCGGTCGGCGGTAATACTGGAGCAGGGGCCACCGGAGGAGCCCTTGCACGACGACAGAGGCCGAGATCTGGGAGATATTTGAGTGGTTCGGCCCCCCTCCAGTCACTCTAGCTCTCCAGCTAGGGGTGAAAGTTTCTGTCCGTATCCGAGATATCCGAGTTATCCGAATTAAATAGACAACATATTTTAAAAAAGTATGTAGACCGTTTTATTAACCTTCATTTCAAAACCAAAATATGAGTTGTATGGAAAAAAACTGTAATGTATATGTATCTATCCGAGCCAAAAACCTCTATCCGAATGATCCGAATACGATCTGTTTTCACCCCTATCTCCAGCTTCCCCGATTCCGGCAACTCCCACGGTCTCGCCTTCGTCTCCTTCGAGGTCCCTATCGAACTGCTATTGCCATATGTTTCAAATTGATCTGATTCATGATATTGCAATTATGATTTAGCATGTTAAGATTGTCTAAGAATTTTGTTTAGGTAATGCTGAAAAGTTCTGAGATATGAATGGCTCACTTGCAACGATGCTTATTTTCTGCTTTTGACCTGAATCAGTGTTCTCATATTTGGGATTGTATTGTGCAACATTTTTATGCCTCATCTGATTAGATTTAGTTTAGTTCTTCGAATGAGCTATGCCCATTGTAGTGGTGTTTGCTGTTAAGTTATGTTGCACTTGCTATCCTCAATTTCAGTTGGTGTCTACGGATATCCGTAATCTGTCTAAATCTTGAGATTCATGATTTTCACTCTATTAACTTGTTTATTTGTCCATTTCATGTCGTTAATATTGATTTTTATTTTAATTTATATGTTTGAGATCTACAGCTATTATTGATGAAGATATAGGTTTGGAAGAAGCGAATTTGTCTTAAAAAGATACTACCTCCGGTCACAAAAAGAAGTCGTCGTTGACTTTTGGACACACCTTTGACCATTCGTCGTATTCAAAATTTAGTTCAAATATGTAAATGTATAAGTCATACTTAAAACACATTTAATAATAAACCAAATTATAACAAAATAAATAATATTTATATGACTCTTTTGAATAAGACGAATAGTCAAAGACGTGTCCAAAAGCCAACGGCAACTTCTTTTTGTGACCAGAGGGAGTACTATATTATTTCAAATTAGCAAACTTGTCTTTTATTTCTATCTTACTTTTCGATTAGGCAAATTGAGCTGTGTGATTGGACAAATTTTCATCATACATTACCATGAACATCATTTACCGTTTAATCTAGCAACTAGACTTGCCGGTAGTTGGCCCGGGTCTTATCAAAATGCTGGGTCCGCCACTGGTTGTAGAGGGATGAAAAAAAGGTTGTTCGTGTGTTGCGTGATCAACGAATTTAAGGCAGTTCTCTAGTTTGCAAGCCGTGATGTTTAGGTTTGCTGGAGCTTTGCTCCTCGCTTGATAACATCATATATATGTTACGAAGACTATACAGGCAGAGCTCGATCCAGATCTAGATCAAGCCATACGTTTTATAAAGTCTACTCCAGCCCGTTCCCATCATTCCGTGATTTATGATCCAAGCACAACTGTATAACGATCTATGAGTTTTCTCCGGATGGAAGAGCCGAGATCAACACAGTTTGGGAATCAAGATACCTTCTTTAGGGTACTGTGAGATATTAAGGCTATCTCCAACAGGAATCCCAAAATCTGATCCCCTATAGCCTTATATACAGGCTTCCTTTAAAAAAAATCTCTCCCTATATTTCTTCCATCTCCAACAGCGTTTCCTATATAGAGAATTGTATAGGAGGAGGAGAGAGAACACTTACATATAAGGGAATAGAGAGAAATCCTCTATTTTAGGGAACCAAAAAGGAAATGCTGTTGGAGCACATAGGGAAAGAATTCGTCCCCTATTTTGGGGTAGAGGGTGCTTTAGGGGAGCCTGTTGGAGACAGCCGTATACCCTTACTAGTAATCTAGATAGAAAAAATTACTTCTTTTTTTGACGCTTTTGACTTTTAGACACGATTTTGACCGTTCGTCATATTCAAATTTTTAGTGCAAACATGCAAAAAAAATAAGTTATATTTATTGATAAAACAAATCACAACTAAATAAATTATATTTACAAAAAAGATTTAAATAAGACGAATGGTTAAATACGTGTATAAAAGTCAAATGCGTCAAATAAAAAAAACGGAGAGAGTAGAAAACAAAAAATAGGAGGTATATTCCTTTTTTAACTTAACCAGGGTTACTTCTTAGCGAAGTAGTCATCGTGTAAAGTGAATCAACAATGTCCTGTGCAAACCCAAGCATCTTTCCATAGACGAGTAGACGACACACGAGACTGGCATTCTAGATTATTTATTTGTGGCAGGCACAGACAAAACGATAGACCTTGCCATCCTGTGCGTCACCCCTAATGTCACCGGAATAAATTAGTAATAAATGTCATTTTTGTATGAGGAGAGTTTGATCGCACGAGTTGGCTACCGAATCACGATAATATTTCCAAACTATTAGCGGTGATTATCCACAACTCGATCGGATTGAAGCATCTAATTTAGGTTAATTAAAGGTGGAAATTAATTCGACGGGCACATCATTGCAGCTTTGCAAATCTTACTGTATCTTTCCATCTTCGGATTTAATAAAAATAAATTCAGTTGTAGTACTACCGGTCACATTCACATTTTCCACATATAGTAAAATTTATAATGTGTTGATGTAAGAAATTCTGCATTTGCATGATTGATAATTATTTTCCACATGCTGTGGTTGTCTAACTGTATAAAAATATTCATAACTAGAGAAGTTGGTCAACTACCGGTACATCTCTCGCTACGAGGAACGGCATGGCAGTACCGGTTTGCATACCGGCCAGTACGGACTAATCGGGACACACTAATAGAGAAATGGTCGATCTAATGTACCGGCATATCACTACCGGTTGGATTAAAACCTATACTGGTAGTGACATGTACTAATAGTGAACCAGTACAGGTTCATATCAGTAGCGATTTTATACTTTTAGGTAGCTGGTTCTTTTCAGCTTAACAGCTTAACGGTTTAACAGCTTAACGACTTATTTATATTTTAAAAAGACATATGCTTTAAGTTTTTTAAGTCCGTTTTTTCGCTGTTTTGAAGGTGGGTCCTAACGCTTTAAAAAGCAAGTCAAATGAAATGGATCCAAATCTCGAGACTATCTCGAAAAGCTCTTGAAGTTCAGTCATTTCAGCCATTCAGCTATTCAGCCGTTCAGATCAGCTCAAAAGAACAGGGCCTTAGTATCGTTGGAGGCAACAGTATAGATACCTTTCGTAGACAGGTATAGAGCAACTGGCACGCAAACTTCACAATACTGGCTCGTAATACAAACCCATATTGATAGGGGCTTATTAGTATGGATTCATATTACGAACTGGTACTAAAGACTCGTTCCAACAAACTTTGAAAGGAATGCATAACTGACTCTAAGCAATAGGCATGGGTGGGTGGCTTGGTTAGAAGGGTGAGTGAAGAGACATGTTGTAGCACAATGTCATGGGTTTGAGTCATGAGTACACTATATTTTTTAGATATTATGGTGTCTATAGTATTGGTTGGGGGAGCCAGGACTGACATGTCCCGTTTAGAAAACCGGGACTAAATCCTGTTCCCAACCGAGACTAAAGGCCATTTTGTAGTTGTGACTAATGCCTCTAGGCATCGATATTTTGGTGGCTATAGTCTTGATTGGGGGAGCAGGGACTAACATCACTACAGAAAAAGATATCTGTCTCGGCGGCCAGAAAACTCTATGTCGGCGGCCAGGAAGCCGACGACGACCAATTTCGGCGGCCAGGAAGCCGACGACGACCAATTTCGGCGGCCGAAAGAGCGGCCGACGTCACAGGCAGCTGGAGGCACTCAGTGTCGTCAGCCAAGGATAAACCGCCGACATAGCCTGCAGTTCCGATCGCGCCATTCCGAAATTTTCAAATTATGATCCCGCCAAATAATTTTCGCCCGCCGCCTTTCGAGCTTTGTCCGCGGCCTGTTCCCCGACGACAGGCAGTGTCGTCGGCCAAGGATAAGCCGACGACACTGCCTGTCGTCGGGGAACAGGCCGCGGACAAAGCTCGAAAGGCCGCGGACACAGCTCTTCTGGTCGCAGAGTAAACTTATTTCCTTTATACCGGCAATTTCACCATGGCCCGCATGGCAGGAACAATTATTGTCTGCCATGTGGGCCCTAGTGTGGAGTACTATTCACCATCGGAAAGTGTTGGAGGGGGTGGGGGCTCTGTGTCGGCGGCCAAGGCTGTGCCGACGACATAGCGGGGACCAGTGTCGGCGGCAGAGGCTAGCGGACGACACAGGTAGTGTCAGTGTCGGCGGTTTTTATGCGCCGACGTCACGGTGAATATGGCGCCCGCCTCCAAAGACTGATAGCCTTGCTGGGCTTCCAACTGCTACATCTCCCAACTCGTAGGGACACTCTAGGATTAATTGTACAGGATAAACTACCCCACCCAAGATCTTATCACATGCCTCATTCGCCAAGCCGCAAGTCTTAGGTACAAGTTGATCCGATGTACCTACGACGTGTCTTTTTATAAGCAGCGAAGGAGATCGCACGGTGCTGGGATGGAGCGGTGCCGTAAGCCCTGGAGAATGGTAGGCTGGGTGAAGGAGGAACGTGTAATGGATTGTGACGTTTTGAGATGTCCATATGTGGTCACAACGGACACACGAAAGCCTGTGTGGCACGCTAATCGGCTGGAGAGGGGAATTGATAGCAATGGCCGGAGGCGGGGTGGAACGGGGCCTGTGTCGTCGGCCATATGAAAGCGGACGACAGAGTTGTTTTTGTCGTCGGCTCCAGATTGGCCGACGTGATTGTTGAAGGGAGGGGCCGGTGGAGGGGCAAGAAATGTCGGCAGCTACTCTCCCTGCCGACGAAATAGGTGGGCGTGAGGCAAGCCGTGATCGCGGCCCCTCTCTCTGTGTCGGCGGCCCGTGCTTCCCCGACGACCTTGGTTCCCCGTCGACCCGCCGGTCGTATCTATGACATCGGGAGACCTGAGACCGACGAAAACTAATGAGGTTTGACGTCGGAAAGATATCGGCCGACGTCCATGCTTTTGCGAGAGGCTGACGACGAAGACTCTATTTTTGACGTCGGGGAGGGCATGGCCGACGTCAAAGCTACTGCTCAAAAGGCATTGACGTCGGTAATTGTTGGCCGACATCAAAAGGTTCTTTGGAACCCCCAATAATTGCTGCTAAGTCCTGGCCATCTCGTCTCTTACCTTGCCCTCCCGAGAGGCAGTCTTCCCCGCCTACCCCGCCGCCGCCTCGCCTACCCCGCCGCCGCGCCCATCCGCCGCCGCCGTCAAAGAGGCGGGGCAGGGGGACGGGCGAGGGAGGTGAGGGGAGGGCAGTGACGTCGGCCACATCGTTTGCCGATGTCACTGAGGTGGAGGTAGTGTCGGCGGCATATGGATGCCCGACGTCAAAAAGGAGGGGCTGGGGGGCAGGAGGCAGGGAGGGGGGGAGAGGAGCAATGACGTCGGGAGTTCTCTGGGCCGCCGATAAAAGTGAGCAGTGTCGTCCAAACAGTGTCGGCGGACCTGTGTCGTCAGCCAGCCGCCGACATAGACTTTTGACGTCGGTTTTTGGGACCAATGACGTCGGTTTTGGCCGCCGACACTGAGTTCGATTCCTGTAGTGCATGTCCTGTTTAGAAAACCAAGACTAAATCCTGTTCCCAACCGAGACTAAAGGCCATTTTGTTGTTGTGACTAATGCCTCTAGGCATCGGTACCAGTTCGTATAACCGGTAGAGATGTGCTGCTAGTGTCGGTTGATGGGCACACGTGGCAGTGTGTTTTGAAATACCCTTTAGTATCGACTGGAGAGACCAACCAGTAGTAAGGTTCTTTATACTTCTGTGCCATATATAATTTATAATACTATTCCTATTATATATAAATTATAATAGTCTAGTTGGCGAGCACACATGGCGGCGCGTCCTGAAAGCCCTTTAGGACCGGTTGGAGACACCAACATACTAAGGTGTTTTATATTGTTGTGTGCTATATATAATATATAATAGTATTTTTATATTAAATTTTATATATCTAGTTCGATCATAATCGATTAAAAGTTAAAACACAGATAATTGAACACAACTAAATGATAAATCACATAACATTCATTAACAACTTACATCCACATTCAAATATACATATTCATTGTTTGAAGTATACACAATTCAAATTACAACTACTTGTTTCATCCTTTTATTTCATCGACTTGCTGGCTAGATCCTTTACGAGCATCACTCTTCAAAGCAGTACATGGTCGTCTCTATTTAACACATCGTGGAACTCGCCTTTTGGATTGTCAACCTAATTGAGAAGGAAGTTGAATAGTGTCGATTTACATACATCTTGCCTCAAAGTTTCGAGCTAACATCGATTAGGTCATGAATTAATCAATCTTTTAATTTATACAATATGCGAGGATCATGTGTTGTGGAGTTTGAAGTATATTTACTCGCCCTGCATGAAACTTGCAGCACACAAACGTTTCCTTCAGTGTAGGTGTGCATAAACTTACATACGTAGTATACACGTAAATTGTTGCCTGACGGTTGAAGAAAATATTGCGGTGAAAAAAGTTAGAAAGCTTGAAATGGATACATGCAATGTTAGAATGCTAAATTTTTGGTATTTGTACTCAAGTGTGGCTATAACTTCAAATTCCACCTTGAATTTGCCGCGCGCGCGATAGTGCACGAAACCGTGCAAATGCACTACACACATGATTGCGAGTTATAATGACTAAATTTTGATTAAATGAAATGGCATAGAGCTATACAATCATGAAAGGAACAAATTTAAATACCGACTGAGCACGTGAAAAAGGCTTTGTTAGTCTTCTACGGGATCCTTTGCGCGACTCCGTAACTATGATCATACAACCATCTAGCCAGATAATAATAAGGATCCAGTGCAAACTATACATATATATTCATATGTTAGTGTAGGTAGTTAGTTCTAATATCATGCTATGAAAAAATTAGAATGCACCGATACGAAAACACGTATATATGTAAACTCGTAGGGTAGAAGTACTGATAACACGTGGTAGCACATAAAATATGGTGGCATTTGTGTCGCTTTGGTTCCCTTGTAAGTTTTTTTCATTGATCATTAATGGGTCGATGAAGCCGATGTCATAAAACCCTTCGCTCTTCTTCATCTTTGTATCACCATTCTATGTACAATAGAAATTAGTTAGTCATTTGCGATGATTTTTATAGACAAGACACTTACGGATTCCAGCAACTCAACAGTGGCACATCGAGGGCATGTGTCTGGTACAGTTCGTAAATAACCTTGCACTCAACTTAGAAGATTTCCTCGCCGTGGAAAAAATCATGCTACCAAAAATGGGCGGTGAAATATTGTCTTCATGTTAGGCTCGTCCAATGTAACATTCATGGAGGAGCATCATTGTTGGTAGCTAGGCCAGCTCATCAATCTTGACCAATGGTTTGCCCAGCTCATATGGATTAACAGCAGTGCCACCAGAATCTCAGCATTGATAAATATTTGTTCTACATTAGTCCAGTGTCTTCCATGAATTCTTCTATCTCAAGGGCAACCAGCTTCTTGTTTACAGCCTGTGACAACTGTCGACGGTTGAGATATCGATTTCAAGTCAACTAAGGTTCCTGAGAAAGGGAGATAGAAGACCTACCGAGCAATGCGAATAACGATTAACGAGCAACAGGGAGACACAGGGTTTTTATCCTGATTCAGGCCTCTCAGGAGAGATAATAGCCCTAGGTCGAGCCTTTCTTTATATCAAAGAGGATTACAAGGTGGTAGCTCGATGAGACGAACAAGTCTCAGCGAGATTATGTGTATATAGAAAGCAATACGCGATGATGCGCTAAGTATCGATCTTCTAGCCGTGCCCTCTACACGCCGTAGGGGTTCGGTTTATATAGTGTTGAACAACCGACCTACCGAGAGATAATCGGGCCGGCCTAACTATGAGATCGTAACGAACTCAGACATGCCAAATACATCCCGAGGTAGATAAGGTATACTCCAATTCTTGGGGATCACGACATCTGCTCCAATCCGGGAAACCACGTCTAGGTCTTCACGTAGCTGTGCAGAACTCTTTTTCGAGTCGGACTCAAACAGGAATCCTAGGCCATTACGTACCATGCGACCAGGAAGCTGTTCGGCAGGATGCATATGGGCCTAATAGAACACAGAAGAAAAATGACCTTCTGTGACGTATTTTCTGTGACAACAGAGTAATCTGTCATTGATTTATGACGATTCTTCTAAAAAATGTCATAAGCAATAACATAGGGGATGTAGCTCTACGTTTTAGTGACGAACGTGTCGGAGACGTCACTAAGGCCAATCCAAAATTGTCATAAAGCAATATAGCAACGTGTTGTGATGAAGTAGTTCTTGTCATATCCATTCTGAAATCGTCACTAAGCGCCAACAATTTGTTGTGAGTTGTGACATAATATTTATTATTATAGCATCTTCTATCATTATAAATGTCACGTCCCAAAATGTTTTTCATATATTTTTCTAAAGCTTCTCTAACATGTTTGATGCATTCATGTGTCACACCCTAAAATATTTAATTTTAGGATGTGATAGAAAACATAGATAAATCACTATATTTTCTTAATTATTTAAAATTTTGATCAATGTTTAGTTAAATAACGATGAATTTTATTTAAGAAAATATTATTTTCTAAATCTTTACCTTATTAATAAAAAATAGAGTTTTTTCGTCCGTCACTTCATCAAAATTACCTACCAATGCCACCGCTCTGATCTCGGCCGTCCATCTCTCCATCAACGCTCCCCGCCCGTCCTCACCCCTCGCGGGCTCGTGGCCTCCCAGTCTCCCTCGGTCACTCCCCGTTCCCGTCTCTCTCCAACCATAGCCGCGGCCTTCTCTCCCTCCCCGCGCCGTCGCCGTCGCCTGTCTCCTCTCGCGCCACCATGCCGCCCGCGCTGCCGCCGCCTCTCGCCCCGCCGGTGCCACCTCCCCTCCTTGCCTCTCCTCCTCTCCCTGGCGCCGCTCCTCCCTCCACGGTGTCCCACCGCTCTCCCAGCTGCGCTGCGACGACGGGCTCTTGTGAGTCCAGATCCGGTGGCAGTCAGCCTCGGCGATGCTGGATACGGCGACGACGGGCAAGGGTTTTTTATTTTTGCCGGTGCCTCTCCCCTCCTTGCCTCTCCTCCTCTCCCTGGCGCCACTCCTCCACGGTGCCCCACCGCTCCCCCAGCTGCGCTGCGACGACGGGCTCTCGTGAGGCCAGATCAGAGCCAGATCCGGTGGCTGTGAGCCTCGGGGATGCTGGATACGGCGACGACGGGCCTCCAGCCCTCTTCCTCACGGCGGCGCTTACCGTCCAAGCCGGAGGATCGCCTCCTCCTCGCGTCGCCGCCCCACGGTCCGTGTGACGACATTGTTGAATCTTGGATGAGGGAGCAGAGCTTCAAGACTTGAGGTGCAACACCAGTAGTCAAATCCTAGCCATGTTTATTTCAGATCTTGTGTCCAATTATAATTGCTGCTATGATATTCAGGTCCTTGTGCATATGTTACGCAGCCTGGTGAAGATCAAAAGGATCAGATGAAAGTCACGGCCCTAATTCTGATATTGAATTGGATGACCATTTGCTCAAAACAATGTATGGCCACAAACCTTTGAAGGTTCCGGAAGGGCGGAAGGTATTTATCTTTTCTTCTGCAAGGTGGCGTTTATTTTTGCATGATTGAGAGAATATGCTGAAACTGAGATCACAAAATCAGGTAGTGACCTTTTATCATTCCTGCAATCCAATACGTTAGAGCTGAAGGTTAAACGACCGGGCTTCTTTTTTACAAGACGAGTAGTTGAGATCAGGGAATTATTGCCACCATTCCTTTATAGCCCCTACGTTCATCTACACATTTGGGATATCCATATTCCACACTATTATGAACTTTCCAGGTCTTGCGTCAATTTGATGTGGGTTTTTTGTGTGTATATTATGCAGCCTTGTGAAGATCAAGAGGATCCATATGATGGGCACGACCCTTCGTATATCGAATGGGATGGCCACAAGTATTTGGAAGTCTCACCAAGGTATTTATTTATTTTCCTCTGAGATGGCATTTATTACAAAATACTGGTTCATACTTATCTGCAAGTGTTTATAGTACACTGGGTTAATTCCAAAATAGTTCAGTAGCTATTGTTTAGTTCTAGCTTCATGGTTATTTATTCAGACTATTTATTTGATCTAGCTAATACTGGTTCATACTTATTTGATCTAGCTAATACTGGTTCATACCGCAAGTGATACATTTTACCTGCAAGCCCAGATACTATTTGTAATGCTTTGTGCCTTGCAAGCTTCACCGGTCTGCACTTTGTTTGCTCCTTACACCGATTGCCACAAGTTCCTCTCGGCGCTAGCTTGTGAGACAAAGTAGGCACAGGAGTACAGGCTGCACATTAACTAACCTGTAGCATAGCACAATGGAAGCCTCCTTCACTGAGAAAAGAACATGAGCAGAGGTTGCCTCTTCTTCCTCTTCTCCATAGGTCATATCACTACATGTCTCCATAGGTCATATCACTTGTTTTCCCATGAAGTGAAGTTACTGTTAATTTTCCTTTTGGTCAAGTGAATGACAGGAACGTGCTATGTTACAGTACTATTATGCAGCCCTTTACTCTTGGTTCACACTTGTATTTTATCTACAAGAAAATTTTGCTGGTTGTCTAATTATCCTACTACAGTACTTTTAGAAGTCATCATATGTGACTGCACTTAGAAGTCACATGATAATTTATTATACATTGATTTCGTTTCAGCTTGGATTTTCACTACCCTTTTTTACTAGCAGGTTGAAAGAATTGCTCCCAAAAAATCCATACCGGTATCAACATGAAGAATTTGGTGATCAGAAGTAAAACAAACAAGAGTAGATGAAGCAATGACTAGGGAATATTCTTCGCTATGTTTTGGTGACAACTGAAATACAACCGTGTTTATGTTGCTATGTCTTGATGAATATTTGTATTATTGGATCAATTATGAATTTATAATGAATTTATTTTTTGTGCAAAAGTTGTGAATTTATGTGTTGACAAATTGTGAGCTATAATTAGGTCTAAATATGTTATTGAGTTAAAATTAATGGGCTCGCTAAATGGATTTGGTTACGGAAAATTATGACGATAAAATTAGTTACAACATCTTGTCATGTCACATGCCATGTCATCTGTCGCCGCACATGCCATGTCATATGCCATGTGGCTACATCCCAGTTACCCATTTGTGACGTTTTTCGTTTTAAACTATGACGATTCATGTCGTCATAATTATTTGTGACGATGTAATGTTCATGACTAATTTTGTGACGTTTTTTCTTATTTTGTCATAGAAGGTCTTTAGAGACGCACCTTCTGTGACAAACGGGTTTTCGTCACAGATTGCATACGGTGACAAGAAAATCCATCTTTTTGTCGCAATCTGATTGTCACAGAAGGCCAAATTTCTTGTAGTGGAACCTTCTAGGGAGCCAAGCCCTAGGAGGCTGTTCGATTGGGCCGTCAGGGAGTGGGCCATGTCAATGGGCCGTGATTTTATCCCCGACAGCTAGCACCCAAGACTCAAGTGGAATATCTCACCAGAGTGGGGTCTTCCTCTCGAGACTCAAGTCACGAAGAGGGAAATTTTGCTGCTACAAAGACGTGCAACAAGCGGCCGAAAGCGTTATTGTTCTCCGAATGTAACTTGTCCGGATTGAACAAACCCGATCGATCTGAGCAACTCATTGCGTCGAGCAGGAACAACATCTGTCCGAAAGCGAGCACCCGACCTCGGTCTGGAACAGACACTGGAAAAAGTAGCCGTTGGCGATTACAACAGAACTTTGTCAAGATGAAAACAAAGCACCGCTTTTACTTAGCCGTTGTAGTAAAAAACTAGCCGTTTAGTGACAAAAAACCGTTGCAGAGCTGCTCGTTTGGGGCTATAAAAAGCACCGAGTTGCCCGCGGCTTGCCACTTCGCTCACACGCACCTTTCCTTCCTAAGCCCTATTCCAACCGCGCACAGCATCAAACAGCCACCACCCAACTCTAAAGCTGCTCGTCCACCCTGGGGATTGCTATGGCCAAGTTCTTAGGCACTAGCATGACTGAGGAGGACTTGTGGATTTTAGAGTCGGATGGACACATCGATGCTGGTAGCTGGAGGCTGCCCGGATTTTAAAGTCGGATGGACAACGGAGCCGCTCGAGGTCGAGTTCGTGAACTTCGAGCACTTCGCCGTGTTCGGGTTGAGGACTCCCAAAGCGACTTCGTGGAGGCCTTTTTGAACATCAGCGGATTGGAGGTGGCCAATTTGAACTCCAACTCCATCCTCCAGATGGCCGTCTTCTCACACATATGCGAGGGCTATCTGGGAATCGATCCACCGGTGGGGCTGTTCCTTCACTATTACACAGTAACGAGGAGCAGCTCCGCCGCTTACAGGCTTGGGTGCTACTACCTTAAGCTCCGGACAACCGCCGACGACGCTCCGTACCCCCGTCCACCGCTGCTCGATTCAATGGGCGCGTGGTGGATGAGGTGGTTCTACACCAGGAGGAGCGAGGACAGCAAGCTCATCTTCACTGGGCAGGCCCCGGCGAAGGGAACACCAATGCCTCGGCCGGATCTGTCGGACGAGGAGTGGTATTTGACCCGGAAGATCGCTTGCCTCGTGGGCCTCGGGCTCACGGGCTGAGAGATCATCCGGGACTTCGTGGCGAACAGGATTTGTCCGCTGCGGAGGAGATCCTACCCCTTCTACAAGATAGAAGGCTAGGAGGAAATCACCAGGGAGAGCACAGGTAATTCCCTTAAATACTCAACCTTTTCTTGGCGATTTCATCCGAACAGGAACTGACACTATCTTCTATTCGGGCAGTGCAACCTACCGAAGCATGGGTAGCCGAGCAGGTCAATTCCATGTTGAAGGCTGCCAAGAAGAACTCCGAGGTCACCGGCGAGGTGGCCTACACCTGTCCAAGGAATGTGCTCGTTCGCACACCCGAGGTAGGTTACTCAATCCCCATCCGGTTTGCAAGACTAACATGATTAGAGCATGCTAACATTCGCTTTCCAAATACGCAGGAGGACCAGCTGATCCTCGAGGGATCGTCGAAGAGCTCTCCAAGTCCGAGGGAGCAAGGAAGGGCAAGGCCAAGATGGCCGAGAAGCCCAAGGTGGCTACCGCACTGACGTGGAGCTCGCCGCGCCGCGGCGGTCGCCAACAACCTCCGAAGCCCCTGCGGCGAAGAGGCGCGCCGAGCAGGTCAAGTACGAGCGCGGCTAGCCAAGGAGGGAACGTTCAAGCCCATCCCTCCTCACCGAGCAAATCGACGAGGAGGTATGGAACCTGACCCTTTGGTTGAGGCGCTACGCACAAACTCACCCAGGCCATGTGGAACGGCTGCAACAGATCGCTGAGCAGAGAAGGCTCGAGGAGGAAGTAGCGCGCAAGGAAAAGCTTCTTGCGTTGCGCAAAAGGAGTACTCAGCTCAGTAAGGAGCTGAGTCTGTCACCGCAAGCGTTTGGAGGCCAAAGCGAAAAACCAAGGAGCCCCCCCAGCAAGAGGCGTAAGCTCCGTCTTGGAGCACAAAAGAAGAAGGCCAAGCCCTCCACGGCAGGTATGTAATGTATAGACTTTTCTACTTCACATTTTACCAAACCGCATAGGACTCAAGGCATTTCTTTATCATCAGCCGTCCAGGAGGAGAGCGCCACAGACGATGTGGAATCGGCGATCGAGCAGTCTTTTCTGCCCGAGCACCTGCACGGTGCTTCACGGGCAACGAGGCTGCTCGCCCTCAAGGACAAGTTGGCAGCGTGGGTTGCGCTTCCGCCGGGCTCTATCGACCAGATCGACACGCTGAGGAGCGCGGTGCAGAGGCTGGAGGCCAAAGAAGCGGGGTGTAGCGCCACGGAGGGCGAGGCCAAAGTTTTGGCTCTGCCGGCTGCCCGGGGCGGGACCGAACAGACGGTCCTGCCGGGCACTTCGTCGCAGGGGCAACCCATCCCTGTGGCGACGGACATCACTGGCGAGCAGGGCGAAAGTCCTACGGCCAGGGAGGAGGAAAGCCACGAGCAGGGCGCTCAAGTCGCCCTGTCCGTGGACACACCAACGTCGCCGAGCAGAGCGGCGGTGATCTTGCCCGAAGGCGAACGGGCAGAAGGACGAGAAGAGGGGCAGATCGCCACTGCCCCCAGGCGGGCGGGCTCCCGCAAAGAGAAGGAGCAGCGGAAACAGCGAAAAGAACAGCGCGCTGCGACCGCGCCGAGCATCCACGGCTTCGCAACCCGCGGACTTGGGAGAGGCGCCAACACCTGAACTTGAAGCAAAGGCTCCGAGAGGTAAGTCTCAAAGCAAAGCTTGTTCGTTTAAGTCACTAGCAGCCCGATATAACAGACTTGCTCTTCTCTTACCCTGGTCTTGCGGAGCAACTTGGAGGATCTCCAAGAAGGTGTCGCCATTGAGCGCGACGCCATTGCCGAGACCTTCCGGAATCAGCGGCGCACCAAGTGGCTCGAGGAAGAGCTCATGGCTGCGGCCGAAAGCCGGAACCGGTTCGCGGCCGAGGTGAAGGAGCTCAAGGCCAAGCCGACCGGGGAGAGGGATCCATCCCTGCGGCTCTATACTGAGGAGCCGAGGAAGAAAGGGCCAAGGAGCAGACCGAGCAGCTCAAAGCCGCTGAGCAGCGCCTCGGTCAGAGAGTAACTCTGACCGAGGAACTGCGGGCCAAGACCGAAGAGGTCAAAGCTATTCGCGCAGAGGCCAAGGAGCAGGCCAAGCACAGCAAAGAGGAAACTGAACGTCTCCGATCTAAAGTTATAGAAGGAACCAAAGCCCAAGGGAAAGTCCTGCGCCTCAAGCTAGAAATTGAGGAGCTAAAGGAGCAGCTTGCTTCTAAATAGCAGTAGGGCTGTAACCCGGAAGGGGACTTTGTACCTAAAATCTTTTGTTAGTGTAAATAAAGCCTTACCTTTTCCCTGCAAAACAAAGCAACAAAAAGATAAGAACGAACAGGAAACTAAGAGCAAGGCGAAACAGCCCTAGGAAGGTTTTAAGAAAAACGGTAGAACGCCAGCCTAACTCCCAGCCCCCGTTGTGCATCTGGTCGAAAACCTGAGTTTGCGAACTCGAACAGGTGCACAAGCAAAAGAGCGACACCCTAGCCCCCAATACGGACGATCATGAAGACCTAAGTTTGCGAATTCAAGCACGTGCGTAGAGAGATATAGCGACACCTATATCCTGATCGACTCGTTCCATGAACTGTTCGTTAACGTAAGTTAGGGAAATCCAAAGGTAACCGAACAAGGAAAGTGCCTCTGCCGTGGGGCTTATGAGAGCAGGCTTCGCCAAGTGGTTGTGCCGTGAGCGGTAAGTGCCTCTGCAGCTGAGGGCTTATAAGAGCAGACTTAGCCGCAAGACTGGAAGCCGTGTTACGCAACTCTGAGTTTAGGAACTTGTTGAAACTAGATACGGGCAGAAAAACCTTGAAGATCTCGGAGCCAAGAGTTCGCAAGACCGGACAGCCATGAAGTGTTACCAGAGAGAAGGAGCAGTCTAAGAAGACTAGGTGTGAACAGGACTGCAGGGGGTCGCGAAAATTCACTGTTTATTGATTGAACTTTACATGGCAGCCCGAGAGACATGGACGAACTAAGGCGCGAAGTTTGACAAAAGCGCAAAGCTAAGGAAACAAACAAAAGACCTACAAAAAGAACTTACGAAGCTGGTCGATGTTCCAAGTGCTACTCAGCTCTCTCCCGTCCTCCATTGCCAGGCGAACAGCTCCCGGGCAAGCAGTAGAAACGACCGTGAACGGGCCCTCCCAACGGGGAGTTAACTTGTTGGCATTGGACAGGTTCTGGACACGGCGCAGAACGAGGTCGCCCACCTTCAAAGCCCTTGGTCGAATAGACTTGGCAGCGTGCCGGCGAAGATCTTGCCGGTAGCGCGCCATTCTAACTTGTGCCCTGTCGTGTGTGCCTTCGAGGAGATCGAGTTCGAGCAAGCGCTCTTGCTCAGAGTCAACAACCATGTTGACAGAGCTCGTGCGTGGCAAGCCGAGTACCACTTAGGCGGGCAAGATGGCTTCTGCACCGTAGACCAGTTGGAAAGGAGTTTCTCCGGTTGTCCGACTGGCTGTGGTGCGAACTGCCCTGAGGACGGACGGAACTTCGTCGACCCAGGCTTTATTGTGCTCGCTGAGAGCCGCGAACACACGTCGTTTGATACCCTGGACTATCTGTCCATTAGCTCACTCGACTGCTCCATTGCTCTGTGGATGTGCCACAGAGGCGAAGCAGACCTTGGTGCCCAGCTGTTCGCAGTATTCCTGAATAGCTCGCTTCTGAACTGGGGACCGTTATCGGTGATCAGCTTGTTGGGAATCCCGAAGCGCGTGATCACATTGCTTTTGAAAAAGCACACAGCCGTTTTTGCGTGAAGAGATGACATAGGCTCTGCCTCAATCCACTTTGCAAAAGTGTCGACGGCGACGAGCAAGTGTGTGCAGCCCTTGTACCCTTTGGGGAACGGGCCTAGCAGATCCAGACCCCATGTGGAGAAAGGCCATGATGGGGATCGTTTGGAGCTCTTGGGCGGGATTATGGGCCTTCCGGGCATGAAATTGGCATGCCTTGCACTTAGTTACCACATCCCGGGCATCCTGTAACGCAGTGGGCCAGTAATAGCCCATACGAAATGCTTTGCCGATCGGAGTCCTGAAGAAGGCGTGGTTGCCATAAGCACCCTCGTGTACGTCCCTAGGAAGGAACACACCCTCTTGCTGCGAGATGCACTTGGAGAGAACTCCCAGAGCATCTTGACGGTAAAGGATGCCGTCCACAAGCTTGTATGGACTAGCATGCCTTATAAGCTGGGAACGCTCGGCTTCGTCGTCGGGCAGGGTCCCATCTGCAAGGTACCGGACAAATGGCGTTGTCCAGTCCGTAGCCTGCTCGATGACGGAGACAGCACCACCTGTCTTTGTTGCCTCGTTCGGAGACGTGATAGAAGGCTTGTAAAGGTGCTCGACGAGCACCCCTGCCGGGGCAGGTTTGCGTGAGGATCCAAACTTGGACAGCTGGTCAGCCAAGGAGTTGTCCTTCCTAGGCACGAAGAGCACCTCGAAGAATCGAAAGTGCCGCTCCAACTACCTCACTTCAACCAGGTATCGCGCCATTGAGTCATCGCAGCACTGATACTCCTTGTTTACCTGATTGATGACCAGCTGTGAATCTCCCTTCACAGTCAGCCGTTGGACGTCGAGCGACTTGTATGTTCTTAGTCCCGCGAGGAGGGCCTCGTACTCCGTGGCATTGTTAGTCGCCGCAAAGTATAGCTGGATAGAGTACTGGAGTTGCTCTCCTTGCGGGGAGAGGAGAACAAAACCAGCCCCCGAGTTTTCAGTGCGCGAGCCATCAAAAAACATGGTCCAGGGGGTTCTTCAGGTTGCTCGGGAGCTTCCTAGGATTTGGACGGGCAGGTATATTCAGCGACAAAGTCAGCCAAGACCTGGGATTTAATAGCAGTTCGGGCAGCAAACAGAATATCAAACTCTACAAGTTCCATTGCCCACTTGGCTATTCGTCCGCCTGCTTCCTTGTTCCGTAGGATTTCTCCCAGAGGGAACTTGGTCGGGACCAGTATTTGATACACCTGGAAATAATGGCGAAGCTTTCTGGAGGGCATGAGCAAGGCGTAGAGCAGCTTCTGGATCTCAGGGTAACGCTCCTTTGATTCATGAAGCACCTCGCTCACGTAATAGATTGGCCGCCGGATGCCTTCCCTTTCCACCGTCAAGACCGCGCTCACCGCTTGTGGCGTGCAGCTAAGGTAAGCAAGAGCTGCTCGCCGTGCCGCGGGGTAGTCAAGACAGGTGGGTTGGACAGGTATTGCTTTAGATCTTGAAAAGATCTGTCGGCCTTCTCTGTCCACTCGAAACCATTGTACTTGCGCAGGGCCTTAAAGAAGGGCAGCCCGCGTTCGCCTTGACGAAAAATAAACCTGCTCAGAGCAACCATCCGTCCTGTTAGGCTCTGGACTTCCTTAACGGTAGTCGGGGCTTGCATGTTTTCAATGGCCTCGATTTTTCAGGGTTAGCAGAAATTCCTTGCGAACCAATAACATAGCCGAGCAACATTTCAGATCAAACACCAAAGGTACACTTTTCTGAATTTAACTTGATTCTATGACTGGTGAGATTACGAAATGTCTCGGCCAGGTCTTTTACATGATCTGTAGCATACTTGCTCTTTACAACTATGTCGTCGACATAAACCTCCAGGTTCCTTCCGCGCTGTTCTGAGAAAGTCTTCTCCATTAAGCGTTGGAAGGTGGCACTAGCATTACGCAGACCGAAAGACATGGTCGTATAGCAGAAAGTGCCGAAGGGGGTGATGAAGGTAGTCTTCTCTTCATCCTGGGGGAAGATGCTTATTTGGTGATAACCGGAGTAAGCATCCAAAAAACTCAAGAGCTGGGCATCCGCAGTCGCATCGACCAGCTGGTCTATGTGAGACAGCGGAAAATTGTCCTTGGGACAAGCAGCGTTCAAATCTATGTGGTCGACACACATTCTCCACTTGCCGCCTTTCTTTTTTACAATCACAGGTTTGGCCAGCCACTCGGTGCGATCAACCTTGCGGATGAAACCAGCAACGAACAGCTTACCAAGCTGATCCTTGATGATCCCCTGCTTGAAATCCGAAAAGCGTCGAAGTTTCTGACGAACAGGCTTTTTGTCCGGTCAGACTGCCAGTTTATGCTCGATAACCTCCCTTGGACCCCGGGCATGTCAAATGGCTCCCAGGCAAACACGTCTGCATTAGCTCGGAGGAAGGCAATGAGCTCGCTTTCCTATTTGGGGTCTAGATTGGTCCCCAAATGAACTGTCTTGGAAGAGTCAACAAGAGACAGCGGAACTTCCTTGTTCTCTCCCCCTGGCTGGACAGAAACCTTGGGACGTGCAGACTTGGTCTGCGGAACTTTGGGACCACGCGGTGGAAGCTGGTCGACCAGGGTAAGGGATTGCTCGTCGTAATCTAGAGCAGCCTTGTAGTTGCCCTTGACCGTGATCACTCCGCTACGGCCCGGAATCTTCACGCAATGGTATGCATGGTGGGAGGCGGCCATAAACTTGCCAAGAAATGGCCGGCCCAAGATCGCGTTGTAGGCAGATAGGAAGTCGACCACGTCGAACGTAATCAACTCTGTTTGGAAGTTGCTTGGGCTGCCAAATGTAACGGGCAGAACGATCTGCCCCAGCGGCCGCACTGCTTCTCCCGGCACAATCCCACAGAAGGACATCGTGACCTCCTTGAGCTTGGAGCGAGGAATCTGCATCTCGTCTAAGACTTTTGCAGAAAGCAAGTCCAAAGCGCTCCCATCGTCGATCAGGACACGCCCGACTCTGGCGTTGCTGATGGTCAGAGCGACCACCAGTGGGTGCCGCTGATGCTTGGTCATCCAAGTGGGGCAATCCTCCTTAGAGAAGGAGATGGAAACATCGGTCCACTTCATTGTCTCGGGCTGTGGTTTGCCCTTCTCAACATTGTGGACCTCCCGAGCAGCTTCCTTGAGGCTGCGCCGAGAGGGATAAGCCGAGGAGCCGCCAAAGATAACGGCTATGTGGTTCACGGGCTCCTGATAGTCGTCCTCATCGTCCCAATCACCACCATCGGCTTGGCGCTTGTCCTTGCCGGCATCACCTTTTTCGGGCAGGGTGGGCATTGGGCCCTTGCCGTTATAGAAATCCTCGAGCTTTGCAGCCCAGGTCCTGCAATGGCGAATATCGTGCCCGTAGTTCTGGTGGAATTGGCAGTATCGATCACTAGGACCTTTCTTGCCTTGATTGCCTCCCTGGGCGAGCTTCTTGCCCTTGTAGTTATTGTTGGACTTCTTCTGCCCGTCCTTGGGAAGAGGTGCGCGATCTATACCCATGACGGTATTGCTCATATCACCATTGTTCTTCTTCTTCTGGGACTTCTTGTCATCAGGAATATTGCAGCTCTTCTTCTTCTCATCTACACTAAGCTGGGCGGGCAGCTCGCCCTTGTCGAACGCCTTCTTATACTGAACACGCTCTGCCGCGTTGGCATAGCGGTTAGCCGCCTTGAACAGGTCATTGGCGGTCCAGGTCTCATTGATTTGAGATCCTGGGTGAGCCGCTCGTCGCCGACACCGTTTTTGAAAGCGCGGACAACAGATTCGTCCGAGATGTTCGGGATCGTGTTGCGGATCTTGATAAAACGCTTTACGAAGTTACGGATGGTCTCCCCGTTCATCTGGATCATCTGGTTCAGATCATCCTCCTTGCCCAGACGCACGTAACAGCTCTAGAAATTGACGATCAGAGTGTCACAAAGCTGGTCCCAAGAATGGATGGAACCTTCCTGCTGATTGAACAACCACGTTCGAGCGGCGCCCTCAAGGGCAGTCGGGAGGTAATTAGCCATGACTAGCTCGTCACCCCCGGCTACCATGATGGCTGTAGCGTAGACGGAAAGGAACTCCTCTGGGTTTTGGGTCCCATTGTACCTCTCCACGTGGCCTGGTTTGAACTTGGAAGGCCACCTGACAGCGCGGAGCTCAGCAGAGAAAGCCTTGCAGCCCAAGCTGTAGGACCGACTACCTTCTCCTGCAGAACCTAGTCTTGAAAAGACATTGGTCGTGTTGCGCGGAGGGGCTCTTGTTGAACGGGAGGACTCTGCCTGGAGGAATTATCTCCGGGACAGTCCTCCCAAGGGGATCGTCCGTGATCGTCGCGCGCCCGCTTGCCCCTGTGGTCGCGGTGACCACGGGGACTTGGCGAGCGTTGTCGACCACGGGTAGCTTGCTTGTGGACAGTAGTTCTTCGACGGTGACGAGGGTCACGCGATCGATCAGAGCTGTCCGTGCCATTCCGGGCAGGCTGGCTGCGCTGCCTGGAGGAATTGTTAACGTCACCTAGGTGAGTAGCAACAGTGCCGCCCATACAGGCGAGGTCGGCCTGGTTGCTGAATCTAAGCACCGTTGCCATGGCCTGGAGTCATTTTTGACTCTGATCTAGCGGTCCTGGGATCCCTGAAGCTTCCGCGTTTTGATCGACCAGAGTCTAATCACGCGGGGATTCAACCCGAACAGGAGAAACTTCTGCCGGGGGACTTGCCGTAGGCGCGCGAGGCGGGTCGCGACGCTGTCGCTTGCGCTGATCACGGATTTGCGCCAATGTTTGATTAATAGAGGCGTCTAGGCTGCGGCGAACAACATCTTGTTCGCGAGCAGCTAGCACGGCCCCATTTTGATGCCGAGCAGAATTGGAATGCCCGATCTCGTCGGCCATCGCGACCCGCGCTGGATCCTCTGAAGTTCCTGCGCCGGCCATGTTGACGCTGCGAGGGCCGTGTGTTGGCACGCTAGATGGTGTCATCACTGTGTCGCCACAGGAGGAATCGACCGACATAGCCTTGGAATCTGAAAGATGTAAACCAGCGTAAAGATTGTCAGTTCCGTAATCATCGTCAATGACGGGAGCTTGATCTAAGACCATCTCCGGAACGTAGCGACAGGGGATCTGGAAGGTGATCGAGATCGAAAAGATCGATCCAATGCGACAGGGGAATTGACATCCTGTCCTTCTGAGTCGTACCCTTCAGGAAGATTTTCCTGGTTGCTGAAGGAATTCGACATACTCGATCAGGCATGATCTACAATTTCCCCACGGACGGCGCCAACTGTCGACGGTTGAGATATCGATCTCAAGTCAACTAAGGTTCTTGAGAAAGGGAGATAGGAGACCTGCCGAGCAATGCGAACAACGATCAACGAGCAACAGGGAGACACAGGGTTTTTATCCTAGTTCAGGCCTCTCACGAGAGATAATAGCGCTACGTCCAGCCTTTCTTTATATCAAAGAGGATTACGAGGTGGAAGCTCGACGAGACGAACAAGTCTCGGTGAGATTATGTGTATATAGAAAGCAATACGCGATGATGCGCTAAGTATCGATCTTCTGGCCGTGCCCTCTACACGCCGTAGGGGTTCGGTTTATATAGTGTTGAACAACCGACCTACCGAGGGATAATCGGGCCGGCCTAACTATGAGATCGTAACGAACTCAGACATGCCAAATACATCCCTAGGTAGATAAGGTATACTCCAATTCTTGGGGATCACGACGTCTGCTCCAATCCAGGAAACCACGTTTGGGTCTTCACGTAGCCGTGCAGAACTCTTGTTCGAGTCGGACTCAAACAGGAATCCTAGGCCGTTACGCACCGTGCCGACTAGGAAGCTGTTCGGTAGGATGCATATGGGCCTGATAAAACCTTCCAGGGAGCCAAGCCCTAGGAGGCTGTTCGATTGGGCCGTCAGGGAGTGGGCCATGTCAATGGGCCATGATTTTATCCCCGACAACAACGACTTGTTCTTTGCAACCCTAATCAGCACGCTCTTGTAGTCTGATAGTGGCAAGCTCTCATGGTGATGTGAAAAATCATCGACGGGAACCTTCTTCTTAGATGACACCTTTTTTAAGTACGTGGCTACACAGGTGTCAACAACCGTTTTGGTCTCATCATCGGTAATTTCATACAACAACTTCTTGGGTGGTGCTGCCTTCTTTGATGGTGTTGCCTTCTTGGATGGTGCTGCTTTCTTGGATAGTGTCGAGAATCTATGTGTGGGAGGTGGTAAAGGAGTCAAGCTTCTTATGCAAGGATCGGCCTACACGTTATCTGAAAAAATTATGTGGCGCTTGCGCCATATAATGAAACTGTATAATGCATCATCTAACCTCATAATCTCTTCAACTATGGGAATGTCCAGGTCAAGTTTCTCATATCCTTGACAAACCTCCTCCACTGACACCTTGGAGTAGCTCAGAGACATATATCTGGAATGCAAAACATGCCTGAGCTCCACTAGGAAAGCCATGCCATGAGTCTCCATCAAGGAGAGATTTCGTACTTCCACATGTAGCTCACAAGGTATCCGTTGCGTCATATTGTCCATGGGATAGTGGGTCAGGTCCACTTCGGGGAGCCTACCGGAAGTGCATCTACGTGTCGGCACCACTATGCCGACTCCTTTACGTGTCGACGTCTTGAGAGAAACCAACCTTCCACGGCACCACTCCAACACCTCGTGTACATCCAGGGTGCTCTATGTTTTCTAGGGCCCTGGTTAGCTCGTCATTATCCCTGTTTGGACAAAGGTGCCTTGGTAAGCCCACCCGATTACTCTTATAAGCCTTTCGGCCACTTCAGTTAGCTTCTGACCAAAAACCAATGTGTCGTCATCAGCAAAGCCACCCCGTGAGCAAAGTACCAATGCTTCAATCTAACTGGCCGTTCTAGCAAGTATTGCAAGTTTGATACTTTGTTTTAACAAGTGTTCATTCCTTATGATCACGACGTACGTGGGGAGCTTCCACTTTATCATTTAGGACACAAATGTCTACTTCATCCACAAAAGGAGGCATATCATCGAACTGATTGTACTCTTCTTCATCTATGTTGTGCTTTTAGAATACTTGGAGAGAAGGCAACCCCAGCTTGGACCAAGTGTTAGTCGGGAGGCCAGGGTCGGTCGGCCGACTGGGGGTCCATTTTTGTTCAGTAGGTCCCTGGAGGCACAAACTTATCAACACTTGTGGAACTTTCTTAATTTGCATATTTTTAGTCCACATTCCTTCATTTGGGAGCTATGTTGACGGTTGGAAGTGTATGAACAGTTGTCGAAATTGACCGTCAACACTAGACCATCGTAGAAAGTTTGTGCATTGCATGTGGGCACAAGTATTTTCTATGGAAAAGAAATTGAAGGTAGTATTTGGAAAGGGTCTTGATAGCTAATCTGTCTAGATCGACTACCAAAAATCAGGCACTCATTTGGAATAAAAAGCCAATATTTTGGGACTTACCTTATGGAAGTCTTAGAGATCTGCCATTCACTTGATTTCATGCACACCACGAAAAATATTTGAGTAAACCTGCTAGGCTTTCTAGATATGTATGAAAAATCGAAGGATACAATTCAAACATGAAAAGAGCTGAACTATTGGAACTTTGTGAAGACCTACATCCAGAAAACAAAGGTAAAGCACAACCTTACCTCCATCCCGCAAGCTACACTCTGAGCAAGAAAGAAAAAGAAATTATTTCTTATTGTTTCAACAGTGTGTAGGTCCCTTCTGGGTACTGCTCAAACATACGAAGTCTCATAAAATTAACAGAGAAGAATATCGTACACTTGAACTTCCATGATTGTGTCGTGTCGATGAAAAAGTTGCTTTTAGTGGCAATGAGGAATAGTCTACTGGATTGGGTACGAGGGTCAATCATAATGTTGTGTTCGTTCTTTAGCGTGGTAACGTAGAAGGTCAGCAATCGATCTAAGCTAGCTAAGCTGTAAGAAGATCTGGTCGAAAGTGTGGTCAGTCTTGAGATGATCTTCCCTCCATCCTTCATTGATATTATGATCCATAGAGTGATTCACATTGTAGAGAGATAAATATTCTCAGACTTGTGTACCTACACTTTATGCTGCCTTTCGGGAGGTACATAGGTGTCCTCGGGAAGTATGTTCATAACCGGTCTCGTCTAGAAGCACACATTGCACAACGTCTTGGCACAGAGGATGTGATTGAGTTTTGTGTCAATTACATTGATGCAAGCCGTTTTGATCCTAGAGATGACATTGCATTGGAGAGGATCACTTGGCTCTCCAGTAACTCAATTGTACCGGCCTCAACTGCCAAAACCACCTCAAGGGCATGATCTACACCATCAATGAGGGATCCCATGAGAAACCGAGGGCCAGGATCGACCGAAGCTTGGTCAACCGACCGGCTTGGCTGACTGACCCCCTTTGGATCCACTTTGGATTCTCCTTTGGCTGGAGACAAGAAGACACGTGGCACAACCTCACTCGCTGCGGTTGGCTATAAAAGGAGCCCCTCTCCTCGTTTGCAAGGCACAGAGAAGTGCGGGAAGAACATAAAGTAGCGCTACGCTGCCCATTTATCAAGTAGAGTGGGTGAGAGAGGAGAGTTAGTGCTGAGGAAAAGCCAGCGTGTCGGCATCCCTCCACTAGAGCTCCGGAGCCGAACTCGGGTGTGAGATCTGCTTCATCTTCTATCAATAACACTTAGTCGCATCCTTTATTTATAAAGCAAGTTTATTTCATATACATTATCTCTCTATTGGTATTAGGCTCGTGCTAGACCTTGAGTGCTAAATCTCTATGCTTGGGTGACACAATAGATATTAGTGCTGTGTTTAGTGGGAGTGCATATCAAGGATCCCTTTGGATCATGCCCCTTCTCCTTCTCAAAAGGAAGTCAGGTGGCTGCCTGGCCATATTACATGAGCTGAGGGAATCCTTAGAGGTGTCGAGGTGATCTTAGATGACCATAGCATCACGATAGATTTCCATGTTTTCTATGTTCCCGACCCGTATCACTCTCGCATCCTGATTGGGCAGCCCGTAAGGGGTTAGTCTGAAACATGAAAAGGGGAGAATCTGTCGGCACGACAGTCGGCAACAAACACCTCTCAGTGAGCTTCGCGCGATCCGTCAATCATCCTATGGAAGCCGAGCCACTTCTGGATCCGTTAGAAGAGGCTATGACTGCGGCTCTCTTCGAGACAGTCTACCCTCAGGGTATGGAGGAGGATGTTCCCTATTTTGTTCAAGAGGAAGATTCAAATGAATATTTCCAACTATCAAGCTAATACCACTCCCTCCTGGGCTTAAGCACGTCTTCCTAAACAACAACCGAAACTAGCCGGCTATCATCAGCGATTTGCTGACTGAGGTCGAATGTCGTCGGCTTATCGTCACTTTAGAGAAGTACAACTCGGTCTTACGTTATTCACTTAAGGACCTCAAGGGGATAAGCCCGAGTCTATGCACTCGTCTCATCCTAGTGGAAACAGACCATAAACCCATGCGCGAGCACTAGCGTAGGCATAATAATGCGATGAGAGAAGTGGTTAAGAAGGAAGTTTTGAAACTCCTTCATGCTAGGATAATTTACCCGGTATCCGATAGAGAGTGGGTTAGCCCTGTTCAAGTAGTTCCGAAGAAAGGAGGCATGACGGTAGTGCAAAATGAGAGGGACAAACTCATCCTGCGACGCACTGTCACTGGATGGCGTATGTGCGTAGACTACGGTAAGCTTAACAAAGCCACCAGGATAGATCATTTCCCCCTGCCTTTCATAGATGAGATGTTACAACGTCTGGCCAACCACTCATTCTTTTGCTATCTAGATGGCTACTCTGGTTATCATCAAATTCTTATCTATCCTGATGACCAGACTAAGGACACCTTCACATGCCCTTATGGCACCTTCGCCTACCGACACATGTCGTTCGGGCTTTGCAATGCCCTTGCATCCTTCCAAAGGTGCATGATGGCCATCTTTTCTGACATGATTGAAAAGATCATAGAAGTTTTCATGGACGACTTCTCTATCTATGGGACCCTGTTTGATGACTGTTTTGAAAACTTAAAGAGGGTCAGAAATATACCTCTCCATAAGAGATCTGAGGGCACGATCTGGAGCATATGCTGCATGGTGGGTAAACCGCTGGAGATTGACCTGAACACAATATACTGGATTGAATATGTCAGAGTAAAAGTTGGATGTCTGAGCATTGAAGATATCCCTGATGTAGTTGAAGGGGAGCTGGATATGTATATGTATGATTTTTTCTTTGAAGTGGAAAAAAACCAAGAGAGTTCTTTGAAGGACAAAGATAGGAAGACTACAACAGTGTCAACTTCAAGTAAGGATCAATCTGCTACAATATCGGGAAAAATTGATGATGTGATGTCCACAAAAACAAGCCAAATGAATACTGCTCAGAAGCAAAATTTCATGTCGGCTCCTCCTAAGACCAGTATAGACAAAGGGAAAAAGACTGCTATTGCTGAAGGGAGCTGTGCTGTACAGATGGAGGATTCTCAGGGAAGTTTAAGTGAAGAAAGTGAGGGGCTGATGGATCAGATTATGCAGAAGCTGGATGATAAGAAAGATGATGGTCCAGATGGCAAAGGAAATGATATGGGAAGACAACAAACTTGGCTGATCAAATGTTCTGCTCCTATGACAGATAAGATGGATAATGCTCAGGACATCTTTGAATATGGGCCATTTTTACCCAAAGTCTCTAGTGTAACAATAGAGGAGATTGATGAGCAGGATGAAATGAGGCCGAAAAATGAAAAGAAAATGATAAATAGGAAAGGGAAAGATGAAGTAAGCCTACTTCACCAGGCTGATGGGCAGTCAAAACATAATGAGATACAGCCAGTGAGGAGGAGCACAAGAAACAAAAAAGATGGTGTTCCAACTCTTGAGAAAGCTATACAGGCAAAGAAGAAAAAGAATCTGGATGGTACCTTATCTTTATCTAACTCATTTTCAACTCTTGATAACATTGATATATTGAATAAAGCAAAAAAAAATGGGAATGCATATTAATGAAGGGGATATGGAATGCATTGATTTAGTTAAAGATTTGGATTTTCTAGGCAGAATATTAATAATATGATGGGTGAGATGGGTACCAAAAATAAAAATGGAGAAAATAAAAATGATGGTGAACAAGTGGCAAAGCAAGATATAATTATGAACTGGGAGGATACTAGTGAATCTAAAGATGATGAGTTCAATCCTATCGTTACAAATAAAAATTCAGAAGGGCAAAGAGAGTTTTCTGGAAAAAAAAGACCAGGAGTGCTGGTTGATTCTTTGGGAACCAGAGGTAGGAGTGCTACCAAAGGTTCCAGAAGAAAGTTGAGACTACAAAGAAAATAATATTCAAATTGTTATTATGATGGAGGACAACCAATTAAGTGGTGTGTTTTGGAACTGTAGAGGTTTGGTCAAAAAAGGAGTGAATGCTTTTATAAATGATCTTTGTCTGGATTATAAGCTGTATTTCATTGGCTTGATTGAGACTCAAAAAAGCCATATTGATGAAAAGATCTTAAGAGGTTTGGATAAGAAAAAGTGCTTTGACTGGCACTGGGTGCCATCTAGAGGTAAATCTGGTGGGATCCTTCTAGCTGTTAGGAGTGATAGATTTGATATTGGCAGCATTAAGAAAACTCAGAATATGCTGGTGATGAATCTTTGGGATAAAAAGGTTAAGAAGAGATGGTTTCTAAGCTGTATTTATGGTCCAGCGCAGAATGATTGTAAAGATGAGTTTATCGCTGAGTTGACACATAGCATTCAACACATTGATGGTCCACTTTTGATGGGGGGGGGGACTTTAATATCTTAAGAAACCCCGGTGATAAGAATAAAAAATTCAGGATATCCAGATACTCTTATGCTTTCAATGATGTGATAGAAAGATATAATTTGAAGGAAATATGTAATAGTGGTAACATCTTTACTTGGTCCAATAACCAGCAACACCCCACTTTGGAAAAGCTAGATAGGATCTTTGTCTCAAACAATTGGGAGGCCTTGTTTCCATCCATGTTGGTCATTAAGAGACCTAGATTTTTATCTGACCATAATCCATTGATCGTCAAAGTGGGAATGAAGGTGTGCAGTGGGAAGGGTTTCAGATTCAATAATGCTTGGTTGGGAAAAGAAGATTTTATGAATGTTGTAGAAAAAAATTGGAGCAAAGAAATTAAAGGACAAGATGCTTTGGGGACCATTATGATCAAGATTAAAAGATTAAAAAAAATACTTAAAGGATGGGGTGCCAATGGTTGGGGAGAAGAAAAAAAGAAAAAGCAAAAATTGGCTGAGGATTTGGATGCTCTGGACGAAATTGAGGGGAGTAGGTCATTATCTCATGATGAAGAATTAAAAAGAATTGGTTATGGAAATCAGCTAAGAGAATTATATTCCAGAGAAGAAGTGGAATGGCACCAAAAGTCCCAGAGTAAATGGTTGCTATGTGGGGATAATAATACAAAATACTTTCATGTGACGGCTAGTGCGAAAAGAAGGAGAAAAGTGATAGATCATCTAAAAAATGGAGATGAAATTATTGAGGGGGCTGGGGCATTGAGTAAACATATTACGGAATATTATATGGATCTGTTTGGGGGTGACCATAAGAGCATTATAGAGATGAGCCCTGAGGTTTGGGATAGAGCAGAAAAAGTTTCAAATGAGGAAAACAAAATGCTGATAGAGAAATTTGGAGAGGAAGAGATTAAAATAGCATTGGATGGTATGAGCAAGAATAAAGCTCCTGGGCCAGATGGGATACCCATTGAATTTTTTCAGAAAACATGGTTAATAATAAAAGAGGATATCATGGGGATTTTTGATCAATTTCACAAGGGGGGTCTTGACGTTGGACAAATTAATTATGGAGAGATAATTCTGCTACCCAAAAAACAAGATGCTGATAATGTTAGGATGTTTAGGCCTATCTGTCTCCTTAACAATCTTTTTAAATTGATTTCAAAAGTGCTTACTAGGAGACTAGATACCATCATGAATAAATTGATAAATAAGAACCAAAACGCTTTTATAAAGGGTAGAAATATTATGGATGGCATATTAGCTTTGCATGAAATCTTACATCACACCAAAAAGAGTGGCAAGATGGGGGTCTTTCTGAAAATAGATTTTGAAAAGGCATACGATAAAGTCAACTGGGATTTCCTTTTTAAATGTCTTCAGTGGAGAGGCTTTTGCCCTATGTGGATTGAATGGATTAAAAATATAGTGACAAAAGGCACATTGAGTGTCAATGTGAACGGTGAAAAAGGGAAGTATTTTCAAAGTAAGAGAGGGGTAAGACAAGGGGACCCCATTTCTCCTCTTCTTTTCAATCTGGCTGCAGACTGTCTCAGCAAGATGTTTAACATAGCAGTGCATAATGGGCTCATTAAGGGTCTGGTTCCTGATATTATTGAGGGGGGCTGTAGTATTTTACAATACGCAGACGACACTATTGTTTGTTTGGATGGGTCTGAAGATAGCATTGCTCATGCTAAATTACTGCTTTACTGCTTTGAACAAATGTCTGGTTTGAAAATAAATTTTGACAAGAGTGAGCTGATTGTCATTAATGATAAAGAAATGAAGGAAAATGACATTGCTGAGTATTTTAATTGCAAATCAGGGAGTTTGCCCATGAATTACTTGGGTGTTCCTATCAGTTACAAAAAAAATAAGGTTTGCAATTGGGAGTTCTTCATTGCAAAAATCAGAAAAAGACTGGATGGTTGGAAAGGAAATTTACTTTCTATGGGAGGCAGAATGATACTACTTAATGCATGTTTATCCAGTATTCCTATCTACACTATGTCCATGTTCTTGCTCCCAAAAGGTGTGACTAAAAACATTGATATGATAAGGAGAAGGTTCCTTTGGGGGGGAACTGATGAAAAAAGGAAATATTATCTGACAAAATGGGAAAGAGTTGCATGTACTAAAAATATGAATGGGATGGGGGTCCAAGATTTAACAAAATTGAATATAAGCCTGCTTTGCAAATGGTTATGGAAATTGGAAAAAGAAGATGGATTGTGGCAACAGATAGTGAGGAAGAAATATCTGAGAAACAATAGCTTAGCCAACTACAAAGTTAGGCAATCTGATTTTGTGGTTTGGAAACACTTTATGAAAATGAGGGAGTTTTATCTACCCAGAAGGAGTTGGATTGTAGGATCTGGTACAGAAATTAGTTTCTGGCATGATGCTTGGATTTATCCTCAACCCTTGAAAAAATTGATGCCTGAGGTTTTTGATATCTGCAATCATCAGGAAGCGAGTGTTGCTGAAATGGGTGGAAAACATTGGGAATTCCGATTTAGAAGGTGGATGAACGAAAGAACTTCTAAAAAATGGAATACACTGAAAAAACTTTGATGGATGTGCAATTAAATGATGATAGAGATAATTGTCTGTGGGTAGGGGGTAAAAACTAGGTTTTCTCTGTCAAAAAAATGTATGATAGTTTGTTTAATGAGGAAAGACACACTGTCAATGAGAAAATGTGGAAATCCAAATTACCCTTGAAAATCAAATGCTTTATGTGGCTGGTCTCTAACAATGCAATCCTATCCAAGGAGAACTTGAGGAAAAGAAACTGGGATGGAGATCCTCGTTGTAGTTTCTGTGATAACATTGAGACTACAAACCATTTATTTTTTGGATGTTCAGCTGCAAAATTTCTTTGGGGGGTTCTATCTAAAAGCATGGGTGTTAGGTGGAGACGAATGAATTGGACACAAGCTCTGATGTGGGAAAATGCGATACTAATAAAGCACAGAAATCTAAAATACATTTGTATAGCTGCTGTATGTTGGGTGATCTGGAGAAAACGTAATGAAATTTGCTTTGAAAAGAAAAGGATCAGAGACCCGTTGTCGATAGCTTATATGTTCTGCGCATTTGTCCAATATTGGTCAGGGTTACTGAAGACTGATGATCATGACTTGGTCAAGATGGGGCTAGATTTGATTTTCAAGACGGTCCAGGAAGCGAGTTCGATTCGGAGGCCGGGAGATGATAAGTGATCCAGGAGAAAAAGAGAAGAAGCCCATTGCTGGAGTTTTTTTGCTTTAGATGTGTCTGTTGTTTTGATTAACATCGTTTCCTTTACCCCCCTAGCAAGGTCTGGAATATCAGCTGCTGGTCGTGGGGCTTTGTTCGTAGACATTTATGTTTGGTGCTTGTTTTCCCTAAAAATACTATAATTGTTGGTTAGCCCGTATGTGCTGAACATTTGTAAATGGTTGCTTTCGTCTTCTTTAATGAAAATGAAAGTGGGGCATTGGCCCTTTTGCAAAAAAAAGAGGGTCCTAAAAAGATATCGAGAAGTGGACTTAGTATTAAACTGGGGAAAATGCCACTTCATGGTGAGAGAAGGAATTATCCTCGGCCATCTCGTTTCTGAACGAGGGATCGAGGTAGATAGAGCCAAGGTCGAGGTAATCGAGAGGTTACCGCCACCAATAAACGTTGAGGGAATTCATGGCTTTTTGGATCATGCGGGTTTCTATAGAAGATTTATAAAAGACTTTTCCCAAGTCGCTCGTCCCTTAACTAACATGCTGGCGAAAGAAGCTCCTTTCATGTTTCACGAAGATTGCCTCGTCACTTTCAAAACCTTGAAGCAAGCTCTAGTGTTCGTGTCCGTAATTCAGCCACCTGATTAGAAGCTGCCCTTTGAGATCATGTGTGATGCAAGCGACTTTGCCGTAGGAGCAGTCTTAGGCCAGTGTAACAATAGAAAACATTATGCCATTGCGTATGCTAGTAAAACCTTAACCGGCCCGCAGTGCAATTATGTCACCACAGAGAAGGAACTTCTAGCCGTAGTTTTTGCGATAGAGAAGTTCCGATCTTACTTGGTAGGAAAGAAGGTGATAGTTTATACTGCCCATGCAGCCCTAAAATACCTTCTTACCAAGAAAGACGCGAAACCCCCACTCATCCGTTGGATCCTTCTGCTCCAGTAAATTGACCTAGAAATTAAGGACAAGAAGGAGTAGAAAACTCTATGGCTGACCACCTTTCCCGAATGCAAGTTGTGGAATCCACAAACCTACCTATAGATGACTACCTACAGGATGACACCTTGCTTGCAGTTTCGACTGCCGACCATTGGTACGCTAACATAGTAAACTACTTGGTAGTGGGGTATATACCACCAGGGGTGGATAAGAATAAGCTGATCCGCGATAGTAGGACTCATCTGTGGGATGAGCCCTATCTGTATCGAGTCTGTGCCGGCGAGTTGCTTCGTATATGCATACCAGCAGGTGAAACGTGCGAGATCCTCGAAAAATGCCATTCGTCACTATACGGAGGCCATTATGGCACTTTTAGAACCCATGCCAATGTTTGGCAGAGTGGTTTCTTTTGGCTCTCCATGTATAGTGACACACCAAGGAGTTCGTTAGACGCTGTGCTAGATGTCAAAGAGTTGGGAACATTAATTCTCGAGATGCTATGCCCTTAAGAAGCAATTTACAAATTGATCTTTTTGATGCTTGGGGAGTAGATTTTATGGGCTCATTTCCTAAATCAGACTCTTATGAGTACATCCTAGTGATGGTCGATTATGTCTTCAAATGGGTCGAGGCACTCCCTTGTCGTGCTAAGAAAATGACTCAACTGACGCAAAGAAAATGTTTCAAGATATTATTTTCCCTAGGTTTGACGTCCCTAGGTTTGTGATTAGCGATGGTAGCTCACATTTTATCCACCGAAGCTTTAGGTTTGCACTAAAAAGCTTAGGGGTTGACCATACGATAGCCAGACCTTACCATCCTTAGACTAGCGGTCAGGCTGAAACGTCAAATAAGCAAATCAAAAACATTTTGCAAAAGACCGTAGGTGCCATGGGAAAGGCTTGGAAACATAAGATGAGTGATGCACTTTGGGCATACTACACTGCTTTTAAAACTTCAATCGGTATGACCCCGTACCTGCTCGTTTATGGGAAGACATGTCATCTACTTGTAGAGTTGGAACATAAGGTCCATTGGGCAATAAAACATTGAAACATGGATCTTCATTCAGCCGAAATTAAAAGACAAATGCAATTGGCTGAATTAGAAGAATGGAGGGAAAAGGTCTACCATAGCTCAAAACTTTCCAAGGATAGAACCAAAAGATGGCACAAGAAGCGAATAACGATGAAACGGTTTAAAACCGGGGATAATGTGTTTCTATTTAATTCTCTTGTGAAGTTGTTTGGGCATGGCAAACTTCATAGTAAATGGGAAGGACCTTTTATGGTAATTAATGCTTCCGATTTTGCTGTTGTCACCCTGCAAGACGATGATGGCAATGTTTTCAATGTTAATGGGCAACGCTTGAAAATCTTTCTAGAACATGATATACCTATTTTTGTGGAGGTTGATGTCCACGAATTCTTTGATGATTGATTGCCTGAGTGCAGTCTAGCTCCGAACGATAAATAAATGAGAATTTAAATAAAATTTTAATTTTTTAAAAATAATCTATGGGCTAAGTATACCAACTTCTCTAAAGAGACAGCACCCGAGCCAGACAGAAAGCCGGTCGGTCCACCGAGGCTAGGTCGGCCGGCCCAATCCAGGTCGGCCGACCTCACCTGGTCAGCCGGCCTCTCATCTGTGCAATGGCGGCGCACGAAGTGTCGCCCGCCCACTCTCTCTTTTCCGTGTCATCGGGATGGTTATTTCAGGGATTGTTTTTAACGAATAAGGAAGTTGGAACATTTGGCAAGGCAGTCAGAGAGTAGTGGGGCGTGATTCACGAACGAAAGGTCGCTTAGCTCTTTATAAGGTATTCTCACCGCTTAGCCTCCTCTCCATCTCTCCCAGTAGTTAGTTCGCACAATCCCACTCAGTAGCAAAAATTTGAAGCGACGAGTTCGTCCTCAAGCTCCGGCGGCAGCAACAAGCCGACAAAGCGCGGCCTCCAGGAGCACTGCAGCTCCTGCTATCCGTCGGACGCTTTGTCTAACGAGTCGCCTTATCCCGTCCCGATTCCGAAGAAGCAGAGGATCAAGAATTACCAATACGATGCTCCATGGGAGTGGGGTTGCATAGATTTTGAGCTGTCTGAATCAGAGGACGTCAAGTTGTATAGTTTTTTTCCACATTCTTCATTTTTTTTTGCTATCCTCACGCTAATTTAATTAGTTTTGTCAGTACACTGAGCTCCCCCTACTGCATCTGAGGAGTTCCCGCCAGAGGAGGAGGATTTCTTCGATGTGGACTTGCTGGACGACGGCAAAGAGCCGTTGTGAGCATCGTTGAGCCCTAATTTTTATTAGTGGCATTGATGACAAAATTAATTAATATTAAGTGCTAGGGGTTTTTTTGGTTTTCTCGGAACCCTAGCGAAGACTTGGCTATTTTTTATAAACCCTAATTTGAAGCGTCCATAAATTTTCTGAGCTGCTCCAAGGTTTCAAATGCGTGACCGGGCGAGAGAAGGGGTCACGTATAGATCAGGAGTAGTTAGGTTTATTTCCTGTTTTTCGTCGGTTTTCAAAAGGGGTTTGAATATCTCGGATCTTGCCGGATCTTTGCGAATTCTCGAAATCTTGGTTTCCGTAGTCCACCACATCTAAAAATACCCAAATATCCCTTTATGAGATTTCTAGAGAGACAGAGAAACCCACCTAAATTTCCCCCTCACCTTTTAGCCGAAAATCCGTTCTGTCGGACGGCGTTGTCGGACGGCGTCCGGTAAGGTTCAGATCTGGGACTTTCTCGCTGTCGGACGGCGTCTGAGAGGCGTCCGGTCCTTTGCATTTTCACTGTCGGACGGCGTCCGGTCGTTACCGGACGGCGTCCGGTCAGGTTTAAAACTGAGGCCCTTTTTGGTCGGACGGCGTCTGGGGGGCCGTCCGGTTAGCCAATTCCCAGCGCACTCCCTCTGTCGGACGGCGTCCGGTCCTGACCGGACGGCGTCCGATAAGTTGTTTTCAGTGAGCAATTGCCGCTGTTGGACGGCGTCGGGTGCCCGTCGGACGGCGTCCGGTAGAGCCTAACGGCTAGTCTTTTTGTCCTCTTCCGAGGGGCAACGGCTAGTTTTTCTCTAGGGGCTATAATACCTACCTAGTGGCTGGCTATTTTGAGGTTTGCTGCTCCACTTCACCTACCACATTCATAGCTCATCAATTAGGTGTTTTAGAGCCATTCCTCCACCCACAAAGCATCCAAAGCCACAAATCACTAAACCCCAACACCGAGCTTCATGGAAGTCCTTCGATTCGGCATGATCGGGGCGTTTCGGGCTTGTTACTTTTGAAGATATCCTTCGTGGAAGCGAGGGCTTCGGAGTAGGCCTTGGCGTGTGGCTACTCTCGAGTCGGTGTACTGGTGACGGAGTCCACCTCGCCGGAGTGGCGGAACGACTACCGGGAGTGAGTGAGGCGCTATGCTAGAGAGCGAGCCGGTCCTTGTGCGAAGGGGTAAACTCAACGGAGAGTAGGAGTTGCGGCTCCGAACTTCGGTCAAACAAACACCGTGTCACTCTCTCATTTATTTCCCGCACTTACTTTTCTTGCATCGCTTGTGTTTAATTGTATGCCATGTCTTAGTTGCCTCGTAATTGCTTATCGCTTCCGCTTACTTGTCAATTGCAACTAGGATTGGGTGATTATTAATATGATGCTTAATTGAGAATAATCAAAAGAATTTAAAATTGCCTATTCACCCCCCTCTAGGCCTTAGGATCCTCTTTCAAGTGGTATCAGAGCATCTAGGTTCTCCCGTTTTAGCTTCACCGCTAGGAGATGGCTCAAGAGGGGCCTAGGATAGAAATTGGAAAAGCTCCTATTTTCGATGGAACAAACTACAACTATTGGAGAATTAGGATGCAATGTTACTTAGAGATACTTAGCTATAATGTGTGGGTTGCTTGTGAGACTAGTTATCCAAACCCTCCGGAAGGAACATTGGCTCTTAGTGAAGTTCAAGCTAAGTACAAACGCTTTAATGCCATTGCTAGAAATGCTTTACTTTCTAGTGTTTCTTCCGATGTTTTTGATAGCATTGGCAATCTTACTAAAGCTTATGATATTTGGAAGCATCTTAAAGAAATTCATGTTGGTAGTGCCGAGATGCTTGAGGAGAAGCTATCTCGAGCTAGAAAAAGATTTGATCAATTTAAGATGCTTACTAATGAAAGTGTTAATGAAATGTTTCTTAGGTTGAACCCCATTGTCAATGAAATTGCCGGATGTTCGGAGAAGAAGGTCTTGAAAGACATTGACATATGTCGGAAGATGCTTGATATTGTGCCATTTAGTTTCAATCCACTTGTGACCTTAATTCGAGCATCCAAGTCAAAACTCAAGAAGATGACACCGACAGAGTTCCTAGGGCAACTCAACTCATATGAGATGCAGCTTCTTGAAAGTGAAGAGTCCCCGCTCAACAAGAAGTCAATTGCTCTCCCCGCCAAAGCCAAAAGTGGGAAGAAGAAGATTGAAGTTGAAGAAGATGATGATGACTCCGATGATGCAATTCCGGAGATTGAAGAATTGGCCCTCCTTGTCAAGCGGTCAAGAAAGTTGATCAAGAAGATGAGCTTCCGCGGTGGATCATCCTCTTCAAGGCGAAGACCTATCTCCGAAATGCGTTGCTATGAATGTGGAGAGAAGGGTCACTTGGCGGCGGATTACCCAAAAAGCAAAAAGAACAAGCACAAGGCAAGGAATCAAGAGGAAGATGAGGATGACGACAAGAAAAAGTACCGTCACTACCGCAAGAGCGACCACAAATCAAAGGATAAGAAGAAAGCTCTTGCCGGTCAAAAGACCAAAAAGGAAGATAGCTCCACCTCATCATCCTCCCAATCCTCCTCCGAAGAAGAAGATATTAGAGCTCATGGGTTAGCCAGACTTGCGATCAAGCAAAATGCCCCTCCGGCTCTTCCCAAGCAAAAGCTTTGTCTCACCGCCAACATACAAGAAGAGGTGATTGGGGAATGGATCACCGACGATGAAGGCTCTTGGGCGGACTCCTCGGACAATGAAAACACCAAGGTGTCCGGAGTCGCCATCGACAATCCTACACCTCCCATGTGTCTTATGGCACTAGAGGAGAAGGTAACAAATGAGCACCTCTCTAAAAGTGAGTTTAAGCTTTTAATTGATGATTTGAATAATGCTCTAGAGAAGAAAAAATCTAAGAGGAAGAAGTTAATGAAAGTGCATAAAGAGCTTGCGAATGAGTTTGAGAATTTGCTTGAAAAACATGAAACTCTAGAAGATGATTATAAAGCCTTATATTTGCAAGTTGAAATTCTAGAGAACAAACTAGCTAGCTCAAATGTTGAAGAAACTTCTCTTGATTGCTCAATTGAAAAATGCAATGTTGGTGTGACTTGTGACTTGATTGATACCGTTAATGGTTCACTTAGCTTATCTCATGACACATCTTTAAACTTGTTACCCACTTTCACACCAAATGCTAGTTCATCTTCACCCACTAGTACTAGTACTTTAAATAAAAATGCTTGTTCTATTGGTACTTGTGGTGTTGCCAAGTGTGCTAATGAGCTAGTTAAGGAAAATTTGCTTCTCAAGGATAGAATTGAGCAATTAGACTCTAGCTTGGCTAAATTGCTTGTGGGGAACAACTCTCTTGACAAGGTGCTTCGGGAGCAAAGGTACACCTTGGGTAAGCATGGTTTGGGATTTCATCCCGGGGATTTGCCCAAGTGCGGTTGGGGTAAGCCCAAGCTAACTTTTGTTAAGTGAGGGACCCGTTGCCATATTTGCAAAAATGATAAACACAAAGCCATTACTTGTCCTCTTGCAAAATCATCTCAATTCATGTCTAAAACTCAAGTGTTTAATGCTAGTTACATGCTTATGAGGAAGAATGGCTCTACTTATGCAAAATATGTTGGTGCACCCAATGAAAAGAAAGATGTAAATGCTATTTGGGTGCCCAAATGTTTGATGACTAACTCGAAAGGACCCAAAAAGAAGTCTTGGGTACCTAAAACCCAAGCTTGAATTTGTGTGTGTAGGTGAACTACAAGAGCGGTGGCCGGCATTGGATATTTGATAGCGGTTGCACCCAACACATGACCGGTAGCTCAAGTATGTTCACCTCACTAGAAGAGGAGAAGGACCCCGAACACAAGATCACATTTGGGGATAACTCCAAGCGAAAGGTAAAGGGTATAGGTCAAATTGCAATACCCAATGACCTATCCATTTCTAATGTGCTCTTGGTGGAAGCTTGCAACTTTAATCTCCTCTCCGTTGCTCAAGTGTGCAATTTGGGTTTTGATTGCTTCTTTTCGGTCAACGGAGTTCGTGTTGTTTGCACTAAGGATCAAAGTGTTGCATTTGAAGGCACCCGGTTTCAAAACTTATATTTGGTTGACTTTTCAAACCGTGAAACTTCTCAAATCAAGACTTTTCTTGTTGCTCAAACCACTCTTGGTTGGTTGTGGCATAGACGTCTTGGACATGTTGGAATGGGCACTTTGAAAAAGATTTTTAAAGATAACTTGGTTGTTGCAGTGAAGGATGTCAAATTCGAGAAAAATCGTTTATGTAGCTCATGCCAAGCCGGCAAGCAAGTGGCTAATTCTCATCCGACTAAGACATTCATGTCTACATCCCGACCACTTGAACTTTTGCATATGGATTTATTTGGCCCTACCACCTATGCGAGCATAGGCGGTAATTCTTATTGTCATGTGATTGTCGATGATTTCTCTCGCTTCAATTGGGTATTTTTCCTTGCAAATAAATCACTTACCGATAATGTGTTTAAAAGATTTGCTTTGAAAGCTCAAAAGGAATTTGACACTTTTATTAAAAAGGTGAGGAGTGATAATAGCACCGAGTTTACTAATACAAATGTTGAGGAATTTTGTGATGAGTTAGGTGTCAAGCACGAATTCTCGGTGGCATACACTCCCCAACAAAATGGAGTGGTGGAGAGGAAGAACCGTACTTTGATAGAGATGGCAAGATCAATGCTTGATGAGTACAACACGCCGCATGCTTTTTGGGCGAAAGCCATTAACACGGCGTGCCATGCCATCTACCGCCTCTACCTCCACCGACTCCTTCACAAGACCACATATGAACTACTAGTGGGACGAAGGTCCAATATCTCTTACTTTCGAGCCTTCGGTTGCAAGGTATACATCTATAAGAAGAGGACTCATTTGGGTAAGTTCCAAAGGAGGTGTGACGTTGGTATCATGTTAGACTACTCCTCTCACTCAAAAGCTTTTCGAGTTTTTAATAATTCTGCCGGGCTAGTTGAGGAAGCCTATGATGTCAAGTTTGATGAAACTAATGGTTCACAAAATAAGCAAGATTTGACAAGAAATGTAGGTGATGAGCTACCACATAAAACTATGGAGTTGGGGGAAATTCGACCCTCACCGGAGGTGCAAAAAGATGAAGTCGTCTCTCCCACCACCTCCATCGATAATCAAGCTCAAGACACCTCTCCAACAACTCAAGATCAAGCGGTGGACGGAGATGCAAACATTGAAGTTGATCAAGCTCAAGGGGGAAGCGTTGATCTACAAGTACCCGTCCAACAACACCGCTCTCTCTCCAAGAATCATCCCCTAGATCAAGTCATTGGCAATCTCAATCAAGGCGTAAGAACCCGTTCTCATACCGCTAATTATTGTGAGCATCACGCCTTTGTGTCTATTGTTGAGCCTAGGACCATTGATGAGGCATTGGCGGATGCGGAGTGGGTGAACGCCATGCATGAAGAACTAAACAACTTTACCCGCAATGAAGTTTGGGAGATTGTGGAAAGACCGAAGGACCACAATGTCATTGGAACCAAATGGGTCTTCCGCAACAAACAAGATGAGAATGGTGAAGTAGCGCGAAACAAAGCAAGATTGGTGGCGCAAGGTTTCACACAAATCGAAGGACTTGACTATGGAAAAACCTACGCCCCCGTTGCTCAACTTGAAGCTATACGGTTACTCTTGGCATTCGCTTCTCTCTATAACATAACTCTCTTTCAAATGGATGTTAAGAGTGCTTTTCTAAATGGTTTTATTGATGAACTCGTTTATGTCGAGCAACCGCCCGGTTTTGAAAACCTCAAACACCCAAACCATGTCTATAAGCTCACTAAGGCGCTATACGGTCTTAAGCAAGCTCCTAGAGCATGGTATGAGCGTCTTAGGGACTTTTTCTTATAAAAGGAATTTAAAACCGGTGCGATTGATTCCACATTGTTTCTAAAGCCTATTGAAAATGACTTATTTATTTGTCAAGTATATGTGGATGATATTATTTTTGGATGCACTAACAAATCTAAATACAAGGACTTTGGCGAAATGATGTCCAAGGAATTCGAAATGTCGATGATTGGAGTGCTCACTTTCTTCCTTAGATTTCAAATCAAGCAACTTCGAGAAGGGACTTTCATTTGTCAAGAGAAATACACAAAGGACCTTCTCAAGCGGTTTTCAATGGAGGATTGCAAATCGATCAAAACACCAATGGCCACAAATGGGCATCTTGACTTGAATGAAGATGGAAAGCCCATGGACCAAAAGCTTTATCGCTCCATGATCGGTTCGCTTCTCTATCTCACCGCTTCTCGACCCGATATTATGTTTAGTGTGTGCATGTGTGCTCGCTTTCAAGCATCCCCTAAAGAAGTGCATCTTATTGCCGTAAAACGCATTTTGAGATATCTAAAAATCACTACTAGCCTAGGTCTTTGGTACCCCAAGGGAGCGCGTGTTGAGCTTCTTGGCTATTCCGACTCGGATTATGCCGGTTGCAAAATTGATCGCAAAAGCACCTCGGGGGGTTGTCACTTGCTAGGACGCTCACTCATATCATGGACTTCGAGTAAGCAAAACTCCGTGGCGCTATCTACCACGGAAGCGGAATAAGTAGCGGCGGGGAGTTGTTGTGCTCAACTCTTGTACATGACACAGATGCTTAGTGACTTTGGGCTAAAATTTGAAAAAGTGCCACTTCTATGCGATAATGAAAGTGCAGTGAAAATAGCCAACAATCCGGTCCAACATTCCCGTACAAAGCACATCGACATTCGACATCACTTTATTCGTGACCATGTTGCAAAGGGTGACGTTGTGCTTGCCTACGTGCGAACGGAAGACCAATTGGCGGATATTTTCACAAAACCCTTAGATGATGCACGGTTTTGCAAATTAAGGAAGGAACTCAACATACTAGATAGATCAAATGCGTGTTGATTGGTTTTTGTGATTTTTGGGTCTTATTTGAATTTCTCCATTTGCTTTTGACCCTTGTCACATTTAGGGGGAGTTTAATTTCTACTCATGATTTCAAAACTCGCTCTAGTGGTGAAAAGATAAATTTGATTTTGGGTTAGCACATTTTTCTTGTCCTATATTTCAAGCCAAAACAAATTTGAACTTAATAGACTATCCTTATCGTCTTATCACTTCAAATCTCTAAAAGTTTTAAAAATCTTATCCCCTTTGAAAAATTTGCTCCATATGCATATTTGTTCTCTTGACAATCATATGGCATCAAAATTGTTGAAAATATTTGAAAAGGAGCCAAGATTCAAAAACATGTGCTTAAACTCTAAAGTGAACCCCTATGCTCGATTTTCATGCCTATATGAGAAATCAAGGCAAAATTTGGGTTCACACATTTTTCTTGATCTCCAAGATCAAAATTTGGGTTTTTGAATTTAATTTGGTTTCATTTGTCAACTTAGTATCTTATCCCTTCAAAATTAAAAAAATTTTAAAATCACTTCAAATTGCTCACATTTGAATCTTTCTTGAATTTTGAGCAAAAATGGAGAATATCACTTCAAAACATTAATTTTATAAAAAATTCTCGCATTGGTGGGGCCCTTTGGTCAGGAGAGCAAGCAGCTGCGTTTTCAGCCTCCATCGGACGCCGTCCGGTCACGCTCAGACGCCGTCCGATAACGTGTTGCATGCGCCACATACTTCCTGTCGGACGCTGTCCGGTCGCTATCGGACGCCGTCCGACAGAGTGTTATCCGCGATGCGACTCGCCTGTCGGACGCCGTCTGGCCTCTCCGCGACCCCGTCCGACAAGGTCAACTGTGCGCTGCACCTGTACTGTCGGACGCCGTCCGACAGGGCCCAACCGTGCGAAACTGCTCTATAACTTACCTCTCCGCCTCCTTCTCTCCTCATTTGATCTCTTTCTCTTCTCCAAACCGACACCGCCCTGCCCCTTCTCCTCACCGGGGAAGACCCTCCGGCGACCTCCGGTGTCCTCCACCACCACCGGCGGCCTCCCCTCGTCTTCCTCTTCGATTCCCACCGCGGGGATTGAAGGTGGACGGCCCCGTTCGTGCGCCTCGTCTCCGTCAAGCTCCCCTCCTTTCCCTTACCGGGAAGGGTCTAGGGGACGATCTCCTCGCGCACGGCGGCTTCCTCTTCCCTTCTAGGGCTCGGTAACGTCTTCCCGCCTCTCTTCCCGGCAAATTCCTTTGTTTACCGAGTTCTAGGTTTTGAATAGGTTTTCCCGCGCTTGTACTCAGGGTTGGCTCGTGGTGTGTGGTTGGCATTGGTGCTTGGCATCTTGGTCAGTGGCGTTTGGCAGTAAGATTGTTTTGTTAGTGGGCACGTGGTTAGAAGGTGTGATTCGTAATGTCGAAATCATTGAAGAAGTTTGGGAGGGCTCTGAGCAGGACCCTCAGTGGTCGTCGCGACAGTGGCAGTAAGGGTGATCCGGATTATATAGATGAGACGGCTAGCAGTGCCGCTCCTCCTCGCCCAAGTAAAGTGACTAGAGCGGATATTCAGCAGCAGCCTGATCAAGGAATACATTGGACTCGGGTTGCGGGATCTTCCTTTGCTACAGCCGAGGATCTTGATGATGAGACATATGCTGAGGACCCGGCAGATGAGGATGTTACTGAGACAGTGGTCGCTGAGGACGACCCCGTGGATGATCAGGTTCTGAAACTATCTATGGAGACACTGAGGAAGAAGAGGTCCGTCTCTTATGCGAAGTGGTTCCCTCAGAGGCGACAGTACACCAAGGATTTTAGGTTTTACACAAAGTTTCAGAAGCAGCTTTACATGTGTTTTTCTGCTCCTAAGGGTAGTCTGAGGGATCCCCACTGTGTTGACTGGAGTGAGATCATAGCAGTAGCAGGGTCTAAGGTTCACACCATTTTCAGCTCCACTCCAGGCCTAGCAGAATTGATCTCAAACAAGAAATTGACCTGGAGCATAGAGAGAAACTGTGAGTTCTTTGCTACTTTACTGATTGCCGAAGACGCGACAGAGTCGAACTATTATCATTCAGTTGATGGACAGGTTCAAGGGATTACAGTGGCCGAGATGAATCAAGCCTTGGGTACTCCAGATTCTGGCACTGATTTAAATGAGGTGTGCTATGAAGATGCCCTCTGGAGAGGCAAATATCCTCCTCTTGAAGAGATAAGGTTCATGTACATTGATATTGATGAAGAAGAACTGAATATAGAGAAGGCAAATCAATTACGCCAGGAGCCTGCTCTGATAAATCTTATTCTTCGGAGCACTTTATTTGTTCGAGGTGGCAACCGCGACAGGATTTTACCTATCTGCAGCTGGTTCATGCTTTATCTCCTGACGGGCAGAATTATAAACATTGGAGCTACTCTCATGGGCGAGCTTGATGACACTATATTCAGAGAGGTCAATAGGGCACTACCTCTAGCTCCCTATATTGGCTTGTTTCTCTCTAGGACTCAGCGGGTGTCTCATGATGAGGTAAAGAGTTAGAATAACAGAATCAAAAAGCATCAGATGAAGAATTTCTTGAACTCACTTGGGAGCAAGCCCAAGTTGGATAGACCTGGTGATGATGCTCCTCCACCAGCTCCTGTTTTTGCTCCTGCTGCTCCAGTGCAGCCATTTGTGCCAGCGCCTGGTGCTGGTTCTTCTGCGGCTGCCCCTCCTTGGTATGACGCTTTGATAGGAGAGATGAGGAGTCTGAGGACAGAGATGAAAGAAGAGCTCGCAGCCACTCGCCAAGAGATGAATGAGTTGGCAGGACAGCAGACCTATCTGAGTGATGAGTTCGCCGAGTTCAAGTCAGCTTTGCAGTACATGGGTGCGATGTTCATGCCAGTGCCAGAAGGGGCAAATCCGTATGCTTGGTATTCTCATGCCCATGACAGTTATCAGGCTTATGAGCAGCGACAGGTGTTCCCACGCCCACCTGCCTACCCACCACCAGTTCATCCTTGGGTATATCCTCCTCCGGGGCCTGCACCTTCTTCTGTGCCACCACCACAGCCTTTCCCTCCTCCTGGTGTTCCTTCTCAGCATCCTCCTCCCGGTAAGATCCATTTTACTGGTGGAGAGATATGTCGTTATCTAAACTTTTCCTTGCAACATTCTCCACCGACCCAGCTTTTTGATGATCAACCCTCTCCTCGGTCGGTACCTTCTGCAGCTCATTTCGCTACTTACAAGCGTCGCCGAGGGCTAGGATCATCTTCAAGTGGCCATGGACATGATGGAGGTGACGACATGGATGAAGATCCAGCAGAATAGACTGGTTGGGAGCTTTTCCCTTTTGTGTCACTTGGTGACAAAGGGGGAGAAGTTAGGGAGAAGCTAGAGAGAATAGCATGAGTTAGTGAGATGGGTAGTGAGATCGAGGTTTTGCCTTTACCTGTAATATTATTTGTTGCCTCGATACTCGGTTAAGTTTGTGATTGTTACTCTGGTTGGTTTTATGTCTTTTGAACCGTGTTGGCCTGTGTTTTCAATTTTGTGCATATATTTAGGGGGAGCTTCTCTTGCATGCACATTCTTGTGGTCGAGTTGTGGTTGTCTTAAATTTGAAATTGCTCGCATGTTTGTATTGCTCTAACCCCTTTTGCAGCTCAAAAATTTTATTCTCTCTTAGGTTGCCATCAAGTGCCACAAAGGGGGAGATTGTGAGCATCGTTGAGCCCTAATTTTTATTAGTGGCATTGATGACAAAATTAATTAATATTAAGTGCTAAGGGGTTTTTTGGTTTTCTCGGAACCCTAGCGAAGACTTGGCGATTTTTATAAACCCTAATTTGAAGCGTCGATAAATTTTCTGAGCTGCTCCAAGGTTTCAAATGCGTGATCGGGCGAGAGAAGAGGTCACGTATAGATTAGGAGTAGTTAGGTTTATTTCCTGTTTTTTGTCGGTTTTCAAAAGGGGTTTGAATATCTCGGATCTTGCCGGATCTTTGCGAATTCTCGAAATCTTGGTTTCCGTAGTCCACCACATCTAAAAATACCCAAATATCCCTTTGTGAGATTTCTAGAGAGAGAGAGAGAAACCCACCTAAATTTCCCCCTCACCTTTTAGCCGAAAATCCGTTCTGTCGGACAGCGTCTGGTAAATCCAGACGGCGTCCGACCAGCCCAAAATCCGAATTAGTATTCTCTGTCGGACGGCGTCCGGTAATCACCGGACGGCGTCCGGTAAGGTTCAGATCTGGGTCTTTCTCGCTGTTGGACGGCGTCTGAGGGGCGTCCGGTCCTTTGCATCTTCACTGTCGGACGGCGTCCGGTCGTTACCGGACGGCGTCCGGTCAGGTTTAAAATTGAGGCCCTTTTTGGTCGGACGGCGTCTGGGGGGCCGTCCAGTTAGCCAATTCCCAGCGCACTCCCTCTGTCGGACGGCGTCCGGTCCTGACCGGACGGCGTCCGATAAGTTGTTTTCGATGGCGATTGCATTGTCGGACGGCGTCCGGTGCCCGTCGGACGGCGTCCGGTAGAGCCTAACGGCTAGTCTTTTTGTTCTCTTCCGAGGGGCAATGGCTAGTTTTGCTCTAGGGGCTATAAATACCTACCTAGTGGCTGGCTATTTTAAGGTTTGCTGCTCCACTTCACCTACCACATTCATAGCTCATCAATTAGGTATTTTAGAGCCATTCATCCACCCACAAAGCATCCAAAGCCACAAATCACTAAACCCCAACACCGAGCTTCATGGAAGTCCTTCGATTCGGCATGATCAGGGCGTTTCGGGCTTGTTACTTTTGAAGACATCCTTCGTGGAGGCGAGGGCTTGGGAGTAGGCCTTGGCATGTGGCTACTCTCGAGTCGGTGTACGGGTGACGGAGTCCACCTCGTCGGAGTGGCGGAACGACTACCGGGAGTGAGTGAGGCGCTAGGCTCGAGAGCGAGCCGGTCCTTGTGCGCAAGGGGTAGCCTCAACGGAGAGTAGGAGTTGCGGCTCCGAACTTCGGTCAAACAAACACCGTGTCACTCTCTCATTTATTTCCCGCACTTACTTTTCTTGCATCGCTTGTGTTTAATTGTATGCCATGTCTTAGTTGCCTCGTAATTGCTTATCGCTTCCGCTTACTTGTCAATTGCAACTAGGATTGGGTGATTATTAATATGATGCTTAATTGAGAATAATCAAAAGAATTTAAAATTGCCTATTCACCCCCATCCCCCTCTAGGCCTTAGGATCCTCTTTCAGCCGTCCGATGGTGAAGACGAGGATGACGGCCAGGAGGACAACGACGACTCCGATGACGGCGACGAGGACGACGACGGCTCGGCTGACGGCGACGATGCCTCAAATGAAGATGTTGTTTAGGAATTTAGTGTTTTTTATATTTTCAAAATGTAAAATGAACTGATGGACTTGGAAAATGCACATTTGTAAGTGCTATTTCCACCCTCTATCCTATCAATGGAATTTATTTTGATTTTCGCTATGTTTTCTTTGTACTTTTTTTTTTGGGTCGGTATCTTGCATCGTCAACACTCGAGTTGAAATCCTCAACTTCGAAGAGTTCCCCTAAAATCGTTCATCAAAAAAGAGTAAGTGAGCCTGGACCCTTCATCTGTGCCGCTGACCAATAGGCCCTGGACCCACTATTCACTAAGTGGAGGTGCAGTTTTGAAATACAAACATTCTCTGGTCATGTTTAAGATCACTTGAGCCTATGAGGAGTAGTTCCAAAATGAAAATTATATTTTTCCTGAGTCTGTTGAGAATGAAATTGACAAGGTTTTTTTTTCATATAGTGCGCCAGACAAATTGGTTGTAGGATAACATTCACACGGTGTAGTTTTATAAGTGTGCCGGACTGGTCTGTTGTTTGTATCTGACAATGTCTCGTTTCATATAGCGCGTCGGACCGGTTCGTCTTATAAGGAAATTGACAAGGTGTCGTTTCATATATTGGATGCACAATTTTGAATTACGCCTTCGACGCCGCCACTCGCTGGCGGCCTTGGGCTCTCGTGGCTCTCGTGGATCTTTCGTCCCACTGCGAGATGGGCTTATTATCCAAAACTTTCCTATTTCGAATAAATACTAGAAAATGTAAATGATTTATTTAAAATAACTTTAAATCTCCAACATTAGTTCACAACTTCTGTTTTGTACCTAGGCATCTTGTTAGAACTAAGGAAAAATAAAAATTAAATTTTGGCACAATTTTAAGTCTTTGTACATATATATGTTTTTACCATTTCATAACAATATTGTTTGACCATCGAAAATTGCAGAAACATTCATGTGAACCTGTTTTAGGTTCTAGACATTATTACAAATGTGTATTGCAATGTGTGCATAAATTTTTTCTCCATACCAATTGAATAAGGTATTCATCTTGTTTTAATAATGTAAAATAAATCAGCTACATATTTCCATTTAAGGGAGTATGGTTCTCTGTATTGATGGGATGTTGTTTTGTATTTCAATATATTTACTTAGTGATCATTGTGGTTCATAAATAAATTATTTATTTTTAAGTTCCTTTTATTGTATAAATTCACAAGGTGTCTTTTTATAACGAGCGCTAGACTGGTCCATTCTAGAAGAAAATTGACATGATGTCATTTCATATATTGCACCGGACCGGTCCATCATACAAGGAACCAAGATGGTTATTCCTACTTATTAGTTTAGTTATTACTTTTTTTCAGCTTGGTTAGCACTTATTTCTATCATGGTTATATAATGTTCCGTCGGTATACCATAAAAATTTTACAATTATAAGCATTTCAGCTTGTGCATACGATACAATCGGACTTTTTTAACTCCAACTTGTTGCAAACTTGGAACAACACAATTTTTACTATCCCATAATTTATAAAATATTTTGTCAATTTTTTTGAAGAACTAGGAAGAGCTCTCCCTAGACTTTATAAAAGGAGGGCAAAAACAGACAAGTTACAAGTTATGTAATGACGTGATATAACAAAGGCTAGAGGCTAAAAAGTGCCAGACATCGTCCATGTGACCCGTTACAACACAAATATCCTACAATGAAAACATACAGTTGAATAAATGATATTTTTTTACGTAATCCAATCTGTTATCTGCTTTGAATTAAGTAGAAACATAAAGCCCATTTCAACGGATTCCAACAACTGGTACAGAGGCTTCCAAACACCAGTCCTCAAAATGGATTTACTGATCTAATTAAATCTACAACCTGACATGGAAGAAGAAAGAGGGGTGTGTCCTGGAATTAGCTTTCCTGATCAATGTAATGAATTCAAATCACAAGCTGCATCTAATAGATTGGGGAGGCTCCCCTAAAAGGATTGTACTATTGCTAACAGTTTTTCATGCAAATTGTTTTTACAATTAGTGAATGACGTGTTTCGATTGTGCCTTAGCTTCATCCAGAACTAACTATACGATTTAAGAAGAATGCTTAATTGGAACAAACAAAATATAAGCTGGTAAGATCATGCAAGGTAACGCCTTTACCTAGTCACCAGATCTAGGGATTTAGGCCAATTTAGGGGCGCCGGTGGCGGAGGTGGTGATCGTCGGGACTGGGGAAGGCAGAGGCGTTGGAGGCGAGGGGGAGGCACCTTCCCGTGGCCGTGATAGGCGTGCAGTGCTAAATCTTGAGAAAAAGGCGGCTGCTCCATGTAACCGTCTAGTTTGAGGCGCCGCCACTTTGAGGCGACCTGTACGGTGACAGTCGAGCCAATGTGGAGCTGCTTGGCGACGGCGAGATGCGAGGGAGGGCGCGGCGAGATCCATGTGACTTCTCACACGACGATTTTGCCCCTAGTTAATTTGATGTGAAATGACCTGTTTACCCTCTGCACTACTTGTGTACCTCCAACGGTATTTAAGTACCTTTTCCTTTATATATTTCATCGTGGAGCGTTCAATTTAAGGGAACGAATGGCTCATGTTATCCGCACACACAGTAGAACTGCTGGCACGGATCCAGGGACTAGTGCATGGGATCTGACTCCGAAGATAAGTATAAAATTGATGGTTGGCATGTAGCTTGCGAAGGGCAGAATCAATCGGAATGGAGAAATTGTAACACCCCAATTTGGGGATTTCAACAAAAATTCGCAAAATTTCAAACCTAGCTTTAATTCAAATCCCATCTGACATGTGGGCCCCACTCCAGAGTAGCTCTCTCTCCTTTTCTCTGTTTCTCTCTCTCTCCCTCTCCTTCCCTCGCTCTCCCTCACTGCCAGTGGCCGCCGCAGCCTACCCTACCAGCCGCGCCACGCCATGCCATCTGCCACCTGCCATGCCATGCCACCATGACCTCCTCCATCATAGCCGCGCCGCGCACGGGTCACCTCGCCTTGCCCTGCCACCCCGCCATGCCCTGCAGCTCTGCCCAGCCCACGCCGTCCTATCTCTGCTCCACCCCATTTTTCCATGCATCACCCAGCGCGTCTTCGGGCCCTAAACTCGCCCCGTGACCATTTAAGCACCACCAAGTGCCACCGAAGCCGTCGGAGCCGACGTATCGCCGGAACTCCTCACCGAGCCGAAACCCTTGGCGAGCATCTCTCCGTCGATATCTTCTTCCTTGGTTCGATATTTTTCAATTCCTTCCGCCCTGAGAATCCTTAAGGCCTCACGAGTATTCCCCTCATCTAATTTGGCTAGTGCATGGCCGGAGATCGTCGCCGCCGTTGGCCTATTTCGGTGCCGCCGTGGAGCTCGCGTCGACATGCCGTTTCCAGCCTTATCCGAGCTCCTGGTCTCTTGGTAAGCACCCACTTCCCTCCCCGATGCTCTCCCACCGTCCAATTCGGTTGTAGCCTTACCGTAGCGCCGCCGCCGTGCACCCAATTTATCGCCACCGCTATAGCTCGCCGCTCCGCCGTGTCCGACCACCGTTCCCATGTATTTGGCACCGTTAGAAGCGCACCGTCGAGACGAACCCGTAGAGCCCAAGAACATCCAAAACGGTGGACCGTAGCTCCCGAAATCGCTGTTTATCTCCATGGGCTGCGTGCTGGCCGGAGATTTAAGACGGCTGACGTCATGATGACGTCAGCATGACGCCAGGAGTTAGAGTGCAGAAATTTCAGGTTTTGATTTATGATTTCTATTTATTAACAATAGAAGGAGACTTCCAAAAATTAAGGAAAAATTATGTAAGATACTAGATTCTGTATAGAGCCTAATAAAAATATAACTTTTCATAATTCACTAATACATTTTTATATAAAATTAATAACATAATTACTTTAGTATTTGTTAATTAAAATAGCAAAAAGGCTCCACAATCCCTTAAAAAATTACATAAAATACTAGATTTAATATACATCACAGGAAAAATATAATTGTGCCATTAACTTATAGGAATTTCTATGAACTAATTAAAGTGGGTATTTTAAGGCCTTATTTATTAATTTAAAATGTAAATAAAGGGCATTTTAGAAAATATAAAATATAGCCATTTAAAATAGCAGATAGAACATCCTCGCTGTAGTTGTTTTGGTCAGATCCGTACGCTAGCAAAGTCATTGTTTGATGTCGAGTGTAGTCATCGTTTGATGCCGAACCGTTTATAGCCTTTTCCAGCGATTAAATCCTTTATTAATTCTAGAATTCGGTTTAGATTTATTTAAAATAGTTAAGGGGCTTCCAAAAAATCTAGAAAAATATAGATAAATATTAGACACCATTTCTAGTCTTATGAAAACAAGACCTCGGCCACTGTACAAGAGAATTTGGCACTACTAGTTGAAAATGTAAATTTCCATATATATAATTGACTAAGTTAATTCTAGGGTAATGGTTGGTTTTATTAAATAATGACCTAGACTCAAATATTCCTTAGAAAATATATTAGGGGAGTAACTGCCTCAATAAATTTAGAAATATTTCAAATTGACATTTCCACTTATATATATGTAGATATATGTATATATGTTCATAGGAACACTTCGTTTCGAAACACCAACCATTAACTAGCATCATGTTTTCCATCGCATTAGTAAGTAAATAGTTGTTTGTTGGTTTGATTAGACATAGGTGATCCCGAAGGGAGATTTCGGGATGCCGAGGAGGACCACCTACAAGATCAAGGCGAGCTAACACTTACTCTTTAGATGTGATCCGTATTAGGGAGAGACAGCGACTTTCCCTAGTGCGGGTTAACATCACTAATATCATGATTCATACCCAGTTTTTCTTCAACTATATTGTTTAAATTATCAAATTGCATGCTTAGTAGACTGCCTATTTGTTAATCATGTTATACTTATACATGCCTGCCGTGAACTGTGTAGCCTTAATGACTGCCTTGATTGTCATTGCTCTTGTTAGCCTATGATTAGTTTGGTAACCACTTTAACCCTACTTAATGGGTAAAACTTGCTTAGACCTGCTTAGGCTTAACAAATCTTCTGCCTAATCGCCACGGAACGGTGAACCGATATTCACCGAACATTCATTATTCTCATTTAATATGACATGATGACATTTGACAGTTAGGGCTGGTAGATGCATGTTGGGCTGATTGTGTTTGTGGGTTTGGATATGTGGAAACTTGGTCGGTTTTGTTCGGTCGGTTGGGAAAGTCCATGTGCTTGGTGTGGTGTTCGATGACCGTGGAAGTAGCATTTGGCAGAGTGCCGAAACTGCCTTAGGGATTGTTTTAGCGTTTGGCAGAGTGTCGAAACTGTCTGCCGAAACTGTCTTAGGAATTGTTTTAGCGTTTGGCAGAGTGCCGAAAATGTCTTAGGAATGGTTTTAGCGTTTGGCAGAGTGCCGAAACTGCCGGAGGAATTCGTTTGGCAAAGTTTCGAAACTGCCCCATGTATTAGTGTTTGGCAGAGTTCTGAAACTACCCCAGGTATTCATTTGGCAGAGTGCCGAAACTGCCCTAGGTATTCGTTTGGCAGAGTGCCGAAACTGCCCTAGGTATTCGTTTGATAGAGTGCTGAAACTACCAGGAGTATTAAGGAAGCGTTTGGCAGAGTGCTGAAACTGCCCGGTAAGTGGTATGGATTGGTTGGGGGCAACCAGGAGAAAGCCTGGTTGGGAGCAATCAGGAGAAAGTTCCCGGGGAACTGATAAGCTGGTATGGTGATGGTGTAAGCTGGTTGGGTCTACAATCAATGGTTGGTCAATTTGTGTGTTGATTGTGTATAAGCTGGTATGGATTGAGGTGATTATATAAGCAGGCTGGATTTAAGTTGAGGATTGGTTGGTTTGTGTGTTGATTGTCGTATATGGCTGATTGTTGGCTTCGGGATGCATGATTAAGATGGAAACCTCGGATTTATACATACAAGACCAGTATTAGGTAATGCTAGTTAGATTATTTTTAGAAGTCTTACAAACATGGCTTTACGCAAATAAAATAACCCTCTCCTCCAAATAAAGACTTGTACACTAAATGCATTAAGGGAAGTGTTAACTAGCCAGCGTTTGGATGACGCTGATCTCGCCTATTTATCTTCTTTAGACGATGGCATCGAAGATGACCCTTACGCGTGTCTCGAAGACGACGGACAGGATCATGGTGGACCCGAGGAGTCTTAGGGGCCTCTCCAGTCGCTGGTGGACCGTAGTCGATAGAGATTCTTTTGGGTAAATATTTTGAGTGTCCGCTGTACTCTGAACTATTCTTTTGTATGATAAGGCGTGTATGGGCCGTCTTATTAAAGTCGCCTATGGGCGCAACACTGTGATGTAATATTCAGGTATTTATTCTATCGATGTATGCTCGTATCGGCTACTTGATCTTCCGCGCTAGCGTACTGATCCAGGGGCTAGTGTACAGGATCGTCAACTCTCAAGGTAAGTTAAAATTGAGGGGTGACAGAAATCGAGAAGGGGACGAAAGTCCAACTGTCCAAGGTCCGCGTTGGCGACGGGATCCGGAGTAATTCGGGTGTGACTGGGTAGCTTAGATGTGCATATCACGCGAAAGGAGAGAAAGCTACGGCGCTGCGAGAAGCGAGGGGAAGCTCTCGGTTTCATCAGGGAGGTAGTGAACGGGAGATCGAGCGCACGGTGGAGCCGGCGTGAGCGAGCGGACGCACGCTGCCTTCTCGAGTGCAGGCACACGCGCGGCTGAGCATTGGCGATCCGGTCACGTAAGCGGCAGCGCGCGGTAGGGCCACGCGAGCGGCGACGAGCGCTAGGTCCCGAAGCAGGGTGGCGGATGCCGTCGCGGCGTGTAAGAACCCGAGGGAGAGAGAGAAGGATGCGCTGGATGAGAAAGGGAGACAGCGTCGGCCAGGTGCCCGACGTATTGCCGAAGAGGGGGAAAAGATATATGAAAAAAGGATAGAGGGGGCTGCCATGTGGGTACCGCCTAGGTTTAGCAGGGAGAAAAAACATGATTACAGGGTCTCTAGGGTTATTTGTCCAATTTTCTAGAATTTTTAGTGGATTGTTGATGCATAGTTCTAATTAGGTCTATAAGGAGCATATTAAACATAAATTGCAAAAATAGCTAAACATGCTATGATTTCATGCTCTCGTCCCAATAAAAATCCAACATCACATATACTTTTAAATAATAGAATTTAACCAAATTTTTTGTGTTGTTACACATAAGATGGTTGCATATATCAACCCTTTGTACATGCCTTTCTTTACTATATATTATTCATTTTCTTTCATTATTCTGTTTTACGAAACCGAACATACAGTGTTTATGATCAAGTGCGAGATTCTGAGCGATATTTCAATTGACCAATATATTTTGGATGCAGTTGTGTAATCTAAATTAATAATATGAAATATCATCTAAAACTGCTTAGCTTAACTACCACCCAACATCAAACGCATCAGGCATGATTTGATAAAAATATAATGTAATATAATATAATCTTCTTATCAGGCAGTCTGTCGTGGTGCGAACATGAAACTCTGGCTTTCTTCGGTACGCTGTTCGGTCGTTGTTCAGTTCGGTTTTAGTTTACTAGGCTCAAACCAGCGAGTAACTCCCCGCTGTCCCCACACAGGCGCATAAATGTTTTGGTTGCGGTCAACAAAAACTGCACAGAACCGCACAGAACAACGTATCGAAGAAGGCCTCTATCCTTCTGCCCCAACCTAACTTGATTTCAGAAAACAATAATATAGGGATCGATATAGGGAGTGTTTGGTTGAGCCGACCCGGTCCATCCCGTCCTGGTTGGATTCGTTTTTTGTTTGGTTCGTTTAAAATGGACGAAGTCATCCTGGTCAGACTCATCCGCCTCTAGCTTTGATGGTCGGCTCCCTTGGTCCGTTGCAAAAAGGTGAAATCCATTCGTCCGGTTCCATCCGATCCATCCCCACCTCGCATCCCCCGCAGCACCATGACCTAGCGCCGCCGCCTCCACCTCCCCGCGCGCCGGCCGCCTCCTCCACCTCCCCGCGTGCCGGCCGCCTCCTCCACCTCCTCATCTCCCCGCGCGCCGGCCGCCTCCTCCACCTCCTCTCCCTGTGCGCCTCCTCCACCACCTCCTCTCATCCCTGTGCGCCGCCTCCTCATCCTCCCCGTCGCCGGCCGCCGCCCCCACCTCCTCCTCTCCCTGTGCGCCTCCTCCACCACCTCCTCCCATCCCAGTGCGCCGCCTCCTCATCCTCCCCGTCGCCGGCCGCCGCCCCCACCTCCTTCTCTCCTTGTGTGCCGCCTCCTCCTCCTCACCGTCACCGGTCAGCCCTCCGCCCTCCTTGATTTGTTTTTTTCTTATTATTTTTCTCATATATTTTTCCTCTGTGGTTTGTTTTGTAGTCCAAGAGCAGTTGAAGAAGACGTTTGAGGTATGGATCGGTGTTCTTTCTTTACCTTGAGTACTTGTGTTCTTGCGTGAGGTTTGGATATTTGAGCTGTATAGTATTAGTTGAATCTAATTTTTTTGTGCTTATTATAAATTGATGGCAATTCTTGTTACCCTCTGTTTGCTATGGATGTTTAATTAAGCTTTGTGGTGTATAATATCCTAAAAGTAAAAAACAAGAATAGAATGAAAGGGTAGAACACTTTTTATGTAATTTATCACTACATATTTGATCGGATTTATTACTTCCTGATGTACTGTATAATGTAATATATAGTCTGTTCATTTCATATTGCTATTTTTCAATCTGTTGTACTTAATGTTTGCTTTTTTCCTGTTAAACTGGGCTACCATGACATTTCCAGTAAAATTTATAACTCATTTAGATTAATCTAGTTGATGCATTTTCTAATTGATCCATGTTTTATTTTTTCAAACATGTATTATAGATGGATGATGCTAGAAGGAAGAGAAGAATGGCCCTTATCAGGACAGGCGCTTACTTAGCTAGTTTGCTGTTAGTGGTATATGCTCGTAGAAAATATATAAATAAAAGGAGAGGAGTAGAGTATGCTCCAGTTTTACCTAGAAATACTGTAAGAAAGAGCTATTTAAATGGTATTTACCATAGAAGTGATATCGACTGTGTGAAGATGTGTAGGCTTAGAAGAGCTCCTTTTTTCCACTTATGTGATACTTTACGCACAAGGGGTTTGCTTATAGATACCTTCCACGTGTCCGTTGAGGAACAGGTTGCCACATTCCTTCATACAATAGGACCCAACGAAAGGAATCGTGTAGTTGGTTTTAACTTCAAACGGTCGGGTGAAACAGTTAGTCGATATTTCCATAAAGTTCTTCACGCGATAGGTGAACTTCACCAAGATGTCATTAAGCCACCATGTTTGGAGACCCCGGCAAAGATATCAGGAAGTCATAGATGGTTTCCTTGGTTTGAGGTAAAAACTGATTTTATATAAATCTAACTACCGTGTTAAAAATGTTTAATGACCAACACTAGTTATTTTTTTTAATACATTAGAATTGCATTGGTGCCATCGATGGAACCCATGTGAGAGCCTCCGTACCTAAGGAGATGGAACCAGCATGCCGAGGAAAAAAGAACTTCCCCACCCAAAACGTTCTGACTGCCGTTGATTTTGACTTGAAGTTCACTTATGTCTTGGCTGGTTTGGAGGGTTCGGCACATGATGCTTTAGTTCTAAATAATGCTTTGCAACGTGCCAATGGACTTTTTGTTCCTGAAGGTATTTGCACTAAAATCAATGCCACGTTTTTTTACGAAAATCAGTTTCTAAGGATCCTAATTTAATTAGACTTCTCGCTTGTCGTTTTTTAGGTAAATTCTACCTAGCTGATCTTGCCTATGCAACTAAGCCTGGGTTCATGCCACCTTTCCGTGGTGTAAGATATCATTTGAAGGAGTGGGGACCAAATCCCGTTCAAAATGAGAAGGAGTTATTTAACCTTAGACACTCATCGTTGCGTGTTACAGTGGAGCGAGCATTTGGTTCCCTTAAGAGGAGATTCAAGATTCTTGATGACGCCATTCCTTTCTTTCCGTATGCCACTCAAGTTGATATTGTCATAGCATGTTGTATCATCCATAATTGGGTTCTATCACATGGGGTTGACCAATTCATCATACCCGAGCACAACTGGAATCAAAACAACACCCCTTTGATGCAAACCACAGTTGGGCAAGAGAGCATTGAGATGATCAACTTTAGGCAGTCAATAGCTACAAATATGTGGACTGCATACCAAAACTATATAGCTTCACAAAGCTTGTAGTTATCTTTATGTAATTTATATCTTCATGTAATTTATAACTTCATGTAATTTATATAAACAGTCACATTATGCAATGTATGTGATGCTAATATATTGTTGCTAATATGTGGTTGATATATGAAAATTTATCTTACTATCAATATTTATCTCGAGTTGTTGCTAGGTGATCTGTTTTAATGGAGGGTGGTGGACAAGGCGGTGATACTCAGGGCCCTATTGTGTGGACTAATGCAATGTCCTCATTTGTGCTCAAGTATTTGGCTGACCTAGTGGCTACGGGGGCGAGGACTGATAAGGTTTTCAAGAGTGTGCACTTGAATGCTTGTTCAAGGGCTCTCGTAGATCATTTCCAGACCCAAGTAAGTGGTGTGCAAATTAACTACCACTTGAAGAAATGGAGAAACAGATGGTCTAGGATTAACTTATTGAAGAAAATCAGTGGAGCCAATTGGGATGAGCAAACAAGATCAATAGTACTAGACCATGACCACTACATGAGGCATATCTCAGTAAGTGCATTTCTAAATAGTTTACATCCATGTTTCATACAATGATCAGTTGCAATATTATTTATTATGTGTTTTTTTGTAGAAGAACAAAAAAGATGCAAATTTACATTAAACAGTAGGGTGATAAGTAGTTTGT